>JAMXBD010000263.1:0-1288062 GCA_024138025.1 Combretum micranthum
AATATTTGTAGCAGATTTTCATAATTAATTTAAATAATTTTTGAATTATTTTAGTAATTTAACAAATAAGTTACCGGTATGATCAAAATACCGAATATGGGCTATAAATGATATTTTTATAACCGAAAAATTCTAAAAAATTATTTTATGAAAATAAAAATATTTTTAAAATATTTTCCAATTATTAAATTAATTTATTTTATTTTTAGATCGTGTTTTAAACAGAATCTGATCCCATAAAGACCTGAAACGATTAAATTTTAGAAAAACAAAATTTTCTATAACATATAAAATATTTATCTAAAAATATAAGACTTTAAAGAATAATAAATTTTGTAATAAAATAAAAATGAATAGTGCAAAAGTCTAATCATTACAGTAAAATGGAAATACGATAAAAAGGTTATAACCGTAACTTTTATAACCCGAAAAATTATAAAACTGATATATTTAGAATCTATAAAATTACGAGTCTAACGGAACTATTGGTATATTTTTGATATCTCGAGCCCCGGGATACGCTTTTCGAAGTCTGTATCCGAACGGGTTCGAAATAGGTTAAAATTACCACTCTGATATTTTTAAACAAACTCATATTACTATGAGCTATTCTACATATTTAGCCTACGCCTCAGCCTCTAGGGTTTAGGGGCACTAGGTTGCCGGACTTAGGCTATTGCATTCCGATTAAGGTTTCCAGTGATTTTTCCGGTTTAGACCTTTGCCAATTTGGAAACTGATATTTTATGTTTATATAACATTTTTAATTGAGAAATTTATTTTAAATTTTATTTTTGTAAGTATTTAATATATTTTAACGTTTTCGGAATTTTTGAATTGAGTTTCATTTCCGAAAGTTAATCGTTATTTACTTTTTAATAATTCTTTTATTATTATTATTTTTTTCATTTGGATCTATATTACCCGTTGTTATAAATTGGAGTCACGTATGGAATTTGTCGTACTAGTGGTTTTGGAATTGTAGAATGTGATTTCTTATTTTGTTTTTAAGGATTTTCATTTCTCAAGAATTTAAGAAGTTTTCCGTATTCATTCGTGATTTAGGACTAGTTGAAATTCAGTTTTAATTTGGAGTGATTTTTAAGGTTTGTTTTCGAAGTTCATCTTGAAATTATTTACTGAAATTTTCCGGGGCTTACAATAACATAAATGGGTTTGCGTGAATAAGAACAATACATGAACATAATGTAGCTTTCATAAATTAAGTCTTTAGAAACTCACACTATGGTCATGTAAAGTTACCTAAAGAAGACTTTGGTATGGTATGTGGTTATGGTTTTGGTTTGTTAGGTAAAGTGGTTGTGGAATTATTTGAGAGAGTTTTGGGATGGTATTTTGAGAGTTTTGAGAGAAGATTTTGAGAGAGTTTTTGTATGAATTTGTGGGTAGTGAATGTGTGAAAGAAGTGAAAGAGGAGGGGGGTATTTATAGGAAATGTGTAGTGAATTTTCTGTGATTAAAATAAAGTAAAATTGAAACAAAATTGAGCATATGGTGGGGTGGTGGGGTGGGTGGGGTGGGGGTGGGGTGAATAGCGTCGGCCATGCTTGTAGTAGAGGGGGTGATTTATTTTTTTGACTTTTTGATAAATGAAAGATGTAATGTGTAAGGTAGATGTAAAATAAAGTTATGGGAAAGGTAAAAAGTTAAGTTTATAGGTTATGTAGAGTGTAAGAATAGGTGTAAAAAAAGTAGAGATAAAAGAATAGTGTAGAATAGTAATGAATAGTGTAATGTAAGATAGATATGACTAATAAAGTATCGGTAGTAAGAAAATACACGTATAATAGCTATATCTGTTATTTTTAGCTATCGAAAAATTTTGAAATTGATATTTTTGAAAACCTTATATTTTTACGAGTCTAACGGTGTATTCGGAATATTTTTATTATTCTGGGCTCCCAGACACGTTTTTCGAGAACCGTGTCCGATCGGGTTCAAACGACACTCGAAATTCGCGAAACTGATATTTTTATAAAACCTATGGTTATTACGAACTATTCTAGCTAATTATCCCAACTTCGTTTTTCAAGACCAAAGAAAACGGCAATGCCGGATTTAGTTTGATACGGTAAATTAGGGTTTTGTTAACCTTTAGGGTTCCGTTTGACTTCCGGTTTAGGGTTTTATGCTAAACTAGTTCCGAAATTTGGGGGTTTACACCCCAGAAGGTAGCCTAAACGTGACAGTCCACTATATATAATATTAAAGCTAATGAATGACAACCTTAGTCATGCAGGAGCTTCGATATCACATGCAAGACGTGCTTCCAAAATAGTAAGAGACTGACAGGGGTATTACATTTAAGTAGATAATAAGAGCAAGCAAGAACTTATATAAATAAATATGAAATCTTCATTTAAATAATAAACTCTTACATCTTCTTAGGGGCATTCCCCCATCTCAAATAGTCTTGATTTAAGATTTAACTAAACTATTAACAAGGTAAACATAACTATAAATAAGCCTACTATAAAGATTTTCTTAGAATTCTATGTTTAAAACTAAATATATAATTCTCCAAAAACTCCTAGTGGCTTTGGCTCATACCTAGCATATGGGGCTCCTCGGTGCCTACCAAAGATAATCATACTGTAATAAAAAGCTATAAGGGTATAAGCAAATCTAGCTTAGTGAGTTAATTCCCATTTACAAGACATTTCCATAAAGCAAACAAGTATTTAAACAATCATATGAAAATGCACCAATCACATGAGCAAACAAAATACACAAGATTAACCGGAAATCATGTGTAGCATGGATTTTTATGCCCTCCATGTTGGGGGTTGGGAGGTTATAGGCCCATATGACCATCAATACTTGCAGATTTGCTGGCTCTTGCTCGCCTTATAGATTTTTCGGCTCCTATTGGTCCATGTAGACTTTTCGGCTCCTACTAGCCACCACTACTACTTCCTCGTTTCCCCACACAAAGAATAGTAGTAAAACAAATGTGACTCACAAATATGATATGCATGAATTATTTTCAATATAAATTTAACCAGGTAATGTTGAGTTCAAGTTAAAGGCGATAAAAAATAATATTCATCATATCAATGCAAGAATCACAATTTAATTATTAATTCCTCTTTCGATATTCTTAACTTATATTCAACCAATCATAAATTCAAATCACACAATAATTTTATCTTTTCCTTATCTTCTAGTGCTACTACCTACAAGCACACATAAGAAAATGTAACTTAGTAAATGATTAACTCACTCCATGTCGGTAGCTTTCTAATCGAAGTAGTCTTTCTGGAATGTGATCTCAGTTCTTTCTTCACCTAAATAATATGAAATATCCACAATAAGTCTTTCATAGAATTTCTATTCTTGAAAACTCTAAATCTATCTTAAAATCACGGTAAAATTGGATTGGAGGAAATTCCAACTTAAAATGGCCATAACTTGCTCATTTTAACTCGGAATTTCGCATATTATATACTGTTTTCTACCTATTCGAAAAGATCTATCCATTTCTATAACTATTGTCATCAAACTAAGTAGTTTAGGTTCCGAAAAAGTGGTGACTAGATTCACCACGAATTTTCACAGACTTGAATTCCTTTTTTTAACAAAAGCTCATTTTGAAGAGATAGATATTATAATAATTTGTAAAACCTTTGAATATATATAAATATATTTATTTAATAATATCAAAATGTATGAATTTAATAAATTGTCTCAATCCATGAAAAAGTAAAGTCTTTTAAAGATCTTTGGAAAGTAAGAACTTTTGAGAAATTCCTTTTATTTTGCTTTGAAAATATCTTAAGTTATTTCAAATGAGTATTTTCTTTTCCTAAATTTAATTTCTGTAGTCTTTTTAAATTTCTAAGGAATGATTTTTTATTTTCTAAGCTTAATTTCTAACACTTTTTGAAAGTAATAACAATTCTATATTTATAGAAATAATTTCCTTGTTTTTTGAGATCATTTCATTTTCATGAAAAGAATTTCTAGTACTTGAAAAAGTGAAGTTTTAGTAAAACTTTTGTTTACTTAAGAAATTCCTTCTATATATGTTTATGAACTCCTCTAGATTTCGTAGAAAAGTTTGTTTAAGAAAATTTCTTCTTACTTTTATTTCTAGAAAATAATCTTTATTTTAAGAAAACCTTTCATTTATTTTTTTGAGACAAAAATCATTATGTTCATGCATGAATATGAATCATAAAGTTATGAAAATATAAGGAAACATAATAACTTAAAAGAATAAGCTAGTAAAGAAATAAATCAAGTATTGGAACCTTAGCTTCATCAAGGTATCCCAAGACTAAAAATAGATTAGTCCCTTAAAGAAAAAGAAAATGTTTTGAGTTGATGAGGACAAGTCTAAGACTAGAAAGACTAGTCTTAAAAACAACATGAAAGTAAACAAATTGCAAGGTAGTAAATAAATTGCAAGGAAAGTAAATAAATTGTAAAACAAATGAGCTTATATACTCTAAAAGATATATATATATATATATAGCTACATAGATATATTTAGTAACATATATATAAAAGCAACATAAAGAAATTAGATCCATGAACAAAAAAAAAGTATGAACTTATTATTGCTTTCTTTAACCTTCATGGTTTAGAAAACATACACTAAGCTCATACTAAGTAAATGAATACTTTAGAAAGCTAAAACTATTATTTAGAGAAGATGTGGAAACTAGAGAAACTTAAGAGAGTTTGTGGAGAGATTTTTGGAGAGTAATTTTAGTGTATGGAAGTTGTGAAGGAAGTGGAAGGAAGAGGGGGTATTTATAGGAAAATGTGGGAGGTTAATTGTGTTAATTAAATAAATAAAATAAAATAAATTGGAGAGGAAGAGAGAGGGGGCCAGCGCAATTTTGGAGTAAAGAGGAAGAGAATTTATTTTTTTGTATTTTTTCTAATGAAAAGTAAGATATGAAAGATGTGAAGTTGTATTGGAAATGAAAATTATAAGAAATAGAGGTATGGATTGTAAGAGTAGGTTGTAAGAAAAAGTGGAGATAGATGAATAGTATAGAATAGTAGAAAATAGTGTAATGTAAAATAGACATGACAATTTAAGTACCAGTAGTAAGAAAATACGCGTATAATTGCGATATCTGATATTTTTAGTTACCGAAAAATTATGAAATTGATATTTTTGAAAATATTATATTTTTACGAGTCTAATAGTATATTCAGAATATTTTTACTAATCGAGCCCCGGGACACGCTTTTTAAAAAACTGTGTCCAGTTGTGCTCAAAACGAATCGTGGTTTAACTAATCTGATATTTTAAAGCTTTTTCAAGTTATTATGAACTATTCTGATGCGAGAACCTTTGCAATCACGCGTGAGAACCCTTTTGGATATTATGAACCCCCAGCACAGTAATACGAAAACCCACGAATTCTATCGGTAATCAATCCCTAAGATGGATTAGAAATAGGTTTATCTTAGTGTTTGATCTAAATAGATAGAACAAGGTCAGCCCTATCTCCGAAACACTCCACAAAGAAGGCAATCAAAACTCCTTTGAATGTTCCTATAGCATATATTCTAAATCAAGAACACAAGAATTCAAGCAAAAGCTTTGGTTTTTCATTCAACAATAATCTATCTTGTACAAGGACCCAAATAGGGTTTATATAACTCAAACAATGAAAACAAAACGCCAAAACAATGAATTCAATACGTCCTGAATGTTGGCTGGCGGCCAATCAAAGATGGTAGGCCGCCATGAGCATTCTGGAGCAAAATTGTAAAGTTCGAAAAATTGGCCAGGGGAGTCATAGCCGGCGGCCATGGGAGAATGGCTGGCGGCCATTCTTGCTTCTCTGCACAAATCAGCTTTCCTTGGCTCTATTTGATGATTACTTGAAAAATATTGAAGTATACTTGCTAAAAAATTTTAAACATTTAAACTATCAATAAATATCCCTAAAAATCCTTTAATCTCTTGTATCCCAAACTTTAACTTGTGATTTAATGATCATAACTCCCGTCAACAAGCCTTCTTTTCCTTTAACTGGATTATTGATCTTGAACTTTGTTGAGATATATTTTACTCAATTTATATTAGATAAAAATTGATTAACTTGTTAATAATTTTATAGAAATTATGAGGAATTGGTACTTAATAAAGTTAATATTATATTTCAGGTTTTTAAAGTAAATGGAAAGATTTAGAGGAACTAAGTATGGGAGATATACATCAGAGGAGTCATGGCCGCCAGCTATCATGGAATCGCCGCCAGCCATGAAGCCCAGCGGAGATCCCAGAAGCATCATGGCCGCCGGCCATGGAGCCGGCCATCAAGACTGCACCATTTGTTTCGCGAATAATAGCTGCCAGCCTTGTTGCGATATGCCTCCAGCCATCTTTCATGCAAAAAACACTCTTTATATCTGATGTTTATCTCATATATGTAAAGAAGGAGGAGAGAGAAAGGAGGATTCATTCATTATTCATTATTGATTTATTCTTGTTCTTTATACTTTCAAGAACCCTAAAGATTGCTTTTCTTGAATCATGAACAACTAATCTCTTAATCTAGCCAAGGGATTATTGCAACTCAATTCAAGATGGATTGTGAGACCTAAATGGGTTTGATTTCTATTATTCTTATCTTTTCATATTTGTATTGCTTCTGAATCTATTGTTATTATTGCTTGATTATATCTTATAGCTTTGGATCCGGTTGTAGGATGATTAAACAATAAACAATCAATTAGAACTCATATCCGTAATTGTATGAGTATTCTAGTATAGGTGATGAAACAATACGATAGTCATAAAATAGATGGTTATTTGATGTTGTGATGAAATATAATCTAATTTAAATAATCCATGCTTTATGAGATTATTGATTAGGGTTAGGTTTCTCTTTTCTTAATGCAATTGATAGATTAAACCTTAGAGCGTATTTAGGGTTATCTATTTGATTAGGAATAATCAAAGATCTTATCTTGGTTATTTAATATCTAAGGAGAGATTGAATTTCAGAGCTTATTGGAATTTATAACTAACCTGTTCAAAGTAGGATAATAATATTTGAGTCAAGGATCAATCCTGAGAATTGAGTTGTAATGAAACCTAGGCTAGATAACCTTTTGAATATATATAAATCTTCTTAATTAGAAATAGGTTTATTTTATTTGCTTGATTTCAAAAATCCCCCAATTTTTATTTTCTTTTTCTCTTCTCAATCTCCGATAGAAACTTAGGATTTTTACCAGTCCCTGTGGAGACGATCCTGCTCACCACTGTTTACAAATCTTACAGTAGGTTATTTATTTTTGTTGGATTCGACACCCACCAAACTTGATGGGCTCAATTGATGATGCTATATGGATCACATCATTCCCCCTTTCCTCAAGAAGATTCGTCCTCGAATCTAAAGGATAAAGAATCTGCAAGCTATGATCTATATCAAGTAATAACTTTGGCATCTTCAAATGAATGAACACCTGCAAAAACAAGTTAGAGATAAAAAGACAATAAATTCCCTCACAAGTGTGTTTATATCCTTTCAATACTCTCGTGTATCGCTCACACTCATGTTTAACATGTGTATCTCTCTTCACATAAGGATTATCATATGGAGCACAAAACACCCATCTCTTAACATAGTTCCAGTGAACACCATACAAGTAAGTCACATCCATCACATAATCACAAGATGCTTCACTCTTCGTAGCAATTCCTGAATCATTCACACTTGAAAACAACCGCCTCACCTCCCACTTGTAGGCCATCTCCTGCACAACTATAGTACCACCAACCAAAAGAACACTCCTCCAATACATGAATCCATCATAAATACTCCAATGAATCCCAACGCAGATAACATATGATCTCATAGGCATAATACAATCATGGTAATCAACTCCTCCTCCCAATCCCATCAACAGATTAGAATACAACAAATTAAATGATGGAATAAGGATATAGAAATACCGGTGTCTGTCATTAGCTCCTGGAGTTCGGGGAAGTGGCTCTAATGCTAGAATACAAGAATCAACACACGACTCCTCCACAAGAAAACTATGGCTATTCTCAGCAACAACCATCTCCTCCTTATCAACATCACCTATACTCTCCTCTACAAGGCTACTATTCTTACCATGTGTACCATCTGCTTGCTTCTTTTGATCACTCATTGGAATCTTTGCACGGATATCATTACTAGCTCTTTCAATCTCATAACCCTGATGAGTGTGAGTCACTACTGAAGAAGTCATTACTGTATCCCCAATTGATAGAGATATCTCAGCCTACAAAGCAGCTTGGATAGTTTCCTTTAAGGTCATGTAGCTATTACACCCAATACGTTTGACAATATCAGAATTTAATCCCCTCTTGAACCTAAGAATAAGGCACCTAGGTGATTCATCCAACTCACAATGTCTAACGATTGTTTCAAACTCTTGTGCATATTCCTTAACTTTCATACTCCCCTATGTTAACAATAACAATTTTTCATATAGTTGATCTTGATAATATGGTGGCATGAGTTTTTCTCGCAAAACCCCTTTCATGTAATCCCATGAAACTCTATCACCATACCCATTTTTCTTCATCCTCATTAGATGAGCTTTCCAGAAAATGCCGACCCGACCAACTAACTTCTTACCAATGATTGCCCCCAAACAAAGGCTAGAATATGGAAAACCATCAATAATATAATTCACATCCAATTCCCAATCTATATAATCCCCTGGCAGATCACTATCAAACTCAGGCAAGTCACACTCAATTTCATCTAGTGCACAGTCTATCAAATAAGCTTCATGATTATATCTATAACCCATAATTCAAGACTAAGATGGTATGAGTGATACAATTGGAAATTTTCTCTCTCCCTCTTTTTTTTTATATAATTTCTAATTTTTTTTTTCTTCAACTCAATTCACAAACTTGAAGATTTGAAAACCCTAACTTGTGTTTCCCTATAGATCTGGACCGATGACACTCAAAAGATCAAAAGGATGAATCTTTTATGATGTATAACAAGATAAAGGTATGAACTTTTTATTCTCACAAGAATCAAGATGTGAGCTTTATGATCTAAAGGAATAAAGATGCAATCTTTTTGATTGATTTTAGAATTTAAATTCAAAGAAAACAAAAGATAGATGAAAAGAAAGATATAACCTGATCTAGAGCCAAAGCTCTGATACCCAATGATGCGAGAACCTTCGCAATCATGCGTGAGAACCCTTTTGGATATTATGAACCCCCAGCACAGTAATACGAAAACCCACGAATTCTATCGGTAATCAATCCCTAAGATGGATTAGAAATAGGTTTGTCGTAGTCTTTGATCTAAATAGATAGAACAAGGTCAGCCCTATCTCCGAAACACTCCACAAAGAAGGCAATCAAAACTCCTTTGAATGTTCCTATAGCATGTATTCTAAATCAAGAACACAAGAATTCAAGCAAAAGCTTTGGTTTTTCATTCAACAATAATCTATCTTGTACAAGGACCCAAATAGGGTTTATATAACTCAAATAATGAAAACAAAACATCAAAACAATGAATTCAATACGTCCTAAATGTTGGCTGGCGGCCAATCAAAGATGGTAGGCCGCCATGAGCATTCTGGAGCAAAATTGTAAAGTTCGAAAAATTGGCCAGGGGAGTCATGGCCGGCGGCCATGGGAGAATGGCTGGCGGCTATTCTTGCTTCTCTGCACAAATCAGCTTTCCTTGGCTCTATTTGATGATTACTTGAAAAATATTGAAGTATACTTGCTAAAAAATTTTAAACATTTAAACTATCAATAAATATCCCTAAAAATCCTTTAATCTCTTGTATCCCAAACTTTAACTTGTGATTTAATGATCATAACTCCCGTCAACAAGCCTTCTTTTCCTTTAACTGGATTATTGATCTTGAACTTGATGGGCTCAATTGATGATGCTATATGGATCACATCATATTCTACATACTAAACTCTTACTAACTTTCCTAGGGTTACTTAAACGGGAATGCCGGACTTGAACGGTTGAAAAAGACTAGGGTTTTGTTAACTTTGGGTTTCCCATTGACTTTCTAATTATGGTTTAAGCTTAAATTGATCACAAAACTTTGGGGGTTTACAATACTTGAAGACAAAATTAGTTAAGCCTTGCAAAAGTAGTGGTCAAGGCCTAAATCTTAAGGCGAAACAAGGCAAAGTGGTTTGTCGTGCCCTACATTGAGCTCTTGACATGACCCTTAACATGTGTTTTGAGGTGATCAAGCCTGAACTTGGAAACAACTTCTGTGACGCCTCAATGTTGAGCCCTAAATCTAACTTGTGACAGTTGTTGAATGAAGACCAAAGCTTTGCTTGACTTAAATTTGCGCCTCAAGTCTCGAGCCCTGAACATCCTTAATGGAAAGATAGACAAAATCGTTTGTGTTTTATTATAATTAATTAGCTAAACCACTAAATCTATTTATAGTTAATCTGCCACCTCTATCTATATGGTGTGGTCTTAGGGGAGGGGCTTGTCTTTGTGGAGGCATGACTGAATGTTCATTTTCTTGGGAGGGGCCGACTCCTTTCTGCCTTTCAACCATTTGAGCTTCTAAATCAAGCTGCTTTTGCTTGGGAGGCATAAGCCTTATAAAAATGTCTATCTCGTCATCATTGGACACTAATGTCCTACACCACAATGTTGTAGGTGCATCTGCCAAGTATTTGCGGATATTCTTTTGGAGAGTTTCAAAGAACATCCTCAAGAACACAAAGGATATCTCTTTCAACTCATTGAACTCTATTTGGATGTCGGGAAATTTATCCTACATATGTCAATATAGTTTGTTAAAACCATAAACTAAATCTTTAAAGGAATCCTCAAAAAGAACACATTTTCATCCGAAATGCAAAATAAAAAACCTTTGAAAGGTAGAAGAAAAAAAACCTTAAACTATTGCATCTTTGGTGCATTTAGTGAAAACCCTTGGACGTCCCTCCATCTGAATAGCTCAAAAAGAAAACCTTCATTTGAAATGTAAAACAAAAAAAAAAAAAAAACCCTTCAAATTTGAAAAAACAAAAGGACCTAAACTACCGCATATTTCCATGCATTTAATCAAAACCCTGGACGTACCTCCATCGAAAAGCTAAAAAAAGGAAAAAAAATCTTCATCTGAAATGTAAAACAAAACAACAAAACCCTTAAAATGTGTAAAAAAAAAACCAACATACCTTTGTGGTGTCTCGTTTGTGTACTTTTTTTCTTGGCCATTAAATATTGTCTTATGAATTACAACTTTAGTCTAGATTTTCAAAGGAATAAGAAGAGTTTACCTCCATTTAAGTGACGGTGGCAATTTATATCTGGTACAAATGGGTTGTGTTGGGTATGAGATAGTGGGCCGAGACAGCCTAATAAAATGAAATAGTTATAATGAACCTAATACTTTCACCAAGAACAAAAACAAATGCCTAGAACAAATATATATACCTAGGGCATTCTTGACCTTAGAACAAACAAACTAGCCTAAGACAAATAATGAACGTAGTACATCCAAAAAAATAAAATAGTTTTAATGAACCTAGCACTTTCACCTAGAACAAATAAAACGCCTAGAATATATATATATATATATTTATATATAACCTAGGACATTCTTAACCCCATAACAAATAAAATAGCCTAGTACAAATATATGAACCTAGTACATTTAAAAAAATAAAATAAGTTTAATGAACGTAGCACTTTTACCTGGAAAAAATACAAACGCCTAGAACAAATATTATACCTAGGACATCTTAACCCTAGAACAAATAAATTAACCTATAACAAGTAATGAGCCAAGTAAATGTCACCACTACATTAACCTAGAACAAAATATATGGACCTAGAACAAAACATTTGGCATAGCACAAATATTATGACCTAGGAAAAAAGAATATATGCATATAGTATGAGGGGTGGGTATGGTACGGTTCGGTCCAACTCGTCCCCAAACCAAACAGAACATAAAATTAGGGTTTGGTTATTTTTATAAAATTGAACATATCCATACGGTCTGGTTTGCTAATTTTTCAAACCTAAAAAAACAATTCTATGCCGTTTGGTATTCGGTTCGAACCGTATGCTAAAAAAAGAAATTTCTATATTTTTTATTTCAATTAAAAAAAATTCTATGATTTGTCTTTCAATTTTTTCCTATATTTAGAAGTATTTTCAAAAGACGAAATCATGAGTGGTTGAAATAAACAATTTTGACATTTGGGAGGAATTCACTTCCATTGTTAGTGTTTATATTTGCTTAATGTTAGTGTCAATAACTTTTTTTTGGTAAATTACAAATATGACCTTTATATATGCTTCATGTGTCCTTAATTATGTATCCTTGGAATTAAGATTTTAAATTCTAAATCTTTGAAAAAGGGTTTTTTTTTTTTTTAGAGTTAATGATCTTTTTTGTTGCTTTTTTTTAGTACTTAAATTAAAGATTTTTAGATTAAAAAACTTGTTTTTTATTATTATAATTACAATGAAGGAAAAAGGTTCCATCCATTTTACCTAGAAGGACGTGATTAGGATATAAGGTCTTGCTTGGATTTGTACATTTAACTTCATAGTTTTGGATCCAAAAGCATAACATGTGTTTACAATTTTATTTTTATGTCTTTCTTCTTATTTAAAATACAAAGAAAACACATCTTAGATAATGCCATCATGGGAAACTACAAAGGATCTCCATCAAATGTTAATATTCAAAATAAATCAAATTTTAAGACTTTAATAAGACAAATAATTGCACATTAATAAGAGGTTTCTCTCTCTCTCTTTTTTTTTAAAGGTGAAACTATTCGATTTGGTTCATAACTCTAAACCGAACCGCGAAATTGCATTCTTATTACTGAGCCAGACCATTTAAAAAACCAAAAATTTGGTTTGTTTTGAGCCGATTCGAAGTGATTCACGATTCGATTGTTTTTTTTTTCCTAGCCCTACCTTATACTTCTTTAACCTAGTGCAAATACATGGACCTGGAACAACATAAGACAATAACACACTAAACCAAGTATAAGACCCATGTTAGGTCTGACAACAATACTGCTACCATGGAATAGATTATAAACCTCCTTGTCATCCCATCTTTGTTTCATTCAAATGAACCATGCATAGTGTTATTTGCTAAATGAGATATTTGTGTCTCCCAGAGATGAATCTCTATCCATGAGTGTACGATTACCCATTTAGCTGGTGTTGATCATTCTAAACACTAAAAACTCAATTGTTTATGGAGTTCGACAAATCAAGAAGGTTGGTTGGTGTTTTAAGACATTAACGATAAAAACGCGAAGTTAAGGCTTAAGAATGCATTATTTAAAACCCATTTTGAAATTTCAAAACAAGTGATGAAAAGCGATTATGAGCAACTTCAATAACAACCTAGATTTGTTTCAAAGAATGATTTCTTAATCTGTTCAGTTACAATCTAAAGTGAATCTACATGGTGCACTTGCATAAACCCACATTTTAATGTTGAAGCTACTAAACACAAGTACTCAGACAATGTTCATCAAAAGCACACTCAAACCACATGATTCAGGTCTTGGATTCACAAACCCTAAGCTAAAACAATGGACGAATTAGAGTAAAAATGACTTACAAAATGTTGTTGTGTGTTACTTGCTACGGAGGAGTAGAATAGAGCTTCCCACCAAGTTTTACCGAGATCTATATTATTACTTACATATTGCCTTAACAAAAAATGCAACTGCTGAACAATCTCTATTTCCTAACAGGAGACTTAATTTAACCACGTTCTTATCTAAGTCTCTTAGATTGGACATGGTAACAAGATTAACATATTTATGTGTTCAAATTTCAAATCATGGACATGGTTTGCCACACATTCTATCTATTCCACATGTATTTTTACATTTTTTAAATGTATATTTAATGTATGTTAGAAGCACCAGCTTATCTTAAATTTATTTATAAAATTTGAAATAGGTTGGAAAAAAAATTAGGGTTGTACTATCAAGTTTCAAGTTCTAAATAAAACCATATAGGGAAGGTTTGGATATAGCATGAAAAACTTGTCTATTCATAGGATTGGGTTTGGTAGATCCTATGAGGTAGCGGGTCAGGTTTTGGGTTTATATGAAAATTAGGGTTGTAAGGTCGAGTTCCAGGTTCTAATAAAAAAATATAGGGTAGGTTTGGATATAGCATGAAAACCTTATAGACTCATAGGATCGGGTTTGATAGTCCCCATGAAGTAGCGGGTTGTGCTTTGGGTTAGAAAACAATTAAGGTTGTACGGTTGAATTCTAGGTTCTGAATCAAACCATATAGGGCAGATTTGGATATAGTATGAAAACTTTGTAGAATCATAGGATCGGGTTTGTTAGACCCCATGAGGTAGCGGGTCGAGTTTTAGGTTTATGTGAAAATTAGGATATAGAGTCAAGTTCGGGTTCCAAATCAAACTAAGTTTGAATATAGCATGAAAACCTAGTAGACTCATAAGATTGGGATTAGTAGACCCCATGAGGTAGCGAGCTGAGTTTTGGGTTTTTATGAAAATTAGGTTATAGGACTGTGCTCCAGATTCTAAATCAAGCCATATAATGTATGTTTGGATATAGCATGGATACCTTGTAGACTCATATGATTGGGTTTGGTAGACCACATGAGGTACTGGGTTGAGTTTCGGGATTGGAAAAAAATTAGAGTTATAGGATCGAGTTCTAGGCACTAAATCAAACCATATAATATGAAAAACTTGTAGACTCATAAGATCACGTTTGGTAGACTCCATAAGGTAGCAGGTCAGGTTTAGAAAAAATTAGGGTAGTATTGTTAAGTTCCGAGTTCTAAATCAAACCATATAGGGTAGGTTTATATAAAGCATGAAAACCTTATAGACTCATAGGTTGGGTTTGGTAACCCCATAAGGTAGTAGTCGGGTTTCAAGTTGGAAAAAAATTAGGGTTGTAGTATTGAGTTCTGAATTCTAAATCAAATCATATAGGGTAAGTTTAGATATAGCATGAAAACCTTATAGACTCATAGGATCGAGTTTGGTAGAGCTCATGCCAACCTTTAAATTTTTCAATAAGCTTTATTTAAATTTCCAAGATTAGGAACTGAATAAAAATCTAATAGCCATCTAGGTTAAAACAAGTTGTTATAGAGGTTCTAGATCCGACAATCCCATACTCTAAACCCTACAACAATAAAATTTAGATAATCATAGATTGTAGTCCGTAATAGGATAGTAAAGCCTAAAAAGATCACATTCATCAAAATTTAGTTTGTTTCGGGCCCGAACAAGATCAGTTTCCGAAATGAGGGTCCAGACACGCAAAATCGTAAAAATATTTCAGTAATACCTTTAGATTCGTAATAATATAAGGATTAATAAAATATCAGTTTTAGAATTTTTCAAAAATAAAAAATCAGATATAACCTTTTTACGTGTATTTTTCTTACTAGTAGTAATTTAATTGTCTTGTTTACTATTCATCACTATTTACTATTATTCACCTATCTCTACTTTTCCTTATAACCTATCTCCTACAAACCTATAAACCCATTCTTATAATTTTTTCTCCATAAGACTTTACATCACTTCTCACTAAACTTTTTTACTAAAACAATTTTTTTCCCTCTTCTCTCTCCCTCTTCCCTATGATTCATGCTTGTTATGCCCTAACAGGTATCCTAAACATGATAGTCCATCTCATACGATATTAAAGCTTAGGAATGACGTTCCTAAGTCATATGAAAGCTTCGACACTATGCAAGGTATACTTTCACAACAATAGGAAACACCGTGGGATATGTTGTCCAAGATAGTAAAACATAACAACTAAGAAAATACTTAAACATTCATATCCATAACTTATAGGTTGATAATCTTACAATATCATAGGGGCATTCCCCTGATACATCTCCAAAATAACATAGTCTTACTTAAACAAAAATCTATAATTGGAAGATTTTAAAGGAAATATAATCTAAAGTCTTCAAATAAAATTCCCTAAAAAGCTTCCCAAAAGCATAAGTCCTACTCAGACGATAAGGTTCTTAAGTGCTAAAAACAATGATCCTGCAATCATAAAAAATCTATTAAGGAGTAAGCATAACGAGCTTAGTGAATATTCCTTACGCAAATGTACTCATAACAAAACAATCAAACAATGTTCATTAGCAAGCATATGCAATGTAAGATCCAAATGATCAAACAAATATATACTATCCGAATTCATATGCAAATGGATTTACGCCCCCTCCATTCGGGTTAAGGAATGCTTTTGAATGGGTTCGATGACCTTTGCACGTGCATCTTGGGGTTCCAAACAATCGTACTACTAGTCCCCAAGCTTTTCTTACCCAAAGCAATCGATCCGGCTCAGCTACACCATTAGGTCGCATTCCCTGAATGTCCTAATTCCTCAAGATATAGTTAGGTAGCTTAAATTTCCGGTCCCCCGCTATGGAGTAGTAGTAGAAAAATGCGAACATGATATTTTAAGTGATATGCATGATCATACATAACAAATCACACGCATAATTCCCATGATAATCCCATATGCATAACAATTTTATCTTTCCTAAATTCTAGTGCCTTACTCTACAAGCATATACGTGAATATATAAAACGTAAAAGAAAACTCAGTTGGTCATGGTGATCTTTATCAGTCGAAGTAATCCTCAGGAAAGAGAAGGTCTTTGTCTTCGTCTTCATCACCTAGACAAAAGAAATACTCAAAATGAGTATTTCATTTAAGTTCTATTTAAATTTTCTAATTCTATTTTACTATGTTCGTCAAAATTCGGATGGCAAGTGATTCCAAATTAAAATGGTCATAACTTGCTTTATTAACTTATAATTTTGCATATTATGTGTCGTTTTCTACCTACTCGAAAAGATCTATCTATTTTTAAGGTTATTTTTATCATAAAAGGTCATTTGACTCACAAAACGGTTCAGTAAAGAGCTATTACGAAAATCCTAGCCCTTAAAAGTATAATTTCCAAGCTTTTCATCAACCAAAAATCCTGTAGCAAGCATATAGATACTTATATAGTTGAAAAATCCTTTTTATACATATATAAAATCATATTACATGCATGATTCAAGTGCTGTTATCCAAACTATGATTTTTCATGAAACAACCTCCTTTAGGAATTTAAAGATTAGAATCTACAAGTTTCCTTTGTAAGTTGTTGAAATGAAAACTAAGAATTTTAGTTTATTTTATATGAGTACTTTTTGTATCATAACTGTTATTTTTCTATTTCATAACTTTATAAAAATAAGCTTTTATTTTTTTAAAACTTGTTACTATAGGTTGTTTAATAATATTACTTTTCTAAGTGTTTTCTTAACTAGCGAGTTGATTTTTAACTTGATTTGAACATTGTCTAGTTCTTAGTGTTTGTTAGAGTGTTGATATGAGTTCTTTCAAGCAAGTTTTTAGGAAAAATTTGTATAGCAAAGATTTTCAACATTAATATTTAATAATAAATTTATTTTATTTTGAAAAAGAGAGTAAAAGAACCTTATAACTATGTTTTGAAAATAGCTTTACATAACATTAACACTGTCTATGATGAACGTTATTTAAATTTTTGAGAAGATATTGTTGAATTATAATCCTAAGTTATAAATGGAAACTTTGTCTAAGCCCTAAAATTACTTTTGTAATGAATTTAGTCTTAATTTTTTAATAAAAGAAAAGAGCTTTTTTATTTAGACAACAAAATTATGATTATGCATGAACATGAACGTATAATTATATTATATGACGAAAGATAAATTATATAGAATATAAGAGATATAAGAATTTAAATAAGCATATGAACATATAAATAAAGTCAAGTATTGGAAGTCTTAGCTTTCATCAAGGCTTCTAAACTAGAGATAAACTAATCCTGAAAAGAAAAGTAAGAAAATAAAACAAGAAAATCATGGGAGTTTTAGATTGGTGTCAAGGCTCTTCGGACTTAGATTATGAACAAGTCCCATACAAGAAAAGAAAAAAAAAAGAAAAGAAAATTGTTTTCACTTAATAAGGATAAGTTTAAGACTATAAGGACTAGTTGTAAAATTGTATGAAATAAATAAATCGCATGAAATAGATAAATAAGTTGCAAGAGTATGAATAAAAGTTGTGTTAGTGAGCTTATAGGCTCTAAGAATATATATAAATATACTTAATAATATATAAAAGTTAGATTAGGAGTCATAATAAAACATAATAATGTAACAACAATAATAATGATACTTGAACATTGTTAAATAAGACATGAACATATTGTTGCTTTCATAATACCCATGGGTTTAGAAACACACAATATGGTCATGTTATGTTAACATGAACATGAGGATGGTTTAGAATATTTACCTAAGGTGGATGATGGTGTGTAGATGATGAATGGAAGAAGAAAATTTGTGGAAATTGGTTGAGAGAGGAAGAGGGGAAATCACAATTTCAAGAGAGAAGAGAGGGTTGAGAAGAAAATTTGTAAGAGTTTTGTTAAGGTAAGAAAGTGTGTGTAAAGAATGAAGGAGGGAGGGCGTATTTATAGAGTTTTGGAGTAGAAATTAGTGTGATTAAAAATAATGAAAAAGAAAAGATAAAGGAAGAGAAGAGGGGGTGCTGACCAAAGAAGAAAAGAGAGGGGAAATTGATTAAATTTATTATTTTGTAATGAAAAGTAATTAAAAATAATATATGATGTGTGTAAGGTTTTATGGGAAAGGTGAATGTAAGAAATATGTTGTAAGTATGTAAGAATAGGTAATAAGAAAAAGTAGAGATAGTGAAATAGTAATGAATAGTGTAGAATAGTAATTTGAATAGTAGACATGATAAATTAATACTGGCAGTAAAAAAAAATGCGTAAATAGGCTATATAAGATATTTTTAGTTACCGAATTACTCTAAAACTGATATTTTTGAAATCCTCATATAAATATGAGTCAATGATGTTATTGGAATATTTTTACCGTTTTGCATGTCGGAGCACTATTTTCGAAAACTGTTCTTGTTCGGGTTCAAAACGAAGGATTTTCGACAAATCTGATATTTTGAGGTTATATAACTGTAAACCCTTGAATTTTTGAGAATGGTTTTGGAATACTAAATCGAAACCCTAAAGCTGACCCAAGTTGAAACCGGACCTTAAGTAATTTCGATCACAGGATTTCATAAGAGAATCTTCAAAAACAAAAAAGAAAATTCAATAATTGTTCGATTTGAAAACTTGAACATGAGAAGGACCACCTTTCCGATCCTTGATATAAACCCCTCAATTTCTAAGGTAAAGTTGGATTAAACCCTAACCCTAGTTAAACCAAAGTTTCAAAAGTCAACAAAGATCAAGACGATAAAATAATTTCAACTTCGGCAATCCTGCGTTCTCAAACCCTAGAAAAAAAAATTGAGTTAATGGCTTATAAGAGTTCGTAATAATATAAGGTAATATAAAAATATCAGATTCGTAAATTTCGAGTGTCCTTCAGACTCAAACGGGATTAGTTCTTGAAAAGTATATCTTGGAGCTCGGAATAATAAAAATATTCCAATAGCACCAAAAGACTCATAATTAAATAAGGATTTCAAAAATATCAGTTTCATAATTTTTTGGTAACTAAAAATAACAGATATAGCTCATTTACACGTATTTTTATTACTACCGGTATTTTATATGTCTAGTCTACTATTCATAGTACTATTCCTACTATTCATTACTATTTCACTATGTCTACTTTTTCTTACACCTATTTCTTACTATCTACATACCTATTTTTTTACGCTTTTATATTTCCAATACATCTTATATCAAATCATATCTTATATATTAATTATTTTCTTACAAAATACAAACAAAATCAACTCACTCTCTCTCTTTTCCCTCTAAGGCAGCGCAAATTCTCTCTTTCTTCCTCTTATTTATTTTCTTTTTCAATTATTTTATTACATCAAAAATTCACTCCAAAAATTCTATAAATACCCCATTCTTCCTTTATTCTTTCACACATTTATTCTACATAACAAAACTCTACCAAAATTTCCTCTCAAAACGTCTCTCTAACCATTCCCTCTCAAAACACTCTCTACTAATTTCTACTCTTCAAGAAAAGTAGCAAAAACACACTACCCATTCACCTCTTTTCAAATCTTCTATTAAACCTTAGGTAAAAATCCTACCTATATTTTTTATCATGTTCATACAACTTAGCATGAGTTTAGTGTATGTTTCTTAGAACAATATGTTCATGTTTTGTTTTTGTTCATGTTCCTATTTTATTTATGTTATTATGTTGTTGATATTATTGTTATTATTATTTTTGCTCTAATCTAACTTATATATAATGTATATATGTATATATATTTCTTAGAGCATATAAGCTCACTTGTTATTTATTTATTTTCATGCTTTGTAATTTATTTATTTAATTCATGCAATTTTTAAGACTAGTCTTTCTAGTCTTAACTTGTCTATATCAAGTCAAAACAATTTTTTTTCTTTTCTTTTCTTTTTTTTCTTTTGGGACTAGTCTATTCTTAGTCCTGGGTTGCCTTAATGAAGCTAAGGCTCCCAATACATGATTGGGATACCTTGATGAAGCTAAGGTTCTCAATGCTTGACCATATTTATTATGTTTATTTGCTTACAAGTATTTCTTTCTATCTTATTATGTATTATCTTTACTTTTACATTGCTACATAATCATATTCATGCATGATTAGAATGTTGTTGTCTTAAATAAAAATAAAAATGGGTTCTTTTTTAATAAAGAAAAGTAAACTAGATTTCTTAACAAAAGGAATTTTCAACAAAAAAGATCTAAGTTTTCCTTTTAATAAATTTTTTTCAAAAGCTTAAGTAAGTTAATCATAAGTTTTAAAGTATTAGCGCCCAAGATTTCTTCAAATGAAAGAAACTCATTTCTTTTATAAATCAAAACTAAATACTCCATAAAGATAGAATTTTCAGCCTTGAACTTAAGATTTTAACTCAATCATATCTTTTATAAGACTTAAATAAATTCATTATAGACTTTGAAAATCACATACTAAGAAAGTTTCTTCAAAACTTAAATTTTATATTGTTATTCTCTTTTCAAAATTAAAATGAAATTTTTGTTAAGTTCTAATGTTAACAATTCCTTATTAAGAAAGTTTTTCTTATAAAATTATCTAAAGGAATTATTCTACCACTTGACAAATATTAAGGATGAAACAAGTTTTTCAAATCAAGATAAAATCAACTCACTATTTTAGAAACCAACTTAGAAAAAAAAAAAATTTGCCAAGCATGTAAAGTTTAAAGGTAAACTTATTTTCTAAAGAAGAAAAAGGATATAAAGATAAGAGGAAAACATACATATTTGACCACACCAAAAACTTAAGGAATATCTTGAAAAGCTTATTTTTCAATCACTAGAAATAAAGTTAGTAGATAACTTAAAGAACCAAATTTTTGAAAATTAATTTACTTTTGAAAAGATAGGAAATGAAATTATAATAGGAAAAACACTCACTCATAACAACTCAAATATGTTTTTGTTTTCCTTCTAACAATTCAAAATGAAGAAATTTTCAAAAGTTCTATATTTTAAAACCTTCAAAGACAAATTGTTTATGAAATATCAATATTGAGACAACACTACAAAAATCATGTATACAATATGAGTACTTATATATGTTCAAAGGATTTTTTCACTATATATATATATATCCATATATTTTGCTTAAAGATTTTTGAGTAAAGTGAAGTTTGGAAAAATTATATTTTGTAAACTATAAATTTGTAACTATTCTGTATCATAGTATTTTCCAACCCAAATAGCTTTTTATGACAAAAATAACCTTAGAAATGGATAGATATTTTTGGTAGGTAGAAAACAGTATATTATTTGTGCAATTCTTAGTTAAAATGACCAAGTTATGGCCATTTTAAGTTGAAATCACCCTCTATACGAATTTTAACGATCTTGACATAAGTTTTGATAAGTACCATAGAATCAATAAGAAATACTCATTATGGATTCTTCTTGATTAGGTGATCCTGAGAGGAGTATTCATACTTAGAGGATTATTTTGATTAGTGGATTTTGTAAACCTCGTTTTTCAAGTAGCCAAGATAACTCAAGAACTGGAAACCAAAACCCTAAACCGAAATAGGTTAAGACTGGAGTGAGAACTAGGAACCCTAAATCTGGCTTTTCCTCGGTTTCCAATTAAGAAACTTTTATAAGAAAATTTAATTATGAATATAGTTCTTGATTATATTTCAAAACAAGAAAAGATCAGATTTTAAGAAAATTTCAATTCCAGGTCATCTCGAGGCCTATTATAGAAAAGCGTGCCTCGAAACTAGAATTTCAAAAATTTACTTGTGAATACTCATTTGAACCGAAATAAAATAAGAATTTAAAAAATATAAATTTCATAATTTTCCGGCTTATGAAAAACACAGTTATAGCCTTTTTATTTATATTTTCTTACTACCGGTAATTAAATTGTCTTGACTACTATTCTTTACTATTCACAAGTACAACCTATCACTCTGTAAATCCCTAAATTTTTGGAATCGTTTAGCACAAAACCCTAACCGGAAGTCAAACGAAACCCTAAAGGTCAACAAAACCCTAGTTTACCGTATCAATCTAAATCCGGCATTGCCGTTTTCTTTGGCCCGGAAAAACGAAGTTGGGATAATTAGCTAAAATAGTTCGTGATAACCATAGGTTTTATAAAAGTTTCAGTTTCGCGAAATTCGAGTGTCCTTCGGACCCGATCGGACACAGTTCTCGAAAAACGTGTCTGGAAGCCCGGAATAGTAAAAATATTCCGAATACACCGTTAGACTCGTAAAAATATAAGTTTTCCAAAAATATCAATTTCATAATTTTTCGGTAAGTAAAAATAACAGATATAGCTATTATACGCGTATTCTCTTACTACCGGTACTTTAATTGTCATATCTACTTTACATTACACTATTCATTACTATTCTACACTATTCTTTTATCTCTACTTTTTCTTACACCTACTCTTACACTCTATATAACCTATAATCTTAACTTTTTACCTTTCCCATAACTTTATATCACATCTATCTCACAAATTTCATCTTACATTTTCCAAAAAGTCAAAAATTAATTCACCCTCCCCCTCATCACACCATCGCCGGCGCCCCCCTCTCTCTAATGCCCTCAATTTGTTTTAATTTGCATTTATTTTAATCACACAAAAATCACTCCTCAAAATCCTATAAATACCCCCCTCCTCTTTCATTCTTTCACACATTCACTACCCACAAATTCATACAAAAACTCTCTCAAATTTTCCTCTCAAAGCTCTCTCAAATTTCCATCTCAAAACTCTCTCAAAATAATTCCACAACAACTTCCACCAACAACAAAAACCCATAACCACATAACCATATCAAAATCTTCTTTAGGTAACCCTTCATAATTCTTTCTTCTTCTTCATGTCATGTAACTTTACATGACCATAGTGTGAGTTTCCAAATACTACAAGTTGTGGAAACTACATTATGTTCATGTATTGTTCTTGTTCATGCCAATCCATTTAAGTTTATGTTGATTTATTATTGTACATATTCTTTAGAGCATATAAGCTCACTTGCAATTTAGTTATTTCATGCAAAGCAATTTATTTACTTTTCCATTGCAATTTATTTATTTATTCCTTGTTGAAATTAAGACTAGTCTCTAGTCTTAGACTTGTCCTCATCAAGTCAAAACAAGCTTTTCTTTCTTTCATTTTATCTTATTATGGGACTAGTTTATTTCTTAGTCCCGGGACCTTGAAAAAGCTAAGACTCCAATACTTGACTTTATTATTTATGCTTTATGTTATATTGTTTATTATTATTCTCATAATCATGTTCATTTAGATTGTTGTCCAAAAGTTTTATTTTCTAAAGGTAATCAAATAAAAGAAGGCTTTTTGTCACTTAGGAATAAGTTTTGTGAAACATAAAAATATAAGATAACAAAAATAAACTCATTCATTTTCAAGTTACAAAAAGAATTCACTATGAATTTAGAAACTATTTTTACTTAAAAAGCTACTTAAATCTTTGTTACTCTACCTTGATTTTCAAAAGAAAATATTTTTGTTGACAAAAATGGTTCTTTTCATAAAGAAAGAAAATAAGATGGATGACTAAGGAAATTTTAAATAAAGACCTTTGCAAACAAATAGGCAAAGAAAATTTATGGTTTGAAAACAATAAAGTTATTTCTTTTCAAGTTACAAGAAGAAGCTAATAAGATTATAGAAATTAGTTTTTCTACAAAAAGTCCTTAATTGTTCCATATTGATTTTATGAAGAAAACAAGTTTTCATGCATGGATGATTATTTTTGAAATATATGAGACATGAGAGAAAGAATGAGAAATGTCAAGTAAGGATTTTTGCAAAACAAGTGAACAAAAAGAATTTGCACAAGAAAAATAAAGAATATCATATTTCCTAAGAAAAACTTCAAATATAGTATAAATGTAACTTAAAAAGTAGAAAATTTTATTTTCAAAAGTCACTTAGAAAAAGATAAATAAAATCAACATAAAACGTTTTTAGAAAATAAAGAAAACAAGGTATTCATTTCAAAGAAATTTACAAAAAACAATTTCCGAAAAACTTCAACCCGACATTGTCTTACCTAAGAAAAATAATTGGACAACAAGACACTTGAGCATGCTTAAATATGAGTTATATAGTTATAAAAAAGAATTTTTCAACTATATAGATAGCTAAGTATTTATCAAACAAATTTTGATTTCTTGAATCCAAGGTTGTTTTTACTTGAAAATCCGTGGTGAATTTCGTCGCCACTTTTTCGGAATCTATATGGCTTTGTTTGTGGGAAATAATTTTAGAAATGGGTAGATCTTTTCGAGTAGATAGAAATCGGTATATTATATGCGCGATTCCGAGTTAAAATGACCAAGTTATGGCCATTTTAAGTTGGAACATTCTTCCATACGAACTTTAACGTTCTTTGACATTGTTTTGTCAAAATTCAAGAAAATCTTCAAGAAAAACTCATTATGGGTATTTTCTTTGGTTAGGTGATCCCGAGGAAAGATTTCTTCACCCCAAGAACTATTACAATTAAATGGAGTGTGTGAACGACTCATCCACTTAGAGGAATAGACGACCAATGGCATCGTGAGTTACTTCCCGTTATTTTTCATACTCTTGATTGTACTTGTAAAATTAGTTGCATTAGAATTTAAGAAAAATAAAAAAGAAGTGTATGATAATACGTTGAAAGAATACTAAGTATATCGAAACTCGATTTGTTTGTAATAAAGTTGTATGTGAATTTAATATCTTGAAATGTTTGAAATTGATTGATCACTTGAAAGAATTTAAACGTAACTACTAGACTTTAATTGGAGAAATTATTCATGCACTTCATATGCTGAGTCACATTGCATTCGCTACTATACAATTGGTGGGACAAGTGTATAATAGTGGTGGTAGACATAACCGGTATATCATGTAAGTGGCGAGTAGGAGCCGGTAAGAACTACAAAATCGATGGCTAGTAGGAGCCTGTAATAACTACAAGTTTTTGATGGCTAGTAGGAGCCTGTAATAAACTACAAGTTTTTGATGGCGTATAGGAGCCGGTAAGATCTATAAAAGTGTTTTTAAAAGTTGTGGCTGTAATTGGCCTGAATCCCCAACCCCGAATGAAGGGCGTAAATTCATTCAACATATGATTCCCGGAAAGTGATATGTCTTGTATGCTCACGTGGTTGTTGCATTTCATACGTTTGAATAATAAACTTGATTGATAATTTACTTCGAGTATGAATTTTTGGGATTTACTCACTAAGCCTAGTAGCTTATACCCCGATAGATATGTTTTGCAGTTCCCTTATTTATGGTTAAGGCCACATGGACCATGCGGGCAGGTAATCCCCTTTTGAACATTAGAAATCTGGATAAAGTATAGCTTAGTATTGGCATGTTAATATGTATATACTAGACTAGTAATTCAAGGAATTGTCCTTAAGCTTGTAAAGTTTTTGTCATGAGCAAATAATTATTGTGAATCCTCTTTTCTTAATATGTTTTTATATCTCTTTAAGCTTCACAATTCCATATATGGTCCTCTAAAATTGTGAAAGTACGCCTTACACTTAATATAAAAGCTTTTGGGAATGGCTAAGGTTGCCATACTTAAAGCTTTAATATTGAGTGTGGCGGGCTGTCACGGTTAGGTACCTATTGGGGCGTGACACACTCAATCACTTTCCTTTTCAAAGGCTTTTTGTCTCTTAAAAATCAATACAATTTATGACAAATTGTACTCAAATCCAATCAAGACAAATCAATCAAAGAAAAATCAAATTTTCCCCTCCTCCTCATGCATTGGCCGGCGTGAATGCCCCCCCCCACCACACACACACACACACACACAAGCTCCTTGTGCAATTTTTTTAACTCCTTTTTGTCACATTTAACCTAATTCCATTTATATAAGCTACACTTTCTTTCTCTCACTTTATTCTTTCCTTTTTCAAAACGTCCAAGAGGTAAAAAGCTCTCAAATTTCCTCCCTCACACCCTCTTTGCGGTAAGCTTTAGTGCCCACCTACACACACACACAACTTTCTTTTTCTTCTATTATCTCTTATTTTACTCTAAGTAAATGAGCTTTTACTCCTTCTACTCATAAATCCTTGTACTGGTAAGGATATTCTTGGATATTCCAACTAAATATCCCCATGATCTCTTGGTAGGGACAAGGAAATATAAAAAACAAGAATACCAAACCATCACTAGTAGATCTTGTATACCAAACCATCACTAGTAATCTTGTATTTCAAGGAGCTTTCAAGGCATAAGCTTTATGATTTTTCATCAAAAAGTGTTTTGAACAAAGATCTTTTATAAAAATATAGTTTTTATGTTTTCAAAACCTATTTAAGCACTTGGTATAGTAGATCTATCATTTTACTACTCATATTCATGTAGTCATTTAAGATCTCATCATTATTTTGAGTTTATGTGCATTAATAGTCTTCAATGCTTTTATCCATAGTAAATAACCTTTCTAGTAGATAGATCTATAGGTAGATGAATTAATAAAGTCAAAAAGGAAAACACTTTTCAAGAAATGAACTTGTGTAAATTCGGATGACTTGAAAAACTTGGGTTAAAAACTCTTTTACTAACTTCTAAACATATATTTTACAAGAAAAATGAAGCCTATATGTGATAGATAATGTTTGGTGATGTTTTTCATGAGATTAAATGAGTTTTAATAAAGGAAATATATAAAACAAGAGATGAAGTCCAATAGAAGTTTTGAGTTAAAAGTCTTGAAAACCGAATTCGTAATAATGGATAGATGGTTAGAAAATATTATTTTTCCAACTCCAAAAATGGTATTTTCTCAAATAAAAGTCCCTAGGGTATAGGTAAAGTAAATACTTAAAGTTCTAAGTATAAAATACTTTTTTCTTAAAAAAAATCAACTTGAAAATGAAATTTTCTAAATTCGGATTTTTGGAACTAACCTAGTATAAGACCCACTTAAAAGTATATAAATGAAGATTTTATTAAAGAAATAAAGGCCTTAGGATATAACTAATATAAGGGTCAAAGTTTCCTTAAACAAAGTGGAGTTTTCCTAAAGAAAATCCTTGTAATAAGTGTGACCAAGTGTAGTAATCTTACTTGTTGAACAATAGCATGAAATGGTTTTCTAAGAAAAAGTTTATTTAAATTATTTAAGTCTAAAAATTTATAAGACCTTAGACTCATTAGAGTTCATATCATGACATTCATGATAGGGAAAAATCATTACCATGGCATTTAGTTTCATTTTGTACTTAGGAATCTCAAGTGCATTCATTAAAACCGCATTTTCGGAATCAATATAACCGCTGTACAGATCTGACCCCTCATTTCCGAGGGGTCAGATATTTTCAAAACTTGATTTAAACTTCATATTTAGAAAGCTCTTCCAAAGTAGATAGAAATCGATATAAAATTTGTGAAATTCCGACTTAAAATGACCAAGTTATGGCCATTTTAAATCGGGACTTCGAAAATGACGCGATTTACGATTTCACTAAGCTTTCTTAGAGTTTTAGTATCCTTAGATGGTAGAATACTTATTAGGGTATTTCTTATGGAATAGGTGAACCCGAGGACGTTGAATCTTTACCTCCGGATTACTATTACTAGAAGAAAGGCGAACCTATGGCGGAGTGAGTTTCTCTTCCCGATTCATTTATTGTATGTGCTTGTAAAGTAGTGCACTAGAATGTAAACCAAATGAATGAAATATGAATGATGGGGAATAATGGGAAATTGTACGTTGAAGATGATGTGAGAACTCAATATAAGAATATCGAAATCGGGATAAATTTTGGTTAATAGTTAGTTATGATGGAATGTTTGAGAAATTGTTTGATCGCCTAAATAAAAATGACTTAATCAACTACTCAGACTAATGCCAAATTTGACATATGCATATCACAATGGGAAGGAGCATTAGCATTTGTAGGTTAATCGTGATCCACAAATGATATCAAATTTGTAGGTTAATCGTGATCCATAAACGATATCGAATAATTGTAGGTTAACCATTAACCATAAACGGCATAAAGATAGTACCACAGTATTTGTAATCTGCTAACCGGGGATGGAGGGCGCAAGTCCATCCACATATGATTTCTGGCTGGTCATATGTATGTTGAACTCATGTGTTTGGTGCATTCACTTGCTTGCTTAATCACTTGGTTGAATTGTTGTGATATGAATGTTATTGTGGAAGATTACACTCACTAATCTAGTTAGCTTACGTCCCTACAATCCTTTCCTTTTGCAGCTATCCCATTTGTGGCTTAGGCGGCATGACCCGGCTGTACAGGTACAGAAGCTAGGAGTTTCCCTTAGAAGTTGGAATTGTTTGTTTAGACTTCCATAGGAAACTTTTAAGACTTTGGATGACTGTATAAGGCCATTAATTATTCATTTACGGGAGAATGCCCCTTAGATTATGTAATATTTATTTATGTGTCATGAGTTATATCCTACTGCTAATGTATGCCAAGTTAAGCTTTTATCTCCATTTGGACTTGTACTCTATTGTTGTAAAGGTACGCCTTACATCTATATGAGGCTCTCGAAGTACTAAGGCGGTAATTCAGGAATCTTATATGGTATGTGGCGGACTGTTACGTTTAGGGTACCCTATGGGGCGTGACAGATTTACCGATCGACTCATCCGTAAGAAAGATATATCCTTATGGCTGAGTGAGTTTATTCCCTACCTTTTTCGTACTTGGTTGTGCTTGTAGCTAGATGCACTAGAAGTAGGAAAAGATGAAAATGAATCATGTATGATAATATTGGTTGAAAGAATGCCAAGCATACCAAGACATGAATCGTTGTTAGTTAACTTGTGTTTTACTATTATTATGTTGGAGTGTGTGCAAATTTTGTGATCACTTTAAATTACTATAATAATATATTATGAGTTATATTAATTGATTCATTCATATCACGTAGTTAGTTTCATCTCATGAGCTACTGTACTCGATGGGACAAGAGTATAGTAGCCGGGTTTGCAGTAGCCATAAATCTGCAAGATGGGCGATTAGGAGCCTAAAAGAACTATTTCAAGATGGGCGAGTAGGCGCCTGAAATAAACTACATAAGTTGGATTTTGAAGATGGGTTTTAAAGAGCCTGAAACACCTAATCCTGAATGAAGGGGTAAATCCATTCAAACATATGATTTCTGGTAAATCATATGAATTGCTTGATCACTTACTTGATGCATTAATATGCTTGTTTAATAACTTGTTTGAAATTATTTATACAAGTGCATTGATTCAGGAATATTCTCACTAAGCTAGTTATGCTTATACTCCGATAGACCTTTGTTGTAATAAGACTATATCTTTTATGCCCGAAGACTTCATATACTCGAATGGGATTATGTTTTGGAAAAGCTTCCAGAAATCTTTTGAAGATTTTAGGTTAAATATCCTTAAATATCTTTTGGTGTTAGTATTATTTCCTTTTGTGAAAGATTAAGATGATATTATGATTATTTAAATATTTAAAGGGGGAAAGCCCCTAAGATAATGTAAGGATTATATTCTTATAATGTTGAAATGAGATGGTTATCTAGAATTCTTGTATGCTGTATTTACTATCTCGAACTATACATCCCACCGGTGTCTCCTATTGTTGTGACAGACGCCTTACATATGGTGTTGAAACTTTCGCATAAGTTTTAATACCGTATGTGGCGGATTGCCACGTTTAGGGTACCCTTTGGGGTATGACAATAACATAATTACGGACTATAATCTACGATTATCTTATTTTTATTCGTTTTACGTTTTTCATGCGGGATTGTTGGATTTGGATTCACTAGACTTAACATAGAATTAGGTTGATCTTAGGATTCCAGTTTGATTTTCGATTCTTAGGGTTTACTTATAATTATCTTAAAATTTAGGGGTTTACAATGTCGGCCACCCCTCTTTTCCCCTCTATATTTTTTATTTCAATTTATTTTAATTATAGTTAATTCACCTCCACTTTTCCTATAAGTATCACCTCTCCCTTCATTTATTTAATACATCTTATTCACTACCAAAACGCTTTCAAAATCACTTCTTCTCTACTAAAATCTTTCACCAACACTCTTTTCTTCTCTACCTCTCCAAAATCCACATTTTCCTTAAGGTAAAAACACTAAACACTCTCTCCATTATTGTTATTGTTGTAATATCTATGTTTATGCCATGTTCTTGTTTCCAAATAAATTTCGTAGAGGCTTGATTCATGTTACTCTATCATGTTTCTACCATGCTCATATTATGTCCATTCTATTTAAGCTTCTTCTATGATCATATTGTCACGACCTTGATATGAGGCCTACTAGGATTTATCTAAAGTTATCATATCACGTGTGTACTCGTAACATGATGGCCGTCTTGTAAGTCAAAGTGTACAGAACTCTATTATTTTATCAATATTTATCATATAAATAATATATTATATTACTGGATTTCAATTATGTAATCCAATTCTCCAATTTCTGCCAAGATCGCAGAGAATCGGTATCCCTTACCAAATAGTGAAAGTGGGTTTCATATTACAACATACAAAATTTTAACATTATAAAATTTATCTAGTTTACATTCTAAGTTTACCATATCCTATATATCTATCTTCAACAGAGTTCGTGGGAGATGCTCTTTTCACACAATCCTAGCCCAATCCCAGCTAGTATCAATCTTACACAAAAATTGTTGGGGGGTGAGCGAACCACGGGCTCAGTGAGATAACCTGACCAAACCACACATCAACCAATAACAAACAAATATATTTATCAATCATATGTAATGGAACAATCAATCATATGCACATTACAAGCTTGGATGATATAGAATCTAAAGCAGGATGAAGATTTATGCCCTCTTAATCGGAGTTGAAGGAACTCGATACTATGACCTACCTACTCAGGAGAAACTAAGTATATAGGAAAGCCACGATCCTCATTGTAGTTATCTCTTATACTTTAGGCAATCAATTCCTGTTTTAAGCCTTAGAAACTCCACTGAGTGTTAGTCATTTCACAGCGATACCATGGGCAGAGTCCTTCATTTCCAGTTAGTTCCCATGGAATCGACGGAACAAAGGTAATCTTGCGTAGAACTAATAGCCTCTTGCCTAGAAAAACCAAGCATTATCAGAGGATTGAAATACTAACACGTAGTAGGCTGCCACATCTCCAAATGCAGTTTATGCAAACCGTATAATGCATGTCCGTTTCATTTATAATACCAGTAGTTTTAAATCCAGTTTAAGGTGATCATATGATTTACAAACAATCATCAACATGCTTCATACAACATTTATCATACCAAAGAATTATCACTTATATTATGATAACTTTCCATTCAATCATACACCACGCATCATGCATTATCCCAATCCGCATGCATATCAATTGATTATATATATATATATATATATTATTCCAAATGCAATTATACTACAAGCATAAACAATGTGATAAAGTCAAGTAACTCACTTGTCGTCCTTGCTAAATTGCTGTATAAGCTACTGGAAGTCTGGGAATTAATCTATTTTCCTATGAAAGGAAAATAACAGAGATTGATTATCGGACCATTTCTATAGGAGAAGTCTTCCTATAATTAAAGGTATTGATTTATATTGTCAGATATTAGACTAAGCCCATTATTTTAATTATTGTGTCGTTCAATAATTTAATCAAATCCTTATAGGTGCCTAACTATTCTGTATCGATGTTTGATACAGATTTTATTAAGGTTTTAATCCTTATAGTAAGGAATATTTATCTGTTATTTGGTTTCATTTGCTTTCCTTGATTTTAGTCACTATCTATGTTTTTATTTAAGGAGTTTGTCTTTTTCTTAAATCCTACTTTTTTTATGGAAGATTTTTATTTATTAATTTTTTACCCGTCAACCTTATCTGTCCCAAATTTTATTTATTTAAGGGTATGTTCTAGTATCTATACCTTTCAAAAATTATTTTGATAAAATTGTATGTATATGGAGTTTAGATATATCAAATTTTTATATACTTCAATTTTATTTTTAGTGCAAAACAAACTAAGTTTAATACTATAATATTATCGGTAATATTAGCATTGAAAAATCAATATCAAAATTAGTGTGAAATACAAGTATAATAATAACAACAATTTTCAGACAGTTATTAAATAATACCATTAGTGACAAAAATGATAATAGAATTGATGATAACATAAGTTTAGTACTTTAATGTAAATAAATATAGTATTAATAATTCTAATGAAATTATCAATAATACAGAATACTATAAACAATAGTAATAATAATGGTAATAATCATAACTATATTAATAGAAATAACAGTAACATTAATATTGATTTAAAAGTGAAAGTTGAGTGAATTTCTATTTGCGGTTTGTTATTCATTTTAAATTTGATTTCATTGTATAAATAGTCGATTTGGTACCACTCAAAGAGTAATTTCTAGTAGTGGAATTATTTTCAAGAAAAGTGACTTGTACAATTTTTAAATTTATGAAACACATGCATAGGTTTTAAGTGAATCCTAATAACTGTAGTCAAACTTGTTTTGATGATATCTAACTCATTTCTAGTCTGTTTTTGACGAATAAATATTTGTTTTTATAGTATTTTCCGAGTACAATCCATTGATAAGGTTGTTTTCATTAATCAAGATCATTAAGGGGGCGAAAATACAAGTACAATCCGTTTTGTTCGTGCAAATCTGGCAACTTGATCCCATTTTTGTTTTTGCAATATCTAATTTGTTTCTTATCCGTTTTTAACAAATAAATAGTCAATTTCATAGGATTTTTCGTGTTCTTTCCATTGGTGGGGGTTTTTTTGGTTTAAAACAAACACATCAATATAGTTTATTCATTCTTTTCAATGGTCTACATGAGTTATTTAAAGTTCAATTTAGCTTGTTGTAGTTTAGGTATGGTTTTGCTTTTTCCTTTCTAGAATTTGAATTTTTATACTTAAAAATCTTCAAGTTGATGTATCTATATCCTAAATAGTCTAAATATCATCAATATACTATCATATCAATTTTGATAAATTTATAAGTCAATTCTAAAGATCAAACATAATGAATATTGAACTTGATATAGTCCTTACCTTGATTGGACAATAGATGGGGTTTAGCTCCTCTTTCTTGATGAAAATAATTATCTAAAGGGGTAAGTAAAAAGATGAGTAACTAAGAAAAATTAATCTAACTAAATTAGCTTATATATCTATTTTATTCTTACCTTGTTGAGCCTAGATTCCAACTTGGATCGATGATAAATCAAAGCTATTTAACTTGGTTTTTGATGTTGTTTGGGTTAGTTAAAGTGGGGTTATGATTGTGGTTGATGAGTATTGATGTTTGGGTAGTTCTATAGGATATAAACAAGAGATACACTTTATTTTTTGGAGTGTTGAAACAAGTTTGAACAACTGAGCAAGAAAGGGAATATATGAAATTCATGGTGGCTTTTTAGGGCAAATTTTTTTATTGTGTTTGGAAAGATTTTGAGTTGGCTATATAGCCAACTTAAGCCTATATATGTATACTAATGTTAAGATTTAGGTACATGAGAGGGTATTTTGGACTTGAAAAATACATATTTCTGTTGTTGTTTCTCGGGTGGAATTTCATGCAAATTTGAGGATGATTTTTGGATGAATTTGCATGAAATATGTGGCTGATTTCAAGGGTTATTAATTGTGTTTGTTTGATAGTTAATTAAGGTTGTTTATGCATGTAAAATAAGGGCTCAAGTTGCAAGAAAAATCGGGTCAAAATTCGTATGAAAACAGAGGTTAATTTCTACTTTTTCTGCTGTAGTTTATTTATTGTTTTCTACCTTGGTTTGCATGGATTTTTCATCAGATTTCTCTTGTTGTTTTTTTAGCCAATCCTTGGTGTTTGAAGTAGACATTTGAAGGTTTATTATTAGTTCTCATTTGGTCAAAAATTTCAGCTCAACCAAGCCTATATTTTTCTCCAAAACAGAGCTACAACTTGTGTGAATGGCTGCTGTTTTTTTTTGAACTTGTTCCCCTGCTGCAGCTTGCCGTCATCGGAAAATTCAAGGCCATTTGGAGTTGTTTCACTCTTAAACTTGATCTGAAATTTTTGGTATTTAATGTTGATCACATGTGGAGTGTTTAGATTGAGTTGTGTGTCATTTTCAAGTTGAAATATTGTGTGTTAAAATCAGAGCAAGAGCTAGACGTGGTTGGGTTACTGCAGCCGAGAAATTCCAAATGCACCGTGAAAAATCTGCACACAATTCCACTGTTCATATGAAGGCTCTGTTTGCGCATGAAAAATTGTAGCCGATTCCTCTATTTATTGCAATTCCAGTTGTGACATTCTGTCTATGATGCACTTCCTATTCAACCGAGATATTCCCTACTCATCCGAGAATCCCATTTGCTGCTGCACATGGAAAGAATGTTGCAGCCGACTCTACTGCTTCTTGCGTGGAAAATTCTGCTATGTGAATTCAAATGGCTACCTCTATAACTCTCTTTGTGCTGCACGTGGAGAGAACTGCAACGTCCTCTGTCTTCCTTCAGCGTCCGTGATTCCCAATTCATGCAGCAGTTATTTTCATTTTTTTTGCTTATTAATTATTTAATAGTTATTAATTAAGTTTTATCGAGATAAAATTATCTAAGTTACTACAATAACTCTAGATTATTTATATTTCCAAATTTTTTTGTTTAAAGTTCACATGATTAATTATTTTAGTATTTTTAACTTAGGTGATTAAATTTTCAAGTTCAATAAATTAAATTAGAAACCAAGTCCTAATAAATTCAAAATTTCCTAACAAGTATAACAGAGGGTTTGGAATTTTATTTATTGTTCGGTATTAGTATCTATTATGTATTTATAATCTTAGTAATTCATCTTTGGATTATTGTTTTATACTGATAAGCTTTATTAATAAACTGTATCTTATCGGTTTTGAAATTTAGAGCTACTTCTAATTATATCTTGAATTATCAGTTCAAGATACGAAATCTCGTTTTTGGTATCTATTAAAATCAAAGAAATTTTTATTCGGGTTTTTCATACTAGGATTAAGTTTATTACAACCCATAGGTTTATTCTAGGATTTTTGTTGAATTATATATTTGATATTAGTTTCACGTTTGCTAATTTGTTCATTTTCTAGTTATGGAAATTATTAAAGGTTACTTTAGCAACTCAGGATTTTTAATTTCTAACATCTCTAAATCTTTTAATTAGAAAATTAGTGTAATTTAAATGTTTATTTAAGATCTAAATTCTTAGATATTGATTTATTTTACAAAATATTATGTTTTATTGTATAGGACCTATTTATACTAATTTATTATTAGCAACATATTTTTATCTAGGGCTATTCAATATTGTTAATAGATTAATAGTAGCTTGAATACTATTATTTCCATATTTAACAAGCATAGGATTTCTTTTCTAAATATTAAACTTAAGGAAAAAGAACTCAGGAATTTATATTAATAATTAGTTTATCGTTGTTTATAAATTATTTGAGATCATAGAAGTTACAGTTGGTATTTCGAATTTTTTTTATTAGTAGAGCTTCTAATCTTTCTAACTATTATCAAATTCATTCATACTTTGATATTTTTAAATTGAGAAAAATTTGGAGTGATTTTTACTACTTGTTCCAAATATTCTATATATTTCTATATTGCATTTTTAGTATTTGTTGAATTTAGATTACATAAATTAAGGGGATTACACATATATTTATCTCTTTGCTCATATTATTAACTTAACTCTCATATGACATTATGTATATATATATATTTATGTATTCCATAGAGCCTAGATACTCACTAATCTAACTTCTTATTTAATGCTCTACTTTATGCTTTATTATCTATTTCATGCAATAAATAAGACTAGTCAATTTTAAGTCTTAGACTTGTCCTAAATCAATTTAAAAAAATATGGGACTAGTTCATTTATAAGTCTCGGGAGCCTTAAGAATAATCTAAGACTCCATATTCTTTCTTTACTTTTTCTTCTTACTTGCTTATTATGCTTTTTATATGAGACAAGTAATATTCAAGTCTTGGGGAGCCTTGTTAAAAGTTTAAGACTCCCATTAATATTTCTTGCTATCTTTGCTCTATTTATGAGACTCATATTTTTTTTTCAAGTCTCGGGAAGCCTTGAAATAGTCTAAGACTTCCATTGTTATACCCCAAACTGGGTTCAAGGCGTGTCAGCCGCCATGTATAGCACTTATGTATTATACGTTAAGACTAACCTAATCGACAGTTTATTGTAATCGTTGCTAAACAAATTTTAGATTCTAAAATCATTGAATTAGATTGTGAAAACGACTAGAGTTGCAGTAGAAAAGAACTACATTTCCTTAAAATGATTTCCAAATAGGCTACTTTCATGAGTAGACCATTACATATAATGAAGTAAATTACTCAAAAGGATTTTCAAACAAGCTACTTCTGTGAGTAGATAAACATTTATAAATAAGTATCATACCATCAGGTATCTCAAAGTACACAGTGTCCAGTATCTCAAAATACAACCATTGACTCATAGATATGTCCTCATCAAATCATAAGTTCGAAAAGATGATCAATAACTTTTTCCAATAGCATAAATAGCTCAACGTTCCTTGGCACTCAACTCATTAACAAGCTTCTTTAGAGTCATCCCATACCCGATAATCACAAGCATCCTGATCATCACTTGAAAAAGTAGGAATGAGCTGAAGCTCAGTACGATAACAACACAAGCACATACGAGATGGGCACACACACCTGTTCTAAATGTAATGTAATGTAACAATCAATAGTTTATAACTTTAAATTAAAGTGTAGCAAAAAAATAATGGAGTACTCACACTCCGGCACACGCTAAGAACCTGGGGGTCATGAGTAACAGCAACTACTCAAAGGGTTGATATAGGCAGCCTGAGTACCTATATCTCCTATATAAACATCTAGTAAATAGCCTCATCTAAGGGTTACAGCCGTTACTCATCTTTATCCATATTAGTCCATTGTGATTAAATGGAGTAACTGATAGATTCAAAAGACCAAGTTTTAAATTTATAAATTTTCTAAATCGTCTTCTTTTCAACTATGGTCTTACAGGGCAAGCGCACCCATCAGATGTAGCATAGAGAAATGATCTAGGTCGTATTCCTAGGGAACGTTGATGAGTACTTCTACTCACTCTTTTCCTATTATCAAGCCGAAAAAAATCAGAATTGGTTTTATATACATAGAAACTAAACTAAGTCTAATATTCACAGATTTCGCAGCAAGCATACAAAAGGATAAATCAATTCACAAGGTTGCTTGGGTCATGCTTCACCTAAGATCTATTCATATGATTCAAGAATTTTCTCAAAAAGTTGTATTGATTATTGAACCATCGGATTCACTAAATTATGCTAATGCTTCTCTCAAAGTCAAAAGCACCTAAACCTAAGCCAAACTGTCGGAATGTCTTCCTGACTATTAGCAACTTAAATTTGCATAAAGAACAAGAATCCTTCGTTTTAAAACCAAAGTGATGAATTCAAAACGAGTGACAGAAGATTTCACCATCCCTATCTCTAGGTGATCATGAGCAATCTCATCAATAGCTTTAGATCTATTCATTAAATCAACCTCTCGGTGTATTTTTAACAAAATTCAAACATGAATCCAATGGGATGCACCATCCAATTAGACTCATTCTTTGGGCGCAAGCTATTGAATACAATAAAATCAACACATTTTGAAATTAAAAGAATCACATGAAATCAATCAAGGATCCACAATACCCATGCAATATTAAACTACTCCTCCATAGATAAAACAATATAAATCAATAACAAGGAGAAATAGAAAGGATCTAAAATTATATTAGCAATACAAATGATGTTCCTTGATAAATTGATACACTCAAGCACAAATGCTTCTGCGAAAATACATAAAAGTATTATTTTCTTTTCTGTGTCTCTCCTTTTCTTGTTCTTCTCCGCTTCTTCTTCTTCCCTCCATCTTCATTTTATAATGATCTTTGCATAAATGGAATTGAATGCTCATTGGTGAAGGAAATGGGAAGTTACAGGAGTTATGGATCTTTTGGCTTTCCAAAGTAACATATAAATGGAATTGAATGCTCATTGATGAACTCATATTTTACATACATTTTGTGGATAAAATTTATACAGATATGATAGAAATCAAGTGGAATGTATATTCATAAGTATAATTTCTTGTGAAATCAGGTTAAAAAGAAGTAATGAGCAAATTCCAAAACCATTGATTGAAGATCAACACGTACGCCGGCTCAACAGAATCCAACGCCACCGGCGTAGAGGCTGTGTAGAGTAACCACAGAAGATAATTTCTTAACGCAGTCATCAACACAGCCAGGGTAGAAGACAATATGAAGCAAGCGTATGGAATAAAGAGATACGCCGGCAAATTCTGAATCAACGCCGCCGGCGTTAGGCCTGTGTACTTTGTCCACATAATGCAAATCCTTAACGCAGGCTCAAACACAGCCAGTGTAGGGTTTGATGAAGCCATCCACGCCGGACTTCTGGATTCAATGCTGCCAGCGTAGGTCCCTGCGTTTAATCCTATAAGCAATTCTCAATAAAGATCTACGCCGGCTCAACAGCATCCAACGCCGCCGGCGTAGAGGCTGTGTAGAGTACCACAGAAGACAATTTCTTAACGCAGTCATCAACACAGCCAGGGTAGAAGACAATGTGAAGCAAGCGTATGGAATAAAGAGATACGCCGGCAAATTCTGAATCAACGCCGCCGGCGTTACGCCTGTGTACTTTGTCCACAGAATGCAAATCCTTAACGCAGGCTCAAACACAGCCAGTGTAGGGTTTGATGAAGCAATCCACGCCGGCCTTCTGGGATTCAACGCTGCCAGCGTAGGTCCCTGCGTATAATCCTATAAGTAATTCTCAATGAAGATCTACGCAGGCCAGATTTGAAGGAACACTGGCTGTGTTCATCAAGCGTAAGTTGAAGAGGCACTTTTCATACAACGAACGCCGGCAAGATCTACATTTACGCTGGCGGCGTACATTTTGTAACTGCCGGGTACAGCTATGTCAGTCTGTATTCCTCTTGCGAATTTGCTCTATTTAAGAGTGTTTTTAGAGAGAAAAAAGAGAGAGAAGTAAGACACAAAAATACTCAGAAAAATTAGGAAACAAAATGTTGTTTTTGTTTTTCTTTTAGGGCACTAAAACCCTAATGTTCTAGCAATTTAGAGTGGATTAGGGTTTAGCTACAATCAAGCGTTGCCTACAATTGTGGGATTTTGGATTTGGAAATTCCCGTTTCTGAAAAGGAACCATATTAAGGTGTTTTCAATCTCTATTCTTTTATGTTTATGCTTGATTGTATATTGAGAGGCATGTTTTCATTGTCAATTATGAATATGTATGAATGGATTTGATGATTTGATGCATGAATTGAATTGATATTGGTGTTGATTATTTGGGAATTTGATTATCTTTGTTTGTAATCTGTTTAGTTTATGCCTGATCAACATAGATTAGATAGAAAGGATTAAAGATACCTGAGAAGGATTCAATGATCCGCACAAGCAAAACTTAGGTTTTTGAATATGATTTGTCATAGAGATATGTAAATCTGTGATAGAACTTGAGAATTCATTAATCTTTATGCGGTTAGGGTTACAAATTTGGGTCACTTAACGGTGCTTGTTTTGTATTCTTAACTAGGATAGTAATTTTGGTGAGAGCAAAATGCTATTAACTGAAATCATAGATAACTTATCTTAATAGGATAGTTTATGCTATGAAAGATTTTGTTACATCGAGAGGTGAGCAATTCTTAGATGAATTTATCAAATCCCAAGTAATCAATATTATATATCAATTTAAAGTATGAGTCATTTCACATGAGAATAGAAATGCATCATTCATATATCATCTGCATCTCCTAAACCTAAATCCCTCGTTATAATTGCTGGAACATATGGTTTTAGTTCTTGATAAATCATTTGAAATCTAGTTTTTATTTAGATCAACATAGATTACACATCTGAAAAATCAATTGCTTAGATTAGGGTAAAAGTTTAATTCTAGTAATTAGCCATTAGCTCCCTGTGGATACGACTTGGACTTTTCAGAATATACTGCTTTGTACCCGGTGATTTTGCTGACCGGTTAAGTAATCCACTTGTATTTGAAATTAAAATCTTTAGAATATTAAGAAGTGTGGTTTACTGCAGTTTCAATTTGGCGCCGTTGCCGGGGAGCTTCGGTTGCTAATATTAGAACAGAATTTACACCCTTAGACTAAGCATATTCTCAAAAAAAAAAAAATAAAATAAAAAATAAAAAATAGTTTACCTTGATTAGTGTGTTCTTGTATGTCAGGTGAACAAGTCCAAGATTTACCCTACGATCCTGAGATTGATCGGACTTATCACTGCCGACTAAGGGAAAGACGAGCAGATAATACAAGAGCAATGGAAAGAAATCAGCAAGATATTGATCCCCCACCTTTCAATGAGTAATGAAAATCCCCCTGTAGGGCAGCAACAATTGCCTATTCCTGTTATGGGCAATAACAATAACCCTCCAGCTCCAGGAAATGAGGTTCACAGACCAATGTGGGAATTATTCATGCCCACGGTTGATGGAGTTGCACCATCTATTGAGTGGCCTGCTATTCAAGCCAATAATTTTGAATTAAAGCCATCACTGATACAAATGGTGCAAGGAGATCAATTTGGAGGAAGCAGTTTTGATAACCCCCATGATCATCTGAAGAATTTCTTGCAGATCTGCTCTACAATCAAGAGTAATGGGGTCTCCACTGATGCAATTCGCCTTCGACTATTCCCTTTCTCATTAAGGGATAAGGCAAGAAATTGGCTAAATTCATTACCTCCACATTCTCTTACTAATTGGGATCAGTTGGCACAACAGTTTTTGGAACAATTTTTTCCTCCCAACAAAACGATCCAATTGAGGAATGAAATCTTTTCCTTTCGGCAATATGAAGGTGAAGCTCTATATGAAGTATGGGAAAGATTTAAGGAGCTTCTTAGACGTTGTCCTCATCATGGAATCTCTCTTCATGATCAAATGAGAATTTTCTACACATCTCTTGGAGATTCCTTGAAGACAATGATTGATGCAACAGCAGGTGGTAGTTTGATGTATAAAAGTGCTCATGAGGCCTATGATCTGATTAATGGGTTGGCTCGTACTACGTTTCACTGGCATAATGAACGAAACAAACCAAAACCCATTAGTGCCATTCATGAATCAGAGACGGTTTCTAAATTACAACAACAAGTGGATTCACTTACGGCACAGATGAAACACATGCAACCTATGTCAGGAACTGGACCAAGTCATAAGCCACACATGAATATGATCTCTCATGATGATCCTCAAATGAGCTATTTGGAGTACCCTATGGAAGAATCTTCTCCTTCATATTCTGGTAATATGCAAGCTAACTATGTTAATCAATATGACAGGAATGCAAGGAATTACAATCCATACTCCAACACTTATAATCCTGGATTGAGAGATCATCCAAACTTTCGATGGAGCAATCAAAATGCACCTAGAGCATTACCGCCACCACAAATGATGCCTCAACAACAATCCAACCACAAAAGAGAAGGATAAAACAGTTGAGCTTTTGCAAGAAGTATTGAAACAACAATCAAATCAAGCTTCTATTATCTTGGATTTACAAACTCAGATAGCTCAATTGTCTGAAGCATCTAGACACCGACCTCAAGGTACTCTCCCAAGCACCACTGACAAAAATCCAAAAGAAGATGTGAAGGTAATCACTCTCCGAAGTGGGAAAGAAATTACTAAGAATAATGAAGAAAGAAATCAAGACGGGAAAAGACTGATGAGGAACAAAAAGGAAAGATGATTGATGACCAAAGCACTGGAAGGCAAAGGAAAATTGAGAAAGTATCTGACATCTATATACCCTCATCAAGTAATGAAAAAAGGAAAAGAAAAGAGGAAAAGTATACTACAAAAACCAGAAATGAAGCCGTATGTTCCACCCATTCCTTTTCCTGGAAGATTGAAGCAGCAGCAACTGGATCATCAATTTGAGAAGTTTTTAGAAGTCTTCAAGAAGTTGCACATTAATATTCCTTTCATGGATGCACTTGAATCCATGCCATCTTATGCAAAGTTCATGAAGGATATTCTTACAAAGAAAAGACGCCTAGCTGAACATGAGACAGTTATGCTTACTCATGAGTGTTCAGTTATTCTTCAGAACAAGATGCCTCCAAAGTTAAAGGATCGGGAAGTTTCACTATTCCTTGTATTATTGGTGAATCATACTTTGATAAGGCACTATGCGATCTAGGAGCAAGCATAAATCTCATGCCGTTTTCAATCTTTAAGAAATTGGGTCTAGGAGATTGCAAACCAACTACGGTATCTTTACAACTTGCTGATAGAGCATTAAACACCCAAGAGGAATGTGGAGGATGTTTTGGTCAAGGTGGATAGATTTTTATTCCCAGCCGATTTCATTGTTCTTGATATGGCTGAAGATCGGGAGATTCCTCTAATTTTGGGAAGACCTTTCTTGGCTACTGGACAAGCCTTAATTGATGTGGCACAAGGAAAACTGACACTACGGCTATGGATGAGCAAGTCACATTTGATGTGTTTCGATCCCTCAAACACTTAGCTGGTAATGATTCTTGCTTTCATCTTGATACTATTGATCAATTGACTCAGAAATATAGCATGGATAATTCTGAGATGGGTGAGTTTCCCATGCATGTGTTTTCACATGAGATGAGTGATGACGAGCTTAATTGCACTCCCGAGGAAGATGACTTGCTATTGAGTATGGATGATTGTGACAGCCCTAATGAGGAAGTAGATAATCACTTAATGGATGAAGTTGCTGGAGTTTGGATAAAATCACCTCAGTTTGAGCCTCTAGAGGCTAGTACAAAGAAATTGAGTCCATCCATACAAGAACCACCTCAACTTGAATTGAAACAGCTTCCTAGTCACCTTAAGTATGTGTTTTTAGGTGAAAATAATACACTCCCGGTTATTATTTCTGTGGAGTTATCTTCTGAACAAGAACACAAGTTGATTGAAGTGCTTAAAAGACATAAGGAAGCGATTGGGTGGACAATTGCAGATATTCATGGGATCCATCCGTCTGTTTGTACTCATCGGATCCTCATGGAAGCTGAATGTAAACCGACGGTCCAACCACAGAGAAGACTCAACCCTACTTTGAAAGAAGTTGTAAAGAAGGAGGTATTAAAGTTGCTTGATGCTGGTATCATATATCCAATCTCTGACAGTAAGTGGGTGAGTCCTACTCAAGTGGTACCTAAGAAAGGGGGGTAACAGTTGTGAACAATGAAAAGAACGAGTTAATACCTACCCGGACTGTGACTGGATGGAGGGTATGCATCGATTATCGAAAGTTGAATGATGCCACCCGTAAAGATCATTTTCCTCTTCCCTTCATAGACCAAATGCTAGAGAGGCTAGCTGGGCATGAATATTATTGTTTCTTGGACGGATATTCGGGCTATAATCAAATCTCAATAGCACCGGAAGATCAAGAAAAGACGACATTCACCTGTCCTTACGGTACGTTTGCATTCAGACGTATGCCCTTTGGTTTATGTAATGCACCAGCAACATTTCAAAGGTGTATGATGGCATTATTCTCAGATATGATTGAAAAATTTATTGAAGTTTTCATGGATGACTTTTCTGTTTATGGAGCTTCATTTGAAACTTGTTTGGAGAATTTGTCATTTGTGCTCAAGCGATGCAAAGACACTCATCTGGTTTTAAATTGGGAGAAGTGTCATTTTATGGTGAAAGAAGGAATTGTGCTGGGTCATAAAATTTCACAAAGAGGGATAGAGGTAGACAAAGCTAAAGTTGAGGTGATCTCAAAGTTACCACCACCGGTAAATGTGAAAGGAATACGAAGTTTCTTGGCCATGCAGGTTTCTACAGGAGGTTTATTAAAGATTTTTCAAAAATTTCACGACCTCTTTGTGCTTTATTAGAAAAGAATACTTCTTTTTCTTTTGATGATGCTTGTCTAGAAGCTTTTGAGCTTTTGAAAGAAAAATTGACCACTACACCAATAATTGTAGCACCAGATTGGGAGCTACCATTTGAGCTTATGTGCGATGCAAGCGATATGGCAGTAGGTGCAGTACTTGGTCAGAGAAGGAACCGAGTTTTTCAAGTAATTTACTACGCTAGCAAAATGATGAATGAAGCACAACGAAATTATGCTACCACAGAGAAAGAATTGCTGGCCGTGGTATTTGCTTGTGACAAATTCAGATCATATCTTATTGGTTCTAAGGTAATTGTCTATACTGATCACTCTGCACTTAAGTATTTATTAGCAAAATCAGATGCAAAGCCTAGGCTTATAAGGTGGATTTTGCTTTTACAAGAATTTGATATTGAAATTAGAGATAAGAAGGGAGTGGAGAATGTTGTTGCTGATCATCTTTCCAGAATTGTTAATGAGAAAGATGAGTCACCTATTAATGAGTCATTCCCTGATGAATATCTCTATGAAGTTTCAATTAAAGATATACCTTGGTATGCAGATATTGTTAATTACTTGGTAGCTGGAATTTTGCCTTACAAAATCACTCATCACCAGAAACGAAAATTTTTATCAGATATGAAATATTATTTCTGGGATGAGCCATTTCTTTTTAAAAGTTGTCCAGACCAAGTAATTAGACGATGTGTACCTGCATCTGAAATTGCTGATATACTTTATCATTGCCATAATCGAGAAACTGGTGGTCATTTTGGTGCTGAAAGAACTGCTGCAAAAGTTCTTCAATGTGGATTTTATTGGCCCACTCTATTCAAGGATTGCAGAGCATATGTACAGACTTGTGATCAATGTCAGAGAACAGGGAATATTTCCAAGAGGCATGAGATGCCACAGCAAGGGATACTAGTGATTGAAATTTTCGATGTTTGGGGGATTGACTTTATGGGACCATTCCCATCATCCTTCAACAACAAGTATATCCTTGTGGCAGTTGACTATGTATCTAAGTGGGTTGAAGCTGTTGCGCTTCCAACTAATGATGCGCGAGGAGTACTTAAATTCTTAAAAAGAAATATTTTCACTAGATTTGGGACACCACGAGCAATTATTAGTGATGGAGGAACTCATTTTTGCAATAAACAATTTGATAATTTACTTGCAAAGTATGGTGTGAGACATAAGGTTGCTACGCCTTATCATCCTCAGACAAGTGGTCAGGTGGAGCTATCTAATAGAGAGCTTAAGCGAATCCTTGAAAAGACAGTTAATTCATCAAGGAAGGATTGGTCGCTAAAGCTTGATGATGCACTTTGGGCTTACCGCACTGCTTATAAGAATCCTATTGGGATGTCCCCCTATCGCATGCTGTATGGAAAGGCTTGTCATCTCCTGTAGAACTGGAACATAAAGCTTATTGGGCAATAAAGTTTTTAAACTTTGATAGACAAGCCGCTGGTGAACATAGGTTACTCCAATTGAATGAGTTGGATGAGTTTCGAAATGATGCTTTTGAGAATGCTCATATTTATAAGGAGAAAACCAAGAAGTGGCATGACAAGCAAATCCTATATCGTGAATTTAAGGAAGGAGAAAAAGTTCTACTTTATAATCTCGATTAAGGTTATTCCCGGTAAATTACGATCTAGATGGTCTGGACCATTTGAGATCATCAAAGTGTATCCTTATGGAGTGGTTGAGATCAAGAAAGATGGGGAAAAGTCATTTCAAGTCAATGGTCACCAATTGAAGCATTTTTGGGAAAGAAAGTTTGTGGAAGCAAGTAAGAAAGATGTGGATCTTCAGGATCCAAGCTGAGTTTGATCAAGCACTGTCGGGCTAAGCGACGTTAAACTAAGCGCTACTTGGGAGGCAACCCATGACTAACTTAGTGTTTATTTTTTTTTTTTTTGTTTTCAGATCATGGCATCATTTTGGAGCTTTAGATAAATTCATTTGAGAAAAAGGCAAGGTAAGTAATCTTAAATTAATTAGTTACAAATTACATAGGATAATGGATTATTCTCTGAAAAAAAAAAAAGGGAAACATAGATACACCCTGTGTAGTGCCAGCGTAGACCTGTACGCTGGCTGTAAAAAATACGCTGCCTGCCTTTCTGTCTTGGAAATTGAAAGTTGAATTGACAACACCGCCTTCAACGCCGGCGTAGTCGATAATTTTGCCGGCGTAGGACCTGCAACTCGAAATTTAACAGGTTTTGTCTGCAATTTTTTTTCTCACTTTTTCACCTACTCCCATTTCTATTGTTTCTCTCCAACTCCTATCGTGTGTATTGCTATTCCCTCGCTTGGATTATTCAACACCATCAAGTAAGATCTTCATCCAACTAATTTCTTTTCTTAATCTATCCATATACTCATAAATGTTATAGTGTTCATTGGGTGGAGGAATTTGTGTTTGATGGTTGAAGTGTGATGGCCGTGAATGAAGGGTAGTGTGGATTCCGAATTTGTGGTTGATTTTGGGAATAATTTGAGATATTTTGATGACTGTTTAGCATTGAATTTCATTAGATTACATATTTAGCATGTTTTGATCATTATTGATGAACTAGGGTTTATATTAATGTGTTATGATTGAGTAACCCGAATTTGGGGCTTTTTAGTGTAAATGCAAAATTTGCTAATTCAAGTGTTCATGATGATCAATTGCAACTAAGTACTTAATTTAGATAATGTATTCGTGTGTGTCCATATTGTTCATACTTTGTTCCATCATTGATGCTGCGGTTATATTAGTGGATAATGATAAAATTGTTTTGTTGCTTGTTCTTTGCTAATCATGACTTTAGGATCAATTTGTAACCAACGTTTCTTTCCACACAGCCTGCCTTGCACTATTCCATTTGCCAGTGTTGGTTGAATTGATGACTATTTGATAATTTGAATTGTTAAGCTTGTGGTCATTTGCAAGATATAACTTGATCAAGCCAAATGTTCAGCGATTAATTTGTTTAACTTCATTACCACAGGGTTCATATATATTTTTTGATTGGTGCTGTCATATTAATCTGTTTAAGCTTCCCTATTTTTAATTGCAGCTATGCCCCCAAACAAAAGACCAACGAACCACTGAATCATCAAGTGCACAAGCCCGAAATGTTTTATCTAGCAGCAATACGCTAAAGACAACAAAAGACGATTAATGAAGATGGATTTCATCAATTCTCAATATATATTGGATTGTTGGATGACTATGGGATTAAATCAAGTTGTTGAATGATTCGGATCCGGCTTGGCTGAGGCTTTTGATGGAGAGAACCTGCATAAAGAATCTCACACTTAAGTTCTTTCCACTTGAAAGTGGAATCTGAAGGCAAGATCAAAGTTTATATTCCAACTTATGAGAGTACATGAGATTAGATTGAAACTATGGGACGAGTTGGGTTTGTATGAAAGTGAGAAGAGAATTTGCAGCTGAAAATTCTTCCTAAAGGAGCAGATGAAATGACTCAAAGCATATTGTCAATTGATAGCTCCTCTGACAGAACCTTTTGTGCTTCCAAGTCAGTGCATCCATTTTTTCTAGAGTGGAACACAAATCATCCACCATATCATTGCCCACACTGTGAGCTGTAAGAAACAAGTCACAGTAAAGTGACTACGTTTGACATGTTTTACCTCTTTCACACATTGACAATCACAAATTGATCTTGGATAGAAGTGGCAAATTTTATCTTTAGACAAACTGATGACACAAAGAACTAATTCTTGTGCTGGAGGATATATAACCAAGCTACTAAAGGGAATGCAAATTTTCCGAGAACCTGAAGGGATGTGGAGATCCCGAGCAAAAATTACATCTGCTCCTTTCAGGGGATTTGGTTTTTCAAAGTTCAAAGAAATTGCCACCACTATGATTGAGGAAGGATTACCAACATCTTCCCTGGAGATATTCCTATTGAGCTACCACCTTCATCATCACTCCGCCTCCTCTAGTTTCTTCCTCAGCTCCTTCTGATCAATTGATAGGGTGGTTACTACTTTAGATAGATTGGAGCAAGGACATGACCAGATTTTAACAATCCTTAACAAAAAAAAGAAACAAGGATTTAGAAAGAAGATGTTTCAAGCAATCAAGATATGTTTTGTTGTATCAATTTCTGAAAAGGGGCGCAATTGAATTATGAGACATCCACTGATGATAGCAGCTCCACACGGAGGCAGAGAGCTAGAGTCCCTAGCTCCAATGGATTTGACTTGTTTTGTTTTTGCTATGATCTGTAGATGATTAAAATTAACTTCTTAATTTTTCTTTTTTATTTGTTTTGTAGTTATGACAGGGCAGCATCTTGCAGCTACACCCTATCATTTTGTATCATTCACCTTTAATTCAAAGTCATTAGTTTCATTTTCTTCCTTTCTCTGTCCGTTTATTTAGTACATGAGGTCACTGTATATCTTAAGTGTGGGGGAAGGATAGTATTGAAACTCAACATGGGTTGATGGCTGGTGAAATATGAGTTATATTCATGATGCTTGTACCCACACTAATTGTTCTTGATTTAGTATATAAAAATATATATATATAAGAATCTTGAGATTTGTTTCAAAATATGTGGATAGTATCTGAATTGAATGGAAATAACTTGCTAAAGATCTTACTCATTAACTTTTGTAAATGGATTACTTTGTCAATATTGAGAAGTTGAATCTCTAAGAAGCAAACTTACTTTGTTTTTAGCTTTAAAATTTGAAGATTGAGAGTAAGTCAAGTCCTTTTGAGAAAAATAACTAGGTTTACTTCTAGGAATAGTTAGTTATTATATAATCACTGGATTTTCTATTAAGAAGTCAATTAACAATTAATGAAAGAAGTAAAAGAAATTCGTTCCTTAGTGATTCCCTATAAAAAAGTCTTAGTATTGAATTGCAAAAGAAACAAGCATAGCCACTACTCCGCTAACTCAACTGAGTTATGAGTATCCAAACTTGAATGTTAGAGTGAGGAAGAGTTCTTAGGGGTATCTTAAAACCTGGTCACTTGGGTGATGAGCCCGGGATGTGCCGACTCAATGAACTCACTATAACGATAAGGGAAGGAATGGGCAAAAGTTCAAAAAAATAAAAGATGGAGAAAAAACCTCCCAAGTTCAAAGGAATTGCTTGTATGAAAAGAAAGGCAAAAAGAAATGCAAAAATTCAATAAAAATAAGACTTGTAATAAAAGGGGAGAAAATCTAGGGATTGAATAGATACTATATGCTTTCATTCTTTGTTACTTTGATTATATGAATGCTAAGAATCCATTGAAGTTTAAATAGATATTTTTCCTTAGTGGAATTGTGCTTACTTTTGGATTAGATAGTTTTATTGTTAAAAGTGAAGATTAAAGTTTGATTTTTCCAGAATAACTTTTGAATCTTGATTTTAGTAATCTAATTACAAGCTTACAAGTTGATTTGAGTAGTAGGTCATTATAATTGCAAGTCCCAAATTGAAAAGATGCTTGAAGAAATTAGTGAAATTGATACAATCTATGACGGATTCTTATAAAATTTGCTTGAGGACAAGCAACAATTCAAGTGTGGGGGATCATTATGGAGGAAGTGGGAAGTTACGGGAGTTATGGAATTGAATGCTCATTATGGAGGAAATGGGAAGTTACGGGAGTTACGGAATTGAATGCTCATTATGAGGAAATGGGAAGTTACGGGAGTTATGGGTCTTTTGGCTTTTCAAAGTAACACCCCTTTAATGTCCAATAGACGTTTCTTTAATAAATAGGGGGTTACTATTCATTAAAAAAGTCGTTTCTCATAAAGTAACGGACTGTCAAATCGACAGGTTTGGGGACAGGTCATGTCACTTGAATGTCGGCTGTTTTCTTCATTATGGAAATCAACATGACTAGGGACACGGCTTGTCCCAGAAATGTCCCTTGCTGTGCACTTTTTTCTTCACTGACCGACTTGGGACATGGCTTATCCAGAAATGTCCTTGCAAAGTTGAATTTCCAGGTTGACACGGTTTGGGACAGGTCATGTCTCATAAATGTCTTCCAAAAGCTTGATATTCAGCCCTTAATTTTGCTTATTTCTTGTAATGGTTGAAAGACATGGCTTGTTCTTGTCATGTTGAGTTCTTTTGATCCAAACTTTACATTTTTGACCCATCTTCGCTTTCTTTGAAAAATATCTCCTTTAAAGACCTAAAAGCTTAACTTCATTAATTCAAGTACTAAATTCCCAATATTCATCAATAAAATGACCATTGAACATTATGTTTTAGCACCCATAAAATAGGAATAATTTTGGTTCATCAAATTCTCCCACACTTAAACACTTGCTTGTCCTCAAGCAAACAATTAAGAACAAACCATCGTCCAATATGCTCAGAATTTTCAAGTGAAAACTTACATAGCATTCATAAATCATTTTAGATCATAACAACTTGCTTTTGTACCTATTGCTCAAATCTATCATTTATATGTAACTAGCATACCAAATCGAAATTCTAAGGCTAATCCAGGTAAGTTAAAACTTTATCCTCACCAATTAAAAATAGCTTCCAAAGTCACAAAATAAACACGAAGTCAAACAATAGCAAAAGAGACCTAGTTATACTTCACACTTATTAACAAATATATAAACTCTTCAACTACTTTTCTAAGCACAACAATCTAAAGTGAAAGTAATTGTATGTTCTTCCCTGGATTTTCTCCCTTTATTTAAAAAAATCTCTTCATTTTTTTTTTTAGCCTTCAGAGGACAGGTCAGTCTCATAAATGTCTTCCAAAAGCTTGATATTTAGCCCTTAATTTTGCTTATTTCTTGTAATGGTTGAAAGACATGGCTTGTTCTTGTCATGTTGAGTTCTTCTTGATCCAAACTTTACATTTTTGACCCGTCTTCGCTTTCTTTGAAAAATATCTCCTTTAAAGACCTAAAAGCTTAACTTCATTAATTCAAGTACTAAATTCCCAATATTCACATATAAATGACCATTGAACATATGTTATAGCACCATAAAATAGGTAATTTTGGTTCATCAGTAACAAAACCCATATATTAAACTGCTTAATGCAACTTCTCTCCAATGAATAAACGTTACCCCAATACCGTCTCTCCCATCACCTACCTATCGAGCCACTGATAGCCATCATTTTGTCCAGTGTCAATGATGGGAGGTGGCTTAAGTGCCTAACTATCGTGCTAGTACCACCTAGCAAGGTTATCGCCTCTCGGATCGAGTTAAACGACTATGTACAAGTAGCAAGCAATCATTAAGGCCATCCAAGCAAGCAACACATAAGTCACTGCATACTTAGTACAAAATCTGTATTCTAGACAAATAGATGATAAACCAAAAGATAAAGCAGGAGGCAGACTCCTAACAATTTTCTGTTTCAAAGATTAATTCGTATAAACATTTATCAACTTATATCAAACTTGTATTAACTACTTAGTTTTCTTGCAAATATACATTTGAAACAATATACTGCTCTTGTTATTCATGGTTTATCATATGACGAGTATATCTAAGCAAATTACACATTAATATGATCATATAAGAGTTCACTAGTTGGGTTAACAACGAAGTGTAAATTGTTAGACTCTGAAGAATTTATTAAGTTAATATTAGTTAATAAATCCATATTAACTTATTTTTGCCAAGTTAGATATAATTAATCAATCAAGTTCATTTTATATTTAACTTAATCTACTATAATCATTTTATGATAATTAAATTCTTAAATGGTAACTGCAAATAACATATCATATGTTAAAATTTAATAAAATTTTATTAAGTAAAACAAATCATTTAAAATATGATTATTCTATATTCATTCATAATCCCTTTTTACCTCTAAATGGCCTAAGGAATCTAAACTAGTTTCCGATTATGTTTATATTATCTTATAATGCCATATTTATACCTATTTTATTAAATAAATTCCTAAAATTAAAATAGTTAATTATTCATCTTAAAATTCATATTTTAATGTGTAAACACATTATTTACATCTATTTCATATTTATTTGATTAGAACCAATTTCTTTAAATTCCAATATTCATTTTCTATAGAAAACTAGTATGCACTCTAACTTTAATAAATTGGTTCATATCTTAAACTCGGGTTCTTAAGCTCACATTTTTATGTAAACTTCCTAACACATATATTTATATGTTTATAAGGTCATTTGGCCTTAAATAATTAGTTAATTATGGTTTTAATTTTAATTGATTCAAAACTATCCGGAAACAGGGGATACACAGCGTCGACCGATCGGTTCCATTAATTTTGACCATCTATTAGATCATTTCTTGTCCGATTCTTTACGTCATATCAAATTAGACTCTTGAGCTTTCAAAAGTTATATTTTCACTCAAAAAGAGGAAGAAAAGTCACTAGTTCAGCCAAAAATATTCATGTCATCGCTGCTGGTCGAACACTCTTTTGTCCTATTTTTCCCATTGGTATTTGAATCTTTCAAAAATAGTAAATGTATTTCAAAATTAACGAAAATTTTTGGTTTTTATATAAACATGTCAAAACATCATTCTTATAAATTTCATCCAAAAATAAATTCATTTAATATTTTATCTAAATTTAATAAGCCAAGTTGTCCAAATTAATATATATGCATATAAATTGATTTTCTAGCATATTTAAATTATCTAAAACATTTTTTTTCTATATTGTTTCATTTATTTCATACTTATATTTATATTTTACAAATTAAATCACAAATTATAGTTCAAATCATCATCATTAACACATTTTATCTAATTCCAACATATATATATATATACATATATCAAAAAACACATACCTAAATATACTTCAAGATTTTGTAGTTTCATTTCATAAAACCTATCAATCTTATCACAATCATACATACATTACACATCCAACATACATATATTCATAAACCTACATGTCTTTAACAAATTCTACAAATAACAACATATATGCATATATGTATATATATATACATATCCTATTTTCGATTCATGCATATGTATCTATATATATATTCTGCAAATCCTAAATCTAAGTTTTTTTTATTGTTTTGCATGAATTCAAACTTTATGTACACAATCAAAATATATTAATTAAGTTAACATACTTGATTTGTAGGAATCAACCACATAATCTTCACTACTACTACTTAAGACTTGTTGAAAGCTTCTTCAAGCTAAATTTTCTTAACTTTAACCTTATTTTAAATCATCAACTTCACCTAGGACTTTAATTGAAATAAATATTAGATTATGGGAAATGAAAGAGAAATTTAGAAGAATAGACATAAGGAATACTTTACCTCTTGTGTACTTGGTTGATGGAGGAATGTTTATGCATTTTTGAAGAGATTTTTGAGAGTGTTTTGAGAGAGAATTTGGGAGAAAGGGGCTGATGAAAATGTGTTGAGAATTAGGGTTTTCTAAGCATGTTATTTATATTAATTCATTTTATGTAATTTCCATTAGGTTTAGGGGCTTTTTAGTCATTTTGCTTGATTAATTGAGGTCATTTTGGTCTTTTTATATGCATCAGAATTCTCTAGAATTGGAAGATATTTTCTTGTGTTCACATTGTGTAGATATTTAAGGGGCATTTTGGTTTTTTCTTAGGGTTAGAAATCTTCAAGAATTGGCTAAGGTTATTTTGGTCTTTTACTTATTAGATTTTTCTAGACATTAGGATTTTATAAGGTGTGTGATGGTGCATGATAGCTAATGTGGTCTTATGGCCTTTGATTTCTTAAGCTTTATGGGCTTGAATTTAATGTTAATGGGCTTGCATTTTATGTTATTGGGCTTAAGGATTTAGATGATGAATTAGGTTTTTAGGTTATGGGCTTTAAGCATTTAGAAATTTGAAATTAAGAAGCTAGAAATAAAATTAGCTAATTAGCATTAGAAATTAATTCTAGGAAATCTAATTAAAAGGAAAATTAATATTTTACTTGAATTTAAGATTTAGGGGCTTAGAAATGGTATTTGAAAACAAATATTTAATCTAAATTTCTAGGATTTAAGGAGTTGGAATTTAGGCTAAAATGTGCAAAATGAATACTTAGGGTTTAGGTGATTAAACTTGATTGATAAAGTTCAAATGATAATTGGAAAGGAGGTTGATTAATTTGAATTGTTGAAAAAGGTAATCGATGTTGCTTAATAGGTTAAATTAGGTATTTATAGCATTAAAATGTCTATTTTCAATTAAATTCCTTTATTATTCCTAATTATGTAAATTATTAAAATTTCACTTGCGTGATTAAGATTTCTAGCTTTGATAAGTCAAATTAGGGTATTATACTCAAAAGAGTTAGAAAATTCTAAATTTCATGATTACCTATTCGGAATTTTTTAATTCGAGTCCTAGTTTGGTAGATATTAATTAGTTTTATTTATATTGCATATTTCAACCCTAGCAATTCATCTTTTAAACTATCGTTTACTATCTACCATGCCTTAAAAATTAATCGACTCATTCTACATTTGAAATTTATAGTCGTCGGTGTATGATTAGTGAGTTATTAACTGGTGTTTAAAAATTGTCTTTGGTATTTTTCACTAGCTAGGGAAATATCTAACCAAGTCTTATGTCATAATGAGTTCAGTCTTATTATGTGATTTTTAATTTCTAGATGTTGAATTTTGAGAAGTTGGGTTCAAGTTGTTAATTGGAAGGGATTGAGTATATTGGAGATGGGAATTGAAGTAATTTATATGTTAAAACAAGTATTTGTGGTATTGGAATTTCTAATTTCAAATAAGTCTATTTACTAATTAAACTATTTAATTATATTCTATATTTTATGAAAATTAATAACTAACTATCTAAATTCAATTACTAAGTTAAATTTAAAATAAGATTCAAAACTACCCGTATTTTTCATAGTATTTAATTATGACATTCCTAATTTAGATTGGTAAAATTCGAAGTATTTCATCGATGATCTTCTTTTACTTTCTTCTTTCTTTTCTCTTCTTTATTTAAGGAGACTGGAATTTGTTCAAGTCTCAGGAAGTCTTGATAATAAGCTAAGACTTCCATCTTCTTCATATTGCATATTTACTCTTCTTCTGTTAATTTCTATATGAATTTATATGTATGTACTATATTTTTACTTGTCATGCCCCAAAGAGTACTCTAGACGTAACGGTCCGCCGTACGCTAATCAAGACTTAAGAATCACCACCACAGTCATTCAGAAGTCTTGTTTTATTATGCAAAGCGTTCCCTCACGACAATAGAATACATACATAGTTGGAGACAGATAGTCCAATTTGATAGGATAAGCATAAAAATATAAACTACAGATATCTCAGGATCAGTTACAAAGCATTAAGGGGTATTCCCTTGCTACATGTAAGTTTTAGTAATAACCTTTTTGGTAATAATTGATCCTTCTAGGTTTGCTACTGAAAACTATACAAACCAATTGTGAACTTCTAGGGAAATAACTCCTAGTCTCTCATTACCTGATTTGGCCATGTCCGGGGATGCAACCATAAGTATGGGAAGTGCATTAGAAAGAAACTATGAGGTGTAAGCTACGTCTAACTTAGTGAGTTCCACTTCCAAAATTAAATGCTTTCATCATATATAACAACAAGTTATTAACAGCCATATGAATGCACAAACACGTGTGCATAATACATAAGACCAATCCGAAAATCTTATGTTGGATGGATTACACCTTTTATTCGGGGTTAGTTTTCAGGCCATATGACCAACATTTAAATTTCTCACTTTTTAATTGTGGTTGATACAGGTGCCCACCCACGCACATTTTCAATTCCGGCCCATACGCTAACATTTAAATTTCCGGCCATTATGCCAACATTCGAGTTTATAGGCCCCTCGTTGCCCAGCTATTATGCCTTCTTCCCACGAAGGTATAATAACCTATGCAATGTGACTCACATATGGTATGCATGTTAATTTTATTATAAGATCATGGCATAATAATTTAATAGTTTACGAGTGATCATAGATATTGCAGACAATTTAGTTCTATACTAAATCATTCAAATAATTACAACAAGCTCATTCCGATATTCTTATTATTCATTAACCCATAATAAATTCATATTCATACAATCAATTTTATCTTGCCCTAATTCTAATTCCACTAATACTACAAACACAAGCATAAGCATAAAACTTTAAGATAGTGAACTTACTAGGCCATGGTCTTTGCTCTCTAATGGTAGCAATCCAGAAACAAGAATTTTGCCCCGAATCCAAAATCACCTAAACGAAAGAAATACCCTTATGGGTATTTCATACCATAACTAACTCCAAACTTTTCAAATAAAACTCTTTGAATTCAAAATTTCCATAGTAATTGGAAATTCCAACTTAAAACAGTCATAACTTGGTCATTTTAACTTGAAATTTCGCAAATAAGCCATCAATTTCTATCTACTTCGAAAGATCTATTTATTTATGATGTTATTACTAAATTTCAAAAATTTTAGGTTTAGAATGTTCGATCAGATCTGATCAGTAACTATAAGTTGAATTTCCGAAATTGTTTTGTGAAATTTGAATTATTTCTATCAAGTAAATCATATGTACATGCAATATCTATATGTTATTATCATGCATGATATGATATGAGCTATTTATGTGTATTTCTTAATGATTTTTGGTTGAAAAGAATTATTGGGAAAAACTTTTACTTTGAAATAATGTTATGAAAGCTTGTTTGAGAAAACTAGCTTTATTTCTTTAAAAATTATACATATTGTTACTATGATAAAGCCTTGGTGACCTACATTTTTAATGCTATAAACTCCCAAATTTTTTTATCAATTAATCTTAAACCATAATTAGAAGATCAACCGAAAATCCTAAAGTCAACAAAGCCCTAGTCAAACGTAACTGTCAAGTCCGACAATCCCGTATTCGTAACCCTAAGAAAGTAAGTAAGCGATTAGTATGTAGAATAGTTCGTAATAACATGAGAAAGCTTAAAAATATCATATTAGTTAAACCACGATTCATTTTGAGCCCAATTAGATACAGTTTTCGAAAAGCATGTCACGGGGCTCAGAATAGTAAAAATATTCTGGATATACCGTTAGACTCGTAAAAATACAAGGTTTTCAAAAATATCAGTTTCATAATTTTTCAGTAACTAAAAAAATCAGATATCGTAATTGTATGCGTATTTTCTTACTACCGGTATTTTAATTATCATGTCTACTTTACATTACACTATTTATTACTATTCTATACCATTTATCTATCTCTACTTTTTCTTACAACCTACTCTTACAACCATACCTCTATTTTCTTACAATTTTTATGTCTAATATAACTTCATATCTTTCATATCTTACTTTTCATTAACAAAAATATAAAAAAAAAATAATTTTTCCTCTCTCTTTCTCTCATAATTTGCTCCGGCCCCCTCTTCTTTCTCCTCAAATTGTTTTATTTTTCATTTATTTAATTAACACAAATTTCCCTCCACATTTTCCTATAAATACCCCCTCTTACTTTCATTTCCTTCACACTTTCCATGCACTAAAATTACTCTCTCAAAATTCTCCATAAACTCTCTCAAGTTTTCTCTAGTTTCTACTTCTTCTATAGGTAATAATTTTAGCTTTCTATATGTTCATTTAGTTAGTATGAGCTTAGTGTGTGTTTTCTAAACCATGAAGGTTAAGAAAGCAACAATATGTTCACACTTTATTTTTGTTCATGAATTTATTTACCTTTATGTTGTTTTCATATATATATATATATATAACTAAATATATCTATGTAGTTATATATATATATATATATATCTTTTAGAGCATATAAGATCCTTTGTTTTGCAATTTATTTACTTCCTTTGCAATTTATTTATGTACTTGCATTTATTTACTTTCAAGTTATTTTAAGACTAGTCCTTCTAGCCTTAGACTTGTCCTCATCAAGTCAAAACAATTTTCTTTTTCTTTTGGGCTAGTTTATATTCTTAGTCGGATACCTTGATGAAGTTAAGGTTCCAATACTTGATATATTTCTTTACTAGCTTATTTCTTTAATTTTTATGTCTTTCTTATGTTTTCATAACTTTATGACTTCATATTCATGAACATGTTGATTTTTGTCTCAATAAGATAAAGGAGGAAAAAGTTTTCTTAAAATAGAAGTTTTTCTCTAAAAATAAACATTGTTACGAAGGAAGTAATTTTTCATAAAAAACTTAGGAAATTATCTTAACAAACTTTTTCTAGAAATCTAGAGAAGTTCATTATAAATTCTAAGAACATAGGAATTTTTAAACAAAACATACATACACTTTACAAAGTCATAAAATGGAAAGAAATTCTTGATTAAACAAAAGTTTTAATAAACTTCACTTTTCATCAATACTAGTTTGACAAACACCAAGAAAATTCATTTCATAAAAGTAGAATGATCTTAAGAAATAAGGCAAAAAGTATTAGAAACTAAGCTTAGAAAATAAAAATCATTCTTTAGAAATTTAAAAAGACTAAGGAAATGAAATTAAGGAAAAGAAAAATACTCATTTAAAATAACTTGAGATATTTCTAGTAAGCTAAGAGGTAATTTTCAAAAGTTTCACTTTTCCAAAATCTTTATAAGACTTTACTTTTACCAAAAATTCATGGTTGAGACAACTTCATTAATTTCATGCATTTGATATGAGTCAATGAATACATATATAAATACATTTCAATAGTTTTACAAACTATTATAATATCTATTTCTTTGATAAGAGTTTTTGTAAAAAGAAGGAAGCAAGTGTTGTGAAATTCGTGGTGAATCTGATCACCACTATTTCGGAGCTCAAACGACTTAGTTTGATGAAAATAGTTTTAGAAGTAGATAGATCTTTTCGAGTAGGTAGAAAATGGTATATAATATGTGAAATTCTGAGCTAAAATGAGCAAGTTATGGCTATTTTAAGTTGGAATTTCTTCAATCCGATTTTACCCGAATTCAAGATAGATTTAGAATCTTCAAAAATAGAAATTCTATGAAAGACTCATTTTGGGTATTTCATCTTGTTTAGGTGAAGAAGGAACCGATATTGCCTTCCTCGATGATTACTTCGACTAGGAGTGATTGTCATGGAGTGAGTTAATCCCTTACTAGTTACATTTCCCTGTTTGTGCTTGTAAGTAGTAGTACTAGAAAATAAGGAAAAGATAAATGAACAAATGTTGTGTGATTTGGATTCATGATTGATTGAATAAAAGTTAAGAATATCGAAAGAGGAATTGATGAATAATTTGTGTTTCTTGCAATGATATGATGAATAATTGTTTTGATCACCTTTAACATAAACTCGACAATAATGGAATAACCCCATATTGAAAATGGTTCATGCATATCATATTTGTGAGTCACATTTATTTTTCACTATTATTCTTCGTGTGGGGAAACAAGGAGTTATAGTGATGGCTAGTAGGAGCCAGAAAGTCTATAGGGACAAGTAAGAGTTGGAAAGTCTATAGGGCAAGTAGGAGCTGGTAAGTCTGCAATTATTGATGGTCGTATGGGCCAGTAACCACCAACCCCTGACATTGAGGGTGTAAAATCCATGCTACACATGGTTTCTGATCAATCGTGTGTATTTTGTTTGCTCATGTGATTTATGCATTCTTATAAACCCCGGGAATTTTTCACATTAGTACCCAACTTTATAATAGATAGTATAAACTAGATAATAGATTTAGATTTTGATTGAAGTCTAATAATAGAATAATATTTAGATTTTGGATAAATAAAAGATTTAGGAACCGAATAAAGAAATTCTTTAACCCTAGTTAATACCAAAAATGAGATTTTGTATCTTGAATAACTAATTCAAGATATGATCTAAAATTTAGACCCGAAACCTAATATACAAATAAATTTAAATAGAAAATATGAATATAGAGATTAAATGATTGTTTTTTATTCCGATAATGATTCGAGATTAGAATAACGAGTAGTGATTTACATTAGACTTAAACCCTAAATTCAAGATTTTTAGTTGAAATTAAAAGCTACTAATAAGATTTCATGTTTGATATCAAAACTAAAGATATATATATAATTTGATTTCTGTATTAAGTCCAATACTGCATAAATGATTATTTATGCTCCTAAACAGAAAACGATGATCCAAAAATGAACTGTTAGGATTTTAAATATACAACGAAAATATAAACTGATGAATAACTCAAAATCTAAACTCCAAATAAATAATCAGATCAAGCTATTGTTCTAAACCGAGTTTTCTTAAGCTATCGGAGCCTAAACAAAATTGACCTAACGAGCTTAGGAAATCCAAATCGCGGGAGATAAAAAATACGAATAATTAACTACGTATATATATAACCTAAATTTGTATTATTTGAAATTTAAGTGTTTTGTATAACTTTATACACATATTTTTGTACAAAAACTTCCAATATTAGCCGATTTATACCTGTATAACTCGTATAATTAACTCAAAACTAAATTAGAATAATAAACTAATATATATATAATATATATTTTTTGGGCTGCTGCATTCGTGTAAGTTGTGGAGAAGGAGAGGAGCCGAAACTTGATTCAATAATGCAATTTTAAGTCAACAAACTCAATTCCAACAACCTATCAAATGATGACAACTCACCCCAACATTAATTGCAAGGAAAACAACAGCTAAGAAGATCAAAAATCGGAGAAAACGAAGGAGAACAGCCGCAACTTCACCTTCTCTTTTTCTTATATATATATAATATATATATTGTAAACAAATGCATTAATGAAGGCACAAACAAACTCCATAATTCCTCAACATCTTCAGTCCGAAATTACTCCCAAACATCACCAAAACGAACTGGAAACAAAGAACAAACAGATCATAACACCTAAACTCGGATCAAAGGAAAAACAAAGCCAAAAACCTTTGAATACGAACTCAAAGGTAAGTTGAGGTAACTCGAGTTATTTTTGTCCAAATCTAAACTTTGTAACTGACTTCTAATCATCTTAGGAAACTTAATACACAAACACAAGCTTCGATTACATCAAACGAGCTCCAACAAGGTAAAACTTCAAAACCCTAGTTTTACTTTCACAAAATCGAGATTTATATATATATATATATGTTTTTAAACATGTACAAACGTGTTCTATGTCTTTATATATGGTATATAAACACTTACAAACGGTTTAGTAAAGTTTTTAACGTATAAAAATCAAAGAAAAAAAAATCAAACCGAGAGGAAGATGATGAGCAGTGCAACACTGTCTCAAGGCCGGCAGTGTAAACGCTGAACGCCGGCGGCTTACATGGATAGGCTGGCGGCTTATACTGATCAGAGGCTACGTAAAATAATTTTCACGTAAAACATGAACATAAGCCGGCTTCTTGGGGGATCTACGCCGACGGCATAGGCCGGCGTATGTTGAAAGCCGACAGCTTTCAACGCCGTGCACTCAACATGAAATAAGTTACAAAACAAATCTACACCGGCACCTGGGGATGAAGGTCGGCGGCCTTGAGCCGGCGTACAGCCAAAATTTCTCTCCAACGAAAGCTTTTTCTGACCTAAACTGAAATTGTATATATATATATATATAATACATCTACTAAGTATGTATATATATATATATATGATGTTATACAAATAAGTATTAGATAATGACTATAATACAAGTATTTAAGTCTATTAGATAAACATCTAATAACTTTTAAAATCCTAGAACTAAGAAAAATATTTAGTGTTAATGAAAATTATAAATGGTTAAAATATTTGTTCTAGATAGATAAAATAGGCAAGAATGGAAATTGAAATAAACTAATTTCTTGAGTAATGTGACTTCTAAAAATAACAAAACAATTATGCGAGATAAAATAAGAGAAACACGACGACACTAAATACTAATAATTACCAAAATATCGAGTATATGACACAAAGCACCTATAGGAATTTAGCTAGATTGTATTGATGAATACTTTGTTTTAAATAGGTGACTTTGACTCATTAGAGGATCTACTAGTGGATTACTACGATTGAGGTAGTATGAGCAGGTGAGTAATTCAGTCATATTGTACTGGTTGTGATTGAAAATAGTCAAATATGTAATGCAAGATAATCAAATGAATGTTTGTTGAAAGTATGATATGATCTGATTGTATGATTGTTAAAATATCTTTATACAAGCGATAATGCAATGATTGATGTTGTGCAGTATAAATGATGATTGGTGTAATGTATGGTCACCTCGAAATTGATTAAGACTTTTGACTTAACAAAATAATATGAACATGCATTGCACATATTGCATTATTGCATATATGGTTGTGACAGCCTGCTACGTATTAATATTTCGAATCTCTATTTTCGCTTGGTTGATCTAATGTGTGAGTCTTCTAAGGTTCTCTTTGGTCTGGCGGTCCTATGAGGAACTAAAAGGCACCAAAGAACGTCCCCAGAATCACTTTGAAATGATTAATACTTAGGGAGTTTCTAAGGAAGTTGCAAGAGATGGTCAGTTTAATCAACTATATTAAGAGTGATAACTTAAATGAGAAATTGCTAATGCTCCTGTGTACTTAGTCTCTCATGGGCGGGTGGGTCATTAAGATTTGGTTCTTCAACCCATTAAAAAGAGGGCGTAAATCTTTTTCCTGTTTGGATTCTAGATCATCCAAACTTGTATCTGTGCATATGGTTGAGTGCTTACATTGCATATGATTTGTTAATGACTTGTGTAATTATGGTATGTCTGGTTATTCACTAAGCTGTGGTTTCGCTCATACTCCTACAGTCTTTTCAGGTTCACTTTACGACCCTGGTTAGTTACATCCAGGAATATGACTCCGGTAAAAGCTTTGAAGCTAGAAGTCTACAGATCTATTATAGTTAATGGTTATGTAATATTAAGATTAGATTATTAGTTGTGTACTACAAAAGAACTATATGATTTGTAATAGTTTTGCAATGTTTATTCACTAAGTTATTTCTTTCATATATTTATTATTTCTTATCAAGCAACTAAAAAGATCCTATTGTTTTGAAAACCTGTCATTCTCTGAAGGTAATCTAGTAATGGTGTGCAAGTGTAACTTGTTTACTACTACTATAGTACCCTCGAGGCGTGACAATTCTCATATGATTGTTTAAATGCCTGTGTGTTTTATGGAAATGTTTTGTAGATGGGAGTTATCTCACTAAGTTGGTTTTCCTTATACCCCCATAGCTTTTTGTTACAGTATGATTACTTGTGGTTGGCACCAGGAGCCCCTTTTGTCAGGTATAAGCCAAAGCTACTAGGAGTTTTTGGGAGAAGTTTATATGTATTTAGTTTTGAATGTAGACTTCTAAGAAAAATCTCTATAGTAGACTTATGTTATATTTATGTATATTTTGATAATGGCTTAGTTGAACAAGACTATTAGAACAGGAGAATGCCCCTAAGAAGTTGTAAGAGACTTTTATTACAATGAATATTACATGTTTATCTATATAAGTTCTTACATGCTTTTATTATCTACTTAAACGTAATACTCCTATGAGTCTCTTACTATCTTGGAAGCACGCCTTGCATGTGATATCGAAGCTCCTGCATGACTAAGGTTTTTATTCATTAGCCTTAATATTATGTGCAGCAGACTGCCATGTTTAGGGTACCCTCCGAGGTGTGACAAATGCCTTCATTATCTCAAGAAATTTCTTCATTAAAGGTTAGAAAATAGATGTTTAAGTGTGGGTTTTGCCTAATAACGAATTTTGTATAATTTTCGAAAAGAAAAAATATTGTTTGATCTTAGTTGAAAAACTTTTCCTTTGTTTTAGGTTTCTACTTTGATAAAACATATTTATTCTTATAAAAATCAAGTCTTTATTATATCTATTCCCTAAGACTTCTATTTTTTCATTAAAATACTCATTTTGAGATTTGGAAATAGGTGTTTAAGTGGGAATCATATTTAGATATGAATTTTAGAAAATTGTTTTTGAGGTTATTTCTTGTGAAAAACTCATTTATTCTTTCTAAAATTAAGTCCTAATCAAACCTACTTCTTAAGGCTTTCATTTCTTTAATAAAACCCTTATTTTAAGGTTAGAAAATATGTGTTTTATTGGTATTTCTCCTTAGTTACGAATTTCAACATTTTTGTTGGAGTTAAATCATAGATCTAACTTTACTTTTGAAATCATTTTCTTGTTTCGAAAATTTCTCTTAGTAAAACCATGACCAACTCATAAAAATCACTACTTGATGATATCTATTATCTAAGCCCTACATTTTACAAGTAAAACCTTCATTATGAAGTTGGAAAATATGTTGTATAAATGGGTCTTTCTCAAAATCCGAATTTTAAAAATAACATTTTCATAAAAACAAAATGGATCTTGAGTTTTGATCAATTCATTTCTTAAGAAAAACATGTAACAAGTTTTTCATGCATGTAAAACAAATAGCTATGTTATTTTAACTACTCTAAATAATAGATCTACTATATTACTCATGTTATGTGTGAAATGCAACAATGACAATATGTAGATGTGAGTAAAAATAAAAATATATGTACAAAATTTCTATATGAACAACATATATCAATAATATAGCATAATAATAGCAAGATAACTTAGTATTTCAAGATCCACAACATTATGATGGTAAGGATCTCATGCTTAAGTGTTTCTATATCCCTAGCTCAAAGCTCATGGGGATTTTAGTGGAACCACACATGTATGATCTTGCCATTACATGTTTTAGTATGGTAGGGTTAAGATCTATTACCTATTTAGATGTTTTGGTGAAAGGAACTTGAAGTAAAAAAAAAAAAAATTGTATGTGTGTTGTGGCTAAGGGGTCACGGCAATAGAGAGTGGAGAGGGAGAGAAGAAAGAGACTTCCAAAGTTGGTTTTGTGAGAAAAAGAGAGAAAGCAAAAAAGTGAAGGTGAAAAAGAGATTATATAGGAAAATGAATTAGGGTTTGGTATGATTATTTAATATAAGAAAAAACAAAACAAATTGTGGCTAATGTGCTTTGGGGGGGGGGGGGGGGGGGGGGGGGGGGGGGGGAGGAGGGTTGAGGTGGGGGTGTGGGGTGGCGGCATCGGGGTTTGGGGTTCCACACACAGTTCTAGTAAGGGAGGAGAGAGAGAGTTTTGGTTTTGTTTTGTAATAACTTTCAAATTTTTTAATGAGTAGTTTGTGTATAAAATATATAGGAAAAGTAAATTTGTAAGGAAATGATGTAAAATTGGAAGAATAGGTTGTAAGGATGTAAGAATATGATATGAGTGGTTGTATTTGATGAACAGTGTATAAGAAAACAAAAGTTGATTAGACATTTAATTTACCAGTAGTAATGAAAATATGATAAAAAGGTTATAACTATAACTTTTATAACCCGAAAAATTATATGACTGAAATATTATGAAATTATGAATCTAATGGTACTAATATCTTATATTTAATATCTCGAGCCCCGTGACAAGCTTTTCAAGACTTGTATCCGATCAGGCTCGAAATAGGTCGAAAATTTACTAATCGGATATTGTTTAGCATTATAATATTAAGACGAATCAATCTACACTTCCCACTCATATTCTGACTCCTTGGTTTGAGAACCCGGGATTGCCAGATCTAAACTGCTAGGGTTTTCTGAGATTTTGTTGACTTAGGGTTTCTGATTGAATTTTCGATTTAGAGTCTTACTTTGGAGTTAACTCGTTTTGATTCCTTCGGGGTTTCCTTCTTGATATCACCAGACTTAAGATTCCTAGTCCCGATTAGTCCAAAGATATTTCTTTAGGATTTCGGTTTCTGGTTTTAAATCTTTCCCAAAATCGAACTCAGGTTTACTTAAGAAAATGAGGGTTTACATTACTCATATGCATGCATGATCATAAAGTGGTGGCATTGTTTTATTGAAATTTCAAAAATAAAGAAATTTATTATTTTAAGACTTAAACTTCAAGAGAATTTATTTTTAATACTTAGGAGAATTTTCCTTAGAACCGTTCAATTATGTTTACTTCAACTTCAAATATTCTTTATAGGCAAATTTAATATTTTGCTAAAAGATTAGGAACAAATCAACCTTGAAGGCATTTTGCTAGATTAAAATGAAACTTGGAACTCAACAAAGAGAATTAAGTTTTGAAAAATTATCTTCATGAAACCAAGTAAATAAAAGAGGTAATAAATTTAAATAATTGGATGTCTCATATAAAACAAAATAGAGATTTTAAATTTTTTTGGAGTTATCATGAACTTAACTTTTCAAGACTTTAAAAATAAATAGTTTTGCAAAAAATCTTGTTTAGGAACAACATCACTATGGTTGTGAATATCATAAGAGATAATATTAAATGATTCTTCAAAGGAATATGTATTTGTATGTTTTCCTTAGAATATCTAAGTAGTAGAAACTTTGGAAAATACATGAATTTAAGGGTTGGAACTTAGAAACCAGATCTATACCGTTCTTTTTGGGGACCCAAATGACTTTAAATATTACTAATAACCCCAAGAATAGATAGATCTTTTCATATAGGTAGAAAATGACTACTCATTGCCTTATATTTTGGCCTTGATCGTATAAAATAGGGTGTAGTGATAAGATCATATTTTACACAACTTTTATTAAGCAATTAGTGATTAATTTTTCTTAAATTTTATAAAAATTGCTAGAATGGGTACTTGGATAGGTTAAATTCATGTTTCAGGTCTAAATGGAACAAAGGAAAGCAAAATAAAGAAGTTTAAGATGAAATTGAAGAAGCTTAGGGGTTACGCCGGCTATTCTGGAGTTTAAGCTGCCGGCATACAGTCAGCCTAGACGTCAACACTGCTTCTAAGATATTGGCTTTCGTCCAAGATTTGGTTGAAACAGATTCAACAATTTAAAGGCCAACACAATTGACATATACGACGTCGGTCTTGTTGCGGTGTAGGATGAAGATCAGTAAACAAAACTCAAGCACTGTCTCAACACTGCCAGTGTAGAGGAAAGGGAAAGCTAGCTTCTGCAATTGTCATCCAAGCGGCTTTCTGGAAATCAACTCCGCCGACATTGAGACGGCCTTGAGCATCCACAGAATTGGATTTTTAAAGGTTGCCACCTGCATGGCTGGCCTAGAAGTGGATCTAGCCAGCCTTCTTTATTTTTCCTTTACACTGGCATTCAAAACCCTACGTCGCCGGCGTTGAAGCAGTGTAGGTCACTTACAAAAGTCAAATGTTTAACCCTGAATCCAAAGCCGCCAGTGTTCAAGCGATGTAGGAGAGTACGTCATCTTTATACTGCTGATGTAGAAAGTATAACTGTCGGCATACGTTTTGTAATTGTAAAAATTAGATGAAACGTCTAGAGTTTTGTCTATATATTCTAGGGTCTCCTTCACTTTAAGAGACACGAAAAAAAAAAGAAAAAGATAGAAAATTAGATTAGCTTTCATTCCTTTGTTAGAGAGAGAAAAAGATAATTTTTGAGATTTGTAAAGATTTTGCAATTGAAGACCTTGTCAATTGAATTGGTGATATTTTATTTTATTCTTATGAAATTCGGTTGTTTGATTTTGTTTTTCAATATGAATTCAATTGCATTTTCATAATTGATTTGTGAATCATTATTCATGAGTAGCTAAATTTTCATTGTGGGAAGTGATGAAACCTTAATCTTACTAAAATGATCTTTGAATTTATGTTATAAGATTGTTAGAATTATGGAATATTTGTATTGAATCATGATTATCTATCTTGTTTTTGTATGAAATCGGATTGATAAGAATTTTGGTAATTCAGAAGAAGAATTAGGGTTCATAGGAATTCATGAATTAAGATTAAACAACAATTGCGGAAGTGGCGGAGTTTAATCTGATTTAGAAATTGTCCCATGTAATTCATGCGATGTTTTATGTTAATTTCTCACTAAGGAATTAGGAGAAGTTGATTTAGGACATTAGACAACTATAGAATCGTGACGTTTATAATTATGAATTCGATTCCATTGATAATTTATTTAGCGAAAGCTATTAGATTACTTTGTGGCTTACTAAAACTTGAAAGTTTTAAGTCTTGACAATTTCATAAAAATATCCACAATCTAACTATTCATATAATATGATTTCAGTATGATTAGCAAAGGTTAGGGTGGATTCTGCTCCTTCCCACATTTATCTGATATATCTCTCTAACAATCTCATTGCATTCCTCAATAGCTATTAAATTAGATCAGAATTAGATAATTACTTTAGTTGATACAATTCGATTGACTAAATATTAATTAAAGCTAATACCAGTTTAGTGGTTAAATTGACCATTGTGGGAACGATACTCTACTCACTTTTCTGTATTACTTGATTCGACCCAGTATACTTGCTGGTAGTATCCGTGCTCATATTTTCTATACACATTTTAAGTGGATCATGCAACATTTCTAGTCTTCACTTTTGTTGCTGTTTTGCTCCAAATTTGACTAAAAACTCTTCGATTCTTCTTTTTTTTTTTATTATTCAAGGAGTTCAAAAACAACAATTTAACATTAAAAGTACGAAATTTATAGGAATTTAATGAAAAACCATCAAAATAAGCTTGAATCCTATGGAAATAATATAATAAAATTAACTTATTGGTCCCTTTTAGTGTTCTAAGTCATTTGTCCTAGGTCCCTTCTGTTAGTGATTGTGCCCTAGGCCAATTATTAGATTTTGTCATTTATATATATTATTGATATAGAAGCATTTCTATTATATTGTTTCATATTTAATTTATAATAAGATCCATGAATACTTTAATTATTCTAAATGTCCCTAGATGCTCATTATTGTGGGAATGATAATGAATTAAATCTAGTATGAGTTTTTGTTTGATAGTCATGAGATATCTATTTGTATGGGGATACAAATCAAACTCATAAGCACATATTAGAGAACTATGTACTGGACTAACCCATTATGAGATCACTATATGGATCAGTATCTTGAGTGATTCTCACAATAATGATGTCAGTGTATCCTTAGACCTAAAATCACCATAGGTTTCAACATGAGGAACATAATGATTTAACTCAATCAAACATTGTCTTTAATCGGATAATTATAAAGATTGAGATTGAGTGTACTGTGAATTATGTAGAGGAAGTTGAGTGATTAAAATGAGATTTGTCCCTCTTGTTATGGAAGAGATATCTCTAAGCCCCTCGATAAGTGAAACTGAGAAATGCTTGGCCGTGCTTGAATGAATTGATAGTGTGATCAATTTTGTTTGTTTTGTCAATTCACTTGGAGATCGATAAATGATAAGATTAAATGATATAAGGATGATACTATCCATGCCTTATGTTCAATCTAGATATCATGTGACAAAAAGATAATGGCATAAGTTATGGATCAGGCAAAAATCGGATCACCAATCTTTACTGTATGGGTAAACATAATGTCTTGTTAGAGATTGTTTATGTTTTGTTGACCAAAATGGTTTTGGGTTAATTGCCAACATTAAGTGAACCTACAAGTTTACACTCAAAAGAATTAGCAAAAAGGATCATGCACTAAATTAAAATAAGTCAAGCGAGAATAATAAATTTACTTATTATTAATCTTAATTTGTTACTAATAATAAATAAATATAAATTATTAAGAACAATAACAATTCCTAAATGGCTAGAAATTTTTATGTTAATAAATTAATTTATCCTTGATAAGATTAGGGACAATAATGTCCTTATTCATATTTACATTATTATAAATAAGACCTAACGGGTTTCTTTTAGGGTGAACGACATATGTTGTTGATATTAAACCTGTATAGAAATTCTGTGATCCCTAAAAGAGAGAAACATGAGGGTCGTGAGTAAATTTTTTCCCAATTAGTTAGAAGCATTCTAGATAACACTAGCACGTGAAGGATCCTTTTGAAGGAGTATTCATTGGTGTGGATACCATAGAGAGGATTGTGAATTCGCGATACCTATAGATTCAATCTACCAATTATTTCAAGCTTTAAGGTTAAAGTTATAAATTCAAATTATTTACTTTTTTTTAATCTAATTAAAATACATGGATATTGGATTAAGGTTTTCTTTTTGAATTTCACTACAAAAGATTTGCTTTTTATAAATCTTAAAACCTTATGGAAACCCAACAACTTCTAAGTGTTCTAGGTCATATCTGCTAACATGACTACTGTGTTAATGTCCTAGATCCCTTTTAAGTGTTTTAGGTCATTTGGTCTAGGCATCTTCTAAGTGTTCATGAAAGTTCTAGCAGTTACAAAGGTTTTAGGTGTTAACACGACTGTTATGTTTTTCTCCTAAGTCACTTTTAAACGTTTTATGTTTTTCATTTATCCTAAGTTCCTTTTAGTGTTCTAGGTCATATGTGCTAACACGACTACTATGTTTATGTCTAGTCCCTTTTAAACGTTCTAGGTACCTTCTAAGTATTTAGGAAAGTACTAGCATTCACGAAGGTTTTAGGTGCTTACACAACTGCTATATTTTTGTCATTGGTCACTTTTAAATTTTCTAGGTCATTCATTTGTCTTAGGTCGCTTTTTTAAGGTCATTTTCCCAGCTCTTTCTGAGTGTTCTGGGTCATTTGTCTAGGTCTCTTTTAAGTGTTTAGGAAAGTTTTGATGTTCATGCTAATTTTTGTGCTAGTTCCTTTTATATCGTGTTGGAGCATAACCAATTTTGGAATTTGGCACGAAGAATCAAGTATTATAACATAACCAATAGAGTTTTTACAAATCATAATACAATACAATACAGAAAATAAGTAAAGAGTCATTTGTTCTGTTTAAATGTAGCAGCACACTCAGTGCGGGGTCTACCTACACAACCACAAGTGATAAGTTGATTGTGAAATAATATCATCCCTCAATTCATTTTCCATCCTATCCACTAGAGAAACGAGAATTTCAAACCTTTTGTAGAAGGTCAATTGCTGCATGGAGGAGAAACAATTAGATGCAACATTTCATACATATCAAAACCTATAGTAGAAAAAGAAAAAAAAATAAAGTGCGATAGAGTCTTACAATTTTTGGCATCTCCAACTCCAACTTTTTACATTGCATAAATAATATAACAAACATTCTAGTGACTTCTAACCTATAAATGACCAGTAAGAGCAAAGTGAGTGATTACATGGTATGCTATCGTGACAAAGGCAGCACTAAGGCTTACCCATCCCTTCAAATCATGCTTCGATAGTGGAGGGTGGAAAATGATCGACCATGTATTCACACTTAACCAGCTAAATTTGAAGTCATCATCGTGCAAGGTAGGATGAGCAAGCATTAGCCTCAGGCATTCCATTTGTGGTTTAGAATTTTTAATATAGAAATTCTTAAGGAGGAGTTTGTGGACAACACTAGCTACTAACACAGTCGAATAATGTACCACTTTAGTAAGTTCCTCCCCCCCCCACCACACGCGTATGCTATAGCCCCCATGTTTTCTTTAGATGAAGGTTAAGCAACCTCCTTTCATGTAGTTTGGCAACGTAAAGACAAGCATACTTGTTCTGAGCAAAAATAGGAGCATTAATCAGCATGATAAAAAGGACGATAACAATCATTTTAGTCTGGCAAGAAAAACTTTAACAACTCAAATATAATGGATGCCTACCTCATCATAATTAAATATTTAACCAAGAAATTTCCACATGTGGTGCAAGTCCTTGACTGCTTTAGACAAGTTGAAACAACCATCGAGAACTTTGACCTACGAGAAAATATGTAGACTAGTGTTAAAAGGATGCTTATGGTAGCATAACTTATAATTCTAGCATTCGCATCAAATGTATGAAAGTCATACTGAAAATTCAGCTGCAAGAAACCACTGACGACTATTATTCTCTCTCCTGCTAGCCTTCTTGGTCAGTTTGTATGGGACCATATCCACAACCTGCACTAACATCATTAGAAAAATGAGTACATGTGTTAGAGCATGATTAGCTAGAAGAGAAGACCCAAAACTAAACTTAAACCTAAATTACATAGTATGGGCATCACAATTGCTCAAAACCTATGCTTTACTAAATGCATGAAGTTTAGCGACTTCGCATTTTCCCATCACAGCTCCTTGTGAGGAATGTGAATCAACATCTCACTTCAACAAATAATGGTACATAAGCCATGCAATGTATACTCACCAAGCATCCAATGTGGGGTCAAAAGTGTAATTGCAGATGGCAATGTTTGGGGGATGTCCATGTGGCCATACTGAAATGCACATCAAATGTTGTTGGATACGTAAGATAATAATGCTAATCTAAAACAACATTTAGGGCAAAGGATTACCACTAGAATTCCAGAAAGTTTAGGCCTCTTTAACCTTTTATCTTTTTTCTTCGAAGGCATCTTCTATTTTTTTGGTGACGTCAACATTGCAGGGTGCTTGGTTGGATTAAACTCAAAATCTCCACCTTTGCACAGGTATGTGTGACTGGTTTATTGCTTACGCTAGAAGAAGTTGGAATTATATCTTTCACCCTAAGGTCAAGTGCTCACAAAAAGTGAAAATTAAATATGTCAATTAATGTAAAGCATTCACACTAATTGTCGTGAAGGTAGTCTTGACGTACCTGAGTGGCTTCAGCATTTTATTCACCACCCTTGATTTGATTCGACTGGCTATGCTTTGCATTCGTGTAGAACTCGCCTACACTTTGATCAACTACTTTTTTAACATCAACCATAGTATCAGTAGCAATATTGGATAATGTCTATTTAAGGTGTGCTTTAAACCAGCTAATATTGTCTCTCAGTTTGTTGTAATCCATGGTGTAATTCTAAAGTGTATGTCAAAACACAAAAAAAAAAAAAGAAGAGATGTTACATACTCCCGCAATGCTAGGTCCATTTACAAGTGGTCATCTGTACTAGGTATGTCTGTTAGTTCTATGTCTTTACATATGTACTAGGTCAATATTCAAGTTTGTTCTAAGTCCTTTTATATGTATTAGGTCATGTGTTATAGGTATCTGTCAGTTCTAGGTCCTCATGCAAGTTCTAGGTCCTTAGTCCTATTTGTCCTAGGTCCTTTTATAAGCCTTAGGTCATGTGTGGTACGTATGTTTGATACCTCTCTCAATCGATCGACTTCCTTGCGCTTTTTGTTTAGCGGTTTTTCCTTTTCCTTGATTTGATTAGGCCTTTTCTCAATATGCTAATCCCTTTCCTAAGAGCATTGATATCTGATCCATTGTATTGCATTTAGGAAAATTACATCAAATTTGAATTAGTTTGGTAATAAAGAACAAGTATATGAAACTTCTTTGCCTGTCTCCCATACAGGTAGTCCTACTAAATCTGGTGGTGCAACCGACCAATCTTGCTGGGATTTACGAACTGTGGACAACATCAATTCAGTAGATGACTACACTATTAAAGAACAATGATAATATTGAATAGAGTACATGTGTTTTTATGCCTACCAATCATGCTCGGATGCACATACCCTTTTTCTTTATGTATTTCTTCTTAGATTTTATGTCCCAGTACCTACAACTCGGAATTTGGGGGGGACCACGCGTCAATATATTGTCATAGTATGCCAATTACACAAAAACCGTCATAAGGTTAGTATATTTGATGGGACAGTATTAGATGAAGTGTCTTTTCCTGGCACAAAATATACTAACCTAGAACATTTTTGGCACTGATGACCTAGCACTTATAAGAGGAGTCCTCTCATACATTGCATTAATATTGATGACCTAGCGTATAAAAAAGGACTAAGAATAAGGGATTTAGTTGCATCTAGCATAGATGACTTAGAACTTATAAGAGAACATGGAACAAATGACCTAGCACAAAGACATTGTACATGGAAACTGATGACTTAGCACTTACAAGAGGACCTAGAACAAATGGCCTAGCACAAAATGCACTACTTAATACTAATATAGTGCATGTGGCATTGATGACCTAAAACTCATAAGAAAACCTCGAACAAATAACCTAACACAAAATATGCAACCTAGAACAAATACATTGAACCTAGCACTGATAACCTAGAAGTCATAAGAGAACCTAGAACAAATGATCTAGCACACATGCATTGTACATGAACTGGTGACTTAGAACTCATTAGAGAACCTGGAACAAATGACCTAATACAAATACATTGCACCTGGAATTGATGACTTAGCACTTATAAGAGGACCTAGAACTAATGACCTAGCAGAAAATACACTACTTAGTACTAATACATTGACATGACACTAATGACCTAGAACTCATAAGAGAACCTGGAGCAAGAAAATAAATTCATCTTATGTTCTCACTGCTTCCATAAGAGTCTAAGAATCCATCAATGACTTTCTTAATATCTTGATCTTCGAATAGGGCCGCAAGTATACTTGTTTCAACAAAGATCTATGGAGGTGTAAGCTTGCAACGAGCTTAGCGAGGTATTTTTTCTCATTCGCACCATGATTTTAAACAAGTTTAAAAATTTTCACGCATATGCTATGCAACAATAACATGATACAAACAATTATGTATGAGTATTCGCAAACCATACGCAGAACTAATTTACATCCTCCGTATCAAGGGTTAGGGACTTTAGGTATAAAGATCTCTGCTATCTTCACTGCTAGTCCTCGAGCACTCTGCTCACAGCAATTGATCGGTATGACTCATCATTGGGATGTATCCTCATCACACCTTTGTTTTCTAAGAATGAGCTTGACCTTTGGCCCTTCCAATCCCTCATGTAAGAGGAGCAGTCCTTATTATGTGACTCGATAGATGCAATGCATATCCATTTAATATATATCGAGGCCGAGTATAATTATGGTATACTTCTTTTTTTTTTTTTTACCAAAATAATTATAGTATACTTAAAAGTGATCAAACAAGCATCATAAACACATAAGCAACATATCCTAATGTATCTAAACAATCCTTTATTGGTTTGATGTGCTTAACATCTTTTGTCACACATACATGAAAGTTGTTACATATAAACCCTTAACTCCATATATAAAACCATAACCCCATACATATTTATTTTTATTTTGTACCTACAGATCTAGTGCAACTATCTACAAGCATAAGTAAGATAATGAAAATATAAGGGAAAACTCACTCGTCCATTTCGCAATTTGTTTAGTTGTAATAATCCTCAAGAAGGAAAGTCTTGTATTCCTTATCACTTAGACAAAAGAAATATCATAATGAGTATTTCATAGGGATTCTACTCAAACTTTCTAATTCTATCTTGTTTTTATCATCAAAATTCGGATTATGTAAAATCCAAATTACAATGGCCATAACTTGCCCATTTTAAATCAAAATTTTGCATATAAGATGTCAATTTCTACCTACCCAAAAAGATCTATATATTTATGAGGTTATTCTAATAATTTGAAGTCATTTGGGTTTGAAAACAAGTCGGTACAAATTAGTTACAAAATTCCAATCTCTAATTGAAAATTTTCTAAATTCTATTTCATCTAAAAAATTCCATAGATAACATATATATATATTTATATAATTGAAAATCCTTTTAATATATATATATAATATATATAATAGACTCATATTATATGCATGATTCTAGTGATGTTGTCTCAAAAATTAAATTTGTATACAACCTTTGTGAATGATAGAGTTTTGTGAAAGGTCATCCTTTGACTTGTGACTAAATTGCTATTTTGGAAATTTGTGACTTAACGGCAAGAAAATTATAATTCAATATATATATATATATATATTAAAATCCTTTAAGTTTTACATTTTTTTACAAAGAAGTTATTTTATAAAACATGGTTTTACCTATTTGTGACATAAAACTCAAGTGTATTTCCTTTTAAAGAATTTCTTAAGTTTGACTCTTTAAACAAAATTCTAATTATTAGATTTTGTAAACGTGAAACTTAATTAAAGAAAATCATGATTCCATATTTATTTTAATTTCATGAATATTTTATTTTCATGCTAAACTTCTTTTGACTAATTATTTTTCAAAACATGACCTTTATGTGATTGTGAAGAAATATCATCCTAAGTTTTATAACAAAAATGTTTCAAGTTTCAGCATATGAGAAAAATTAAGTGAATGATTTATTCTAAACTTTTATGCTTATAATATTTCTTTCTTAATTCATAAATTTTCAACACATGGACCGATAGGGGTTAATGGAAAAATCTTTAATTTGTTAAAAGTGAGTATCTAATTATTGTAACTATTATTTCCTTAATTTCATAAAAAGAAAATGAATTTCTTAAATCTTAGTTTTTTAAGTTGTATACCGATTTTATTTCTAAGTTTATTTTAACTAGCAAGTTGATCTTAGCTTGACTTGAGAAATTTGTTTTGTCCTTAGTGTTTATTAAAGTGTTGGTAATAATCTCATAAATAAGTTTTTGGGAAACGTTTGTATAATAAAGAATTATCAACATTGGGGTTTAAATAATAAATTTCATTTTAGTAACTTGAAAAGAGAGTATGTAATGAAATTACTTAGTTAAATCTTGGATATGTTTATAATATTAACACTTAAAAATTTATGATGAACTTGTCTAAATTTTGAAAAGCATTTTGTTGAAACATAATTCTAAGTCTTAATGGAAATTTCTCCTAAGTAACAAAAATCATTTTATTATAAAGAGTTTAGTCTTATTTTCCTTATTAAAGAAAGAACTCCTTTTATTTTATTAAAATAACAACAATATGGTCATGCATGGATATGTACTTGTAGCTAAGTAAAATAATTCATACGAAAGATAAAAGACATAAAAATAAAATAAGTACAGAATAAAAGTCAAGTATTGAGAAGCCATAGCTTGTATAAAGGCTTCACAGACTTAGATATGGCAAGTCCATAAATAAGAATAAGAAAAATTGTTTTAACTTGATAAGAACAAGTCTAAGACTAGAAACACTAGTCTTAATAAAATTACATGAAATAAATAAATAGATAAATTGCAAAAATTATAAGAGCATGAGTAAATAAAAAAATATTAGTGAGTTTATAGGTTCTAAGAATATATATACATAATTATACTTAATAATATATAAAATTTTGATCAAGAGTAATAATAAAGCATGACAATATAATAATAATAATATTTGAACATTGTTAAATAAGATATGAACATATTGTTGCTTTCATAATACCTATGGGTTTAGAAAATATACACTATACTCATGTTATGTTAACATGAACATGAAGATAGTTTTAGGAATTTTTATCTAAGGTTATTTGTTTTGAAGAAGAAATGAAGTATTGGTAGTTATATGTAGCTGGTAGTTGTATGAGAAGAAGAGAGCATTGGGAAGATAATTTTGGAGAGGAAATTTTGTGGAGAGAATTTGAGAGACTTTTGGTATGCAAATGAAGTGTATCAAAGAAATGGAGGGAGGGGGGTATGTATAGAGAAAAAAGAAGGGGGGGGGGGGGGGGGGGGAGGGAAGGGAATTGGATGTAATAAAATAAATTAAAAAATAAAATAGATTAGGCAGAAGATAGAGAGGAAGTGGTTGACAAGGAGGGAAGGAGAGAGAGAATGTGATAAAAATTTAATTTTAGTAATGAAAAGTAAGTAAAGTGTAAGAGAAGTTTAGTAAAAAGCAATATTGAACAAGGAAATATAAGATATAGGAGTGTAAGGTGTAAGAAATAGGTTGTAAGAAAAAGTAGAGATACATGAATAGGATTAAATAGTAGAAATAGTATAATGAATAGTAGATAAGACAAATAAATTACCAATAGCAAAGAAAATACACGTAAAAATGCTATATCTGTTATTTTTAGATACTAAAAAATTACGAAACTGATATTTTATAAATCCTTATGAAATTATGAATCTATATTGATTTTTAGAATATTTTTACTGTCTCGAACCTCGAGACACGTATTTCGAGAATTGATCCTGTTTGGGCCTACAACGATGAAATTTTTAACGAATCTAATCTTTTTAGGTTGTATTACATTATTTTGAACCGTAATCCATAGTTGTCATGCCGCAAAGAGTACCTTAAACATGGTAGTCTACCACATACAATAATAAGACTTAAGAATGACTGCTTTAGTCATGCGAAAGTCTCAATATTATATGTAAGGCGTCTAACACAACAAGAGGAGTCACTAGTGGGATATGTGGTTTAAGCAGTAATATAAAGCATATAAGAACTAATAAACATATATTCACCAGATTAGCCATAATAAGGTCTTTACATAAACTTAAGGGTATTCTCCCAATAATTCTCCAATATCCAAAATATAGTCTGAGTCTTACATATAACAATAACTATAACTACAAACATTTTAAAGGAAATCTATCCTAAGATCTTCAAAACGATTTTCCCCGAAAGCTTTCAAAAGCATAAGCTTACCTAGATAACTAAAGGCTTAAAAAAAAGATATTGATCCCGTGTCAACAAAACTCTATTAGGATGTAAGCTCAACTAGCTTAATGAGAATATTCCCTGATTAACTCGTATCAATAAATTCAAATAAGTTATTAAACAAGCATATGAAATGCATCAAGCAAGTGAGCAAGCAACACATATGATCTACTCGAAATCATATGTTTGAATGGATTACGCCCTCCTTTCAAGATTAGATATTTCCAACTCTTTAAAACCGATCTTTATCATCCATCTTGTAGTTCTTTCTAGCTCTATTCACCTATCCTAAAATAGTTATTTCCAGCTCCTATTCGCCCATCTTGCCAGTTTTACCGTTCCTGCGATTACCTCATTACTATACTCTCATTCCACCGAGGCATAGTAGCTATATGCAATGTGACTCACATCATGATATACATGAATCAATTTAATTAAGTACTCATGGCATAATATTACATATTTTAAGGGTGATCATAGAGTTTGCAGATACTCCATCATGATAATAAAACACAAATTTAATTAATAGCAATTCATGTCCCGATAAGCTTAGTATTCTTTCAACCAATATTATCAAGCATATTCTATTTTCATCTTTTTCCTACTTCTAATGCCTCTAGCTACAAGCACAAGCAAGTAGGTGAAAGTAGAAGATAAACTCACTAAGCCATACTTATAAAAAAAAATCCTTTTACTCATAAAAGTCCTCTTGATATGGATCCTCCAACTCCTCACCACCTAAATGAAGGAAATATCTAGAATGAGTATTTCACAGAAGTTCTACTCAAACTTTCTAATTCTATTTCACTATTTTGTCAAAAATCGGATGAATGGAAATTCCAACTTAAAATGGTCATAACTTACTCATTTTAACTCAGAATTTCATATATAAGATGTCGTTTTCTACCTACTCGAAAAGAACCATATATTTTTAGGTTGTTTTTGGCATTAAAAGCCATTTGGGGTTCTAAATGGGTCAGTACAGGTTTAGCATGAAAATCCCAGCCCTTAAATTGTAACTTTCCAAAATCTTACTTTATCCAAAAAGTCCATAAAAACACATGGATATTTATATAGTTTGAAAAATCCTTTAATATAGATATAGATGCTCATATTATATGCATGATTCTAGTGATGTTGTCTTAATAATGATTTTTTATAAAACAATTTACTTTTAGAAGTTAGAGAATGAAGTTCACAAAATCTTTCTCTAAGTGTTGGAAGAAAAATCACAATTTTGGTTTGTTGCTAGTGAATATTTATTCTTATAAAACCATTATTTTATATTTTCTTAACTTTACAAGGATAGATTTATTTCTTAAAGACTTGTTCTTTAAGTTATCTAAAAATTTCTTAAGTGAATATTGAACTAGTAATTTAATCTTGACTTAGAAAAACTTACTTTATTCTTAATATTCTTCAAGGTGTTGATATAAACCTTATAAATAATTTTTTAGGAAAATATTACATAGCAAGGAATTATCAACATTAAAAATTTATAATTTTCCTATTTTAATAGTTTGAAAAGATCTTAGTTGAACCATTTCCTTAAGTTGCATACATTTTATTTTCTAAGTGCATTTTCAATTAGTGAGTTGATGTTAAACTTGTCTTAGAAAAATTGTTTGTTTCTTAATATTTTTTAATATGTGGTTGTGATTCCTATAAACAAGTTCTTAGGAAAAATTTGTATACCAAGGAATTGTCAACGTTAAGATTTAATAATTTATTTTAGTATTTTGAAAAGAGAGTAAAAGTACCACATAATTAAGTTTTGAAGAATCTTTGCATAATAACATCACTTAGAGATTTATGATGAATTTATTTAAGTTTTTGAAAAGAATATTATTGAATCATAATCCTAAGTTTTAATGGAAATTTTTGCTAGGCATTAAAATCATGTTTTTAGAGAATTTACTTCTTATTTTTGAGTAAGAGAAAGAACTCCTTTTTTTTTTTTTTTTTTCCTTTGGAAAAATTTATCAAGACAACAACATCATGTTCATGCGAATATAAATTTGTAACCATGTAAAGAGAATAATGTTCATAAAAAATCATAGAAATTTAAATAAGCATATAAGAAAAATCAGGTATTGGGAAGTCTTAGCTTACGTCAAGGCTTTCCATAACTTAGAATGGACTAGTTCCAGAAAGAAAAACAAGAAAATAATAGGAAACACATGAGAATCTTAGATTTATGTCAAGGCTTCTCGAACTTAGATTATGGACAAGTCCTAAAGAAAAAAAAAAGATAAAACATTTTGACTTGATAAGGTAAGTCTAAGACTAGAATGACTAGTTTTAATAAAATTGCATTAAATAAATAAATAAATTACAAGAAATATAAGAGCATGAGTAAATAAAAGTTATATTAGTGAGCTTATGGGCTCTAAGAACTTATATACATCAATATATTTAATAATATGTAGGAGTTAAATTAGAAGCAAGAATAATATATCATAACATAATAACAATACAATAATAAAATTTTGTATGAACAAGAACAAAACATGAACATATTATTGCTTTCTTAAATCCCATGGGTTTAGAAAACATACATTATGGTTATGTTGAGTTACATGAACATAACGAAAAATTGTAGGAATTTTTTTACCTAAGATTAATGTTAGATGGAAGAGAAAACTATGTATTGGTTATTGTAAGAAGTTAGTTGTTGTATAGGGGAGGAAAGAAGAGAGTGTTGAAAGGAAATTTTGCAGAGAGAAATTGTGGAGAAATTTTGGTAAAGTTTTGTTAAGTGAAATGAAGATGTGTGAAAGAAGTAGAGGGAGAGGGGTATTTATAGATAATTGTGGAGGGAAATTGTAGTTAATTAAATAAATAAAAATTTTGATGGCATGAAGGAGAAGAGTAATTAAAAAATAATCTTAGAAGAAAAGTATAAGAGAAGTTTAGTAATATGTAGTGTAAAATTCTTATAGGAAAAGAAAATTATAAGAAATAGGTATGTAGGTTATAAGAATAGATAGTAAAAAAAAGTAGAAATAAGTGAATAGTAATGAATAGTAGTGAAAAGTAAATGAATAGTAGACTAGACAATTAAAATATCGGTAGTAAAGAAAATATGTGTAAAAGCACTATATTTGAATTTTTAGGATCCGAAAAATTATGGAACTGACATTTTTGAAATCCTTATATAATTACGAGTCTAATGGTATTATCGAAATATTTTTACTATTTTGGGTATCAAGGCACATTTTTCGAGAATTGAACTTGTTTGGTTCTGAAACGAATGATTTTTGGGCGAATTTGATCTTCTTAGAGTTCATCATATCATTAAAAACTATAATCCACTATTAGCTCATTTCTATTATCCTTCGGTTTGGAGCCCGAGATAACCAGAGTTAAAACTGCTAGTTTGCATTTATCATAGTTGACTTTTGAAATTCCAATTTGACTAGGGTTAAGGTTTATTATAACTTTACCTTGAAATTGAGGGGTTTATGTAAACCTTTAAAATTTCGGTTAATTTTTAAGCTTAATCTTAGAATTAAAAGTCAACCGGAAACCTTAAAGATCAACAAAGACTAGAACAAACCCTGGAATTTAGATCTGGTATTTCCATATTCTTTAGCCTCAGAAAACGAAGTTGAAATAATTAGTGATAATAGTTCGTAATAATATAAGAAAATGTAAAAATAACAGATTCGTGAATTTCGAGTGTCCTTCGAACCCAAACAGGATTAGCTCTAGAAAAGCATGTCCTAGGGCTTGGAATAGTAAAAATATTCCGAGAACACTGTTAGGACCAAAATAATACAAGGATTTCAAAAATATTAGCTTCGTAATTTTTCGGTAACTAAAAATAACAGATATTGCATTTATACGCGCATTTTCTTTACTACTAGCATATTATTAGTCTTGTTTACTATTCATTATCCTATACTACTATTAATTACTATTTATCTATCTCTACTTTACCTTACAACTTATTCTTACTACCTACATACCTATTTTTCTTTTTTTTTTTTTTCATTTTCAGTATATCTTCACATCAACTATACTTCACATCTTTATTACTTTTTATTACAAAACAACAAAAAATTCACTCTCCCTCTTCTCTTTCTAAGGCCGGCGCTACCCTTTCTCTCTTGCCTCAATTATTTTTTCTTTTTTTAATTTAATTTATTACATCTAATTTCCAGTCTAAAATTTCTATAAATACACCATTTCCCTTCACTTCTTTCACACCATCTTTACACATAACAAAACTCTCTCAAATTCATTCCACAAACAGTCTCCACAAACATTTCTCTCTACCAAAACTCTCTTTCACCAATTACTCATAAAATCCTTCTCTACACACAAACCATCTACTATTTTCTACTACCCACATAATACCTCATTCATCTACCACCTTCTTCCTACACCATAGAAGCTGTAGGTAAAACTCTTAATCTTATTTTATTTACTCATGTCATGTAACTAGCATGACCATGGTGTTGTTTTGAAACTCATATGAGTAGTAAAAGCAACAACATGTTCATGTTTTGTTCTTGTACATGAAATTCCAATTTTTCTATATTGTTATTATGCTTATATATATGTTGATCATTAATGATATTATTGTTGTTATTATATTCTAATCTAACTTTATATATATTATTAAGTAATGTATATCTATATTTTTAGAGCCTAATACTCACTAACTATTTCTAACTTGCTATAATTATTTCTTTTCTTTTCTTTTTCTTTTCTATTTTTGAGACTAGTCTATTCTTTAGTCCCGGGTTGCCTTGATGAAGCTAAGGCTCTCAATACTTGACCGGGTTACCTTGATGAAGCTAAGTTTTCAATACTTGATATATTAACTTGCTTATTATATTGCTTATTATGTCTTTCTTATATTTACATATTCTCATACTTCATATTGATTTCCATGCATGAACATATGATGTTGTCTCACAAGATTTTCTTAAATAAAAAGAGAAATTGAGAGTTCTTTTCCAAAATAAACTTTGTCATGTAAGAAATGATTTTTCCATAAAGACTTAGGAATTTATCTTAGCAAATCTTTTCTAAAAATCTAGAGGAGTTCATCATAAGTTTTTAGCAACGAAAGAACATAGGAATTTTTAGATAATACATAAAGTAGATATACAATACATACACTTTACAAAATCACAAAGTGAAAATTTTTCTTTAAAATTTTAAATTTGAAATTTTAAATTCTTGATTAACAAAAGTTTTTACTAAACTTCATTAAGAAAGTTTCACCAATACTCTAGAATATGAAGGAATATGCTAGTTTGACAAATCACCAAGAATGTTTCTTTTATAAAAATAAAATGTTCTTAAGAAATAAAATTAGTAAACAATTTAGGAAATCATTTTTAATAAACCTTAGGAAAAGGTTAAGAAAATGTAAAGTTGATATATTTTAATTACTCTCAATTGGTATTTAGAAACTACCCTCTTAAACCCTAGAAGTTAAGTAATAAGAAACTTAGGAAGACAAAAATCATTTCTAAAGAGACTTGAAAGAATAAGGAATAGAATTAAAAGAAGAAAATACTCACTTAAAATAATTCAAGAAATTTTCCAACAAGCTAAGTGGAATTTTTCAAAGTTTTACTTTTCCAATTTCTAGAAAACATTTCTTTTACAAAAATCATGATTGTACTTCATTAAATTCATGCATATGATGATTCAATATATATATATATATATATATTCTAAAGGTTTTTCCAACTATAATAATATCTATATTTTACTACGAGTATTTTTGGATTAAAAAAGTTTACAAAATTAAGTTTTAAAAACTAGAATTTTCGTAGTGAATCTGTACCCTATGGTTTTAGGACCCAAATGACTTTTTTATTATAAGAATAACATTAGAAACAGATATATCTTTTTGAATAGGTAGAAAACGGTATATTATATGTGAAATTCCGAGTTAAAATGAGCAAGTTATGATCATTTTAAGTTGGAATTTCCACCTATACGAATTTTACCGTAACTAAAAAATAGAGTTAAGAATTTGACTAGAAATTCCATGAAATACTCATTTTGGGTATTTCCTTTGTTTAGGAACCGAGGAGGAGGACCTATATTACCCCGAGGACTACTTCGACTAAGAGAGTATCGACATGGCCGAGTAAGTCTACTTCCCTTATTTTTCATGCTTATGTTTATGCTTGTAATTTAGTTACATTAGACTTAAGGAAAGATAAAATTGAAAATACATGTGTTTATAACTTGTTGAAAATATTAAATATATCGAGCCATGAATTGCTTATAATTAATTGTATGTTATATTAGCATGTGGAAAGTGTTTAAAATTGATTGATCACTCGAAAGAAATTATAATGCAAATGGCTAGACTTAAAATAAAATCAAGACATGCACTTCTTTCACAAAGTTACATTGCATTTACTATTATACAAATGGTGGGACATGAGTATGATAGTAGTGGTTGACATAACCGGTAGTATTTGTGTATGGTGAGTAGGAGCCGATAAGATCCACAAATTGATGGCTAGTCGGAGCCGGTAATAACTACATATTTTTTATGGCGAATAGGAGCTGGTAAGATCTATAAAAATGGTTTTAAAAGAAATGATAATTGTAATGGGCTGGAATATCTAATCCCGAATGAAGGGCGTAATTCATTCAACATATCATTCCTGAAAAATCATATATCTTGTATGCTCACGTGCTTGTTGCATTACATTTGTTTGTCCAATAAACTTGGTTATTATTTCGTTTTAAGTATGATTGTTGGGATTATACTCACTAAGCCTGTAAAGCTTATGCTTCTATAGATATTTGTATTCACAGGCACACCTGTTCTTATACCCGAGGTCTCCTCACACGCACGTAAATTTTCTTTTAGGAGCTTTTGAAGGAAATCTACTTGAAGAATTAGACTAAAATTCCTTTAAAATCTTTTGATGTAGTATTTAATTTATTGTAAAGACTATTAAGTATTTCAATCCTTGAAGTTTTAGCGAAGGTATGCCCTAAGAATCATGTAATAGACTTTTAAATGTTATTATTATGAACTATCTTTATTTCTAGATTCTTGTATGTTTCATATTACTTGCTTAGACCACACTAATCAAAAGCATCTCCTATTACCGTGGTAGATGCCTTACATGTAATACCGAGACTTTCGCATGACTAAGGTAGTTATTCTTAAGTGTTGTATTATATGTGGTGGATTGCCACATTTAGGGTACCCTTCGGGCATGACAATTTACAAAAGTTATCTCACTTTTACTGTCTCAGGGTTTCGAGCATGGAATTGCCGGATCTAGTCTCACTAGAGCTTATTGTTGATCTAGTTGACTTTTAGGGATCCAATTTTGGTTTCTACTTTAAGATTTACTCGGAAAATTATAAATTTTGGGAATTTATCACCGTTTTATATTTTTGGGTCAAAATTTAAATTTTGCTTTATTTTTATGATTTAATATTCTCTAATTCTTAAGATTGATTAATCGAGCCTAATTTTTGTATTGGCTTGGTTTGACTTTCGGTAGTAATTTAAATTTTTTATCCTAAAATTCATTAAAGGGTTTAAGATTTTATAATTTTATCATTAAATAATATTTGAGCATACTGTCTCGATTTACATGTTAGAGATCAATAGATGAATTGTTTATCGCATGGATTTTGAGTTGAACGATTATTAGATCTCCACTTTGTTTTTAAATGTTCTCTTTTTCTTAAGGTTAAGTAATTTCGTATTTGATCTTGTATAGAATTTGGATTTAACTTGGGTCGGTTTTAGGGTTTTGGCTTCAGTTATTTAACTATAGGATCATTTTCTAAGAATACCGAAAAATTCAGGGGTTTACAACTCATAATAGGACTGAGAACTAATGATCTAACGCAAAATACATTATCTAATACAACTACATTGCACTCGGCATTAGAGACTATCTTTTCTTAATAACATGTACCTTTAACAACATGACGCATTATTAACATATAGGTAGTCACCTTTTCTCCACTGACTGATTCCTTCACATAGTCAATTTAGAAGATGTTTCACCTAATTCGTTTTAGGAATATTGTCTACATCCTTAGGCACACTGAGGTAATTTTTGGGGACTTCAAAGTTTGAAGTCGGAGAAATGAAAATGCTTACAAGATAGAGCATTACGATAGCTTTGAATTAGTGGGACGACTCCACATCCTCCTTAAGTATCAACTATCATAGACTTGCTGCTTTTAGCCCTTCGTCATCCAAAAAAATTTTTAAATGATCCTCAATTTCTTTACCAATTTCGTGACTTTCCACATCCATCCTAGTGAAGTTCAGCCTAAAAATGTCCTTTAGCTTTTTGGGACTTATTTTTACCTCGTGTTCTCCCATATTTAAAGTGTAGATATCTTCATCAAAATCAAGTAGCAATTCTTTGAGTAGCTTCCTGTTAATAAAATTGAGCTTCAACCTCAACAGTCTACCAAAGCCAAGTTCCTAGATGAGTTGCCGCTTTTCACTTTCGTAAGAGCATAGTTTAGCCAACGAACATAGTTTGTCGGGTACGCACCTATATCTAATGCACTACACGGCATTTCGGTCACTTGTTAGAAAAATAATCAACCTTATCCGAACCACCATGAACCAGACCTCATATGTAAAATAACATAACACCTTACCTCTACCTTATGAGCACTGTCATTTGTGTTAGGTTTTACCATCTTATGTTTTGCTTTCTTAGTAGGTGATGTTTCACCTTTTTGGGTGAGCTTGTTCTACTTAGACATCTTGGTAGGTGATGCTTGGCGTTTTCTGACCATCTTCTTAAAAGATCAAACTCATGGTGGGTGTTAGGGTTTCTAGAGGTGGCTACAGAGCTTGGATAGGAGAGGAGGGTAGGTTAGCGTTTATGGAGGTGGCTTCGAAGTTTTGGGAGAAAGGAATAACTATTGTTTGTATGTGTTTTTTTCCGCCCTTTATACCCTAAAGGTAAATTATAAAAATGATTTGATGGTTCTTACTTTTTCCCTCTCATCCAATAGTTGTAAATGGCACTTGTACACAAGTCGAATTTAAACGACTTGATCTAATTGTAACCCAATCTATTTAGCTACCTTTTGCTTTCTATCATAACAACGATAGCAACCGAAAATAAAAAAGAATGAAAACTCAGATACCTAAAACATTGACACGATGACATTTCTTTACTTCCATATTAGTGGCAGAAGTCCATAGCTGCGCATGGAAGTACTCTTACAATTTTTAGTCAAAAAAGTCGAAGCTTCTTTTCCTTTTCCATTGGGAGTGGGATATGAGTACACTATTTAAAAAGCATAGTAGCATTTATTTGTTACATACTTTCCTTTGCTTGGAAAACAACACCGTGACGTCTATTGTTTATATTGCACTTCAAAAATTGCATTTACTAATGAATTAATTTATACAAAACAATCTTGATCCTAGGGTAGTATTATGAATAAGAATGGGATTTTCTTCTTTTTAATATTTAATATTGGACAAATACCTTTGTTTTTTTTTTTTGACATCGAGTGTATCGCCGTCGTTGTTGTGCCGGAAAGCAAAGGGTGATTAAAACCGATTTAGATGTTGTTATAATTGGTGGTGGAGATGATAATGATGGTGTAAGTGTTGAATTTTTAGATTTTTTTTTTCAAATATATTTTTGAAAATAAAAAGAATATTATAGTAAATGACGTATCAACATCAAAGTAATTGAAATTATATTTTTTTTTGCTATGTCAGCTTTTTAGAGGGTGTAAGTACTGACTTTTAAAGAAGTTGAGTTCCTTGTAATTTTTAAAGTAGTTGGGAAAGCTCCGCACTATCTACCCTATAAAATATATAACTTATAGAGTGCATATAAGACATGAATTACATCTAACATAAATTGTTACAATATATATAACATAATTTATATGTGTGACATAACATATATATATATATATATAAATATGTAAGATATATAGATTATAAATATATAATTTATATGTTATAATTTGTTTGTCCGTGAAACGAATATGGTTTATATAGATTATATAAGATAATATATAAATATATATTGATATATAGAATATATATCTACATGATTAAAATATATATTTTATATAGGGTTAATGTCATGAATGGAAATTGCACTTTGACAATTTACGCAATGAGGTACCTAACTTTGAAATTGATCAATTTAATACTTGAATTTTAAATTGATTAATTTAATACCCAAAAGAACTTTTCATTCATGCTAATAGTACTTTTATCAAGTTCTTTCAAATACTAAATTAAACAATTTTAATTTTTTCCAGGTATTAAATTGATTAATCTTAAAGTTTAGATACCTAATTGCATATTTTCTTAAAGTTCAGGAACTATTTGTGACATTATCCCTTTTGTATATAACCTTTATAGTTTGTAATAATTATATATAAACTTAAATAGTATATATGAACTAAAAGTTATGTGTAACATATGTCATAATGTCACGCCCCGATGGGTACCCTAAACGTAGCAGTCCGCCACATATGATATCAAGGCTTAGGAATGGCTACCTTAGCCATGCAAAAGCCTTAGTATTATATGTAAGGCGTCTAACACGGTAATAGGAGACGCTTTTGGGAAGCATAGTATAAGCAGGTAAAGAATAACATACAAGAATTCAGAAATAAAATTATATAAATAATCAAAGGTTTGATACATAACTTCTTAGGGGCATTCCCCCGCTGAATCCAAGGATCGTGATAAACCTCCTAACTTTCAAATTTAAAGATTTCAAAGGAATTCTAATCTAAGTCTTTGAGTAGATTTCCTCCAAAAGCTTTAACATCAAAACGTATCCGAATACGGGATGGCCTCAAGCTCAAAAATAGGTGTTCCTGAGAATACAGATATCTATAGGGGTATAAGCTTATGGGCTTAGTGAGTAAATCCCAAAAATTCATACTCGAAGAAATTTAACAATCAAGTTTATTATTCAATCATATGAAATGAAACAATCACGTGAGCATACAAGACATATGACTTTCCGGGAATCATATGTTGAATGAATTTACGCCCTTCATTCGGGGTTGGGGATTCAGGCCAATTACAGCCACAACTTTTAAAAAAAAACACTTTTATAGATCTTACCGGCTCCTATACGCCATCAAAAACTTGTAGTTTATTACAGGCTCCTACTAGCCATCAAATACTTGTAGTTTATTACAGGCTCCTACCAGCCACTCACATGATATACCGGTTCTGTCTACCACCACTATTATACACTTGTCCCACCAATTGTATAGTAGCGAATGCAATGTGACTCAACATATGAAGTGCATGAGTAATTTCTTTAATTAAAGTCTAGTAGTTACATTTAACTTCTTTCAAGTGATCAATCAATTTCAAACATTTCAAGATACTAATTCTCATACAACTTAATTACAAACAAATCGAGTTTCGATATACTTAGTATTCTTTCAACATATTATCATACACTTCCTTTTTATTTTTCTTAAATTCTAGTGCAACTAATTTTACAAGCACAATCAAGAGTATGAGAAAAATCAACGGGAAGTAACTCACTCGGCCATGAAGACACCGTTCTTGAATCGGATGGGTCGTTCGGAAATTCCACTTAATCGTAGTAATCCTCGGGGTACGAACACTCCTCCTCGGGATTATCTAATCAAGAAGAATACCCAAAATGAGTATTTATGAAATTCTTCTTCTTGAAAATTCTAAACTTTACTTAAAATCGTAGAAAAATCGTATAAGGGGAAATTCCAACTTAAAATGACCATAACTTGCTCATTTTAACTCGGAATTTCGCGTATAATATGTCGTTTTCTACCTACTCGAAAAGATCTACGCATTTCTAAGCTTATTTTTACAAAACTAAGCCGTTTAGGTTCCGAAAAGGTAGCGACCAGATTTGCCACGAATTTGTAACCACTTGTTTTTCTTCTTGTAAACAAAGCTTATTTGAAAGAGAAATATTTCAATTACTTTGTAAACTTTTTGAAAGGTATATACATTTTTGTAACGACTCATAACATATGTATGAAGTAAATGAAATTGTCTCAACTTGTAAAATTAAGTCTTTTGAACTTGAGATTCTATGGAATATTTATTTTACTTTTGAAAGCTCTTGAGTTTTTGAGATGAATATTTAACTTCTTTAAATTCCTAAGGTGTGGTTTCATTTTTCAAAACTTGGATTCAAAAGTAGTAAAATGATATTTTTATTTCTTGTAATGATTTCCAAAAGAATTTCTACTTCTTGATGAAAGATGAGTTTTCATAAAACCTTTGTTTATGTAAGAATAATTATTTCCATGCATGTTCATCCATTTTCTATTTTAATTTAGGAAAGTTCTTTGAAAAAAATACTTCTTCATTTATTTGTTGAGACAAAAACATTATGTTCATGCATGAATATGAATCATAAACTATAGAAATATAAAGGAACATAATAATTAGAAAGCTTAAGTAAATAAATCAAGTATTGGGACCTTAGCTTCTTCAAGGTACCCCGGGACTAAGAAAAGACTAGTCCCGAAAAGAAAAGGAATTGTTTTGACTTGATGAGGACAAGTCTAAGACTAGAATGACTAGTCTTAAAATTAACTTGAATTTAAATAACTTGGAATGAAGTAAATAAATTGCATGAAGGTTAAATAAATTGTAATACAATGAGCTTATATGCTCTAAATAATATTTATAGCTATATAGATATATTAGATAGAAATAACATAAAGGAATTATAGAGAAGTATAAAGGAACATAATAGAAACATAAATGATCATGGAGGAATTTTGATTATGAACAAAAACAAAGCATGAACCTAATGTTGCTTTCTTAACCTTCATGGTTTTAGAAAACACACACTAAGCTCATACTAAGTAAATGAACATGAAGAAATCTTGAGAATTTTCTTACCTAAAGAAGCTAAACTTAAGAGGACTCTTGCAAGAACTCTTGAGAGAATTTTGAGAGAGATTTTGAGAGAGTAACTTTAGAGAAGAAGAGGTGTGAAAGAAGTGAAGGTATGAAGGGGTATTTATAGGAAAATGTGGGAGATAATTTGTGTTAATTAAATAATTGAAAATCAAAACAAATTGGGCATGAAGGAGAGATGGCCGGCGCTATTTTGGGGGTATGGGGGAGAGAAAAATTTAATTTTTTGTCTTTTGATTAATTAAAGTAAGAGATGAAAGATGTGAAGTTGTATTGGAAATGAAAATGTGTAAGAAGTAGGTGTAAGGTTTGTAAGAATAGGTTGTAAGAAAAAGTAGAGATAGATGAATAGTGTAGAATAGTAGAAAATAGTGTAATGTAAAAGTAGACATGACAATTAAATACCGGTAGTAAGAAAGTACGCGTATAAAAGCGATATCTGATATTTTTAGTTATCGAAAAATTACGAAATTGATATTTTTGGAAATCTTATATTTTTACGAGTCTAACGGTATATTCGGAATATTTTTCCGATTCCGGGCTTCCGGACACGTCTTTCAAGAATTATGTCCGATCGGGTTCAAAGGACACTCGAAAATCTTCAATCTGATATTTTTATAAAACCTATAGCTATTACGAACTATTACAACTAATTTTTCCAACTTCGTTTTCTAGGGCTTGAGAAAACGGCAATGCCGGAGTTAAACGGTTACGGTAAACTAGGGTTTTGTTTGACTTAAGAATCCTTTTGACTTTCGATTAGGGTTTAGGTCTTAGCTTTGGATCAAAATTTCGGGGATTTACACATAATCTTTATATATATACATATCACATAACAAATATAGTAGATAATTATAATATATGATTATGCATAGAACATATTCTTGCATCTATAAAATCTACAAATCATAAACCTATAATATATATTATAATTCGTTTGTTACATAAATTGAATATGTTACATGTGTATGTTCAAAATATAATATATAAATTATATATAACATATTATACAAATTTATATGAATATATAATATAAATGACATATATATTGTAAATGTTAGATACAATACATATATATAACATATAATACATATAAAATATAAATGGTGTTTAACATATTGTGTTTTAATATGATTTAGTCTTTTATTATATTATGTTTCTTCTATCGTAAGTTTTAAGTAAGTTGTGTTTATTGGTTATAATGACAAGATAATATATTTGTTAGTTAAAAATGTAGGTTCGATTTTTTTACACCATCGATTATTATCCACTAATGTAGTGCTTATTTAATGATGCATTAAGTTATTTGTAATTATCATATATTATTTGTCAACTAAGTCTACCAGCAATAATAACTATTTTAATGCATTAACATTTCAATTCCACTATTTATTACCATACTAAATCTTTCTTATCGATCAATAAGCGGGATGACATGAGACACATGACATAGTATAAATGGGTAGGGCCATGGGTTTAGGTTTTTATACATGATAAATAAACAGGCCGGGTCCTAGGTTAAGATCTTTTAGGCACGAACCCTTTTAGGCATGGACACGAAGTACGACATGATGACACGAAGTGTCAGTGCTATTAGAGATGGCTAAAGAGGTACAAATTGACATTGATTAAATGGTCTTATAACATTAATTTTAAGCAAAGACGATGTCACTCCCCCATAAGATATCCTAGTTGTAATGATATATCATGTAACTAATTGAGACCTCCAAAAAGGTACATGATCGTTGTACATATAACATGCCTCGTGGCATGGACATATATAACATGATCGAAAGTTGTTTAGAACAAGAAAGACATTACATATATATAAGTCATATATAAGAATAACTTTACAAAAGTCCAAAATCATCACATGATAAATTACAAACTTGGTCTTCACGGACTTTATTCATACACTTACATAAAAAAGGACTTCAAAAGATTACATTTCAAAAGCTTATACTATTACAAAGATTAAATGTCTAAACTCTATTACAAAAATAAAAAGTCTCTTTCAAGTCCATAATTGAACATCTTTACTTCCTACACTAACTCCAACTCTTGGTCTTGATCTTGATCTTCCTCCTATAATCCTATAGTGTCATGCCCCAAAGAGTACTCTAAACGTGGCAGTCCACCACATACGGTATTAAAACTTAAGAATGGCTTCCCAAAGTCATGCGAAAGTTTCAACACTATATGTAAGGCGTTTATCACAACAATAGGAGACACTAGTGGAATGTATATTTCGAGATAGTAAATACAACGTACAAGAAATCTAAATAACCATCTAATTTATCATTAAGAGAATATAATCCTTACATCATCGTAGGAGGCTTTTTCCCCTATAGTTCTCTAAACAATCATAATATCAACTTAGTCTTTCACACAAGGAAACAATACTAATATCAAAAGATATTGGAGGATATCTAACCTAAGATCTTCAAAAGATTTCCAGAAGCTTTCCAAAACATAATCCCACTTAAGTATATGAAGTCCTTGGGCATAAAAGATATTGGTCTTGTTACAACAAAGTCTATCGGAGTATAAGCATAACTAGCTTAGTGAGATTATTCCTGAATTAATGCACTCATATCAATAATTTCAAACAAGTTATTAAAAAAGCATATGAGTGCATCAAGCAAATGAACAAACAATACATATGATCTATCGGAAATCATATGTTTGAATGCATTTACCCCTCCACTCAGGGTTAGGTGTTTCAGGCTCTTTAAAACCCATCTTTAAAATCCAACTTATGTAGTTTATTTCAAGCTCCTACTCACCCATCTTGAAATAGTTTTCAAGCTCCTAATCGCCCATCTTACAAATTTATAGCTCCTACAAAGCTGGCTACTATACTCTTGTCCCATCGAGTACAGTAGCTAATGAGATGAAACTAATTACGTGATATGCATGAATCAATTAATACAACTCATAATATATGATTAGAGTAATTTAAAGGTATCACAAAATTTGCACACACGCCAACATAATAATAGTAAAACACAAGTTAATTAACAACGATTCATGTCCCGGTATGCTTAACATTCTTTCAACTAATATTATCATACATAATTCATTTTCATCTTTTCCTACTTCTAGTGTCTCTAGTTATAAGTATAAACAAATACATAAAAGGTAGGAAATAAACTCACTTAGCAATGAGGATATATCTTTCTTACGAATGAGTCGATCAGTAAATCCATTAATCAAAATAATCTTCCAGGTATGAACACTTCTCCTCGGGATCACCTAATCAAGAAGAATACCCATAATGAGTATTTCTTATTGATTCTATTGGTAATTATAAAAAACTATGTCATAAGATCGTTAAAATTCGTAAAGAAGGTAATTCCAACTTAAAATAGCCATAACTTGATCATTTTAACTCGGAATTGTGCATATAATATGCCATTTTCTACCTACTCGAAAAGATATATCCATTTCTAAGGTTATTTTTGTTATAAAAAGCCATTTGGGTTGCAACTACTACGGTATAGAATAGTTACGAATTTATAATTCACAAAATATGATTTTTCCAAACTTTTCTTTACTTAAAAAATCTTTAAGCAAAATATATGGATATTTATATAGTTGAAAAAAATCCTTTGAACATATATTTATACTCATATTGTATGCATGATTTTTGTAGTGTTGTCTCAATATTGATATTTCATAAACAATATGTCTTTAAGGGTTTTAAAAGATAAAACTTTTGAAAATTTCTCTTTTTTGAATTGTTAGAAGGAAAAAAGATATGTGTGAGTTGCTATGAGTGAGTGTCTCCCTATTATGATTTCATTTGCTTAATTTTCAAAAGTAAATTCATTCCAAAAATTTGGTTCTTTAAGTTATCTACTAATTTTATTTCTAGTGATTGAAAAATAGGTTTTTTCTAAATTTTCCTTAAGTTGTTGGTGTGGTCAAATATTTGGAGTTGTCTTAAATGTATGTTTTCCTCTTATTTTTATATCCTTTTTCTTCTTTGGAAAATAAGTGTACCTTTAAAACTTTACTTTCTTGGCAAATTTTATTTTTCTAAGTTGGTTTCCAAAATAGTGAGTTGATTTTACCTTGGTTTGAAAAACTTATTTTATTCTTAACATTTGTCAAGTGGTAAAATAATTCCTTTCGACAAGTTTATAAGAAAAGCTTTCTTAGTAAAGAATTATTAATATTAGAACTTAGCAAAATTTTTCATTTTAATTTTGAAAAGAGAATAACAATATAAATTTAAGTTTTGAAGAAACTTTCTTAGCATGTGATTTTCAAAGTCTATAGTGAACCTATTTAAGTCTTATAAAAGATATGGTTGAGTTAAAATCTTAAGTTCAATACTAAAAATTATATCTTTATGGAGTATTTAGTTTTCATTTATAAAAGAAATGAGTTTCTTTCATTTGAAGAAATCTTGGGCACTAATACTTTAAAACTTATGATTAACTTACTTAAGCTTTTAAAAAGAATTTATTAAAAACAATACTTAGACTTTTTGTTGAAAAATCCTTTGTTAAGAAATCTAGTTCACTTCTCCTTTGTTTAAGAAAGAACCCATTTTTATTTTTATTTAAGACAACAATATTCTAATCATGCATGAATATGATTATGTAGCAATGTAAAAGTAAGGATAATACATAATAAGATAGAAAGAAATACTCATATGCAAATAAATGAAATAAAAATATGGTCAAGCATTGGGAACCTTAGCTTCATCAAGGTATCCTGATCATATATTGGGAGCCTTAGCTTCATCAAAATAACCTGGGACTAAGAATAGACTAGTCCCAAAATAAAAGAAAACAAAGATAATTATTTTAACTTCATATAGACAAATCTAAAACTAGAAATACTAGTCTTAATAAATTGCATGAAATAAATAAATTGCAAAGAATGAAAATAAATAAATAACAAGTGAGCTTATATGCTCTAAAGAAATATATATACATAATATACATAATACTATATAGAAGTTAGATTAAAACAAATAATAATAACAATAATAACAATAACACAATAACATAATGTAAAATAGGAACATTAACAAAAACAAAATGTGAACATATTATTGCTTCTTTAACTCTCATGAGTCTAAAAAACATACACTAAGCTCATACTAAGTTGTATGAACATGATAAAGAATATAGGTAAGATTTTTACCTAAGGTTTAATGGAGGGTTTGAAAAGAGATGAATGGGTTTCGTTATTTTTCTTGAAAAGTAGTGGATGGTAGAGAGTGTTTGGAGAGGGAATTGTTGGAGAGAGGTTTTGAGAGAGAATTTGGGTAGAGTTTTGTTATGTAAAATGGATATGTGAAAGAATGAAGGAGGAAGGGGGTATTTATAGAATTTTAGAGTGGAATTTAGATGTAATAAAATAAATTGAAAAAGAAATAATATAGAGAAAGAGGGAGAGATGGCCCGTGCATAAGAGGGGGAGAGAGAGAGGACATTTTGTTTGTTTTGTAATTTTTGTAAAGAAAAGTAATAATGTGTAAGGTTTGATGTGAATAAAGTTGTATTGAAAATGTAAAAGTGTAAAAAATAGGTGTATGGATAGTAAGAAATAGGTGTAAGAAAAAGAAATAGTGAAATAGCAATGAATAATAGAAATAGTACTATGAATAGTAGACTAGACAAATAAAATACCGGTAGTAATAAAATACGCATAAACGAGCTATATCTGATATTTTTAGTTACTAAAAAATTCTAAAACTGATATTTTTGAAATCCTTATTTAATTATGAGTCTTTTGGTGTTATTGGAATATTTTTATTATTCTGAGCTCTAGGACACGCTTTTGGAGAACTAATCCCATTTGAGTTCAAAGGACACTCGAAATTCACGAATTTGATATTTTTATACTACCCTATATTATTACGAACTCTTATAAGCCATTGACTCAATTTCGTTTTCTAGGATTTGAGAGCGCAGGATTGTTGGAGTTGAAATTGTTTGATTGTCTTGATCTTTGTTAACTTTTGTAACTCCGGTTTGACTAGGGTTAGGGTATAATCCAACTTTACTCTAGAAATTTAGTGGTTTACCTTAAGGATCGGCTGGATGGACTTTCTCATACTTGGATTTTGTGCCGAATGATTAATGAATCTTCTCTTATGAAATCCCGTGATTTAAATTATTTAAGATTCGTTTTCAACTTGGGTCAGTATTTACGGTTTCGATTTTGATAATCCAAAACCATTCTTGAAAAAATTCGGGGGTTTACATATATATACAATAGTATAGTAAAGCATGAGCACAACAAGCTGAGTGAATAACTAAATATTAGCACAAATTGCGCAAAACCAAGCATGTTTAATTGTCAAACATATATTATGTAACAATCAACCATATGAGACATGCATAGTTTAGATGACCGAAATCCAAATCCATAGAGATTTCTTCTCTTAGGAGTTGAAGGACCGACACTAATATTTCATATCCAGGAGACTAAAAGAATTAAGGAAGGGGTAATAATTTTAAAACTCTATTATGATTTATAATTAAGTAGATATATAGTATAATCTCAACTTCACTTAGGTCTCAAAATTTCCACTAAGTATTATCATTTTAAGTCAACCCTCATCAGTGATGTCCTTCAAGCCTGTTTAGTTCCTGTAGAATTGACGACCCTATGGTAACTTTTACCAGCTTTACTAGAAACCATAAAGTAATACCATAGAATAGAAATGATAATACGTAACGTGGATACCATGTAAATGCATTTGTGTGATGCCATGCAATGCATCTTTAATTCATTTATTTATCAAACAAGTGTTAATATGATTTTGTTGAGTGACCAATCAATTCTAGATAATCAACAACATAATTTAACAAATCAATATCAAACAATTAGTTATCGCTTTTAACATTAAAGATTCTTAGTCAATCTAACAATCAATCAATCATCAATCCCCAATCCCCATACATGTATTTAATGTAAATTGTATTTAAAATACACACCATTACATTACAATCACAAACAAGTGGAGAGATTTAATTAGTCATCAGTGCATCTTGGCTAGTCGTCATAATAATCAAATGGAAAGTTTGAGTCTTGACTTAAGGTCCCTATAAAACAATAAACATGCGTTACTAATAAATAATTTCTATTAAAACTTAAGTATTACTCAACTGGATAAACTTTACTAATTGCTAATCTAAGTATTTCAAACTTAGTATATTAATAACTCATAACTCTATGATCTAACTTGACTAAGAATTTATAAGAGATCTTAAATTAGTATTTATATACACATTAATTATTTTATATATTATTTTATTTTATTATTATTTTTCATATATAAAACAGGGGAAGCATCATGACCATGACTCAGGTCATGATCTTTAACACGATCCTCAACATGCTCGTATTCAAAGGTAAGCTAAACTTGTCCAAGGTACAAAAGAGATGATACCACTCATTACGACCGTGATATAGGCCGTATCAAGAATTATGGATGTGATCACTTGAGAAAGAAACAACATGAGGGATCATGCTCATTGTTATGGGCATTATCATGCCTGTGATCACTTAAGAAAATTCAACCCGAGGAGATCACGAGCTCCATCATACCCGTGATGGGACAAAACAATGTGATTTGAGAAGATCACTCCCTTTGAAATGATCGTGATTAGCTAACCTTAAGTTGTATTTCAACTTCAAAATTTTTGCACTTCGCAACTACTTATCATGACCTTATATCCCTCAAAAATACTTTCCCACTTACACTTAAGATTTATATGCTTCCCTTGCAATTTTAAAATGATTTTATGCGAAACTTACAATACACCAATTACACACCACATCAACCTTTGATAACCAACCAAAATCCATATATTTCCACTTTAAGCCTCAAACTATCATTTTCATCACTTATCTTCACCCATTTAACACCAACATTCTTAACAACTCCATATACAACATTTACCACATAACACTGTTTGCACTTATTTGTTGCACACAATAACAAAGTAAAGGTAAGTATTAACTTACCTAATTGAATCTTGACTTGAAAATAGAGCTCCAAATGAAATTTTGGAGAGTTTTAAAAGAGAAAAAGATGGAGGAAATATGGGGTATGTGTGTAAGCCTTGGAAAATTTCAATAAATAATTCCAAGATGAACTTCAAGAATAAACCCTAAAAATCACTCCAAATTAAAACCGAATTTCGACAAGTCCTAAACCATGAATGAATCCAAAAGAAAAAAAAAAATTCTTAATCATGAAAAAATGAAAATCCTCAAAAATAAAATAAGAACTCAGTGGTCTTCAAATTCAAAACCACTACGTACGAAAAATTCCATATTTAACTCCGACTTATAAAAACGGGTAATATAAAGCCCAAAAACAAATTATTAAAAAGTAAATAACGATTAACTTTTGAAAATGAAACCCAATTCAAAAATTCCGAAAACGTTAAAAGATATTAAATACTTACAAAAATAAAATGTAAAATAAATTTCTCAAATTAAATATGTTGTATAAACATAAAATATTAGTTTCCAAATTGGCAAAGACCTAACCGGAAAAAATCACCCGGAAACCCTAATCGGAATGCAATAGCCTAAGTCCGGCAACATAGTGCCCCTAACCCTAGAGGCCGAGGCGTAGCTAAATATGTAGAATAGCTCATAATAATATGAGTTTGTCTAAAAATATCAGATTGATAAATTTTTGACCTATTTCGAACCCGTTCGGACACAAACTTCGAAAAGTGTGTCCTGGGGCTCGAGATATCAAAAATATACTAATAGTACCGTTAGACTCGTAATTTCATAATATTTCTAAATATATCAGTTATATAAATTTTTCGGGTTATAAAAGTTACAGTTATAACCTTTTTATCGTATTTCCATTATTACCGGTAATTGATTAGTCTTTTGCACTATTCATTTTTATTTCATTACAAAATTTTATTATTTTATAAAGCCTTATATTTTGAGATAAATATTTTATATGTTATAGAAAATTTTGTTTTTCTAAAAAATTAGTTTGTTTTGGGTCTTTACGGGATCAGATTCTGTTTAAGACCCGATACTAAATAAAATAAATTAATTTAATAATTGAAAAATATATATATTTTCATAAAATAATTTTTTAGAATTTTTCGGGTTATAAAAATATTATTTATAGCCCATATTCATGTATTTTGATCATACCGGTAACATAGTTGTTAAATTACTAAATAATTCAAATAATTATTTAATTTTAATTATGAAAAATCTGCTACAATTATTTAGAATAAATTTTCTAATTTTATTTTATTTTAATTTATTTTATTAAGAAAGTACTCTTACAACCCATACTTTCAAGTACACCTTTCACACATCACTTCTTTTTCACTTCAATCTTTTTATACTTTATTATATCAATTCATGGCAGGTTTTTTACTCATCCATGGCTGCCATTGTCCTTTATTTACCATATTTTGACTAAATTAAATAAATTCTACTCCTTCTTAAGAAACTACACATACACATTTATTACACAAATTAATTTCAAGTCAAAATTCAACAAAACCCTCTCTCTCCTCCCCCTAAGATTCACGGCACACAAAATTGGCTGCCTTTGTTTTATTTTTTTTCCCTTTCATTTAATAAAATTCCATCTCCATTTAATGCCTCTTTATTATTTCCTTTCATTTCCTTTTTGAAACCCTCTCTCTTTTCCTCTCTTTTTCCTCTTTTTCTTTTCTTTCTCTCTTGTTCTTACAAAGAACCTTGCTGCCCCCACTTCAAAAATTGCTTCCACACCTATTTCTTAAAGATTTCTAAGCAAATCTTCTACCCAAAGCTCCAAAGGTGATAAAGGTAAAGTGTAATGAAGGTTTCATGCATCAAATGACCTTCCATAAGCTTAAAAGCTTAGGATGATGATGTCAATAATGAAACACCCCTTTTCTCTACTTTTATTATCTTATATTTCAATTATTTCTTGTTTAAAGTTGATATATTTTGTAGATTTCAATTTTTGTATCTTTGATTTTTGTTTATGCCATGGATCTTGTTATTTAAGTTGTTATATTTGTTATTTCTTATGATTTATGCATAGATCTATCATCCACATGTATTCATGCACTTGTAACTAGTTTAGAAAACTATATTTAGAGTTTTGAGTTCATAGAATGCATTAGACTTTGTTTTATGTTTATGAACAACTTGTAATAGCATGATGATGGTAGGAAAGTTGTAGGAAACTCAAGATCTATTTTATTTTCAACAAAAACAACTTTTGAAATTTCGGATGAAAATGGAACCATAATTAGAAAGTGGTTTTTCAACTTTAAAATGTATATTTTTCATTTAAAATGAAGGGCTTAGGGTATAGATACCATAAATGAAAGATTTTGATAAGTGAAGTTTAGATCCATGATGTTTATAGCTTATTACCATGCATTTGTTTTATGTTTATGTTCATATTAAGTATAGATCTTAGTTATGAACTCAAACAAGATTGTGAAATTCGTATTTTGGCAAGACCCCTATTTAAAAACCACTTTCCAAGTGTCAAAATGTAAATTTTACTTAAGAAAATGAAGGCCTAATATATGTATGTCATCAAGACTTCTTTTTACGAGAATCAAAAGTGATTTTCAAAATAAAAATTCTATTTTCGGATTTTGGCCAAGGACTATTTTAAAAACATGTTTATCAACTAAAAAATGAAGTTTTTATTTAAAAAATGAAAGGCTCTTAGGATAGGATATGTAAGGAATGGATTTTCATGAGCTTAGATAGATTTTATCAAAAGATATAACCAAAAATGAATTTTATAAATTCGGATCCCAACCAAGACCAATTTTTAAAACCCATGTATCAACTCCAAAACTCATGTTTTATGTGAAAAATGAAGTATAATAGATATCATTAAGCAATGATTTTTACAAGTTAAAATGAGTTTAGGCATGAGTAAGGTGTTAAACAAGTAATGGAATTAAAATGAAAAATTTTGAGTTAGTGATCAATTGTCAAATTCGTAATTTGAGATGATGCATAAGTAATCACTTAGTATTTGAGCTCAAATTGCAAGTTTTATGTGTTAAATGAAGTCCTTAGGTAATTGATATAGTAAATCCTTAAATTTTAATGCTTTAAATAAGTTTTCCCCAAATGAATCATTCAAAAAGTGGATTTTCTAAAATTCGGATTTTTGAGTAAATCTATTGGAAAACATATTTACAAAGTGTAAAATGGGAATTTTTATGTAGAAATGAAGGTCATAAGTAATATATATAATGAAGACTCAATTTTAATAAAAATAATTATATTTTCTTAAGTAATAAATCCAAAACAAATGGAAATGATCAAAGTTAGAAAACTAGATTTTTCAAAAAGTAGTTATAGTTGAAGTCTTGCAAAATAAAGAGTTCCAAATTTTCTTTTACCAAAAATCATCAAGACCATGCATACATGAAACTCATTTCATGCCATTCATGTTAGGAAATCACTCATATTGCATGTATAGCCAATTTATATAGTAGGAACATTTCAAACTCTCACAAAACTATTTTTCGGAAATTGAAATTGTTGCTGCTCTAATCTGATCCGACCTTTTCGAAGCTTCAATTTTTTCAAAACTAAAATATAATATTAGAATTAGATAGATCTCTCGAAGTAGATAGAAATCGATATATAATTTGCGAGATTCCGAGTCAAAATGACCAAGTTATGGCCGTTTTAAGTTGGAATTCCTGCTTAGGACGCGAATTACGAATTTGATAGTTAATATAAGATCGTTTAGATTAGTTTGAGTTAAAATACTTATTAGAGTATTTCTTCCTTTTTAGGAGATCCGAGATCGACGATTCCCTACCACCGGATTATTATTACTAGAAGACCGGTGATCTAATGGCCGAGTGAGTTTTCTCTTTGTTTTGTTACCTTGATTGTGATTGTAGTTAGTTGCATTAGAACTATAGGAACAAGATAAAATCGATATGAATGAAGATGGGATATATGATGAGACTGTGATAAATGTGTGCCAAAGAATACTAAAGCATATTGAAACCACGATTTGATTGGATAACTGCACCGTTCATATTATTTCTGTTATATGTGTGATATGGATTGGTCACTCTAAAGAATGTAGAAATATTTTTGACCTAAGCAAAAATTAAATTGGTCATGCATCGCATTGGACATATTGCATTTGGTAGCATGCTACTCCTACGCAGGTCGATCGGTATGGTCCGTGGATGACTTGTTTGGATAACGAACCCGGTGTCAGAGCTCATTCAGGGGTACTAAGGCACATGTGGATGCATTCTTGGATGAGCCTAGCCGAGTTGACTGCTAAGAGAAGAGGACTTGGGGACTAGATGTGGTCGTGTAGACTTAATACCATTCCTAACCCAAGATACGGAGGGCATAAATCCGTTCTGTGTGTGGGTTCAGGATGCCCATGCATAATTGTTTGCTCACGTGTTTGTTCATTCATAGCATATGACTGATTTTAACTTGCTTGTTATGGTGCGGAACTAAGGAAATTCTCACTAAGCTAGTGTACCTTATACCCTAATATTTGTTTAAATGAGCAGGTTATTTCAAGAGTGTAAAGTGGGGACTGAATTGGTTGGAGCCGGAAATGACTCCGGGATTTCGGCAAAGAACACGAATATTTGAAGTTACCAGTTAGTTTTATATTTGCCTTGTAATAGTTTTACGTAGTAGAATCTTTTGATGAAGTGTAATTGAAGTTCAATGATTTGTATTATGAAGTATAGTGATTTGTATCTGAAGTATAGTAAATTTGTATTTCCTTTACATTGTTACTCAAGCTATATCAACGTAAAATGTATTACTCCGATGAGTCTCCTCCATGTGTTAGACGCCTTGTACATAGTATGGAAGCATTCGCGTGACTGAGGTTGTCACTCTTAGGCTTTAATATTATGTACGGCGGACTGCCACATTTAGGGTACCCTTCGAGGCGTGACAGTGTGTGTATGAAAATGACGCCTGTCTTGGAGGGGAAAAAGAAGTTATTTTGATAAATTTTTATTTGATAATTGTCTATAATTTTTGATAAAGTAGCTTTTGACTTTTGGGACATTACAAGAGCTATTGTGTGTGTGCAAGTGTATACTTGTTATGGTGGAGAAAAGGTTGTGGGCTTGTATGAAAAGAATTGGGCTTGGGTTTTCATATGGAAATTGGGATTCTTGATGCATCAAAGTTAAAGAATTAAGTCATCAAAATCAATACTAAGTTTTTAGCCCATTACACTCAGAAATTTATTTATATAAAAGTTCCCTAATTTAATTTATAATTTTAAGGTTTGAACTTTAAAATTACTAGTTCATAAGAAAATTTGAAAATGACATAAATTTTGAAATAAATTAATTGAACAGTGTCTCTATTCTTATTGAAATTATTCTATACATGCTAATATAAACAAAATCCTTAACTATAATATTCATTTTAATTTTTATATTAAATCTATATCAATTTTTCAAATTCTAAGCTTTTCTTAATTAAGGAAAAACTTGAGGATTACAGAACATATGAGACATGGTGTCCCTCTTCAGTCTAATCTTATGCAATGGTTGGGAGAGTATTATGGTTTCATTCGGTAAATGCTAGGAACTTTCCATCACAGTAGATGAACTCTTAGACATATTTCGTTGGGTCATGTGCCTCAAAATTTGATATCGTACCGTGACTGTCGAAGTGATCATTTTTATGTAATATCTAAGATTCAAATTATCATATGACACCAACCTAATTGCGGAGGCATTACCGATTAGCTCCTAGAAGATCTCCTTATGTTTCCTTTAATACAAGAAGAGATACTAACCTATGAGTATTTTATTAGTATTTCGGCGTGCAGCTATAATCTGGATCATGCATTTGCTTTCACGAAATTCTAAAACTTGTGTTTATTGTGTATCAACGTGGTACTGTTTAGAAATATTGTTGGTTAGAACGAGTGTTAGTTGCATCAGTCACCTCGTCAAAGCTCATAATTGGTATACAAATATCTTATCTGAGTTAGTGAAAGAGTGATGATCATGGGTAAAATCCAGATAGGTGCATGTTTTATTTATTTATTATCTTTCCTTTGTTTTTTTTTTTTTTTGGGGGGGGGGCGGGGGGGGGGAGGTGACTTTTACTGACTTCTTCCGTGATGTGGCATGCCAAAAGCAAAACGTCATTATTAAGAAAGACCCTCTATTATCATCTGGTGAAAAAAGAAAGAGCCCAAATTCACGAAATAACTCTTGGCATTGTTTGGATACTTTTAATGAATAGGATTTCTCTAGTCCATTTTGTTATTTTTTTTATGCAACTTCGCGAAGTTGCAAGGAGAAAAATACAAAAATAAGACACGATTCCTTGGAATATAGATAGTTACTGAGAGGTGGGTCTAATTCGAAGAAACTGGAAGGTCTGGATTTGTACTTTGGCCTCCCCAGTCTTGCATTATTTCTAAAATGAAATTAACCTATGAATGGTGGACAGTGAAGAGAAAACATGAGGTAATAAATATATATCTTAACTATTCATCATTACTACTGGTACTCATATATATAATATATATTAACTATTCATCATTATTACTGGTATCCATATATCGTTATTGGTTATTCACAATTTATATATATGCATGTGATCTATAATAGTTGATGAATCTTTTCTTGAAATTAAGATTGAATGAAAAATGAACACATGCCTCAACTAGGCATCATGAAAATTGCAGCAACTCATATTTCACCATTCCTACATAAAGCAACTTTAACGACGTTACTTAGTGCATAGACCAAGAAAAGGAAGCTGAAAGTCACGGTTCTTACTGATAAAGTAAGGTGTTTCAATAAGCACTGTTGTTAAGCAAAGCAACTTATTTTCTGCTTACTTTTTCTAACATTCTCAAAGATATGTAATCCTTAACCATTTAAAAAATGATTGTTCTAGCTTAAATGAAAATATGACTATTGTGGCCAAAATGAAATTTGACCGTTCTGGCTAATGCAATAGTAATTTTATTTTTTTTTTCAATTTCTTCATCTATAAATGTAAAAAAATTGACAAATTTTTTACTCTAAAAATTATCACAATTTCTTACCATTCTAAAAATCTCTTCATTCACAAATTGTACATATCCATGAACCCAAATAATTCTCAAAATTTGCCACGGGTTTATAATTCACCAAACTCACAATATTTTCAAATGCCATCTATTTCACAAGCCAAATCATACCTTCAATCTGGTGTATTTTATCAAGGTCTTCCTAATTTGCAATGTCCAAATTTTTCAATTATGAGCTAAAGCTGACAAAACTTTAATTTTAATCTAAGAAACATGACAACACCATATTTTAATATATGGCACAACTTTCACTTGAAAACTTTCAACCATACAATCCGATCGAAAATTCTCCACCGCAGCTGAATTTAGATCAATCGCCACAAATAGCAATTAGTACAAGCTCACAATGCCTGGAATATTCTAAAAAAAAAATTTAAAAGATGAGGATAATAATGAAAATGCAGGTGATCAAGCTCGCAGGAAAAAATGGGAGCAAAATGATGATAAGAGTTTAATCTATGCATGATTGAAGGTTAGTAAAGATCCAATTGTTGGAAACAATCAACCCTTACAAACATTTTGGTAACGAGTCCATGAAGAGATTGAAAAAGGACAATCATATAAAAAGGAGAAATGTAAGCCCCGGAAAATTTTAGTAAATAATTCTAAGATGAACTTCGAAAATAAACCCTAAAAATCACTCCAAATTAAAACCGAATTTCGAGAAGTCCTAAATCATGAATGAATCCAAAAACTTCTTAATCATGAGAAAACGAAAATCCTTAAAAATAAAATAAGAACTCAGTGGTCTTCAATTCCAAAACCACTACATACGACAAATTCCATACGTGACTCCGATTTATAAAATCGGGTAATATAGATCCCAAAAATGAATTATTAAAAAGTAAATAACGATTAACTTTCGAAAATGAAACCCAATTCAAAAATTCCGAAAACGTTAAAATATATTAAATACTTACAAAAATGAAATGTAAAATAAATCTCTCAAATCAAATATGTTGTATAATCATAAAATATCAGTTTCCAAATTGGCAAGGATTTAAATCGGGAAATCACCCGGAAACCCTAACTGGAATACAATAGTATAAGTCCGGCAATCTAGTGCCCCTAACCCTAGAGGCCGAGATGTAGTTTAAATATATAGGATAGCTCATAATAATATAAGTTCATTTATAATTATCAGATTAGTAAATTTTTGATCTATTTCGAACCCGTTCGGATACAGACTTCGAAAAGCGTGTCTCGGGGCTCGAGATATAAAAAATATACCAATAGTACCGTTAAACTCGTAATTTCATAAGATTTTCAAATATATTAGTTATATAATTTTCGGGTTATAAAAGTTACAGCTATAACCTTTTTATCGCATTTCCATTATTACCGGTAATTGATTAGTCTTTTGTACTATTCATTTTTATATCATTACAAAATTTTATTATTCTTATAAAGTCTTATATTTTTTTGAATAAATATTTTATATATTATAGAAAATTTTGTTTTTCTAAAATTTAGTTAGTTCGGGCTTTTACAGGATTAGATTCTGTTTAAGGCTCGATACTAAATATAAAATAAATTAATTTAATATTTGGAAAATATTTGAAAATATTTTTATTTTCATAAAAAATTTTAGAATTTTTGGGTTATAAAAATATCATTTATAGCCCCTATTCGCGTATTTTGATCATACCGGTAACATTTGTTAAAATACTAAAATATTCAAATAATTATTTAATTTTAATTATGAAAAATCTGCTACAAATATTTGGAATAAATTTTCTAATTTTATTTTATTTTGATTTATTTTATTAAGAAAGTATTCTTACAACCCATCTTTTCAAGTACACCTTTCATACATCGCTTCTTTTTCACTTCAATCTTTCTACACTTCATTATCAATTCTTGACATATTTTTTTGACTCCTTTTGGCTGCCTTTTTTCCTTTGAAACCCTCCAAAAATTAATTACAATAACTCTCTTTCAATACTTCTTCAAAAAGCTACACATACCATTAATTACATTACAATTTCAAGTCAAAAGCAAGCCAAATTTCTCTCTCTCTCCCCCTCTCTTTCACGTGAATCCCCCCAAATTTTCTGCCATTGCTTTTTTTTTTTTTCCCTTTCAATTAATTAACACACATTAAATGCACTCATTTTCTCTCTCTCTTTCATTTGCACCTTCAAAACTTAACCATTCTTTACACTTTTCTCTCTCTTTTTCCTCTCTTTCTTTCTTCTTTCTCTCTTGTTCTTTCAAGAACAACAAGCTGCCCCCATTCCATTCTTGAGCTTCCACACTTCATTCGTAAATATTTCTAAGCAAATCTTCTTCCCAAAGCTCCATAGGTGATATAGGTAAAGTGTAATGAAGGTTTCATGCATCAAATGACCTTCCATAAGCTTAAAAGCTTAGGATGATGATGCCAATAATGAAACACTCCTTTTCTCTACTTTTATAATCTTGTATTTCAATTTTTTCTTGTTTAAAGTTGATATATTTTGTAGATCTAATTTTTGTAGCTTTGATTTTGTTTATGCCATAGATCTTGTTATTTAAGTTGTTATATTTGTCATTTCTTATGATTTATGCATAGATCTATCATCCACATATTCATCTTAGTGATTCATCCATTTAAAACTAGTTTAAAAGACTAAATCTAGTGTTTTGAGTTCATAAATACATTAGACCTTTGTTTATGTTCATGAACAACTTGCTATAACATGATGATGGTAGGAAAGTTGTAGGAAACTCAAAATCTATTTTATTTTCAAGCAAAATGATTTTTGAAAATTCGGATGAAAATGGAACCATATTTAGAAAAGTGATTTTTCAACTTCAAAATGTATATTTTTCATTCAAAATGAAGGGCTTAGGGTATAGCCATAAATGAAAGATTTTGATAAGTAAAGTTTAGATCCATGATGTTTATAGCGTATTACCATGCATTTGTTTTATGTTTATGTTCATATTAAGTATAGATCTTAGTTATGAACTCAAACAAACTTGTGAAATTTGTATTTTGGCAAGACCCCCATTTAAAAACCACTTTCCAAGTGCCAAAATGTAATTTTTACTTAAGAAAATGAAGGTTTAATATATGTATATCATCAAGTCTTCTATTTACAAGAATCAAAAGTGATTTTCAAAATAAAAATTCTATTTTCGGATTTTGGCCAAGGCCTATTTTAAAAACATGTTTACCAACTCAAAAATGAAGTTTTTATTTAAGAAATGAAAGGCTCTTAGGATAGGATATGTAAGGAATGGATTTTCATGAGCTTAGATAGATTTTATCAAAAGATATAACCAAAAATGAATTTCGTAAATTCAGATTCCAACAAAGACCAATTTTTAGAACCCATGTGTCAACTCCAACACTCATGTTTTATGTGAACAATGAAGTATATAGGTAAAAAATATCATTAAGCAATGATTTTTACAAGTTAAAATGAGTTTAGGCATGAGTAATGTGTAAAACAAGTAATGGAATCAAAATGGAAAATTTTGAGTTAGTAATCAAATTGTCAAATTCGTAATTTGAGATTATGCATATGTAATCACTTAGTATTTGAGCTCAAATTGCAAGTTTTATGTGTTAAATGAAGTCCTTAGACAATAGATATAGTGAAGCCTTAATTTTTAATGCTTTAAACAAGTTTTCCCCAAAAGAATAATTCAAAAAGTGGATTTTCTAAAATTCGGATTTTTGAGTAAATCATATTGGAAAGCATATTTACAAAGTGTAAAATGGAAATTTTTATGTAGAAATGAAGTTCATAAGTAATATATATAATGAAGACTCAATTTTAACAAAAATAATTATATTTTCTTAAGTAATAAATCCAAAACAAATGGAAATGATCAAAGTTAGAAAACTAGATTTTTCAAAAAGTAGTTATAGTTGAAGTCTTGCAAAATAAAGAGTTCCAAAATTTTCTTTTACCAAAATCATCAAGACCATGCATACATGAAACTCATTTCATGCCATTCATGTTAGGAAATCACTCATATTGCATGTATGGCTAATTTATATAATAAAAACATTACAAACATTTACAAAAACTATTTTTTGGAATCGGAAACCATTACCGATCAGATCTGATCCTCTGTTCCGAGACCTAAATGTTTTCAAAACTTAAATATAATATTATAATTAGATAGATCTTTCGAAGTAGATAGGAATCGATATATAATTTGCGAGATTCCGAGTTAAAATGACCAAGTTATGGCCGTTTTAAGTTGGAATTCCCGCTTAGGACGAGAATTACGAATTTGATAGTTCGTATAAGATCGTTTAGATTAGTTTCAATTGAAATACTTATTAGAGTATTTCTTCTTTTTTAGGAGATCCCAAGATCGACAATTCCCTGCCACCGAATTATTATTATTAGAAGACAGGTGATCCAATGGCCGAGTGAGTTTTCTCCTTGTTTTGTTATCTTGATTGTGTTTGTAGTTAGTTGCATTAGAATTATAGGAACAAGATAAAATCGATATGAATGGGGATGGGATATATGATGGGGTTGTCATGATTGTATGCCAAAGAATACTAAAGCATATCGAAACCGCGATTTGATTGGATAATTGCACTGTTCATATTATTTCTGTTATATGTGTGATATTGATTGGTCTATCTAAAGAATAATGTATAAAAATTTTTGACCTAAGCAAAAATTAAATTGGTCATGCTACATCGGACATATGCATTTGGGAGCATGCTACTCCTACGCAGGTCGATCGGTATGGTCGTTGTTGCCTCGTTTGGATAAAAAACACCGGTGCCAGAGCTCATTCAGGGGTACTAAAGGCGCATGTGGATGCAATTCTTGGATGAGCCCAGCCGAGTCGAGTGCTAAAAGCCGAGGGCTTGGGGACTAGATGCGGTCGTGTAGAGTCAATACCATTCCTAACCCAAGATACGGAGGGCGTAAACCCATTGTAGTGTGGGTTCCGGATACCCATACATAATTGCTTGCTCACGTGATTGTTCATGCATAGCATATGACTAATGTTAACTTGTTTGTTATGGTACGGAACTAAGGAAATTCTCACTAAGCTAGTGTAGCTTATACCCCAATAGTTGTTTAAATGAGCAGGTTATTTCAAGAATGCAAAGTGGGGACCGAATTGATTGGAGCCGGGAATGACTCCGGGATTTCGGCAAAGAATACGAATGTTTGAAGTTACCAGCTAGTTTTATTATTTGCTTTGTAATAGTTTTACGTAGTAGAATCTTTTGATGAAGTGTAATTGAAGTATAATGGTTTGTATTATGAAGTATAGTGATTTATATCTGAAGTATAGTAAATTTGTATTTCCTTTACATTGTTACTCAAGTTATATCAACGTAAAATGTATTACTTCGATGAGTCTCCTCCATGTGTTAGACGCCTTGTACATAGTATGGAAGCCTTTGCGTGACTGAGGTGGTCATTCTTAGGCTTTAATATTGTGTACGGCAGACTGCCACGTTTAGGGTACCCTTAGGGGCGTGACAAGAAAAATCTATTGAGTCGAACATGGCAACAATGTAAAGCTTGATTAGGTAAAATCTCAAAAGATGTTGTAAACCCTGGAAATTTTTCACATTAGTACATGACTTTATAATAGATTATATGAACTAGATAATAGATTTAGATTCTAATTAAAATCTAAGAATAGATCAGTACTTAGTAATTTAGTCAGTTAAAGGATTTAGAAAGTGAATAAATAATTTCTTTAACCCTAGTTGATACCAAAAACGAGATTTCGTATCTTGAATGAATAATTCAAGATATGATTAAAAGAAAATCTAAAAATTAAACCTCAAACTTGTTTTATAAATAGATTTAAATGGAAAGATATAAATATAGAAATTAAATGATTGCTATTGAACTCGGAAATGATTCGAGATTAGAACAATGAGTAGTAATGAGCTTAGACTTGAATTTAAACTCTAAATTCGAGATTTTTTAGTTAAAATTAAACGCTACTAAAAAGACTTCATGACGAGTATCAAAATTAAAGATATATATATAGTTTAGCCTCTATATCAAATACGATATTAAGTAAATAAATAATTACGTTTATAGACAGAAAATGATAACCTAAAAATGAACCGTTAGGATTATAAATACACAACGAAAACATAAACTGTTGCATAACTCAAGATCTGAATTTCAAATAAATAACCGAATCACGCTATTGTTCTAACTTGAGTTTTCTTAAACTATTGGAGCCTAAAATAAAAATTGACCTAATAAGCTTAAGAAATCTTAATCGCGAAAGGTAAATTATACAATTTATTAACTACGTATATATAAAACTAAAAAATTGTATTATTTGATAATCTAAGTGTTTTGTATAATCCTATAAACATATTTTTGTACAAAAACTCTCAAATATTAGTTAATTTGTACCCGTATAACTCGTTAAATTATCTTAAAACTCAATTAAATAAAAAATCAATATATATATACATGTTTTGGCTGCCAATTTCGGTGGAAAGCTACGGAGGAAGAGGAGCCGGATTTTTGGATCAATAATGCACCCATTTGTCAACCAAATCAACCAAAAGACCAACCAAATAATGACAACTCAATATAGCATTAATTGAAGTGAAAATAACAGCCAAATGAGATCAAATTCGGAGAAAATTCGAGGAGAATGCAGTCTTAACTTCCTTCCTTCTTCTTTTATATATATATATATATATGTCAAAACTCAAAATGGAGAACAAACAAACCTCATTAATTTCCCAACTTTCCAGAACGAAATTGCTCCCAGATAACAACCAAAACGAACCAAAAACAGAGAACAAACGGATCAAACCAATCAAGTTCGAATCAAAGGAAAAACATTACTAAAAACTCTTGAATACGAGTTCAAAGGTAAGTTGAGGTGATTCAAATAATTTTCTTTCAAATCTAAACATTAGAACTGACTTATGTTAATCTTAGGAACGTAATAAACACAATTACAAGCTTCGAATTCCATTGGATCGGCTCAAACAAGGTAAAAATCCGAAACCTTAGTTTTACTTCCTTAAGATCGAGATCTAAGTATATATGTTTGTAGACGTGTTAAGAGTTGTTTATTTCCTTATATAAGATATATAAACACTTAGGAACGGCTTAATAATGTTTTTAACGTAGAAAATTTAAAGAATATGAATCGGATTAGTGAGGAAGATGATGAACGGTACCAACACTATCTAAAAGCCGGCAGTATAATCGCTCAACGCTGGTGGCTTACATGGATAGGTTGGCGGCGTAGAGACGGCTTACACTGGACAGAAGCTACATAAAGTTTATTTACACGTAGAGATGAGTGTAAGCCGGCTACCTGGAGATATAAGCTGGCGGCGTAGAGCCGGCGTACGTTGAAAGCCGATAGCTTTCAAAGCCGGTGCACCCAATATCAAATAATTCTCGAAATCAAGTCTACACTGGCACCTGGGTTTGAAAGCCGGCGGCCTTGAGCCGGCGTACAGCCAAATTTCTTCAACGAAAGCTAGTTTTTAAAAACAAACAGAATATATATATATATATATATATGTGCAATATACCTATTGATTATATATATATATGTGTACTAATACTGAATTCATTAAGTAAATAAGTAAAAACAAATACTTAGAAAATTTTGATTAATAATTCTTAAAACCCTAGAGTTAAGGAAAAATATTTAGTGTTAATAAAAGTTATAACTCATCAAATATTTGTTTTAAATAGATAAAATAGGTAAGAATGGAAATTGAAATAAGCTAAATTTTCGAATAATATGACTTCTAAAAATAATAAAATAATTATACGAGATAAAATAGGAGAAACACAACAACACTAATAAATAATAAATAGAGATAATTTTCTATATTGAGATCAGTATAGAATAACATAGAATTAGTATTAGTCATTACCAAAACCTTGATAAATATCGAGCCTAGGACACTAGCCACACATAGGAATTAAGTTATATAATCTATAATGTATATTGATGAATACTTTATTCATCTTAAATAGGTGACTTTAATGCACTAGAATATCTACCAGCAGACTATTACAACTGAGTCAGTATAAGTAGGTGAGTAATTCAGTCATATTATACTGTTTATGCTTGTAAGTAGTTGAATATGTAATGCGAAGATAATTAAACGATTGTATTATTGAAAATATGTTGTGATTTGATTGTATGATTGTTAAGATATCCTTACAAAAGCGATAATGCAATGATTTGACGTTGTGAAGTAGTATAATGATGATTGTGTGTAATGTATGGTCATCATGAACTTGATTAAGAATTATTGAATTAACAAAATAATCTGATCATGCATTGCACAAATTGTATTATTGCATATATATTGGGGTGATAGCCTGCTACGTATTAATATTTCGGTTCTCTATTTATGCTTGGTTGTTGTAATGTGTTAGTTCTTCCAAGGTATTCTTTGGGTTGTCGGTTCTACGGGAACTAAGTGGCACCGAAGAATGCCGCCTGTAGTATCACTTTGAAATGATTAATACTTAGAGAGTTTCTAAGAGGATTGCAGGAGATGGTCAGTTTAATCTATTATATTCAAAGTGATAACCCTAAAATGAGAAATCGTTGATTCTCCTCTGTACTTAGTCTCTCCTAGGCAGGTGGGTCATAAAGTATGGTTCTTCAACCCTTAAAATTGGCGTAAATCTTTTTCCTGTTTGAATTCTAGATCATCTAAGCTTATATCTGTGCATATGGTTGAGTGCTTGCATTGCATATGATTTGCTAATAACTTGTGTGATGTATGATATGTCTGGTTATTCACTGAGCTGTGGTTTCGCTCATACTCCAACAGTCTTTTCAGGTTTACCTTACGACCAAGGTTAGTCACTTCCAGGAGTATGGCTCTGGTAAGAGCTTAGGAGCTGGGAGTCCACGGTTATATTTTGGTTTAATGGTTATGTACTATTAGAATAGACTATCTAGTTGTGTACTACAGTAAGACTACATGGTTTGTAATAGTTATGTAATGTTTATTCACTAAATTATTTTTTTCATGTATTTGTTATTTCTTATCAAACAACTAAAAAGATCCTGTTGTTTTGAAAACCTGTCATTCTCTGAAGGTAATCTAGTAATAGTATTCAAGTGAGACTTGTTTACTTCTACTAGGGTACCCTCGGAACGTGATAGATGTCATGAAATTTGAAGCTTGTTACGATCAAATAAAACAACATGGACAAAGTAGAAAAAATAAGCATGATTATATATAAAGATGCTCATGATTTATTTAGACAAAATGAGAATAAATTATACACCATTGAGCATTGTTGGAACATATTTCATAATGAACCCAAATGAAGATATGAATTTGGAAATGCTGAAAAAAATGCAAGTAAACATTCCAAGGTCAATAGCTTTGGAGTATAGACCAGTTCATCATCAAACAAAGATATATTAACAAATAATAAGGCAAATGAGACAGACATCCTTCCACCTTGTAGAGCGGTAGCAAAGTGAAAAGGTAAAGAAAAGGTTGAAAGTAGTGTGAAAGTAGATGAATTCATTCACGAGGTACAAGATTTAAGTGCGGTAGATCGTGATAAAGTAGAATTGCTACATAAAATCATTAAATTGAAAGATAAGGAAATTGAAACAATAAAGGAGAAGGACCGTCGCCAACAAGAAAAAGAATGTCGAAATCAAATCAAATTGGAAAAATCAATAATGATGACCGATACATCGTCAATGAATGATATATAAAAGGAATCAATAAAATATATACATATAGAGATCATTAAAAATAGAAGGAATCATTAGCTTGGACAATCGCAAACCCAAAATTGTGGCCACAGTAACAACGACGACCAAAATTGCTATCGTGAACCCAAAATTGCAGCTACAACAACAATTATGGCCAAAACAGTGGCTATGATTTTGGTCACGAGTATTGTTGTGGCCGCGATTTTAGGTCCGTGGCCAAAACTACAGCCCCGATTTTGGCCGCAATTATAGCTGCGACCTTCAATTAATTATAATTTTCAACATATAACTTATAATCCTTATTATAATATGTCTAAATGAAGCTTGTTCAAAGAGTTACATTAATTACATGGGTTTACCTTGTAATTGCAAATTTGAGGTAAAAAAAAATCATTTATGGCTTGAAATCGGATTTTTAATTATTTTTTGGTTGTTATAAACTAATTGTTGCGAACTAGCTGTTGAAGTTAAAGTCATATAAATGGAAAACAAGTGTGTCTTTATAAAATGCACTCTTAAATTTTCTCACTTCCAAGTGTATACTACTATTCATCTTATCCAAACGTAATGTCTAGTAGGAGCTTAAGTAGCTAAAGTAGCATTAATTCTGAGCAAAGGAACAGTTGCAATAAAGCAATTGATGAATTTATTTTATCAGAGATGGGTAGTTCACGATCTGAGCTAATTTCTCATTTATATCAAGTGATCCTCGAGATATGCGATAGTTCAACCTCCACTAGAATACGTAAGCAAAAGTATATAAATAAAGGTCGTCTGGAAGGCAATAATCGTCTTTATAATGACTACTTGGATAACTTAGTGTACACAGATGAGCATTTTTGACATAAATTCCAAATAGGAAAAAGTGTGTTCCTCTGCATTATACAAGCACTACATGATTACTCATCCTATTGTAGATAAAGGAGGGATACTGCTGGTAAACTTAGCATTTCCCTACAACATAAGTGTACTGCAGCTATTCAAATATAAGCATATGGAGAGCTGGTGATGCTTTAGACGACTAACTGTAGATGGCTTAAGGCATAATCATGCAATGTGTCAAAAAATTTGTCTAAGGGGTCATTGCTTGTTTTAATGATAAGTATTTATGTAGACCAAATCAAGCTTATATTAAGAACTTACTTAATGTGATTGAGCGATGTGGATTTCCTGATATGTTAGGAAGCATTGACTGTATGCATTAAGAGTAGAAAAATTGTTTGGTTGCATGGCAAGACATGTATACTAGAGGAGATCATGGGTCTCCAACAATCATGCTTGAAGCTATTGCATCATATGAAACTTGGATATGGCATGCATTTCTTAATGTCCTGAGTTCAAACAATGATATTAATATACTAGAGTGGTTACCTCTATTTGATGATGTTCTAGAAGGACGTGCTCTATTAACACACTACATCATGAATGGTAAAAACTATGACACATTAATGACATATATCGATAGTGGTCAACATTTGTCAAATCTATTTTACATCCACGCGGTCCAAAGGAGCAATTATTTGCTAAGCACCAAGAAGGATGTTGGAAAAAATTTGAGCGAGGTTTTTGTAGAAACTAAGTAACACCTAATAAATATAGATTAAGCATTAAAAATGATTTCCTTTTTAATCTAAAAGATTAATTCATGCATAACAACAATAATAAATAAAGAGATAGGGAAAGGCAAGTTTGCACTGCGATTTTAACATGGAGTTCAGTCTGAACCTTAGTCTCCACAATCCACAGTAATTACATCCTTCAATGGAGGACTTCACCACTTTATTTGCACCAAATATTTGACTCAATAGAAGACTTCAACACATCACAAATACAAATGCTTGAGTTGAGTCTTTATAAAATGAACACACTAGACTTAACCTAAGACTTAATTAATAAACTCACAATTCACTTAGTGTAGTGCTTGATAAAAAATAGCAATTACAATGCAACTAGCACTACACTTGGCTCTCACTAGCAAAGTATCACAATTTACAATTAATTCATGTAGAGAGTGTTTACAAGGAGGTATATGTAATAAATAAGCTCTAGACATCCTATTCAAGTCCTCAAACACTTATATTTATAACATCTTGGAGCCTCCTAGCCATTACTCACAAAACACAACTCTAACAGTTGAGTAAGGGAGGTTCGAACGACTATTTTTCTATCAACTACCGTTCGGACGCTACAGACCTACTGTCCGGACGTTATCTACAAAACAGAGCAGCAAACTAGCTACCGTCTGGATGCTATATATTACCGTCCGACTGGTATGCTGCAGTGCCTAATTCCAGCCTCAATACTATTTCATATTTTGATCATAACTTTCTCATCCGGGCTCCAATTGAGGTGATTCAAGATACTATGGAAAGCTTAAAAAGAGATCTACAACTTTATGTCTTAAGCATTAAAAAATTCTAAACAAAACAAGGTCCAAAAAGTGTTTGAATTAAGATATGATAGTAAACATAAATAAAAACAAAACAAAGCAAAATAAGTTCAAACATATCCAAAACAAATTGAACACTTAATTTACTAATTAAGTATAACTTAAATAAGATCAAATGATTAATTATGCAATGCATTTCCTCATCAAAACACACTTTGAACACTATATACTCAATAATCTCTCCCTTTTTTATGAGGACAATCATACATAATTAACTCTCCCTCAATTTAATACTCCCCCTCAATTAAGTATCCATGTTATAAATGAAATTTAGCTAATAAGTTTAAAAACTTTGATGCTTAACTAAAGGTAATTCCAAGTTATACTCAATTTCCAAAGATATCACATATATACATACTTAAATAAGTTAACTGTGCACATATTTCTTCCCTTATGAACTCATCAAAAAGGCAAACTCAAAACATGCCTAACAAAGAGAAATGCATAAGCAACATGCAAGTTCTAAAATATATTTTAGACATGTTTGGATGGTTCAAAACTTATGTGCATCAGTTTATCATTAATCGAGATGCAGCAGCTGAAGCAAATGAAAGCCAGCATTTTTCCAATGAAAGCTAGTTCAAGGTTGACAGCTTTCTTTTGAGGGCCAATGATGCTTATCCAAAGTCAGCGGCTTACTTACCAGCCTAAGTCAAACCGTATTAATTTTTAGTCAAATTCATCAAACCGCATTAATTTTAGTCAAATTCTTTCTTTTTGTATTTCTCTTTTAGGATTTCGTCAAGCCGAGTTATTTTCTTTAGTCTTCCATCTTTTTCCTTTTTAGGATTTAGTCAAACTGCATTATTTTTTTAGTCTTTCGTCTTTTTACATTTCCTTTTTGGGATTTTACTATATAATCCCTTTGTAATAAGAACTCATAAGCTTTTGAGATATTTGATATTGTGTTTGAGAGTTTTTCCAATTCTTCTCTTATCATCAATTGTTGATTGCGGCGAGATCTCGTTCTTATCAATCCTAGCAATCGTGGTGAGCAATCTGTTCTTATCAATCTTTAGATTGTGGCGAACAACCTATCCAAGTTAATTTGTGCGTACTGTCAAATTAACTAGGCTGTAGTTTGGATTATTATTGGTATGTAATATGCAATAATAGTGCCATCCATATCATTTTATTTCCTTGCAATCAAAATACAAAAACCCATAAAACACCATTTTTTTTGTTTGAGCATTTAGAATTGAGATATGTTTAGAGATGTAACCGGATCGGCCATTAACGGGTTTCCAACCCGATAAAAACCCTATAGGGTTGAACCCTATAGTTTAATAGGGTCAGGTTTGGACATAGGTAAAAAAACCTTGTAGGATATTAGGGTCGGGTTTGGATACTACTAAAACCCGATGGATACCCACTCGATCCGTTAGTCCAAGTAAAAAAAAAAAATTATAATATAAATACATTTACTAAATGTAAACATAGTAACATGCTAAGTTTAAAAATAGATAGATAAAGAGAAGGTGAATTGCTATATTATTAGACTATTATTTTATTAGGTTAAGTTTGTTGAATCTATTAAAAAAAAAAATAAGCAAGGTGGGTTTAGGTTGATATTCGGGCAGATGGTCGGGTGGGTAAACAGGTTTTAGAGTAAACCCTATAGGGCGGGTTTGGATATAGAAGGAAAACCCTACAGGGTTATAGGTGTAAACCCCTAAAGTCTTGTGATCGGTTTAGCTTAAACCCTAATTGGAAAGTTAACCGAAAACCTTAAAGTCAACAAAACCCTAGTTAGACATAATGATTTAAGTCCGGCAATCCCGAATAAGCAACCTTAAGAAAGTAAGTAGGAGATTAGTATGTAGAATAGTTAGTAATTACAAATGGAAGCTCAAAAAGATTAGATTAGTAAAACCGTGAATCGTTTTAAACCCGAACGGATAGTTCTTGAAAAACGTGTCCCGAGGCTCGGAATAGTAAAAATATTCTGAATATTTCGTTAGACTTATAAAAATATAAGGTTTTAAAAAATATCAGTTTTATAATTTTTTGGTAAGTTAAAATATCAGATATCATAATTATACGTGTATTTTTTTATTACCGGTACTTTATTAGTCATATCTACTTTACATTACACTATTCATTACTATTCTACACTATTCTTTTATCTCTATTTTTTCTAACACCTACTCTTACAACAATATTACCTATTACCTTTACTTTTTACTTTTTCCATAACTTTATTTCTCATCTACCTTACTTATTACTTTATTTAATCAACAAAAATACAAAAATAAAACTCTCCTCCCTCCCTATCATGCAATGGCCGGTGCCCCCCTTGTCTCTCTCTCTCTCTCTCTCTCTCTCTTAATTTTGTTTCATTTTTTCTTTATTTAAATCACATAAAAATTCACTCCTCATTTCCTATAAATACCCTCCTCTTCTTTCACTTCTTTCACACAATTACTACCCATAAATTTCTCTACCAAATCTCTCTTAAATTTTTCTTTCAACACTCTCTCTAAATACTCTCTCAAAATAATCTCAAACCACCTTCTACATACACAAAACCTATTACCACATAATACTTCAAAAACCTTCTTTAGGTAAACATTTCTTTACATATTCTTTTTCTCATATCATGTAACTTTACATGACCATGGTGTGAGTTTTCAAAAACTAAATGTTATGGAAGCTACGCTATGTTCATGTATTTTTCTTGTTCATGAATATCTATTTATGTTTATGTTATTATTTTATATTGTTCATTATTATTGTTATTATATCTAACTAAGTATTATTATATATCTACATATGTATATATATTCTTTAGAGCATATAAGCTCACTTGCAATTTATTTATTTTCATGCAAAGTCATTTATTTATTTCTTCCATATATATTTCTTGTTGTTTTAAGACTAGTCTCTAGTCTTCGACTTGTCCTCATCAAGTCAAAACAATTTTTCTTTTATTTTATTTCTTTCTTTTGGGACTAGTCTACTTCTCAGTCCCGGAAGCCTTGAAGAAGTTAAGACTCCTAATACTTTGCTTTATTCATTATAATTTTGATTGTTATTATTTCTCATAATCATGCCCATTAAGATTGTTGTCCAAATTTTTAAAGCTTCAACAATACTTGACAATAAGGAAATTTTATCACCTAAGAATAGTTTCATATAAAATATAAATTCTATGGTTCAAACAAAAAGTAAAGTTATTCTTTTCCAAGTTTTAAGAAGAACTCACTACAATATTAAAAATTCTCTTTTGTTTTGAAAAAGCTTTTTAAATCCTTTCTATATCACTTGTTTTCTTAAAAGAAGATGACTTTGATACTAAAATAATTTTCATAATATAAGGAAATCCCTTAAAACAAAAATAAAGTTTCCAAAACCAAGATTTTTTCACATAAATAGACAAAGAAAACAAATAGGAAAAGTAGCACTAATGTAGAAAAGAAAAATTTTCATTTTTATCAAAAATACATTTAGAAAAATATTACAAAATGGATTTTTTGTAAACTATAGTTTTCTAAACTCTTAATTAATATTGTTTTACCCAAGAAACATGGTTGACAACAAACACTTGAGTATGGATAAAATATAAGCTAAGTATCTATGAAAAAAGAATTTTTCAACTATAGATAACTAAATATTTATCAAAAGCGATTTTTGAATGGTTTAAATATTTGAAACAAATTGCTTTTGGGATGAGAAAAATCGTGGTGAATCTAATCACCACTGTTTCGGAGTCTAAATGATCTAGTTTGATAAAAAATAGTTTTAGAAATGGATAGACCTTTTCGAGTAGGTAGAAATCGGTATATTATATGCGCAATTCCGAGTTAAAATAACAAGTTATGGCCATTTTAAATTGGAATCCTCTCTTATGCGAACTTTGATGATCTTATGACATTGTTTTGTCAAAATTCAAGAAAGTCATCAAGAAATACTCATTTTGGGTATTTTCCTTGACTAGGTGATTCCGAGAAAGGATACCCATACCCCGAGGATTATTTAGACTAATTGGATTATGTGAACAACTCATCCATTTAGAGAAATGTCAACATGACATCCTGAGTTTATTTCCTTAAAGTACTTTACTTGATTGTGTTTATAGTTTAGTTGAATTAGAATTAAGAAAGAAAAATTGATATTTATGCGAAAATTTGTTGAAAGGACCTAAGAATATCGAGGCCGGAATTGATTAAATGTTTGTTTTAGTATAGCACTTGATTTGTATGAAATTCTATAATCACCTTAAATTTGATAATAATGATGCTATGATATCATAAATAAATTGATTCATGCATACCACAAAGTGAGTCACATTGCATTGGGTTATTATCCTTGGGTGAGAAGGATGGTAGCTTAGGTCGAAAGCAACACTTAGTGGTTATGATCGAAAGCAATTGCTTGACGACATGGAATTAAATGCTTGGCGGAAGTCCGGAAGTATGGCTCAATTCAAGTAGACTTAATATGCTTGGCGGTATTAATCGAAAGCATAACTTTTTAACTAAAACTACTTGTTTTGAGGTTAAGTATCACCAAACCCCAATGGAGGGCGTAAATCCACTCAACATATAGTTTCCGGAAAACTATATGCTTTGTTTGCCACGTGTATTGCATTTCATTTGTCTGCTTAAATAACTTGTTTGAATTTAATTACACAAGAAATTATTTATGAAAATAGTTCTCACTAAGCCTATTAGCTTATACCCCTATAGATATCTTTTGCAGTTTACCTATTTGTGGTTGAGGTCACGTGGACCCTACAGCCAGGTACTTTCCTTTTTGGTGAAGGAATTTCTAGATGAAGTTTAGTGTTGGATAAGATAACGACTTCATAGAAATATTCTTGTAATAGATTATAGTTATTTGTGGTTAGGAAATGCCCCTAAAATTTGTAAGACTATTGTTTTGAACAAATGAATATTATGAATCCTTTTTTTCTTAATTTTTTATTATATCTTCTTAAGCTTCATAATTCCATGTATGGTCCTCTAAATTTGTGAGAACATGCTTACACTTAATATCGAAGCTTCTAGGAATGACTAATGTTGTCATACTTAAGCTTTGATATTGAGTATAGCGGACTGTTATGTTTAGAGTACCCCTTGGAGCGTGATAATAGGGTCGGATTTGGTATGCCCGGGTTCGGGTTTGGATTCATATGACCTGCCTCAAACCCGACCTGGTTGCATCCCTAGATGTGTTGCACACCCATTTGAGATCATTGTGTCTAGGGATTTAGGCACATCATCCTTTGGTTTCGAGTTAAGGTTCCATGTTTCTATGCATCTGGGATTAAAGGTTTTCATTGATAAAGCACAGATGCGACAATAGATGTTTGGTAAGTGCCAGATCTAATCTTTGATGTTATTAGGGGTTATACAACATTGATGATTGAGATCTTGAGTATTGTTGGAGTGTGGTTTAAATCCTAGGATTTGTGTGATGATCAAAAGTTAGGATTTTTTTTTTATCATTCTTGTGCAAGTACGGTTGAATTCTGAATAGAAGCCAAGAATTGTAGATACCGTTATGAGATTTTCCCTGGCCCTAACATGCTGAACATGATAAGAACAAACATATCTGAATTTGATGGTTATGGATCCCTGGGAGAATATTTAGATTGAGAGTTCCAAGTGATGCAGGTTGTTAAAGAATTCTCACACCCTAATTTCAATATAGGGTATGCAATTGCTAGGAAATTTAAAGGGTTGCAAGAGAATGGTGGCAAATTAATATATTACAGAAGAGCATGAATGGATATTATGAAGATATGACATGGAACCATATGGGAAGTTTGACAAGGAGAAGATTCGTGCCATCCTATTATTATGATGAACAATATAGAAAGTTGTTGGCATTAAAGTAAGGTCGGGTGTTGTCACATCCCAAAGAGTACCCTAAACGCGATAGCCTACCACACTCAATATTAAGACTTAAGTATGATAACCTTAGTCATCTCAAAAGTCTCAATATCGGGTATAAGGCGTACTTTCATGATCGTAGTGGACTAAACTTCGGATCATGCTGTTTAAGAAGTTATGCATAATATCAATTAAGAAAATAAATCATAACAATATAAGCAAGGTTTCATAAAACTTATAAAGAGTCTTACAACATTAAGGGACATTCCCTTATCAAAGATAGCTAAGTCTAATAGAGTCTATCTTGAAATAATTTACACTTTGAAACTTCTCTTGGAATTCCATATCTATTTCTAACTTACATTTCTTTAAAAAAAAAAAAATCTCGTCTCAAAAGCATTACCTGGGTAAAATAAACTCTTGGTTCCAGCCAAAGGTATGAAAACTGCAAAAGATATTTAAGAGGCTATAAGCTACATGCTTAGTGAGATTTATTTCCACCATTAAACACTTGATATCCAATAATCAAAACAACTTTATTTAAGCAACCATATGAGATGCACAAGCATGTGAATAAACAATACATATGATTTTCTAGGAATCATATGGTGAATAGATTTATCCTTCCATTCGGGGTTAGGTGTTCCAAACTGTATAGGCTGCTATCATAAACATCATTCCATGGTAGTTAATTTAGCTATTGCCTTGCCTTTTAAAAAATATAATCCAACTTACTTATAGTTTATTTCCTAGCCACTACATGGCTGCCATATATGTTTTTGTTGGGTGTTTTCTCATCACTATTTAATTTCGGACCACTCTTCGCCGCTTGATAGAATTTACAGACTTTATGAATCTCCTTACTAAGCCTTTGTCCCACCAAAGATATAGTAATAAATATAATAAACTCACCCGATAAGATGCATGAATCAATATAATTAAGTACTCATAGCATGATTAAATATCTTACGAGTGATCATAGAATTTGTAGACAATCATTCTTATGATAGATCAAAGAATTATTATAAATAATTCCCGCCTCTATATTCTTAATAGTAATTTCAACCAAGTATGTGAAGCACAAGCCTTTTTTCATTTTATCTTTTCCTAATTCTAATGCCACTAAATTTCTACAAGCAAAATCATAAGTACAAAAATGTAAGAAACAAACTCACTCGGCCATTTGCATGGATACTTGTAGTCAAGGTAATCCTCTGGATATAGGAATTCGGTCTCCACGTCACCTAAACAAGAGGAATACCCAAAATGATTATTTCTTGGAAGTTCTACTTAAACTTGAAACTCTATTTCACTAAGTTCGTCAATATTCGTATAAAAGGAAATTCCAATTTAAAATGCCCATATCTGCTCATTTTAACTCGGAATTTTGCATATTATATACCATTTTCTACCTACTCGAAAATATCTATCTATTTCTAAGGTTATTTTTGCCATAAAAAGTCTTTTAGGTCACAAAAAGGGTTGGTACAGAATCTCCATGAAATTCTCAGCCCTTAAAACATCGTTTTCAAACTTTTCATGATTCAAAAAATCCTTTTACATATATATAGTCTCATATTTTATGAAAAATTTAATGGTGTTGTCTCAATAATTATTTTTCATAAAGCAATTTATCTCATGGTGTTGAGAACTTGAATTTTAACTTCTTTTCTAATTGTTTTGAAAGAAATTCATAAAATATTGGGTTATTATAATTTGAGTATATTCTCGTTTTGTTTTCCAATTTCTTTTCTAAAATAAGTTAAATTTTCTTAACTTTGATTTTCTACAAAATTTTACTTCTAGTGATAAGGAATGAAATTTCCAAAACTGTTATTAAGTTGTTGATAACTTATAATAATTTGAGTTGTATATATTTTTCCTTTTAAAAGAAAATGGTTTTGATAAACAAATCTTTTTCCTCTTATATTTTCATTTTTTAACTCCTTTAAAAATAAGTTTTGTTTCTAAAACTTGGTCTTTTAAGTTATTTACCAATTTTACCTAGAAGGAAAATCATATTTCAATATTTTCTTAAGTTGTTGATAATATCTATTGTTTTCGAAATTTATCAAGTTTATATTCTTTTTATTTCTTTGAAAATGGGAGCGTCATTTTAAAACTTAGCCACCTTATTTTTCTAAGTGAGTTTATAAATTAGTGAGTTAATTTTATCTTAACTTCAAAACTAGTTTACTTCTTAGTTTTTATTATGAAGTTAAAAAGATTCCATTCTTAAGCTTTTTACTATGGAGTTGGTAAAAATCCTACGAGTAAGCTTTTTGAGAAAAGTTTGCATATCAAAGAATTATTAATACTAAGTTTCACTAAACTTTATGTGACCTATCATAATAAAAGAAAAGTGTTTATTTTGTTAGTTAATTTATTTGAGAAAATCATCTTTATTGTCATTTAAAAAAAATTCTTGATGAGTTTGAAAAGAAGTTGGAAACTAGAATAATTTTCCTATGTGTATGATAACAAAATCCTGATTTAGTGACAAGGATATATATTAAGAAAGTTTGGTCTCATTTTCTTTTGTTAAAGAAAATCTTCTCTTAATTTTTGTTGAGACAATATCATTATGATTATGCATGTACATGAGTATGTAATATGAAAATGATGAAAATATAAGAAAGATATAAGAAGCAAATAATAAGCAAGATAATAATATCTAATATTGGGAACCTTAGCTTCATCAGCATAACCCGTTAAGTATTTGGAGCCTTAGCTTTATCAAGGCAACCGGGGACTAAGAATATACTAGTTCCAAAAAGAAAAATAGAAAAGAAAGAAAAGCAAAACAATAATAAGAGCATTAAGAATAATAAAAGCAAGTTAGTAAGAGTTAGTAAGCATTTAGGCTCTCAGAAATATATATATATATATACACATATAGATAATAATATATGTAGATGGTTAAGTTAGGAGCAAAATAAAAATAATAACAACATAATATTATCATAACCACAAAATAATAAAATCGGAATTTCTTGACATGTGTAAGAACAAAACATGAACATGTTGTTGCTTCTACAACTCATGTGAGTTTTAAGAAACAACACTATAGTCATGCTAAGTTACATGACATGGGTAAAATAAATGGTTGAAAGTTTACCTAAAAATGTTTTTGTGGTAGGAAGAAGATGATGAATGTAGGTTTATGTCGCTAGTGATATGTGATAGGTAGTTTGTGTATAGAGAACGATTTTAGGAGAGTTTTGTTATAGAAAGTTTTGGTAGAGAGGATTTGTAAGGAGTGGATTTGTGGAGTGAATTTGAGAGAGTTTTGTTATTTAAAAATGAAGGTGTGAAATAAGTGGAGGGAATTTGGGTATTTATAGTTGAAGATGGAGGGAAATTGTGTGTAATAAAATAAATTGAAAAAGAAAAATAATTAGAGATAGAAAGAGGGGAGTACCATCGATTTTCAAGGAAGAGAGGGAGAGAAATTATTAAATTTTGAAATTTTGTAAGAAAAGTAAGTAATGTGTAAGATATGATGTGATTAGAGATGTATTGAAAAAGTAAAAAGTAAGAAAATATGCATATAGGCAGTAAGAAAAAGTAGAGATAGATGAATAGTAATGAATAGTAAAATAGGATAATGAATAGTAAACAAGACTAATAAGTTACTGATAGCAAAGAAAATAAGCGTATAATTACAATATCTATAATTTTAGTTACCGAAAAATTACCCAATTGATATTTTTGGATTTCTTATATTATTACGAGTCTAATGGTATTAATGGAATATTTTTACCATCTAGTGTACCAGGACACGATTTTCGAAAATTGATCCCATTCGAATCCGAAAGATAGTAGAAATTGGTGAATCTGATATTTTTAAGCTTCCTTATCATATTACGAACTATTGTAGATCATTAACTCAATTTTGTTGTCTAGGGTTTTATAGCACAGGATTGCCGGATATAAATTCTAGGGTTTTGCCATAGGTTTTTTTGTTGACTTAGGGTTTCCGGTTGACTTCCGATTTTAGAGTTTGAACTTAAGAATTGTCGAAAATTCTAGGGGATTATAAATGTGTGTTGGAGAATATGCTTGCAAATATGAGATTTTCTTAAGGAATAGTGACATATATGAACCTCCTACCCATATCATCACTAGATTTGTTAATGGCTCAAACTATGATATCGTTAAGGATATTGATTGTTAAAGTTTTCAGACATTACAGGAAGCCATCTGTGCCACTTCATCGAAGGAAGTCTCCATGTTAGTTTCTAAAATAGCATAGAAGACAAAACTTCTATAAGCTTCAATGATAATTGACTCATAGGAAAATTGTTCCAAGCAAGATTGTTTGATTGAGGTAGATAGTAGTGTTGTTATAGAAGAGAGTCTAGAAACTAATCATCAGATGCAAGTGGACATCATTAGTAGTGCTGATTGCGATGTTGACCATGAAGGTACAAGGGATGTTGATGTAGAGAATATCGGTGTTAGAGAATATGTAGAATGTAACATTGATTTAGAGTCACATCTGGATATTTGTGTACTCGATTTAGAGCCACTTTCAATTACACTTGGAGATATGGAGAGTTGCAAGTATTTTTGTACTTATATTCCTACAATTCATCCATTATATTATGATGCATTGATGGGATTATCAAGAATTGACAATTATTGTGATACCATTGTTCTTATAAGATCTTATGAACTGTTTGTGGACGTTCATTGGAGCCTATCAGATGGTTACATTTATTAAAGAAGTATCCAATTTTGGTGTGGTGGCATAGCAGTGCACATAATGTTTTATGCATGGCTTATTTATGGATGGGGTATTGGAGAAAGAAATGTTATTGATTCGTTGGATAGTTGTGTTCCTTATTATTTTATTGGTTCTGGACCAATGTTGTTGGGTTATAGGACTCTTGAATTTTCTAATGGAAGTTGGAAGGATGACAATGAGGTGTCTGATGTTGGTTACTTCCAAGATGGCAAGTATAGGAAGCTAAAGTTATTGATGTTGTAGGAGTTACATTTGTTGGCTACTTATTGTAGTGTTCACAAGACTTCTATTGATCAAGTTCATGATATATGGTTTGACTTGCTTAGAAGGTCTTTGAGTATGGGTGATGATTATGGTATAATATGGCCGAGTATACATGGACTTGATGTTGTAATGCTATGGAAATTGTTAGTCAAGAGAGGGATTGCAGATCAAGCCTTCGAGAAAGTTTATGAGCCGATCATCATTGAAAATTTTTATTTAACTATGTTTGAGTTTGGTAGGTTTGTCTTTTATCTAAGTAGACACATTTTCCATCAAGATTTGAGGGCAAATCTTCAACAAGCCTGCGAGAATGATGTGCATCAACTTACCATTAATCGAGATGCAGCAGCTAAAGCAAATGAAGGGTAGCATTTTTCCAAGAAAGCTAGTTCAAGGCCAGTAGCTTACTTTTGAAGGCCAGTGGTGCTCCATAGGAAGGCCGACAGCCTACTTACCGACTTAAGTCAAATCGCGTTAATTCTTCGTCAAATTCATCAGAGCATATTAATTTTAGTCAATTTTTTCTTTTTGTATTTCCTTTTTAGGATTTAGTCAAACTACGATATTTTCTTTAGTCTTCCATCTTTTTGTATTTTCTTTTTAGGATTTAGTGAACCCGTGTTATTTTCTTTAGTCTTTCGTCTTTTTGCATTTTCTTTTTGGGATTTTACTATATATCCCTTTTTAATTAGAATTCATTAGCTTTTGAGATATTTGATATTGTGTTTGAGAGTTTTTCTCAATTCTTCTCTTTTCAATCAATTGTTTGATTGTGGCGAGATCCCATTCTTATTGATCCTAGCGATTGTGGCGAATAACTCATTCTTATCAATCTCTAGATTGTGGCGAGCAACCTATCCAAGTTAGTTTATGTGTAATATCAAATTAACTAGGCTGTAGTTTGGATTAATATTGGTGCATAATATCCAATAATAGTGCCATCCATATCATTTTATTTCCTTGCAATCAAAACACAAAAACCCATAAAATAGTATTTTTATTTTGTTTGAGCATTTGAAATTGAGATATGCTACATGCCTATTTGAGATCACTGTATCTAGGGATTTAGGCACATCAAAACCATGTGACATCACAAACCACAAGATTGTGTAAGTTTTTTGTTAAAAATTGCATGATATGTTTCTCAAGAGTGCACAAATTTGTCTAAAAAGATTTTCAAACATTTTCAATCATTCAAATAAGTCTAGAAAATAACATTGAACATGTCTAAACATTGTTTATGCATCAAAACCATGAAAAACCACTTTCATGCATTCAAAACCCAATTTTAGCACAAATTTAGTTCAAATCATGCATAAAATCGACATATCATCAAAGATTCATGTTTAAGCACATCTAACACTTCATACATGTTTAAAAAGTATATTAAGCATGTTGGAACTAAACAAAATCTCATGAGTTCACACATTACAAATTTGTGCACATTTTAGCCATCAAATGCATGATTTTCCTTAAATTTGTGCACAAATTTGTCCAAAAGCACCTTTATTCAAATTTGAACATACATGCAAGTTTGTTTAGGTCCATTAAGTATGAAAAAACATGATTTGGGAATCAAAAGTGTGAAATTTCATTTTTGTGCATTCCAAACTCAATTTTAGCTCATTTTTAGCACAAAGCATGCACAAAAACTTCTCAACATCAAAAAATTTCACACTCAAGCACATCAACACATTATATGCATAAACATCAAGGGTACAAACCACTAAACTCAACAAAAATGAGATTATGGTCTATTTTCGCCCTTAAAGCCTCTTTATGTACCTATAGAAAGCACATTTATATCTTTGGTATCTATTTTTGCTTGGGTCCTTTTTGGTTAGTCAAAACAAGAATTTCCCTTCTTAGCACCTAAAAAAACTTGCTTGTGTGACCTAAATGCATAGCTTTTCTTATTGCACAATTGTGTGCAATATGACTAAGTTTGCCACAATAGTTATAAGTATCATAAGTTGGTCTTACAAATCGAGTCTTATAATTCTTGCAACTATTATTCCTATCATAGTAAATTCCATATTTGTTAAAATCAACTTTTTGCTTTCCAATGAGAGTACTTAAATTATTTTCTCCCTTCGTGAATTTGGCTATAGTAGCATTTGCATGGTGAATTTGGCTATAGTAGCATTTGCATCACTTAAGCTAGCCTTCAACCGTTCAGTTTCAATTTTTAAATCATCTAGCTCTTTTAGAATTTCCTCATTACTACTACTAGCATATATAATATTATCATCACTTTTATCATCACCATTCAAAGTTTTAACTTCAAGATCAAGTAAATCATTTTCAATTTTTCATTTATCTTACTCAACTCATCATTCTTTCCCTTCAACTTCTGATTTTTATCATTCAATTTAGCATTATCCAATGTCAAAAATTCAATTTCTTCATGCAATTTTTTATTTTCAATTTTAATTTCTTCATACTCATTTTTAAAAATATCCATTTCATCTCCTACTTTCTTCATTAGTGATTTAAGCATGTTATTTTTCTTTTTCATCTTCACCAACTCATTACATGCTTTATCTTACATGTCAACTATCTCTTCATAAGGAACATGTGAGGAATTTGAACATACCTCATCATCAATGGCCATTAAGCATACATCTTTATCCGAGTTGGATGAGTCTTCATCATTTTAAGTGGCAATATATGCTTTCTTCTTCTCCCTTTTGCTTCCTTTTCTTGCATCTAGGCAATATTGTTGAACATGTCCTGGTTGATTGCATTTGAAGCATGTGATATGATTTGAATGGAATGTGTATATAAATTCAGAAACTACCAGCAAGTGTACTGGGTCTTGATCAACTAATATAGAAGTGAGTTGAATATTGTTCCCACAAAGACTAAATTAACTACTAGATTGATATTAGCTTATATTAATATTTAGGCAATCAAAACTTATCAATTAACTAACTAATTATATCTATATGAATGCAATGATATTGTGAGAAGTTATATGAGATGAATGTGGGAAGGAACAGAATCCTTCCTAATCTTTACTAATCATGCTGAATTTATATTATATAGATAATTAGGATTATGGATATTTGTAAGAAATTGTAAAGACCTAAAACTATCAAGTTTTAGTGTACCATAAAATAATCTATTAGCTTCCGCTATACAAATTATCAATGGAATCTAATTCACAATTATAAATCTTCCAATTCTATAATTGTCTAATATCCTAGATTAACTTCTCCTAATTCCTTAGTGAGAAATTAAAATAAAATATTGCATGAAGTACATGGAACAATTTCTAAATTAATATTAAACTTAATTGTTTCCAAAATTGTCGTTTAATTTCAATTCATGAATTCCTATGAATCCTAATTCTTTTTCCAATCATCATAATTCTTATCGATTCAATTTCAGTCATAAATAAAATAGATAATTAGGATTCAACACAAATATTCCATAATTCTAACAATCCTATAATATAAATTCAAGAATCATTTTAACAAAAATTAGGATTTCATCACTACCCACAAAGAAAAGTTTAGCTACTCATGGATGTTGATTCAGCAATCAAATATGAATATGTAATTGATAACATTATGAACAGATAATTTAGATAAATAAATTGCATAAGAAAGAGATTAGATATCACCAATTCAAATATCGCAATCTTCAATTACAATCCTTGAAAGCTCAAATTCTCTCACAAATCTCTATGAAAATGCTAAGACTATTTGTATACTGAAGTATTCTACTTTGCTTCTGCTTGTTTATGGTTGTTGGAGGGGGGAGAACCCCTATTTAAAGGAAAAATTTCGTGCAAAGCATTAAATGAAAATTGCAGTTTCACAACGTATGCCGGCAGTTACAGATCCTATGCCGGCGGCTTACAGACGGTGTAAATCCATTTTCTTTTTTGTGCAGGCAGTACACTAGTAGCTTTTAACTTCGGTTACAAGGGTAGGCTGCTTGTACACCAGCGGCTTAGTTATAGATCTAGCCGGCGCATATGATGAGAAATGAAAGGTTGGGCCAATTTATAACGAAAGATGTCTTAAAGCCGGCGGCTTTGATACTGGCTTAGATACTCCAGCATATTTGGTCTCTTCAATTGCCTCCAAGCATGTGTTGTCTTCATGTCGCTTCAGATCTGTGGTCTACACTACCTCCATGCCGGCGGCTCAGTAGCCGGCGTAGGTTGTAACTCCTTTTACGCTGGTGATGTTTCAATTCTGAGATGCCGGCCTTCAGTGTATGCTGGCCTCTTCATCTTCTACGCCGGCAGCTTTCAGGCGGCGTAAGTTTGGTTGTGTCAATCCTTTGCAAAGCTAGCAGTATAGGCAACGGTTTTGGGTAAGTGCATCATTTAAGCTGTCTAAACGCCGACGGCTTTGAAGTCTGAAATGCCTTCGTATCTTTGAATCTTTCCATTTTTCACTCCAAAGTTTCTTGTTTTGATTTCTTTAGCCAAAGAGACTTGAAACATGAATTTTAATCAAAACAAGTATCCATTCTATCTATTTTGAACATCAACAAGTTGTACATAATATGATCTTATCAATTCCCCTACACTTGAACTTTTGCTTGTCCTCAAGCAAAATGAAGAACAAATTGAAATCTCTTATAGATAGTACAATTTTTCTAATTTAATCACAATTTCTTTAACTTGTTTTTCTTGTATTTATTGCTTTAACCATACCAATTTTTTGTAATTAGAGTTCTATAATTAAATTTAGGAGTTAATCCAAACAAAACAAGTTTTAATCTCAATTTTTAGCAAAAGAACATTCTATTCAAAAAGCAAATACTCAATCCACTAAGAAAAAATACTCATTTAAACTTCATTGAACTTTTAGCTTATATATATATATATTCTAAGTAACACTAAATGAAAGCATGTGGTATCTACTTTTTCCTTAAAATTTCTCCTTTTTTATTATAAATCTCCTTTATCTACATATTTGTATTCATTTTTCTTTTCTTTTTCAAGCATTTATTTTCTTTTTAGGAGGTTTTTGCCTCCATCTTTTTGCTTTTCAAAGCTCATGAATTGAACTTTTGCCTTTCTTCCCTTCTCGTTATAGTGAGTTCATTGAGTCGGCACATCCCAAGCTCATCACCTAAGTGACCAGGTTTCAAAATACCCCTAAGAACTCTTACTCACTTTAACATTCAAGTTCAGATACTCATAACTCAAAATTTCAAGTTAGAGGAGTAGTGGCTATGCTTGTTTCTTTCTTTTTCTTTTTTTTTTTTTTTGAATGCAATAACAAATCAAAGACTTATTTTTATAAAGGATCACTAAGTTTAAAAGTTTCTTCCACCTCTTCTACTAAGTGTTATAATTCAAAGAATATATACAAACTAAAATTTCCTAGAAGTAAACCTGTTTATTTTTCACAAAAGGATTTGACCAGCTCTTAAATTTCCAATTCCAAAGTCAAAAATAAAGTAGACTTGTTTCTTAAGGATTTTACAACTTAATTTATAACTTAGTAAACCAATCAAAACAGCAGGTGAGTAAGATACTTTTACAAGTTAATTTCATTGCTTTCAGTCTTTACTTTGTACTATCTCCAATACTTAAGAGATTTTTGAAAAAAATTTGGCAGAATTTCCCCATAATTTACTTTCAAACCAGAAATACAAGGTGGAGAATTTCAAATATAAATAACAGCAGACAACATATCATATTCACTACTTTAATTCAGCACTTCATTCAATTTATCCCTTCCCCACACTTCAACTAAACAGTGTCCTCACTGTTTTGCAACAAATTAAACTATAAGAAAGGAATAAGAAAATGAATTTGATACTTCCCTGACTTCATGTGTTTCATAGTCATCAAAATTTCATTGCAAGCGAGAATTTTTGCTTTGCTTTGCTTGCTTTCCTTTAGTCACTACAAAAGAAAAACAAAAACAGAAATAAAAGCATAAATAAAGGAGTCTACCCACAGGAACTTGGGTGCTCAATATATATACAGGCCAAGATAAAAAATAAAAATCAATAAAGATCAAATGAAAACTAGTAGGATCTCTAGCTCTTTGGCCCTAGACTGGCTCTGCTGCTATGCTTAGGACTATGTCTCTAAGTGTCTCCTGAGCTGGCTGTGTGTGTATGCTCCGAACTGAGTCTATCTGTGTGATGTGAACTGTACCTAGACTCAGTGGAAGTCTCATATGTCATCCCAGCCCCTGTCTCTTGGCTCAAGCAGCAGATGGCCGTCTTTAATGCCTCAAAGATAGACTTTCTGAATTTCTTGTTTTTCTTCCTCTCCTTTTCCTATCTATCTCTGAGCTCCTGACTTTGCTTCTTCAATTCTTGAACATCCAACCTAAGCTGGTCCATATCGTATGCGGAAGAAGTACCTGTAGGAGGAGGAGGAGCAGATGTAGATGGGATCTCGAATGGAACATCTCCAGGAAAGATATCCTGGAACTCAATCTCCTCTAGAACTAGTGGGTGAGCTCCTCTGGGGCTTTTCAGCAGTCCCCAGCCTCGGAATGGTGCCGATGAGATTTTCCTACTCTCAAATATCTCATCTTCTTGTGGAGGCTCAAAAATACCCATCCCCTTCAGCAATTTGGTGATGTAACCACCATAACACAGGACTCTAGTCCTGGTATAATCAGCCTGTCTGTATATGAAGTTCGCTACCTCCATACCCAGATCAATCCTTTAGCCTCTGATAAGGCTATACAAATAAAATATATAAAAACTAGTCACCTTGCTGTGACTAGTCTTCTTACAACTCAAGGTGTGTGCAAGGATATGGTGGAGTAGCTTGTGCTCAACAACACCAAATGAAGTGGCTAATGATTTGGAGGGGATGAATGGCTCATTTGCTCTATCAGGAGGAACCAACTGAAACCAGTAAGCCTCCTGAGTCATGTGATCATCTCCCTCAGGCCAACTGTTTGGCAGATTGAAATTTTCTTCCTCCTCTTCATATAATCCCAGGAGTTGGCCCATCTTCTTCAGCTTAACTTCTCTGATCTCTCCAAATGCCTGGAACTGAAATGTGGATTTAGCTCTGTCAGGGACATTCTTTAATGTTGATAAGAACTCAATGATCAAGTTCTTATAAGCTGGCTCCCTGAAATCAAACAATTTGATCCAAGTTGGGTCTTGGATTGTGTTTTTGATCTTGTCAGAAATCCCAAACTCATCTGATAAGCTCCAGTCCAAATACTGGGTGTTCAAGAAATCCATCTTCACTAGCCTCTTTTTCCTATCTTTAGCATACTGCTGACTAGACAGTAGATTCCTGGTCTGAGAACCAGATGTAGAGGCATCTGTAGTCTTTTGTTTCTTTTGTTTAGGAGCCATTCCTGCAAATAAATTGAACTAAATTAGAAACAAGGAATGCACAATTTCAATGAAATTCTTGATGACTACAATCCAAATTTATGCCTAATTCATTTCATATCATGATTTCAAACAAATTAGAGATCATAGGCATTGAAGCTATTATCATGGAATTAACTTGAAAGTGTACACTTGCAAAACTAAGTCAAAGCTGGCAGCTTAGATTAGCCAGCTTAGAATTGAACGTTGGAATTTCAAATAGAAATGATTTTCAAAATTTTTTTCACCAAAAATCCTATAAACATTTTTCCACCAAATTTTTCTTCAAATTTTTCAGAATTTCAAAATTCCAAGTTCAATTGGAGCAAAATTGAGTACAGTTCGTGAATTGGAGCTACTAACTAGTATGAAAATTCACAAATCCAGCAGCCACAACATCAATTCCACTAAGCCCTAAATTCGAATTTGAAACAACCCTCAATATCTCAAGAACCCTAAATTTCGGTTTATACCCAGTTCATGGATCAAGTCAGCACAGATGGGAATGAAACAGGATTTGAACCAAAATCCATCATCAAAATATTATTAATAACACTCGAGCTATCTATTCAATCATGATCCTAAAACAATGCCGTGTTTACTAATGACATGAATCCATTTAATCTAACTGACAGATTGAAAACAAATGCAATGGAATGGATTCAAACAGAAATTAAGAGCAAAAGTTTAGAAACTTACTTAGGAAGCTGGATTACATTCAATGGATGAAGAAATGGGCAGTGGGATTCGTCAAGTGAGAATGAGAGAGAGAGTGAATATTGAGAGAATATGCGAAAGGGAGAGAGAAATATACCTGTTAAATGCAATTCTGTAGAACGTACGCCGACATTTCTATCGAGTACGCCGGCGGCTTACTTACCGGTGTATCAAAAATAAATTCATCTCGAGAGCAAATGGCTAGCAGCTTACCCATTTACACTGTCGGCGTACAGGTATTTACTGGCTCAAAGCTGGCGGCTTTCAATCCCAGGTGTCGGCTTTGATCGGGATTTTTCAAACCCATGCAATTTCGAACATACACTGCCATGAACACTGGCAGCTTTTAGAAAGTATCAAGCTGGTGTAATTGTTGTTGCATACGCTGGCACTTAAGCCAGTGGCCTTCACCTTCCCTTTGCCGGCTTCTTGTGCGGTGCTCACCTACCTCTCTTTTGACTCTTACGCATGCTGAAAGCGGGCAACTTTTATCCGGCTTTCCTTAATTTTTCAAAGCTGGCTCAAGGTTGGCAGCCTTGGGCCGGCTTTCATCTTTTTCAATTTTTTTTTTTTGAATTACCTATCCACACTTAAAAATAAAGTTAGTAAAAACAAAATTAAACTATTCTAAAATTAACCATGGATTGCCTCTTAAGAAGCGCTTAGTTTAAAGTCGCTTAGCCCGAATTTTCCAATTCTTTTCATGGTTCCTTTAGATTCATGATAGTGGAAGCACTATCATGGTTTTCCCTTTCATAAAAATGTTCGAGCAAATGCCCATTCACCTTAAAAGTCCGATTATCATCAGTCTTCAATTCTACTGCACCGTAGGGAAAAACTTTGGCAATTTCAAACGGTCTTGACCATCTTGATCTTAACTTTCCTGGAAACAACTTCAAACCAGAGTTATAAAGTAAAACTTTTTGTCCAGGCAAAAACTCCCGCGTGACAATGTTTCTATCATGCCATCTCTTTGCTTGTTCCTTGTAGATAAGAGAATTCTCATAAGTTTCATTCCTCCATTCATCCAATTGATTCAATTGAAGCAATCTTTTATCACCTGTAGCTTTTTCATCAAAATTAAGGAATTTAATGGCCCAATATGCCTTGTGCTCAAGTTCTATAGGAAGATGACATAATTTACCAAAAACAATCATAAATGGGGACATTCCAATAGGGGTTTTAAAAGCAGTTCTATAAGCCCGTAATGCATCATCTAATTTTAAAGACCAATCTTTTTTAGATGCATTAACAGTTTTTTCTAAAATTCTTTTGATCTCCCTATTGGATACCTCAACTTGTCCACTTGTTTGTGGATGATAGGGGTAGCAATTTTGTGTGTAACACCATATTTTGACAAAAGTTTTTCAAATTGCTTGTTATCAAAAATGTGATACCCAAATCTGGTAAAAATATTCTTTTTCAAAAATTTCAAAACTACTCGGGCATCATTTGTTTGTAAAGCAACAGCTTCCACCCATTTTGAAACATAATCAACTGCCACAAGTATATTTATTTGAAAAAGATGAGGGAAAGGACCCATGAAGTCAATTCCCCACACATCAAAAAGCTCAATTACCATATGTTGTTTTGTGGTAATTCATGTTTCTTGGAAATATTACCAGTTCTTTGACATTGAGCACAAGACAATAAATATTTCCTGCAATCACGAAACAAATTAGGCCAATAAAATCCAGATGATAAGACCTTAGCTACAGTCCTTTGAAGACCAAAATGACCTCCTGCTTCTTTTGAATGACAATGCTCAATAATATTAAGCTGTTCAGATTCAGGCACACAACGTCTAATTACTTGGTCACACATTTTTTGAACAAATACGGTTCGTCCCAAAAATAGCTTTTCACATCATGCAAAAACTTTTTCTTTTGTTGATAAGACAAACCATATGGAATGATTTTGCTAACCAAGTAATTGACATAATCAGCATACCAAGGCAAATTTAGGATGTCTACTGCATGCAATTGTTCATCAGGAAACTTTTCATTGATAGGAATATCTAAACTATCAGATTCTAGTCTAGATAAATGATCAGCAATCACATTCTCAGTTCCCTTCTTATCCTTAATCTCAAGATCAAATTCTTGCAGCAACAATATCCATCTAATCAACCTTGGCTTTGCATCAGCTTTAGCAAACAAGTATTTCAAAGCAGCATGATCAGTATATACTATGACTTTAGATCCTATCAGATAAGGCCTAAACTTGTCACAAGCAAATATAACAGCAAGAAGTTCCTTCTCAGTTGTGGCATAGTTTCTTTGAGCCTCATTTAAAGTCCGACTAGCATAGTATATAACATGAAACAACTTACCTCTTCTCTGACCCAATACTGCTCCTACAGCAAAGTCGCTGGCATCACACATAAGTTCAAAAGGCAGCTCCCAATCAGGTGCAATAATCAGGGTAGATGTGAGCTTTCCTTTAATAAGTTAAATGCCTGCAAACAATTGTCATCAAAATTAAACACTGTATCTTTCTCAAGAAGATTGCAAAGGGGTTTAGAAATTTTTGAGAAATCTTTAATAAATCTTCTATAAAAACCTGCATGTCCTAAAAAACTTCTAACTCCCTTAACAGTGGTGGGTGGTGGCAATTTCTCTATGATCTCAATTTTGGCCTTATCAACTTCAATTCCTCTACTGAAACTTTATGACCCAAAACAATCCCTTTCTTACCATGAAATGACATTTTTCCCAGTTTAAAATCAAATTTGTGTCTTTGCATATTTGAAGAACACAAGCTAAGTTTTCTAAACATGCTTCAAAAGACTTTCCAAAAACAGAAAAATCATCCATAAAAATTTCAATAAAATTCTCAAGCATATCAGAAAAAATAGCCATCATACACCTTTGAAAAGTAGCAGGTGCATTGCAAAGACCAAAGGGCATCCTCCTAAAAGCAAAAGTGCCATAGGGACAAGTAAAAGTGGTTTTTTCTTGGTCATCAGGAGATATAGAAATTTGATCTAAAAGGCAATAATAATCATGCCCTACAAGTTTTTCTAACATCTGATCAATGAAAGGGAGGGAAAGTGATCTTTTCTGGTGGCATCATTTAACTTTCTATAATCAATGCAAACTCTCCACCCAGTTACAGTACGAGTAGGAATCAAGTGATTTTCTTCATTTTTCACTACAGTCATACCACCTTTCTTTGGTACAACTTGAACTGGACTTACCCACTTACTATCAGAGATAGGATAGATAATACCTGCATCAAGGAGTTTCAGAACTTCCTTTTTTACTACCTCCTTAAGTGTTGGGTTAAGTCTCCTCTGTGGTTGAACTGTCGGTTTGTACTCAGCTTCCATCAAGATTTGTGAGTACAAATGATAGGGCTAATTCCCTTGATATCAGCAATAGTCCAACCAATTGCTTCTTTATGCTTCCTTAGAACTCCAAGCAGCTGCTGCTCTTGTTCACCTGTCAAATAAGATGAAACAATTATTGGCAAAGTATCTCCAGTTCCTAGAAAAGCATATTTTAAATGTGAAGGAAGGGGTTTAAGCTCAAGATTTGGTGGCTGTATCAATGATGGTACTGGCTTGCTTTCACTAGTGCCTAGCTCCTCATAATATCTTCCTTTGATTTGGTGCACTTTCTCAACTTCTTCTTCTCTTCTCATCATCACTCCAATCATCAAGATTTCTTAAAACAGATTCCATAGTCTTACACCTATTCTCTTCAACAGACTCAGAAATAAACTCATCAATATCAATAGTATAACAGGAACCTTTATCAAATCTTTTCATTGCATCATAAACATTAAAGGTTACCTGATCATTTTCTACCCTTAAAGTGAGTTTACCTTGTTCCACATCAATTAATGCTTTACCGGTTGCAAGGAATGGTCTGCCAAGAATCATTGGGACTTCACGATCTCATCCATTTCCAAGACTATAAAGTCTACAGGAAATATGAACTTGTCAACTTCACCAAATTTTCAACAATACCACGTGGGTATTTGACACTTCTATCTGCAAGTTGCAAGGTGACATGAGTCTCTTGCATTCTTCAAGTCCTAATTTCCTGAAAATGGATAAAGGCATAAGATTAATACTTGCACCAGAATCAATAAGTACTTTATCAAAATGAAATTTTCCTATAGTGCAAGGAACAGTAAAACTCCCCTGATCTCTTTGTTTGGTAGGCAATGAGGTAGACTTTTCTGCAAAATCATGGAGCATTCTCCTGTGAGCATCACTGGTTCATTTCCATCAATCCTTCTCTTCTTAGTAAGCAATTCCTTGATAAATTTTGCATATGAAGGCATTTCTTGAATCACTTCTAAGAATGGAATATTGATTTGCAACTTCTTGAAACATCCAGAAATTTTGAAAATTGCTCATCCAATTTTTGTTGCTTCAATCTTCCTGGAAAAGGAATGGTGGAACATGATCTTACTTCAGGTGATTTTTGCACAGGTTCCTCCATCTTTTGTTTTCCTTTGTCTTTGACTGGAATCTCAGTTTCTTGAACTTTTGACTCAGGTCTCAACTTCTTTGCCACTTCTCAAAACAATTGCATTCACGGTTTTAGGATTTTCCTCAGTGTTGCTGGTAGAGAACCAGATGGTCTATTACCAATTTGCTGAGCAAGTTGATGGAATTTCCCTTGAAGATCTTGAATAATGCATGCTGATTGTTGAGTGTGGTCTGAGTAGTTTGAATGAAAGTCTTCAACAATTCATCAGTTGAAATTTGATTTTGCTGAGGTGGAGGTGGAGGCTGAGTATTTCTTATGGGACCTTGTCTTTGAAATCCAGGTGGGGCTTGAAAACATTTGCATCATTCTTGTAAGAAAGATTTGGATGATTACGCCATTCTGGATTATAAGTATTTGAATATGGTCCATAATTAACCCTTCCAAATTTCCAACATAGTTGAGTTGCTCTCCACTTGATGATGGTTACCATGAGGACAATCATAAACTGGATGTGGTCCTGAGCACAACTCACAAGTAGCAACTTGATTAGAATTTAAAGAACTAGATGCTACAAGTTTACTCACTTGTGTAGTTAAAGCTGAAACTTGAGGTGAGTTGTTGCATGGATTCACTATCTTGAACAGATTCCACCTTTGATCTTGTCCTTTCACAGCTCCAGTTGTGAGCACTGAAGCTAATTCTTCAATTAATGCACTAGCTTCATCATATGTTTTTCCCATGAGTGATCCTCCGGATGTAGCATCCACCAATGATCTCAAAGTCTCATCTAGACTGAGATAGAAATTTTCAATTAAGAGATTATCCGGAAGTCCATGATGTGGGCATTTCCTACTGCTTCTTTGAATCTTTCCCAAGCTTCATATAATGATTCTCCATGAAACTTTGTGAAGTTGGTGATCTCATTCTTAGTCTCAGTTCTGGCAGGAGGGAAAAATCTCTTCAAAAACTTTGTTGTCAATCTGCCCATGAAGTAATTGACTCGGGTGGTTGAGAGTTGAACCATGCCAATGCTTTATCCCTTAGAGAAAGGAAAAAGCTGCATTCTAATGGCCTCATCTGTTACACCATTAAGCTTAACAGTGTTGCAATATTGGAGGAATTTGGCAATGTGTTCATCCGGTGTTTCATTTGGATATCCTCCAAATTGATGTGATTCAACCATCTGAATCAATGCTGGTTTAAGCTCAAAATTGTTGGCTTGAACTGCAGGTCTTCTCACAGCAGGACCTTGAACAGTTGGTACAGTGTAATCCCGAAGTGCTCTAACAGGTGCAGCTTGAATTTGATTGTTGTTGTGATCATTGTTTCCCTCATTGTTTCTTGGATCGTTTTCTGCCATTTCTTCTTGTCTTATGCGGTTTTCTCTCCTCTGTTGATGCAAAGTTCTTTCAATTTCAGGATCTATTGGTAGAAGATCAGCACTTCTACTTCTTTGCATATAACCTGTAAAGAGGAAAGAAAAGAATCAATTCTTTGGAAAAACACCTAAACTACTAGCAAAACTAAAAGTAATCTAATATTAATTTTGGTCTCCGGCAACGGCGCCAAAAACTTGATCTGAATGGAATGTGTATATAAATTTCAGATACTACCAGCAAGTGTACTGGGTCTTGATCAAGTAATATAGAATGAGTGAGTATCGTTCCCAAGGACTAAATTAACTACTAGATTGATATTAGCTTATACTAATATTTAGGCAATCAAAAGTTATCAATTAACTAACTAATTCTATCTTATGAATGCAATGAATGTGAGAAGTTATATAAGATGAATGTGGGAAGGAACAAATCCATCCTAATCTTTACTAATCATGCTGAATTTATATTATATGAAAAATTAGGATTATGGATATTTGTAAGAAATTGTAAAGACCTAAAACTATCAAGTTTTAGTACCATAAAATAATCTATTTGTCACGCCCCGAGGGGTACCCTAAACGGGCAGTCCGTCGTACACAATACTAAAGCCTAGGAATGACTACCTTAGTCATGCAAAGGCTTCCATATCATGCACAAGGCGTACATCACAACCAAGGGAACGCATCGGAGTAACGCAATTTATATTGATAATAAATAAGTAACAAGGCAAAGAGAATACTTATCACAAATCATAAACATATTTCATTGCAATTCTTAGGAGCCTGTCCATCTATTATCTTCAAATAAATATACATCACTATTCATATAAGTCATTATATGTAAAAACCCTTACAAAATTACTTATCTTATGATTCTATTTCCTCCATAGAAGCTTAACGATCCTTTCATGATTTCTTCAATGTCATGATCCTCAAATTTAACCCACGAATATACCTGTTTCAACAAAATCTATAGGGGTATAAGCTACAACTAGCTTAGTGAGATATTCCCTTTCATTCGCACCACATTTTCAAACAAGTTTATTTATTTAAACACACATATGCTATGCATACAATGCAACAATCACATGCTTACGCGAATATATATAGTCATCCAGAAACCATATATAGAACGGATTTACCCCTCCATATCAAAGGTTAGGGAATCGGGGTTGAAGGTCCTCGACCTTCCACTGCTAGTCCCCAGGTCCTCACCCACAGCGTTCAGTTGGCTCGGCTCCTAACCTAGAGTCGCTTTCCCCGAGCGATTTGGATTCTCCAGGAAGGAACATGGCCCGTGGCACCGCACGATCACAGCCAATCCAACTCTACGTGTAGGAGTAGCAGCCTTCTGAAATAGATGTGACTCGATGGATGTTATGCGTGAACGTTTTATTGTTCTTAGGTCAAACCTTATTAAGGTTTATTAGGGGCGATCAAGCAATTTAGCAACGATAAACAATCATACAAGTAAGTAAACAAAATTATTTAAACAAGCAAATCGAAGTTGCGATATTCTTAGTTCTCAATTCACGCATAAAATAGAATCATATATATATGCATAATCCCGAAATCCCCAAGTATATTCGTTTTTATCTTTTCTTAGTATACTAATGCTACTACATTACAAGCACAAGCAAGGTAACGAAATTAGAAGGAATAACTCACTCGTCCATTTCGCTATCTTCTTAGCCATAGTAATCCTCGGGTAGGGTATTCTCGTATCCTTCGTTACCTAGACAAAAGAAATTCCCGGGATAAGTCTTTCATGAATTTCTATTCTTGGAGATTCTAAACTTCTCTTAAAATCGCGGTAAAATCGTATAGGAAGAAATTCCAACTTAAAATGGCCATAACTTACTCATTTTAACTCGGAATTTCACATATAATATACCGTTTTCTACCTATTCGAAAAGATCTATCCATTTCTAAGGTTATCTTGGTCATAAAAGGCCATTTGGATTCCGAAAACGTTAGCTAAAGATTTAAGACGAATTTTCTAAACTTTTGCAAAAATTCATTTTCTAGCTCAATTCCATTTTAAAGAAAATCCTTTTGTAACAATATAATTATATATTTGATAAACACTTTGAATATATAGGTAAGCTTACTTTATATGCAAAATTTCTAATGGTAGTGTCTCAATAATTTATTTCATAAAACAATTCTTTTTAAAACTTATTTTGATAAATTCCTTTTCAAGTATTTGGAAGAAACTTTATATTTTTATTATAAATGAGTAGATCCTTGTTTTATTTCCTTCATTCCTTTTTCCAAAACAAGCAAATTCTCCTTTAACCCTAGTCTTTCATAAATTTCATTTCTAATGATAAAGATTAATTTATTTGTCGAAAACCTTTTCATAATTTGTTTATTTAAGATGGTCCTAGAAAATGAGTCTTGTTTTCTTATATTCCTTTCTAAAATATAAGCTTTTACTTTCCAAAACTCATTCTTTCATCTCTTTTGAAAAGAATCATCTTTTATTGATAAAATCCATTTTTTGTTTAATCTATTTATATTCTTTTGAAATGAGTTCCTTCTTTTTAGAGATTTAAAAATCATTATTTTCCTAAGTGGATTTATAACTTCATGAGTTGATTTTTATCTTAACTTTGAAAACTAATTTGTTTCTTAACTTAGAAAAGAGTTTAGGTCTTATACTTTCAATATTAACGATTTATTTTTTCTAAAAACTTAGATTACCATAAAATACAAGGAAAATATTTATTTACGTTTTCTTGGTAAAACTATCCTTGTTATTTAAGAAAACTTTGAGAAAACTTGTATTATTTCTATTTCTAGGTTGTTGATAATAACTTCATGTTTTTGTGGTAAATCATATAATTGGAAACTTAGCTTTGAGTTCATTAAGTAAAGTAAAATTCTATTTTTGGATTAGTTGAGACATTAGCATTATGTTAGTTGCAAGTATTATGAGCATATAAATTGATAGGAACATAAGAAAATACTAAAAATGAATAACGAGCAAGAAAATAAAATATCAAGCATTGGAACCTTAGCTTCTTCAAGGAATCCCGATCAAGTATTGGAGCCTTAGCTTTATCAAGGCATCCCGGGACTAAGAATGGACTAGTCCCGAAAGATTAAAGAAAATAAATAAGAGATTGTTTTGACTTGATATGGACATGTCTAAGACTAGAAAGACTAGTCTTAATATCAACATAAAATAAATAAATTGCATAACTTGAAAATAAAAAATAACAAATGAGCTTATATGCTCTAAATAAATATATATACATAATGTACATAATACTATATATAAGCAAATAATCACATAATAATAACAACATAATAAAATAGGAAGCTTATGTACAAGAACAAAACATGAACATGTTGTTGCTTTTACTACTCATATGAGTTTCAAAACAACACCATAGTCATGTTAAGTTACATGACATGGATGAATAATAGATGGAAGAAATATTTACCTAAGGTATGTAAGAGGTATGAAGATGGTAGTGAATGTATGGTTATGTGGTTATGGAGAGATGATAGTTGTATTACATAAAAAGAGTTTTGGTAGGAGAGATTTTCTTCTTACAAAAAGAGAGTTCTTGTAAGAGTATGGAGAGAGTGTTTAGAGAGAATTTTTGCATAAATTCTTTATGAGAAAGGTGTGAAGAAATGAGAAGATGAGAGGTGGTATTTATAGAATTTTTAGAGTGGAATTTAGATGTAATAAAACAAATTGAAAAAGAAAAATAATTAGATGCATGGGAGGGAGATAGGCACCGGTTTTGGGCATGTGAGGAGAGAGAAATTTATTTGTTTTATTTATTTGTGTAATAAAGAAGTAATGTGTAAAGTTTGATGTGATTAAAGTTGTATTGGAAATGAAAAAAGTAAGAAAATAGATATGTAGGTATAAGAAAAAGTAGAGATAGGTGAATAGTAATGAATAGTAGAAAAGTACTATGAATAGTAGACTAGACAATTAAAGTACCGGTAGTAATAAAAATACGCGTAATAATGCGATATCTGTAATTTTTAACTACCGAAAAATTCTAAAACTGATATTTTTGGAATCCTTGTATTTTTACGAGTCCATTGGTATAAACGGAATATTTTTAATATTCCGAACTCCGGGACATGCTTTTCGAGAACCGATCCCGTTTGGGTCCGAAGGTCACTCGAAATTTGCGAATCTGATATTTTTATGTTATCCTATGTTATTACGAACTATTCTAGGTTATTAACTTAATTTCGTTTTCTAGGGTTTGAAAACGCGGGATTGCTGGATCTTAAACACTATGATTCGTTATAGGCTTGTTGACTTTTAGGGTTTCGTTTTGATTTCTATTTTCGTCGAGATATTCGTAAGATCGTATAATTTTCGAGTCTTGATCGTTTTAGAATTTTTAGCTCGAAAATTTATATTTTATTTTATTTTTTATTATTTAATAGTTTTTAGTTCTCGAAATCGTTTAACAGAGTCTAGGGTTATGAGTTGACTCAGTTTGACTTTTGGTGAGAATTTGAAATTTGTGATTTCTAAAATTTATCGAAGGTTTTAAGATTTTGCTGTTGATCGTTATTTGGATATATTGTCTTGATTTGCGTGTTAGAAGACGGTTAGGTAATTTAATTGATGTACGGACGTTGATTAAACCGGTAGTTAGACTTTATATTTCGTTTCAAGGGTTCCTGTTTTCTCAAGATTGAGAAAACTCGTTTTTGTTCTCATTTGGAATTAAGTTTTAACTTGGTTCGAGTTTTAGGGTTTCGTTTCCGGTATTTGACTCGGTCTAGAATTGAGTTTTAATCTCAAGTTGATTTTTCGGGTTTTTGATATTTATACTTCTAGAATTATTTTTAAGGATTATGAAAATTTTTGGGGGTTTACACTATTAGCTTCCACTATACAAATTATCAATGGAATCTAATTCACAATTATAAATCTTCCAATTCTATAATTGTCTAATATCCTAGATTAACTTCTCCTAATTCCTTAGTGAGAAATTAAAATAAGATAAAGTACATGGAACAATTTCTAAATTAATATTAACCTTAATTGTTTCCACAATTGTTGTTTAATTTCAATTCATGAATTCCTATGAATCCTAATTCTTTTTCTAAATCATCAGAATTCTTATCAATTCAATTTCAGTCAGAAATAAAATAGATAATTAGGATTCAATACAAATATTCCATAATTCTAACAATCCTATAATATAAATTCAAGAATCATTTTAGCAAAAATTAGGATTTCATCACTTCCCACAAAGAAAAGTTTAGCTACTCATGGATGTTGATTCAACAATCAAATATGAATATGTAATTGATAACATTATGAACAGATAATTCAGATAATGAATTGCATAAGAAAGAGATTAGATATCACCAATTCAAATACCGTAATCTTCAATTATAATCCTTGAAAGCTCAAATTCTCTCACAAATCTCTATGAAAATGCTAAGACTATTTATATATTGAAGTATTCTACTTTGCTTCTGCTTGTTTATGATTGTTGGAGGGGGGAGAACCCCTATTTAAAGGAAAAATTTCGTGCAAAGCATTAAATGAAAATTACAATTTCAAACGTACGCCAGCTATTACAGATCCTATATCAGTGGCTTATAGGCGTAAATCCATTTTCTTCTTTGCGCAGGCAGTGCACTGGCAGCTTTCAACTTCGGTTACAAGGGTAGGCCGCTTGTACGCCAATGACTTAGATATAGATCTAGCCGGCGTATATGATGAGAAATGAAAGGTTAGGCCAATTTATAACGAAAGTTGTCTCAAAGCCGGCGGCTTTGATACCGGCTTAGACACTCCAGCATATTTGGTCTCTTCAATTGCCTCCAAGCATGTGTTGTCTTCATGTCGTTTCAGATCTGTGGTCTACACTAAGCCGCCGACGTAGGTTGTAACTCTTTTTACGCTGGTGATGTTTCAATTCTGAGCTGCCGGCCTTCAGTGTACGCTGGCCTCTTCATCTTCTATGCCGAAAGCTTTCAGGCATCGTAAGTTTGGTTGTGTCAATCCTTTGCAAAGCTGGCAGTGTAGGCAACGGTTTAGGTGAGTGCATCTTGTAAGCCGTCTAAACGCCGGTGGCTTTGAAGTCTGAAATGCCGGCGTATCTTTGAATTTTCCATTTTTCACTCCAAAGTTTCTTGTTTTGATTTCTTTATCCAAATTAGACCTGAAACATGAATTTTAATCAAAACAAGTATCCGTTCTATCTATTTTGAACATCAACAAGTTGTATATAATATGATCTTATCATGATAGTCTTCTTTTTTATTTTGAGGAGTTGTAATCATCCTTCTTTATCATCTTGTTCACCTTCAAGAATATGGTGAACTTCTTTGTAAGCTTGTCTAACTACTCATCATTCTCTTCACTCTCTTCCTTCTCTTCACTAGAGCTTACATAAGAGGCTTTTAGCAAAATTTTCTTCTTGATTGACTCCTCTCTATGCTTTTTGATCATTTCATAGGTCTTAAGGGTTCCAAGAAGTTCTTCCTTACTCATTATGCTCAAATCATGTGCCTCTTCAATGGCGGTCCCCTTCTCCTTCCATTCTTTTGGCAAGGACTTAAGAAGTTTGGAGCTAATTTCTAAGTTAGTATATATCTTGCCAAGAATAGACAATTGATTCATAATATTTATGAATCTATCATGCATTTCATCAATATATTTATTAGCCTTCATTTTAAAATTTTCAAATTCTCCACATAAGATGCAAATTTTTGTATCTTTCATTATAGTAGAGCATTCATAAGTACTTTCTAAATTATCCCAAATTTCTTCTGCCGAATTACAAGTGCAAATTCTACTAAAATCACTTTCATTTAAAACACAATATAATATAGTTATAGCAACTTCATTTTATTGAACTTTCTCTTTTTTGGCCTTAGTATGATTTGATTCATTTTTGCCTTCAATAACTATGCGCTCATTCTCTATAACACCCAAAAGAAAATATGTTAAGCTTTTAAGAAAATCTTCATTCTACATTTCCAATATGCACAATTTGTTCCAGTTAAGATGGGTGACCTATTTATTGCTTGTCCTTCCATGAACCCTAAGGTGTTACTAGCCATGATCTTAAACTCTAGATGCGATTAAGCACTTATCGTAGAGTCCTTACTCTAATACCAATTGTAGAAACTAAGTAACACCTAATGAACATAGATTAAGCACTAAATAATTTCCTTTTAAGCTCAAAGACTAATTTATGCACAATAATAATAATAAATAAAGAGATAGGGAAAGGAAAGTTTGCACCGTGTTTAATGTGGAGTTCGGTCCACTCCCTAGTCTCCACGATCCAGAATAATTGCCTCCTTTAATGCAGGACTTCACACTTTATTTACACCAAATATTTGCCTCAATAGAGGACTTCAACACATCAATAATACAAAATGCTTGAGTTGATCTTTAAAAATTGAACAGAATAGACTCAACTCAAGACTTCACCAACAAACTTACAATTCACTTAGTGTAGTGCTTGACAAAGGATAGTAATTACAAAACAACTAGCACTACACTTGGCTCGCACTTGAAAAGTATCACAATTTACAATTAATTCATGTAGAGAGTGTTTACAAGAAGATATATGCAATAAATAAGCTCTAGACATCTTATTCAAGTCCTCGAATACTTATATTTATAACATCTTGAAGCCTCTTAGTCGTTACTCACAAAACACAACTCTAACGGTCGAGTAAGAGAAGCTCCAACGGCTAATTTTCTGTCAATACCGTTCAAACGCTGCAAGCCTACCATCCAAATGCTAACTGTAAAATAGAGTAGCAAACTAGCTACCGTCCAGACGTTATTATTACCATCCGACTAGTACGTTGTAGTGCCCAATTCCAACCTCGATAATGTTTTATATTTTAATCATAACTTTCTTATCCGAACTTCGATTAAGGTGATTTAAGATGGTACAAAAAGCTTAAAAAGAGATCTACAACTTTCATGTTTTAAGCTTTAACAAATTCTAAAAAAAAAAAGATATAAAAGTGTTTGAATCAAGATATGATAGCCGACATAAATAAAAACAAAGAAAAACAAGTTCAAACATATCCAAAACAAATTGAACACTTGTTTTGCTAATGAAGTGTAACTTAAATATGATCAAGTGATTAATTGTGCATTTAATTTCCTCATCAAAACACACTTTGAACACCATATATTCAATACTTTTAGAGTGCTACAATCTTGTTTTGCTATAGTTCATGGACCTTTACGCTTTTGGAATCAAGAGGTATTAAGAAAAATTATGAGAGCATGCATGATTTTACATAATATGATTATCAAAGATAAACGAGACGACCACAATTTTAACTTTCAAATACAAATTATGAATTGGGAGAAAATAGTGAATTAGCACCTCATATTTCTCATGATTATATCATGGAATATGCGACGCACATCCAAAATAATATTTAACTCTGTGATAGGGTAAAACATCATTGGCTACAAACTAACTTGATTGAACATATATAGGAGCAATTTGGACCCAGTAGTTGACATTTAAATGTCATAATTGACTATTTTAAATTGTATGTTGATTTTCCATTCCTTTTTTTCTCCCCCAAATGTTGGCTTTGTACTATTTTAAATTGTATGTTGTTTGTATTGATTTTAAATTAAATTATTGTGTTTCTTAATTTATCTTAAATATTATTCATAAATAAACTATTGTGAAGTCAACCAATTAAAATAATTTATATTTTGATACTTATATATTTTTAATAAATTAATTAAAAACCATTATTGCTACATGCAAATAAAAAATTATAATTTGATTTATTTATATGTTTATTTAACATAGTGAGGAAAATATTAAAAGTATTATCTAAAAATGACAATATAACATGAGACCCACAAAAAGTATTAAAAATTATGAATAAATTTTATTTAAGTAACTCATAGATAAAGTAGAGAATTGTTTAAAAAAGAGTTATTTAAAAAGCTGACATGGTATGTTAAGTTACTTCTTAAGCAACTGATGAATAAAGGTGGTCTTATGCACAAGATTACCAAAACTATCTATGGATATGTCACATCAAAGACTTTCAATTGTATGAATCTATCTATAATGTTCCCCATAAATTTGTCAAGTGAAATTCATATTAATATGAGCCTATGTAATAGCTCTAATAAACTTAGTCAATGGATATCTACATGCTGAATGACCTTCTTTTTAAGTCATCTGTACTCTAAAATATGTATATAATAAGAATTTTTGGCACACATTAGGCTTATGACAAAAAGTTTTTGGCACACATTGAGTGCAAACTTACAACTTGCTTTACACTAAGTGAAAGCCAAGCGACATAAAGCTAAATGTGTCAAACATCAAGATTTCCATTTACAAGTCATACTTATTATGTTTTTATGGTAGCCGACTGTTGAATCATGAAGGTCTTGAGAGATCATAGACATATAAAAAATTAAGAGTGTATTTAATGTTATGATATTTGTGTGCTTGAGCTTATATTGAGTTTTATGTATTTATAGCGTTTCAATCGCTGATCTCTTATTCCAATTCAATGGAATGTTACCTTTGGTGGTTTTTGTTAGTAATGTCAATTTCTTTTAAGGTTTCATGAGGACGAGGAGCCCACATGAGGCAACAAAATGGATATAAAAATATAATTTTCCTACTGTTTTTTATGTTTAGTTTCAACATTCTCTTACGAAAGCATAATTGAAGACTTGGTCATTCTCTACTTATTATGCTCTTGAAGCTCTATTGTGGACGGTGAACTGTTCAAATAAATAACTTCTTTAATCGTGCATAATACATATTCGACCCATCCAATGCGGTGGGTGAAAATTTTCAAATCCATCCAATAACTCGAGTTTGTCATCAAACCTATTAGGAGATGTCAGCGAAATCGATCTTGAATATTTTGGAAAAAGTTCAGTTTATTTGTGGTTTTTTTGTATGTACTATTAGTTTCAATTTATTTGAAGTAATGGAATTTGCAACTTTATATAATGGTATAAAGTTACACGAAACCTGTATTTTTAATTTCTAATAACATAGTATTTAAACTTTTATTTTTGCTAATTAAATACAATTTAGGTGTTTATACTTTATTTTGATGCATTTTAATGTCTATGCACAAATTAATTTACTAAAAAGTAATATTTGAATTTTTTATAATTGATATATTATTTAAAAGATGAAAAAAGTTATTTTTGGTCATATTGTTTAACCAAGCATAACTTTTAAATGTGATGTTTGATTTTGGTAAATTTTATATTATTGGTAAGATCATATAATGTACTTTAATTTAAAATAAAATAAAATCTCATACATGTCTTGATACAAGTATATCAAGAGAATAGTAGGTTTACCCATATTTTAAAAAAATCACAAAATAGGATAGGAAGCAAATTAATTGTCAAAATAGCTTTGCATGATTTTAAAATCCCATGTCTCATATGCAAGTCACAAAATAAAAAATTGCAATTCTAACATGTGATTTATCAGGTGGTAGCTGGCATTACTCTTTGGTCGTCTCTCTCTCTCTCTCAGTCTCTGTACTCTTGACTTTCTCTTTTTTTTTTTTTTTGACTAATAGGGGTAGAACAAGCCCAAAAAATAAAACAATATAGTTTCTACGAAAGCTAATCCCAATTACATTTTGTTGCAAAATATCAAAATACAACTGTGGAGGGAATAAAAAAGATGTAGCCTAATAGGAAAATTGTAGGCTTTTTTTTGCAAGGCGATCAACACATTGATTATCTTCCCTTTATATATGTTGTATTTGCACATCCTAATCACTTTGAAGTAACTTATATATGGGGCTAAGAATATTAACTCGCTTTTGGTCTATATTACATATCCCAGATAGTGAGTTAACAGCTATCATATTATCCATCTCAACGATCAATCGATCAACCCCTAACCTTTTCGCAAGTTTCAACCCCTATGGAGCACCCTATAACTCAGCTACCATAGCTGTACTCTTATCAATCTTCTTCAAAATACTACAAAGATGTTTGCCATTACTATCTCTAAGAATGCCACCCACGTGCTACGTAAATTTTGATTTGCTGCACCATTTGTGTTATCTTGAGGAAATACCAACCTATAAGACAAGAGTGCCTGCTATTCATATTCTTACCACATGTCAAAAAAGAGTTGTCGAATTGAATCTCCTTTGCTTTGGAAAAAAATCTATTACAGTAACAATTGCTCATTAACTTGCTTCTCTATCAATACTTCTTTATTCCACCAGTTCCAAAGCAATTGGCACGTAACGACAAAAAGGATTCTCCACTAAACTCCATCTACCATCCTTTTATCTTGCAAATTAACAACGACCATTGTTCTAGATCACCAAGCATGACTTATTAAAATTATTAGCAGGAACCACACATATATAGCCTTATGGCATTCACGCATCACATGATGGGCACTTTCAATAATGATGCACAAAGTGGGCAACTTTTGTCATTAATAAGTGTCTTTTACTTTATATTTTTCCTAGGAATTTGAGCTCATTTTGGTGTATTTTTTAATAAATTCCTATGAATACCTATGCTTTTAATGTTAATTGTTGTTTTATAGCTTCTTGAGTTCAAAGAATGAGAAATAAAGTGTTTTTATTATATTTGGAGCAAAACAATAAATAAGTCAAAGTTGGACAAAGTCGAGCCCTATGAAATCACTATTGAGGCTGAAAAGTTGAAGTAGAACGAAGAAAAATGGTCTATCACGCTTTAACCTGAGCCCTCGATGTGACCATCGACATGTGTCCTGAAGAGATCGAGCCTCAATTTATAGAAAAGCTTCTGTCGAACCTCAAAGTCGAGCCTCGTATTTGACCCTCGATAGTTGCTATTTGAAGACCAATTCTTGGACAGATTTACTTCATGTCTCAGTTATTCGAGCCTTAACGACTCCAATTTTACCTCGATAGATGGATGGATAAAAACACAAGTATTCCATAGCATTTTAGTGTTGTCATGCCTAGAGGGGTACCCTAAACATGGTAGTTCGCTATACATAATACTAAAGCCTAAAAATGACTACCTCAGTCACGCAAAGGCTTCCATATCATGTACAAGGCATACATCACAACTAAGGGAATGGATCGAAGTAGCACAATTTACATTGATAATGATTAAGTAACAAGGCAAAGAGAATACTTATCATAAAACATAAACATGGTAAGTTATAATTTTTAGGACATATCCCTCTATTATCTTCAAGTCAAAATAAATGCACTCCTTAGAAACTTTCAAAATACTAACATAGCATACATTACATATGAGGAACCTTACAAAGTAACTTCATCCTATGTTCCTATTGCCTTCATAAAAGTTTAACATTCTTCCATGATTTTCTTAATGTCATGATCTTCAATTTAAGCCATGGGTATACTTGTTTCAATAAAATCTATAGGGCTATAAGCTTACAACTAGCTTAGTGAGATATTCCTTTTCATTCGCACCATGGTTTCAAATAAGTTCATTTAAATTTTCACACATATGCTATGCATACAATGCAACAATACGTGATTTCACAAATATATATAGTTATCCGGAAACCATATATAGAACGGATTTACCCCTCCGTATCAAAGGTTAGGAAATTGTTGATGAAGATTCTCGACCTTCTACTGCTAGTTCCCAGGTCCCCACCTAAAGCGTTCGATTGGCTCGGCTTTAGACCTAGAGTCGCATTCCTCAAGCAATTTGGATTCTCTAGAAAGGAACATGACTCGTGTCCAGCACGATAACAGTCAATCAACTCTACACATAGGAGTAGTAGCTTTCTGAAAAAAAATGAGACTCCATGGATGCTAAGCGTGATTCTTAAACCAAACCTTATTAAGGTTTATTAGGGGGAGTGCTCAATCAATTTAGCAAACAATAAGCAGTCATACAAGTTAGTAAACAAAACACTTAAATAGGCAATTTGAAATTGGGATATTCTTAATTCTCATTTCACACATAAGCATAGAATCACATATATACATATTCCCGGATTCCACATATATTCTTAGTATACTAATGCTACTGCTTTACAAGCATAAGCAAGGTAACGAAATTAAGAGGAATAACTCACTTCCATTTCGCAATCTTCTTAGTCGTAGCAATCCTCAAGAAAGGTAATCTCGTATCCTTCGTCACCTAGACAAGAAATACTCAAGATGAGTATTTCGTAGAAATTCTACTTAAACTTTCTAATTCTATTTCACTATGTTCGTCAAAATCGCATAGAATGAAATTTCAATTTAAATAACCATAACTTACTCATTTTAACTTGGAATTTTGCATATAATATACAGTTTTCTGCCTATTCGAAAAGATCCATCCATTTCTAGGGTTATTTTTGTCATATAAAGGTTCCAAAACCTAGGGTATAGAGTCAAAACAAATATTTTTAGATTTTGCGAAACAATTTTTCCAACTCACTTCATTCAAAAATCCTTTAGTATATATATATATATATGATTGATAAATCCCTTGAGTATATAGATAAGCTCACTTTATATGCAAAAATTCTAATGGTAGTGTCTCAACAATTTATTTCATAAAACAATTCATTTTAAAGTGTTAAAACTTAACTTGACAAATTTCTTTTCAAGTATTTTGAAGAAACTTTATATTGTTCTAGGTTATTATAAATGAATATATTCTTATTTTATTTTCCTAATCCCTTTTTCCAAAACAAGTTAATTTTCCTTTAACTTTGGTCCTTTATAGTTTTTGCTTCCAGTGATAAAAGATCAAAGTTATCAAAAGTTTATTCAGTTATTGGTATCCTATTTATAAATTTGTAGTTAGAATGGTCTTAGAAAATGAGTCTTTTCTTTTCATATTTCCTGTTCAAAATATAAATTCTTGTTTTCTAAATCTTGGTCTTTTATTTCCTCTACAAATTTTATTTGAAAAGAATCCTCTTTATTGATAAAATCCTTTGTTTTTAATCTTATCATATTTATATTCTTTGAAAATAAGTTCCTTTTTTAGAAACTTGAAAATCATTATTTTTCCTAAGTAGGTTTATAACTTTATGGGTGATTTTATCTTAACTTTGGAACTAGTTTGCTTCTTGGTTTTGTTATGGAGTTGAAAAGAGTTTAATCTTAAGCTTTTTGTGAAAACTTTGAATACCAACAAATTATTTTACTGAGGTTGTCATATTGTGAAAAGGAAGTGTTTATTTCTTATATTTTCTTGGTAAAGCTATCTTTGTTATTTGAGAAAACTTTGAGAAAACTTGTATTATTTCATTTCTATGTTGTTGATAATAACTCCATTATTTAATGATAAGTCACATAATAGAAAATTTGGTTTCAAGTTTCTTTATTAAAGAAAAATTCTACTTTTAAATTTAGTTGAGACAATATCATTATGTAGATGCATATATTATGAGCATGTTAAATAATAAGAATATGAGAAAGATACTAAAAACAAATAATAATAAGTAAGATAAAAATATCAAGTATTGGGAACCATAACTTCATCAATCAAGGTATCCCACTCAAGTATTGAGAGCCTTAGCTTTATCAAGGCATTCCGAGACTAAGAATAGTCCAGTCCCAAAAAGAATAAAGAAAAGAAAAAAAAAGGTTGTTTTGACTTGATGAGGACAAGTCTAAGGCTAGAAAGACTAATCTTAAAATAACATTAAATAAATAAATTGCAAAGCATGAAAAATAAATAAATAAATAACAAGTGAGCTTATATGGTCTAAAGAATATATATAGATACATAAATATATTTAATTAGATATGAATAAGAAGTTAGCATAATAACAATAATAATATAAGCAAAGTATAATAATCATCATAAAAATGTGGAAATGAATGTTCATGAACAAGAAAAATACATAAACATAGTGTAGCTTCCATAACATTAAGTTTAAGAAACTCACACCATGATCATGTAAAGTTACATGACATGGGTAAAATATTGGTAGGAAGTAGAAGATGAATATGAGATTATGTTGTCAGTGATATGTGGTAGATAGTTTGAGTAAAAAAAAAGGATTTTTGCGAAGAATTGGTTTAAGAGAGTTTTGGTAGAGAGAAATTTTGGAAAGAGAATTTGTGGAGAGATTTTGAGAGAGTTTTGGTAGTAAAATGAGTTGTTTAAAAGAATGAAGGAGAAATGAGGTATTTATAGAATTTTGGAGTGAAAATTAGATGTAATTAAATTAATTGAAAAAGAAAATAATTGAGAGTGAAGAGAAAGAGATGGTGGACGGCAAAGGAAGGGGAAGAGAGAGAAAAGTGATTAAAAATTAATTTTAGAAGAAAAGTGTAAGAAAAGTTTAGTAATATGTGGTATAAAGTTTTTTACGGGAAAAGGAAATTGTAAGAAATAGATATATAGGTTGTAACAATAGATAGTAAGAAAAAGTAGAGATAGATGAATAGTAATGAATAGTAGAATAGTACTATGAATAGTAGACTAGATTATTAAAATACTGGTAGAAATGAAAATACGCGTATAAATGCGATATCTGTAATTTTTAGTTACCGAAAAATTCTAAAACTGATATTTTTGAAAATCTTATATTTTTACAAGTCTATTGGTATTAACAGAATATTTTTGCCGTCCGGTGTACCAGGGCACGGTTTTTGAAAGCTGATCCATTCGGATCAGAAGGACACTAGAAATTTGTGAATATGATATTTTGAAGCTTCCCTATATTATTACGAGCTATTATCAACAATTATTTCCATTTCGTTGTTTAGGGTTTAAGAGTGCGGGATTGCCAGATCTTAAATACTATAGTTTGTTGTAAGCTTTGTTGACTTTTAGGATTCCGGTTTGATACCCGGCTTATTAATTTTATTTGTAAAATTATAAAATTTTGGGGTTTTGTCTGTATTATATTTTTAGTTCAACGTCTATGGTTTATTTCACTTTATTTGTGATTATTTAATATTTTTTAGTTCTCGGGATCATTTAAACGAGTCTAAGGTTATGGTTGACTTAGTTTGACTTTTGGTGAAAATTGAAACTTTTATTCTAGAATTCACCTATGGATTTAAGATCTTATTATTTCATTGTCGAGTGTTATCATCTTGATTTGCGTTAGGAATCGGATAGATAATTTGATTGTTGTACGGATGTTGAATAATCGATAGTTGGATTTTCTATTTTATTTTGAGGGTTTTCTTTTCTCAAGATTATGAATTCTCGTGTTCGACCTTATTTAGAATTTTGGTTTTAACTTGGGCTGATTTTCACGGTTTTTTTTTTTTTCTGACTTCGATAATTATTTTCTAAAAATTATGAAAATTTCAAGGGGTTACAAGTGTTGAGCCTGTTTTCCATTCACTACGAGCACCTAACCAAAGCTGCATTTTGCATTGCGACAGCCAAAGCGCATGAAAAGACATGCGTGGGGAGATGAGAAGAATTCTGTTATGAAAGAATCTTCCATGTCATGAAATAAATACGTCATGTTTTCCATACCTTTGGTCTATAAATAACGGGTAAACAAGCGGTGTAAGCAATGCACAATATTGCAAATTTTCTCTGACATAGTTTTAGAAAGAGAATTCTAGGGCAATAGAAATTAATTTTCTTCTTTCTTTAAAAGACTCGTAGTTTTCTAGGTAAAATCGTTTTAACCTTGGTGTTTGTAGTTGTTGTGAGAATCTAAGCAATCAATTGAATTATTCTTCGAATTGATTTTATTTCTTAAGATTTGTTCTTAAATGCTTAAACCTATGGAGAAATAATCTCTTATAGCTTAGGTTTGCAAATCCAAATCCTGATTCATGTGATTTCAAATGCGCTTTTAAGTAAAGGGATTGAGTATTTGTAATTTATAGCTTGGTTTATGCGTGGGTCTAATTGTGTGGTGCATCGGTTAGATTCATGCTTGATTTCAATTGAATAGGCTGAGAGGCCATTCTTTTGAATAGATTTGTGGCTACTAATGGAGTTAATCCTTTTTACCTTGAGAGAGGATGGGTGAAAAATTTCTGTCACTTGTTTTTAAAATTCATTGAGTTAATTTTTTCAAACAAAGGATTCTTATTCTTTATACGGGTCTAGTACCTAGATCTATAACTACTGTCTTCGAGAGAAGCTTTAGTTTATCTCAGTGAATCCGACGATACAAGTATCCTAGCAAACTACTATCTTAAAGTATTGTTTTTATGAAATCACATGATAAGGAGTTGGTGTAGTAAACCTGGGATGTGTTTTTGTGAAGTTACAAACCCATTCTCTAATTTTGCCCAGCCAATGCTTGTGAATATTCCATTAGCATAGTTCAGCTTTTGTTTTTGCCATGTTCTTCTAAATTTTTCCTTGGCTAGATATTGGATGGAATGTGATTATGGTATTTACCACCAATCCCTTGGGATCCAACCTAATTCTTTCTATACTACTTCAGTAGGTGCGCTTGTCAATGCTAGAACTAAACTGAAGTTGAACAGAACCAATTTTCTTTATAAATTTTGAAAACTTTAACTTTCAAATTGTGATTTTAGATTGAGTTTATCTAACGATCGAACCAAGTTTCCTAGCACCATTGTTGAGGATCGATGTTGGGATTCATTTATTTTGAAGCTTAACAGGGCAATATCAGAAAACATTTCCATTTATTATTCTAGTCGCTAAAAGTTATAAATATTATATATATATATATATCTATTTTTCATATATCTGTAAATATTTATGTTTCTTTTCTATATATTTTTGTGCTAACCGTTTTTTTTTTTTGTTGTATATATCTGTTTTTGTATATATCTTTCCTTTTTGTTGTTCTATATATATTTGTGCTTTTTTTTTCTTATTTCTTTGTTTCTTTTTGTACATATTCTTGTATTTTCCTGCTTTTCTTTTTCTCTATATAGTTCTTTAATCATTTAATTCGTTCATTCTTTTTTCTGTAAATATATGTTATTCTTTAATTCTTTAATTCTTTAATTCGTTATTTATTAATTCTTTTTTTCATGCTAAGTTTTATTTGTTTCTATATGATTCTCCTCTAAAATAAAATGTAGGCTTATGACTAGGAGTCACTCTAAATCTTTGTTTCCATTTAATCCAGAACCCCAATGTATATGGAGAAAATCCAGATCAGGGAATGAAAAGGGATCAAAATTTTTGTTATATGAAATGGATGAAAATGAGAATAGAGGAGAAATCCATGAAGAGTTAAATCCTAGTAAGGTGAACCAACCAAGGACTATGCTTGAATTTTGTATACCAAATCTAGAAGGAGCGAACAACAGCATAGTTAAGCCTCAAGTTGCAGCAAATAACTTCGAAATTAAGCCTAACATTATCTAGATGGTACAACAATATGTGTAGTTTAATGGACTGCAAGGTAATGATCCAAATAACCATCCACAACAATTTTTGGAAAGTCGTGATACCTTTAAAATTAATGGCGTGTTGGAGGATGCAACCAAGTTAAAAATGTTTCCATTTTCCCTTAGAGGGAATGCAAGTAAATGGCTAAACAATTTACCCAAAAAATCCATTGCCACTTGGCAATAGATGGTTAAAGGATTTATGAGAAAATATTTCCCACCATCTCGTATAGCCAAATTAAGAGCTGATATTGCTTTATTCCACCAAATGGATTCTGAGACCTTGTATGAAGCTTTTAAAAGATGGAAGGAGTTGGTAGGATGATACTTGCACCATGGATTACTTGAATGGACCCAGGCACAAACTTTTTATAATGGTTAAAATTATGGGACTAGGCAATTGATCGATGCTATAGTTGGAAGGAGTTTGAATTATAAGTCTCCTGAGAAGTTTTTGAACTTATTTGAGGATGTGGCGAACAATCATTATCAATGGTCTTCTATGAAAGCAAAGAAGGAAAGTTAGAAGGTGTCTTTGAGCTTGACCTAGTGACCAACCTAGCTTCCAAAATTGATTTTCTGAGTAAGAAAGTAGAGAGTTTGTCCATAGGACTTGGACAAGTGAACATGATTGAGAATAGATGTGGACCAACTTTAGAGGGAATGACATCTAAGAGTGTTGAATTTGTGTCTAACTTTGCTAGCCAAAAGAATGACTTGTTCAGCAACATAGATGAAGGAACCACCAAGATTTTAGGTGGAGTAATAACAACTTTCCCTAATCTTTTGGTAATTCACAAAATTATCATGGTCAGGGTCAAAGGATGAATGTTGCTCAAAACAACAAAGGTTCGTTGGAGGACATGCTATCACAAATTATTAAAGCTTCTGAGAATAGATAGCAAGAAATTAATGCAACTTTAAGAAATCATACTGCTGCAATTCATAATTTGGAAACTCATCTTAGCTAAATTTCAAAGTTACTCTCAGAAGGACCCTCTAGATCTTTACCATCAAATACAAAAGCTAACCCTTGTGACTCGTCGAAGTAATCCTCGGATGATTATCCTATGTTTTTGCTTTTGTTTAAGAAGGACTTTTTAGAAAGTTTGTTTGTAAAGACAATTATCAAGTTTTATACCTGTTCTATTTATAAGTAATGCATATGATGAATGCTTTTATTATAATTTGTGTTTGAATGCATGGAATAGTAGTAAATAAATGAGATTATTTGTTGTTTTACCTTTCTGAGAGTTCTGATATAGGTAAAAATTGAGCCTCGAAGCAACTATGAAATTTTATAAGTCGAGCCTTAAGTTAAGCCTCGATAATGATCCTCGATATAAATCCAAGACTTTGCTATTTCTTTTTGCAGGAATAAAATAAAGGCCATTTTTAAGCCTCGATTCTTTATTTCTTTATCCTTTTGATAACACGTAACTTATTTTCAAGTCAAGATTCGTTAATTCATTAATTCTTTTGCAAATAAATGATTCAAAACCTAATTTGTCGAACCTAACATTACTCTCGACGCTTCTGAATATAAAAAGAACAAAAAGATTGTTCACTTCCCTCTTACATTCAAAAATACATTTTCAAACCTACTAGAAAGAATTTCTCTATGTATAATTTGCATTCATAAAAACTTCCTAAATATCAAAACTTTTCCTTACATGAAGAATCAATCCGTCAAGGAAAGATCTTTGCTTTCTTTTTTCTTTTATTTTTACTGTTTATCTATGAATTGATTAAATTTGTATATTTTTAGGGTTTTACAAAATTTTAGAATGTTTGATAAATAGCAAAGTTTTTCTTTGATGATATGAATTGGTTTTCAAAACTTTGTGTAATCAGTCACAAACTTCATTTCTGAAACATTGTTTTTCTGTATAGATTTAGTTTCTTTCTAATTATTCGAAAAAAAGTAATATCAAGTTTTGGTTCAAAAAATGAAAGAGAACTAAGGATTTTTCATTTTTAATACTCTGAAAGAATCAGAAAGTTTGGATTTAAAAGAAGAAAAGGAAGAGATGGTAAATCCGGACCGAACACTTAGACAATTAGCAACTCTGGATGTGACTCAACAACCACTTTGTATTCAATACCCTGAATTGAATGTGGATTTTGAGTTGAAATCCGGGTTGATTCATTTGTTGCCTTCTTTTCATGGCTTGGAAAACGAGGACCCTCATAACATTTGAAGGATTCCACGTTGTCTGTTTAGCATGAAACCTCAGGGATATCTGAAGATCAAATTAAATTGAGGGCTTTCCCATTTTCATTAAAGGATAGAGCCAAAGATTGGTTATTCTATCTACCCCCTGGATCAATCACCACTTGGACCGACATGGTGAAGTCATTTTTGGACAAATTTTTCCCTGCTACTAGAGCCGCAAACATAAGGAGGGAAATTTGTGGGATTAAACAAAGAGAAATTGAGAATCTGCATGAGTATTGGGAAAGGTTCAAACAATTAGTTGCCAGTTGTCCTCAACATGGCATATCAGAACAACTCCTGATACAATATTTCTATGAAGGATTGCTTCCTTTGGAGAGGAAGATGATGGATGCAGCGAGTGGAGGAGCGATAGTAGATAAAACCCCTGCTCAGGCTAGGGATTTGATCTCACTCACGGCTGCAAATTCCCAACAATTCGGTTTCAGACAAGATCCTTCAACAAGACGAGTCAACGAGGTAAGTGTCTCACACTTAGAATCTCAATTATCTAACTTGACTTCTCTTGTCCAGCAGGTTATCCTTGGAAATACCCAACAAGCGAAAGCTTGTGGTATTTGTGCTTCAAATCACCCCACAGACATGTGTCCAACCCTTCAAGATGACTCATATGCGCATGCAAATGCAATTGGTGGATTTCCAGGACAAACACACCCCCTCAAAGAAGATATGATCCCTATTCCAACACATACAATCCTGGTTGGAGGGACCATCCAAACTTCAGCTATCAACCAAGGCCTCAACCACCACCACAACAAGCTTCGTCTTCAAGTTCATCACTTGAAGATATTGTCAAGTCTCTTGCAATTAACACGAAGCAATTTCAGGATGAGACAAGAAAAAGTATTCACAATTTGGAGAGTCAAATGAGTCACCTTGCCACCTCTGTAGGTAAGTTGGAGCAACAAGGTAAGTTACCTTCTAATACTGTTAATCATAAAGAAAATGTGAGTGCAATTTCCTTGAGATCTGGAAAGGAATTGCAAAACTCTAGTAGGAAGGTAATTGAGACCACCTCCAAAGATTTTGAAAAAGAGAACCCCCACATGGAGGAAAAACAAGTAGAAAAATTTTCCCCCGTTCTATAAGCCTGTTCCCCCATTCCCTTCTAGGTTGAATAAGTCCAAGATATTGGATGATGAGAAGGAAATTTTGGAGACTTTTAGAAAAGTCGAGGTAAACATTCCATTATTGGATGTGATTAAGCAAATACCTCGATATGCGAAGTTTCTGAAAGATCTTTGTACAAATAAGAAGAAGCTTAAAGGGAGTGAGACAGCTTTTATGGGTGAGAATATATCTGCTGTCCTTCAAAAGAAGCTACCACCAAAGTGCAAGGACCCTGGTACGTTTTCTATTCCTTGTATAGTAGGTCATGTTAGAATTGAAAATTGCATGTGTGACCTAGGGGCTTCAGTTAACATTATGCCTCTTTCAATCTATAAGAAACTGAATATTGGATCTTTGAAAGAAACAAGAGTAATCTTGCAACTTGCAGATAGATCCAATATATATCCATCAGGTATTTTGGAAGATGTTTTGGTACAAGTCAATGGATTAGTGTTTCCCGCTGACTTTTATGTAATTGATATGGGTGAGGAGATATATTCACAATCACCTACACTTTTGCTTGGGAGACCATTTATGAAAACATCTAACACCAAAATTGATGTGAATGAAGGAGTCATGACAATGGAGTTTGATGGGGAAATCATTAGATTCTCTGTGGATAGTGAAAAGAAAATCACTTCAAATATTTCTCAAATTTTTGCTATTCATAAAGATGAAAAACAGGTTGTGGAAGATTTGGAAGATAAGAGCCTAGTTGATGAATCTAAGAAGGATGGGCTTGGAGAGATTAGTGTTGACACTGGACAATTTGAGGAGAAAAGAAGAGATGATGAGTTGAATCTCAAGAAGGAGGATGAGCTTAAAAAGCACACTAGTGATCAATTTTATGATCAATTGTTGAGGGCTTTAGATGGAGAAATCACTAGGGTGAATCAAGAGAGGAGTTTATTGGAGATTTTCCCCATGGCTGAAAACGGGGAGACTTTTATCTTTGAGCCTCCATGAGATGAGTTGGAATAGTCCAGCTAAGGACTATAAAGAAGCGCTTCATGGGAGGCAACCCATGGTTTTATTAGTTACTAATGTTTTTGCTTTTGTGTGCTTTTGTTTTTCTTTTTGTTTTTGTTTTGCAGTTAGTTTGGTTTTGAAGGAAACATTCTCTCAAGAGCTTTAAAGGACAAGAACTTCAAAAGAGCTTCAAGTACTAAACCGGGGAAGTATCGTTATTCCTTTATCCTTCATCTTTATTTCCTTACCTATTATGGGCTGAATTAGGAACAGTGAGGACACTGTTCAAAATAAGTGTGGGGGAAGGGATAAGATGATAAGGAGATTTGAGTATTATTGTCTGTTGATGTCGGAATATTTGAATATATTTGCATATTTGAGATATCTGATCTGATTTGTGTACCCACACTTGAATTGTTAAATTGTTTGTTCTTGAGTACTATATGCCTAATGGCAATTTTAGGCCAAATTTTTTGCCAAAATTTTTCAAAAATTTTATGAAATCTGGAGATTGTGCTAAATGATTTATATAGCATCTACATAAATATGGAAATGGACTTGCTAAAGTGTCTTACTCATCCATTGTTGTGATTATAATACTTGGTCAAAATTGAGTAGCAAAATCTTTGAGGAACAAATTTATCTTGTATTTAGCCTTAGAATTGGAAGTTTAAGAGTAGGTCGAGTTCTTAAGTGAAAAATAAACAGGTTTACTTCTAGGAATAAGTTAACATGTATATACTCCTCTTGAATTTTTTTAAAAGAATTTTTCAACATCTAGTAAAAGAGATAAATGACACTTTTTACTTAGTGAACCATGATAAAAAAGTCTTTTATGTGTATTGCATTCAAAGTAAAGAAACAAGCATAGCCACTACTCCGCTAACTTAAGCAATTGAGTTATGAGTATCCAAACTTGAATGTTAGAGTGAGAGAGAGTTCTTAGGGGTCCCTTTTAAACCTGGTTACTTGGGTGATGAGCCCGGGATACCGACTCAATGAACTCACTATAACGATAAGGGAGGAAAGGCGAAAGTTCACTATATGAGCTTTGAAAGAAAAAGAAAATATATATAATAAGAGCTGAAAAGAAGCGGGCAAAAACCCGTCCAGAGAACACACTCTGAAGGCTCAATATATGCTTGAATAAATCAAAAGGAATATGAATGCTAAAGTACCACTGAAATAAGACTTATAATAAATATGGAGAAAATCTAAGGAAAGAGTTGATATCATATGCTTTTACTTTATGTTGTGAGGAGTATATATCTGTTAAATATCCAATGAAGTCCAAATGGGTGTTTTTCTTTACTGAACTGAGAATTTACTTTTGAATAGAAGAATCTCTTGCTAAACATTTGGATTAAAGTTTGTTCTGTTTAGATTAGCTTTTGAATTTTGATTGAAGTATTTTAATTACATGTGATCAATTTGGTCAGAGTGGTAGGCACTAAAATTGCATGTCATAAGAATAATCAAAGAAAGATGCTTGGAATTCAAAAAGTGAAGTTAGCACTCTCTATGATAGATTTCAATTGTGGTTCTAATTGTATTGCTTGAGGACAAGCAATGGTTTAAGTGTGGGGGAATTTGTTGAGATATAATTTACTCAATCTATATGGATAAAACTTGATAAACTTGTTATTAATTTATAGAAATATGAGGAATTGATACTTAATCAAGTTAATATCGCATTTCAGGTCCATAAAGCAAAAGGAAAGACTTAGAGGAATTAAGTATGGAGAAAACACATCAGAGGAGTCATGGCCGCCAGCCATGAAAAGATGGCCGCCAGCCATGGAAGTGACGAGGAGCGACCAGAAGCTCCATGGCTGCCGGCCATGGAAGGATCACCGCCGGCCAACATTTATGGCCGGCATGGGGAGTTAATGGCTCCGGCCATGGGGCCGGCCATCAAGTTGCAGGATCCTATTCGAGATTAAATGGCAGCCAGCCATGTAACAACATCGTGCCAGCAGTTTTCATATGAATTATTGTTCTATTCCTTCCTATATATAGAGAGAGAAGTCCAAGAGAGAGGGATCTTTGAATCTTTTTATTCTTTATACTTTCAAGAACCCTAAAGATTGCTTTTCTTGAATCATGAACAACTAATCTCTTTTCTAGCCAAGGGATTATTGCAACTCAATTCAAGATGGATTGTGAGACCTAATTGGGTTTGATTTCTATTATTCTCATCTTTGCATATTTGTATTTCATCTGATATCTATTGTTATTATTGCTTGATTATCTCTTATAACTTTGGATCCGGTTGTAGGATGATTGAACAATAATCAATCAATTAGACTCATATCCGTAATTGTATGAGTAATCTAATATAGGTGATGAAACAACACGTATGTCATAAAATAGATGGTTATTTGATGTTGTGATGAAATATAATCTAATTTAAATGATCCATGCTCTATGAGATTGTTGATTAGGGTTAGGTTTCTCTTTTCTTAATGCAATTGATGGATTAAACCTTAAGAGCGTATTTAGGGTTATCTATTTGATTAGGAATAATCAAAGATCTTATCTTGTTATTTAATATCTAAGGAGAAATTGAATTTCAATGCTTATTGGAATTTATAACTAACCTATTCAAAGTAGGAATAATAATATTTGAGTCTATGATCAATCTTGAGAATTGAGTTGTAATGAAACCTAGGCTAGATAATCTTTTGAATATATAAATCTCTTTAATAGAAATAGGTTTATTTTATTTGCTTGATTTCAAAACCCCCCAATTTTATTTTCTTTTTCTCTTCTCAACCCTGATAGAAACTTAGGAATTTTTACCAGTCCCTGTGGAGACGATCCTGCTCACACTGTTTACAATCTTAGAGTAGGTTATTTATTTTTGTTGGATTCGACAACCACCAATTTTTTTCAGAACAATGGCACTAAAAAGGAAATGAATGCAATCTCACTCACAGTAGAAATTGAAAAAGGCAAAAGCTCAAGTAAGTACCAACTCTACTACTCTTAGTGATTTATCTACTGAAGATGGAGAGCGGTATAATATGTATTTGGTTCAGAAGAAGATAGTTGAAAATTTAGTTTTGAATTGGGAGTTGTTGAGGAATTATGGGATGAAGACTGAATTTGACAAGTATTTTGAAGATTGTATATGGAGGAGAATGGCTTTTATGGTAAGTTTGAATATGGATGGAGAAGTATCCATCTTGGATAGTTCTGTTAATTTTTTTGCATTTGGGGAACATAGGTAGGTTCCCATGACGAAATTTATTTTTATAATGGGCTTATACGATGATGAAGAACATTTGAATGAAGTGGAATTTCAGGAATTACCTCTTGAAGTGCCTAAAGCAGAGGTCAAAAGTTTCATTTCTGAGGAAATTCAAGGACCATTTGCTCCTTCAAGAACAATAGATTCAAAGTTTCAAAATAAAAGTGCAAGGATACTGCATTATATGCTAATCAAGAGTACCTTTTCAAAATTGGAAGGAGGTTCTACCATTGCTAAAGTAGAACTCCATCCAATGATTAGCATAATGAGGGGGATAAAAATAAATATGGGTTTGTTACTTGCTTGTGGAATAAAGTGTCAATCTTTTTTGCATTGCAAAGGAATTTTTCTTGGGGGCTTCATTACTAGAGTTTTAAAGAATTTAGAAATGTGGCTTGAGCAAGGACCTACTGTAAGCCCCAGAAAATTTCAGTAAATAATTCCAAGATAAACTTCGAAAATAAACCCTAAAAATCACTCCAAATTAAAACCGAATTTCAACAAGTCCTAAATCACAAACGAATTTAGAAACTTCTTAATCTTGAGAAAATGAAAATCTTTAAACAATAAAATAAGAACTCAGTGGTCTTCAAATTCAAAACCACGACGTACGAAAATTCCATATTTAACTCCGACTTATAAAAATGGGTAATATAAAGCTCAAAAACAAATTATTAAAAAGCAAATAACGATTGACTTTCGAAAATATAACTCAATTCAAGAATTTCGAAAACATTAAGAGATATTAAATACTTACAAAAATAAAATTCTCAAATTAAATATGTTGTATAAACATAAATATCAGTTTCCAATTTGGCAATATCTAAACCGGAAAGTCATCCGGAAACCCTAACCGGAATACAATAGTGTAAGTTCGGCAATATAGTGCCCCTAACCCTAGGGATCGAGATGTAGTTTAAATATATGGAATAACTAAGTTCGTTATAATTATCAGATTGGTAAATTTTTGACCTATTTCAAACTCGTTCGGATACAGACTTCGAAAGGCGTGTCCCAGGGCTCGAGATATCAAAAATATACCAATAGTGTCGTTAGACTCGTAATTTCATAAGATTTCCAAATATATCAGTTATATAATTTTTCAGGTTATAAAAGTTATAATTATAACCTTTTTATCGTATTTTCATTTCTACCGTAATTGATTAGTGTTTTACACTATTCATTTATTTCATTACACAATTTTATTTCTTTTATAATGTATACCTCGGGTTTCCTAGTAATCGAGTCAACTTCGGAAACCGAAAAATGAAACCCTAAATCGGTTTAGTTCAAGCTTTGTGAAAAAGACTTAGAAACCCCGTATCCGGCTTTTCTTCGGTTTCATATCAAAAGAAATTTTATAAAATAATTTAATATGGAATATTGTTTCAAAGTATTGTAAACACCAGTTTTTCAAGTAACCAAGATAACTCAAGAACCGGAAACCAAAACCCTAAACCGGAATAGCTTAAGACTGGAGTAAGAACTGGGAACCCTAATTCCGGCTTTTCCTCGGTTTCCAATTAAGAAACTTTTATAAGCAAAATTAATTTTGAATATAGTTCTTGATTATATTTTGAAACAAGAAAAGATCAGATTTTAAGAAAATTTCGATTCCAAGTCATCCCGAGACCCATTATAGAAAAGCGTGCTCCGGAACTAGAATTTCAAAAAATTTACTTATGAATACTTATTAGAATCGAAATAAAATAAAGATTTCAAAAATATAAATTTTATAATTTTTCGGCTTACGAAAAATACAGTTATAACCTTCTTATTCGTATTTTTCTTACTACCGGTAATTAAGTTGTCTTGATTACTATTCATTACTATTCACAAGTACAACCTATGACTACCCATTTGTGACACCTATATTTGCAACCCTTACCATCACTCAATCACTTCCTTTCCAAAGACTTTGTCCCTTAATTATACTACAATTTATGACATGTGATGTAGAAAGCTATCAAGACAAATCAATCAAAGAAAAATCAAATCCCCTTTTTGTTCTCTTGCCTTGGTTGGCGTGAAACCCTCCCCAACAAGTTCCAATTTGCAAATCTTTTATATTTTTTTTTCTTCCATTTTAACCTAATTTCATTTTATATATAAACTACTTTTCTCTCTCTCTCTTCATTCTTTCACTTTCAAACTTTTGCAAAGGTAAAACACTCTCATTTTCTCTCCCCCACACCCTCCATGCCGTGAGCCCGATGCCTCACCACACACACACACAACTTGTTTCTTCGCCTTTTGTCTTCTATTTTACTCTAAGTAAATAAACTTCTACTCCTTCTACTCATAGATCCTTGTTATGGCAATGTTATTCTTGGATATTTCAATTAAATGTCCCCATGATCTTTTGGTAGGGACAATGAGATATCAAAACAAGAATACCAAACCATCACAAAGTAGATCTACCTTTAAAGGAGCTTTCATGCCAAAAGCTTTATTTTTATCCATCAAAAAGTGTTTTGAACAAAAGATCTTTACAAAAATGTAAGTTTTTATGTTTTCAAAACTTATTTAAGCGCTTGATATAGTAGATCTACCATTTTACTACTCATATTCATGTAGGCATTTAAGATCTCATTATATTTTGAGTTTATGCATTAATGGTCTTTAATGTTTTGTCCTTAGTAAATAACCTTCCTAGTAATGATGTATAGGTAAATGAGTTAATAAAGTCAAAAAGGAAAACACTTTTCAAGAAATGAACTTGTGTAAATTCGGATGACTTTGGAAACCTAGGTTAAAAACACTTTTATCAACTTCTAAACATATATTTTACAAGAGAAATGAAGCCTATAGGTGATGGATAATGTTTGGTAATATTTTTCATGAGTCAAAATGAGTTTTTATTAAAGAAAATGTTAGAAACAAGAGATGAAGTCCAATAGAAGTTTGAGCTAAAAGTCTTGTAGGCAAAATTCGTAATAATGGATAGATGGTTAGAAAACACTATTTTTCCAACTTCAAAAATGGTATTTTCTTAAATAAATGAGGTCCTTAGGGTATAGGTAAAATAAATGCTTAAAGTTTTTAGTATAAAATACTTTTTTTCTCAAAGGAATCAACTTGAAAATGAAATTTTCTAAATTCGGATTTTTGGAACCACCCTAGTATAAGACCCACTTAAAAATTTACAAATGAAGATTTTATTAAAGAAATAAAGGCCTTAGGATATAACTAATATAAGGGTCAAAATTTCTTTAAACATAGTGGAGTTTTCCTAAAGAAAAGTCCTTAGAAATAGTAGGTGTGACCAAATGTAGCAAAGTTGATTTTTTAGACAAAAGCAAAATATAGTGTCTTAAGACAAAGTTTTATTTAAAATTCTTTAAGTCTAAAAATTTATAAGACCTTAGACACTTAAGAGTTCATATCATGACATACATGAAGGGAAAATCATTTCCATAGCATTTAGTTTCATTTTGTACTTAGGAATCTCAAGTGCATTCATGAAAACCGCATTTTTTGAAATCAACACAACCGCTGTACAGATCTGATCCCTCATTTCCAGAGCTTAGATATTTTCAAAACTTGATTTAAACTCCATATTTAGAAAGCTCTTCCGAAGTAGATAAAAATCGATATAAAATTTGCGAGATTCCGAGTTAAAATGACCAAGTTATGGCCGTTTTAAGTTGGAATTCCCGCTTAGGACGCGAATTACGAATTTGATAAGTTCGTATGAAGTCGTTGGATTAGTTTGAGTTGAAATACTTATTAGAGTATTTCTTCCTTTTTAGGTTATCCCGGGTTCGACGATTCCCTATCACTGGATTATATTACTAGAAGACCGGTGATCCAATGGCCGAGTGAGTTTTCTCCTTGTTTGTTACCTTGATTGTGCTGTAGTTAGTTGCATTAGAATTATAGGAACAAGATAAAAATCGATATGAATGGGGATGGGAGATATGATGAGACTGTGATGAATGTATGCCAAATAATACTAAAGCATATCGAAACCACGATTTGATTGAATAACTGCACCATTCCTATTATTTCTGTTATTTGTGTGATATTGGTTGGTCACTCTAAAGAATGTATAAATATTTTGACCTAAGAAAAAAGCAAATTGATCATGCATCGCATCGGACATATTGCATTTGGTAGCGTGCTGCTCCTACGCAGGTCGATTGGTATGGTCCAAGGACTCGTTTGGATAATGAGACCCGGGATCAGAGCTTATTCATAGGAAACTAAGGCGCATCGGGGATGCATTCCATGTGTGAGCCTAGCCGAGGCGAGTGCTATGAACCGAGAGCTTGGGGACTAGCAGCAGTCGTGTAGACTTCAATACCATCCCTAACCCAAGATATGGAGGGCGTAAATCCGTTCTATGTGTGGGTTCCGGATACCCATGCATAATTGCTTGCTCACGTGTTTGTTCATGCATAGCATATGATTGATTAATACATGCTTGTTATGGTACGAAATTAAGGGAATTCTCACTAAGCTAGTGTAGCTTATACCCCAATAGTTGTTTAAATGAGCAGGTTATTCCAAGAATGCTAAGTGGGGACCGAATTGGTTGGAGCCGGGAATGACTCCGGGATTTCGGCAAAGAATACGAATGTTTGAAGTTATTTGCTAGTTTTATGATCTGTCTTGTAATAGTTTATGTAGGGAAGTCTGGAGATGAATGTGATTGGAGTTGAATGATTTGTATTTTGAAGTGTAGTGGTTCGTATATGAAGTGTAGTGATTTGTATCTGAAATATAGTAAATTTATATTTCCTTTACATTGTTACTCATTTGTATCAACATAAAATGTATCATTCCGATGTGTCTTTTTTATGTGTTAGACGCCTTGTACATAGTATGGAAGCCTTCGCGTGACTGAGGTGGTCATTCTTAGGCTTTAATATTGTGTACGGCGGACTACCACGTTTAGGGTACCCTTTGGGGCGTGACAGTTAAAAAATGTGGTATGTAGTTACAAGGAGTTACAAAAGAAGTTCTTTAGGGACTGGACAATTGAAGTGGTTATAGAACCAATGACACTAGAGCCATAGCTTGTTCCATTATCAGTTGCACCAGCTCATCAAACTAGAGATGAGCCATAACCCCAACAAGAAGTCCAGTTAGAAATTCCTATTGAAGCCTCTACACAGAAGTTATTCCTCAACCCTCATTAACCAGTTTCCATAGATTAGAAGCCAAGATGAAAGAAATAAAGGAAGACTATCTGATCTTAGGAAAGGAACAAAAGAAAAAATTGAGGAATTGAGAAAAATGATAACAAATGTTTTGGAAGTGGTTTCCAAATATTTGCCTCAATCCACAACAGCTAAATCACCTTCTCCATCACTAGTTTTCGCAAAGTCACATCTTGATGATGATGCCAAACTATTCCCATCAACTAGACAATCACCCATATACTCTCCCACAATTTTGCCACATACTTCACCTGTAAATACACAATCCTATACACATTATGAGCCATAAATACATATACCCTAAACACAAACCTCCCAATAGTTGGCTGAGTCGCTTGGTTAAGAAATTGGTAAGGGCAATGAAGCTATTGTACAACCTAAAACATAACCAATTCCATCTTCTCCCACCCTAATAAATGAGTAAGAATTAACAAGCTTAGCTCCTATTCCTACCTTGCCCAAAACTTTCAAGAAACAGCGAATCAAGAAACCTATACCAAAAAGAAGGAAATTGATTATTTCTGATGATTTAGATGAAGACATTGCTCCCATTTCACTCAATAAAGAGGTTGTTGATGATCTAACACAACTATACATTATTGAAACAATAATGGAGCCAGTTTTAGAAGATGTTCTAGTAGCTCACCAGAGTGAGAATTCAGATGAAGAGTACAATCTAAACCTCCTAAGTGATCTTATTCAACAAATTATACAAAAGCTAGGAGCTGTAGAAAAAATTACAGTAGAGGATAAGTTGTTGTAGATATTTCCAATGAAGTTGTAGCAATAGTAGCAAATAAAAGGATTGATTTGAATTTTTGTTCGACTGATGAAGAAGAATTTAATGTCTTGGATACTCAACTAGATGTTGTCATGAGAAAATCTATAGATGAAATTTTGTTAGAAGAAGAGATAAACAATAATGAAATTTTTTTAGTGTATCCAATCACAAGTGCACCGTATAGTGGTCCGGGGAACTCCAACAACAGTAGGAGATATCTATTTTAGAGAACCCTTTGACCAAGTATTCTATGAAAGAATTGGACTACCAATTCCCTCAAATGAAGTTCTTGAAAATGATTGATAAGTCTCTTTTACTCTATCTCTTTTCTAGGAATTTGAGCCCATTTTAATGCATTTTTTAATAAATTCCTATGAATACCTGTGCTTTTAATGTTAGTTGTTGTTTTATAACTCTTTGATTCCAAAGAAGGAGAAATGAAGTGTTTTTATCAAATTTAAAGAAAAGCAGCAAAAAAAGTCAAAGTTGGACAAAGTCAAACCTTATGAAATCACCATCGATGCTGAAAATTTGAAATAGACTGAAGAAAAATGGATTGTTATGCCTCAACCTTGAGCCATAGTTGTCAAACTCGCGACTCTACTCATACGTTTGTACGAGTCCACGAGTTGATGATGATATTTCGATTCAACTCGTATACAAAATAGTTTTTTGAGTAAACTCGTAAGTAGAATCGTAGAATCGGTAGAATCAATAGTAAAATTGTAAGTAGAATCGTAGTAAAATCATAAAGTTGTAATTTTACACTTTTTTTTTCTATTTGAACTTTAAAAATGCAATCAATTTAATACATTTAAATTTAGGGTTTTTTGGGGTTGGTTCTTGATATTTATCTTAATCTAACTTATTTTTATTTTTTAAATATTTTTTTCTTTTTATTTCCTTTTTTTTTGTATTTTTCAGAGAGTTATTTTCTTTTAGGTTATATACTCTGATATATTTTGAACATTTTGAATGAAAAATAAACTAATATATAGTGATATATTTTTTCCTTTCTTAAATAATTTTCTATGTATAAATTTATTAGCCATAAATGTAATGATTTTTTATACAAATATATAGTGAACATGAAAATGTCCATTAGTGCACAAAACTAGCTACTCACACATGATAATTTAATTGATTTACAATATATCTTAATAATTGTAGATTATGAATCATCATTAAATAAAATATTTAATTTAGTTATAAAATTACACTAAATATATTAATGACAGTATGTGAATTATGATTGGTAAAACTTAAACTTTGGTTGTATGTAACTAATTTAATACTAAATTCTTTATTTTCATAATTTATTTAAAGTTTTATTAGTTTAGTAAGTACATCAATAGTTTTTGCAAGTAAATTTACATTGGTTATAAAATCTTACAATTCTACATTTCGATTTCATGTTCCGATTCTACGGATATGTTCCGATTCTATGGATCCCTTAGCGATTCTGGGTAGAAACTCGAGTTTGATAACCATGCCTTGAGCCTTCAACGTGACTCTTGGCATTGTTTTGATGAGATCGAGCCTCGATTTACAAAAAAGCTTCTATCAAACCTCAAGGTTGAGCCTCGTATTTAACCCTTGACAATTGCTATTTGAAGATAATTCTTGGACATATTTACTTTTAGCTTCAGTTATTCGAACCACGACAACTTCAATTTTTACCCTCGATTGATGGATGGACAAAAACACAAGTGTTCCTTAGTGTTTCAATGTCAAACCTATTTTCCATTCACTCTAAGCACTTGACCAAAGCTGCATTCGCGACAACCAAAGTGCATGAAAAGATGCGTGCGTGGGGAGATGAGAAGAATTCTGATATGAAAAAATCTACCACATCATGAAATAAATACGCCATGTTTTTTATGCCCTTAGTCTATAAATAAATGGGCAAACATGCATTGTAAGCATTGTATAATATTGTAAATCTTCTCTTATATAGTTTTAGAAAGAGAATTCTAGGGCGAAAAAAATCAATTTTCTTCTTGCTTTAGAAGACTTTGTAGTTTTATGGATAAAACCATTTTAACCCTGATGTTTGTGATTGTTGTAAGAATCTGAGCAATTAATTGAATTATTCTTCGAATTGATTTTATTTCTTTAGATTTGTTCTTAAATGTTTAAACTTATGGAGAAATAATCTCCTACAACTTAGGGTTTGTGAATCCAAATCCTAATTCATATGATTTCAAATGCACTTTGAAGTAAATTGATCGAGTATTTATAATTAGTAACTTGATTTGTTTTCGTAGGCCTGATTGTGTAGTGCACCTACTAGATTCATGCTTGATTTCAATTGAATAGGCTGAGGGATCATTCTTTTGAATAGATCTATGGCTACTGTTGGAGTTAATCCTTTTTACCTAGAAAGAGGACGAGTGAAAACTTTCTATCACTTGCTTTTAAAATTCATTGAGTTGATTTTTTCAAATAAATTATTCTTATTGTTTATGCGGGTCCAGTACCTAGATATAGAACTATTGACTTCGAGAAGCTTTACTTTACCTTAGTGAATCCGACGGTACAAGTACCCCAGCAAACTACTCACTTAGAGTATTGTTGTTATGAAATCACATGCTAAAGAGTTGGTGTAGTAAACCCTAAGCTGCAATTTTTGCAAAGTTACAAACCCATTCTCTAATTTTTCCCCGTAAACGCTCGTGAATATCCCATTATGGTAGTTTAGCTTTTGTTTTTACCATGTTCTTATAATTTTTCCTTAGCTAGATAATAGATGGAATGTAAGTATGGTATTTGCCATCGATCCCTTGAGATCTAACCTAATTCTTTCTATATTACTTTAGTAGGTGTGCTTGCCAATGTTGGAAGTTGCTAAATCGAAGTTGAACAGAACCATTTAGCTTTATAAATTTTGAAAACTTCAACTTCGAGTTTTGATTTTAGATTGTATTTATCCAACGATCTAACTAAGTTTTCTAGCGCCATTATTAGGGATAGGTGTTGGATTCATTTATTTTGAAGCTTAACAGGGCAATATCAGAAAGCATTTCCATTTATTGTTCTAGCTGCTAATAGTTGTAAATATTGTATATATGTTTTCATATATCTATGCATATTTATGTTTCTTTTCTATATATATTTGTACATATCTTTGTTGTATATATTTGCTTTTGTATATATTTTTCCTTTTTGTTGTTCTGTATATATTTATGGCTTTATTTTGTTTTCTTATTTCTTGTTTCTTTCTGCACATTTCTTGTATATCCCTATTTTTCTTTTTTTTGTACAGTTCCTTAATCCTTTTATCCATTCATTCTTCTTCTATACATATTTGTTATTCTTTAATTCATTATTTATTAATTCTTTTTTTTGTGTTAAGTATTATTTTGTTTTTATCTGATTCTATTCTAAAATAAAATGTAGGATTATGACTAAGAGTCTCTCTAAATCTTTTTTTCCATTTAATCTAGAACCCCAACATATAGCGAGAAATCCATAAAGATTTAGATCTTGATAGGGTAAACTAACCTAGGACTATGCTTGAATTTTAAAGACTAAATCTAGAAGAAGCGAACGCTAGCATAGTTAGGCCGCAAGTTGCAGCAAATAACATCAAAATAAGCTAACAATTATCCAGATGGTACAACAATATGTGCAATTCGATGGACTGCAAGATAAGGATCCAAATGACCATCTACAACAATTTTTGGAAATCTATGATACCTTTAAAATCAATGGTGTGTCAGAGGATGCAATCAAGTTAAGACTGTTTCCACTTTCAAAAGCTTCAATCAAGTTAAAATAGTTTACCCGAAATACCATTGCCACTTGGCAACAGATGGCTAAAGGATTTATGGGAAAATATCTCCCACCATCCTGCATAGCCAAATTAAGAGATGATATTGCTTTATTCCACCAAATGGATTCTAAGAACTTGTATAAAGCTTTTGAAAGATGGATGGAGTTATTAGGACATTGCCTATACCATGGATTACCTGAATGGACTCGGGTACGTAGTTTTTATAATGGTTAAAATTATAGGACTAGGTACTTGATCTATGTTGCAGCTAAAGGGAGTTTGAATTATAAGTCTCATGAGGAGTGTCTAAACTTATTTGAGGATATGGTGAACAATCATTATCAATGGTCATCTGTGAGAGCAATGAAGAAGACATCAGGAGGTATCTTTGAGCTTGACCTGGTAATCAACCTAGCTTCAAAAATTGATGCTTTGAGTAAGAAAGGAGAGGGTATGTCTATAGGACATGGACAAGTGAACATGATTGAGAAAGGATGTGGATTGATTATAGAAGGAATGACCTCTAAGAGTGTTGAATTTGTGTCTAATTTTGCTTGTCAGAAGAATGACCCATATAGTAGCACATATAACCCTAGATAAACGAACTACCAGAATTAGAATTGAAAGAATTGCTAGATCATCTGGAATATGCCTTTTTAGAGGAGAGTTGCAAATTTATCTATCAACATATCTTCCAAACTTGATGGGGAACAAAGAAAAAGTTGATAAAGATTTTGAAGAGACATGGAAGATTGTAGATATCAAAGGTATAAGTCCCTCATTTTGTACGCATAAAATTCTAATAGAGGGTAATTTCAAGCCAGTGGTTCAACCACAAAGACAGTTGAACCTAAATACGAAAAAAGTTATGAAAAAGGAGGTGCTGAAGCTCTTGGATGCTGGGATTATTTATCCCATTTTTAACAGTGCTTGGGTGAGCCCCACTTAAGTAGTACCAAAGAAAGGGGGAATGATAGTTGTTCTTAATGATAGAAATGAATTGATACCTACATGAATGGTCACTAGCTGGTGCTTTTGTATAGACTACAAAAAGCTTAATGATACCACCAGGAAGGACCATTTCCCCTTACATTTTATTGACTAGATGCTTGAGTGATTAATTGGTCATGAGTACTACTGCTTCCTTGATGGGATGTCTGGTTACTTCTAGATCCCCATAGCCCCTGAAGATCAAGAGAAAACAATTTTCACATGCCTTTATGGAACTTTTGCATATAGAAGGATGCCTTTTAGGCTATGTACTGCTCCGGCAACGTTCTAAAGGTATATATTAGCCATCTTTGAAGATTATGTTGAAGACATTGTGGAAGTTTTTATGGATGACTTCTCTGTTTTTGGGAAATCATTTGATGACTGTCTCAAGAATCTTGACAAGATCCCTAAAAAATGTGAAGACACAAATTTGTGTGAGTTGGAAAAAGTACCATTTCATGGTACAAGAATGAATTGTCTTGGGACATCAAAATTTCCAAGAAGGGTATTGAAGTGGATATAGCAAAAATTGACACTATTGCAAAACTGCCACAACCCACTACAGTCAAAGGCATCAGAAGCTTCCTGGGTCATGTTGGTTTCTACAGGAGGTTCATTCAAGATTTTTTGAAGATAGATCAACCACTGACCATGCTCTCGGAGAAATATGCCTAGTTCAATTTTGATAAAGAATGCCATTCTGTCTTCAAATTATTAAAGGAAAAACTACACAAGCGCCAATCATGGTAGCACTTGATTGGAATCTACCTTTCGAACTCATGTGTGATGCTAGTGATTCGGTAGTAGGAGTTGTCCTAGGATAGTGGAGGAATCGCTATTTCCAGCCAATTCATTATGCCAATAGGACGTTGACAGCTACTCAAGCCAATTACATAACAACTAAGAAGGAGTTACTCGCTGTCATTTTTACATTTGAAAATTTCAGGTCATATTTAATTCTTTCCAAAGTTATAGTTTAACTAATCATTCTACTCTAAAATACTTGCTTGCAAAGACAGATGCCAACTAAGGTTAATTTGCCGGATTTACTATTGTGAGAGTTTTGATTTAGAGATTAAAGATAAAAAAAGGTTTTGAAAACTTAGCTACAATCACTTGTCATGGCTTGATAGTCATTATGTGAATGATTTGAAAGATGAGATTGATGACACTTCTCTAGATGAAAAGTTACATTTTGTTTACACCATAGACAAATTCGAGCCTTGGTCTGCAGACATAGCCAATTACTTGGTCGATGAGGAGATTCCCACTAAGCTTGATTATAATAAAAAGAAAAAGTACTTTTTTGACTTAAAATATTACTTTTAGGAATATCCATATCTCTTTTGAATTTGTTCAGACCAAGTAATGAGGTGAAAGGCCAATAAATTTTAAATCATTGCCATAGTGGACCAACTGGAGGTTATTATGGTGCAAACAGAATAGCTCATAAGGTTTTGGAAGCTGGGTTCTACTGGCCCTCGATTTTTAGAAATGCAAAATTTTTGGTTTCCAACTGTGATAGCTGCCAAAGTATAGGGAATGCTTCAAAGAAGGATGAAATGCCCTAAAAATTTATTTTAGAGTGCGAAATTTTTTATGTCTGGGGCATAGACTTCATGGTACCATTTCCCACATCCTTTGGTAAAAATATATTATGATAGCTGTTGATTATGTTTCAAAATGGGTAGAAGCTCAAGCTTGCTCTACCAATGATGCCAGAATTGTCACAAGCTTTCTAAAATTTTTTTTTCAAGATTCAAATGTCCACTTGCTCTAATTAGCTATAGGGGTACCCATTTTTAACGATCAAATTGAAAAAGTTTTAAAAAGATATGAAGTACACCGTAGGGTATCTACCCCGTATCATCCACAAACAAGCAGACAAGTTAAGGAATTTAATAGATAAGTCAAGCAAATCTTCAAAAAAATAGTAGCATCTCATCGGAAGGATTGGGCTAAAAAGTTGGATGATACACATATGCAAACAGAGCAGCTTGCAAAACATCACTAGGTACAACGCCTTATAGAATAGTGTATGGAAAAGCGTTTCATTTGCTTGTGGAGTTAGAACATAAGCATATTTAGCTATTAAAGTGATGAGTTATTACCTTTTAACCATCGACAAATAAAGGTTTTCTCAGTTAATGAATTGGATGAGCTACGTTTGGAAGCTTATGAGAACAATAAGTTGTACAAGGAAAAGATCAAGAAATGGCATGATTCTAGGATCAAGCTTCCATAAGAATTTCAAGTAGGAGACAAAGTGCTATTATTTAATTCCCGATTGAGGTTTTTGCCAGGGAAGCTAAAATTAAGATGGTCAAGACCCTTCACGGTACATAAAGTTTTCCCTCATTGAGAAGTAGAGATTGAAGGTTCAGTTGGTGAGCTATTCGAGGTTAATGGCCAAAGGCTCAAATTGTATAAATGACCATCTCATGATCCCAAAATGATAGAGGAATTATGCTGATGCATCCTCATAGAGCTTAGAAAAAAAGAGGTTATCGAGCTTAAGACATTAAACAAGCACTGAATGGGAGACAATCCATTTCCTTTCTTTTATTATTTTTAATAATGCAGATTTTTTTCTATGAAATTTTTTTTCCATAACTCTATAGAGGCTCTAATTAAGCCTTCATAACAGCGATCTTTGTTGCAATTTGTTAGAACAGAATTTCATGGCAATGAAGACAACAACAACAATTTGACCTCGAGCCTTGCAAAAGAGAAGTTTTTCCTTGAACATCTATTTTTTGAATCTTACTTTGATTTGATTTGAATACCTTGTTTATTATGCATGCTGTTAAACATTGAGGGCAATGTTTAGTTTAAGTGTGGGGGAGAGATTACAAAGATATAGGGTTGAATTGTGGAATGATTCTAAAATGGAGTAACTGTGAGAAAGATCAACTTTCATATGCAAAATAAAGAAATAAATGAAATGGTTAAAATTTGACAAATTTTTTTTTTTTCAAAAAATAGATCAGCTGAACGATCAATGAAATTATCATGAGAATGAATTATGTATATTTTGTTTAAATCACTTTACTATATTTATGTGGAGCAGTTTTACTTGTTATTTAGTTTAGAAATTTAGAGCTGCAATTAGCTTAAGGTCATTAGTAAGGCTACTTAATTTTCTTATGAAAGCTTAAATAATCTGTATGTTTTCCAATTTAGTCATTTTGAGAGTTGTTTAATATCATAACTTGATAATTTTTCCTTGTGCCATATATATATATATATATATATATAGAATGGTAATGGGCATGCGTTAGTCTCTCAGACGAGCAATTTCTTGTCTCTTTTTCAATTTCAATATAATAATAAAAAAAAAAAAATAGAAAGAGAGAGAAGCAAAAAGAAGCGAGCAAAAACCCATCCAGAGGAAATGAGAAGAAGAATGCAAAAACCTTCCCCTTTGCAGCTTGGAATAATTAAAATCAAAAGCACAAAATCAGGAAAAGGACTTAAGGGATGAACTGATATATATGTATTCATTCTTGATTACTCTACTTAGAGAGATGATTAAGGGATTACACATATTTATATATAAGGGGATTAAAGTTGATTGAGTTTCTTTCTAACTCTAATTGATCATATGAATATTTTTTGCTTTAGAATTCTTTATTAAATGATGAGGGTAAAGGCTGATACATAGATAAGTCCTGTGATTTCAGCAAAAGTAATTTTAGCATAGTCAATAGAGATGATTGAATATTAGAGGTGCTAAGATGATTCAAATTGTATTTAATCTAGTCAAATTTCTATTTATGATTTGTTTCCTTATTAAGCTTTGTTGGTTGGAATGATGTTTTGTTTGAGGATAAGCAAAGCTTAAGTGTGGGGGAATTTGATAAGTCTCTTTTACTCTATCTTTTTTTAGGAATTTGAGCTCATTTTGATGCATTTTTTAATAAATTCATATGAATACATGTGCTTTTAATTTTTATTGTTGTTTTATATCTCCTTAAATCCAAAGAAGGAGAAATGAAGAGTTTTTATCATATTTGGAGCAAAACAACAAACAAAGTCAAAGTTGGAGAAAGTCACTATCAAGGCTGAGAAGTTAAAGTACAACAAAGAAAAATGGTCTACCGTGCCTTAACCTTGAGCCTTTAACATGACCCTCGACATATGTTCTAAGGAGATCGAGCCTCAATTTATAGAAAAGCTTCCATCAAACCTCAAAGTCGAACCTCATATTTGACCCTCGATTGTTGCTATTAAAAGACCAATTCTTGGAGATTTACTTTAGCCTCAATTATTCAAGTCTCAACAACTTCAATTTTACCTTCGATAGATGGATGGATAAAAACACAAGTGTTCCTTAACATTTTAGTGTTAAGCTTAGCACTCGACCAAAGCTGCATTTTGCCCCGCGATAGCTAAAGTGCATGAAAAGACGTGTGTGTGGGGAGATGAGAAGAATTTTGTTATGAAAGAATCTGCCACGTCATGAAATAAATACACCATATTTTCTGTCCCCTTAGTCTATAAATAAATGGGCAAACATGCATTGTAAGCAACATACAATATTGTAAATCTTCTCTGACATGGTTTTAGAAAGAGAATTCTAGGGTGAAAGAAATCAATTTTCTTCTTGCTTTAGAAGACTTGTAGTTTTTCTGGGTAAAATCATTTTAACCTTGATGTTTGTGATTATTGCAAGAATCTGAGCAATTAATTGAATTATTCTTCGAATTGATTTTATTTCTTCAAATTTGTTCTTAAATATTTAATCCCATGGAAAAATAATCTCCTATAACTTAAGGTTTGCAAATCCAAATCCTGATTCATGTGATTTCAAAGGCGCTTTGAAGTAAATTGATTGGGTATTTGTAATTAGTGGCTTGATTTGTTTTCGTGGGTCTAATTGCGTGGTGCACGTGTTAGATTCATCCTTGATTCAATTGAATAGGCTGAGAGGTTATTCTTTTGATTAGATTTGTGGCTACAAATGGAGTTATTCCTTTTTACCTAGAGAGAGGATGGGTGAAAACCTATCTCTATCACTTGTTTTTAAAATTCATTGAGTTCGTTTTTACAGACAAAGAATTCCTACTCTTTATGCGGATCTAGCATCTGGATCTAAAACTACTAACTTCGCTAGAAGCTTTAGTTTACTTTAGTAAATCTAGTGGTATAAATATCCCAGCAAACTACTCTCTCAGAGTATTGTTTTTATGAAATCACATGATAAGGAGTTAGTGTAGTAGACCCTGGGCTACTGTTTTTGCAAAGTTACAAACCCATTCTCTAATTTTGCCTAACAAACTCTTGTGAATATTCCATTAACATAGATTAGCTTTTGTTTTTACCATGTTCTTCTAAATTTTTCCTTGGCTAGATAATGGATGGAATGTGAGTATGGTATTTGCCATTGATCCCTTAAGATCCAACCTAATTCTTTCTATACTACTTCGGTAGGTGCACTTGCCAATGTTGGAAGTTGCTAAACCGAAGTTGAACAGAACCAATTAGCTTTATAGATTTTGAAAACTTCAATTCAAGTTGGATTTTAGATTGAGTTTATCCATTGATCCAACCAGTCATCAGTCAAATTTTTAGAACCCTTAACTCATTAATCAATAATGCCTCGAAATAAAAGCCATAAAAACATTTGAATTCTCTTAGATCCTAGCCACTTCCACATAACTTCCCATTTTAACTCCCTATCATTCTATTTATTCTTATCCAATAATTCATAGGCAGAAGCTATAGAGAAATTACTTTAAGAAGAAATACCCTAAATAAAACAATCCTAATCAACATATGTGTGAGGGAGGCAAATTGTAGCAATATGTAGTAAAATCTCTTGGGACAATAAAGATTTGATAGACTTCCAATTCTACGAACCAACTAGAGAACAAAACTCAATAATTAAAGCTTTTGGATAAGGAACAACATCGATGGCATAATCTGATCGGGAACATTTAATATCGAGCCATCTATCCTTCCAAAACTTCACCATAAGACCATTACCAAAAGTCATTTCCATCCCTTAAGAACCACTTTCCATATTTTACATACATGCCTCTAGAGATGAGATCCTCCATTACAATTCAAATCTTGCCAAGTTGATAAGTCTACTAAATTGTACTTTACTCTCATAACCTGAGTCCAAAGGGAGTTCATGTCAGATAGTAAACCCCAAGCCACTTTAATTATTAAAGCATTGTTCATGTCCTTCATATGCCTAATACCCAGTCCACTATTCTTCTTAGGTTGGCAAATATCATCCCATTTAACAAAGTTGATGCAAGATTTACCATCAATAGACCCTCAAATAAGTTTTCTCCTAATTTCATCAATCTCATCACATAATCCCTTAGGGATAGCTATAGCTTGCATAGAGTAAATGGGGATAGAAGATAGCACAATTGACTCAACACTAATGCCTGCTAAAGAAACATCTTTAGGTTTCACTTAGTCACTCTCTCCTTAACCTTTGCAACCACCTGTCTGTATGTAGCTTTGTAACTCTACCGTATATAAGTGGATCACTTAAATAGTTAACCGGATTCTCTATTGCTTTAATACCCAAAGTACTGCTAATTCGCTCTATATCCCTTTAACTCACATTAGAGAAAAAAACATCTGTGATTTATCTCTACTAATAGATGGCTGAAGCAGTATAAAAATCTCTAAGAACCATGGCCAAACATTCCATTTGATTCTCCGAAGCCTCCACAAAATAAGAACTAAATTGTCGACAAAGAATAAACGGGATATAGGAAACCTAGAAGAGTAAAAAACAATAGGTCTTCAATTTCCTAATTGAACTTCTCAATAATAGCTTGACCAACCTTTCCATACAAAGCACAAAAATGTATAGTTAGACCGAATCCCCTAGCCATACTTCTCTAGTAGGTTTGAAAGGAGAACTAATATCCTGGTTAATCATAATTTGCATAAAGGAAGAATATAGACAACTCATCATGATATTAGATAAATAACGAGAAATACCAACATCATCAAGTGTATTTTTAATGAACCTCCATCTTAGCTGATCATATGCTTTCCCTAGATTATTTTGATAGCCATCCATCCTATCTTTCCTTTCTTAATTTCATCGAGTGAAGAACTTCTTATGCAATAATAATGTTGTCAACAATATTTCTATCCAACACAAAAATAGATTATGTAGGATAAGTCAAGAGCCCATGATCAACTTTAGTCTATTTGCAATAACCTTGGTAATCTCCTTATAGCTAACACTACAAAGACTGATGGGCCAACATTGTTTGAAACTTTTGAATGCATAACTTAGGAATCGCAGATCAATGTCGTATTAATATTAGCATCAAGAATCTAGAATTAAAGGTATTATGAGCCATAGAAAACAAAGAGGATTCCACCACTTTCTAATTATTCTGGAAGAAATGTGGATTAAACTTATTGTACCAATAGCTTTTAACAGTCCTATATCCATTAAACGAAAAACTTCTTCACCACAAATAGGAACACTCGACTCTCGAATCTGATCATTAGACAACTTAGGAAAATAGCCTCTCAATCTATACCTCATCTCTAATATTATCATTGGTGTAGACACTATTAAACCACTATCCAATTTGATCATAGCAACATGATTACTTTTAGTCTTGCCTCTAACTTTCTTATGGAAAAAAGACGCATTGCAGTCCCCAAAAGCAGACCAGCTTATATTAGATCGTTGACGCCAAAGCAAATCTTCCTGCATCAAAATATGTTCAAATTCTTCTCTGAGTTCTTTCTCAATCCTGTGCAGATTGACAGTAGAATGAGATTCTAAAGCTTTTTGAATCCCATCCAGTTTCACTAGCACCTGCCTTTTCCTCTGAAATATATTATCGAACGTCTCCTTATTCCACTTATTTGCCTTGTTAACTAACTTAGAAATCATTTGCACAAATGGGATATGATTATTCCAATTATTGCTTAAAAATTCCTCCTAATATGGGTGAGTTTCCTAAGCCATGAGATCACGGAACCTCTTTACATGAGCTAACACCACATCCTTAGGAAATATTTTGATAAGCAAAGAAGAATGGTCACATTAGGAAGATGACTTATTGAAGGATCTTCAAAACCAAAATTCTAGTCTTAATTAATCAGAGTACGAATGAGTCTAGCATGACAAACCCCCCTACACTAAGTGAAATTAGTTCATGCGAATCCAATATCCTTCAATCTACTCTCATTTACTAGTTATTGAATTTCTTGAAAATTGGATTCCTTTATCTCTCATTACTTATCCTTTCTTCATTATGCATAATGGCATTGAAGCCATCAACAATAAGCCATAGATTTTTGTCACGCCCCATAGGGTACCCTAAACGTAACAGTCCGCCACATGCCATATAAGATTCCCGAATTACCACCTTAGTCTTTCGAGAGTCTCATATAGATGTAAGGCGTACCTTTACAACAATAGAGTACAAGTCCGAATGGAGATAAAAGTTTAATTTGGCATGCATAGGCAGTAGGATATAATTCATGAAACATAAATAAATATTACAAACTAAGGGGCATTCCCCCGCAAAAGAATATTTAACGGTCTATTACAGTCATCCAAGTCTTAGAAGTTTTCTATGGAAGTCTAATACAGAAATTACAACTTCTAGGGAAAACTCCTAGCTTCGGTACCTGTTCAGCCGGGTCACGTCGCCTAAGCCACAAATGTGTAAGCTGCAAAAGGAATGGACTGTAGGGACGTAAGCTAACTAGCTTAGTGAGTGTAATCTCCCACAAAAACATTTATGTCACAACAATTCAATCAAGTTATTAATCAAGCAAGTGTATGCATCAAACACATGAGTTCAACATACATATGACCAACCGGAAATCATATGTGGATGGAATTGCGCCCTCCATCCCGGGTTAGCAGATTAACGACTACTGCGGTACTAACAATATCCCGTTTATGGTTCACGGCTAACCTACGATTATTCGATGTCGTTTATGGTTCACGACTAACCTACGATTATTCGATGTCGTTTATGGTTCACGACTAACCTACGATTATTCGATGTCGTTTATGGTTCACGACTAACCTACAAATGCTAATGCTCCATCCCCTTGTGATATGCACATGTCAATTTAGCATTAGTCCAAGTAGTTGATTAAGCCAATTTACTTAGGCGATCAATCAATTTATCAGACAATCCATCATAGCTAACTATACAATCAAAGTTTATCACCCGGTTTCGATATTCTTAATTTGTGTTCTCACATCATCATCAATCATATAATTTCCCATTAATCCCCATCATTCATATTCCATTCATTTGACCTACATTCTAGTGCACTACTTTACAAGCACATACAATAAATGAATCGGGAAGAAAAACTCACTCCGCCATTGGTACTCCGTTCTTCTAGTAATAATAGTCCGGAGGCAAAATCACCGTCCACGGGTTCACCTATTCATATAAGAAATACCCTAATAAGTATTCTACCAACTTAGGACACTAAAACTCTAAGAAAACTTAGTGAAATCGAATTCGCGTCATTTCCGAAGTTCCGTTTTAAAATGGCCATAACTTGGTCGTTTTAAGTCGGAATTTCGCAAATTTTATACCGATTTCTATCTACTTCGGAAGAGCTTTCTAAATATGAAGTTTAAATCAAGTTTTGAAAATATCTAAGCCTCGGAATTGAGGGATCAGATCTGTACAGCGGGTTTATCAATTCCAAAAATGCGGTTTTCATGAATGCATTTGAGATTCCTAAGTATAAATGATACTAAATGCAATGGTAATGATTTTCCCTATCATGAATGTCATGATGTGAACTTTAATGAGTCTATGTTCTTATAACTTTTTAGATTTAAAGAATTTTAAAATAAACTTTTCTTAGAAACCATTTTATACCAATGTTTAGTAAGTGAATTTCCTACACTTGACCACACCTACATATTACAAGGATTTTCTTTAGAAAAACTCTACTTTGTTTAAAGAAATTTTGACCCTTATATTAGTTATATCCTAAGGCCTTTATTTCTTTAATAAAATCCACATTTATAAACTTTTAAGTGGGTCTTTTACTATGGGGTTTCCAAAAATCCGAATTTACAAAAGTCCATTTTCAAGTTGATTCCTTTAGGAAAAATATATTTTGTACTTAAAACTTTAAGTATTTATTATACCTATATCCTAAGGACTTCATTTGTTTAAGAAAATATCATTTTTGAAGTTGGAAAAATAGTGTTTTCTAACCCTACATCCATTATTACGAATTTTGTCTACATGACTTTTAGCTCAAAACTTCTATGGACTTCATTTCTTGTTTCCAACATTTTCTTTAGTAAAAACTCATTTAGACTCATGAAAAATATTACTATCTATTACCCATAGGCTTCATTTCTCTTATAAAATATATGTTTAGAAGTTGATAAAAGTGTTTTTGACCTAGGTTTTCAAAGTCATCCGAATTTTCATAAGTCTTTTTCTTGCAAAGTACTTTTCTTTTTGACTTCATGGACTCATCTATCTATAGATCTATATACTAGGAAAGTCATTTACTAAAGACAAAAGTATTAAAGACTATTAATGCACATAAAACAAAATAATAATGAAACCTTAAATGCCTACATGATCATGAGTAATAAATGATGGATCTACTTTATCAAATGCTTAAATGAGTTTTGAAAACATAAAAACTATATTTTTATAAAAGATCTTTTGTTTAAAATACTTTTTGATGGAGAAAATAAAGCTTTTGGCATGAAAGTTCTTTAAGTGATAGATCTACTTTGTAATGGTTCGGGATTCTTGTTTTGATCTTTCCTTGACCCTAGCAAAGCATGGGGTCCTTGGTTGAAATATCCAAGAATCACTTAGCCATAACAAAGTTTTATGATGGAAGGAGTGAAACTTTACTTACTTGAAGATAAATAGAGATGAAAAGAAGAAATGGGAGTTGTGTGTGTGTGTGGGGGCTCAAAGTTTCGGCCAAGGAGGAAAAATGAGAGTTTTGAGAGTTTTTCACTTTCCAAAAGTTGAGAAATGAAAGAATGAAGAGAGAGAGAGAAAAAGTAGTATATATAGGAGTTGGAATTAGGTTAAAGAAGTGAAAAAAATTTCAAATGGAGCATGGGAGGGGGGGCTAATGGCGCCGGTTTGGAGCTTAAAGGGGGGGGGGGGGGGGGGGGGGGGGGGGGAAACTTGCTTTGTTCCATCTTGATTTGCTTTGATTTGATTTGTATCACTTGTCATATTGAAATGAAGTGAAGGACAAAAGTTATGGAAGAAAGGAGTTGATTTGAGTGATGGTAAGGGTTAGATTTGTAGGGTGGCTAATAGGTAGACTAGGTAGTACTTTATGAATAGTAGAATAGTTGACAAGACAATTTAATTTCCAGTAGTAATAAAATACGAATAAAAAGGCTATAACTGTATTTTTCGTAAACCGGAAAATTATGAAAAAAATATTTTTGAAATCCTTATTTTATTTCGGTTCAAATAAGTACTCATAAGTAAATTTTTGAAATTCTAGCTCCGGGGCACGCTTTTCTATAATGGGCCTCGGGATGACCCGAAATTGAAATTTTCTTAATATATGATATTTTCTTAGTTTGAAATATAATCAAGAACTATAATCAAAGTTAAATTTTCTTAGAAAAGTTTATTATTTGGAAACCGAGGAAACGCCGGAATTAGGGTTCCTAGTTCTCACTCCAGGCTTGAGCTATTCCAGTTTAGGGTTTTGGTTTCCGGTTCTAGGGTTATCTTGGCTACTTGAAAAACCGGGGTTTACAACCTACCCACCTTAAAAAGAGTTTTGTCCTCAAAACTGAACTGACGTACCTTGGTTCTCAAACAACTCAAGGTATTTCCTTCGGATTTCCTCTTCGGCTTCCCAAGTCGCTTCCTCAGAAGTGTGGGTTTCTCCACAATACTTTTAACATATCTAATCTCTTTATTCCGAACTTCTGAGTCTTCTTATCCAAGATTTCTATTGGATGCTCTTCATTAGGTGAGATTTTCCTTTAACCGAATCGGTTCCAACTCCACTATCCGCTCAGGGTCAGGTACATACTTCCTTAACACTGATACGTGGAACACATTATGAACTCCCGACAAATTCGGCGGCAGGGCTAGCCGATAGGCCAAATCTCCCACTCTTTCCAAGATCTCAAAAGGTCCAATATACCTTGGGCTTAATTTCCCTTGAGCCCGCATTCTCTTTATGCTCTTGATTGGGTTTATCTTCAAATAGACATGGTCGCCTACTTGAAATTCCAGTTCTCTTCTCTTCAGATCAGCCCAACTCTTTGTCTGTCTTGAGCCTCTTTCATTTTCTGTTGAATAACCCGGACTTTATCAGCTGCTTCTGAACCAATTCAGGACCAATAGCTAGCTTTTCCACATCATCCCAAAACAGAGGGGACCTACAACGCCGTCCATATAGGCTTCGTATGGTGGCATCTGAATGGTTGAGTGGTAGCTATTGTTATAGGCAAACTCATTAGGGGTATATGATTATCCCAACTTCCTTTGAATTCCAATATGCAAGCCCTTAACATGTCCTCTAAGGTCTGAATGGTTCGCTCAGACTGTCCATCTGTCTGAGGATGGTAGGCAGTACTGAAATGCAACTTGGTGCCTAGGCTCTTTTGTAGGCTCATCCAGAACTTTGAAACAAACCTTGGATCCCGATCTGAAATATCCCGCTGGAATACCATGGTCGCACAATCTCTTGATGTAATCCTAGCCAATTTGTCCAATGAATAGGTCATATTAATTGGTAGGAAGTGTGCTGACTTCGTCAAACGATCCACTATAACCCAGACTGCATCACATCCAGTGGATGTCCTCGGGAATCCACACACAAAGTCCATTGAAATTTGATCCCACTTCCATTCGGGATAGGTAGTGGCTTTAATAATCCACCTGGCCGTTGATGTTCCACTTTGACTTGCTGACACACGGCGCACTTCATAACATAATCCCACATCCCTCTTCAATCCATTCCACCAATAGTGGCTTTTTATGTCCTGATACATTTTTGTACCTCCCGGATGCACAGTGTAACCGGAGTTGTGAGCTTCGCTCATGATCTCTTTTCTCAATTCTTCATCTTCCGGTACACATAATCTTCCTTTCATTCTAACCACCTCTTCATCATCCAGGGTAAAGTCACTATACTTCCCTTTGAGCACTTCTTCTTTGATCTTCTTATCGCCTCATCATATCTTTGGGCTTCTTTAATCCTGTCGATCAAAGTGGGTTCCATAACCAAATTTGCTATCTCCACTTCGACATCTTGCCCTACGAATTCAATTCTTAACCTTTCGAATTCCTTTATCAGCTCTTTTTGCTCTGTGATTAGGCCTGCCACTTCTCCATAATTCTTTCTGCTCAAGGCGTCAGCCACAGCATTTACCTTTCCCGGGCAGTAATTTATTCCCAAATCATAGTCCTTGATGAGTTCCAACCACCGTCTCTGCCTCATATTTAACTCCTTTTGTGTGAACAAATATTTGAGACTCTTGTGATCTGTGTACACTTCACATCTTTGCCCATACAAATAATGTCTCCATAACTTCAAGGCAAAAACCACAGCGGCCAATCCAAATCATGTGTTGGATAGTTCTGTCATGAGGCCTTAATTGCCTGGAGGCATAGGCAATGACTTTCCCTTCTTGCATCAGTACACAACCGAGGCCATTCCTAGAGGCGTCGCTATGCACTGTGTAAGGCTTTTCGGGTCGGCAATACCAAATTGGAGCTGATACTAAGCGCCGTTTCAACTCTTGGAAACTTTGCTCCCTCTTATCTGTCCATTCGAATTTCTCATTCTTTTGCGTCAGTTGAGTCAGAGGTTTGGCAATCTTGGAGAAATCCTTTACAAACTTGCGGTAATAACCAGCCAAACCTAGGAAGCTTCTCACTTCGGTTACCGTTTCGGGCTGTTTCCAATCCACTACAGCTTTGATCTTTTCGGGTCTACTGATATTCCTTCCCGTCACTACATGTCCAAGAAAGATATTCTATCCAACCAAAAATCACACTTGATAGCTTGGCGTACAACTTATTTTCTCTCAAGGTTTGTAACGCCATTCTTAGGTGCTCCTCATGTTGTTCTCTGGTTTTGAATAGATTAATCATCTATGAACACATTACACATTTATCCAAGAGGTTTGTAACTCGGTTCATAGGTCCATGAATGCAGCAGGTGCATTGTTAACCCAAACGGCATCACTAAGAACTCAGTGCCCGTACCGTGTACGAAAGGCTGTCTTAGGCACATCTTCCGGCTTTATTCTCAATGGTGATAACCGAGCGCAAATCAATGCGCGAGAACACACTTGCCCCTTGAAGCTGATCAAAGAGGTCGTCGATTCTTGGAAGGGGGTATCGATTTTTGATGGTGACTTTATTCAACTCCCGGTAATCGATACATAATCTCATAGACCCGTCCTTCTTCTTCACAAACAACACCGGTGCGCCCCATGGCGACACGCTGGGTCTTATGAATCCTTGATCCAAAAGCTCCTGTAATTGGGTCTTTAATTCCTTCAATTCCACCGGAGCCATCCGGTATGGTGCCTTTGATATCGGCTCTGTACCTGGAGCTAGAGTGATTTCAAAATCAATCTCTCTTTTTGGTAAACCGGGTAAGACTTCAGGAAATACATCTCAAACTCATTCACCACGGGTATGTCACTCTTTTCTCCTCTTTCCTCTCTAATCCAGGCATCTTCTATTGGCACAATTTCCTCATCTTCCATCATTAGCTCGAAGGAGCTTAACCGAATCTCTTCGCACCATGATCTCTCCAAGGAAGTCTACTCTCTCCTTCCTGTGGTCATCAAAACTTATCATCTTTCTTTGACAGTCCACAATGGCTTTAACCTTACTTAGCCAATTCATCCCAAGGATAACTTCATATTTACTCATCTCCAAGACTATCAAATCGCTTGCTGAGATGTGTCCTTGGATTTCTAGCAAACAATCCTTTATTATCTCTCGAGTCGACACAACACTACCTGTGGGTGTCTTAATCCTTAAGGTTGTGGTTGTCATGGCTATGGGTAGACCAAGCCTTAGCCAAGCTGGTAGTGATAAAGGAGTGGGTGCTCCCGTATCAAACAACACATAAGCTTCATTCCCATTTACTCCTATGCGTCCTGTTACCATAAACATTTATCACTACTTGGTCCTAATCACTCAACAGCTATCTATTCCAGGGTTTCCAGATTTCAACTTTTCCTCTTTCACAGTTTTAAATTTTCCTTTTAAAACTTGCTACGAAAACAAAGAACTTTATCTTAAAAAGGAACTTGTTACTAACCTGTCACTAGGCCGCCATCCACATCGCTCTTGGTCCAGCGCGGCCAGCTCCATGCCTTCCTCCTCATCATCCTCGATCATCCATTGGCCTTCAAAGTTATACAGCCGCATCCATGCATGGCCGAGGCTGCACGGCTTCCACTTCTGCTACCGGACCTTTGGGTGTTATCATTTCCTGGATTCCCGTAAGGCCGGGTAGTCCCACTTTTCCGCTGAGGGCACTCGGAGGTTACATGGCCCTTTTCCTTGCAAAGGTAGCAGGTTATAGTCATCTTCTTTGGGCAAGCATAAACCAGATGACCTGCTTCGCCACAAAAGAAACACTTGTCCTTCAGCTGGGGGCATTGCCTTGGGTAGTGGCCTCCTTGCACTTCCAACAGGAAATGTTGGACTTGGTTTGGTTAAACCTCCCACCAGGATTATCCTTAATACCGTGGTAGGCTTGAATCTTTTCCCTATAGCTCGAGCTGGAGGCATCAAAGTGCCTTTTTCCGAACACTCTTTTGTCCGGTTCAGCATACTTTCTCTTCTTGGCCCCTTCAATCAAACGGGCCTTTCGATCACCTCAAGGTAGGTCGACAATCCAGATTCATGTATCTTTACCTTAGGTCCTCATCGAGACCTTCCAGGAATACTTGTTTCTGCAGCTCCTCACTATTTTTGTATGACTCAGGAGCATACTGCAGTAGGTGATTGAATTCTGTTTCGTACTGCTCAATCGTTCTGCCTCTTTGTCTCACATGCAGGAAATCTGCACTGTACCTTACTCGGAGGCTGGCGGGGAAATAGTTCTCTAGGAACTCTCTACGAAAGGTCTCCCAGCTAACTGGGGTGCCAAACTCCTTCGTTTGATTCCCACCATACACGTGCATTATACTTAACATGTATGTGCCGTACTCCAATCGGAGGTGTGGTGGGGTCTCATGCTGCAAAGAGCGCTCAATTTGAGCCAACCAATCTGCCTCATCGGGCTTTCCAAACGCCCCATCAAAGTAGCGGTTACTCTTTATAAAATCAGGGAGGGAACTCCTCTGGTAACCTCTTTGGTGGAGGGGGTGGATAACGAGCATTATATGATTGCTCCTCTGGTGGCATGGGAAACTCCTCTTGCATTCTCCTGTATGGAGGGGGTGGTGGAGGTGGTGGCAAAGATGCAGAACCCCTTAGACTTGGTTCGGGATTTTGGGGTTGGTTCTGGTTTTGGTTCTGGATGAATGCAGCAAACATATTTGTCAAATTCCCGATTGCATTCATCATAGCTGCCTGGGGGTCAGGCTGAGCAGCTTCAGGTATGCTAGCTTGGGGTGATCTGGTTGGTTCGCGCTACTAGCCTCACTTGGGAGTGGTTCTTGCTCCCGGTTTCGGTTTCTCCGGTTTCGTCTGTTACATATCGTCTTAATAAGTTTTATTTCTTCTTTAGAGTTTTGCGGCTTATAAAACGTTGGCTAAAGAGTTTTCGAAAATTCTAGGAATAATTTAGAGAAATATAGAATTCATAAAAAGGCTCAAAGAAAATTTAAAGCTCCAAGTCGTTCACAAAAAGGCTCTTAGAGTAAAGAAATCATAGCAATCGAAGGAATTCCAAATCAAGAAATCATAATAACAAAGAATTTCTGAATCAAATGATGATATGAATGAGAATATGTTTATGCAATTAAGTATAATGAATGTAGCCTACTACTAATGCAAAAGTATGATGTTTGTGAAACTTCATTCTTGGAATCAACATAAACTTCATTGATTTGATGTGCTGTACAAGAGTTGTTTTTCAAATAAGCTTACAAAATTAGACAACACAAAACAATCTTCCGATACTAGCCGATAAAGTCTACCTAACAACATCTAGGACATGGAAAGGAAAAGACAAGGAAAACAACATACAGTAAACCATAAAGAGATCCTAAGGCAATTTGGCATCCCGCATTGCCTACTATTCAAAAGAAACTATTGGACTTATGGGATACTAGATCCTATACTAATCAGAGTCGTCTGATGAGGGCTGGGGAGTCGTCCTCGACTAGAAGATCCTCCATCATCCTTTCGGATGAACTGACTCAAATAGGCCCTTACAGTCAATCTCCTTCTCTGAGCGGGTCGGGCTAGAGGCTCTGGTTCCTCCTCTCCTCCTCTTCTCTTCTTCCTCTTCCTCTTCTTCTTCTCTCACTTCTTGATCTCCTACTTGATTTGTTTCCTCTCTATCAACTCTATCATTGGATTCATTCCTAATTCCCATCTCTCTTTCCTTCTCTTCCAGCTTCTCCCACATCCTTCCATCTTTCTCTGAATTCACCTATCCAAGGGTCAGCTTCATTCATTCTCTCCACAGGTTCTGGAACTACCGGTCAGGGGCTATGGCCTCAACCTCAGGGGGTGCTCGCCTACTGGGTATATATCTTTCCATACGGTGGGGTCGAATTCTGGTTCTACCCTCCCACTATCGGGTATGTCCAGATCCCTATTGAAATCCCATACAACTGGTTCTGGTAGTGGGTTGGGTTGTTCTGGAGCTATGACTGGAGGGGTAGGGGATCTAGGTATTTCTTCTTCCATCCAATTTGGGTCCTCTTCTGGGTCTTCCTCCTCCTCAGATTCTTCCACATTGTTTTCTCCTCCCTCATTGTTTCCTTCATTCACCTCATCTTCCTCAACTGGGGCATTAATCAGATGTCTCCCCCGTTTCCTACTTGTGGAGCTGGAGCTCCTCCTAGGAATGGTAAATATCGAGGTATCTAGCTTGCCACACAAAATGATTTCTAATATCTGCCAGATTCCAATCCCTATGATCATCCAGGTCATCACGGGCATGCACATAAAGTGGTCCTATACCATGCCAATTCCCAAAGTCTGGGTGGGTGGGGCTTCCTTCATTCTTAAGAATAAATGTGGCTTCTCTTAACATGGGTTCTCCAGCATATTCTACCATCACCCTCTCTAGGGTATAAATAGTCTCCATGATTGTCCATCTTCTTCTCTTATTGGATCATATCTTAACTGATCTATCACAGATATCCATCTTGTATCTAAGGCCTCTTTCCATAGTTTATACATCTCTTTTATTGTCCTAGGTCGTGGACCAATGCAAAGTCTTCACATAAACCCTTAGCCGTAGTCGGTATTCCACCATGGTCTCATTAGTCTTTTGGTGAAGTTCTAGCTCTTTCTCGGGTTTCACCCAAGGAAACCTACAACAAGAAAACTATTAATTAGCCTAGCTTTTAACTCCAATTTTATCCTAGTTACTTAGTTCTAGGTTCGATTTTAACTCTATTGTCATGCTAATAACCTAGTGCTCTGATACCACTTAAACTGTCACGCCCCATAGGGTACCCTAAACGTAACAGTCCGCCACATGCCATATAAGATTCCCGAATTACCACCTTAGTCTTTCGAGAGTCTCATATAGATGTAAGGCGTACCTTTACACAATAGAGTACAAGTCCGAATGGAGATAAAAGCTTAATTTGGCATGCATGGCAATAGGATATAATTCATGAACATAAATAAATATTACAAATTCTAAGGGGCATTCCCCCGCAAAAGAATATTTAACGGTCCATTACAGTCATCCAAGTCTTAGAAGTTTTCTATGGAAGTCTAATACAAAATTACAACTTCTAGGGAAAACTCCTAGCTTCGGTACCTGTTCAGCCGGGTCTCTTCGCCTAAGCCATAAATGTGTAAGCTGCAAAAGGAATGGACTGTAGGGACGTAAGCTAACTAGCTTAGTGAGTGTAATCTCCCACAAAAACATTTATGTCACAACAATTCAACAAGTTATTAATCAAGCAAGTGTATGCATCAAACACATGAGTTCAACATACATATGACCAACCGGAAATCATATGTGGATGGAATTGCGCCCTCCATCCCGGGTTAGCAGATTAACGAATCTGCGGTACTAACAATATCCCGTTTATGGTCACGGCTAACCTACGATTATTCGATGTCGTTTATGGTTCACGACTAACCTACGATTATTCGATGTCGTTTATGGTTCACGACTAACCTACGATTATTCGATGTCGTTTATGGTTCACGACTAACCTACGATTATTCGATGTCGTTTATGGTTCACGACTAACCTACAAATGCTCATGCTCCATCCCCTTGTGATATGCACATGTCAATTTATCATTAGTCAAGTAGTTGATTAAGCCAATTTACTTAGGCGATCAATCAATTTATCAGACAATCCATCATAGCTAACTATACAATCAAAGTTTATCACCCGGTTTCGATATTCTTAATTTGTTCTCACATCATCATCAATCATATAATTTCCCATTAATCCCCATCATTCATATTCCATTCAATTGACCTACATTCTAGTGCACTACTTTACAAGCACATACAATAAATGAATTGGGAAGAAAAACTCACTCCGCCATTGGTACTCCGTTCTTCTAGTAATAATAGTCCGGAGGCAAAGTCACCGTCCACGGGTTCACCTATTCATATAAGAAATTACCCTAATAAGTATTCTATCAACTTAGGACACTAAAACTCTAAGAAACTTAGTGAAATCGGAATTCGCGTCATTTCCGAAGTTCCGTTTTAAAATGGCCATAACTTGGTCGTTTTAAGTCGGAATTTCGCAAATTTATACCGATTTCTATCTACTTCGAAGAGCTTTCTAAATATGAAGTTTAAATCAAGTTTTGAAAATATCTAAGCCTCGGAATTGAGGGATCAGATCTGTACAGCGGGTTTAATTCCAAAAATGCGGTTTTCATGAATGCATTTGAGATTCCTAAGTATAAATGATGCTAAATGCAATGGTAATGATTTTCCCTATCATGAATGTCATGATGTGAACTTAAGAGTCTATGTTCTTATAACTTTTTGATTTAACGATTTTAAAAATAAACTTTCTTAGAAACCATTTTATCAATGTTTAGTAAGTGAATTTACTACACTTGACCACATCTACATTTACATGGATTTCTTTAGAAAAACTCTACTTTGTTTAAAGAAATTTTGACCCTTATATTAGTTATATCCTAAGGCCTTTATTTCTTTAATAAAATCACATTTATAAACTTTTAAGTGGGTCTTTTACTATGGGGTTTCCAAAAATCCGAATTTACAAAAGTCCATTTTCAAGTTGATTCCTTTAGGAAAAATATTTTTACTTAAACTTTAAGTATTTTATACCTATATCCTAAGGACTTCATTTATTTAAGAAAATATCATTTTTGAAGTTGGAAAAATAGTGTTTTCTAACCCTACATCCATTATTACGAATTTGTTACATACTTTTAACTCAAAACTCCTATGGACTTCATTTCTTGTTTCCAACATTTTCTTTAGTAAAAACTCCTTTAGACTCATGAAAAATACTATTATCTATTACCCATAGGCTTCATTTCTCTTATAAAATATATGTTTAGAAGTTGTAAAAGTGTTTTTGACCTAGGTTTTCAAAGTCATCCGAATTTTCAAAGTCTTTTTCTTGTAAAGTACTTTTCTTTTTGACTTCATGGACTCATCTATCTATAGATCTATATACTAGGAAAGTCATTTACTAAAGACAAAAGTATTAAAGACTATTTATGCACATAAAACAAAATAATAATGAAACCTTAAATGCCTACATGATCATGAGTAATAAGATGATGGATCTACTTTATCAAATGCTTAAATGAGTTTAAAACATAAAAACTATATTTTTATAAAAGATCTTTTGTTTAAAAACTTTTTGATGGATAAAAAAAGCTTTTGGCATGAAAGTTCTTTAAGATAGATCTACTTTGTAATGGTTCGGGATTTTGTTTTGATCTTTCCTTGACCCTACAAAGCTCATGGGGTCATTTGGTTGAAATATCCAAGAATCACTTAGCCATAACAAAGTTTTATGATTGGAAGGAGTGAAACTTTACTTACTTGAAGATAAATAGAGGATGAAAAGAAGAAATGGGAGTTGTGTGTGTGTGTGGGGCTCAAAAGTTTCGGCCAAGGAGGAAAATAAGAGAGTTTTTGAGAGTTTTTCACTTTCCAAAAGTTGAGAAATGAAGAATGAAGAGAGAGAGAGAGAAAAAGTAGTATATATAGGAGTTGGAATTAGGTTAAAGAAGTGAAAAAAAATTCAAATGGAGCATGGGAGGGGGGGGGGGGGGGGGGGGGGGGGGGGGGGGGGGGGGGGGGGGGGGGGGGGGGGGGGGGGGGGATTTGATTTGTATCACTTGTCATTAGTTGAAATGAAGTGAAGGGACAAAAGTTATGGAAGAAAGGAGTTGATTTGAGTGCTGGCAAGGGTTAGATTTGTAGGGTGGCTAATAGGTAAACTAGGTAGTACTTTATGAATAGTAGAGAATAGTTGACAAGACAATTTAATTTCCGGTAGTAATAAAATACGATTAAAAAGGCTATAACTGTATTTTCGTAAACCGGAAAATTATGAAAAAAATATTTTGAAATCCTTATTTTATTTCGGTTCAAATGAGTACTCATAAGTAAATTTTTGAAATTCTAGCTCCAGGGCATGCTTTTCTATAATGGGCCTTGGATGACCCGGAATTGAAATTTTCTTAAAATCTGATATTTTCTTAGTTTGAAATATAATCAAGAACTATAATCAAAGTTAAATTTTCTTAGAAAAGTTTATTAATTGGAAACCGAGGAAAAGTCGGAATTAGGGTTCCTAGTTCTCACTCCAGGCTTGAGCTATTCCGGTTTAGGGTTTTGGTTTCCGGTTCTAGGGTTATCTTGGCTACTTGAAAAACCGAGGTTTACAATAGACCTGAAACATTAGCAACTAATGACAACAATTTTTCCCATAACGTCCTCCTAATAGTAGCATTAGAAATTCCATAGACAATGGTTAACAAGAAGGAAAAATTATTCTACCAACACAACTTCATGTGAGTAAATTGCTTGTCATTACTAATCATTATACTAAAGAAGCCAAATTCCACCTGCATAGTCAGAAGCTTCAATCTTGTGCGAGAAAGGAAAGCCCAATCTCTTTATTTCTTTTTCCACTTGAATGCAACTAATATGAGGCTCCACTAATGCCAAAATATAATCTTATATAATCTCATAAGGGATTTGACAATATGAATGAATGAAATTTTTGCTGCTCCTTGGCAATTCCAACACATAAGAGATAAAACTATGGAAACAAAAAAAAAAAAAAAAGGCTTAGTATATCTAGCCAAATCATTTTGCAATTTCACCACCACTTCTTGAAACTCCTCTAAGTCATAGAATTGCATCTCCTCAACCTCAACTTCGAGCATATCATATAAATTGGCTAACTCTGGGTCGATTTTCTTTGTTCGATCACTTACCATGGTCATTCTTGAATTTGAGTTTATTCTTCAAATTGAAGTGATTCTGCTTATTTAGAGGCCTGCCATTACTTACTGGCCGATGGAGTCTTGAAAGATTATAGCAATTGACTTCTAAAATTTGAGAAAGCGAAAGAGGTTCTTTCCTCGTCAGAGCTAGTTTCTCTAATAAGGCCACCATATGGTTATTTTTGTCTATAATAGAATTCTCCATAGGGTAGGCTAAAAGTGGAGATGTTTCAAGATGTAAATCCTACACCAAGTTAGGCTTCACTTGATTGACTTCAATAAAGACCTTGTTTCTATTTAGATTCGCATTTTCCTTCACAACAAAGAAAGACAATATAGTCTATTTCAAAGACCCCTTGACCTATTGCTTCCTAAAGGAGCTAAGTCCGTTACTACTCTTCTTATTATTATTTGATGTCTCCCCCACTACAATCTCTCTAGTAACAAATGAATTCATCAATTTAGGCTGGTTTATAAGATTAATATAAGCTTCCTTTAACAATTTGTCTTTGTTATTATTTTCCCTATTTTCCTCCGTAAGATTTGCTAAGAGGTTAAAATGAGTATGGAAAGATTCTTGCTTACTGATTTACCAGCGTTATTGAGGTTTCCGTTATTATTCCTCCTTCCTTTTTTTGTTGCATGGACCCAGGGACCTAGTAAATTTGAATTCTTCATCGACTCCACCATTGTCCAATCAATATTCCAGACTTCGCTACCATTGTTGTCAACTTCTTTCCCATGCACATCTTTCTTCATCATACATGACTCATTAATATGACCATAGATCCCACATACGTAATAGTTAAAGGATAAATCCTCATACTCTACCACCTAAGCTCTCCCACCAATTGAGATTTTTGAAACTAACGGTTTTTTGAGGTCTAATTGGATAGCTATACGAGCAAATTTCCCTCATTGACATGCCGTTGTATCATAGTCAACTTTAATAAATTTATCAAATGTTCCTGCAATGGTATTCTTCTAGTAATATTGTATAGTTATACCGAGAAAACGAATCCAAGCCATAACAAATGAAATATTCTTCTCTTTAAGGTTAAATGAATGACTCCATGGTTAAACAGTAAGATAATGACCTAATTATAGTCTAGGGTCCATTAAGGAGAGCATGTGAATAATCATCTACATTCATGAATCTAACCAAAATGTATCCATTATCCAAATCCACAATTTGAAACTCTCCTTGTGGCTTCCACATATTCTTGATTCGATTGTGAAGCATTCTATAACCAATGCTCTTTCTAAGAAGTCTTACCATCACCGCCTGTTTCATAGATTTTGCCATTAGATTATGGACTCTCTTAGAAAATCAAATTGATGGCATGTCCCTTTCTAGAACCACCTTGATATCTTCTTCATTGTTCTCAATATCTAAAAATTGATTCACATCTTCAATCGTATTTCATATTTTTCAAAACCTTTTCTTTGAAGGAGAAAATGTCGAACATCCTCCCTCGCTTTGGCCTCCATATATTTGACTTTCTTGGTTGCTTTATTCTCATCATCCGACAATGCCAGTGATGAACCTTTCTTAGGCTCTCTAGAAAACTCAACTTTCATTGCTCTCATCAGTGTTGATTAATAGCTCCTTATTTTTAATTGCTAGAAAATTTAAAATTTGTTTAACTATATGTTCTTACAATTTTATCTTGTCATTTCCTATCTCTTTCCCTTGATTATCTCTTCAATTCACTACAGTGCTCTCTCTCTCTCTCTCTATATATATATATATATATATTTAGCTCTTTGATAATCTTTTTCTCAAGTTATTTCTCTCTCCAATCAATAGCACACACTCTCTCCATTTGTTGAGGTCTCTCTCTCCATTCACCCATTAATTCTCTCTCTAGCTCACCACCGTGTTCTTTCTCTTTAGTAAGTCTCCATCTCTTAACTCAACTAGTAAACTCAAAACAAACGAGGCTGTCAATAAAGAAGGTATAGGGAGACCTGCATGTTTAGCATGCATGTTACCGTTAAATAATATGTATAGAACTCATTTGTTGAATATGCAATCTCATCACATATATAAAATGCATCTTAAACCTGCAATTTTAGGTAGTTAGGTAATTAATTCCTCTTAAAGCTTTTTTCAATAAGTATTTTAAAACAAAGCCTATTTCAAAATTTATTTTAAATAAGGAGTCTAAATTGATGAAAAATTTTAGGTTTATCCCCATGTGTTATTTATTCTTAAAGGTTTACTTAATTAATCTCTCAAAGATGAATGTTTTTATTGATTTTTTTTATGAGGTCCCATATAAGGAAAATAGGAAAAAAAAAGATATGATTAATTTCTCATGGATATTATGCACCAAGTGAAAATGGACCAATCGTTTAATTATATCAATAAAGTACATGATTTAACTAAACTAGTTATTCACTTCAATATAATAAGAATAATAAGCATAAAAGTAAGGTTCTTGAAGAAGAGAGATATTGTCAATTCATCAATATTGATAAACTTATTAAGGTTTTACAAAAGTTATAATATTATAATGAATGATAGACCTAACAAAAGGACAATTAGTTATAAAATGATGAGTTAATGTCACAAGTGGTGCATGAACTTTGATAAAATATACAATTAGGAATCTAAAGTTGGAAACTGAGCAATTTAGTATGTAAACTTGGAAATTGATAAAATTTAATACTAAAAGAACTTTTCATGCACACTAATAGTACATTCATCAAGTTCTTTCAAGTACTAAATTGATCAATTCCTTAATACATATTTAAGCATACTTTTAAATTATATCATGTACTTGGTGATGATAGGTTTGAACGGAGATACTATAGGCTCAACCATTTGAATAAGATGAAGGAAGGGTAGCTTGCACTGAAAGGTCACAATGTTTAAGAGTAAGTTCATTTGAGGTCATAACATTTCGAGTGGTTAAAAAGAAGTCACAATGTTTAAAGTGAGTCAATTGAGTTTATCATTAACATGTGTCAATTGGAGAAATATTTAAAATTAAATCTCAAAAGATTTGGCATGTTGTGACACTTGTTAATAGTGACCTCAATTGACCTATTTCACTAAATATTGTGACCTTTATTTAACCATTCGAAACATTGTAACCTAAAATAAACTTACTCCTTAAATGTTGTGACCTTTCGGTATAATTTACCTATTGAAGAAAGTAGCAAAAAAAATGATATATTATCTAAAGTTATGGGGAAAGAGCATAATTGATGTGTTAGAATTTATGAGAGGGCTATAACTTCATCAGATTTGAAAGAAAGGGGAGTGCCTAGTGTACTATGAATCAAGGTACCCTATTTTCTTGTGGGATCTCCTAAAGTAAGATGAAATGAAGAAATGCAAAGAGATATGAAAGAAGAATTAGAATAAAGAATAGAATAATGATAAACAGAAATGACCAAGGATATCATGTTGATGCTTATATCATAGTTTTAAATGGTTAATTTTAGTTTAAACATTGATGCTAACATTGTAGGTAAGTCAGTTCTAGCAATAAAATCTCCCAGTAATGCTCATAATGCACCAATCAATAACATGCTTTGTGTAACGTGCAATCTTCAAATGATATGCATAATCCTCCGACCTAGGCAGCTATATAAAAGCCATGATATATGAAATATATGCTTCTATATAGAAATTATGTAATTCAAAATATAGTGTGGATTATTTTTGTTTCATTTTTTAATTGGAAGAAAAAAGAGTAGTATGGCATAATTATCAAAACAATTGGAATATTTTATCCTCTAATTGGATTTTGATTATTATTCGTTATATCAAGAGCATTATTAAATAAGAAGGATGAAAATTAACAATATTTTATTTCATTGTAGTTAATTAATGTATATGAGTAATTCTTCATGTTTTATGTGAGCATTTTTATAATCAAAATCTTATTCAAGTATTTAGTGAAAAAATATAGTGAATTTGTAACTAATTTTGTTGTTTTCTTTTGTAGGATGGCGATGTTAAAGGCAATGGTTCAAATTAGATACGTCATAATCTTCGCAAAAATGGCATATTTAAGATGCCATTGAATTTCATCCTAACTGATTCTATAACATTTTTAAACAATTAATCCCACTGAACACCTTGTTACTAATTTGTATGATTATGGTTTTAGGGTAGCTACTAATTTGTCATATTGAGAAATTTATTACTTATGAGATTTATGGACGTTAATTAAATGCAAAGATATGACTTGTGAGTGCTATTCTTTTAAGCAGCTTCTTTGTGATAAAAATATTTGTAATGTTCAATAGTTTTTTATTCCAAAAATTCAAAATATTACATATTAATAATACTTATTACTCATAATAATCATGAAAACAATAGTTTTAGTTTTTAATGATACAAAACATTGTCTTTTATTTTTTAAATTGTTACTTTTTATGAGTAATAGACTGCTGCCAAAATAATGAAAACAGTTATTTTTTTATGTCACAAACTGTTACTCTAGCTTTTATAATTGTTGCCTAATTTGTAGGTCAATAGTTCCGAGTTAACATAAGCACCGTTGTAATTCTTTTATTTTAGACCTTAAATTGTGATTAATTGAAAGTATGGACATTTCATATGTCTTTATGCCTCTTTATAACTTATTTCGTTCTTGTTTGTGATATCATAATTTCATCAACTAACCCTTGCTAGGTAGCAAATTGACTATTCTTTGGCGATGATCAAGAAATGATCAATACTTACATAATCGTATACAATGGTTATGAACTGTAATTAGTCTCACCTTAATCAATCAATCAAGTCGTGCACCTAACTAGCCACCTAATCCACCGCCTTACCAGGTCATGGTTGAATTAAGGGAATGGTCTATATTTCACAAACTATGGTTTGCATTTGGATTGCATGCTTGAGTGTTGTTGGTGGCTCGAAGCAACTAGCTACCCATGCATTTGCATGACGCAACATGGTTGGTGTTGGTTGAAATTTAGTTACAGCGCTAATTTACGTGGTTACCTACAAAACCTAAAGTCTTTTATAGACTTCTGTATAAGATAAAGAGGGTCTTTAAAGAAAAGTGATTCTTAAAAAAATTGAAGAATAAATAGTAGGGTCTTTACCAGTTTACATGGTCTTAGGATTGAACTTTATAAGGAATAAGCTCAAACTCATACTTTTTTTCTTTAGATAATACACGTATAATAATAACTAGCAGAGCAAAGCACCCACACTGTATGTGAAAAAAAATAAAAATATAATAAATAGTTATTATTATAATACAATAAAATTAGTATTGAATCCTTCAGATTGCACAATTAAACAACCAAAACATTAATCCTTTAACATATAATATCAATATGTTTTATAGTAAAAATGTTTGTATAATTTTGATTTAAATGGATTACATTTTATTATTTAAAATTTTATTGTAAGTTTTTAGAAGAAAAAGGGAATGAGAAAGTAATTTTATTCACATTGGAGTTTAGTATGGGAGAGGGAGGTGAGAGGTTATTACTTTGGAATAGCAGTTATTATTAAAAAAAAAAAAAAGAGAGGAGAGAATATTGACAAAAAAATAGTATGTATAAAGCAAAACAGTTACTGTAGACTATAGAAAGAGAATGAGTGAGAGAGAAAATGGTATGAGTGTAAATTACTAAAAAAATCTTGAAAGTTGTAAAAATTATATTTTTATCTTTAATGAAACTAAAAAAGGAATTTTAATTTAAGTGTAATTATTGAAAATAAAAAGAAGACACAAAAATCATTGCTCCCGTTCAAATAATATAGTTTTTTTTTTTTTTTTTTTTCTGCCAAAACAAAGCCCCACTTGCATGCGGTAGTTTTCAACATCGTAGGACGTAAGTTCCAATGTCATTTTTAACTTATGCAACTGATCAGTACACGACATTTATCATATTGTCCATCCCACCGGCCCCTAAATAATAAATAATCAGGCAGACAGTATAAATAAGTGCAAAAAAAGACCAAGCCCACCACATTCCTACAAAGTTATCCATAAATTGAAGATTTCATCATTTCGTTTTCTTCTACAAAAATGGAGGAAACCACCGACTCACGTTTGAAATTTTTTATGCTATTACTTCTCTCTCTTTCGCTCGTTATAGTTAATGGGGCTGCATCGGAGGTTCGTACGGTTGGTGATAACGAGGGGTGGGATTCTGGTGTTGATTTTGGGGTGTGGTCTCAGAAGTACAATTTTACAGTTGGAGATGTCCTTGGTTAGTCTTCCTTTTTAATTTCCCTCCTTTTTTCCTCCCCTTCCTTTAATTTTATGATCTTGCTACCCTTTTTTATTTCTTGTTCTAATTTATTTGGCAAAATTCACTCTGAAAAAATGGGGCTGAATCTGAGTCTGAGTAGACTTTTCTAAATTTTGAAAAATGTGCATTTGCATTCCTTAATTGTCGGATAAAGATCTAAAACTAATCATATCTATGGGTTATTAAGTGGAATCTATGAATTTTAACCAGGGCAGTTCGTGTTTTAAAATCATATTGAAGTGGATATACCTTTTTTGAAATTCTATTCACAGGACATATCTGCAAATTTTCCAAATTGTTTTGGCGAATTCTGATGATTCCTTTTAGGTTTAACAAGAAGAGTGAAAATTAAATAATCTTTCTTGTGTCGTTCGTTCATTGCGATTCCCTTCAGTATGATGGTTTATCTAAAATAAGTAAGGCAGCAGGTTAGAACTTACTAGTGCAAATGAAGACTAATCATTATATTTCAGAAAGGAATATAACTTGCGTAAGTATATGAAAGTGTTTCAATCTAAATTGAACAACGGATAAAACGGTTTATGAATCATTTTGCTATATGTATTTATATAGTTATATATCTAGGAAGTTATAAATACATCTTTAAAATTAATGATCATATTTGTATAAATCCTAAACTTTTAATATAGCATCCACCTTTTTATAACTTTTGAAATATATGAATATGTTATTTAAGCCAAAATAATTATTTTGGTGTCTTTATTGGGATTTTCATATTTTATATGTTCCATATGTTTTAGACAATGAGATTAGAGCATGGTCGTAACTACCTATCAACTATTAACTACTCCCTAGAGAGATGAGTTGTGCAATGTGAGATAGGAATTTAATAAACCTTAATTCAAGCTGTTACTTACCTGAAAAAAAATTAATAATTATGGTTTTTTTTTTCGCAGAATCATAACAATAAAAAGCTTCTTTAATTTATTTATTATGTTGACGCTTATGAGTGGTTTTAGTATATTACATTACAATAACATAAACTAGCACATCCACACTGTGTGTGCAAAAAAATAAAAATAATTATAATAGTAAAGTGGTTATAGAGTGAACCATAATAAGTATGGGAAAAAAAATCTATTATACAGTAACATGGGGAAAAATATATGAGATATGAGAAAAGAAAAATCAATAAAGGACATTGGGGGAAGAGAGAGAGAGAGAGAGAGAGAGAGAGAGAGAGAGAGAGAGAGAGAGAGAGAGAGAGAGAGGAGAGAGAGAGAGAGAGAGAATGAGTTAAGATAAAATAAGGCAATTTTTTGACAAGAATGAAATAGATTGACTTAATAATAATAGATAAACAAATTATTTAAAAAAAAGATATTAAAGTTATAAGTAGATGCTTTATAAAAACTAAATAAAAATAATTAGCTGGACAATTTTGCAAAGACATGTATATATATTTTAGATAATTAATATTACATAATAAATTTACATTTATTTAATCCTCTACATGATTTATTTATTTAATTATTTACTATTTGTACGAGTACCTATGATACAAGTGTAACATCCACTAGCCAGTAAATATATACATATGTGTGTATGTATATATATATATATATACAAGCACTAGCAATGACACACCCACAATTACACATGATTTATAAAATTTAAGAGGAGAAGAAAGATGAATGAGTGAAATAACATTCTTTGTTGAAGTCATTATTATGTTAAAGAGTTAAAACCATGCCGATCCAAGTTATCTTAACTATTGAATCTTGCAAAATGAGCACCACTTGGTATTAGAGTCAAACAATTTCTTCTCTTTAGAATGAGAGGAGAGTATGTAAGTCATGGCAAATATAGAGAGTGTTAAAAGTACTTCAAACACAATAAACACACTAAACCATCATATAGCAACCTTTAAGTTAGGACATGATAACTCATTTAAGACATCTCATGCTAGTTAAATAGATTGTCTATATGAGATCACATACAATGAAGAACCTGTGATAGAAACCACTTCCTTGCCTCTTGTAAACCCTTACTTTGTATACATTAAGCCACATCAGAATGTCCTCTCATCAGTCAAGCCTTTGGTAAGAACTTAGTCTTCTAAAGTAAAAGAATATGTTTAAGCAACCAAGTTTGATCAATGTCTACTGAAAGCTACTGAGAAGGAACAATTTGTTACTCTACAAATTCCTCCTGTATTGCCAAACCAATGGCTTACCCAAGGTTATACTCATCTCCATTATGGAGTAGGAAGGCTAGCCTTGACCATCCATGGAAGAAAAGGTATCTCAATACTGGTAAGAATGGCTCTATTGGATTCAAGATGCCTCAAATATGAACAAGCATGCATTGGTACAATTTAGTCATCTTTGAATGCTAGAATAGTGTATGGGATACTATTTCCTAACTATTGTATTCCTCCAAAGGAAAAGAGATTGCTGGAGACAATGGAAGTCCACATCCAAATAATTAAAGCACCAATGGTTGATGGATCATTGTTAACTACACTACGTTACTAGATGTCTTATAGGATCTAGAATCATGCTTGATATCTTTCTCTACCAGACAAAGCAAAAGAAGTCTCTTCATTTCTATGGATACCAATTCCATGCCAATAGTTGTGCATGCTCTAAGGTGGTAACAAGCTATGAAAAGATACATCAAGCACAATCTTAATCAAGTCCACAAATCCTACTTTTGTGGGAAAAAAGTGATGGTACTATAGCCATCAGCTTTCACAAAAGGAAGAAAAAGAAAAGAAGACACTATCCGTCTTGTTAACCATCTTTATGGATGTCATGCCCCAAGAAGTACCATATACATGACATTCCACCATACACAATATTGAAGCTTAGGAATTACTACCTTAGTTATGTAAAGGCTTTTATATTATGCACAAGGTATACTTTACACCAAAAAGAACACAATGAAGTAGCACAATTTATTATGGTAGCAGTTACATGGCAATGCAAGAAAGATATATATCATTAAACTTAAACAAAGTAGATTACATTTCTTAATAGCATACCCCACTAATGGCCACAAATGATTTGGATAGTATAGCTAATAATAATAATCTCTAAAACATGTCATATACCTAACACAAAAGGTTTTCAAGGAAACTTCATCCCAAGCTCCTGGATCCTTCATCATAGTCCCAAAATCCACTAATAATTTCCTTGTCATCTTTTTCTTGTAATAAAGTCTCAAGTATTCCTATTTCAACAAAGATCTATGAGGGTATAAGTTTATAACATGCTTAGTGAGATACTTCCCATCATTCGCACTAACAACAATTAACAAACAAGTTAACTAGTTAAAGCATATAATATGCAACAACCATATGAACAAATAAATATGTATGGTCATCTGGAAACCATACATAGAATAGCCCTTCGTGACAAGAGTTAAGTAATTCGAATTGAGGTTCTCTATATCCTCCATTACTACTCCCTGAGCACTTGCTCATAGCAATCGGCCAACGTGGCTCCTCCCTGAGGATGCATTCCTCAAATGTATGTAATTTCTTCAAGAAGGAGCAAATCTACACTTGTGATGGGATCTAATAGGTCTTCGACAATTCATGTAAGAGTAGCAGCCTTTAATAATGTGACCCAACATCATGCCATATATGATCAATTTATTTTTCAACTGTAATCATATTAATTTCCATTTAGGGGTGATCAACAAGATAGTCACACACTCCACAACATTTAAAAAAAAAAAAAAAAGCATAAATCAATACTCAAGCTTATCAAAGTTTCTATATGCTTAACATTCATTGAGCAAGCACTCATGAATCACAATCATGTTCCCATGATAACCCACATACTAATATGTTTTAATCTTTTCCCTATGTTCCAATGCTCTATTTTACTAGCACATACAAGGTAATGAAACTAAGAGAAAAAACTCATTCGTCCATTAAAGCGATTCCTAGTCGAAATGATCTTTAGGAAAATGAGTCTCGTAATTCTCGTTACCTAAACAAAAGAAATACTCGGAATGAGTATTGTGTATTAGATCTTAATCAAATTTCTAACTTTATTACTTCTATTAGCTATATTTATCCTAGTTACAAAAATTCTAACTTAAAACGATCATAATTGCTTATTTTAACTCAAAATTTTGCATATGAGCATTTGTTTTCTATCCACTTCAGATGCTCTATCCATTTCTAAGGTTATTTCAAACATTTAAGGTCATTAAGGTCTCAGAATCGCAAGGTACAAATCACGTCCAAAACCATTTCGGATTTATTTTCTAACACTTTTTACAATTTCATCTTATGTAGACATCCTAGGACAAGCCTATGCTTTATTCCTAAGCTTAAAACATATTAGAGACTTAAAGATCACTGAAAATATAAGTATGATCCTTGTGATGTTGCTTAAAAGAAATTTATTCATTAAATAGATTCATTGAAATCTTTCAAGTTTACAAAATTTCAATTTTTAAAATTTGTAGTGAACTCTTACTTTTTAATACTTTAAAATAAATGAATTTTAGTGGAATAAGATGCCATTCCTTATTTAATATCTTAGAAACCTTGTTTAATATTTGTAAAACATTGAAAGAAAGAATTTCAAATTGTAAAATTTCTCGAATGTTGTATATGGTGGCATCATTATTTTAAAAGTAAGAGCTTGCTTTTTGTTTCAAAATTTTCTTTTGTTTAAATGATTTCCATGGTATTGAAACAAGATTTAAAAAACTATTTACATAACAAATTATTATCAACATTAAAATTTGAAGGGTTTCTTTATCAACATCACTATGAGCATCTATGCACATGAACTTAACTACACTTATTACATTTTAATTTTAGCAAGATCATCTAAAAATAAGAAATAAGTAAGATCATGAATGAAAACATAAGAAAATAAAAGTACGAATATGGAAGTCTTAGACTATTATCAAGGCTTCTTAGTACTTGAAATAATCCAGTCACCATAATAAAATCAAAGTGTAAAAGAAGAAAATTTGAAGTCTTGGATTTTTATCAAGGCTTCCCAAGACTTGAAATATTCTAGTCTCATAAATAAAAATCAAGATAGATAAGTAGAAAAGCATTTGAGTCTTAGATTATATACCAGGTTCCTCAAGACTTGGAAGTGGACAAGTCCCTTTTTGTTTTGACTTGAAGATTGACAAGTCTGATACTTTCATTAAGGACAAGTCTCAGATTCATAAAATAAATAAATAAATTGCATAATGTGAAGAACTTGAAATAAAATGTTAGATTAGGGGGCTTTGGTCTCTAAAAAAAGATTATAAATACAACATGTAAGGACCCGACATACCCCAATCCCAAGCTAGGTATAGATGTATGGATTTCATTATAAAGGTTTTAAGCCTGATTTATTATTTGGATTTAACTCTCTGGGTTAAAGTGACAGGGCTTGGAGAGTTATACCCAATTACTTTGGGATGATCATGGGAGAATTGGCATGGAAGGCTTGGAGTAGGGCCCATTGGAATTGGCCTGCCCAATTCCAACCTTTCTCAAATTGGCTCACACACATTACAATGAAGGCCTCAATGGGCCTAGGTCCATAAGGGAGCCCATATCCATATCCATAATGAGAGGGACTCATCCTAGTCGTTAGTTGTCGGTCTCATCTGATGGATAACATAGACAGCTAGATTCTCTATAAATACCCTAGTCCTTACCTCATTTGGACAAGTGAAATCTTGGACAAACACTGTCGTGCTGTCGAATTTCCATCTTTGTGAATCAAGTACTCAACTCACGCAAGAACACACAATATTCATGGTATCTAGTGAGGTTGATGCTTTCTAGCTCCCTCATTTGTCATACGTGTGTTAAAGCCTCCTCTTCCCTACACAATTCTCTCTTGATCATCCTTGCACTGTTGTTTCTTTAGGTCATGTGTAACGCGATAGTCACACGGCACGCATGTGATCGTTGCATTCGGATTCATATCCACATATTTTTGGCGAGTCCATTGGGGAAAGGCAAATCAACTCTTATGTGATGGCACCTCCAAGAAAGAGACCTCCTGATCCTACTGAGGGTATGACTTAAGAACTTAATATTAATCCCGAGGCTACTGAACATGACAAGCCAGCACTTGAGGATGTGAACCAACCTATTGGTACTCAAATCGATAATGCTGCGATCTTCGTGCTGTGCAAGAAAATACCAGGCAAGTCAACCAATCAATGCAAGAGTCTACAAGACAATTCCAACAATTGATGATAATGTTTGCTCAGTATTTGCCTAATATGGCTGCTATTGTTGCCGAGCAACAAGGTACGACTTCATCTACCCCTATTGTTGCTGCGCAACAATGCGCTTCTCAGGCACCTCAAGTTACTCCACCTGCTAATCCTACTCCTATTCCTGAACAAGATCCTGCCAGAGTTGGAGAGCAAATCCCTCCATTAGAGCCTTGTAATCACACAACCGCTTGCACCTTTGGCAATGAATACTGGAATTCAACTTGGAACACCATCAACTTCCCAGCCTGCATTACATGCTCGACCTGGAGGATCTTCATCCTCACAGGCTACACTACCAATTGACATTGGTGGACCCACTATTCAACCCAATGCAACTTTACTCCAAACGGCCACTCTAGCTACACCAGTTGAAGTTACTACTTTAACTCCTAAAGATACTTTCGTCACGAAGGATGATCTGAACATGTACCTAAGAGAAATATAAGCTAAGTCTGATGTGGGAGTATTGGATCTCAAGCTCCCATACAATCAATGTACTGTTGCTAAGCCATATCCTCAGGACTACGTGAGTCCCAAATTCATGTTATTCAATGGTAAGAAGGGAAGTGCCAAGGAACATTTGTTGAAGTTTATTAAAATGCTAGAGGTTTATGGATTTGATGATGATTTGAAGTTAAAAGAATTTTCTAAGTCCCTTATAGAGAAAGCGTACACCTGGTACATGAACCTTCCCCCTGGATCAGTAGATTCATGGGAAACTATGTGCAAGATGTTCCTAGAGAAGTTCTTCTCCACACAGGAACGAGTGACCTTGACTGATATGGAACAGATTCATCAGAAACCCAAGGAAGACTTGATGGATTATATCGAGCGCTTCAGGGAACGTTCACTAGACATTCAAGACATATGTGATGAAAGAGAGCTGGTGAAAATTTGTATCCAAGGCATGTTTACTGAGTATGCGGTGCATCTAGAAAATCTTTCTTTAGCTTCATTCTCCACTTGGTTGAGAACGCGCGAAGGACTAACAATGTCTGTGCACAGAGAGGAGGAAGTGAATTTTAACAAAAGAGGACCGTCTGTGAATGCAACTCAAAGTGAGGATCCCAAAGATGAGAAGAAACGAAGAGTTGAAAAGTCTGGACGTGAGAGAACAAAGGAAGTGCCAACATATCCTTGTTCATGGGAAAAGTGCATGCTATGCTCGATCAATGGTTGAGAGATGGAAATCTTAAGCTCCCGAGGGTAGAGCGTTTACCAACTCAAGAGGAGAGAATGATCCCAAGTTTTGTAGGTTCCACAGGATTGTAGGGCATCCTACTAGGGATTGTTTTACTTTGAAGAGAATTTTCAATGAAAGAGTGCAGAATGGAGAGCTTGTTATTGAAAATAACGATTAGGAACAATCCACTTCCAACCCATAACAATCAGCGTGGTGCTGTCAACGTCGTTATTCATGATCCTGCCATGGTCGAGGCCAGTGATACACCACTTACTGAGGCAAGTAACACAAAAGGAAAACAACATGTAATTGAGGAAAATGATTGTGCACCCATTGCTGCGGCTTTTGAAGACTTCAAATTTTAGAAATTTCTTTGATCTACTTGGTTTGATGAGAAGGCAAGGCTTGCAGCAGCAACTATGCTCGCGCAAATTTCCGAGGGACAATATGCCAGTGTAGTGCAGTGCAGCCAGTCAAAAGAATGGCTCGAGCGCATGAAAATGCAATCTTGTTCACTGATGCAGATATGTGTGTAGACGGTCCAAATCACAATCGACCATTATATGTGGAGGGCACACTTAATGGCTATCCAGTTAAGAGGACATTCATTGACGCTGGTTCTTCTCTCAACATCATGCCTAAGACTACATTTGAAGCTGGTATTGACTATCGTCGTTTGGTGAAGCAACCCATTTCAGTTAATGGCTTTAGTCATACTACAACAAGACCATTGGAAGAGTTAATGTTGATCTTAAGATTGGGCCTATCCGTGGTAGTGTTACTTTTCACGTGATTGATGCGCCTGTGTCCTACATCTCTTGATAGGTAGGAAATGGCTGCACGATCACAATTTAGTGCCATCAACGATGCATCAATGTATCAAAGGACATTGGAAAGGGAAGGATATATTTATTCCTGCTACAAAGAATCCTTTCGAGCACGATGAGGCAAATTTCATTGAATCTACCTTCTTCAATGAGTACTCGATGAAGGTGAGACAGCTATTGCTAGAGCTTCAGGTGTACCATTACCCACTTGGGAAGAAATTCAAGAGGGTCAACAAAAGAAAGAAAAATGCGTGGTTGTCGAGGAGGTAAAAAGAAGAACAAGCAAGCTGACGCTGTTGAAAGTTATGTTAGAGAAGATGGGCGAAGAGTATATCTCTTATGACGGTTTCCAGGGTCTAAGGAAGTTTGTTCTTCTTCAGACCCTGTACCAATTCAAGAAATTCAACCCGCCCCTCAACAAATGCAAGATCAAATAAAGCCACAGAATGAAGAAATTGAGGAATTGGATCTAGCGCGACCAGGAGTCGCCGCGGCCAATTTTTGTCAGCAAAGGTTTGTTACAAGATGTTAAAAGTCCTCTCATTGATTTGTTGAGAGAATATAGGGACGTGTTTGCTTGGGCATATGATGAGATGCCAGGTTTAGATCCTAGTCTTGTAGTGCACAGACTAAATATCGCCCCAGGCACGACTCCTATTAAGCAAGGACAACGAGTTTTCCGTCCTGAGGTTGAGGTTCAAATCAAACATGAAATTGAGAAGTTGCTTCATGCAGGCTTTATCAAACCAATCGAGCACCCTACTTGGCTCGCAAATGTCGTACCTGTTAGAAAAAAGAATGGTCAAATAAGGGTTTGCGTGATTTTCGATTTGAACAAGGCTTGTCCTAAAGATGATTTCCCTTTGCCAAATATAGACACCTTAGTGGATGTCACGGCAGGACATGAATTATTTTCATTCATGGATGGTTTCAGCGGGTATAATCAAATCAAGATGGCAATTGGAGACGCTGAGCGTACTGCCTTTCGAACGCCTGTTGGGAATTTCTATTATACTGTCATGCCCTTTGGACTCAAGAATGCTGGTGCTACTTATCAAAGGGCAATGACAGCCATTTTTCACGATATGATGCATGATTTCATGGAGGATTACGTGGACGACATAGTCGTGAAATCAAAACATGCACCGACCACTTGGTCCATCTTCGGAAGGTTTTTGAACGATGTCGATTGTATAAGCTTCGCATGAATCCTTTGAAATGTGTCTTTGGAGTTGCTTCGGGAAAATTCCTTGGATTCGTGGTCCATAGGAAGGGAATTGATGTTGATCCTGCAAAAATACAAGCTATATTGTCTATGCCCTCGCCAACTACTTTGAAAGAGTTGAAAACTTTCATGGGGAAAGTTTCATATATTAGGAGATTCATGCCTGCACTTGCAGAGATTTCGCATCCCTTACATCAACTTATGAAGAAAGGAATTGCATTTGAATGGAAACAAGTCCATGAAGATGCGATTCAAAGAATTAAGGGAATTCTCACTTCTTCTCATACCATGACTATGCCTGTGAAGCAAGTACCGATGATATTATATCTCACTTCTACCAGCAGATCAATCGGAGCTTTACTTGCACAAGAAATAGACGGCCAAGAACGCTACTATTTGAGTCGCTCACTTCAAGGAAGTGAGGTCAAATACCCAGCTTGCGAGAAGCATTGTCTCGCGCTGGTGTTTGCAACTCAAAAATTACGTCACTACTTTCTGGCACATAAGGTTAACCTTGTCACACGGTCAGATCCTATCAAGTATTTATTGTCACGACCAGCGTTGTCTGGGCGTATTGCAAAATGGTTGTTGCTTCTTGGAGAGTTCGACATTACAATACAGACTCCTAAAGCTGTTAAGTCACAGGCCTTAGCTGATCTCTTGGCTCATTTTCCGAACGAAAGTGAAGATGTGATCACAGATACTATACCAGCAGAATTTCACGAGGACTCACTCATGATCGAAACAGAAGGAGAATGGTCACTTCAATTTGATGGTTCATCAGGAAGTCAAGGTGGGGAGCAGGAGTTGTATTAACATCACCTAATGGCCAAGAAATACCTTTGGCATTTAAGCTTGACTTTCATTGCACTAATAAGAAGCCGAGTATGAGGCATTGTTACTCGGGATCGTCTTTGCCTTGGAAGCTGGAGCAAACCACTTGTGTATTCGTGATTCAATTTGATCATTAAGCAGACCAATGGTGAATATGCCCTCAAGGAGCCATCACTTGCGCCTTATAGGGCTGCAGTGCAAGCTTTAATTGGGAAGTTTGAAGTCGTAAGGTATGAACATACCAAACGATCTACGAACCGTTACGCAGATGCATTGGCAACATTGGCATCTAAGATTCCAATGCATGCTTCAGATGAAAGCCTAGATGTCAAAGTTATCAAGAAAACTATTCCTTGCACAACCTTGCAATTGTTGGAGGAAGATGATGAAACAGGAGATGATTGGCGTGTTGGTATCAAGAATCAATTAGCGCAACCCAATGCGCCTCCATCGTAACCTTGAAGAATTTTATTCGTATCAATGGCGCTTTGTACTTTAAAGGACCGGAGGGGTTCTATCGCGATGCATTTGCGCGAAACAGGCTCGGTTAAAATTAGACAAGTATCATAAGATCTGGTGTGGGGAAGAAGGACTCCTTTGTATCGTCGCATTCAACGTGCAGGGTATTACTGGCCCTCAATGGCTAAGGATGCATCTCAGGTGCAAATGCATTGTCCTAAGTGCTCTGAGTTACCAGATGCAAAAGAATGTAATTTTGTCGCAAGTGCTGGAGATTGGCGTCGTCCGTACATTGACTATTTGAAGAATAACGTGCTACAACTAATAGTACGGATGCCAGATTAGTAAAAAGGAAGGCACGCAAGTACCTAATGCATGAGGATGAGTTGTATAGAGTCTCATTCATGGGAAAGCCTCTCAGATGCATTACATCTCCTGAAACAAAGAATATTAACCGAGGTACATGCTGGAGAATGCGGTGAGCACCAAGGCGCAAGGAAGTTGTATTATCAACTACTAGACATGGGGTACTATTGGCCAACCATGGAATCAGATAGTTCCAATTTTGTTAAGCGGTGCGTTCCTTGCCAAGAACATGGAGATGTGATTTGCTCCTGCAGTTGCACTTCACAGCTTAACAACACCATGGCCTTTCCACACTTGGGCGTTTGATCTAATCGGTCCTATTCACCCGCCATCTAGAGGTTGTATTTGGATCCTAGCTGGAACTGAATGTTTTACTAAGTGGGTAGAAGCCATTCCTTTAAAAAGGCGACAGGACCAATAGTTGCAAGCTTCATTAAGGAGAACATTATATGCCGATTCGGGATTCCAAAGCGTATCCTTTCAGATAATGGCACTCCTTTCATCAATTCACATGTTCGACAACTGTTGGAATCATATGGTATTGATCATGTAAAGTCAACCCCTTATTACCCTAAGGGCAACGGCCAAGCGGAAGCTACGAACAAGACTCTTTTAAAAGTTCTGAGTCGTATGGTACACGATAACCATAAAGAATGGCATAAACTATCCCTAGCACTTTGGGCTTACAGGACTTCAAAGCGGCGACCAACACAAGCAACACCTTTTTCGTTAGTATATGGTGCCGAAGCAGTCGTGCCTATAGAGGTTCTGATCCCTTCAGCACGATTAGCGATCAATGCTGAGCTTGAGCCAGATGCTTTATGCATAATAGACTTGGAAGCCTTAAAGGAAAGACGAGATATGGCCAAAAACAACTTGATCAACTACCAACACAAGCTTGGTATGGCCTATGATCAGTTGGTGAAGAAAAGGTCCTTTCAAGTGGGTGATGTTGTACTTCACGCCAAAATGGGAAGGTCCCTTCATTATACATGAAGTCCATGATAGTGGGTATTGCAAGCTCCTAAATCCAAAGACTGATGTTATTATAGCTCCTATATATTTTCAATATGTAAAAAAGTTTCACATGTAATAGCATGATTAGTGATGATGATGACTTGGATAATACGGGCTTGCTTTCACATGATCTTTCATCAATCAATTTGGTTGTACATTATATTTGTATATTGCTGCTGCTTGGTAAGAGACGTGTTTCTTATGCACGTGACATTCGTTCATTCATTCATGTAGCTTGTAATTGTTCAAATTTACTAAGCGTGTGGCACTATACATGCATACAAATTTTTGTCTAAGTATGTTATATTAACCATCATATTTGATGGAATTGTTAAGTAGTGGGTAGTACCCCCTTAACAATTTTTGTGAAATTAAAATGTCTTTGCTCATGAAAGGAAAAAAAATAGTAATAGTCTTAACGTGCAAAGTTATACTACATAACGTACTACTACAAGAATTTCATGTTCTTTAAAGAGCATAAGTTACAACATGATAGACCTTTGAATCAAACCGTTGCTAGCAAATGAGAGCATTTCTCTGATGCGCAACACAATAGTCGTAACAATATTTGTTGCTTCATGATTCACTACTATTAGGTGAAAGCATTACTACTTAGGTGCATGAGCATGTTGCCAAGTGATACCTTACTATTCACTAATATAAACAAAAATCAAGTAATATCAAGCAACAGTAATGACAAAATCAAGCCAAACAATGTTTTTACCCGAAAAGGTATTACAACAAATTGTTCTTGAAATTGAAGAGAAAATATCAGCTAATCCAAACTATGCCTGATGACTGAGCGAACTCTGGACTCTAGGTCTTCATCTGCAAGCATAGCCTCCATCTCAGCCTGTGCTACCTCAGTTTCTTAGCAAAGTTCTTGCATCTTCATCATTAATTTTTCATGGCGGATCTTGGCTTCATGATAATTTAGACACCTCTTAGCCTTGTCAGCAATTGGCCATAAGCTATCAACTTTGAATTGTAACAAATGGGCCCCCTCAACACATTGGACAAGTTGCTCTAATTCAGTCTTAGATAAAGAATTCCAAGACCGCTCCATCAATAGCATGGCTTCACCGAGCATTTTCATTATTGCATTTGCCAAATCTGTCCCTGTTAGAGAAGAACCAACCCAAAATTCCTTATCTATGGTAGAAAGACTCTATAAGGGCTCCATTAAGTGAGATGAATGATGTAACCGTGAAATGAAGTTGTATCATCTAAATGAGTTGCAACTCCAATGGATTTATCTACTCTTCTTTGTTGATTCACCACTAATGGAGGGATGCAGTACATTAGAAACTGAAGTAGTAATGGGAGCAATACCATCAACTATGATATTGCGAAATGAAGGGTCTACTAATGAGTTGTCATGAGCCTGAGGATAACCATCTTCCATGTTTCTAGGCTCATGACCATCTTGAACAATTATCTTATCAAGACAAAGATCTTCCTCATTCGCAAAAAGGCCTTCACAAATCTCTAAATCATCTACTGAAGGATTACCCTCAATGCTGGTGTCATTAACAAGAGACAATTCATAGTCAACCTCCTCACTATCATCTTCCTCTTTGGTTGTATTAGTAGTAGTCACTACGTGATCCTTGGTTTATAACACCTTTCCTTGACTATAGCGACTAGGGAAAGGTCGTGTAATTGGAAGAGTAGACCCTACTGTCGAATTATCAACGGTCTGAGTAATAATATCATGACTGCTACTGTGTTTACTCTTAGACGACTATCCCGCCGAAGCTAAAGATGCACCTTTCAAAGTTGTATCCTGCAAATAAACAATGATGAACAAAGGTTATAGTTGACCTCATGATATACATATGTATGTGTATGTGCACGTATAAACAGCTTAAATAACAAAATCTAATACCTCACAAAGGCGACGACGCTTGATTTGACTGATGACTAATGCAGGAGGCATAGTCCGCCCAATCATTACTTTTCCTGGAGTATTGTTCTTGTCATATTTTGGAAGCTAAAAATGGAACTCATACTTATAAATGATAGACTCTGGCAAACTGTCATATATAACTGAAAGAGTGTATTTCTTGAATGCTCCAAGACACCCTGTCTAATACGTTAGCCATCTACTTAATGCAACACCAGAGTGATTGATAGATGAAAAAAACATCTATCTAACAGCACAATAGAGCTCATGTCGTTTCTCAGGACTAATTGCCTCACAAAATCTATTAAAATCTGTGTCAATGGCCATAATAGAAGGCACACCTTGATCAAACCCAAACTGTCGTGCAACTTGATGAGGTGAGTACAACATTACTCTATGATCCAAGAACTCTATAGAAGAATCACACCAATCGTGAAGCGCAAGTAAACCTTGAGGTGTACACCAAAGAACATATACTACTTCAACATTAGAAAGTTGAACGCCACATTCCATCAGGCTCACTAAAGTCTTAGAACCCGAAGGGTAATATGTTGTACACCACTCATATCCCTCCAATTCCTTTATATAAGGGCGAAAGTCAACCTCATGAGCATCATCTATAATATCAAGTAACGAACCCAAAGGCTTTCTATCAACTCAGGCCTAAGCTCGAGGTTTAGGAGGATCAGGTTTTGTAACAGGTACACCTAGATATCTTTTGTAATGTTCGTTGAAAAACAAGTGTAGAAATCCCAAATCTACATTTGATACAATGATATATCGCCCCTTTGATCGAACTAAGTCTCACTATAAAGATCCAAACGTCGATATAAAGACCCTAAATAAAAAGGTGCTAAGGCAACTCGTTCTCTACGTGCAAGACAAATTGCCAAGTAAAAAAATCGGGGATTGACACCTTTTCTTGGCCCACCAGGAAACACGTACATGGATAATCAATAAGCAATTAAAGCTTCTAGCTCATGCTTGAAATGAATTGTATGTTATAAGTAAAGTCAAACTGAAGTGATGACAATCAAGCATAAATGAACAAAGCAAGGAATGCATACTTACTCGCATCCATACCGAGGGCCTTCGGATCGAGTCCTTTCGTGCTAAAAAAAATGTCTTATCCATGCAGAAAATGATGCTTGTCTACGACTATCTCTTGCTTCTTGTCTATCAACTTCTAATACTTCCACCAATTTTTCATCCTCTTCTGAAATCTCAACTATGACAATATCAGTCGATCTAGAACTGGGGAAACTTAGCAGTATGCACACATCTTCTAAAGTTGGAGTAATCTCACCCCATGATGTCACAAAAGTATGTGTACATGTACTCAAACTGCTAATATAGCTCGCCATGCTTTAACACTTTGAGAATGGATAACCATTTTAGAAGAAATCCATATACAAAATTGATCCCTACACTTTCTAAACAGACCTATAATGAGAATTCTTTACAATGTAATATACCCATGACTACACCTTGCAGTATCTGTTTTGGGTAACTAACACTGTCTCTAAAGGGGAATCTCCTTTCTTTCATTTTGAAACATAAAATGAATTCTCATCTATGTTCTTCCTATCACTTACTCGGGGCTCTAGTTGAATGAAATGAAATTCACCATCTTTAGGAGGATGCGCACACAGATCCCTTTTTTTGATATCTTTCCAGAAGAAATCCTTTCGAAATCGTAGCATCAAGCCATTTACTACAGCAAGGAACTTTTGGTACATGACCTGAATTCGCCAATATTTCATTACTTTTGTCTGTATGGTCCATGCGAGATCAACCCTTTCTATTTTCCTTCACCATCCTCAAGATGTCTATTTTATGCACACCTACATGATGAATGAGTCATATGCACATATAAGATCAAAAGGATACTACTTGAACTCAAATATGCAGCATGAGACATATGCAACAAGTGTGTTACTTAGCAAAGTATCACATTCATTCACCAAATGACTAGGCACAAGATGAGAAAGAGTTCCCCTCTATAGTAGTGCGGTTCTAAGATCGTTGCATGGATAATTGAGACACAGACAACTAAGGAGAGCCTCTCTCATAGCGGTACAGTGCCAAAGTCATCACGTGAGGAATGGAACATGGATGCAATGTGCGACTCCAAGATTGTCACGTAAAGTTTGGGACACGGACGGCTGAGAGTGTCATCATATAGTGTGTGATCTCAACATTACCATTTATGAGGTTGAAACACGGACGACGAAGAGCTTTATCTTAAAAATCATAAGGCATCATAGTCATTTGCTGAATGAGTAGAATACATGATAGACAAGAATGTTTGAAGTCGAGTATTCTTTTTTTTTTTTTTTGCAAATGTTCAAGAATTATTAACAGTTGATGACATTAATATGAGTTCATAAAACAAGAAAGTCATACTTGTAAAAATGAAGTCAAGCAGATACACGATAAAGATTCCACGCTTTAATCTTAGTCACTGCATTATAAGAAAATAAGATAAGTTAGTTTTACAAACAAAGAAGGAGTTATATATAATGTTATTTACACTACTGTCATTGATGCTTTTTGTAAATTAGGACATGTTTCGGCAGCATTTGTTCTTTTTAATGAAGTGCGTTTGTGGAGAATAGCTCTTGATAATGTTACATACGCTGCTCTTATATGTGGGCTTTGTCAGACTGAATGGGTAATGGAGGCAGATAAGCTATTCTATGAGATGATGGAGAAAGGTCTTGAAGCTGATGAAGTTACCTATACATCGTTAATTGGTGGTTACTGCAGCATAGATGGCCTCTGTAAATGGGGAGACATGGATTCAACAAATAAGCTTCTTCATGAGATGCGAAGGAAAGGCCTTCGACTAAATATATGCACCTACAATGCTATATTAAATGGTCATTGTAAGGTAGGAAATATTGAGATAGTTGTAAAGTTGATGGACGATGTGGAGGCGGGGGTTTCATCCTGATGTTATTACATATACAACTCTAATGGATGCTTTTTGTAAGTCAGGAGAAATGGCGAAGGCTCATGATCTTCTCCGCACGATATTGGTAAAGGTATCAAACCTACTATTAATTACTAATGAATGGATTTGTAATATGGGAATGCTTGATGATGGTGAGCAACTGTTGAAGCGGATGTTGGATAAGGGTATGAATCCAAATGCTGCCATGTATAATTCTCTCATGAAGCGTATTGTATTAAAGACAATATAGGCAGGAACACAGATTTAGTCGACACATATGCACTTAAGGAATCATTCCTTATAAAATACATATAAGATATTGGTCAAAGGACATGTAAAGCTAGGATATGAAAGATATCCTTTTTGCATACGGAGAAGGTTAGCAAGGGTCTCTATCCTTCAATAGTTCCTACAATGCACTTATCAAGGGCTTTTTGAAGAGGAAAAAATTCATGGAGGCTAAAAAACTATTTCAAGAGGTGAGAAGATAAGGACGTGAAATAGATCAATCATTATACAACGCTTTAGTTGACATGATATAGAGGGAAACATTGAAAACATTCTTGACTTTGCAATGAGGTGATTGTGAAAGCTGACAGGGAGCTCAAAGAAAGAAAACATTAATTGGAACTTTTGTTCTCTTAGTTCTCGTTAAAACTTCTCTGTTGGGATCAAAAGTTGTAAAAACCTTCAAACCTAGGTGCCAACAAACCAGTAGCTTTTGGTTCCTTTTCTATGGAGACATTTCTTCTGGAATGTCAATGCCATTGTCATGATATTGAATGAACATCAATGGATAGATTTTCTCCTTTCGATGACATGGATTACTTGAGGGCACAAAAGTATCTTTCTCATTCAGGAGCTGCTACGTTTGGAAGTGTATGCTCACAGGTAGTCAATAAGGCATCTCTGCTCTTGGTTCCTTATTTATTTCATGCAAAGTGAGAAATTCACAAAAATCACAACTTAGAAGATGGACAATGCTGTAGCTTAGGAGATGGAGGATGCAGTTTACATTTTTCTTTGGATATTCATGGACTGGTAGGGAGATGGGAAGAGGCAGATAAGGTTAGAGAACTAATGAAGTCTAAGGGAGTCAAGAAAGACCCATGCTCTAGTTGGGTTCAAATGCATGACGGGGTGCATACTTTTGTGGTAGGGGAGAAGCTTGAGGACCCAGATGTAGTCACATGGCTGGCAGAGTCTGGATAGTTGATAGCTTGTTTTAAATGATAGAAGCTATGAGTTGAAGCCCACTTAGAAAAATGATAGACATAAGAAAGTTGCAAATTGAGACACAAGAACCACCGTCTGAGAATTTCATCCTTGTGCACAAAAACCATGAGAAACACAAAATGACCAGAATGAAACATGGAACAATTACTGCAAATCTTTGTTCACAGACATAGCATCACTCTGAACTTCTATTATTGTTCCATTCATGACATGTTAATCTTGAGTTGAACCAGAAAAGCCATGTGAAAAAAAAAACCATCTAGTAGCTAAATTTGAAAAACACAAATAGCAGAGCAGTAGCATTGACAGAATGGAGTAGAAACAGAAAGAAACCAAACCAACAACTTTTATACGGTTGAGCTTTTATCCAAGCAACAGAGAGGGGAGAGATCCAACAAGCTCACATCTGGAAAATGAAGATAGCAGCAACAAATGAACTAAATTTCAAGATGACAGTTGTAAATGATGGACTTCACAAAGATCAAAATCAAGATAAACTGAGCAATACCATCCACGCCTCAATATCTAAAACTATGGACCAACCATCACAACAAGACTATCCAGAATTGGTACTAGAGTACTCCAAGCTTCTTGTTACTGTGTTCAGTTTTCTACCCAACAACAACTTTCAATTCATTGTATCACCAAAATAAGCATATCCCAAATAGCAATGCCATAGAGCAATTTAAAGGAAAATATATTAGAAGATACATACCAGTGGAGACAGTTCATGGAATAAAAATAGTTATCTTCAAAATGGCAGTAGAAAGATGAGAACAGCATGCCAACATACAGGTAAGGCACCATGATGCATAGATTCTTTCAACTTCAGCAAGTTATTGAGGAAACATTCATAAATAGGACAAGTGGAGAGAAAAAAATCAGAAGCACACCAATATCGTGACCAAAACAAGCAGACTTTGTTCTTGTTGATGTTGAAATAAGACAAACATAATCCTTAAACCATTTTGTACCATGGCAATAAGAATGTGATACCTGTTCCTACCAATACACCTACTCAGCCACCAATTGGTGGTCCGAGACCTGAATTGACTTATTTGGTAGTAAATGCGATGATAGAAAAGGAGAAGCATTTTTAGATCGAAGATGAGTGGGACCTTATGACAGCACATCCCATGCGACCCGATGCACTCGTGTCATTCACGCGCATAAAAGTTCTCTATTGAAACGCTCGAGCTTTTCTAGTTAATAATGGATGAATATCTGGAAGCAATGAAGGAGCTAGCTCGTCAAGTGATGGAAATGATAGATAACAGATTAAGAATCATATCAGGAAATGTGTTGAGCAAGATGTCGAGGGATGAGTTTAGTGATTCGTGTTTAATTGTGATTTGTATACGTGAATGCCATAAAAGTTAGGATTGAGTTGTATAGGGAAATGCGAAATAACGGGGTTATCCCCGATAAGTTTACTTTTCTAGTTTTGATCAATGCGTTTCGGGATGTTATGGAGATTTTGGAGGTGAGGAAAATTCATGGGTTGCTGTTCAAATTGGGGTTGGAAATGGATGTTCATGTTGGGAGTGCTTTGGTTAGCTCTTATTTGAAGTTTGGTTTGTTCGATGAGGCAGAAGGAGTTTGCGAGGGATTTTCTGTTAAGGATGATGTTGTATTGTGGAATGTGATGGTTTGCGGATATGGCAATAACCGGAAGTTTGATAAGGCCTGTGAGATTTTCAAGAGCATGTATAGTAATGGAATTGCGTCGTGTAGATTTGCGGTCGCTAGGATATTGTCAGTATGTTCTGAGATGGGAGAGTTTGAGAATGGGAGAGCAATCCATGGACTTGTGATGAAGATGGGATATAACTTGAACATTGCGGTTTTGAATGCCTTGTTTGACATGTATTGGAAATGTAAGGGTGTAGAAGATGCATTGGACATATTTGAAATGATTGAGGGTGTGGATCTGTATTCATGGAACTCAATTATAACTGTTCTGGAATCGTGTGGTGAGCATGATGTGACTCTGAGGCTTTTTTAACGGATGTTACATGGTAGCACTAAGCCATACTTGCTCACACTGGCATCTTCTCCGTGCTTGCTCAAATTTGGTTGCTTTGATGCATGGTAGAGAAATTCATTCTTACCTTATAGGAGTGGGTTAGGAAAGAATGGCATTTATGGAGTGATTGATAAGACCCCCATGAATAATGCCTACTAGATATGTATGCAAAATGTGGGAGCATAGTGATGCACTTAAAGTTTTCGACAATATGAGTACTCGGGATGTGGCTTCATGGAACATCATTATTTTAGGTTATGGCATGCAAGGTTATGGAAATGAGGCATTAGATATTTTTTTTTTTTTTTTTTTTTTTTTTGTGAAGATGTGTGAATGAGAAGTACAGCCAAATGAAGTCACTTTTCTCAGCCTACTGTCTGCATGCAGTCATGTTGGCTTTTTGAGACGGGTCTTGTCTTCTTAGCACTTATGAAGTGTAAGTATGGTATTGTTCCAACAATTGAGCATTACACTTATGTGATTGACATGCTTGGCCGTGCCAACCAGATTGGAGTCTTTTGAAATTGCAAGAACATTGCCAATTGAAGCCACTCGAGTAGTATGGAGATCTTTGTTGGCAGCTTGCAAGCTCCATGGAAATATGGATATTGCCAAAATTGCTTCACAAAAGATACTTGAACTAGATCCAACTCAATGTGGAAGTTACATATTGATGTCAAATGCTTATGTTTTGTCCGCTTGTTATGATAAAGTATCAAATGTGAGATATGCCATGAGGCAACAAAATATGAAGAAAGTTCCTGGTTGTAGCTGGATTGAGCTAAAAGATGGACTGCGTGTTTTTATTAGTGGTGACAGGACTCATCCTGATGTTGAGAAGATATATTCAGAAGCACATTCATTAATCGTTCGATTATTTGAGCAAGGATATAGGCCCAACCTTTATAAGTAGAGTGCAATGAAGGAGAAGTTGACTAAATTCTTTTATTTTACAACACTAGTAAAAGTTGACCAAGTTGCTAAAGTATGAGTGATTTGTTTTCCTTACACCACCAATACCTTAGAAACTCAAATCCATGAAAGTGTGTCACATTTTCCTTTGCAATTCATGTTTTGGTCATTTCTGGCTGAGCTCCTCATCAAAATCAGAGAAGTCAAACCATCTAATTTTCCTCTTAGTTGAAAAAGTCAAAGCTGTTGATGACGTGCAGGTTGAAGCATGAAATATTGTGATCCAGTCAGATGATTTTATGCAAGTGGAACGAGATAATGATTGAATGTGAAATCAGTGGCAGCTATTGCAGATACCAACTATTGTGATGACTTATATTTATGCATGAAGCAAATGTTTGTTATAGTGCTATTTTCCTCAATAGAGGCAAAGGGATCAATTATAAAAATACAATTTCGGAATCCACACGATGTGTGAAAGTGGAAATGCTAACTCTTATTTTTTGTTTAAGGCACGAGCATTGTGACCTATAATGTCTGCCCATTTTGCTAAGTATATTTCAGTCTAGTCGATTGTATTGGTATTGATGGATTTTGATACTGTGGAATCATTGCCTTAGATGAACAAGGGGTACTTTGTTTCTTGATCAATTTATGTAGATGTTGTTGTTTGACCTCGCACTTGGATATTGGTAGGTTTGCTTTTGTGGTAACTTGAATTGTTTAAAGTAACTACTGTAACTCCTCCCTAGTGACAAGAGGTAGAGATCTCTTGCTTATATATATGGCCTCCTTAGCTAATGCAACCCGAGATGTGGATGAAGCTTGAGAATTGAAGCCGAGAGGGATGAAGGCTAACACAGTGTATTGCTTCCTTGCAGAATCATGTTGCTTGCCTGCAATGTTGCTAACAACACACCATGCTCCTATTGCCCGATAGCATAACCTTATGAAAGATTTTCAGGGCAATGATCTCATATAAATTTGAGATAATTTGCTGTAAGGAATGATCCAGACAGACATACAATGAGAATCACTGTGCCACTGCCTACAGAGGTAGCAGAGCTTCGGAGCCCGGTTGGTTTTGATGCCCAAAAATTGTATGTCCTCCTAATACTGTCATGGCTGGTGTTAGATTAAATGATGAAGGTTCACGCCCATAGGGTACCCTAAACGTAACAGTCCGCCACATACCATATAAGATCCCCGAATTACCGCCTTAGTACTTCGAGAGCCTCATATAGATGTAAGGCGTACCTTTACAACAATAGAGTACTAGTCCAAATGGAGAGAAAGAGAGAAAAGTATGTTATATATGAAATGAATTAGGGTTTTAGTTAATAAAATTGAGTTAAAATAAATCAATGGAGGGGGAAAACAAGAGGAGGGGGGGGGGCGTGCATCTTTTGTGTGTGTGTGTGAGTGTTGGTTTTGAAAATTTGATATTTTGTAATTTAGTAAATTAAATTGTAATAAATGTGATAATTTTTAAAAGACAAAATTTCTTGGAAAAGAAAATTGAAATGAGTAGTTGTAAGGATGTAAGATAAGGTATGGGTAGTGTGTAGTGTAGGTTGTACTTGTGAATAGTAGACAAGACATTTACTTTACCAGTTGTATCGAAAACACGGAAAAAGCTATAACTGTAATTTTTATAGCTCGGAAAATTATAAAATTGATATTTTTGGAATCCTTATAAAATTACGGTTCTAATGAATAATCCGGAACATTTTTCTGAATCCGTGGCCCGGGGCACGCTTTCCCGTAATTGAGCTCAGGAAGGCCCGGAATTGAAAAATTCCCGAATTTAAAACTTTCGAAGGTTTAAAATGCACTTTAGAACAATAATTCAACTTCATTCTTTATAAAATTTCTTTTATTATGAAACCGAAGGAAAGCCGTTATTAGGGTTCCTAGGCTTCTTCCACTGGACTTAAACTGGACCGGATTAGGGTTTCGCTTCCAACTCCCGGGATTTCTTAACTACTGAGAATACCGGGGTTTACAAAAACTGCTAATTAGCCTAGCTTTAACTCCAATCCAACCTAGTTGCTTAGTTCTAGGTTTAGTTTTAAACTCTATTGTCATGCTTAATAACCTAATGCTCTGATACCAACTTAAACTGTCACGCCCCATAGGGTATCCTAAACGTAACAGTCTGCCACATACTATATAAGATTCCCGAATTACCGCCTTAGTACTTCGAGAGCCTCATATAGATGTAAGGCGTACCTTTACAACAATAAAGTACAAGTCCAAATGGAGATAAAAGCTTAACTTGGCATACATTAGCAGTAGGATATAACTCATCAGACATGAATAAATATTACATTTACTAAGGGGCATTCCCACGCAAAAGAATATTCAATGGCTTTATACAGTCATCTAAAGTCTTAAAAGTTTCCTATGGAAGTCTAAACAAACAATTCCAACTTCTAGGGGAAACTCCTAGCTTCTGTACCTGTACAGCCGGGTCACGTTGCCTAAGCCTGTCACGCCTCATAGGGTATCCTAAACGTAACAGCCTGCCACATACTATATAAGACACACCAAATCCCTATCCGAGCCTTTCGAGAGTCTTGTATAGATATAAAGCGTCCTTTTACGACAATAGAATACTCAATCAATGGAGTTAAGAAGTTTAATGCGGCATTCACTAGCCATAGATAATAAATCAAAACACATATATATATATTACAAAAGTCTAAGGGGCATTCCCCCGCAAAATAATATCAAGTCCATTTACAGTTATCCAGAGTCCTTTAGTTCCCATCGGAAGTCTAAACAAAATCGAAGTAAACTTCTAAGGGAAACTCCTATCTCCAGTAATTGAGCTGTGGCTTGTCTCGACTTAAGCCAAATGAACTCGTGCTGCAACAAGTAAAAACTACGGGGGCATAAGCTAACTAGCTTAGTGAGTATAAACTTCCATATCACAATTATGACAATTCATTCAGACAAGTGATTATTCAAGCAAATGGTATGCATCATATAAATGAGTTCAACAAACATATGACTAGCCGAAACTCATATGTGGATGGACTTGCGCCCTCCATCCCGGGTTAGCAGATTAATGAATCCTACGGTACGACACCGTTTAAGCTCACGGTCAACTGAATAATAATTCGTTTTATGGATCACGATTAACCAACATATTCATTTTATGGGTCACGAAAAACCAACAAATGCTAATGCTCCATCCCATCGTGATATGCATGAGTCCAATTGTAATTGAGGTCAAATATGGATTATTCCAATTCTTTTAGGTGTCCAACAATTATTCGCAAACAATCAATATAAATTCTAACTAAACAAGCAGCAGCTTAATACTCGGTTTCGATATTCCTTAAGTTCAATTTCACATATCAACAACAGACAAGTATATAATTCCCATATACCCCATCATGCATAATCATCTTTTTATCTTTGCCTAAACAACTAATGCCACTATCAATACAATCACAAGCAATAATTGAGAGCGGAAGTAGTACTCACTCGGCCATGGTTCACCGGTCTTCTAGTAATAGTAGTCGGGTGGTAATGTATCGTCTTGCTCGAGGTCACCAACCAATAAAGAACAACCTAATAAGAGATCTCTTGCTTATATATATGGCCTCCTTAGCTAATGCAGCCTGAGATGTGGATGAAGCTTGAGAATTGAAGCCGAGAGGGATGAAGGCCAACACAGTGTATTGCTTCCTTGCAAAATCATGTTGCTTACCTGCAATGTTGCCAACAGCACCATGCTACTATTGCCTGATAGCATAACCTTATGAAAGATTTTCAGGGCAATGATCTCATATAAATTTGAGATAATTTGCTGTAAGGAATGATCCAGACAGACATACAATGAGAATCACTGTGCCACTGCCTACAGAGGTAGCAGAGCTTCGGAGCCCGGTTGGTTTTGATGCCCCAAAAATTGTATGTCCTCCTAATACTGTCATGGCTGGTGTTAGATTAAATGATGAAGGTGTCACGCCCCATAGGGGACCCTAAACGTAACAGTCCGCCACATACCATATAAGATTCCCGAATTACCGCCTTAGTACTTCGAGAGCCTCATATAGATATAAGGTGTACCTTTACAGCAATAGAGTACAAGTCCAAATGGAGATAAAAGCTTAACTTGGCATACATTAGCAGTAGGATATAACTCATGAGACATGAATAAATATTACATTTACTAAGGGGCATTCCCCCGCAAAAGAATATTCAATGGCCTTATATAGTCATCCAAAGTCTTAAAAGTTTCCTATGGAAGTCTAAACAAACAATTCCAACTTCTAGGGGAAACTCCTAGCTTCTGTACCTATACAGCCGGGTCACGCCGCTTAAGCCACAAATGGGGTAGCTGCAAAAGGAAGGGATTGTAGGGACATAAGCTAACTAGCATAGTGAGTGTAATCTTCCACAATAACATTTATATCACAACAATTCAACCAAGTGATTAAGCAAGCAAGTGAATGCACCAAATACATGAGTTCAACATACATATGACCAGCAGGAAATCATATGTGGATGGACTTGCACCCTCCATCCCGGGTTAGCAGATTAACGAATACTGCGGTACTGACTTTATGCCGTTTATGGTCCACGGTTAACCTACGATTATTCGATATCGTTTATGGATCACGATTAACCTACAGATTTGATATCGTTTGTGGATCATGATTAACGTACAAATGCTAATGCTCCTTCCCCTTATGATATGCACATGTCAAATTTGGCATTAGTCCGAGTAGTTGATTAAGCCATTTTACTTAGGCGATCAAACAATCTCTCAAACAATCCATCATAGTTAAGTACACAACCAAAATTTATCACCCAGTTTCGATATTCTTAATTTGAGTTCTCACATCATCATCAACATATAATTTCCCATTATTCCCCATCATTCATATTCCATTCATTTGGCCTACATTCTAGTACACTACTTTACAAGCACATACAATAAATAAATCGGGAAGAGAAACTCACTCCACCATAGGTTCGCTTTTCTTTTAGTAAAATAATCCGGAGGCAAAGATTCAACATCCGCGGGTTCACCTATTCACATGAGAAATATCCTAATAAGTATTCTACCAACTTAGGATACTAAAACTCTAAGAAAATTTAGTGAAATCGAAACTCGCGTCATTTTCGAAGTCCCGATTTAAAATGGCCATAACTTGGTCGTTTTAAGTCGGAATTTCGCAAATTTTATATCGATTTCTATCTACTTCGGAAGAGATTTCTAAATATGAAGTTTAAATCATGTTTTGAAAATATCTAAGCCTCGGAAATGAGGGATCAGATCTGTACAGCATTATGTTGATTCCGAAATGCGGTTTTCATGAATGCACTTGAGATTCCTAAGTACAAAATGAAACTAAATGCCATGGAAATGATTTTCCCTATCATGAATGTCATGAATGAACTCTTAAGTGTCTAAGGTCTTATATATTTTTAGACTTAAAGAATTTAAATAAACTTTTTCTTATAAAACCATTTCATGCCATTGTTTAATAAGTAAGATTACTACACGTGGTCACACTTACTTATTACAAAGATTTTCTTTAGGAAAACTCCACTTTGTTTAAAGAAACTTTGACCCTCATATTAATTATATCCTAAGGCTTTTATTTCTTTAATAAAATCTTCATTTATAAACTTTTAAGTGGGTCTTACACTAGAGTAGTTCCAAAAATCCGAATTTAGAAAATTTTTATTTCAAGTTGATTTTTTTAGGAAAAATGCACTTTATACTTAGACTTTAAGTATTTATTTTATCTATACCCTAAGAACTTCATTTATTTAATAAAATACCATTTTTGAAGTTGGAAAACTAGTGTTTCTAACCACCTATCCATTATTACGAATTTTGCCTACAAGACTTTTTAACTCAAAACTTCTATTGGACTTCATCTCTTGTTTTAAATATTTCCTTTAGTGAAACTCATTTAAACTCATGAAAAATATCACCAAACATTACCTATCACCTATAGGCTTCATTTTTCTTGTAAAATACATGTTTAGAAGTTTGTAAAAGGGTTTTTAACCTAGGTTTCTCAAGTCATCCGAATTTACACAAGTTCATTTCTTATAAAAGTGCTTTCCTTTTTACTTTATTAACTCATCTACCTGTAGATCTACTACTAGAAAGTTTATTTACTAAGGACAAAAGCATTGAAGACTATTAATGCACATAAACTCAAAATAATGATGAGATCTTAAATGCCTACATGAATGTGAGTAGTAAAATGATAGATCTACTATATTAAATGCTTAAATAGGTTTTGAAAACATAAAAACCACATTTTTATAAAAGATCTTTTGTTCAAAACACTTTTTGATGAAAAATCATAAAGCTTATGCCTTGAAAGCTCCTTGAAATACAAGATCTACTAGTAATGGTTTGATATTCTTGTTTTTGATATTTCCTTGTCCCTACCAAGAGATCATGGGGACATTTAGTTGGAATATCCAAGAATATCCTTACTATTACAAGGATCTATGAGTAAAAGGAGTAAAAGTTCATTTACTTAGAGTAAAATAGGAGATGAATGGAAGAAAATGGAAAGTTGTGTGTGTGTGTATGTGGTATATGGCTCACGACATAGGGAAGAAAAAGAGAGGAATGAGAGCTTCCTTTACCTTTTAGAAAGTTTGAAATGAAAGAATGAGGAAGAGAGAGAAAATGTAGTTTATATAGGATTTGCAATTAGGTTAAATGTGACAAAAAGGAGTTAAAAAAAATTGCACAAGGAGCTTGTTTGGGGGGGGGGGGGGGGGATGGTGGTTCTCCACGCTAGCAATGCATGAGGGGGAGGGGGAAAATTTGATTTTTCTTTGATTGATTTGTCTTGATTGGATTTGAGTACAATTTTGTCATAAATTGTCTTAGTTTTTAAGAGACAAAAAGCCTTTGAAAAGAGAAGTGATTGAGTGATGGTAAGTGTTGCAAATATAGGGTGTACAAATAGGTAGTAATAGGTTGTACTTGTGAATAGTAAAGAATAATAGTCAAGACAATTTAATTACCGGTAGTAAGAAAATACGAATAAAAAGACTATAACTTTATTTTTCATAAGCCGAAAAATTATGAAATCTATATTTTTGAAATCCTTATTTTATTTCGATTCAAATGAGTATTCATAAGTAAATTTTTTAAATTCTAGTTCCAGGGCACGCTTTTCTATAATGGGTCTCGGGATGGCCCGGAATTGAAATTTTCTTAAAATCTGATATTTTCTTGTTTCGAAATATAATGAAGAACTATATTCAAAATTAAATTTTGTTATAAAAGTTTCTTAATTGGAAACCGAGGAAAAGCCGGATTTAGGGTTCCTAGTTCTCACTCCAGACTTAAGCTATTCCGGTTTAGGGTTTTGGTTTCCGGTTCTTGAGTTATCTTGGCTACTTGAAAAACCGGGTTTACAATCTACCCACCTTAAAAAGAGTTTTGTCCTAAAAATGAACTGACATACCTTGATCCTCAAACATCTCGGGATATTTCCTTCGAATCTTTCTCCTCAGCTTCGCAAGTTGCTTCCTTAGAAGCGTGGTTTCTCCACAATACTTTGACATATCGGATCTCTTTATTCCGAAGCCTTCTGAGTTTTCTTATCCAAGATTTTTACTGGATGCTCTCATATGAGATTCTCTTTTTAAACCGAATGGTTCCAACTCCAATATCCGCTCAGGTCAAGGCACACTTACTCCTTAACACCGACACGTGGAACACGTTATGAACTCCCGACAAAGTTTGGCGTAAGGCTAGCCGATAGGCCAATCTCCCACTCTTTCCAAATCTCAAAGGGTCCAATATACCTTAGGCTTAATTTCCCTTGGGTCCGCATCCTTTTTATGCTTTGATCGGCTTATTTTTCAGATAGACATGATCGCCTACTTGGAATTCAAGATCTCTTCTTTACCAGATCAGCCCAACTCTTTTGTTTGTCTTGAGCTTCTTTCATCATCTGTTGGAATAACCCGAACCTTATCAGCTGAGCTCTCCTGAACCAATTCCATCCAATAGCAAGCTTTTTCACATCATTCCCAAAATAGAGGGGACCTACAATGCCGTCCATATAAGGCTTCATAGGGTGGCATCTGAATGGTTGAGTGTAGCTATTGTTATAGGCAAACTCAATTAGAGGTATGTGATTATCCCAACTTCCGTTAAATTCCAATATGCAAGCTCTTAACATATTCTAAGGTCTGAATGGTTCGCTCAGACTGTCCATTTGTCTGAAGATGGTAGGCAGTACTGAAATGCAACTTGGTGCCTAGGCTCTTTTGTAAGCTCATCCAAAACTTCGAAACAAACCTTGGATCCCGATCTGAAATGATTCTCGCTGGAACACCATGGAGTTGCACAACCTCTTTGATGTTGATCTTAGCCAACTTATCCAGCGAATAGGTCATATTGATCAGTAGGAAGTGTGTTGACTTTGTCAAGCGATCCACTATTACCCAGACTGCATCACATCCCGTAGAAGTTCTCTGAAATCCATATACAAAATCCATTGAGATCTAATCCCATTTCCATTCGGGGATAGGTAGTGGCTTTAATAATCCTCCTGGCCGTTGATGTTCCACTTTAACTTGCTGACACACGGCAGACTTCATGATGTAATCTGCCACATCCCTCTTCAAACCATTCCACCAATAGTGGCCTTTTATGTCTTGATACATTTTCGTACCTCCCTGATGCACAGTGTAACCAGAGTTGTGAGCTTCGCTCATGATTTCCTTTCTCAGTTCTTCATCTTCCGGTACACACAATCTCCTTTTCATCCTAACCACCTCTTCATCATCCAAGGTAAAGTCACTATAGTTCCCTTTGAGCACTTCTTCCTTGATCTTCTTTATCACTTCATCATATCTTTGAGCTTCCTTAATCCTGCAGATATAAGTAATGTTTTTATGAGCCGATAAAATTTGATTTGATATTTTATAAATATCTTAGTATATTCCTAATATAAATTCATTGTCAGAATATTTTGCCTCATTTTTTGTGTTAGTGTCCGAATTCAGAAACCGATCTTGAAAAGGCTCGAAAAGATTGCAATTTTGATGAATCTCATCATTTTAGGGTTCTAAAAGATGTCTTATTGAGTCTAAGGTTTCTAGGGTTTAAGTATGACTCGATTTGACATTGGGGTTCTGGTTCCATTCTCGACTCCAAGGTTTTACCTACAAGACTGCCATAAACTTCTAGAAGTTTACAATTATAGGAAATTATTTCTTATTATTTTATTATTAGATATTATTTGGATATACTACCTTGATTTGCATGTTAGAGATCAAATAGATGAATCATTTAGCGTAGGGTTTCCAAGTAGAATGATTATTTGATTTTCTTTTTGTTTTCTTAGGGTTCGGTATTTAAGATTTCTTATTCTCCTTGTACTCATAAGACATTTAGGATTATCTAACCTATCTTACATTGTCTAGGTTTTCCTAAACTTGTGGTTGGTTTAGATTGACTCTAGGGTTTCTTGGTTTTAAGATTGAACCGGATCAATCAGGTAATACTATATGAAATTGTTTTATAATGATATGTTTTAGTTAAATTAATTACCTTTAGGGTTCCAGGTTTTGCTTAATTTATGTGATATCCTAAGGTTATTGATTCTTTATCTAATCTCGTCTAAGATTTCTAGAGTTCGGTTTTAACTTGGATTGGTTTTAGGTTTCCAATTTCAATTTTAACCTTATGGTTCTCCTTCGAGAGTACCAAAAAATTTAGGGGCTTATAATAGATTAGCCACCAAATGAATATCTAGCTAATTCAAAGCCATATAAGATATCTTAGCAAATCATATAGTCCTTCAAAACACTTTAGAAAGGATCCATTTAGTGGACATGAATATTTCAACCCAAAATGTTCATGTGATGACTATTATATCTAAAGAATTTTCTGTAATGATGATGATATATTGAACAAAATGCGCAAGAAAAAAAGGTTCCACCTCTAATCTCTAACAAAGGTACCAACAAGGAGATCCTATTGTAGGACCTTTAGGAGAAGATGGTGATTAATAGGGATATAGCCAGACGAATTGTTATACGGTACCCGACCCGTTAAAAACCCTATAGGGTTATTGGACAAATTGGGGAAAACATTTATGACCCTATAAGGTCACAGGTTGAGTTTAGGTCATAGTTATGACCTTATAGCGTTGACCCAATGTACTAAAATTACTAAATATAAAATACTATTCCATAACGTCAAAACTTGGATATGTCCATTTTTTTATTATTTTTATAGCTCTACGATTGTATAATTTATATATTTTTGTCTAATTAAGAATGTCATGCTTTCTTATGATTAACAAATATAGGCAACATTTGTGTTTATGTATCTATGTTAGTCCTTAAGTAAAGTAAGTTCTACTATGTTGTGTTGCAAATTGATTTCCATACATAAAAAATAAGTTGTTTAGTTTACTTTTTTTCTTTTTGTAGCTTTACTATCAAATGAAAAGAAATTAAAATAAATAAGCAAATGGAAGAATATATCATGAAGATAAATAGACAAATGATAAGTAAAAAAATGAAAAAGAAAAAAAAAAAAAAAGTTGCAAAATTAAACTTGGGTCATTGGGCTAGGGTAAGTCAAGGCCATGACCTTATAAGGGCAGGTTTAGGTATTGCATATAAATCCTATAGTGTCATGGGTCAGGTTTGGCTGATACAATAGGGACTCGACTCAGAATTAGGTTTTGTATAACCCATTCCAAGCCCTCCACTATTGCATTCCTAGTGATTATTGGCAATACATGATTTTCTATGGAAAACCATCACAATCCCTAAATGATCTTGAGTCAGACCTTTCTAATGATAATCATGAAAATGATATACCACTACAACCAGTAAGGTTCCAATCTCCGCAACAACCTCAAGGTTCCTTCTATGACATCTATATGGGTCTCTGGAGGATCGAATAAAAAATAAAGGAACCAATGATAAGATAGGCAAAATACCATCCTGCTCCTAAAACTCTCAAAATTATGATGAAAAGGAGAAGAACTCCAATGTTGCCAAAGCCTAAGGTACCAAAGGAAATCTAGGTACATAAAAAAAAAAAAAGAAAAGGGATGAAACCATCACTTCGACTCAATCAATCTCCAAATTTGTTGAACGATATGTGTCTAGTAGATCATCTTGGACCACTGACTCATCCTAGATTTCCTTATCTGAGGAAGAATTGAGTGATAGAAGTTCTAAACCATTCATTACACCTTCATCACTAACACTAAGAAATAATCAATCTCTTTCTAGAGATATCTACATGATTAGAAGGAACTAAGGAGAAGGAGAGTTCCCTAACATAGAAGAATATGAATATTAATTTCAGGCACGTTCCCAAAATAAAAAAAAAAAATCCTACAAAAACATATTCATATGGAAACAAGAAAAAGAGTAGCACAACAGAAGCTGTACTCCATTGGAAAATTGATAATGCCATGGCACAAAACCATATGCCAAAAAGAATTAAGTCTAATATAAAAAACATTTACACTAAACTCACCTCAATCGGAAAAAATAGTTGATGATACTTCTAAGAAGATATTTATATTACAAAAGTGACTAGAGGAAGTTAAACAGTTAGTCCCTACTCTAGGAATGTATCTTTCTAAATTCATTAAACAGAAGGAGATAGAAGTTAAAAAGCTAAAAGAGCATATAAGCATGTTAGAAGCAAGACAAAGAGGGATTCCATCTGCTTTTCATAGGTTTTTTCCTAGAATGGGAATAAGTATTGGAGGTCAAAATAAACCTTCAAGACCTTCCTTGTTTGTGCCTAAACCACATGAACCCTTAAGAAAGAAAACTATTATATAATTGAGGGACGAAATCAAGACAAGGAAGAAAAAGTAGATGGGAAAGAAAAAAATTAGAGAAGGACCTTCTCCATAACATAAAAGGAAAAAAAGCCCATCTAACCCTCAAAATCTATAACAAACACAAGACCTAAGTAGTGAAAGATGATGATTATGGCTCGAGACAAAATCCAAACCTCTTTATGGCAAATACCTAGGAGACCCCTGATCCTATTGAAGCTTTCACAAGATAGCTACAACTGCTTCTGAAGGTAGCCATGGTTGGGACAAAATTAGAAAGTTCAATAAAGGAAAGCTATACTCAAGAAGATGACATAAGTACCAATGATCCAATATTAACCTCTGAGTCAAGCCAACAAAGCTTTAAAGAGGACACTAAGGAAGTAAGCTCAAATGATTCCAGTCATACATTCTTCGGCTTAAGTCCTATCAATTCCTCAGGGAGTTCACAAGTGGACCTCTTATCCTCATGATGAGAGAAAATGAAGAATTGTGATTAGAAACATATGATCCCAAGCCTACATCATCCAACAAAAAATCATCCAATAGTAATATTTTACTATTGATGACATTCCTTCCTCATAATGGCCTGAAAGATTACAAGAGTTTCATGCATGGTAGATCATGAGATCTTTAACAAACAACAACCATTTTGAAGTTCCTCAAAATATGTGGCAAGATTTATAGGAATATTAAAAGATTGGTGGAATTCTGTATACTATATTGATCAACAAGTATTCTTGTCACGTTTCAAAGGGTACTCTAAATGTGACAAACTGCCATACACATTATTAAAGCCTATGAATGACTTCTTTAGTCATGCAAAGGCTTTCATACCATGTACAAGGCGTACAACACATCAGAGGGAATGCATCGGACTAATACAATTAACTTTGAAAACAATTGAATAACATGGCAAAAGAAATGCTTAACATAAAACATAAGTATGATCAATTACAATTCTTAGGGGCATACCCCCACTAATGTCTTCATGATTACACAAATGCACTTCCTAGTAATCTCCAAAATATTATATCATATATAACTTACAAAGAAATTTCATAAAAGTAAATCCATCCTATGTTTCCACTCTCTCCACAAGAGCTCAAAGATTCGCCAACGATTTCCTTAATATTTCGATCCTCGAATGTAACCACAAACATACCTGTTTCAACAAAAGCCTATGGGGATACAAGCTTACAACGAGCTTAATGAGATATTCCCTTTTATTTGCACTGTGATTTCAAACCAGTTTATTAATTTTCACACATATGTTATGCATACTGTGCAACAATCATATGATCACATAAATATATATAGTTATCCAAAAACCATATATAGAATGAATTTACCCCTCTGTATCGAGGGTTAGGGAATGATAGTTGAAGGTCTTTGTGATCTTCTACTGCTAGTCCCTGAGCACTTTTCTCTAAACGATCGATTATCGTGACTTATCCTTGGAATATATCTCCGATACGCCTTAGTTTCCTAAGAATGAGCATGGTCACGAGCTATCTTGGCTTCGGACCTTCCGATTCTTCGCGTAGGAGTAGCAACTTTTGATATGTGACTCAACGGATGCAATGCATATCCATTTAATTTATATCAAAGCCAAGTATTAATTAAGATACTTAAAGGTGATCAAGCAAATATCATACACACATAAGCAACAGGTAATGTTAATGATATATTTAAATAACCATTTGTAGGTTCCAATATGCTTAGCATCCATTATCACACATATATAAAAACATATAAATATAAACCCATAACCCATTCATATCCATTTTATCTTATAGCTATAAGTCTAGTACAACTATCTACAAGCACAAACAAGATAATGAAATTAAGAGAGGAAACTCACTCATCTATATCATAATCTTCTTAGTCATAATAATCCTCATGAAGGAAAATTTCATATTCCTCATCATCTAAAAAAAATAAATATCTAAGATGAGTATTTCATGAAAGTTCTACTAAAAATTTCTAATTTTATTTTGTTATTTTCATCAATATTTAGATTATGTGAAATCCCAACTTAATATGGCTATAATTGCTCATTTTATCTTTGAATTTTGCATATAAGATGTCATTTTCTACCTACTCAAGATCTATCTATTTCAAAGGTTATTTTTAACATTTGAAGTCATTTGGATTCGAAAACAGGTCGGCACAACTCTAACATTGAAATACCAACTTTAAATTGTAACTTTTCTAAATTCTTTTTCACTCGAAAGTTCTATAGTAAACACATAAATATTTATATAGTTGAAAAATCCTTTTAATATATACATAGACTCCTATTATATGCATGATACTAGTAATATTGTCTTAAAAATAAAATTTGTAAACAATCTTTGTGAAAGATAGAGTTTAGTGAAGGGTCATTGTTTGACTTGTGATTTAAATTGTCATTTTATAAATATTGATTCAATTAACAAGGGAAATCATAATTCAATACATGTATTTAAATTTTTTAAAGGTCTTATATTTATTCACAAATTCTTACTTAGTAATTTATTTTATAGAACATGGTTTTATTTATTTGTGACATAAAACCCAAGTGTAGTTTTCATTTAAAGAATTTCCTAAGTTTGATTCTTCAAACAAAATTTTTAAATTCTTAGATTTTGTAAAGATGAAACTTAATTAGAGAAAAATCAAGGTTTTATGTTTATTTTGAGCCTTTGAATATTTCGTTCTCATTTTAAACTTTTTTTTAGTTGATTAGTTCCCAAACGTGAAACTTTATATGGTTGTGAGGAAAAATCATTCTAAGTTATATAACAAAAATGCTTTAAGTTTTAGTTTATGAGGAAAATTAAATAAAGGCTTGTTCTAAATTATTATTCTCATAATAAATCTTTTCTAAACTCATAATTTTTTTTCAACATATGGATCTTCTTTGGAAAATCTTTTAGTTTGTTACAAGCGAGTGTCTAATTATTATGACTATTATTTGTGTTTCCTTAATTCCATAAAAGAAAATGGATTTTACTTCTTAAAACTTAGTTCCTTAAGTTATCTACCAATTTTATCTCTAAGTGGATTTTAGCTTGACTTGAAATACTTGTCTAGTTCTTAGTTTTTATTAAAGTGTTGGTGATAATCTTATAAATAATTTTTTAAGAAAAATTTACATAACAAAGAATTATCAATATTAAACAATAATTTTTTTATTTTATTGGTTTGAAAAGAAAATGTGTAATGAAACTACTTAGTTAAATCTTTCACAATAATATCACTAAAATTTATGATGGACTTGCCTAACTTTTGAAAAGGATTTGTTGAAACAAAACGCTAAGTCATTGATTAGGAATCTTTCCTAAGTGACATAATTTATTTTAAAAAGAGTTTAGTCTTATTTTCTTTATTAAAGAAAAAGCCCTTTTTATTTTTATTAAGACAACAACAATATAGTCATGCATGAATATGATTATGTAACTTTGAGAAAGATAAGCATATCAGTAAGGTCAAGTATTGGAAGCCTTAGCTTCATCAAGGTTTTCCGAAACTAAGAATAGACTAGTTCCAAAAAGAAATAAAAGAAAAGAAAAAGCACAATGATAAGAGCATGAAAAATAAGAGTAGTAATAATAAAATGTTAGGTTAGTGAGCTTTTATATTCTAAGGAACACATACACACACACACACACACACACAACAATAGTTAGTAATATATAGAAGTTAGATTAGAAGAAATAAATAGAGCATAATATAATAACAATATAACAATAAAATTTTCTGCATGAACAAGAATAAAACATGAATATGTTATTGCTTTTTTACTATCCATGGGTTCAAGAAATACACATTATGATCATGTTAAGTTACATGAAATGAGGAATATTTGGAAACATTTACCTAAGTATGTGAAAATGGAGGAAGAAAGGAAGCTTTGATAGTTGTATGGGGATGAGGATGGTGATGGTGTAGGAAGAAGAGAGATGTGGGAAGAAATTTTTGGAATGAAATTTTATGGAATAATTTTGAGAGAATTTTGGTATGTAAATAAGAGGTATGAAGGAAATGGAGGGAGAGGGGATATTTATAAGAAAAGTTGGAGGGAAATTTGGAGTTAATTAAATAAAATAAAAAGAAAATGAAATGGAGGGAAGGAGAGAGAGAGGTGGATGGCAATGGGGGGTGCAGGTGAAGGGAGAGAGAATGTGATAAAAATTAATTTTTTGTAATGAAAGTAAGTAAAGTGTAAGAGAAGTTTAATGAAATATAGTCTTGGAAAAATAAATGTAAGAAATAGGTATATAGGTTGTAAAAAGGAGGTAGTAAGAAAAAGTAGAGATATGTGAATAGTAATGAATAGTAGAAATAATATAATGAATTGCAGACTAAATAAATGAATTACCGGTAGTAAGGAAAATACGCATAAATAGGCTCTATCAAATATTTTTAAATACCAAAAAAATTCTAAAACTAATATTTTTGGAATTCTTATATTATTACGAGTCCAACGGTACTATTGGGATATTTTTACTATCCCACCCCTGAGACATGTTTTTCGAGAACAGATCTCGTTCGGGTTTAGAACGATCAAATTCTCGATGAATCTAATCTTTTTAGGTTTTCCTATGTTATTATAAACTATAATCTACAATTATCTCAATTTTATTACTGTAGGATTAAGAGCACGAGATTATCGGATCTAGTCTCACTAGAGCTTGTTGTTGGTCTAGTTGACTTTTAGGGGTCTATTTTTAATTTTGGCTTTAAGATTTACTCGCACGGCTACATAATTTTAGGATTTATGATAGTTTTAAATTTTTGTTTGGAAATTTAAGTTCTTACTTTTATTTTTATGATTCATTTAATATTTTAGGATTATTTAGTTGAGTCTAGGATTGGGTGTTGACTGGGTTTGACTTTCAATAGTGATGCAAATTTCGATTTCTAAAATTTACCGATGCATTTAGGGTTTTAAAATTTCATCATTGAATAGTACTTAGATGTCTTTATTTTTGTGTTATAGATCAGATAGGTGAATAGTTTAGCATATGGATTTTGGGATCAAATGATTATTGGATTTCTTTTTTTTTTTTTGGAAGGTTATCTTTCTCTAAAGGTTAAGAAATTCCGTATTTGATGTTGTTTAGAATTTGGTTATAACTTTGGTCAGTTTTTAGGGTCAAACTTCAGTCACATGATTAGAATCCTTCATATTTTTCTAATAAGAAACCTATATGACTCAAGAGAAGCTAAAAAAAAGAATTATTTGAGTGAAGAAGTTGGTTGTTTAAAAACAAAGATTTAGATTTGCACTATAAAAAAATGGTGTACTTATTCTGCTAGCTTGGAGTAGATTCAATTCTCAAATCGGTGTTTCTCTCCTCTATCCTTAAATCACTAGCGAGAGGGTTGAAAGTTTTTCAAACTAAAAGATAAAAAATTTATAGACATCCTTGTTGAAGAAATATAGCAAGCTTTACGCCTAGTGATAGATGACATGTGCAAGAAGAATCAACTATTTGAGGACTACCTAAGAGGTAGAAAAAATCCTTGAGAAAATGTGCAAAGAAAAGACTTTCAAATTAGATGCAAGCACTCCAACAAAGAATGAGAGATTGCTCTTCCAAGAAGAAGCATCATAAAGAGGTTTCAATATCAAAACCCTCAAAAGCCCAAAGGAGGAGGAAGGCAAAGTGGAAACACTTCAGGGAAAGCCCAAAAAGAGAGAGTCTCCCCAATGCTTCATTTGCAACAAAATGGGACATAATGCAAAACAATGCCCATCAAAAGGAGCATAGAAGATGATCTAGTAAATTTTCCACCAAACTAGAATCAAAGTAGACAAAGAAGAGTATTTGAAGTCCTTATTCTTAGAAGAAGAGCATTAAGACTGGACTCAATTCTCACTTAAAGTCTACTCATCCACACCTAATCCAGCTCTGTTAGATTCTAGGGAAGAATCATGCTTGATGTAGCCGATAAAAGAAAATCCAAATTTTCACAAGAAAATTTGATAGACTTATTTAAGTGATTGGTTTTATCGACACTAGAGCAGTAGAAAGTATTCTCAATCCCACAAAGTTACTTAAAAATTTTGGAAACCTTATAATAAAACTTTTTCCACTGCCTCTAATAAGGACTCTAGGGTATACTTGAGGAGTGTACCTATTAAGATCCAATTCTTTCCAGGATGCTTTATCATCATACCAGTCCTTGGATCACCTTTACCAAACAAGTGTATTGTTGTTGGATGGGATATACTTCAATGAATTTCAAGACTAAAAATCCATGCTAAAGGCTTAAGGTTTAAAAGATGCTTTAAACCTTATATAGAAGTCTCCCGAATCTACACCATTCAAGGTATAACCATGCATGAGATTACTAAGAAATTAAAAAAGGAAGCATGTGCTAAAAATCACATAGAATTTCTTAGTAAATGTAAGCATTGGCAAAAAAAAAAAGTTTTTTGTAAGGATACTTTCAATAAAAATGAAGATATCAACTCAGCCAAAGCAAGCCATTTTAGGGATAAACCATGAACATGCTAAACTTGTTGAGCAAGAATTTCACGAGTTGTTTTAACATGGTCTGATTGAAACATCAATGGGCTTATGAAGCCTTATACATAAACAAGCAGTTTAAACAAGTTAGAAGGTATGTAATCAATTATTGGCCACTGAACTGTTTTGTTCAAGTTGATAAGTTTCCTTTTCCTAATAAGAATATAATCTTCCAAAACATTGCAAAGGCCATGATTTTTTCAAATTTTGATCTTAAAGCTAGTTTCTGATAACTTGGAATTCATCCTGATCTTAGGTATAAGATAGGATTCAATATCCTAAATCATCACTACCAATAAAGAGTGTTTCCATTTAGGCTCAAGACAACGCCTTCACTTTTCCAGAAGGCCATGATCAAAATCTTTGAACCAATTCTTGATCATTTAGTTATCTACATAGATGATATTCTTTTGTACAATCTGGATGAAGAAGCCCATGTTGAATTACTCTCAAGATTTTATGAGATAGTTATCACTAAAGGAGTAACATTAGCAAAAAGAAAGAGGTGGATAACTTACATAGAGATGAAATTTTTTGGAATGAAGATAGAAGATGGTTGTTATCAACCAAAACCATCCATATCTTAGAAACTTCTTAAGTTTCCTAATTCTAATCCCACCACCAAATAGATTCAGCAATTTCTAGGTGTAGTAAAATATCTCAAAGACTTTATCCCAAAATGTATGTGATGATGATGGATATTATTAAGAGCTTCAGAGAAAACTCTATATTTGAAATATGACTATCCCCAAAGAAATATGGCCAAGAGCCTATGAATTTCAAGTTCCATGGGATTACAGCCAGGATTAAGGAAAAAAAAAAAAAAACAAAGCTGGAGAGAGATAGAGCCTTAGTTAAGTTTCAAGCTTGAAATCAAGATCAGCTAATGGACATAGACTAAGTTAGATCAGGTCAAAGATAATCTAAATCGGATCATCTAGTTCAGCTTTATTATGGTCTTGTTAGATAAAATCAAGACCCATATAATGGCTATCAAGAACATATCATGAGCAATGCACCGATACCTACCTTATTAGATCCTGAAGAAAACAATGATGATTCTGATTGGTCCCCAAAAAGCAATTTGTCTCCTTCTCACTTTATGTGATTCAATCTAATAACATAATGTTATTGTAGAAATTTTACTATTTACTTTTAAAAAGGCTGCTATAGCTTTATCTTATCGTTATGTAACTTCTAAAAGGTTGCTATGTGATGTAGCCTTATCTTATCTTTATGTCTCTAATGGACATGCATGCAATGATTTGTTGTTATCTGTTTCTTCACTTTATGTGATTCAATCCAATAGCATAATGTTGCTGTAGAAATTTTACTATTTACTTTTAAAAACGTTCCTATAGCTTTATCTTGTCGTTATGTAACTTCTCAAAGGATGCTATGCACTGTAGCCTTATCTTATCTTTATTTCTCTAAAGGACATGCGTGCAATGATTTGTTATTGTCTATTTCTTCACTCCTTTTACTATAAATAGAGGACTTTATGTAAGTTGAGGGTGGACTCAGCCCATATCAGAAATAATATTGTATGCTTTTCTATTAATGGCTTTCTAAATTCTCTTCTCTCTTTCCGAATCTTATAAGAAAGAAATTATTTGAATGTCTGGTCTATCTTCCAAGATTTAAAGTATGCTCAAATTGTTTCATTCAATTAACTCATCTATTTCTAGTGGTACCGTTTCATGTGAATATCTCGGCTTGTATATTCTAGTCCTTCTAGAATTATATGAAGGTTAGCGGCCTTGAATGAAAGCTAGTGGCCTATCTCTTAAAGTTGATAGCCATTTGCTCTCGGATCAAAATTTTCAACCATGAAGCTCAGCAAGGCACAAATGAAAGGTTGTTGGTGTTTAAGCAGGCTTTTGCTCTGCCAATTTCCATCTTTCGTCACGTCTTTGCCATGTGATAATACATAAATATACTTATGGTTTTGACCATAAAACCCTTTTATTTTAATCAAATGACACCCCTACCCTTCTTTATAAATTATTTATTTGTGTATTACAATGGGTATGTGAAGATCTAGATGCAACATTCAAAGATAGGTTTTTTGACTTGTTAGGCCTGTACATGCCTATCATCTAGAATGATTAAGTGGAGTTTGTGCCTCTTCCTCTATCTGAACATACACAAATATCACTTAAAAGTGCATGATTATCTTTTGGAGTTAGGTCATGGAGTAAGGAATAGATTGATGGACTAATCTAGGTTCTTTTAGAACTTGTGGATTATGGTGTTCTTTCTTTAAAACTTAGAGTGGGCTCATGCATTTATGAATTTAGGCGACAATTTTTGAAAATCAAAGTTGCAATGAAGAGGATAGTAGGTTGTTGTGGTTGATTTGTTGAGATTATTTTAATACCTCTATTCATAATAATCGTGTTAATAGTTGAACAATTTCAAGTGGAAGGGCATATAAAAAAATATATTATAAATAAAAAATGGATGTGCCACCAAAACCAACATTGGCTTTAACGACATCGAAATAATATATATATATATTATATATATGTGTGTGTGTGTGTGTGTGTGTGTGTGTGTGTGGGTGTTGTGTGTGTGTGTTGTAGAGGGTAAATATCACAAATTGTTTCTGAATTTTAGTAAAATATGTAATTACATACATAAATTTTTAAATTTATTAATTTAGTACATGAACTTTGAAATGAATCAACTTAGTATCTAAAATTATTTTTTATATAGCTTAACCAATATTATGTAGATATTGTTGGCATACATAAAAAATTTCTTTACGTATTAAATTGTTCAATTTTAAAGTTTAAGTATCTAATTGCATATTTTGCCAAAGTTCAGGAACAATTCATGAGATTAACCATATATATATATATACACACACACACACACATATCGTAGAGGGCCAAATGTAGATTATGGGTTTTAAAGCCCAATAATGACTTAGGTTTGGCTCTTAGGTTGAGTGACAAGACCTAGAGAGTCTTCATGAAATTGAGATGACTAAGGGAGATTTAACATAGTAGGCTTAGAGTAGGGATTGTTGGACTAGACTAGTTCATCCACTTTCAACCTTTTTGAAGGAGTTCATACACTTGAAGAGGCCTTCCATCAACTAGAGAGCCCATGGTGAAATCTATCATTAAAAGTACTCATCTCACTCGTTGATGATCAATTCAATCCTACGGACGTCATTAAAAGTCAAACTCTATAAATACCCAAAGTTCTTCTTGTCAAAATACTCTCGCAAGAGATCAAATAGAGCTTAGAGTAAAGAACAAACAACCTCTTCTCTAGAAAAGTGGGATTGATGCTATATAGCTCATCCACATGTCACTAATGCATTCGAGCTTCTTAAAATTGCCTATTCCTTTTCCATACCTTATTATTTTTCATCATCTCATTTGTGTGTTTTCACGTCACTCTTCTTAGGCCACGTATAGTGCAATACATACACCGCTTGCATGTGACCACTGTAATCAGATCCATCTCACTACATGTGTGTGTGTGTGTGTATATATATATATATATATATATATAACTAACATAAACTATTGTTAAAGTTTTAGAAACATTTGTACGTCTTTAGTGATAATATGGAAGATACATGTGTATATTATTTAAATGGGGGAAATAAAAGATGCATTGAAGATTTGTTTATTTGTATATAAATTACAAACCATGGTTTTATACTTTATTCATAATTATACATAAAGGCCGATTGCTCATTTATCGGAGCATTGTTTTAAAAATTTAAGAAAATGCGACTGACACTACATTAATAGGATAGTTTACTAAACAAGATTTTCAAAAATGAAATAAATATAAAAATTAAAGAGGAAAAAGTCAAATTTCGTAACCATACTTTCCATAAAAATTGATTTTAGTATCTGAACTTAATAATAGTCAATTTAATACTTAATTAAACTTTTGTAACTAATTGTACTAACTTAATATTAATTAGATGTGGAAAAATAGTCTATCAGTAATAGATAGTGTTAGGAGAAATAGTAAAAATTCAATGAAAAGTTGTTTTTTCCACATCAATAAAGAAAGCAAAATTAAAGATGTTAAAAAATAACCAAGAAAAGGTTTGATTATGTATAATATTAACCAATTTAAAATTCAGATACTAAATTAAATTTTTATACAAATATAAAATTTAACATTCACCTAAATTAAAATAATGGATAGTTCAATAAGTTGCTTTGTATGCATTGACCATGAAAATAGGATATGTTAAAGGCAAAACTAAGTCACGTCATGGACTCATGGTTGGCCAGCTCAAAATTTCACGTCCACATTGGCTTGAAGCAATCAGAATGCATGAAAATGATTTGTGTAAATTGCCAAATATTTAATCAGTGTATGAAAATTAAATAATTATATCAGTCTATTGTTTAGCAAATTACTAAACCTGATTTTTCTATCTAGAATGCTGATTCTATGAAAATTAAAATTTTAATTACTTCAGAAAGTTTGGTAAAGATGAGAGTATAAGAACACCAAAAAATGTGATTGTATTCCTTTAAGTTTGATATTATCAATATTTAAAATAATAAAATTCATAAAAAAAGTGTGTGTGTGTGTATATATATATGTATAAACAAGTTGTGAGATATTAATTTATAAATAAAAAGACAAATATATGCTAAAACTGATGAATAAATGCATATAAATACTCTAATCATAACATGATTTCACCTCTGCATAATAAAGACATCGATGGAACAAAAATGAATACGTGCATCTGTTCTTACTCATTTGCTATGAGCATGATACCATCGAATCACAACCATATTTGCACCAAACCATGACCATATCAATATCGGCTCCCACCTAAACTAGGACACTTTACATATGAAAATTATCAAATATACACACATACATATATATTATATTATGCTTAATACTTCTTCCTTAAGTTGTAGCATGAAGGTCATGAATGCCCAACTTGCAAAGGATATGTTGAAAATGGCTATCAACCAAGAGCTTTAGTAAAAATATCTGCAAGTTGTTTAAAAGTAAATGCATCATGCAATTTTAATATTGCCAGCTTATACTTGATCTAGGACACAATCATAGTCAATTTTGATATGCTTGGTGCACTCTTGAAATAGAGGATTGATAGCAATGTGAAGAGTAACTTGGCTATCATAATAGAGATGCATTAGAGTATGATGATGAACATGAAGTTGTTTCAATAGAGCTTTGAGCCACATCAACCCACAACTGAAAATATCCATGGAACGATATTCAACTATGACAAAAGGAAAACAAATAGTTGATTGTTTCTTTATCTTCTACGAAATAGGAGAGCCACCTAAAAGAATAAAATAGCTTGTAAGAGAATGGAGACTAAGAGGATAACTCGCACAATCAGAATCACAGTCAACAACTAGTTGAAGGGCACTAGCTTTGTGTAAAAATAATCCTTTTCTAGGATGTGCTTTAAGATATCTAAGAACATGAAGTGCATACACCTATTGAGCATCCTAAGGACTATGTAACACAATTCAAAATTGGTAACTATTAAATAAATTAAGTGACTAATAAGACAATGATATCTTGTTGGAGTAGAAATAGTTGCCCCGTTTTGTCGATAGGAACTTCAACAAGTTTAACACTATGAAGCCCAGTTTCAATCAAAATATCTAATATATATTTTAGATAATAACAGAATGTGGTTCCTCGAGTAATTTTAAGGCTATAATGGGACTTTAAAAGTTTAAATATAAATATATTTATTTATATAGGCTTGACTCATGGGCTGAGTAACAAGGCTAGTAAGTCTAGTTCAACTATTGGGATGGCTTGGGGAGATTTGGCATGGTGGGCTTGGAACAGGGATCGTTGGATCGGTTCGTCGCATCCAACCTTTGTCAGGTAGGCTCATGCACACACAGAGATGACTACAGGCCTTGGCCCATGGGGAACTCATTCATGATAAGTATAAATTGATCTTGCTCCATCTCATCTATCAATCACTGAGGTGATCTGACGGTCGTCATCCAGGCTAAGTGCCTACAAATATTTACTCACTACTCTTAATTTCCAACTTTTGGAGATATAAGACAAACAATAGTCTATAAAGAATGTTCTATTCAGAAAAATCAAATAAGGCAACTTAAGTGATTTATACTCTAACTGCTCAATAACTGTAAGTTTGACACATGAAGTCTATTCAAGCTTCCTTATCTATCACTTATGCATTTGAGATACTAAAATTGTCTGTTCCTGCTCCCTTATCATTCTCTCTAAGTCATCCCGTCATCAAGTATCATTTCCTTAGCAGCACTCAGAAGCCAGTGCCAGGCACGAGATCCACGCGACGCGTACGTGACCTCTACCAACAAGGACCAATACATTTACAAAGGCCAAGAAAATATTTGAGAATACCCAAATCTTTCATAAGAAAACAGTGACTCAAATATGCTTTAAAGGTAGAATTGTTACCTCCGATAGTTAAATCATCCATGTAGAACAAATATGAGGGGGAATTTTGGAACTTACTCCTATTTTCACAACCACTTAAATATTAGGTTTGCGAAGATTGCCTATTCCCTATCTAATCTCTTTCTCAACCATCATTTTCTACACACATATATATATATATATATATATATTAATTTGATGATCATTGTATGACAACACAACCCTTTTCTTTTCCAATGCTCGTGTAAAGCATGTCCACACATGTTTATTTGCATGTGAAATTCATAATGCATTTACATCTACAATTACATATTCTCAAAATTGACAAAAAGGTGAAACCGTGTCTTTAATATTTAAAATATCTTGTTGGCGTCTAATCAATAATTAAAAAAAAATTATTTACAATTTTTCCAATTTCATAATGGTTCTTACGTTCTCTTTCTCGTAGCCTCTCTCTATTTTTTTTTTCAATTATTAATTTTTTAATGGGATGTGTAGTTTTTAAATACATAAAGACCGAACACAATGTGTACGAAGTAACAGAATCGACATTTCGGTCCTGTGATGCGAGCACTGGAGTTTTGGCTAAATACGAGACTGGAAATGACCGAATTAACCTCACCCAGCCTAGGAAGTATTGGTTCATTTGTAATGTTGCTGGACATTGCCTTACAGGAATGAGATTTGGCATCAGTGTCAAGAGTATCACCACCCTGGATCTTGCACCACCTCCAGTAATTGAACCGCCTTCATTTCAACCAGGCAGTTCTAATGACAGTTATCGTGTGTACGGAATTAACGAGTGCACTTTTTTGTTAATATTTTGGATGTTATTGGCGACTGTTTCATTATTTGGTTGATCCACAGTACAGCGGTATTTTATTGACCAAGAGATTTTGAGATAGGAAAAAATATATATTATCTTGGAATATGAATATGCCTAGTCATTCAACAAAAATTATAATATATTTTTGTATGATGTGGTTATTATACTATAATTGATTCATCCTATGTATAAGGTGTGTTGGGTTTGCTTGGATTGTCTTATTTTTATCTATATATCGTATTTATATCAGATCTGGATTCTGTAACTTATCTATATCATATCTATTTGGTCATTTATGAGTAAAATTATCATTTTTCATCGATTTGTTTGTTGATAAATATTTATTTAAAAACAAAAAAATATAATATCAAGATGATTCAGATTATAGTGAAATAAACAAAAACATATGGATAAAATCTTGAGTTGATCAAAGGTAGAAAGATGTTGATAGAGGTATGAGAGAAAAACAATCAAAACTTGGTTTCTTGAAGACTCGTGATAGCATATCAAATTAAGTATTCTTAGTGTTTTTGATCAATTGACAGATTGATCCTCCATGGAGCAATTTTAATTGAGTGCCAATATTTCCCAATGGTTTGTAGTGTTTCAATGTTACAAATGAGGAGGACCTCTATATTCATAGATTTTAGTATCCGATTTGACAATTAAATGATTTTAAAGATGGACAGGTGAGAACCATTGATGATAGCAATCATGGATCCTTGTTAATAATGAAAGAATATAGCGTCTTCTTATAACTTCACGGGCTTTGAAAATGCGAATGGGTGTAAGCAAAGCTAAGTTTTCATACTTATAAATTGAGCCCAAAACTTATAAATTAAAATTATGTATAATAAAATGAGCTTATGAGGGCTTTATAAAATATAAAAGGTTTAATTCCTGCAAAAAAACTAAATAATTGAGGTGAATGGATTGGTCTTACTAATTTAGATCTCTTAAGTTCCGAGAATTAGGCTTGTCTTTTTGAACACTAACATTAAATTGCGTCTAGTCGTCTAGAAAGCCAATTTATAACATTAAATTAGACCCCCCTGCAATATTAACAGGTATGTCAAATGATATTTCTAAAAATAACATTTTATATTTATGTGTGTATATATATATATATATGTATATATGCATATATCATCGAGTTCAATTTTCTTCAAGCTCTATACACCTGTTCTATAAAGACTAGCCACTGCTAGTCGTTTACCCTAGTAAAACAAGGCTTGTCGAATCGATTTTGCTAGCTAGTTGTTTACCCTGGTAAACAAGGTTTGTTAATTCGATCCTGGGGTGGGGAACAAAACTAAGCATCCATGGTAAAATGTAAAGCCATCGTATCAAGAAAGGTAAAAACATAATACAAAGAAGTGTTAGTTCTTTATGGGTGCAATGGAGAGAAAAAAATAATTCATATTGACAATCCCTTAGCTTCTCTAAAACTTATTCCATTTGCTGGATTGTACTCGTGATTATATTACTTAAATATTGTTGTCTTCTTTTTAGGGAAAAAAATTTGTTGTCTTGTTACTATATCAGTTAAACATTATAGCTTTTGCTGATTGATGTCAATTGAAGTGATGTAGCAGAGGTAATGGCTTGAAATTACTGGGACAAATGGGATTCAAGAAGACGATGAAATAGTTAGGAAGTCCACTAGTTTCGGCAGCTTTGATCCAAGCGGCAGCTTTTGTTTCAACACAAGCGTTTTATATGGTAAACACTGGCAGCTTTTGTCCAATGTTGGCGGCCTTCATGACATAAGCCGGTGGCCTTTAGCCGGCCTTCATTTGACAATTTCATTTTTTTTTTAATTCCTATTTTATTTGTTCCATTTCTTACCTTTAGGGTTGCGAACTCCTATTTGTAAACCCTCAAAGTTTTGCGATCGGTTAAGCTTAAACCCTAATTAGAAGGTCAACCAGAAACCCTAAAGTCAAACAAAACCCTAGTTAGACGTAACAGTTTGAATCTGGTAATCCCATGTTCGTAACCCTAAAAGAGTAAGTAAGAGATTAATGTGTAGAATAGTTCGTAATAACATAAGAAAGCTTAAAAATATCTTATTAGCCAAAGCGCAATCCGTTTTGGACCCAAACGGGCACAATTTTAGAAAAACATGTCCTAGGGCTCGGAATAGTAAAAATATTCCAAATATACCATTGGATTCGTAAAAATAAAAGTTTAAACTATACTTCTTACAAAAGAGATTTTTGTCACCAAAGGAGAGTTCTAAAAGAAATTTAGAATTTTCAAATTAATAAAAGGAATCTATTTTCTCAAAGCTTTAGGAAGAACTCATTATGATTTTGGAAATATCATTATTTTGAAAGGCTTTTTCTAAAACCATAACGTTAGAAGTAATAGAGTTGTTTTCTAAAACTAAGAAAGATGATTCTTGTTGGTCCTGAAAAGATAACTGATTGTGTGAAAACACTAAGTTTATAATTTGTAAATCCTATTAATTCTAATTTCACACAAAGGCAGAGTACCTATCATGTAGTGTAGGAATTAAATCGGAATCGTCCTCAGGGAATAAGTAAATACTAGTAATTACTTTAATTTTTACTATCTAACTAATTAACTTGATTGATTTTATACTAATTTTCTATTGATTAATTATTATTATGTAGAACAAAATAAAAAACAAATTCTAACTATGAACAAGATTCAATCAAGATTGACAACCTAGATTTCATTTACTTCATAATTATTATATGAATCATTGGTACTCAATTCTGAATTTGGATTGAATTCTTTAAGCTGTAGAGTTCCTCAATTAAAGATAATTTTTCAAATTTATCTATTTATCTAAACTTAAGCTAATCAATTAGAATGTCTTCTAAATTTAGAAACTAAATTTGTATGAAGATCATGACTCCTTCTAATTATTATTCACAGAAAATTTATGTAATTCTATGTCGAGAATTACAAAGAATCTCACCAATTTCATAAATCAAATCATGAAAGTAACCTTTCGGTTAACTAAAAGAAATCAAAATTAACGTTGTAACTCCTGCCGGAAATACAAAGTTAAACATATGTAAGAACATGAAATTGAACAAAAATACTTCAATCCTTCATTATGAGTCAATTTCTACACATATAATGTTGGAAATAAACAAAACCCATAACAAATTTACTCAAACATAGTCATAGATGATAAAAGTGAAATCTGACAAAAGAAGTAGAAATCATGATATCACCCTTTGAGAAATGAAGCTAAATCTTGCGATTCTTTCCTCCGATAATCTTGACTTGTTGTTGTAAATGGGTCTTCAAGAATCTTGCCCTTCGTTGTGTTTCTTCTCTTGAATCTCTCTCTTTCTATTCTGATATTGCGTTCTGCTTGTATGGTATGGTGTGTGTGTGTGTGATTCTCTCCCTTCTCTTCAATTTATAAAGAAATTTTGAGGTAGAAGAGTTGTAATAACTTCATGAAGCTACGGGTCTTTTGGCTCCCAAATGTCTCTTGTAATGCCCAACCATTATGTTTTTAAGAAGCAAGAATCACCATCCTTCGTAAAAATCGTGTCTTTTAAGGATAAAAATTCTGTCAAAAAGACAGAGCAAAAAGACAGGGTGTTTCAATATGTGTTGTCCCCCTGCACTCCTCTTCAAAAGACAGTGTGAATTGACAGGGTGTGTCTTTCTGGTGTGTCCTTCTGATGTATCTTTCCTTGCTATTTTGAACACTTTTGGTCTTCCATCTTTGTATTCTTGACCCGTTTTGCTTTCTTTTATAAATTTTCTCCATTAATATCCTGAAAGCTAAATTAAATAATTTTAAGTGCAAAATTCATAATATTAATCAATAAAATGATTATTAAAATATAATTAAGCACTTATAATTTAGGAATAAATTTGGTTTATCAATAACCAAGAGGAGGGGTGAATTGGTTATAAAATTTGCTTTTCAAAATTTAAAACAAATTTCACACCACTTGGTTATTCAACTAAAATGGCTTTGAAACTTTCTTAAAAATAATAAACTTAACAAATAAATTTGTAAACAAAAATTCAGATCAAAATAATTTGCTTAAGCTCACGAAAAATCAAAAGTTATTTTAAAATTTTTTACTTCCAGAAACCTTCTGACTAACTCTCTGATTAAGAAAATATAAGTGAGTTCCTCTCTGCTAAACCTTCTGATTAAGAAACTATGTGCAAGTTACTCTCGATTAACATTCTGAGTATATATCACAAATATAGAACATAAATAGCCATGCCCAAATTAAGAGAGTAGAAAGTGTGAAGCGAATTATAGATGTTCCACCTTGAGCATCAATCCTCTCTTCTAGCTCCAAGCCAGGTCCCGGTATTCCTCACGGTTGTGTTCCACTATCCAATCAAATCAATAAAAGTTACAAGAAATTCCTTGCCAATTCTTTGCTGCAATTCACTCAGCTTGATTCTCCTAATTAATCAATCTACTGAGCCTACTTGTAACTCTTAACTCATACTAATTACGTAAAATCAAATCAGAGAAATAAAGATTATGTTTTCCTCAAAGTATTCGCTCAAAGGAAATAAACTAGAATATGAGAGTAGTTTGCATAAGGAATGCTTTGATCACTATTGCGGTTTTTTTCTTGTAGTTCTTATTGTATCTTCTATCTTGTCTTTGGACGTATTAATCTTATTCATTCCAATGACGAGAGAATCGCAAATGGATTAGCTTGCTCCTGGTCTTGCGTGATATCCGTCCGTCATTCCAAAAAATCAGCTCATGTTTATCCTTTGGTTTTCTCAATTTGAATTTTGATTTCTTGAAGTAATTTTGAAATCTCTGCTTTAGTAAATAATCCCAACTATATAACAACTTGTATGTTTATCTTGTACTGAAATTTCAAACTTGAAATCATCCGTTGTTAAACAAATCCCTTCATATGGTACTGTTCATACTTTGTCCGAACTTTTTATGTTTTTTTAATCTTCAAAAATTCCTTGGACATATTTCAATGTGTTATATTTATCTTTTGATGTTTTGATGATAACAAAAAGATTAAGTATTACAAATGAATTTATTGAGTATGCAGAAATCTCAATTTAATGTGATAAGTGAAGTAAAAGTTTTCAGAACTAAGTAAGAAGTTATGGAAATTTAAAGATAAATCAGAAAGTAATTCAGAGACAAAATAAAAAGACAAAGGTATTCAGAAGGAACTCAGAGAGTGAAACGGCTGATCGACAAGACAAAACTACTCAGAAGGTAACTCAGAAGGTAAACTGGGAACAAGAACAGAATTCGCACAAAAAGATCACAGTTTGAATCCTTCAAAATTATTTCATTATTTTGAAGACCCAGCTCCAAAGTTGAGTGTATTTGGGTAATACATTCAAATGTTCCACAAAGTTGGTTATTATATCCAAGGGGATTCGATTTTTTTTAAATCATCGAATAAAATCTCAAGAACTCATGACAGAAAAATTAAAAGATCAGATTATGTCTGATATTTATGGCTTGGGTTTATATTCAATGATATTACAGAATTCGTTTGTTTTATTATCAAAGTTGACGGTCAGATCAAGAGGAGGAAGATTCTATCCTATTCTTTTGGGATTTAGAAGATATTTCACGAGGAAGTCTATCTTCAAGACGATCAAACAACGATATGGATAAACATCAATGTTATCAACAGCAAGATAAGATTTGGATAATCACAGAAGTATATCAAGCACAAAATCAGGAACTACTGGAGATTATCATCTATCCAATTGTTTTTGAATTCAAATGCGCTAGCCATTTTCAACCGAAGAAGAAGGAGATTTTTGAATTTAAATATCTCGAAGACATGAAGACAGTATGTGTGTGAAAAAGAAGAGAAAAATCAAAAGTCTTCGATAATCTCTTGCTTAATTACTGTCATTCGAAATTTTCCTTAAGCTGAAATTTTAGAAACGTTTATTTCTTGTGTTTCAAAGCATTGTATTTCTCGAATAAGTTTTGTGTAGAAGTGAGAGTTACATTGAGTCTCTATAGATCAGTAAATAGCTTGAGTGAAGCTAGATAGGCTGAGCAGAGTGTTTGAAGTTCTTTGTTGAAGAACAAGCTTGTATTCTCATTTCTTTTGGATATAGTAGAACATACCGGTGTGGAATACCGGGTCCCCGGCTTGGAGCTGGAAGAGAGGATTGACGCTCGAGGCGGAACCTCTATAAATCGATCTTGCAATCTCTTCTTCTACCTTATCTTTTTAATTTCATGCATATTTTATTGTTTATTCTTGCTGGCATTATAAACTCAAACCAGTCAGAGAGTAACTGGAAATTTTAAGTTATACTGAACATTGAACTCAGAAGATCAGTCAGAGAGTAACTGGGAGAAAAATAAATTTTTATTAACATATTTCTTTTAATTATTTGCAAACTTGATCTTGTTTGATATTATTCGAAATTTATCAATATATTTAAAATAGTTTTAGAAGCCATTTAATTTGAGTAACTAAGCGGAGTGAATTTGGTTGAATTTGAAAAAGGTTAAATTTTTATTGAATAACCAATTCACCCCCCTCTTGGTTATTCTTTCGGGACCAACATCATGAAAATCTGAATTGTTTTTTGTAAGTACTTTACATTATGCACACTAACTTTCTCCTCAAATATAATTCGTTGTGTCAATAAATGTTTAAGTGTTAGCCGTTCTTCTTCAATAATAAGTTCATGAGCTAACAAAAATTTATTCAAAATTAATCCCTATGGATATTGAACCAACTTGTAGAACACATTGAGTATAATACCCAAATTATACTCAACATTGGAGCTGGGTCCTCAAATTAAATCTGAGTTGAAATCCACGTGATGTTATTTTTGTTCATTAACCTTATGATGTTCTTTCTGATAGTTAAAATACACTAGCATTTCATTGTGGAACCTTCTGAGTAACCTTCTGATATACAAATTGTTCCCAATGAAAATCTTCTAAACTTTTGATATGCTTTCTGATATAATTTTATCTTATATAAATCTTAAGCTGCACAATTAATCAAATATATAAGAAATCATTTAATCTTTTTTGTTATCATCAAAATCGTTATTTGAGAGAAATCAATAATTCCTTATTATGAAATTGTTTTTCCTTAAAAACATAATATAAAAAGGAAATGTAAGTTTCAAATTAAGATTTAAAAAGTTCAATATAATAGTCAAAGGAAATACATAGAAAACTAATAGGAAATATGATAATAATGTTAGAAGTTTCAAAAGGAAAAATTGAAATTAATTTTTGAATGAAAATTTATCAAGAAAATAGTAAGATAAACACAAAATACTCTTTGAAAACAAAAACAATCAAAAGCTTCTTTTTAAAGAGTCTACAAAAGGATTTCTTGTAAATTATTATTTCCAAACTTCTAACTAACATCGTTTTCATTAAAGAATTTTGTTTGGACAACAACTCCTTGAACTTGTATGAAATATGAGCTATATAGCTATAAAAAGGAATTTCTCAACTATATAGATAACTAAGTACTTATCAAAGCAATTTTTGATGATTTAATTATTGAAACAAATACTTTTGGGATGTGAAATTTCGTGGTGAATTTGATTGCCACTGTTCTGTAGCTCATATGACCTAGTTTGATGAAAATAGTTTTTGAAATGGATAGATCTTTTCTAATAGGTAGAAAATGGTACATTATATGTGCAATTTCGAGTTAAAATGACCAAGATATGACCATTTTAAGTTAGAATTGTCTTCTACATGAATTTTGACGTTCTTATGACATAGTTTTGTCAAATTTCAAAGTAATTATCAAGAAATACTTATTATGGGTATTTTTCTTGACTAGATGATTCTAAGGAAGAATACCCGTATCTCAAGGACTATTTTGACTAAGTGGATTGTTCAATTGGCTTTTTTATTTAGAAGAAGTATCGTCATGGTAACGTGAGTTTATTTCCTTAACTTTTGTACTTGATTGTGCTTGTAGTATAGATGTATTAGAATTAAGGAAAGATGTCACGCCCCTAAGGGTACCCTAGTAGTAGTAAACAAGTTACACTTGAATACTATCACTAGATTACCTTCAGAGAATGATAGGTTTTCAAAACAACAGGATCTTTTTAGTTGCTTGATAAGAAATAACAAATATATGAAAGAAATAACTTAGTGAATAAACATTACAAAACCATTACAAACCATGTAGTTTTTCTGAAACACACTAAACAATCTATTCTAATAATACATAACCATTAAACCAAACTATAACTGTAGACCTTCAGCTTCTAGGCCCTTACTGGAACCATATTCCTGGAGGTAACTAACCAGGGTCGTAAAGTAAACCTAAAAAGACTGTAGGAGTATGAGCGAAACCACAGCTCAGTGAATAACCAGACATATCATATATCACACAAGTTATTAGCAATCATATGCAATGCAAGCACTCAACCATGTGCACAGATACAAGTTTGGATGATCTAGAATCCAAACAGGAAAAAGATTTATGCCCTCTTTTTAATGGGTTGAAGAACCAGTACTCAATGACCCACCTGCCCAGGAGAGACTAAGTACACAGGAGAATCAGCGATTTCTCGTTTTAAGTTATCACTTTTAATATAGTTGATTAAACTGATCATCTCCTGCAATCCCCTTAGAAACTTTCTAAGTATCAATCATTTCAAAGCGATTCTACGGGCGACGTTCTTCGGTGCCTTTTAGTTCCTTATAGGACTGTCAGACCAAAGAGAACCTTGGAAGAACTAACACATTAAAACAACCAAGCAAAAACAGAGATCCGAAATATTAATACGTAGCAGGCTGTCACAACCATATATGCAATAATGCAATTTGCAAAATGCATGTTCATATTATTTTGTTAAGTCAATAATTCTTAATCAATTTCAAAGTGACCATACATTACACACAATCATCATTATATTATTTCACAGCATCAATCATTGAATTATCACTTTATAAGGATATTTTAACAATCATACAATTAGATCATATCATACTTTCAACAAGCACTTATTTGGTTATCTTTACTTTACATATTCAGCTACTTACAAGCACAACCAGTATAATATGACTGAATTACTCATCTGCTCATACTGACTTAGTCGTAGTAATCAGCTGGTAGATCTCCTAGTGTATCAAAGTCACCTATTTAAGACAAATTATTCATCAATACAAATTAATTAAATTCCTATATGTGATTCGTGTCTTAAACTCGATATTTTGGTAATTATTATTACTTAGTGTTGTCGTGTTTCTCCTGTTTTATCTCGCACAATTATTTTGTTATTTTTAGGAGTCACATTACTCAAAAAATTAGTTTATTTCAATTTCCATTCTTACCTATTTTATCTATTTAGAACAAATATTTGACTAATACTAACTTTGATTAACACCTAATATCTTTTCTTAATCCTAGGGTTTTAATGAATATTATATTAATCTAAATAGGCTTAAATATTTGTATTAAATTAACTATCTAATACATTCTTATATAACATATACATATATATACTCAGTAGGTATATAATATATACATATATATGGTTTCTGTTTAGATCAGAAAAACTCGCGTTGAAGAAATTTGGCTGTACGCTGGCTTAAAGCCGCCGGCCTTTAAGCCCAAATGCCAGTGTAAAATTGTTTTTTGAAGAAATTTTCATATTGAGTGCACCGGCTTTGCAAGCTGTCGGCTTTCAACGTACGTCGGCCCTACGCCGTCGGCGTAGATCTCCAGGAAGCCGGTTTTCATTCAACCTTTACGTGAAAAATTATTTTACGTAACCTCTGATGAGTGTAAGCCGCCTCTACGCTGCCAGTCAATCCATGTAAGCGTCCGGCATTGAGCAGTTACACTGCCGGCTTTGAGGCAGCGTTGGTACTGCTCATCATCTTCCTTCTTTCGGTTCAATTCGTGTTCTTTGAATTTTACACGTTAAAAACATACTCACACTATTTATAAGTGTTTATATATCGTATATAAAGACATAAAACACGTTTGAACACGTCTAAAAACATATATATATATATATATATATATATAGATCTCGATTCTTAGAAAATAAAGCTAGGGTTTTGGATTATTACCTCGTTGGAGCTCGTTTGATGTAATCCGAAGCTTGTGATTGTGTTTATTACGTTCCTAAGATGATTATAAGTCAGTTATAACTCTTATATTTGAAACAAAATGGTTTGAACTTCATCAACTTACCTTTGAACTTGTTTTCAAGGGTTTTTAGCTTTGTTCTTCCTTTGATCCAAGCTTGGGTGTTTTGATCGGTTTGTTTTCTGTTTTTGATTCGTTTTGGTTGTTATTTGAGAGTGGATTCGTTCTGGAAGAGTTGAGGATTAATGGAAGTTGTTTGTTCCTTCATTAATGCATTTGTTCATATATAAATAGAAGAAGAAAGAAGAGAACTTGCGGCTGCTTCTCCTTCGATTTTCTTCCGGTTTGATCTCATTTTGGCTGTTATTTTCACTCCATTAAATGCTATATTGAGTTATCAAATGGTGATTGGTCCTTGGGTTGCTTTGTTTAACAAATTTAGGTGAATGATTGTGGGATTTCGGCTCCTCTTCCTCTCCGAAATTCTCCCACCGAAAGCAACCGTATTAATATATATATATATATATTAGTTTATTAATTTAATTTAGTTTTGAGTTAATTAAACAGGTTATACGGGTATAAATTAGCTAATATTTGGGAGTTTTTACACAAAAATTTGTTTATAGGGTTATACAAACACTTAGATTTTCAAATGATACAACTTTTAGTTTTATATATAGAGTAATTAATACGTATAATTTTTCTCCCGCGATTAGGATTTCTTAAGCTCGTTAGGTCAATTTTTGTTTCAGGCTCCAATAGCTTAAGAAAAACTCGGTTTAGAACAATAGCGTGATCCGATTATATGTTTGGGGTTTCATATTTTGAGTTATTTGTCAGTTTACTTTTTCGTTGTGTATTTAAAATCTTATCGGTTTATCTTTGGGTCATCGTTTTCTGTCTATAAGCGTAAATAATCGTTTACATAGTATTGAACTTAATACGGAAACTAAACTATATATATATCTTTAGTTTTGATACCGAACATGAATTCTTATTAGTAGCTTTTAATTGTAACTAGGAATCTTGAATTTAGGGTTTAAGTCAAATATAAGCTCATTACTACTTGTTATTCCAATCTTGAATCATTATCGGGATAAAAAACAATCATGTAATCTCTATATTCATATTTTCTATTTAAATCTAGTGGTACATCAGTGTTTGCGGGTTTAAATTTAGATCATATCTTGAATTATTTATTCAAGATACGAAATCTCGTTTTTGGTATTAACTAGGGTTAAAGAATTTCCTTATTCGGTTTCTAGATCCTTTATCTAATCAAATTCTAGATATTGATCTATTCTTAGACTTTAATTAGAATTTAAATCTATTATCTAGTTTATACAATCTATTGTAAGGTCGTGTATTAATGTGAAAAATTCCCAGGGTTTACAAAAGAGAAAATGCTATGTGTGTAAAGTTGTATGAAAAAACACTAAGAATATTGAGGTGGGAATCGATTGTAAAGAATTTCTTGTTTTAGTATGGAATTTGATATGTCTAAAATTATGTGATCACCACAAAAATTCACTATAATGATGCTATGATATCTTAAATAAATTGATTCATGCATACCATGAAGTGAATCACATTACATGGGGTCATTATCCTTGGGTGAAAAGGATAGTAACAAGGTTGAAAGCAACACTTGGCGGCAATGATTGAAAGCGATTGCTTGGCAATATGGAATTAAACCAAAGCTTGCTGGTAATTCGAAAACATGGCTCAATACGAGTAGACTTAATATGCTTGGCGATAATGATTGAAAGTATAACTTAACTAAGATAACTCGTTTTGAGATTACTTATCACCAAACCCCGAACGAATGGCATAAATCCATTCAACATATAGTTCCCGGAAAATTATATGCCTTGCTTGCTTACGTGTATGTTGCATTTCACTTGTATGCTTAAATACCTTGTTTGAATTTTACTACTCAAGTATTTACTTATAGAAATAATTCTCACTAAGACTATTATCTTGTAACCCTATAGATATCTTTTGCAGTTTATCTATTTGTGGTTGAGGCCATGGGGACCTTGCAGTTAGGTATTTCCCTTCTTGGTTAAGAAATTTTAGATGAAGTTTAGTATTAGTTTTGATGTAGACTTCATGAGAGAATTTCTTATAATAGACTATAGTTTATTTTGACGTGGGAATGCCCCTAAGACTTGTAAGCTTCATATTTCAAAGTATGGTAATCTAAAATTGTGATAGCATGCCTTACACCTAACATGGAAGCTTATGGGAATTGACTAAGGTTGTCATACGTAAGGTTTAATATTAAATGTGGTGGACTATTATGTTTAGGGTACCCTTTGGAACATGACATTATTAATATTTTAGGTTTTGCTCATTGCAGCACATTCTTTCATCTCTATTTTCATCAATACATAGCAAAGTCTCTTTGAATCCAAATTTCGATTGTTTTATCGATCTTTGATATCATTTAATCAGTATTACTTATAATCATTACGCTTCCCGGTATTCTTCAAATCAATAGATTTATAATAATCCATTCGCTTGTATGCTGTGTTAGTTGATATTAGAGCCACGTTCGTTCCTAGAGTAATGATGCTACCTTGTAGATAACCAAACCAGCACCGTGCTACTATGGATGAAATTTATGATTGTGAAGATATGGGACCAGCCTTAGATCGTCACTTAGAAGGTGCAATGGATCGCCTTGTTGAGAGGATGTGTACGATGTTTAAGGCTCAACATGAGACCAATCTAAGGCGCTACAGAAAGTTAGATCTAATTCTTGATCTCGATGAAGAAGAGGATGTTTCATCTTCATCCATTAATGAGGATGAAGGAGTGGAGGAGATACAACGGAGATGTGGTGGAGTTAGAGTGGTAGAAGATAATAGACAGTGGGAATTAGGGATGAGAAAAGAGGTTCTAAAGTTTCTTAGTACTTTAAAGCCATCGGAGTTTTTGGATTGGCTGGCCACTATAGAGGAGATCTTGGAGTTCAAGAGTGTTCCTAAGAGTAAGAGGGTGCAATTGGTGGCGACCTGGCTTTGTGATAGGCCACAACATGGTGGTAGCAGACCAAATTGACCCATTGTAAGTTAGGCAAATCTAAGATCACATCGTAGGAGAAGATGAAGAAGCACATGAGGTTGAAATTCCTGTCCTATAATTCCCAATGGATCATGTATTAAAGACTACAAAATCTGAAACAGGGTAACAGGTCTGTGACTGAATACACATCTGAGTTCTATCAATTAGTCGCTAGGAATGAGATACATGAGACTAAGGACCAGTTAGTGGCTATGTAAACCCTGAAAATTTTTCACATTAGTACACGACTCTAAAATATAAAGTATGAACTAGTTAGTAAACCTAGAATCCAATAGAAACCTAAGAATAGATCCATAAGTTGAATTTGGCTGGGTTAGGATCTAAGAACCGAATAAAGAACTCCCTTGACCCTAATTGATACCAAAAACGAGGTTTTGTATCTTGAATTGATAATTCAAGATATAATTAAAGGAAACCCAAATTTTCAAACCCCGAAACTTGTCATACAAATAGATTAAATAGAAAATATAAATATAGAGATTAAATGACTACTATTGAACTCAATAAAAACCTTAGACTAGAACAATGAGTAGTAATGAACCTATACACGGATTTAAACCCTAAATTCAATATTCCTAGATAGTATTAAACACCACTGATAAGATTTCATAATGGGTATAAAAACCTAAGATATATAGATAATTCAGCTTCTATATCAAATGCGATATTAAGTAGTTAATCAATTACGCTTATAGTTGGGAAACGATAACCTAAAGATAAACCATTAGAATTATAAATACATCATAAAAACATAAACAGATGTATAACTAAAAGATCTAGACTTCAAATAAATATTTAAATCACACCATTATTGTAATTAGGGTTTTCTTAAGCTATTGAAACCTAAAACAAAAATTAACCTAATAAGCTTAGGAAACCTTAATCACGAGAGATAAAATGTTAAAAATAATTAATCACGTAAATTTAAAACTTAGATTTGTATCGTTTGATAACCTAAGCATTTTGTAGAATTCAATAAAAAATATTTTTGTACAAAAAAAAACTCTCAAATATTAGCTAATTTGTACCCGATTCACTTAATAAACTACCCAAAAATATATATAATTATTATTTAAATATTAATATTATATAATGCTTGCAGGATCGGTTTGATGTATAAATGTAGGGTTTGGATGTCCTTAAAAATTGAGAACTGAAATTTGTCCAAATAATGCATAAAAGGTCAACAAAATTAACTCACCAAACCAATCGAACATTGCCAACTCAACCCCTCATTAATGATAGCAAAAACAACTGATAAAACAGTGTATAATTGTAGAGAATTCGGATGAACTTGTCGAAGAAAATTGTCCTCCTTTCCCTTTCTATATATATATATACATATATATATATGTTTAAGCTTCATAATAAACAAGCAAACTGCTAGTGATGTACCCTAGGCCATATGGATTCTTTATCATTTGTATGTTTGTTATCAAGTCATTTTAATTATCAAAGTTATTTTTGGCCTATTTACTTTGGTAATGTTATTCCTTGAATATTTAGTTATACCTTATGTTGTTAAAGTATGTGACTTTAATAGTAGAACCATAAGCTGAATTATAACTTTATTCTAAATTATCCCTAGTCACTCATTATGTGGAATGATAATGAATTAAGACTAGTATGATTGCTGTATGATGATCAAGTTTTACTGATCATGGATATGGGATATCAATTCAGCACATAGATACAAACAGGAGTGTATTGTATTGGATTGACCAACTATAAGAATATTGTATGGATCAATGCAATAAGTATTCTTATTTACAATGTTGTTTTAGTCCTTTGACCTAATGGCACCATGGATTCCTATATAGCAGTTTCCATGTTTTGATTCATCTCTTCATCATCTTTAATCGGATGATTGTAAGAATAAACTTGGACATGCAATATGTTATATAGAGGAATGTGAGTGTTAGTGAAGGGATTTGTTCATCTCATTAATTTGAGAGAGATATCTATCTGGCCCTTTGATGAGTAAGACTGAGAAATGCATGGCCATGCTCGAATGAATTGATAAAGAGTTATTAATATCATTTGTTTAAGTCAGTCAAACTCTAGATTCAAGAAATAAGTAATTAGACAATATAAGAGTGTTTTGATCCACACCTTATGTTTAATTATAAGATATCGTGTAACAAAAGGATTGAATGACTAACTGTTAGTAGGTAAAGTTGGATCATCGATCTTCACTAAATTTGGGTAGACATAATGTCTTGCTAGAGACCAATTATGTCTTATAGTCCTAAAAATGTTCAAGAGCTACTACTAATTTTAAGTGAACCTACAGGGTCACACACAAAGAATGAATAAGATGGATCTTCGATATCGTATTGGGAATTGATTAATTATTTATTTGTCAATTTTAATTAGATTAAAATTAACAAATAAATAAATTCGGATAATAAGGATATATATGTCTTTCTACATAATTTAAAGAGACAAACCCTTATATATATCAGGGTAATTTGAAAAGACATAACCCTTATATATATCAGGGTAATTTGAAAAGACATAACCCTTATATATATCGGGGTAATTTGAAAAGACATAACCCTTATATATATCACTATATATATCTCTACTAGGTTAAATTTTCATCATCTGACGTTGGCCGTCATTTTAGAAAAGAAAATTCGTAACCTAGAAAGAGAGTATAGAGTGAGGATTCCCAAAGGTCGAAACTTTTTCGACGTGCTAGCACACACGAAGATCCAATTCATTCGCGTGGATACCGGTAGAGGGAGTTGGAGTAATCTGCATCTCCTTTGATCCCATCATCAAAACAAAAAGGTACACGATTCCCTTTTCTTTCTGATTTAATTGAAGCGCTTGGATTCGATTGGGAATTAAAAAAAAAAAACGATTTTCTGCTGCACGATTCAGATTTGGATCGTAAATTCCCAACACAAACAACTCCCACTTAAGCTCGAAATTTCCAGATCAAACAACTCCTAAGTAGCAACCAAAACGACCTAAAAATAGAAATCAAATCGCTCTAAACACTCCATATTCGAATCAAGGAAATAGACAATACGAAAAAAAAGCAAAAACTGGGAATAAGGTAAGTTGATGTAATTCGGGTTGTTTTTTTTTTTTTTTTTAACCAAGGATTGCAACTAACTTCTGATGATCATGATCAACATAAAAAAAAGCTTCAAATTTCATTGAATTGGCTCAAGTAAGGTAATTTTCGAAAACCCTAGTTACACCTTGTTGATCCGAAAACCATGAATCATGTTGTTGTTTTGATGTTTTGAGTTGATATTTAAGTAGTAAAACATTGTAGAAACTCATAGGAATCGAATTATAGGCCTTGGAACAATAGAATTCGGCCAAAATCATTCAAGCTTATCGGGGAAGACGATGAGCAGTACTTCCCCTGATGAGCAAGGGAGGAACACGGGCATGTTCCACCCCGTGTACCTCTTGGCTTTCTTTTATTTAATTTTTTTAATCGAAGTTAATTAAACTAAAATATATAATAATTAATGTTATAAATATTTTTAATACTATTTTTATTTTTATTTATTTATTTTATGTAAATATTAAGAGTATTATTACTTATTAGTAATATTATATTAAAATTTTTGAAAATTGAGTTTAAAAATGAAAAATTTTTCGGTATTAATAAATATATAGTATTTAAGTATTATATATGAGATTATTAACATACATATTATGAATTAGTAATATTAACATTAACAAGAAAGGATTATTAGTAATATAAATCATCATTAATTTAATTCAAGTTCATTAAACTTTACAACTATAATTGTTAATATTTCTAATCATTGAAAATACTTAAATTAATAATGTTTATGAAATTATCATTTCTTAAATATTATTATATGTAATATTTATAATTAAAACTCAAAAGCTAAGTCTAAAGCTATTTTAGTAATATTACTACTAATTTTAACTTTAATAGTAAGGACTTGTAAATTAGTGTTGATTTAAATTATATGATAAATATTACAAGTATTTTATTATTAAAAATATTATTATTATCATTAAACTTGTTTATTATTATTGTCATTTTCATAATTACTATTATTACTATTATTGTTGTTATTACCATGATTGTTGTTGTTGTTATTGTTATTATTATTATTATTATTATTCGGCCAACAATGATTTTTTGAAAATAATTTTATTTAATTTAGAAAATCTTTATGTTATTAAATTTATTGTCATCATAGATGTATTTAATTAGTTTTACAAGAAAAATTATAAGTTTAGCAATTATTATGTATTTATTCAAATGGATACTTTTAAATAATTGGATAACAATGGAAATTTAAATAGTCTAAATTTATGAATATAGTGATATCTATACTTTATGAGAAAATTATATCAAATAAATCGAAGGAAAACCAATAGTTCTAAACATTAATAACTATAAAAGTACACTAACAAAATTATCAGATTTCCAAATACCCGCTTGATAGATATAAGCATCAAACAAAGTCAAAACAAACAACTTAAAAATAAATATGAACTAATACTCGATTATCTTAAGATCTCCAAAGAATTAATATAGTAATAAAACGAAAATCCAGCAGCACGATAGGATACTTAGATACTCATAGGAGTTTAATCGTATAGTTTTTGTGTCATTGATGAATATATTAATCATCTCAATAGGTGACTTAGGTACTTGTGAGGATTTTTCTGACGATTACTATGATTAATCAACATGAGTAGGTGAGTAACTCAATCTTATTACATTGTATGTGCTTGTAGCTTAGCGAACATTAAATAAAAGATAATGACTTGAGTGTACTGTATGGTTTATGGGAACTAATTATTGTATCGATTATCAAGTCACTCTAATAACAATGACAACCAAATTAAGTATGACTATATTGTTTGTGTAACATGACTAAATATCTGTATTGCTTGATCGCCTTCAATTTAATTAAAAACTACTAGTACCATAATGGAAATTGTACATGCATTGCATATTTTGCATAAAATAGTATTTGAGTAAGTGGTACCCTACTACATGTTAGTATTTTGGATCTCTGGTAATGCTTGGTTGATCTAGGAAAGAAAGCTATTAGTTAATCGCAAGATTACCTTTGTTGTGTTGATACCATAGGAACTAAATGGTAAATGAAGGACACCGCTTATGGTATTGCTTGGAAATGGCTAACACTTAGTGGAGTTTCTAAAGCTAAAGCATGAATGAATGTTAAGACACAATAAATTCAAAGAGATAACTAAATTGAGCATTGTTGTTTCCTGAAAGCTTAGTCTCTTCTAGGTAGGTAAGCCATAGCTTGTGATCCTTCAACCTCGATGAGAGGGTGCAAATCTTTATCCTGTTTGGATTTCGGGTTATCCAGGCTTGTATTTGTACATATGTTTAATTGATACATTTCATATGATTGTTAAATAAATTGTGTGTGTTATGTGATAAGTTCTGGTTATTCACTGAGCTTGTGGTTTCGCTCTGTAAGCCCCGGGAAATTTTAGTAAATAATTCTAAGATGAACTTCCAAAATAAACCCTAAAAATCACTCCAGATTAAAACCGAATTTCAACTAGTCTTAAATCATGAACGAATTCGAAAAATTTTCGAAGTCTTGGGAAAAATAAGAATTATCAAAAACAAAGTAAGAACTCAACATATTACAATTCCAAAATCACTACGTACGAAAAATTCCATACGTGACTCCGATTTAAAAAATCGGATAATATAGATCCCAAAAACGAATTATTAAAAAGTAAATAACGATTAACTTTCGGAAATGAAACCCAATTCAAAAATTCCGAAAACGTTAAAAGATATTAAACACTCACAAAAATAACATTTAAAATAAATTTCTCAAATTAAATATGTTGTATAAACATAAATATCAGTTTCCAAATTGGCAAAGGCCTAAACAGAAAAATCACCGGAAACCCTAACCGAAATACAATAGTGTAAGTCCGGCAATCTAGCGCCCCTAGCCCTAGAGGCCGAGATGTAGTTTAAATATGTAAAATAGCTCATAGTAATACGAGTTTGTTTAAAAATATCAGATTGGTAAATTTTTGACCTATTTCGAACCCGTTCGGATACAGACTTCGAAAAGCGTGTCCCGGGGTTTGAGATATCAAAAATATACCAAAAGTACCGTTAGACTCGTAATTTCATAAGATTTCTAAATATATCAGTTATATAATTTTTCGGGTTGTAAAAGTTATAGTTATAACATTTTTATCGTATTTCCATTATTACCGGTAATTGATTAGTCATTTGCACTATTTATTTTTATTCATTACAAATTTTATTATTCTTATAAAGCCTTATATTTTTAGATAAATATTTATATGTTATAGAAAATTTTGTTTTTCTAAAATTTAGTTCGTTTCGGGTCTTTACGGGATCAGATTCTGTTTAAGACCCGATACTAAAAATAAAATAAATTAATTTAATAATTGGAAAATATTTTTAAAATATTTTTATTTCATAAAATAATTTTTTTTCGAATTTTTCGGGTTATATAAAATTATTATAGCCCATATTCGCGTATTTTGATCATACCGGTAACATATTTGTTAAAATACTAAAATAATTCAAATAATTATTTAAATTTAATTATGAAAAATCTGCTACAAATATTTGGAATAAATTTTCTAATTTTATTTTATTTTAATTAATTTTATTAATAAAGCACTTTTACAACCCATACTTCAAGTACACCTTACACATATCACTTCATTTTCACTTCAATCTTTCTACACATTATCCCACAATTGATGGCAGATTTTTTACCCTATTTATGGCTGCCATTGTCCTTTATACACTATTTTTGACTAAAATTAATTATATTTCAATCCTTCTTCAAAAAGTTACATTACACATTAATTATACAATTCAAATTTGAGTCAAATTTTCAACAAAATTCACTCTCTCTCTCTCCTACACATTCACTGCAGCATGTACAATCTTGGCTGCCTTGTTTTATTTTTTTTTTCTCATTTAATACACGCATTCTCTCTCTCTCTTTCATTTACTCATTTTCCTTTTTCATTCTTTAACCTTTTCTCTCTCATTTTCCTCTCTTTCTTTCTTCTTCTTGTTCTTATTTCTTCAACAAAACAAGCTGCCCCAATTCATTCTTGAGCCTCCACCCATATTTCTTGAAGATTTTTAAGCAAATCTTCATCTCAAAGCCTCCATAGGTGATATAAGTAAAGTGTAATGAATGTTTCATGCATCAAATGACCTTCCATCAGCTTAAAAGCTTAGGATGATGATGCCAAAGATGAAACACTCCTTTTCCCTACTTTTATTATCTTGTTTTCAATTATTTTTCTTGTTTAAAGTTGATATGTTTTGTAGATCTAAGTTTTTGTAGCTTTGATTTTCGTTTATGCCATGGATCTTGTTATTTAAGTTGTTATCTTTGTTATTTCTTATGATTTATGCATAGATCTATCATCCACATGTCCATCCTAGTGATTCATTTGCATTTAAAACTAGTTTAGAAAACTAGATCTAAAGTTTTGAGTTCATAAAATGCATTAGACTTTGTTTTATGTTCTAGATGATTGATAGCATGATGATGGTAGGAAGTTGTAGGAAACTCAAGATCTATTTCATTTTCACACAAAATCAATTTTGAAAATTCGGATGAAAATGGAACCATATTTAGAAAAGTTGTTTTTCAACTCCAAAATGTGTGTTTGTCATTTAAAATGAAGGGCTTAGGGTATAGACAACATAAATGAATGATTTTGATAAGTAAAGTTTAGATCTATGTTTCATATTATGTGTAGATCTTAGTTTGAACTTGAACAAAAGTAGTGAAATTCGTATTTTGGCAAGACTCATATTTAAAAACCACTTTTCAAGTGTCAAAATATAATTTTTACTTAAGAAAAATGAAGGCTTAATATATGTATATCACCAAGACTTTTTTTTACAAGAATCAAAAGGGATTGTCACAAGTTATTTTAAAATAAAATTTTATTTTCGGATTTTGGCCAAGCCTATTTTAAAAACATGTTTTCCAACTCAAAAATGAAGTTTTTATTTAAGAGATGAAAGGCTCTTAGAATAGGATATGTAAGAAATGGATTTTCATAAGCTTAGATAGATTTTATCAAAGATATGACCAAAAATAAATTTTCTAAATTCGGATCCCAACCAAGACCAATTTTTAAACCCGTTTATCAACTCCAAAACTCATGTTTTATGTGAAAATGAAGTATAGGTAATAGGTATCATTAAGTAATGATTTTTACAAGTTAAAATGAGTTTAGGCATGAGTAATGTGTAACACAAGAAATAGAATCAAGATGGGAAATTTTGAGTTAGTAGTCAATTTGTGAAATTCGTAATTTTGAATGAAGGCCATAAGAACACCTATTATCTAAGTTCAAAATGAAAGTTTTATGTAATGAATGGAGTCCTTAAGTAATAGGTACCATAAAGTCTTAAATTTTAATGCATTAAACAAGTTTTTCCCAAAGAAATCATTCAAAAAGTGGATTTTCTAAAGATTCGGATTTTTGAGTAAATCATATTGGAAAACATATTTGCAAAGTGTAAAATGCAAATTTTTGTGTAAGAATGAAGTCCTTAATGGTTATGTATGATTGAGCCCTAATTTTCTAAATATCAAATGACTTTTACTTAAAGAAATCACTCAAAAACTAATTTTTGTAAAATTCGGATTTTGGAATCAACCCCACTTGAAAACATGTTTACCAAGTATAAATGGAAATTTTTATGAAGAAATAAAGGTCATAAGTAGTATTATAATGAAGACTCAATTTGACAAAAATAATTATATTTTCTTAAGTAATAAATCCAAAACAAATGAAAATGATAAAAGTTAGAAAACTAGATTTTTCATAAGTAATATTATTATAGTATTGCAAATAAAAAGTTATAAATTTCCTTTTAGCAAAAATCATCAAGATCATGCATACATTAAGCTCATCTCATGTCACTCATGTTAGGAAATCACTCATATTGCATGTATAGCTAATCTATATAGTAGGGACATTACAAACATTTACAAAACTATTTTTCGAAAATTGAAATTATTGCTGCCCTAATCTGATCCGAACTTTTTAAAGCTTCAAAGTTTTTCAAACCTTAAATATAATATTAGGAATAGATAGATCTTTTGAAGTAGATAGAAATCGATATATAATTTGCGAGATTCCGAGTTAAAATGACCAAGTTATGGCCGTTTTAAATTGAAATTCCCGCTTAGGACGCGAATTACGAATTTGATAGTTCGTATAAAATCGTTTGGATTAGTTTGAGTTGAAATACTTATTAGAGTATTTCTTACTTTTTAGGAGATCCCGAAATCGACGATTCCCTACCACCGAATTATTACTAAAAGACCGGTAATCCAATGACCGAGTGAGTTTTCTCCTTGTTTTATTACCTTGATTGTGCTTGTAGTTAGTTGCATTAGAATTTTAGGGACAAGATAAAAATCGATATGAATGGGGGGGAGATATGATGAGACTGTGATGAATATATGCTAAAGAATACTAAAGCATATCGAAACCACGATTTGATTGGATAACTGCATTGTTCATATTATTTTTGTTATGTGTATGATATTGGCTGGTCACTCTAAAGAATGTATAAATATTTTGACCTAAGCAAAAAGTAAATTGATCATGCATCGCGTCGGACATATTGCATTTGGTAGCGTGCTACTCCTACGCAGGTCCATTGGTATGGTCCGAGGACTCGTTTGGATAATGAGACCCGGGATCAGAGCGCATTCATAGGGAACTAAGGCACATCGGGGATGCATTCCATGTGTGAGCCTAGCCGAGGGCTTGGGGACTAGCAGCGGTCTTGTAGACTTCAATACCATCCTTAACCCAAGATGCGGAGGGCATAAATCCGTTCTGTGTGTGGGTTCCGGATATCCATACATAATTGTTTGCTCATGTATTTGTTCATGCATAGCATATAATTGATTATAACTTGGTTTGTTATGGTATGGAATTAAGGGAATTCTCACTAAGCTAGTGTAGCTTATACCCCAATAGTTGTTTAAATGAAAGGTTATCTCAAGAATGCAAAGTAGGGACCGAATTGGTTGGAGCCGGGAATAATTTCGAGAGTTCGGCAAAGAATAAGAATGTTGGAAGTTATCTGCAAGTTTTATGATTTGTCTTGTAATAGTTTACGTAGAGAAGTCTGTGGATGAATGTAATTGAAGTTGAATGATTTGTATTATGAAGTATAGTGATTCGTATATGAAGTATAGTGGTTTGCATCGGAAGTATAGTGGATTGTATTTCCTTTACATTGTTACTCAATTGTATCAACATAAAATGTATCATTCCGATGTGTCTCCTTTATGTGTTAGACACCTTGTACATAGTATGGAAGCCTTCGCGTGACTGAGGTGGTCATTCTTAGGCTTTAATATTGTGTACGGCGGACTACCACGTTTAGGGTACCCTTCGAGGCGTGACAAGCTCACACTCCAACAGTCATTTCAAGTTCACACAACGACCTTGGGTCATTACTACCAGGAGCATGGTCTTTATAAGAAATTAGAAGCTAGAAGCTTAAGGAATAGAATAGGATAAGAATATACATTTTTGTTTTAGTTGCAAGTATCTTGCATTAGAAACTTTAGCTATGTATTCGCAGGAATTTAAAAAAAATGTTATGGTCAGTAATTTTTTTTATTATTCACAAACTTGGTATGACAGTATTTACTAATTTATGTTGTATATATATTTGTTTATCTTATCCAAGCAACTAAAAGATCCTATTTATTGAAATTATATTATTCTCAGAAGGTAAACTAGTATAGTATCAAGTGTATCTTGTTTACTACTACTAGGATACCTTCGGGGCGTGGCAAGCTAGATATTTAGTGGTTGAGGATGTAGATACATGGTATGGTAATCCGTTTAATCTAGTTACTGTCTCCACCGCATATTAGTAGGCATTGATACTTGAAAAGCAACAAAGGTGACTTAGTAGTAGGTTTTCTAGAGGTGGTGTGATAGGTAGTAGTAGCGGTGGTGGACGCAATGGTTTGGCAAACCACACTAGAAGTGAAGTGGTTAGTAACACTGCTAGTAGGCACAATAATAGGCTTAACATCTGTGGTTGTATGCCCTTAGATCTTTCGATAAATATAAGGAAACCCTAAAGAGCCGAAAGTCAAATCGGAATCCTAAAGTCAACCTAATTCTATGTTAAGTCCAGTGAATCTAGATCTGGCAATCCTGCACACAAAACCTAAAAACAATAAAAATGAGATAATTTTGAATTATAGTTCAGAATTATATAAGAAAGCTTAAAGAGATCAGATTTGCCAAAATTGAGTTCGTTTCGAACATGAATGGAATCACTTTCTAAAATTTGGATTCGAATGAGTAAAATAGTAAAAATATTCCGATAACAACATTAGACTCATAAAAAATATAAGGATTTCAAAAATATCAGTTTTAGAATTTTTTCGGTATCTAAAAATATCATATATAGGCCGTTTACTCGTGAATTTTTTACTACTGGTATTTTAATTGTCTAGTCAACTATTCATAGTACTATTTCTACTATTCATTATTATTTTGCTATCTCTACTTTTTCTTACAACCTACTTTTACACTCTATCATATATATTTCTTATAATTTACCTTCCACATAAAACTTTATTCACATCATACCATACGTATTATTATATTTCATTATAAAACAACAAATTTAATCAAATTTTCCCTTCCCCATACATCATGGCCGGCGCCCCCCCATGCCCCTTTCCTCTTTTTTATTTCATTTCATTTAATTTTAATCACACTAATTTTTACTCAAAAACTCTATAAATGCCTCTTCCCTCCTTCATTGTTTTCCTGCACTTTCTTAACTTAACAAAACTCTACCAAAATCACTTCTCAATTTCTCTCTCTATACTTTTCCTCTCCAATACTCTCTTTTTTTCCATCTCCATAAAATGCCCACATTTCTTTAGGAAATTTTCTAAACACAACATCACCTACCTTAGGTAAAGGTTCTAGACCATCTTCTTATTCATGTCATGCAACATTACATAACCATAATGTGTGTTTCCTAAGACTATAGTGTTAAGGAAGCAACAATATGTTCATTTTGCTATTATTCATGCACAAAATTTTCTTATGTTATTATGTTATTTTATTATCATTATATTGTTATTATTATTGTTCTAATCTAACTTCTATAGTTATTATATATATATATATATTTATGTATGTATATCTCTTAGAGCCTAAGTGATCATTAACCTAACGCCTTATCATTATTATTTCCATTATTATGCTCTTTCTTTTCTTTTCTTTCTTTTTTTTTCTTTTCTTTTTTTTTTCTTTTGGGGACTAGTCTATTCTTAGTCTCGAGAAGCCTTGATGAAGATAAGGCTCTCAATACTTGACCAGGAAGCCTTGATAAAGTTAAGGCTGCTAATACTTGACCTTATTATTATGATTATTTGCTTCTTATATCTCTAGTTATCTTATTATGTGATATTTTCATCTTTCTCATAACTATATATTCTCATTCATGTATGAACATATTGATTTTATCTCAACAAAAAGGAAGAAGGAGTTTTTCTTTAATAAAATGATACTAAACTCTTTCTAAAATAATTTTTGTCACTTAACAAAGATTTTTCAATCAAAGGACTTCAATGTTATTCTTTTCAAAAAAAAAAAAAAAAAAACTTAGGCAAACTCCTTATGAAACTTTAAGGTATCAACAAAGAGGATTTCTTCAAAGATTTAACTAAGTATATACACACTCGCTTTTTAAAATAATAACATGAAAATTTTGGTTTAAAAATTTAATGTTGATAATTCTTTATTATGAAAATTCTTCATAAAAACTTATTTATAAGGTTTTTACTTACTTCATGATAAAAACTAAGAACTAGACAAGTTTTCAAGATAAAATAGAAATCAACTCACTAGTTTAGAAATCCACTTAGAGATATAAAAATTTGCCAATAACCTAAGAAAGTAAGTTTATAAATGGTAAACTCATTTTATAATAAATAGGAGAACATAGAGATGATAAACTCAAAACATTAGATATTATCAACAACTTAAGAAAATTTTAAAATTCTTTCTTTTCAAACAAAATTGGTAGAAAACTTAAAAGACCAAAATTCAAGGTTGAAATTATCTTTAAAGTGTTAGGAAATAAAATATAAAAGGAAAACACTTATTTATAATGACCTAAGGAATTATAGTTTTCTTACAAACCAATTGAGGAGAAAATTTTCAAAGTCTAACTTTTCAAACCTATAAAACAAGTTGTTTTATGAAAATTAATTGTTGAGACAATACCAATGAAGTCATGCATAAAATATGGGTCTATTTATATATCGAAAAGATTTTTCAACCACATACATATCTATATATTAGTTTAAGGATTTTTTAAAAGAAGAAAAGTTTGGGAAGTTGTGTTTTCAAAGGTTGTGAAATTCATCGTGAATCTGTACCCTACTATTCCGAGGCCTAAATAACCTTTTATGATAAAAATAATCCTTAAAAATGGATAGATCATTTTCGAGTAGGCAGAAAACAATATTTTTTATGCGAAATTCTGAGCTAAAATGAGCAAGTTATGGCCATTTTAAGTTGGAATTTTCTTAAAACCAAATTTTGATAAATTTAATAAGATAGAATTAGAAAGTTTAAGTAGAACTTCGATGAAATACTCATTTAAGTATTTCCTTTATTTACGTGATGAAGACCAAGATCTTCTCTTTCCCAAGGATTACTTTAACTAATAGAGATTGCCATGGCCGAGTGAGTTCTTCTTTACGTTTTATGTATTCACAAATGTGCTTGTAGAATAGAGCAGTAGATGTTAGGAAAAGATAAAATTGATATGCATGCAGATTACCATGGGAGCTATGTATGTGATTCGTTATGTGTAATAAATAAACAATAAGTATATTGGAGCTCAATTGGTTGATTGATATGAATTGTCTCTATGTATATTTTTGTGTGTGCAAATATTGATTGATCGCCTTAAATGAATTAATATTAGATCGGAAATCCCTTAAAACTAAATTTTCTCATACATATCACTTAGAATATCATCTTGGCATTTTTGCTACTACTCCTCAGCATAGAACCGAAAATGTAAGCTGCCTAGCTACATCTTGAGGAATTAGAACGTTCGGGGAATATGGCCTCATGATGTAGCCAAGCCGGATCAATCACTTTAGGTAAGGAGAGCCCGGGGACTAGTAGTATGGTTGATTGGAATCTCAAGATGCATGCAAATTTCAAGGAGGTCGATTATAACCCATTCAAAGCATTCCCTAACCCATAATAGAGGGGTAAATCCATTCTACATATGAAACCAGATAGTCGTATGTATTGTTTGATCATATGGTTGTTTGCATTTCATATGCTTGTTCAATGGACTTATTTGAATGTTTGCTATGAGTGCTTTCGCATAAGGATTATCTTACTAAGTTATTTATGCTAATTCCATAATAGATTTATGATGTTGCTGGATCATTGTTTTGTATCTGAGACCACCTTGACCGTCCGGGTCGAACCTATATTTTAGGAAGCTTTTGGAGGAATTCTAGTTGAAGACTTAGATTAGGTTTCCTTTAAAATCTTCTAGTTTTAGTTATTGGTCTTAGTAGAACTATGATATTTGGAGATATATCAGGGGGATGCCCCGTAGAAGTTGTAAGACCTTATGTTTTGATAAATTATAATAGTATTGCCTTGAATGTTCTACTACCATTGGAAGATCCAGGGAGGACGTGCTTCTGTATTTGGTAGAGGGAGCAAATAATGAAACAAACTTCCTTGATGATAAAAACAAGCTGATATAGTTGTTCTATACATCTTCATAAGTTATAATTTTAGGGTTCTCAAGTAATCTAGCACAAACTTTTTGATAACTTTTTAGCTCCAATGAAGTTCTGTATACACTTAGTTTGCTTCGGATTATTTGAAAAAGATAATTTTGTTCTTAAAAGTAGTAAAATGAAGTTAGAAACAATAATACAAGGGAATATTGTAAACCCTTGAAATTTTAATTAAGTCTTAGCATAATCTTAGAATTAAAGGTCAATCAGAAACCCTAAAAGTCAACAAAAGACTAGAACAAACCCTAGAATTTAGATTCAACAATCCCGTGTTCTTAAAACCCTAAATAACATAATTGAAATAATTATGGATAATAATTCATAATAATATAAGAAAGCATCAAAATATCATATTCGCTAATTTTTGGTGTATTTCGGATCCAAATAGGAACAGCTTTCGAAAAGCATTCTCGATGCTCGAAATAGTAAAAATATTCCGATAACACCGTTAGATCCGAAATAATACAAGGTTTTCAAAAATATCAGTTTCATAATTTTTCAGTAGTAAAAAATAACAGATATCGCATTTATACGCGTATTTTCTTTACTACCAGTATATTATTAGTCTTATTTACTATTTATTGTCCTATACTACTATTTATCTATCTCTAATTTACCTTACAACCTATTCTTACTACCTATATACTTATTTTTCTATTTTTTACATTTCCAATACAACTTCACATCTTAAATAATTTTTATTACAAAACAACAAAAAAAATAATATTTTTTCCTCCCTCTTCCTCATGGCCTACATTGACTCTAATAGATAGGATCAAAGAGGCTCAGGGATATGACGAAGTAATGCAAAAGGAGAGGCATAAAATGCAAGAAGGAAAATATGCTGATTTTGAGATAAATGAAGAAGATGTAGTAAGAATGCAAGAAAGATTATGTGTGCCAAATGATGAGGAGATGAAAAAGGAGATTATAAGTGAAGCACATAACTCAGGATACACCATTTATCCCGGAGGTACTAAAATGTATCAAGATCTCAATAGCTACTTTGGTGGAATGGCATGAAAGTGATGTAGCTGAATTTATGATGAAGTGCTTACATGCTAGCAAGTGAGAATGAACACCAAAGATCGGGAGGACTCTTGAAGCCGTTAACCATACGGGAATGGAAATGGGATCAAGTTATGATGTACTTCGTGTGTGGTCTACCTCGAACATCAGTGGGATGTGATGCCATATAAGTCATAGTGGATTGACTTACCAAGTCGGCACACTTCATTCCTATCAACATGACCTATTTAATGGAGAAGTTAGCCTGGCTATATGTGAAGGAAATTGTAAGGCCACATGGAGTTCCAACTAGAATCGTATCGAATCCAGACCCCCGATATATATGGGAACTAAATTACATTTCAGTATAGCCTATCATCCACAAATCGATGGATAGTCAGAGCTCACTATTCAAACTTAGAGGATATGTTGTGAGCATGTGTCATAGAGTTCAAAGGAAGTTGGGAAGCATATTTACCCTTGGTAGAATTTGCTTACAACAACAGCTACTGCTTGATAGTCAAGATACCACCATATGAAGCCTTATGTGGATGAAGGTGTCGATCACCTCTATTTTGGGATGATGTAGAGAAGTTAGCTATCGGACTGGATCTTATCCAAGATGCCGCAAAAAAGTTAGGGCCATTCAACAAAGGATGATAGAGGCTCAAGACAGATAAAAGAATTGGGCAAATCAAAAGCATCGAGTTCGTGACTTTGACGTCAGTGACAATGTGTACTTAAAAGTAAATTCCATAAAAAAGTATTCATTGTGTAAGAGCTTAAAGAAAATTCAGCCAAAGATATAGTGGAACTTTTAAGGTTCTTGAATGAGTAGGAGATCTGGCTATCGCTTGGTGCTACTGCCAAATTTATCAAGAGTACATAATGTCTTTCATGTTTCGGTGTTAAGAAAACATGCAGCTGACCCTAATCGAATCGTCAAGCTTGAACTTGTAAGATTAAAGGAGAACTTGACCTACGAGGAACACCCGATTCAAATATTGGATTGAAAGGTTTAGAAAGAAATAATAGATATCTCATTTATACGGGTATTTTCTTATTGAGAAATCATTCATGCGAGGAAGCCACTTGGGATATCGAGGAGGAGATCCGAAAGAAATGCTTGAACTTTTTGAAGAATTAGGTACGGACTTCAAGTTTTGAGGATAAAACTTTATTTGAGGGGAGTAGGTTGTAAACCCTTGAAATTTTTATTAAGTCTTAGCTTAACCTTATAATTAAATGTCAACTAGAAACCCTAAAAGTCAACAAAAGAATTAGAATAAACCTTAAAGCTTCGATCCAGTAATCCCGTGTTCTTAAACCCTAAACAACGGAATTAAATAATTATGGACAATAGTTCACAATAATCTAAGAAAGCATAAAAATATCATATTCGCTAATTTTTAGTGTATTTCAGATGTAAATAGGATCAACTCTCGAAAAGCGTGTCCCAAGGCTTGGAATAGTAAAAATATTCCGATAACACTGTTAGGTCCGAAATAATATAATGATTTTAAAAATATTAGTTTCATAATTTTTTGGTAGTTAAAAATAATAGATATCTCATTTGTATGGGTATTTTCTTTACTACCAATATATTATTAGTCTTGTTTACTATTCATTATCCTATGTTACTATTACATTACAACATATTTATACTACTGATAACTACTTTTACATTTCAATACAACTTCACATCAACCATACTTTACATCTTAATTACTTTTTATTACAAAAAAACAAATAATTTTTTCCCCTCCTTGTTCCTCATGGCCGGTGCACACTTCTCTCTCTCTTCCCCACTTATTTTTCTTTCTCAATTATTTTATTACATCTAATTTCCCTCCATCTTCAACTATAAATATCCCATCTCCCTCCACTTCTTTCACATCTTCATTTCATATAATAAAAATCTCTCAAATTCACTTCACAAACTCTCTCCATAAAATTATTCACTACCAAAACTCTCTTTTACCAATTCCTCACAAAAATCCTTCTCTATACATAAACTATCTACCACATATCGCTAACCACATAAACCAACATTCATTATTTTCTTCCTACCATAAAAAATAGTATAGTTAAACTTCTACCACTATTTATTTACTCATGTCATGTAACTTAGCATGACCATTGATAAGTCATTTTTTACTCTATATTTTTCATAGGATTTTGAGCTTAATTTGCTAAGAATTTCTGATAAAATCTTGCAAAAATTATGTTTTTGATAAATAATGTTGTTTTAAAGCTCTTAGAATCAATTAAGGAGTAATCAAGCGCATTAATGCAACTTTGGAGCAAAAACAATAATTAAAGTAAAAAATGCAGAAGTCGAGCCTTGAAAAGACACAACCGAGACCAAATAGAGAAAGAAGACAACAAAAAATTGGTCTATCGAGCCTCAACTGTGAGCCTTCGACTTGACCATTTATTCAGTCCAAGGTGATCGACCATCATTCTGAAGAAAATACGTTGTCGAGCCTCAAAACTTGACCCTCGACAATTGTGTTGACAGACCAATTCTTCATCAAAAATACCTCGAGCCTCAACAATTTGACTCTCAACTCGCTCAATTTTTCCCTTGATAAAGTAATGGATAAAAACGCACAGTTGACTAAGGAATTTCCTAAAGTCGAGCTCGATCTTGCTGAATACAAGCCTTGACCAACAGAGCATGCGACCTTCGACGAGTGTTTTCATAGATCATTTATGCGCATGAAAAGTTACCGAATTCTGTTATAAAGGATCTACTGAATCTGCCACGTGTCAAATAAAGATGGCCATGCTTTTTATACCGGTAGTTTTATAAATAAAAGTGCAAGCGTGCATTGTAAAGTATGTACCAACAGTGTAAATTAGTATTAACATAGAGTAGATTTCTAAAGGATTTTTGGGTAAAATAATTTCTATTTCTTTTTACTTGAAAATTGCTTCCATTTTCTAAGTAAAATCAATTTAACCTTATGTTTGTAATTTCTATGAATTCTAAGCAATTAATTGATTCATCTTTTGAACTTGTTTTATTTCTTCTTATTTGTGCTTATTTGATAAATCCATGGTGAAATAAACTCCTACACCTTAGGGATTATGAACTCATTTCCTAATTCTATCTAATTTCAAATGCGCTTTCAAGTAAATTTGATTGGGTGTTTGTAATTAGTAACTTGAATTTAACTTATGGTTTTTAAAGGAATGGTGCATTCATTTATATCCATGATTGATTTCAATTGAATAAATTTGTAGTTGCTAATGGAGTCAATCTTAACTACCTCTTACCGAGGAATGGGTGAACACTTTCTGTTACTTGTTTCGAAAATTTATTAAGTTGTCTTTTTAAAATAAGGGATTCATATTATTTATGTGGATCTAATTAAAACTTCAAATGACTGGTTTTAGCTAGATCTAGAACTACTGACTTCGAGAGGAGCTTTAGTTTAAATTAGAGAATCCGGCAGTATAAACACACCATTTCAAACAACTTTTAAGAAGTTATTATTCTTAAGAAATCATTCTGATAAGGAATTGGTAAAGTAACCCTGAGCTACTATTTCATAGAAGTTACAAGCTTATTTCTCATTTTTACCATTAAACATTTGTGAATATTTCTAACTTAGTATATTTTCTAAAATTGTTTTCTTTTTCTTGCTAGACAATTGATGCGATTGAAAGTATATTAGCTGTCAATCATTCCCTTGGGACCGACCTAAATCATTTACTATGCTATATTTGATGGGTGCACTTGCCCTGGGAGACCATAATTGTTGATTTAGAAAACATTTACAAATTTGAAAAACTCGGTCAATGATCAGTGAAAATTGAGCTTTGAATTTCATAAATCATTAAAACATAAATAACACAAAACCAAGTTTTTGGCATCATTGCCGGGATTCAACTTTTGAAGCCTAATAGGGCAATAGTAGAAATTAATTTTCATTTATTGTTTGAGCCGCTTTAATTTTGTAAATATCTTTTGTATATATGAGCTCTGATCTGTGAATATCTTTTGTTGAACCAACCTTTGTTTTTGTTCTTGTATATACCTATTCGTTTATTTTCTATTACGTACTTTTTTCTGTATATATCATGTTGTATATTTCTATTTTGTTTTATTTTTTAAATTCTTTAATTCTTTTCTTGTACATCTTGTTTGTTCTTATACATACTTGTTTTTTTATTCTTTCTTGTTTCTTGTCCTGTTAATTCTTTTATTTGTTATTCTTTAATTAGTTCATTCTTTGTACAAATTTTTCTTTTCTTCAGATTTATTTTTCAAATAAAATGTAGGCATATGACTAGGAGTCAATCTAAATTATTGTTTCTATTTGATCTAGAACTACAACGTATAGGTTGAAAAAGAAAACAACCAAAAATGACTGAACATGGTGAAGTTCAGGAGGGTACTGAACAACATAGAGAGAACCAACCCAGAACTATGATTAACTTCTGTGGACCTAACTTAGACGGAGCTAATACTAGCATAAACAGACCCAGAGTTGCTGCTAACAACTTTGATATTAAACTAAACATCATCCAGATGGTTCAACAGATGGTCCAATTTGATGGCTTGCAAGATGATGACCCAAATAGCCATCTACAACAGTTTCTAGAGATTTGTGACACATTCAAAATAATGAGGTAAATGTGTCTGAGGATGCTACCAAATTGAGATTATTTCCATTTTCCCTCAAAGGAAATGCTAAAAAACGGTTGAATGGATTACTAAAGAGTTCCATCTCCACTTGTCAACAAATGGTTGAGATTTTTATGAGGAAATATTTTCCACCTTCTAAAACGGCCAAGTTAAGAGCTGACATTGCTTCATTCGACTAGATGGATTCTGAACATTGTATGAAGCTTTCGAGAGATGGAAGGAGTGCTAGCAAGATGCCCACACCATAGACTACCTTAATGAACCTAAGTACAAACTTTTTACAATGGATTGAATTACGGGACTAGGCAATTGATAGATGCAGCTGCTGAAGGAAGTCTGAATTACAAATACCCTGTCATGCCCTAAAGGATACCCTAAGCATAACAGTCCACCACATGCTAAAAGAGACTTAGGAATCACTACTACATTTATTCAAAAGTCTTGTATTAGATGTAAGGCGATCCCTCATGACAATAGAATACATGTGCATTTGGAGATAGATAGTTTAACTTAATAAAATAAGCATAAAAATATAAACCACAAATATTTTAGGATCAATTACAAAATCATAAGGGGCATTCCCCGCAAAATAATAATCAGTTTGGTATTAATTCTTGACAATAACTCGAGCGTTTAAGTTTTCCTATGGAAGTCTATACAAAGCTAATCATAAAATTCTAGGGAAACTCCTAATTTCGCATTACCTGAACTAACCAAGTTTGAGGACGCAACGATAGGTACAGAAACTGCATCAAAAAGAAGCTATAGGGGTATAAGCTAAGCTAGCTTAGTGAATAAATACTTCCAAAATACACATATCCCACAAATACATAAATACACGCAAGTTGATTAATCATCCATATGAAATGCAACAACCACATGGGTAAATAAGACATATGATCAACCGGAAATCATATGTTAAATGGATTTACATCATCCATTCAGGGTTAGCAGATTAATGAATCCTGCAGTACTACTTTGAATTACTATTCCATTTTATGGCTCACGAACAACCCATCAACTGTACCATTTTATGGCTCACAGACAACCCATCTCATTCATACTATTTATGGATCATGGAGAACCAACCATTTTTTAAATGTACCAATTCCATTGTGAAGTGATTAGGTCTGTATTACTTGTTGTCCGACTTATCATTAATTCAATTTCATAGGTACCAATCAATTAGCAACCACTCATAATCATGGCATATAAACATACATCGATTTATCAATCGGTTTCAATATTCTTAAACACATTTTTCTTAATATATCAAGATAGCATACATAATCCCATATTTACCCATCATGCATTTCCAATTTTTATCTTTTCCTATCATTCTAGTGCAACTATAATTTACAAGCACAATACGGAATAGTAAATAGGAAGTGTGACACACTCATCCATGGACACCGATCTCTAGTTGTATTAATTCGAAAGCAAGAATTCTTCCGATTCAAAGTCACCTAAACAAAAGAAATACCCAAATGAGTATTTCAAACCATAACTAATTCTAACTTGTGAAACACACACTTTTATGTTCGTAATTTTCGTGATAAATGAAAATTCCAACTTAAAACGGTCATAACTTAGTCATTTTAACTCGGAATTTCGCAAATAAACTATCGATTTCTATCTACTTTGAAATATTTATCTATTTATGATGTTATTCTTAAGTTTTGAAAACTTTTAGGTCTTGGAAAGCTCGGATTAGATCTTATCAGTAGCTAAAAATCGCATTTCCAAAATTGTTTTGTAAAATTTGCATTGTTTCTACCAAGTATATTATATGTGCATGCAATATCTATATGTATATTTCTTGATGATGTTTGATTAAAAAGAATTTTTAGAAATACTTTACTTGCAAAAGTTTCAAGAACATTTGGCTGAGCAATACTAGCTTTATTTTTTTGAAAATCATTCTTATTTTTACTAAGATAAAGCATTGATGACCTATATGCCTAATACCTTCATTATCTTAATAGAATTCTTCATTTAGGAGTTGAAAAATAGATGTTTAAATGGGAATTTTGCCTAGTTACAAATTTTACAAAATTTTAAGTAATGAAAATATTGTTTGATCTAAGTTTTGACACCTTTCCTTTGTTTTAGGATTATACCTTAACAAAAACCATTTATTCTTGTCAAAATTAAGTCTTTACTATCTCTATTCTGTAAAGCTTCTATTTTTCTATTAAAATCCTCATTTTGACATTTAGAAATAGGTGTTTAAGTGGGGGTCATTTCCTAATCTGAATTTTATAGTTAGTGTTTGAGATTATTTCTTGTATGAAACTCATTTAATCTTTCTAAAATTAAGTCTTAACCAAACTTACTCCTTAAGGCTTTCATTTTTTTAGTAAAACTCTTGTTTTGGGGTTAGAAAATAGGTATTTACATATTAACCTTTCCTTATTACAAGTTTTTTGTTGGGGTTGAGACATAGTTCTAACATAACTTTTGTAAACTTTTCGTATTTTGAAAATATCTCTTACTAGATCTAAGCTTTACTCCTCAAAACTATTCCTTTATAATACCTATTCCTTAAGTCATTCATATTTAATGTAAAATACTCATTTTAGAGTTGGAAAATAGGTTTTTACAATAAGGTTCTTTTTAAATCCGAATTTTCAAAAATCATTTTTGTTGAAACTAAAATAGATCTTGAACTTTTTAACATATTCTCATTATTATCATAATACTACAAGTCTTTTATGTACATGAGACAAACATCTATGGCATTTATGTACTCAAAACAAATAGATCTAGCATATCATGCAAGTCATGAATACAAATGCAACATGAACATTATGTAGATGAGGTTAATAAAAGAATATATGCATAAATATCAATAATAAACAACAATAACATAATATAGCAAAATAATAGCAAAATAACTTAAAATAGAGATCCACAACATTATGACGGTAAGATGTAAAGTGTGAGGCTTAAAGGTGTTTATATAGGAAAATAAATTAGAGTTCATGTAGTTAAATAAATTGAAATAAAAAATCTACCAATTGAGAGAGAGGACAAGAGTGGGGAGGGGGGGGGGGGGGGGGTGGTGTTGGGGGAGAGAGAGAGGTTTAATTATTTTTGTGTAATAAAAATTCAAATTTAATAAGTGATTTAAGTAATAAAATGTATTAGAAAAATAAATTTGTAAGGAAAATAATGTAAGATTGTAAGAATAGGGTATGGGTGGTTGTACTTGTGAATAGTGTGATTAGAAATCAAAAAGTAGATTAGACAATTAAATTATCGGTAGTAATGAAAATACGGTAAAAAGGCTATAACTGTAATTTTTATAAACCGAAAAATTCTTATAATTATATTTTTTTAATTCCTTATTAAATTTCGGTTCCTAAAGAGTCCTAATATACTTTTTTATTTTTATTTTCAGAGTCCTGATGATTGGTTTTCGGAATAAATCCCGATCAGGTTCGAAACGAATGAATTTCTCTTAAATTTTCTTTTTATATTCTGATAATTTATTTAGGCCTATAATCTAAAAGCCAAACTCATTTTTATGATCCGGTTTTTATTCTCGGTATTACCGGACTTAGGGTTCCTAGGTTCAAACTAAACCCTAGGGTATGCTTTTAGGGTTTTCGTTTCCGGTTATGTTTTCCGAAACTGAGTCCAGTTTGCTAAGAAAACAAGGGCTTACATATCCTGGGGAGTGGTTATACCTGTTTGAAGATATGTGTAATAACCATTACCAATGGTCTTCTATGAGAGCCAATAAAGAAAAATCAGGAGGATTTTCAAACTTGATGGTGTTTCCAACTTGACTGCTAAGATTGAGGCTCTAAGTAGAAAAGTGGAGCATCTGTTTGTGGGGAGAACCTAAGTGAATATGGTTGCTGAGTTTCTTGACCAAAACACTGAAGGAATGACTTTAAGAGTTGTGAATTTGTAAACAGTTTCTTGGTAAAAAATCTGACCTTTGTAGTAACAATTACAATCCTGGTTAGAGGAACCATCCAAATTTTCGGTAGAGCAACAACAATTTTCAAATCAATTGAACCCACCCAATTTTTAGAAACCACCAGTACAAGGGTTAGGAGCTTATCAAGGAAACAACAAATCTCTTGAAGATTTATTTTCTCAGTTCATGAAAGCTTCTGAGAATAGGCAGCATGGAATAGATGCCACCTTGAGAAATCATAATGCTGCCATTCATAACCTAGAGAATCAGCTTGGCCAAATTTCCAAAATTCTTTCAGAGAGACCTTCAAGATGATTACCTTCGAATACTAAATCCAATCCACGTGATCAAAGCAAGAATGATTGATTTCTAAAGTAATTATCCTACACCTATCCTTTATGTTTGTCTGTGACAGAGTGAATTAGTTGTTTTAAGGGATTGATAGGACGAAAGTGGTCATAAGGCAAGATTTGTGTAAACTTTTTGTGATGAATGCAATGGATTAAATTTTGTTATATCATGTACTTGAATGGAATGGTTGATGAATGTGGTTATCTAGTACTTTGTGAAAATTTTATGCAAGTATGAAGTTTCAGCCTCAACAATTTGAAGTAGATTATAAAAGTCGAGCATCATTGTCGAGCCCTTGTATTTGACCCTCAACAATGTTAAATTCTTTTTGTGAATAAAATAATATAATTTTCGTTTTTAAGTCAAGTGTCGTTTATTCTTATTATTTAGTCTTAAATGAATAAAATAACAAGTTTTGTCATTTTCTTGCTGGTTCTTAAAAAGCTTTGAAAATAAAAAGACTGTTCATTCTACACTCGACACAAATACTGCTCTTGCATTTGAAAAAATTTCTCACTTCCATTTACAAAAATTTTCACTAAAAATAAATCCCGCAAGCCTTCCAACATCTCAAAGCTAAAACCATATAAGGTATGTTATTTATTTTCTTTCTTCTCTAATTTTTGTTGTTATATAACGTGTTTGTATTTTTAGGGTTTTTCAAACTTTCTGTACAAACTTGATAAAAATGATGAAATGTTGTTTTTAAAGTAGTTTGCTAATTAATGTTATGCTTTAAACTTTGAGTAAATAGTTACAAACTTCATTTTCTTCTCAAACTCATTAAGTTTTGTAGAAACCCTAGTTTGTCTCTGATTATTCAAAATAATAAGCAAGATAGAAATGTGTATTCAGTTATAAATTAGTATAAACTAATGTATGTTGTCTCTTTTTGTAGAAAAAATGGTACCAAAAAGGCAGCCTACACAATTTCAAGCTCTTGACAATCTGTCTGCTAATGATAGGGATAGATTTAATCTGTTTTTATCCTAGAAAAAAAGATTGTAGTGAATTGGGGGTTATTAAGAAATTTTTGGCATGGAAGAAGACTTCCTAAGGTATTTTGAAGATGTTGTATGGATGAAGGTCTTTGAAATTAGGGAGAATGTTTATGCTGGCACTACTTTAGCCTTTATGGCTAGTTTGAAGATGGAAGGAGAAGTGCCCAGCTTAGTAGTATAGTAGGATTCTATGCATTTGGAGAATATAGGAGGTCCCAATGAGGACATTTATTTATGCCATGGGGCTGTATGAAGATGAAGGATATCTGGAAGAACCAGAATTCTAGGAATTGCCACTTCAAATACCTAAAGAAGATTTCAAGAAATTTTTAGAGGAGGAGATTGAAGAAGATTGCTCCTTTAAGAACCACAAGGTCGAAATTTAGGAATAAAAGTGTGTGAATATTGCTATATGTTGATAAAGAGTATATTTCTAAGTTGGAGGAAGGTCAACAGTCTCTGAAGCTGAGCTGCACCCTAATTATCAGCATAGTGAGGGGGATTAAATAAATGTAGGACTCTTGGTAGCCTGTAGGCTCAAGTGTCAAGCCATACTAAACTGCAAAGGAATATTCGTTGGTGGCTTGATCACAAGAATTCTAAGGAATTTAAGAATATGGCCAGAGCAGGGGCTAACTGACCTAGTGTGCAAATATAAGGAGCTTCAAAAGAAGGCGTTTAGAGAATGGAGACTAAGAGAAGTGAGTACAATAGTAGAACATAGGTTGGACCATGACCCACTAGTTAAGCCCTAACTTTTTCAAGAATCACCTACACTAGCTGAACAACAGTTTTTTGAGCCACATACCCCCCATCCACAAGAAGAACTCCTCTGCTACAACCTAAAGCTTCTGCATTAGAAGCTACACAACCCTCTTCAACAAGCTTCCACATATTGGAAAATGAAGTTGTTGAGATGAAAGGAAAGCTTGCTGATTTAGAAAAGAGTACAAAAGAGGGTATGGACAATCTAAAAAGCATGATGTATGTAGACACCCAATTTTTGCCCAATTAATTAAGGCTTAAATTTAATTAAACTCATTTTTCCAAAAGCCTTAAGTATTGATGAAGTTGGCTAAGTGATCAAGGCACAGGCCAAATGGCCTGTTGGTTAAATACATTGACCCAAACACACACTCAAGCTCAAGGACCCAAGTTCAAATCCTAGCAAAGGCAAATTTTTGCCTTTTTATCATCTCATATATTTTTTTTTTTTTTTGCCTTTGCATCTTCCTCAAAGTGACTTTTTGCCTTACTTTGCATCAGTTTTTAACTGACAAAACATCATTGATTGTTGAAATTGATGATGCAATTGCAAAGTAGACATGGAAAATGAAAGATCAATACACAATTCATGTGTGAAAACAACCCAAAAGTCACAAAATTCGTGCTAAAAAATTGGAAAAAAATTACAATTTGTAAAGCATTCAATTGCACATAAATGAGGAGTTACAAGAATGGGAAAATTGGATGATTTATCTACCCAAATTAAATGATTTGATGAAGGATATGAGAAATCAATCATCAATTCATCAGTTTCAAACAAATTAATCACAAATTCTCGAATTAAATTCGTGAAAAATCAAGAGGCAAAAATCGATTCGTTTTCGAAACTGTACGAAACGTAAAATTGAGCTTGCAACCTATAAATAGGGGGTCCTAGGATCAAAAGGCACAAGTCAATTTCGAAGAAACACATACATAACAATATCAATTCGGAATTTTCGAATTTAGGATGTAGAATTCGAATTTTTTCAAATTCGAAGTGATTGGATCAGATTTGATCCAAATTGAGTGGTTTAGGAGTGTTAGAAACAAGTTTTGATTGTTTTAGTGTGCTTGGATTTGATCAAATTGCTCAAACATCTCTGCAAATTTTTAAAAATTTTTCCATCGACGCCGCCGTACAATCACCACCGGAGCCGCCCCTTGCCGCCGTTCTGAGTGAACGCCACCACCACCACCAGCACCGCCGTCGCACCAGGAGTCGGGCCGACAAGCTTCCAGCCGCCGCCGACCACCACAGCCGTTGGAATTAGCCTCGAAAAGTCGCGACTTCGTCTTCTTCGCCCGATCGGGTCTGATCCGACCCGAAATTTAACCCGAAAATCCGAAGTCCAACCCGCCAACGGTCAACGGTCAACGGTCAACTCTGATCAGACGGCTCAGATTCAATCAAGAGATCAGACGGTCCAGATTTGATCAAGCGATCAGACGGCTCAGATTCAATCAAGCGATCAGACGACTCAGATTCAATCAAGCAAATCAGACGGCTCAGATTCAATCAAGCGATCAGACGATTCAGATTTGATCAAGCGATCAGATAGCTCAGATTCAATCAGGCAGATCAGACGATCCAGATTTCATCAAGCAAATCAACGCTCCATATTGGAAGTCTTCACATCAGACCATCAGGATCAGTCAACGTGATCGACGCTCCAGATCTCGTCCGCTTCATCCAACGGTCCAAGTTAATCCGCATTATTTTATTATTTTATTATATAATTAATTACAGAAAATAGTAAAAAATTTATCAAAATTCATAAAAATTTCAGAAAAATTCAGAAAAATTCGAAAAAACCAGAAAAATAAAATAATTATTTTTTATATATTTTTGAATATTTTTGAATATTTTTAATATGTATTTATACATAAATTGCTTTAGAAAATGCATATTTAATGCATAAAAATAATTTTAATATATTTTAATATATTCTGAATATGTTGTGAATTTATGTGATGATTTTTAAAAAAAAATAAATAAAAATAAAAATAATGATAATAAATAAACAAAAATAAATAAAAATAACAAAATTGAATTTTCAAAACAAAAAAAATCAAAAATGATTTTCAAACATAGAAAAATTATATTTTCATAAAATGAAAGTCAATTGATTAGATCATAGGACCATCAAAAATGATTTTCATAAAAATTTAAAATTTAATGAACTTAAAGTGAGAAAAGTTCAAAAATATAAAATTGATCAACAAATAAAGTTCTTTTTAAAAGAACTACGTTTTGTCTGATCTCGATTAGCGAGTACATAGGCACCTGCGGGGCGACATTAAAACATAAAAATGTTTTTTTTTTTTTATTGTGAATAATATTTTGTAAATATAAGTTTTTTGTTAATATTCATGTTCTAAAAAATAACATAAAAAATAAAAATAATGATTTGACTTGTAAATATTTGTTGTAATATATTATTAGAGTTTTTTTTTTTTTTTAGCATGAAAAGGATAGATTATAAATTTAAAATTCCAAAAGTGGTAACCGATTTGGTTTTAATAGGTTAGCCCCCGAATCCATGATATCTGGTTTTAAAAGTTGATTTTTTAAATCAAATTTTCGCAGACTAGTAGCTAAGTTAGGATCAACCGACCCATTGATCCTAGCTTTTATTTTTTCCCGATTTATATCGGGTGGCGACTCTAAAATTTTCAAAAATTAAAATTTCTTTTAACCCCTAGTCGAGGATTCATGTTAAATGGGTTCGGGTTTAATGTGAATCGGGTTAGGAGAAATGAAACCAGATAGTGGAAAAATCCAGGCTCGACAGCTTGGCGACTCCACTGGGGAGCCTAAATTTTTTTAAAAAAAGAGAGGGCTAGCCACTTAGGAATTTTAAATTTTAAATTTAAATTTATCCTTGCTCAATTTTTGTGAATATATGATTCTTTGTATATTATATTGAATAATTGTTTTGTAAATATATACTAACCTTGCAGGTATAAAAAGAAGGCAAAAGATTGATTGTTTGTTTATTTATTTATTAGTTTGCATTTACATTTGCATTGCATTTACAATATGTGTGCTAGATACGGTCGGACCCAGGCCGTCTTAAGAGCCTAAGCGAGGAGCGAAGTAAGGTCCGGGGCTGTGGCTTTCCACCCTCTAGATCAAGAAATGTCCTCCCACTCCGGTTTAGCCAACTAACGGGGACCTATAGAACCTACCAAATCATGCATTCATTAACATGGGATTTTGACCAAACTTTTCAAAAAAAATGGAGTTGTATTTTCTTCCAAAAAATGTTTTTTTCAAAAATAAAAAAATTTCAAAAAAGTCCACCAAATTTTTTTTAAAAATGTGGAGTTGTTTCTTTCCTAAAAAAGGAAGTTTTCAAAAATCAAACATTTTTTTTAGTAAATAAAATTTTAGATTGAGATGGTTTTTAAACCTTTATTTTTTAAAAAAAAATTAATACCACTTCAAGTAAAGTTTTTTTGGTCATTATCCCCATTGGCATGGATAGTGACTAATTTTTTTTTTTCTCAAATGGAGTCTTAATTAATTTTGTTATTTTTCAAAAAAAAGAAGATTTTCAAAAAAATGATTTTTCATCAATTCCAACAAAACTTTTTCACCAAAACTTTCAGGGTCCTTATCTCCATTTGGATAGTGACCAAATTTTTTTAAAAAATGGAGTTTTTTTTTTTTGCTTTAAAAAAAAAGGTTTTCAAAAAAAAAAATAATTTTCATCAACTCCAGCAAAATTTTTTCATCAAATTTTCAAGGTCATTATCCCCAATTGCATCTGTATGCTTGCATCTTTGCATTTTTTTAAGAAAAAATAAAATAAAATAAAAAATGTGTACAGTAGACTTGTAAATACTCATAGAGTAAATTTTGTCCACCTATAGTTATAGGTCCTCTCCAATCAAAATTACCTTTGTCATATGTATTCCTCTCCCTTGTCTTCAGGATAATCATCCCTGTAAAAATCAACCCCCATTTGAATTTCCTTCTAAAAGAAAAAGGGGGGTCTTTTTTTTCCACTATTCTTGTAAAATAATTTTTGCCTTAAAGAAAAAAGAAAAAAATGAATTATTTTTGTAAATATCCTTTTTCCACTTTAGGATAAATAATCATTTTCAAACATTCTTTTTTGTAAATATCCATTAACAACTTTTTTTTTGAAGATTTTTTTTAAAAAGTGAGAACAAAAAGTTGTTGTCTAAAAAAAAAAAGAGAATAAAAGTTTTTCAAACTTGTTCTCCAACAATTTTTTTTAAGAAAAAAAATGAAAATTGTTTTCCAACAAATGAGAAAGAGAATAAAGGTTATTTTCAAAAAAAAAAAATATAGAAAAGAAGGAAAATTGCCAACAGAAAAAGAATGTTTCAAAATTGTTACCTAATGATCATTCAAGCTAAATGAAATCAAAACTAGGGGGCAACCAAAAGGACTTTACCGATTAGGGGCATTTGATAAATCCAAATGGGGCATTTAGTTATATATCCTGAGGCAATAAAAAATGGATGATTGAAAACCCAAAAATTCTTATTAAATAGTGGCCTAGAATGAAAAGAGGCAAACTTAATCCCAAACACTAACCCTACACACTAAGAGTGGAGTGAATTGTGAGAGATAAAATGGACTCATTCCTTAAAGGAGGTCTAGTTTGAATTTGATACATAGGTCAAAGTGACATTAGGCATTCATTTCAAAGTCCTAAACACATTATCCTTTGTTAACCCATTTGAGCCTATTAAGGAAGAATTTTTTAAAATTAAGCCCTGTCAAGAACCACCCTACATTAGGGTACCCCACAACGGGGCAATTTGGAGGTCAGGGTCATTATCAAGGAGAAAAAGGATTAACTTGTATGCACTTGCCCTAGTTGCATCAATTCAAGAGTAGTCAATTGACATAAATAAATCATTTCCTTTGAAAGGAAGAAGAGTTTCTATCCCAAACCATACACAATCCATATACTTTGAGCTATAAGCCATCCAATGGAAAAAATACAAATCACCTTGCAAAAGAAGAAGAAAAAAGGGATGCATGAATAAAGTGCCAAAAAAAAAATGAAGAATAGCCAAGCAAGGTGATTAAACCAAGAAGTTAGAAGCATATGCTTAAAGCTCAAGGCCCATCAAAACACAAGGTCCAAAATTTATATCATGGACCCACCCACAATTCCACCCTGATGGAAGACAATCACACAAGGTGATCATACCCAAACACTGGGGGCACATGCTCAAAGTTCAAAGCCCATCAAAACACAAGGTCCAAAATCTATATTATGGGCCCATCCACAATTCCACCCTTTAGAGACTCTTTGGATCAAAGGAGTTGATTTATTAATGCTCTTGAAACTAGGAATAAGTGCATATTCAAGTTTTCCTTAAGGGTTCTTGACTTGTAAACCCGGGATGTGTTGAAAAATTTTCAAAAAAAAAAAAAGCCTTTATGAAATATCTCTTTTTGATTAAAGCCAACAACCAAAAGCCCACATTACAGTCCAAAAAAGACCTAATAGATTGACCAAAGTGTGTCACTTGCAAGCCGGACCATAATTTTTGGAATCCGAGTCAAATGTGTGAAAATAAGCCTAAGAGAGTGTAAGGAAGTCCTCTTTGATTAGGTAACTTAAAATAAGATAACCAACCTTGGTGTAAGAATCATCCCAGGGGCATGAAATCATTTGCCCCAATTTGAAAGAAGTCTGCCTCAGGGTTAGGAATTAATTGCCCCAAAGTTGGAAACAATGCCCCAATTTTCAAATTAATGTCCTAAAAGAAAAACTTTGCCCCCAATGATTAAAATTTTTTAAAAGACCTTAGGTGGTTAATAGTGAAGCCTTAGGCTAAAAAAAAAAAATGAGTGATCAATGGGGCAAACCCTATTTATGATTATTTTTACCTGTTGGTAACTTTCAAAAAAAAGTTGGAATTCAAAAAAAAAAAGGAAACTTTTTACCTTTAAAAGGTCCAAGAAAAGAAGGAATTTCTTCCAAAAAAATAAAAATAAAAAAGTTTTTTCCAAATATCTGAAAAGTAATAAAAAAAAGTAAAAAAAAAAGAGAAAATAAGTTTTCTTCATTAAAAGTAAAAAATTGCCTTTGGTTTAAATTTTTAAAATAAAAGAATAAAAAAAATTTGCAAAAAAAAAAAAAAAAACAAAAAGGGCATAAGGTTTTGGTTTTAAAAAGAAAAAAATTCTCAAAGGTTTTCTTAAAAATTTTCAATGAAAAAAGGGGAAGAATTTCCCACATTAAAAAATTAGCCAAAAAAAATTCAGGCTACGGTTTTCAAAACTTGATTTTCAAGTTTAAGTTTTAGGATCACCTACTCAAAGGAGCGTCATCCTATTTGTTTAAGTTTTAGGATCGATTGCTCAAAAAAGCGTCATCCTGTCTGTCACCTGCTCAAAGAAGCGTCATCCTACCTGTTTAGGTATTAGGGTCACCTGCTCAAAGGAACGTCATCCTACCTTTCAATCTTTAGGATTGTATGCCCAAAGGAGCATCAACCTATTTCTTCAGCATCAAGATAGTCTGCTCAAGGGAGCGTTGTTTTTTTTTTCAATCTTTAGGATCATATGCTCAAAGGAGCTTCATCCTATTCTTCAAATTGAGAATCACCAACTCAAGGAAGTGTTGTGCTGCCTTGTCAAGTTGTAAGTTTTAGGCCAGCTCAAGGAGCGCCTTAAAAAGTCGAGTGTCAGCTCGAGAAGCGCACTAATGTTAAAACCAAACGCCAGTTCATAGGGTACGTTTGAACCAAGTTTCCAAAGTTTTCAAGAAAAGCTTTAAGTCCATCCGAGTCTTTCAAGAAGAAAGAAAAACTTGAAGCCCATCCAAGTTTTCAAACCAAGTCTTCCAAAAAAAAAAAAAAGAGAAAGAAAAACTTGAAGCCCATCCAAGTTTTCAAAGCAAGATTTCAAAAAAAAAAAAAATGCTTGAAGTCCATCCAAGTCTCCCAAAAAAGAAAAAAGTCTGAAGCCTATTCGAGTTTTCCAAGTGGATCAGAAAAACTAAGTCCTTAAGTGGATCAGAAAAAACCAGTTTCCCAAGTGGATCAGAAAAACCAAGTCCCTAAGTGGATCAGAAAAACCAAGTCCCTAAGTGGATCAGAAAAAACCAGTTCCCCAAGTGGATCAAAAAACCCAAGTCCCTAAGTGGATAAAAAAAACCAGTTCCCCAAGTGGATCAGAAAAACCAAGTCCCCAAGTGGATCAGAAAAAACCAGTTCCCCAAGTAGATCAGAAAAAAACCAAGTCCCCAAGTGGATCAGAAAAACCAAGTCCCCAAGTGGATTGAAAAATCATAAGTACCCCTCAGTCTAGACTCGACAGATAGTCTAGCACTGACCAAATACAAAATCCATCCTTTAGAGATGGTGACCCAAATTCAAAATCCATCCTTTAAAGATGTTGACCAAATTCAAAATCCATCCTTTAGAGATGGTGACCCAAATTCAAAATCCATCCTTTAGAGATGGTGACCAAACACAAAATCCATCCTTTAGAGATGGTGACCAAATTCAAAATCCATCCTTTCGTGATGGTGACCAAATTCAAAATCCATCATTTAGAGATGGTGATCAAATTCAGAAATTCATCTACTAAAGATGGTGATGAGGACAGATTTCAGAAATCCATTCACTAAAGATGGTGATCAAGACAGAACTCAGAAATTCATCCACTCAAGATAGTGATCAAGACAGAATTCAGAAATCTATCCAAGAGGGTGATCAAGACAAAATTCAAAAATCCATCCATTCCAGATAGTGACCAAGACCAAATGACAAAACCAAAGCCTATAGGTCCGGCAAATGACCAAACCAAAGCCCGTAAGTCCGGCAAATGATCGAACCAAAGCCCATAGGTCCGACAGATGACCTAGCAGTATTCTGAGTCTAGGCTCGACAGATGGCCTATTATTTTCCAAAATTTAGACCCGACAGATGGTCTATCAGTCTTTTTAATCTAGGCCCGACAGATGGCCTATCATTTTTCCAAATATAGACCCGACAGATGGTCTATCATTTTCTAGGCCCGACAGATGGCCTATCATTTTTCTAAATATAGACCCGGCAGATGGTCTATCATTTTCTAGGCCCGACAGATGGCCTATCATTTTTCTAAATATAGACCCGACAGATGGTCTATCATTTTCTAGGCCCGACAGATGGCCTATCTTTTTTCTAAATATAGACCACAGATGGTCTATCATTTTCTAGGCCCGACAGATGGCCTATCATTTTTCTAAATATAGACCCGACAGATGGTCTATCATTTTCTAGGCCCGACAGATGGCCTATCATTTTTCTAGATATAGACCCGACAGATGGTCTATCATTTTTCTAGGCCCGACAGATGGCCTATCATTTTTCTAAATCTAGACCCGACAGATGGTCTATCTTTTCTCAAAATCTAGACCTGACAGATGGTCTATTAGTTTTCTAAGTCTAGGTCCGACAGTTGACCTAGCAAATCTCAAAATCTAGGCCCGACAGATGGCCTATCATTTTTCAAAATATAGACCCGACAGATGGTCTATCAGTTTTCTAAGTCTAGGTCCGACAGTCGACTTAGCAAATCTCAAAGTCTAAACTCGACAGATGGTTTAGCACAAGATAAAAATCTCCTTGTAAAAAATAAAATTTGGGAGGAGAAGCTAAGCAAAAATTGGTTATCTTTTTGTCTTTGTGACAAAAGTTTTGTTCAAACTTTACCACAAAGAGGGGCAGCTGTAGACACCCAATTTTTGCCCAATTAATTAAGGCTTAAATTTAATTAAACTCATTTTCCCAAAAGCCTTAAGTATTGATGAAGTTGGCTAAGTGATCAAGGCACAGGCCAAATGGCCTGTTGGTTAAATACATTGACCCAAACACACACTCAAGCTCAAGGACCCAAGTTCAAACCCTAGCAAAGGCAAATTTTTGCCTTTTTATCATCTCATTTTTTTTTTTTTTTTTTTTTGCCTTTGCATCTTCCTCAAAGTGACTTTTTGCCTTACTTTGCATCAGTTTTTAACTGACAAAACATCATTGATTGTTGAAATTGATGATGCAATTGCAAAGTAGACATGGAAAATGAAAGATCAATACACAATTCATGTGTGAAAACAACCCAAAAGTCACAAAATTCGTGCTAAAAAATTGGAAAAAAATTACAATTTGTAAAGCATTCAATTGCACATAAATGAGGAGTTACAAGAATGGGAAAATTGAATGATTTATCTACCCAAATTAAATGATTTGATGAAGGATATGAGAAATCAATCATCAATTCATCAGTTTCAAACAAATTAATCACGAATTTTCGAATTAAATTCGTGAAAAATCAAGAGGCAAAAATCGATTCGTTTTCGAAACTGTACAAAACGTAAAATTGAGCTTGCAACCTATAAATAGGGGTCCTATGATCAAAAGGCACAAGTCAATTTCGAAGAAACACATACATAACAATATCAATTTGGAATTTTCGAATTTAGGATGTAGAATTCGAATTTTTCAAATTCGAAGTGATTGGATCAGATTTGATCCAAATTGAGTGGTTTAGGAGTGTTAGAAACGAGTTTTGATTGTTTTAGTGTGCTTGGATTTGATCAAATTGCTCAAAATCATCTCTGCAAATTTTTTAAAAATTTTTCCATCGACGCCGCCGTACAATCACCACCGGAGCCGCCCCTTGCCGCCGTTCTGAGTGAACGCCACCACCACCACCAGCACCGCCGTCGCACCAGGAGTCGGGCCGACAAGCTTCCAGCCGCCGCCGACCACCACAGCCGTTGGAATTAGCCCCGAAAAGTCGCGACTTCGTCTTCTTTCACCCTGACCACCAATAATGGAGACTGTGCAATCAACTCCAGTTGTATATACGTTAAAAAAGAAGAATAGAACACAACAACCAGTAATAAAGAGAAGGAGAATTATCCTTCCAATAGACTCAGAGTTGGATGAAGGTCCAACACCACCAGCTATATCAGAGACAATAGTAGAGCTAATTTATGTAGATGATCCAGTTGTTCCTCAAGAAGACCACTCTAAAGTGAATACAACCTAAATCTGTTGAGTGCTTAGTCCAAAAGATTGAACAAGATGTTAGCTTAGAGGAGCGGATGGCAACAGAGGACAGTCATTTGAATAAAGAATCCAATGAAGCTACCATAGTAAGGAAATAAATAACAGAGGAAGTAGCACCCCCCCCGAGAAACAACCATAGGCTAGTTTTAGTACATGCTCTAGGTGTTTCAGGTGCTACACCTCTTTAACAAGCACCTTCCAGGTGCACAATTCTGGAGATAATGGAAAGGATGGTTGCTGCAAAACGAAGACAAGAAGAGGTAGATAAAGCACGACAAGAAAGGATTTGTACATTGGAGCAGTGGCAGAACGAGTATAGAGAGAGAGAGGCTCAAAGACAATTGTAGGACAAAAGATGGTCCCAAGGAATCCCTGAGGAACACACTCCAACATGGGATCAACTTGAACTTTCTATCCTCCATACCTCCAAATAGAAGTAGCCATAGATCATGAAGAGGGGAATATTCAAACTAAAACCCCTGTGACTCATGATACTCCACAGCAGCAGCACCAACTCTCTATTGATGCTCAAGACAAGGAGGACTCCCTCACAATAACCCAATTGTTGGAGGCTACAAGGGAGGAGAAGAAGAAAAAGATGAGGGAAGAAGTTGAAAAGAGAATGTATTAATCCCATATGAAATCACAAGAGCAAACAAGAAGGATCTATCAGATGAAGTCCTATATTATTGGGATTGAAGTTGGGAGATTAACACAAGCTATGGAGGCCGAAAAGAAGAAGAAAGCAGAAGCCCGACTTCAAACTCCAACACAACCAATAAATGAATCATCTCAGCTTGAGATTATTGAAGCCCTTCAAGGAATAGAGGAAATGGCTGAAGGTGATGAAGATTTATATGATGATAGCCTCCTGTATAGTGAAGATGAAAATGAAAGGAGGAGAGAAGAAGCCAAATAGAAGAGATTGGCTCAACTAGAGAGTGATGCTGCCTATGCCCAAAGACTGCAAGAAGAACTAGATAGAGAAGTGTTGGTCCCAAATAATAATCAAGAAGAGGAGGTTGAATTGATTATTAATAAAAGTTTTCGTCCTTAAAAATAATCCCTTTCAGTTTTGTTTTTAAATGAGAACAATACAAACAATTAAAAAATTATAAAAATAAATTGCTAAAATTAAAAAGATAGGGATAAGAGAATCAGGTAGCAATTTATAGTAGTTCTGCCTTATGCATCAGTTTACTCTTCCAGCTCCACGCCAGAGACTCGATTGTCTATACTAGTTGTGTTTCATTATATCAAAATCAAACTAAGAGTACAATGAAGCCAATAACTTGGCAAAGTCTCATTCCTGAGTCTCCCCAGCTTCAACACTAAGCTAACACTCAACTACAGTGATATACAACTCTCAAAACTTCTCAAAGAAGTAACAAATCACAATGAGGAGAAATAAAATATGAAGTTCCTCTACTATTAAGATAGAAGGCAATAGAAGACTAAGGGTTTTTGTGCTTGAGAAGGTTCTTGTTAGGAATAATGTTTTGCTTATATATCTTCCTTCTTGTTCCTGGTTTGTCTTTATTTTTAAATCAATGGCTATTTCCAACTTCAAAAAAAAATGCTAAATACTCTTTCTTGTTTTGAATTTGAAATTTTCGATAATCTTTGTCGTGATCACTTCCTTGATTCTTGCTGAAATTCTTTTGATAAGCTAATCTAGAAGTTACCAAGATCTTCTCCTCCTTATCTGTTGTGATTTGAAATTAAAACGAGATTGACTTGATAAAATATCATGATCTTCATTCAAGAAAACAAATTATCAAGATCTTCTCTTCCTTATGATCTTCCTTCGGATAAGCTTTCAGTTGTTTGCTGAGATCTTTTTTTAATCCTTTGCTTGAAAAAGTAACGAAGATATTATAACACTATATTATTATCTTTATCCACTAAAATTATTGATTTAGTTATGCCGAGATCTTCTCATGAGATTTGAAATCTGGATAATCTCAACAAGATAAACCTGTAGATGCTATAATGTTAAAAAAATATCCCTTAAAATTATGAGAGCTTATCTTCTTATACTAAACCTTATCTTATCTTTTCTTGTAACAAACATATTGAAACAAGCCTTATCTTCCATATCTTTTCTTATCCAAGATTCATAAAAACTTTGTAAAACTTTCATACATCTTAGTAAAACATATTTGAGGATACCAAAACAAATTTTTCAATAAAATCTTTGTAAAATAACTTGATGTGATTTGATCCCCATGATATGAAATCCAACTTAAGTGAAACACATCAAGTATATTACCCAAATATACTTGACAAGTGAAGCTACGTCTTGAAAAATTATTAAAAACCAAGTTTTAAACAATTTTATGCGAATCTGAAAAAATTCGTGTCAGACTTGAAGGTTCTAAAATAGCTTCTGTTAAAATTATTTTTCTATCGTTGAAGGTTGTGAAATAGCTTCTATCAAACTTATGAAAAAACATGAACAAGGTTCTGTAATATACTAAACATTTCAACATCCTTTTGTTATCATTAAAACATTATTAGAGAACTTAACAAGAAGCAAGGGAAGCACAAAAGAATAAAGAACTTAGTCCTCCACCAGATCCTACCAGTGAAGCCCCTAGAATTCAAGCTAGTAGAGGTAGAGGCAAGGCTAATGAAAGGGGCAAAGGAAGGATTGTTGATAGAGGTAGAAGAAGAGCTAATCAAAGAAGTAGAGGCAGGAATAATGACAGGGGTGGAAGACAAGTAAGAAGAGGAAGAGGTAGAGACCCTTATGAAGACTTTCCCAGGCCAAGAAGAGGATGAGGGAATGAATTTAGTAGAAGTTTCAGATATTGGCTAGGAATAGACCATTGAAGAAACTAATTTTTCTTTATTTTTAGTTTAAACATCTATGTAATTACTATACAATTATTCTTTATTCTTTATTCATTTCAATAAAATGTAGATTCTTCAGATTCTTGTTTATTCTTTATGTTCATTTTCTGTTTCTTTATAAATTGCTTTTTGTCCATAACTCTATCGAAGCCTTGATTGAGCCTTGATAATAACATTCGTTTTTGCCAAGTTCTTTGTGAATCACAGACTTAACAGGTCTCAACAAACCATTGACTCTTGAGCTTACACAAGAGAGAAGTTTTCTTAACTTCTCAAGTTCTTTTTAATTGTACTTTGATAGAATTAAATCCCCTAACTGTTTATATAAATGATAAACATTGCGGACAATGTTTGACTTATGTGCGATAGAGGGTTAAATAAGATAAATGGGTTTAACAACTTAATAATTTGCATGAATAGAGTATGTACTGATATAGATCATGTTTCTCACACAAATTCATAAGAACTCAATGAAATGGTTAAAATTTGACAAAATTTCTTTTGGAAAAATCACTCAGTTCAATGAATTATGAAATTTTCTTGAAGCTAAACAATTTTTACTTTGTTTAAATCAATTGACAGTATCTATGTGAAGTAGTTTTACTTATTATTTAGATTAGAATTTTGGAGCTGGGATTAACTTAAGTTCCTTAGTAAGGCTACTCAAATTATCTTATAAAAGCTTAAATGATTAGTATGTTTCCCAAATTAGTCATTTTGAGAGCTGTTTTAATTTATGGTGAATGATCAAATCATAATCATAACTTGATGATTTTTCCTTGTGCATACCAACTAAAAACAAAATAATAAAAAAAAAACCTGTGCTTATAACTGGAATGAGCTTGGGTTGGTCCCTTAGAAGAGTAACTTCTTGTCCCTCTTTCAATTTCAAAAGCCACAAAAAGGAAAAAAAAAAATGAAACGATGCGAGTAATACCCCATCTAGAGGTAAAGAAAAGATACAAGCAACAACCTACCCCTATGAAGCTTTAAATAAATAAAATTAAAGAATAAAAAGCACAAATAAGCAAAAAGATTCAAGGGATGATCTCATGAACATACATTCACTCTATATTACTCTGCTTAGAGAAATGATTAATAGATTACACACTTTTATTTATAAGGGGATAAAAGATGACTGAGTTTCTTCTTACACTGATCGATCTTTTGAATAATTTTTGCTTAAATTCTTTATCACATGATGGGAGTAAAAGCTGATTTACTTAGATAAGCTAATTGATTTTTGCAAAAGTAAATTTATTTTAATCAGTAAAGATAATTAATTTTTCAGAATGCTGAGATGATTTGGGCCAGAGATATTTAAGTCAAATAAACCATTCATGATTTGTTTTCTTAAATAAGCCTCGTGATCTTTAATTTGTTTTATTTAATTGAGGACAAGCAAAGGCTTAAGTGTAGGGGAATTTGATAAGCCATTTTTTTCTCTATATTTTTCATAGAATTTTGAGCTTAATTTGTTAAGAATTTATGATAAAATCCTGCAAAAATTATGTTTTTGATAAATAATGTTGTTTTAAAGCTCTTAGAATCAATTAGGGAGTAATCAAGTGTTTTAATGCAAATTTGGAGCAAAAACAACAATTAAAGTAAAAAATGCAAAAGTCGAGTCCTAAGAAGACACAGACAAGGCCGAATAGAGAAAGAAGAACGCAAAAAATTGGTCTATCGAGCCTCAATTACGAGCCCTTGACATGAGCCTCGATTCAGTTGAAGGTGATCGAGCATAATTCTAAAGAAAATACATTGTCGAGCCTCAAAACTTAATCGTTGACAATTTTGTTGACACACATATTCTTCATCAGAAATACCTTGAGTCTCAACAATTTGACCCTTGACTCTCTCAATTTTACCCTCAATAGAGCAATGGATAAAAACGCACAGTTTACTTAGGAATTTCCTAAAGTCGAGATTGATCTTGTTGAATACAAGCCTCGACCAACAGAGCATGCGACCCTCGACGAGTGTTTTCATAGATCATTTGCGTGCATGAAAAGTTATCAAATTATGTTAGAAATGATCTACCGAATCTACTAGGTGTCAACAATGTAAATCAGTATTAACATAGAAGAGATTTCTAAAGGATTTTTGGGTAAAAGAATTTTCATTTCTTTTTAATTGAAAATTTCTTCTGTTTTCTAAGTAAATGCAGTTTAACCCTATGTTTGTAATTTCTATGAATTTCTGAGCAATTAATTGATTCATCTTTCGGACTTCTTTTATTTCTTCTTATTTATGCTTATTTGATAAATGCATGGAGAAATATGTTGAACTTTATGTTCACAAATGATGTTGATGAGAATAATTATTATACAATTAATTATTTAATTATCCTTAATTGTTTAAATACTTAAAATATTTATATATACATGCTTTGTATTTGTTCTGCTGTTGTTTAAGTCTTTAACAGAACAAAATGTTGAAGGAAAGTCAAGACAAAGTTACTGAGCTCAGTAGAAGAAAGGTGAAGGCACTATTAATCAGATAAAGACAAAAGACTGAGTTTTGGCCAAAATCATGAAGTCAATGGCTAAAGTTTTGGGAAAAATCATGAAGTCAAGTGCTAAAATATTGGGCAAAAATCGTAAAGTCAAGGGCAGGAGTTTTGGGCAAAATCATGAAGTCAGAGGCTGGAATTTTGGGCAAAATTTATAAAGTCAAGGGCTGAAGTTTAGTCCTTAGGCCTCGACCTCAGGCCTCGACTTCATAATTTTTCCATCGACTTTAGAAAGTTTGCCATTGGGTAAAATTTATAAAGTCGATGGCTGAAGTTTAGGCCTCAACTTTATAAATTTACCCTTGACTTCATAAATTTAGCCATGGGCAAAATTTATGAAGTTAAGGCCTGAAGCTTAGGCCTCGACCTTAGACCCCAACTTCAGAAATTTAGCCCTCGATTTTATAAAGAAAAGAATTATTGGAATGCATTTAATGCATGTGTCAAACACATTTAATGCTCTTTCTCTGCTTTTGACTTTTACACGTTTTTAAAACATTAAGTTCATTAAACATAACTATGGGCTATCAGAAACTTTTTGATAATGGGCAAATTTTTATCAAGAGCTATAAATATAATTTTCCTCCTCTCTTTGAAAAAAAAATGAAATATTAGAATTTTTTGAACGCATAGTAAAAACAAAAACAACGTTCTATAAATTTTTTTTTTACTTGTGTTTTTGTTCTCGTTCTCGTTCGTAATTTGAATTTTTTTTTTCAAGAGAACAATTAATGCTCTGTTTCTAAATTTACTAATACACTCTAAACGAGAGTTTTTAGCACTATTTAAGATTTACAAAAGTGGATTATCTACTCGTTTAAGGAGCTCAGTTTATAAAAGGAATTTATAAAACTCCTAAAGTATTCTCTGTTGTAAATCTGTTCAAGTAGGAGTATTTCTCTGTAAAGGAAATTTATATATCTCCTTAAGAAACTTTTAATTTGTAAATCTACTCATACAGGAGCTGTTTGTAAAAATTCCTCAAAGAAGGCATTTGTAAAAAAGGTCCCCGTAGAGGCAAAGTTAAAAGTCCTCAGTGGGAGGCATTAAGAAAAGTCCTCAGTAGAGGAAAATTGAAGTCCTTACAGAGGCAAAGAGAAGTCCTTCGTTGAAGGCAAAGAGAAGTCCTCAGTGGGAGGCATTTGAAGTCTGATTTAGAGTTACTAGTATCATTTTAATTGCGATTAGGCGGGAAGTCCTCAATGGGAGGCATTTAAAGTCTAGCATGGAGTTACCAGCATCGTCCTAATTGCGACTAGGCGGGAAGTCCTCAGTGGGAGGCATTTGAAGTCTGGTCGTGTGTTACCAGCACAACACTCGATTTATCAAGTGGAAGTCATTTGTGAAAGGCAATTGTAAGAGTCCTATTGTGATAGTCATTGTTGTAATTCCACGTCTAAGAGGTGTATTGATTTTGGAATAATCAATATAGCGGTAAAAGTCCTCTTTGAGGCATTTGCACCATGGAGAATAGGCAGTGGGCTGAACTCCATGTTAAATCCTTATGTTACTTCTCTTTCTTTTTATCTCTGCTTATTTGTTAATTAGCTTTGATTAGTTTATTAATTAATATTGAAATTTCAAAGCATCTTATCCAGCAAGCATACTGGGCCTTATCTTGTAATATAGCATGAGTCAAGTGTCGATCCCACAGAGATTTATTAACTACTAGACAGTTATCAACTAATACTAATATTTAGGCAATTGATCTTTTTGAATGATTAGATTAAGACTAAATTATCTAATTAAGTATCTACTATGAATGCAGTGAGCTTTTGAAGAGAGTGATATGTTAGAAAAATGTGGGAAGGAGCAGAATCCACTTTAAACTATTGCCAATCAACTTGAATTCATTGTATAATGATAATTAGATTCATAGATATTCACAAGAAATTGTAAAGATTTAAAAACAGAGTTAAAAACCTTTTAAACCACAAAAATAATCCAATAGCTTTCGCTAAATAAATTATTTGTGGAATCAAAATTACAATTATAAATCTTCCGATTCTATAATTGACTAACACTTTATATTAACATCCCCTAATTCCTTAGTGAGAAATCAATATAAAACATTGCATTAATATTCATGGACAATTTCTAAATTAGATTAAACTTCGCCGCTTCCGCAATTGCAATTTAATCTCAATTTATGAATTCATATGAACCCTAATTTCCCTTCCGAGTTATTAGAATTCTTATACACCAAAGATATGATGAATAATCAGAACTCAATATGAATATTCTATGATTCTAACTACCTTATAACATGGTTTCAAAGATCATTTTACCATGTTTAAAGCTTCATCAACTTCCCACAAAAAGGATTTAGCTACTCATGGATGATGATTCAACAATCAGATAAGAAATTGCAAATGATTTCATTATGATCAGAATATTCAGATATATGAATTGCATAAAAAGAAAAGATCAAATATCATCAATTCAATATATCAAAGCTTCACTTGCAAATTCTTGAAAAACTTCAATATCTCTTCAAAAATCTCTATGAAATGCTAATTCTAATCTATGTATTGTAGTATATTTCAGAGCTACTTAGGTTGATTAGATTCTCTTGGATGATTGTTAGAGGGGGGTGGAACCCCTATTTATAGGAAAAATTTCGTGCAAGACATTAAATGAAATTTGCTGTTTCACTTCGTATGCTGGCAGTTATGGATCCTACGCCGGCGACTTACAGGCGGCGTATCTTCAATTTATCCTTTGCGCAGATAGTGCACTGGCAGCATTCAATATCGGTTACACATGTAGGCCGCTTCTACGCCGGCGGCTTAGATGTAGATCTAGCTGGCGTATGTGATCAGAAATGAAGCGTTGGGCCAATTTATAACGAACGCCGTTCTAAAGCCGGCGGCTTTCACACCAGCGTAGGAATTCCAACATATTTGTCTCTTCAATTTTCTCCAAGCGTTTGATATCTTCATGTCGCTTCAGATCTATGATGTACACTACCTTAACGCCGGTGGCTTAGGAGCTAGCGTATGCTGTAACTCCTTATGTGCTGGTGACTATCCAATTCTGAGCTACCGACCTTCAAGTAGGCTGGCTTCTTCATCTTCTACGCCAGCAGCTTTGAAGCGGCTTTCAGTGGTTGGAACTTATGCTCGGCAAAGCTGGCAGTGCTGGCAACGACCTTGGGTGTAAGCCGTCTAAAAGCCGGCGGCTTTGAATGTTGAAATGCCAGCCTTTACTACAGTTGTTCCTATTTTCAATTCAAAGTTTCTTATTTTGATTTCTTAGTCCAAATTAGTCCTGAAACATGAATTTTAATTAAAAAAAAAAATCCATGCTAGCTTTTATGAATATCAACAAGTTGTATAAAATATGATCTTATCAATTCCCCCACACTTGGAACGTTTGCTTGTCCTCAAGCAAAATGAAGAACAAAATGAAATCTCTTATAGATAGTATAATTTTCCAAATTTAATCACAATTTCTTTAACTTGTTTTTCTTGTATCTATTGCTCTAACCATACCAATTTCTTGTAATTAGAGTACTATAATCAAAATTTAGGAGTTAATCCAAACAAAACAAGTTTTAATCTCAACTTTTAACAAAGAACATTCTATTCAAAAGCAAATACTCAATCCACTAAGGAAAAATACTCATTTAAACTTCAGTGGATTTCTAGTTTTTGTATATATATTCTAATAACACAAAACGAAAGCATGTGGTATCTACTTTTTCCTTAGAATTTCTTCTTCTTTATTATATGTCTCCTTCCTTTGCATATTTGCATTCATTTTTCTTTTTCTTTCTTTAGCATTTATTTTCTTTTTGGGAGGTTTTTGCCTCCATCTTTTTGCTTTTCAAAGCTCATGAATTGAACTTTTTCCATTCTTCCCTTCTCGTTACAGTGAGTTCATTGAGTCGGCACATCCCAGGCTCATCACCTAAGTGACCAGGTTTCAAAATGCCCCTAAGAACTCTTCCTCACTTTAACATTCAAGTTCAGATACTCATAACTCGAAATTTCAAGTCAGAGGAGTAGTGGCTATGCTTGTTTCTTTCTTTTTGAATGCAATAACAATATCAAAGACTTATTTTTATGAAGGATCACTAAGTTTAAAAGTTTCTTCTACCTCTTTCACCAAGTGTTAAAATTCAAAGAATATATACAAACTAAAATTTCCTAGAAGTAGACCTGTTTATTTTTCACAAAGGACTCGACCAGCTCTTAAATTTCCAATCACAACAGTAGGTGAGTAAGATACTTTCACAAGTCAATTTCATTGATTTTCAGTCTTTTCTTTGTACAATCTCCAATTTCAAGATATTTTAAAAAAAAAATTTGGCAGAATTTCCTCATAATTTGCTTTCAAACCAAAAATACAAGGTGGAGATTTTCCAATATAAATAACAGCAGACAACAGATCATATTCATCACTTCAATTCAACACTTCATGCAATTTTATCCCTTCCCCCACACTTCAACCAAACAGTGTCCTCACTGTTTTGCAACAAATTAAATCATAGGAAAGGAATAAGAAATGAATTGGATACTTCCCTGAGGTAAGTCGTTTCACAGTCATCAAAATTTTGCATTGCAAGAGAATTTGCTTTGCTGGCTTTCCTGAAATCACTACAAAAGAAAAAAAAAACAAAAAAATAAAAGCAGAAAAAAATAATAAAGGAGTTCACCCACAGGAACTTGGGTACTCAATAAATATACAGGCCAAGATAAAAATATAAACAATAAAGATCAAATTGAGAGCTAGCAGGGTCTCTAGCTCTCTGGCCCTGGACTCTGTCTGTTGCTACCTTCAGGAGTATGTCTCTGAGTGTCTCCTGGGCTGGCTATCCGTGTGTGCTCTGAACTGAGCCTATTTGAGTGATGTGACTCAGAGGAAGTCTGATATGTCATGCCAGCCTCTGTCTCTGAGCTAATGCAGCAAATGGCCGTCTTCAACACCTCAAAGATAGTCTTCCGAAACTTCTTGTTCTTCTTCCTTTCCTTCTCTTGACTATCCCTGAGCTCCTGGCTCTGGCGCTTCAGCTCCTCAACATCCAGCCTAAGCTGGTCTATACCATACGCTGATGAAGTGCCTGTAGGAGGAGGAGGAGGAGCGGATGTGGATGGAATCTTAAATGGAGCATCTCCAGGAAAGATATCCTGGAGCTCGACCTCCTCCAAAACCGGTGGCTGTGCTGCTCTGGGGTTTTTTAGCAATCCTCAGCCTTGGAATGGTGCAGATGTGATCTTCTTGCACTCAACCACCTCATCATCCTGTGGAGGCTCAAAAATGTCCATCCCTTTTAGCAGTCTAGTGATGTAGCCTCTACAACACAGGCCTCGAGTCCTGGTGTCATCTGCCTGTCGGTATATAAAGTTCGTTATCTCCACCCCAAGGTCAATCCTGTAGCCTCTAATAAGGCTAAACAAATAGAACATGTCGAACGTAGTCACCTTGCTGTGACTAGTCTTCTTGCAACTCAGGGTGTGTGCAAGAATATGGTGGAGCAGCTTGTGCTCAACAGCACGAAAAGATGTGGCCAGTGACATGGAGGGGACAAAGTGCTCATTCGCTCTTTCAGGAGCAACTATCTGAAACCAGTATGCCTCCTGGGTCATGTTGTCTGGCCAACTGTTTGGCAGATTCCTATTTTCTCCCCCATTATCATATTGTTCCAGTATGTGGCCCATTTGCGTTGATTTAACTTCCTTGATCTGCCCGAATGCTTGGAACTGGAAATTGGACTCCTCTCTGTCTGGGATGTTCTTCAGAGTAGACAAGAACTCAATCGTCAAGTTCTTGTATGCCGGCTCCTGAAAATCAAATAGTCAGATCCAAGTTGGATCCTGGACAATCTCCCTGATTTTATCTATGATCCCATATTCATCTAGCAGGCACCAATCCAAATATTGTGTGTTCAAGAAGTCCATCTTCACGAGCCTCTTCTTTCTATCTTTCGCGTACTGCTGGCTAGACAATAGATTTTGGTTCTATGAACCAAATGTAGAGGCGTCAGTGGTCTTTTGTCGCTTTTGTCTTGGAGCCATTCCAGCAAATAATTTGAATTCAATTAGAAATAAGGAATGCACAATTTCAATGATTTTGAACAATTTTTATATCAAGGCATATAACTAGTGCAGCTATTGATCATGAAATTGAATGAAGCATTTACACTTGCAAAACAATATGAAAGCTAGCAGCTTAGGCTTGCCAGCTCAGAATTGAACGTTGGAATTTCAAAATTTTCAAACAAAAATGTTTTTAAAAAATTTTTCCTTAAAAGTTCCAAAAACACTTTTATACTGAATTTTTTTTATCAAAATTGAACACAATTTCAAATTCCAAGTTCAATCCCAGCAAATTTGAGCACAATGCATGAATTGAAGTCATTACTAGTATGAAGAATTACAATTCCAGCAGCTATAACAACATCTCCACAAAACCCCAAATTCGAAATTGAAATAACCTAGACAAGCTCAAGAACCCTAACTTTTCAATTGAGCAACAATCATGGATTAACACAGCACAACTTGGAATATCAATCTATGGAACTGAAATCTATCTTCAACAGCATATCAAAGTCATTCAAGCAATCAATTTCATCAAGAACAGACATCAATATCAAAGTCGATCATTTAATCCCAAATCGACAGATTATACAATGTAATGTAATGTAATTGAATCCAAGAACTAAGGGTAAAAGATCATTGAAAACTTACTTGGATATGGATTCAACGCAATGGATGATGGGAATAGGAATGGATTCTTTTGATTGAGAGTGAGAGAGGGAGAGTGAGTATGAGAGAATGAGAAAGAGAGAGAGGATTCGTACCTATTAAAAAGCAATCTGCAGATTGTACGCCGGCATTTCTGTCGTGTATGTCGGCGGCTTACAGCTAGTGTAACCAAAATAATTACATACCGAGAGCATAAAGCTAGCAGCTTATCCATTTACACAGCCGGCTTAAGTGGATACGCCGGCTAAAAGCTGGCGGCTTATAATCCCAGATGCCGGCTTTGATCAAGAATTTTCAGAAACCAAGAAATCTTGCACATACGTCGGCACTAAGCCGGCGGCGTTCGCCTTCCCTTGCCGGTGTAAATGTTGTGCTTCCAGCTCTGGCACATAAGTCGGCGGCCTAAACCTTTCCCTTACCGGCTTCTTTTGCAGCGCTCACCTACTCCTGTACTGACCTTTACGCCAGCCTAAAGCTGGCGATGTTGAACCGGCTTTTATCGTTTTTTCAAAGCTTGCTCAAGGCTGGCAGCCCTGAGCCGACCTTCAGTTTTTTTTTTTTTTTTTTACCACTTGCACTTGCCACACTAATAACTAAGTTAGTAAAAACAAAACAAATAAAATTATTCTAGAATTAGACATAGGTTGCCTCCCAAGAAGCACTTAGTTTAAAGTTGCTTAGCCCGACTTTCCTGATCTGATTATGGTTCTCTAAGATTCATGACAGTGGTAGTACTGTCAAGATTTTCTCCCTCAAAATAATGTTTGAGCAGTTGCCCATTCACTTTAAAAGTCCGATCATCCTCAGTTTTTAATTCCACCGTGCCATATAGAAAAACTCTTGCAATCTCAAACGTCCCGACCATCTTGATCGTAATTTTCCAGGAAACAATTTCAAACGAGAATTGTAAAGTAAAACTTTTTGTCCAGGCAAAAATTCTCGTTTGATGATGTTTCTATCATGCCATTTCTTTGCTCGTTCCTTATAGATACGAGCACTTTCAAATGCCTCATTTCTCTATTCTTTCAGCTGATTCAATTGGAGCAATCTATTTTTACCTGCTTTGTCATCAAAGTTAAGAAATTTATGGCCCAATATGCCTTGTGCTCAAGTTCTACAGGAAGATGACATGATTTACCAAAAACAAGCATATATGGGGACATTCCAATAGGGGTTTTAAAAGCAGTCCTGTAAGCCCATAATGCATCATCTAATTTTGAAGACCAATCTTTTCTTGATGCATTAACAGTTTTTTCCAAAATCCTTTTTATCTCTCTATTGGAAACTTCAACTTGCCACTAGTTTGTGGATGATAGGGGGTAGCCACTTTATGTGTAACACCATATTTTGCTATAAGTTTTTCAAATTGCTTGTTACAAAAATGAGACCCCCATCACTAATTATAGCTTTGGGTACCTCGAATCTGGTAAATGTTCTTTTTTCAATTTTTAAAACTACTCGGGGCATCATTTGTTTATAAAGCAACAGCTTCCAACCCATTTTGAAACGTAATCAACTGCCACAAGTAATTATTTTATTTGAAAAAGATGAGGGAAAAGGACCATAAAGTCAATCCCCCAAACATCAAAAAGCTTAATTACCAGAATATTGTTTTGTGGTAATTCATGCTGTTTAGAATGTTACCTGTCTTTTGACATTTAGACATGACATAATGAAGTTCCTGCAGTCACGAAACAAGTTAGGCCAATAAAATCCAGATGATAACACTTTAGCTGCAGTCCTTTGAACACCAAAGTGTCCCCCTGCTTCTCTTGAATGACAGTGTTCTAAGATGCTCAGCTGATCAGATTCAGGTACACATCTTCTAATTATTTGGTCAGCACATTTTCTAAACAGATATGGTTCATCCCAAAAATATTGTTTTACATCATGCAAAAACTTTTTCTTTTGAGGATAAGACAAACCATATGGGATAATCTTACTCACCAAATAATTCACAATATCAGCATACCATGGCAAATCTAGGATTTCTACTGCATGCAATTGTTCATCAGGGAACTTTTCATTAATGGGAATGTCTAAACTATCAGATTCAAGTCTAGACAAATGATCAGCAATTACATTCTCAGTTCCCTTTTTATCTTTAATTTCAAGATCAAATTCTTGCAGTATAATACCCATCTAATCAACCTAGGTTTTGCATCAGCTTTAGCAAACAAGTACTTGAGAGCTGCATGGTCAGTGTATACTACCACTTTAGAACCTATCAGATAAGGCCTAAATTTATCACATGCAAAGATAACAGCTAAAAGCTCTTTCTCAGTAGTGGCATAATTTCTTTGGGCCTCATTTAGTGTTCTACTTGCATAGTATATAACATGAAAGATCTTACCTCGTCTCTGACCAAGTACCGCTCCGACCGCAAAGTCGCTGGCATCACACATGAGTTCAAAAGGAAGCTCCCAGTCTGGCGCAATGATTACTGGTGTAGAAATGAGCTTTTCCTTTAATGAATTGAATGCCTGCAAACATTTGTCATCAAAATTGAACACCGCATCTTTTTCCAGAAGGTTGCAAAGAGGTTTGGAAATCTTGGAGAAGTCCTTGATAAATCGTCTATAGAAGCCAGCATGTCCAAGAAAACTTCTGACCCCTTTAACAGTCGTGGGTGGTGGTAACTTCTCAATGATCTCCACTTTGGCTTTATCCACTTCAATTCCTCTCGCAGAGATTTTGTGACCCAACACTATCCCTTCTCTTACCATGAAGTGGCATTTTTCCCAATTCAAGATCAGATTGGTATCTTTGCATCTTTGTAAAACCGAGGCTAAATTCTCAGACAAAGATCAAATGACTTTCCAAAGACTGAAAAATCATCCATAAAGATTTCAATGAAATTCTCAAGCATATCAGAGAATATAGCCATCATACACCTCTGAAATGTAGCAGGTGCATTGCAAAGTCCAAAGGGCATCCTCCTAAAGGCAAAAGTGCCATAGGGACAAGTGAATGTTGTTTTCTCTTGATCATCGGGTGCAATAGAAATTTGATTGTATCCAGAATATCCATCAAGAAAACAATAATAGTCATGCCCTGCAAGTTTCTCCAACATTTGATCAATGAAGGGAAGGGAAAGTGATCCTTTCGGGTGGCATCATTCAATTTCCTGTAATCAATACAACTCTCCACCCAGTCAGTACGAGTAGGAATCAATTCATTTGCTCATTTTTCACTACAGTCATACCACCTTTCTTTGGCACTACCTGAACTGGACTAACCCATTTACTATCAGAGATAGGATAGATAATACCTGCGTCAAGTAGCTTCAGAACTTCTTTCTTGACAACTCTTTAAGTGTGGGTTAAGTCTCCTTTGTGGTTGAACTGTAGGTTTACACTCAGCTTCCATAAGAATTTTGTGAGTGCAAATCATAGGGCTAATACCCTTAATGTCTGCAATGGTCCATCCGATTGCTTCTTTGTGCTTTTTCAACACTTCAATCAACTGTTGTTCTTGTTCATTTGTCAATGCAGATGAAATGATGATTGGCAAAGTATCGCCAATTCCGAGAAAAGCATACTTCAGATGATCAGGAAGGGTTTAAGTTCCAAGGTCGGTGGTTGCATCAAAGATGGAACTTGCTTCTGCTCATTTGTACCCAAGATTCATAATATCTGGTTTTGATCATTGGTACATCTTCCAGTATTTCTTCATCCTCTTCATCACTCCAATTGTCCAAGTCTCTCAAGACGGATTCCATAGTCTCCACACCAGTTTGTTCCTCAAGCGACTCAGAAACCAGCTCATCAATGGTATTGATGGTGTAACAGCATCAGTATCATCAAATTTCTTCATTGCCTCATAGACATTGAAAGTAACCTGTTCATCCATCACCCGTAATGTAAGCTGCCCTTGTTCCACATCAATTAGTGCTTTACCTGTTGCAAGGAACGGTCTGCCCAAGATCATGGGAACTTCCCTATCTTCATCCATGTCTAAGACTACAAAATCCACAGGGAAAAAGAATTTGTCAACTTTAACTAGGACATTTTCCACAATACCCCTAGGGTATTTTACACTTCTATCAGCAAGTTGCAAGGTTACATGTGTATCCTTGCAATCTCCAAGTCCTAGTTTTTGAAATACCGATAAAGGCATTAAGTTGATACTTGCACCAGAATCAATTAAAACTTTATCAAAATGACAATCACCAATGGTGCAAGGAACAGTAAAACTTCCCTGATCTCGAAGTTTAGTGGGCAGACTGGGTGTATGTTTCTGTAGGATCATGGAACATTCTCCAGTGAGTATCACATTTCCATCAATCTTCCTCTTGTTGGATAGCAATTCTTTGATGAATTTGCATAGGAAGGCATTCCTTGAATCACTTCTAAGAATGGAATGTTGATGTGCAGCTTCTTGAAAACATCCAGGAATTTTGAAAATTGCTCATCAAGTCTTTGTTGCTTTAATCTTCCTGGAAAAGGGACGGGAGGAACATATGATTTCACCTGGTGGTTTTTGAATAGTGTCCTCCACCTTTCGTTTCCCTTTGTTGTTTTGTGGTGGAATTTCCTCTTGATCCTTGATAGTTTCCTCAACTGGAGCAATCTCCTTACCACTTCTCAGGTGATTGCATTTACAGACTTGGGATTCTCCTCGTGTTGCTTGGTAAAGACCCAGATGGTCTATTACTCACTTGTTGTGCAAGTTGATGGAGTTTCCCTTGCAAATCTTGAATGATTGCATTCTGATTGTTGAGTGAGTTTGTTGTAGTGACAATGAAATCCCTAGTAATGCATCAGTGGATGATTGAATTTGCTGTTGAGGTGGGGCATTTCTTGCATATCCTTGTCCTTGGAAACCAGGTGGTGGCTTTAGAACATTGGCATCATTCCGATATGACAATTGGGATGATTCGCATATTCGGATGATATGTGTTTCCAAAATTACCCTTTTGGAAATTTCCCACATAATTGAGCTGCTCATTTGATGATGATCCATGCGGACACTCGAAAGAAGAGTGTGGACCTGAGCAAATCTCACAACAAAACACTTGTTTTTTATTGGAAGAATTTGTAGTTGTGAGTTTACTTACTTGAGTGATGAGGGTTGCCATTTGAGCCTTGAGTTGTGATATATCTTCTTTGTCTTCCAAAGATGCTACTTTAGATCTTGTTCTTTCACAACTCCAATTATGAGCGCGGAAGCTAATTCTTCAATAATCTCACTAGCTTCCTCATATGTTTTTCCCATCAGTGATCCTCCCGATGTAGCATCTACTAAGGACCTCAAAGCTTCATCAAGACTGAGGTAGAAATTTTCGATCTAGTAGATTATCGGGTAAACCGTGGTGTGGACATTTTCTGACCGCCTCTTTGAATCTTTCCCAAGCATCATATAATGATTCACCAGGGAATTTGGTGAAGTTGGAGATCTCATTTCTTAATCTGGCGGTCCTTGCTGGAGGGAAGAATCTCTTCAGAAACTTCTTTGTCAGATCATCCCATGTAGTGATTGAATCTGGAGGTTGGGAATTGTACCATGCCAAGGCTTTATCCCTAAGAGAAAAAGGGAAAAGCTGTAGTCGGATGACTTCGTTTCTTACACCATTAAGTTTGACAGTGTTGGTGTACTGGAGAAATTTGGCAAGGTGTTCATCTGGCGTCTCATTCGGATATCCTCCAAATTGATGTGACTCAACCATTTGAATTAGGGACGGTTTAAGCTCAAAGTTGTTAGCCTCCACAGTGGGCATTCTTATAGTGGGATCTTGAACAGTAGGTACTGTATAGTCTCGAATTGCCCTTGGAGCGGGAGCAGCTGGTTGCAACTGGTTGTTGTTATCATTGTTTCCTTGATTTTGTGCCATTGCTCCTCTTCTTTGGTTCCTTCTTCTCTGTTGATGCAAGGTTCTTTCAATCTCAGGGTCTAAGGGTAGAAGTTCAGAACTTCTACTTCTTCGCATAAAACCTGCAAAGAGAAAAGGAAAAATTTCAAAACTAAACTTAAACCTAAACTACTAGCAAAGCTGAAGGTAGTCTAATATTAATAAGATCCCCGGCAACGCGCCAGAAAACTTGATGTGCTATAATTAGTATTGAATTTTCAAAGCATCTTATCCAGCAAGTACTGGGCCTTATCTTGTAATATAGCATGAGTCAAGTGTCGATCCCACAGAGATCTATTAACTACTAGACAGTTATCAACTAATACTAATATCTAGGCAATTGATCTTTTAATGATTAGATTAAACTAAATTATCTAATTAAGTATCTATATGAATGCAATGAGCTTTTGAAGAGAGTGATATGTTAGAAAAATGTGGGAAGGAGCAGAATCCACTTTAAACTATTGCCAATCAACTTGAAGTCATGTTATAATGATAATTAGATTCATGGATATTCATAAGAAATTGTCAAGATTTAAAAACAGAGTTAAAAACCTTTTAAACCACAAAAATAATTCAATAGCTTCCGCTAAATAAATTATTAGTGGAATCAAAATTACAATTATAAACCTTCCGATTCTATAATTGACTAATACTTTATATTAACATCCCTAATTCCTTAGTGAGAAATCAATATAAAACATTGCATTAATATTCATGGACAATTTCTAAATTAGATTAAACCGCCGCTTCCGCAATTGTAATTTAATCTCAATTTATGAATTCATATGAACCCTAATTTCCCTTCCGAGTTATTAGAATTCTTATACACCAAAGATATGATGAATAATCAGAACTCAATATGAATTTCTGATTATTCTTATAACATGGTTTCAAAGATCATTTTAGCATGTTTAAAGCTTCATCAACTTCCCACAAAAAGGATTTAGCTACTCATGGATGATGATTCAAAATCAGATAAGAAATTGCAAATGATTTCATTATGATCAAATATTCAGATATATGAATTGCATAAAAGGAAAAGATCAGATATCACCAATTCAATATCAAAGCTTCACTTGCAAATTCTTGAAAAACTTCAATATCTCTTCAAAAATCTCTATGAAATGCTAATTCTAATCTATGTATTGTAGTATATTTCAGAGCTACTTGGTTGATTAGATTTCTTGGGATGTTGGGGGGGTGGAACCCCTATTTATAGGAAAAATTTCGTGCAAGACATTAAATGAAATTTGCTGTTTCACTTCGTACGCCGGCAGTTATGGATCCTACGCCGGCGGCTTACAGGCGGCGTATCTTCAATTTATCCTTTGCGCGATAGTGCACTGGCAGCATTCAATATCGGTTACACATGTAGGCCGCTTCTACACCGGCGGCTTAGATGTAGATTAGCTGGCATATGTGATCAGAAATGAAGCGTTGGGCAATTTATAACGAACGCCGTTCTAAAGCCGGCGGCTTTCACACCAGCGTAGGAATTCCAACATATTTGTCTCTTCAATTTCCTCCAAGCGTTGTCTTATCTTAGTTAATTAATCTGGTTTGATAAAATAGAAAAAATTTGTAATACTTAATCCATTCCCTAACCCACCCCCCCCCCCCCCCCCCCCCCCCCCCTTTTCCCTCTTAAGTATTTCTTTGTGTATTATTTCTAACAATTGGTATCAGAGCCTGGTCTCTTGTGGTTGATTGCTTAAATGCAAAAGAGAAAAGATCATGGCTTCTAATACACTAGGATTCTTGGAAGGTCAGGCTATAAATAGGCCACCGCTTCTTAGTGGGGGTAATTACCCTTATTTGAAGTGTAGAATGAATATATTTTTGAAAGCTTAACATAGATTAATATGGAGTGTAGTTGAAAAAGGACCTTTTACAATTGAAAATAAAAATGAAGATCAATATTCAGAAGATGATTGGAAAAAACTGGATTATAATGAAGCTGCCATGAATATTCTTTGTTGTGGATTGAATGAAAGTGATTTCAATAGAGTTTGTATTTGTAAATCTGCTAAAGAAATCTAGAATGAACTAGAAGTAACTTATAAAGGAACTTCAAGGATCAAAGACACTAAAATAAGCTTGTTGATTGGTCAATTTGAAAGTTTTAAGATGCTGCCTAGTGAAACAATTGATCAAATGAATGATAGATTCATTAATATCATTAATCCGTTGAGTGGTTTGGGCAAGAGCTTTACTAATGTTGAAATAAATTCAAAATTTCTTAGATCATTGCCAAGAGAATGGGAAGTAAAACGGACAGCAATAGAGGAAGCCAGGGATCTTAGAACACTGACAAAAGAAGACCTTCTTGGTGCACTCAAGACTCATGAGCTCATCAAGAATCAAAGTGAAGAATCCTAAAAGAAGACTATTGCTCTGAAGGTAACCAATAATGATTCTAATTAAGGAGGAGATAGATGAGGATGTTGTGTTGTTTGCAAAGAATTTCAACAAATTTATGAAGGCTGGCAACTCCTCAAAGTTTAAAAAGGAAAGGAAGAATGTTGTGTGCTATAAGTGCTAGAAACTAGGACATATCCAACCAAACTGCCCTCTCCTCAAGAAAGCACAAAAAAGATCCAAGAGAGAAGCACTTATTGCTACTTGGAGTGATGGAGAGTCATCAGATTTTGATGAAGAAAAGTTATGTTTCATGGCGATCCGTGATGAAGTAAATAATCCTTCATCTTCCTGCTCTAATGATCAATTGCTTGACATGTATAAAAAGGTTTGTAAAAAGCTTAAAAAACTGATGAAGGAAATAAACAACTTAAAAATCTGATGCAAAATGCTTTAGTTAGATTAGAAGAGTTTTAAGATGAAATTAATGAGCTTAAAACTGAAAATAAAAAAATGAAATAATAATAGCTCTAGGTTCTGAAAGAGAAACTTGCATAAAAATCTTAGTAGCATGAATCTGAAAATTAATGAAATTAGAAATAAAAATAAGAAACTAAAAACAGAAAATAAAATTCTGGTTGAACAAAATGATAAATTAAAAATTGAAAATGATTCTTTAGATTTAGAAATTAAAACTATAGAAGATGATGATAAACCTGTATCTACTAGTAACAGCATCAATAATAATGAACTTCTGAAAGAGCTAGATGAGCTAAGAATAGAAAATATAAATTTGAAATCTAGCTTAGATGATTCGAAAGCTGTCATAGCTAAATTCACAAAAGGAGAGAAAATTTTAAATACTCTCCTTGGTGAGCAGAAATCTGATCATAACAAATATGGAATTGGCTATGATAGGCATAGGAATTTAAGTCTCATAAGACACGGTTTGTAAAATCTACTTATGGCACTTGTAATTATTGTGGCAAGTCTGGCTATATTGTACACAAGTGTGCAATAAGGAACACTTTGCTCTTGGGTCATAAAAGCAAGTAGTTTGGGTGGCTAAGAAAGAAGTTTTATCTGTTTCTAATCCAAGAAGACCCAAACAGAAATGGGTACCAAAGAAATAATAACTTGCTTTGCGGGGATCCTCAAGTAGCAGCAGCAACAAATGGTACTTGGACAGTAGATACTCTAGGCACATGACCGGAGTTTGCTCTAAATTTTTAAAGCTAGACATGATGGATCAAGGGAGTGTTACCTTTGGTGATGATAAAAAATCAATTGTTTTTGGTAAAGGTAGCATTATCCTTAATAGAGATCTTATTATTAATGATGTGTGTTGTTGGTAGATTCTAAAACATAATCGATTAGTATAAATCATCTTTATGATAATGGTTTTAAAGTAACATTTTTGCCAAAATATGTATATAGAAAGAACTGATAATAACCAATTATGCTTGAAGGATATAGACATAAAAATATTTACAAAATTAATTTAGATTATTTTAAATCATCAAGTCAAACATGTCTATATTCTCAAAATGACAATAGTTGGTATATGGCATAGAAAATTGGGACATGTTACATGAAATTAATTTCAAATTGCAAAGAAAATTCTTGTCAAAGGTTTACCAAGTTTAAATTTTCAAAATGACAAGATTTGTCAAGCATGTCAACAAGAAAGCAAACTAAGTTATTCTTTTAAGGCGAAGGATGCAATTTCCACTTCTAAGCCATTGCAATGTTACATATGGATCTTTTTGGTCCTACTCAAACTTTGAGTTTAGGAGGAAAAAGATACAACTTGGTTATTGCTGATGATTTCTCTGATTTTATAGACTTTCTTTTTACCTCTAAAGATGAAATCCCAATGATGTTTTTTTAGATTTGCAAGAAAGTCTAAAATGAAAAAGTCTTAATATAGCTTCAAATAAGAATGATCATGGGGGAGAAGTTTGAAAATCTTGAAATGAATAATTTTTGGAAAATATGGTATTGAACACACTTTTTCAACACCTAGAACCCACAACAGAATGGTGAATTGAAAGAAAGAATAGAACTTTAATTGAAATGGCTATAACCATATTGTATGAAAATAATTTGGTAAAATATTTTTGGGCTGAAGTTGTCAATACCGCTTGCTATATTTCAAACAGAATTTTTATTACACCAATCATAGTGAAAACCCCCTATGAGATATGGAAAGGAAAAAGATCAAACATTTATTATTTTCATCCTTTGGCACAAAGTGTTATATCTTAATAAAAGGAAAAGAATTTCTAGGAAAATTTGATGCTAATCTTATATAGGAATCTTTTTAGGATATTTTTCACCAAGTAAAGCATATAGGGTATATAATAAAAGAACTTTCGTTGTAGAAGAACCTATACATGTTGTTTTTTTATGATTGTTTGACTCCTATAAATGTTAATAATGATGTTTGTGATAGAATAAATGATCTTTCATGTTCTGATGTTGAAAATTCTGGTATTGTTTCTGCTATTGAAAAATCTATGCTATGATGATGTGCATGACATGTTAGTAATCTACCTAGGGATGGAAATATGCTAGTTCCACATCCAAAAAACTTAATAATAGGTGAAACTTCAAATAGGATACAAACTAGATCATCTCTTAAATACAACCAATCTAGTTTTTTCTATCAGAACCTGAAGCTAAAACCTTGAGAAGCTTTAGAAGATGTGTTTTGGATTCAAGCCATGCAAGAAGAACTAAACCATTTCACTAGAAGTGAGATTTGGAATCTTGTTGCAAGGCTTGAGAATAAAACTATCATAGGAACAAAATGGGTTCTTAGAAATAGAATGGATGAATTTTGAATATTAACCAGGAATAAAGCTAGGTTAGTTGCTAAAGGCTAAGCACAAGAAGAGGGGATAGATTTTGATAAGGCTTTTGCCCGTTTGCAAGACTAGAATCTATAAGAATGCTTTTGGCTTATGCTGCTCACAAAGATTTTTTCCTTTATCAAATGATGTCAAAACTGCTTTTCTAAATGGTTTTATATAAGAAGAGGTCTATGTGAGCAACCACCAGGTTTTGAAAATAATGAATTTTCCAATCATGTTTTTAGATTGAGCAAAGCTCTTTATGGTCTCAAGCAAGCTCCTAGAGCTTGATATGAAAGACTTAGTAGCCTTTTGATAAATAATGGATTTTCAAAATGAAAAATTAATACAACAATTTTATCAAAAATCACAATTCTTATACATTAATCGTACAGATTTATGTAGATGACATTATGTTTGGTGCTAATTCTTCATTTATAAAGTTTTTGTTGAGTCCATGCAAAAGAATTTGAAATAAGTATGATGGGAGAACTCACTTATTTTTGGGCTTCAAATTAAGCAATCAAAATCTAAAGCCTTTATTAATCAATCTAAATACACTAAAGATTTGTTAAAAAGGTTTAAAATGGATAGTTGTAAGTCTAAACCTACACCTACGAGCATAGTGTAAAACTAGATAAAGATGAAAAAGGTAAAAATGTTTGTGAAAAGATGTATAGATGCATGATAGGTAGTTTGTTATATCTAACAACTTCTAGACCTGATATCATGTTTTCTATATGTGTATGTGCATGATTTCAATCTTGCCCAAAAGGATCTCACTTGGGTGTGGTTAAACGCATGTACCTTGTGGCCATTATTGAAATTGGCTTGTGGTATCCCAAACATACTTCTTTTGAACATGTTGGGTACTTTGATGCTAACTTTACTGGTAGCAAAGTATATCCAAAAAGCACAAGTGGCACATGCCATTTTCTTGGTAATTTTTTAATATCTTGACACTCAAAGAAGCAAAATTCTATTGCATTATCAACAGCTAAAGCTGAATATATAGCTGTTGGCAGTTGTTGTGCACAAATTTTATGGATGAAACAAACTTTATTAGACTTTGGTTCAAAATTTGAAAGTGTACCATTTTGGTGTGATAACACAAGTGCTATAACTTTGACTAAAAATCTCATTCAACACTCAAGAACCAAGCATATTGAGATCAGACATCATTGCATTCATGATCATGTTCAAAACAAGGAGATTTGGTTGGAATTTGTTGATACAAACCATCAACTTGCTAATATTTTTACTAAACCCTTGAGTGAAGAACGGTTTTGCACTTTAAGAGGAGAATTGAGTATGTTAAAGATTGATAAGTGCTAAAATATTTTTGAACCAGGAACTTCCTTGAAAATCTGATCTTAAGTCTCTTAACTGATAAATATTGCAAATTTTAGACTAGAATCTGCACTTGCATGCATGTTTGTGTTTGTGTTTGTGCTTGTGTTTATGCTTGTGCTTATATGCCAATGTTTATCTTCTGTAATTTTCTATTGTTATGAATTTGTTTATATTCTTCTATGCTTTGTTTTAATTTTTCTTAAAAAAATATTTAATAAAACAAAGGTCGTTTGAACAAGGGGGAGACACCTTTTTTTAAGAAAATTTCTTTTTCTCTGTCTCAGTTTCTCATAATAAAAAAAGAAGGAAAGTTTATCTTAAAAAAGGGGAGAAATTTTTTGAAAAAGCGCTTTTGATAGGGGGAGAAAATTGATTTTGTTAGATTTTTTTTAACAAAGTCTATGTTCTTCTTTTATTTATTTATTTTTTTTTATGAGAAAGGGGAAGAAGTATTTGCACAATTAAGAATTATTTTAGAATTGATTGTGAATATTTATTCTCATCAAAAAGGGGGAGATTATTGAACTTTATGTTCACAAATGATTTTGATGAAAATAATTATTACACAATTAATTATTTAAATATCCTTAATTGTTTAAATACTTAAAATATTTATATATACATGCTTTCTATTTTTTCTGCTGTTGTTTAAGTCTTTAACAGAACAAAAAGTTGAACAAAAGTCAAGACAAAGCTATCGAGCCCAGCAAAAGAAAGGTGGAGGCACTATTCATCAGATAAAGACAAAAGACTGAGTTTTGGCCAAAATCGTGAAGTCAATAGCTAAAGTTTTGGGCAAAATCGTGAAGTCAAGTGCTAGAATTTTGGGCAAAAATCGTAAAGTTAAGGGCTGGAGTTTTGGGCAAAATCATGAAGTCAAGGGCTGGAATTTTGGGCAAAATTTATAAAGTCAATGGCTGAAGTTTAGGCTTTGACCTCAGGCCTTGACTTCATAATTTTGCCATCAACTTTAGAAAGCTTGCCCTTGGGTAAAATTTATAAAGTCGAGTGCTGAAGTTTAGGCCTCGACTTCATAAATTTAGTCATGGGCAAAATTTATGAAGTTAAGGCCTGAAGCTTAGGCCTCGACCTTAGACCTTGACTTCAGAAATTTAGCCCTCGATTTTAGAAAGAAAAGAGTTATTGGAATGCATTTAATGCATGTGTCAAACACATTTAATGCTCTTTCTCTGCTTTTGACTTTTACACGTTTTTAAAACGTTAAGTTCATTAAACACAAGTATGGACTGTCAAAAACTTTTTGATAATGGGCAAATTTTTATCAAGAGCTATAAATATAATTTTCCTCCTCTCTTTAAAAAAAAATGAAATATTAGAATTTTTTGAATGCACAATAAAAACGAAAACAACGTTCTGTAAATTTTTTTTTATTTATGTTTTTGTTCTCATTCTCTTTAATTTGAGATTTTTTTCAAGAGAACAATTAGTGCTCTGTTTCTAAATTTGCTGATATACTCTAAACGAGAGTTTTTTAGCATTGTTTAAGATTTACAAAAGTTGATTATCTGCTCATTTAAGGAGCTCAGTTTGTAAAAAAAATTTGTAAAATTCCCAAAGTATTCTCTACTGTAAATCTGCTCAAGTATGAGCATTTCTTTGTAAGAGAAATTTTTATATTTCCTTAAGAGACTTTCAATTTATAAATCTGCTCATATAGGAGCTGTTTGTAAAAAATCCTCAAATGAGGCATTTGTAAAAGAAGTCCTCGTAAAGGCAAAGTTAAAAGTCCTCAGTGGGAGGCATTGAGAAAAGTCCTCAGTGGTGGCAAATAGAAGTCCTCGTAGGGGTAAAGAGAATTCCTTCTTTGAAGGCAAAGAGAAGTCCTCAGTGGAAGACATTTGAAGTCTAGTCATGTGTTACCAGCACAACACTTGATTTATCAAGTGGAAGTCCTTTATGAAAGGCAATTGTAAAAGTCCTATTGTGATAGGCATTATTGTAATTCCTTATCTAAAAGGTGTATTGATTTTGGAATAATCAATATAGTGGTAAAAGTCCTCTTTGAGGTATTTGCACTGTGGAGAGTAGGCAATGGGCCGAACTCCACATTAATCCTTGTGTTTCTTATCTTTCTCTCTCTCTGTGCTTTTTATCTCTGATTTTTTTTAATTAGTTTTAATTAGTTTATTCAGCTGCATTTGTTTGTTTTAATTAACTCTTGTTTATCTTAGTTAATTAATCTGGTTTGATAAAACAGAAAAATTTGTAATACTTAATTCACCCCCTCTTAAATATTTCTTTGTGTATTTTTCTAATAAAATAAACTCCTACAGCTTAGGGATTATGAATCCAATTCCTGATTCTGTCTTATTTCAATTGCACTTTCAAGTAAATTTGACTGGGTGTTTGTAATTAGTAACTTCAATTTAAATTTTGGTTTTTAAAGGAATGGTGCATTCTTTTAGATCCACGATTGATTTCAATTGAATAGATCAAGAGATCATTCAATTAAATAGATCTATGGTTGCTAATTGAATTGATCCTAAATACCGCTTGCCAAGGAATGTATAAAGACTTTTTATCACTTGATTCAAAAATTCATTGAGTTGTCTTTTTAAAACAAAGGATTCCTATTCTTTATGTGAATCTAATTAAAACTTTAGATTACTAGTTTTAGCTAGATCTAGAAATATTGACTTCGAGAGGAGTTTTAGTTTAAATTAGAGAATCCAATGGTATAAACAGACCATTTCAAACAGCTTTTAAGAAGTTATTATTCTTAAAAAATCATTCTGATAAGGAATCGGTAAAGTAACCCCGAGCTACTATTTCATAGAAGTTATAAGCTCATTTCTCATTTTTCCCATTAAATATTTGTGAATATTTCTAACTTAGTATAGTTTATTTTCCTTTATGATTTTCTAAAATCGTTTTTTTTTTTTTTTTTTGCTAGACAATTGATGGGATTGAAAGTATATTAGTTGTCAATCATTCCCTTAGGATCGACCTAAATCATTTACTATGCTATATTTAATGGGTGCACTTGCCCTGTGAGACCATAGTTATTGATTTAGAAAACATTTACAAATTTGCAAAACACGGTCAATGATAAATGTAAATTGAGCTTTGAATTTCGCAAATCATTAAAACATAAATCAATAGAAAACCCACCATGGTGTTGTTTCTTAAAACTCTCATGAGCTGTAGAAGTAACAACATGCTCATGTTTTGTTCTTGCACATACCAAGAATTTCCAATTTTATTATCTTATTGTTATTATGATATCATATTGTTATTATTGTTATTATGCTCTTAATCTGACTCTATATATATTATTAACTATACGTATATATATTTTTTAGAGCCTAATGCTCACTAACATCCTCTAACTTGCTCTTATTATTATTATTTTTTCTTTTCCTTGTTTTTCTTTTTCTTTTTAGGACTAGTCTATTCTTAGTCCCGAGTTGCCTTAATGAAGCTGAGGCTCCCAATACTTGATTGGGTTACCTTGATGAAGCTATGGTTCCCAATACTTGATTTTAATATTATGCTCTTACTATTTCTTATATATATATTATCTTATTATGATATATTGTTTTATTTCTCATGACTACATATTCATGTTCATGCATGAGCACATTGATATTGTCTCAAAAAAGATAAAAAGGGGATTTTCTTAAATAAAGGAAGATGAGAACTCCTTTCAAAAATAAACTTTTGTCACGTAAGAAAAGAATTTTTTATAAAAACATAGGAGTCTATCTTAATAAATCTTTTCCGAAATCTAGATAAACTTATCACAAGTTTTTAATAACAACAAAACATAAGAATTTTAACAAATGATACATAAAATAGACATATCACTCATCCTCTTTTCAAAGCAAGAAAAATGGAAAAGTTTTTTTTTTTTTAAATTAAGATTTCAAATTCTTGATTAACAAGGTTTTCTTAAACTTCCTTGTGGAAATTTCACCAATATTTTAAAGTATTAAGAATTAGATAAGTTTTGTAAAATCATCAAGAAATTTCTTTTATAGAAATGAAGGAATAAAAATTAGTAAACAACTTAGGAAATCATTGCTATTTATTAGAAAAAAAAATAAACTTTACGAAAAACTAACAATATGTAAACTTTAATCAATCTTGATCACTATCAAGTAATGTTTAGGAGCTACCATTTCAAACTAAATTATAGAAATCTTAAAGGAACAAAATTATTTTAGGACAAATTTAATTAAAAGGAGAACATACTCATTTAAAATGATTCAATGATTTTTTCCAACAAGCTAAAGTGGAAACTTCAATATTTTTCTTTTCTAACTTCTAGAACACATTGTTTTACAAAAATCATTATGGAGACAACTTCATTAAATTCACGCATATGATATGAGTCAATATATATATATATATATATATATATTCAAAGGATTTTTCCAACTATATGACTATCTACATTTTGATATAAGTATATTTGGATAAAGAAAAGTTTGCACTTGTGTTTTGAAAACTACAATTTTCGTGATGAATCTGTACCTTATGGTTTCAAAACCCAAATGGCTTTTTATGAAAAAATAGCCTTAGAAATGGATAGATCTTTTCGAGTAGGCAGAAAATGGTATATAATATGCGAAATTACGAGTTAAAATGAGCAAGTTATGGTAATTTTAAGTTGGAATTTCTACCTATACGAATTTTACCGCAACTAGAGAATAGAATTAGAAATTTTGACTAGAACTTATATGGAATACTAGTACTTCCTTTGTTTAGGAAACGAGGAGGAAACATTTACTACCCCGAGAACTATTACAATTAAGGGAGTATCAACGAATCATGGCCGAGTGAGTCTACTTCTCTTATTTTCTTACTTATGATTGTCCTTATAGCATAGCTGCACTAGACTTAAGTAAAGATAAATTGAAAATGCATGAGTATAATTTTGATGGAAGAACTTTAAGTATATCGAGCCAAGAATTGCTTATAATGAGTTGTATGTTTTATTAGCATGTTGAAGTGTTTGAAGTTGGATGATCACTTGCAAGAAATTGTAATTCAAATGGCTATACATTAAATTAAATTGACGCATGCACTTCATTCATTGAGTCACATTTCTTTGCTATTATATAATTGGTGGGACAAGTGTATGATAGTAGTGGTTGACATAACCGAAAGTATCTGTATGTGTCAAGCCCCAAAAGGTACTCTAAACGTGGCAGTCCGCCGTACACAATATTAAAGCGTAAGAATGACCACCTCAGTCATGCGAAGGCTTCCATACTATGTACAAGGCGTCTAACACATAGAGGAGACACATCGGAATGATATATTTCATGTTGATATAACTTGAGTAACAATGTAAAGGAAATTCAATTCACTATTCTTCAAAATACAACTCATTAAACTTCAATTACAAATCATCAAAAGATTCTATTACATAGAACTATTACAAGACAAATAATAAAACCTAGCTAATAACTTCAAACGTTCTTATGTCTTGCCGGAATCCTGAAGTCATTCTCGACTTCAACCATCTCAGTCCCCACTTAGCATTCTTGAGATAATCTGTTCATTTAAACAACTATTGGGGTATAAGCTATACTAGCTTAGTGAGTGAAAACTTCCAGGATTACATTTATAACACGTCATACAACCAAGTGATTAGTCAGATAAGCGATATGCATCAAACTCGTGAATTCAATAAACATATGACCTGCCGGAAATCATATGTGGATGGACTTGCGCCCTCCATCCCGGGTTAGCAGATTAGCGAATCCTGCGGCACGATCGAGACCGTTTCAGCTTACGGACAACTATAAACTATAAAATCGTTTAAGGTACAACGATAAACCAACAAATGCTAAGCTCCATCCCCATCGTGTATGAATGAGTTCAATTTCATCTTCAATTCCGAATAATCAATTATACCAATTCTTTTAAGTGATTAGTTAATAATCGCAGACAATCAATTCTAATTCATATTACAAGCAATAGTTAATCACTCGTTCGATATTCTTACATTCCATTCCTCATATCAATAGCAAGCATACATAGTTCCCATTCGTTCCCATCATGCATATCCATTTATCTTTACCAAATATCTAGTGCAACTATTATTACAATCACTTACAATAAATGAAATCGGAAGTAATACTCACTCGGCCATTGGATCACTGGTCTCTTAGTACAAGTAATCCGGTGGTAGGGAATCGTCGAATCTGGAATCGCCTAAAAAGGAAGAAATACCCTAATAAGTATTTCATCACTTAACTAGTCCAAGCTACCTCATACAAACTATCAAATTCGTAATTCTCGTCCAAAGCAGAAATTCCAACTTAAAACGGCCATAACTTGGTCATTTTAACTTCGAATCTCGCAAATTATATATTGATTTCTATCTACTTCGAAAGATCTATCTATTTATAATATTATTTTTAAGTTTTGAAAACATTTAGGTCTCGGAACAGAGGTATCGGATCTGATCAGTAACGGTTTCCGATTTCGAAAAATAGTTTTATAAATGTTTGTAATGTTCCTACTATATAAATTGGCTATACATGTAATATGAATGACTTCCTAACATGAATGACATGAGATGAGCTCAATGTATGCATGATCTTGATAATTTTTACTAAAAAGAAAATTTATAACTTTTTATTTTGCAAGACCACAGTAACAACTTACTTATGAAAAACCTAGTTTTCTAACTTTTATCATTTCCATTTGTTTTGGATTTGTTACTTAAGAAAATATAATTATTTTTGTCAAAATTGAGTCTTCATTATATATATTACTTATGACCTTCATTTCTTCATAAAAATTTCCATTTTACACTTTGCAAACATGTTTTCAAGTGGGGTTGATTCCAAAATCTGAATTTTACAAAAATTAGTTTTTGAGTGATTCCTTTAAGTAAAAATCATTTGATACTTAGAAATTTAAGGCTTAACCATATATAACTACTAAGGACTTCATTCTTACACAAAAATTTGCATTTTACACTTTGCAAATATGTTTTCCAATATGATTTACTCAAAAATTCGAATTTTAGAAAATCCACTTTTTGCATGATTCCTTTGGGAAAAACTTGTTTAATGCATTAAAATTTAAGACATTACTATATCAATTACCTAAGGACTTCATTTAACACATAAAACTTGCAATTTGAGCTCAAATACTAAGTGATTACATATGCATCATCTCAAATTACGAATTTGATAATTTGATCACTAACTCAAAATTTTCTATTTTAATTCCATTACTTGTTTTACACATTACTCATACCTAAACACATTTTAACTTGTAAAAATTATTCCTTAAGGATATCTATTACCTATACCCTTCATTTTTCACATAAAACATGAGTTTTGGAGTTGATAAATGGGTTTTAAAAATTGGTCTTAGTTGAGATCCGAATTTAGAAAATTTATTCTTGGTCATATCTTTTGATAAAATCTATCTAAGCTTATGAAAATCCATTCCTTACATATCATATCTTAAGAACCTTTCATTCCTTAAATAAAAACTTCATTTTTGAGTTGGAAAACATGTTTTTAAAATATGCCTTGGCCAAAATCCAAAAATAGAATTTTTATTTTGAAAATCACTTTTGATTCTTCTAAAAAGAAGTCTTGATGATATACATACATTAAGCCTTCATTTTCTTAAGTAAAAATTACATTTTGACACTTGGAAAGTGGTTTTTAAATGGAGGTCTTGCCAAAATATGAATTTCACAAATTTTGTTCAAGTTCAAATATAAGATCTACACATAATATGAACATAGATCTAAAAAAACCAGGGTAATGAACTATAAACTCATAGATCTAAACTTTACTTATCAAAATCATTCATTTATGTTATCTATATCCTAAGCCCTTCATTTTAAATGAAAAATACACATTTCGAGGTTAAAAAACCACTTTTCTAAATATGGATCCATTTTCATCCGAATTTTCAAAAGTTGTTTTTGTTGAAAATAAAATAGATCTTGAGTTTCCTACAACTTTCCTACCATCATCATGCTATTACAAGTTGTTCATGATCATAAAACATAAGTCTAATGCATGTATGAACCTAAAACAACTAGAACTAGCCTTCTAAACTAGTTTTGAAAGCATTAACACATGTGAATGAGAAATATATGCATAAATCATAAGTAATGACAAGAATAATAACTTAAATAGCAAGATCTATGGCATAAACAAAAGTCAAAGCTATAAAAAGTTAGATCTACCATATATATCAACTTTAAACAAGAAATAATATTGTAATACAAGATAATAAAAGTGGAGAAGAGAAAGATTCATTTTTAGCATCATCATCCTAAGCTTTTAAGCTTATGGAAGTTCATTTGATGCATGAAACCTTCATTATATTTTACCTATATCACCTATGGAGCTTTGGGATGAAGATTTGCTTAGAAAATCTTTAAAAATGAAGTGTGGAAGCCATGGAAGAAGAAGGGGGCAGCTTGTTTATTGGAGAAACATGAACAAGAAGAAGAAAGAAAGAGAGGAAAAAGAGAGGAAAAGAGAGAGGGTTTCAAAGAGGAAATGAAAGGAAATAATAAAGAGGCATTAAATGGAGATAGAATTGTATTAAATGAAAAAAAAAAAAATAAAACAAGGGTAGCAATATGGAACATGCTGCATGTGAATTGTGAGGAGAGGAGAGAGAGTGTTTTGTTGAAATTTAACTCAAAATTGAATTGTATAATTAATGTGTAATGTAACTTTTTGAAGAAGGCTTGAATTATATTTATTTTTAGTCAAAATGGGAATAAATAAAGGACAATAACAGCCATAAAGAAGGTCAAAAATCTGCCATGAAGCGTGGGTTAATGTGTAGAAAGATTGAAGTGAAAAGGAAGTGATATGTGTAAGGTGTACTTGAAGGTATGGGTTGTAAAAGTACTTTATTAATAAAATAAAATAAAATTGGAAAATTTATTCCAAATAATTGTAGCAGATTTTTCATAATTAAAATTAAATAATTATTTGAATTATTTTAGTATTTTAACAAATATGTTACCGGTACGATCAAAATACGCAAATATGGGCTATAAATAATATTTTTATAACCCAAAAAATTAAAAAAAATTATTTTATGAAAATAAAAATATTTTTAAATTATTTTCCAATTATTAAATTAATTTATTTTATTTTTAGTATCGGGTCTTAAACAGAATCTGATCCCGTAAAAGCCCGAACTAACTAAATTTTAGAAAAACAAAATTTTCTATAACATATAAAATATTTATCTAAAATATAAGGCTTTATAAGAATAATAAAATTTTGTAATGAAATAAAAATGAATAGTGAAAAAGACTACTCAATTACCGGTAATAACGGAAATACGATAAAAATGTTATAACTGTAACTTTTATAACCTGAAAAATTTCATAACTGATATATTTGGAAATCTTATGAAATTACGAGCCTAACGATACTATTGATATATTTTTGATATCTCGAGCCCCAGGACGCGCTTTTCAAAGTCTGTATCCAAACGGGTTGGAATTAGGTCAAAAATTTACCAATCTGATATTTTTAAATAAACTTATATTACTATGAGTTATTCTATATATTTAAACTACATCTCGGCCTCTAGAGTTAGGGGCGCTAGATTGCCGAACTTAATTATTGTATTCCGCTTTGGGTTTCCGGTTTAGATCTTTGTCAATTTGGAAACTGATATTTTATGTTTATACCACGTATTTAATTTAAGAAATTTATTTTATATTTCCTTTTTGTAAGTATTTATTATCTTTTAAAGTTTTCAGAAATTTTGAATTGGGTTTCATTTCCGAAAGTTAATCGTTATTTACTTTTTAATAATTCGTTTTTGGGATCTATATTACCCGATTTTGTAAATCGGAGTCACGTATGGAATTTGTCGTACGTAGTGGTTTTGGAATTGAAGACCACTGAGTTCTTATTTTATTATAATTATTATTATTATTATTATTATTATTATTATTATTATTATTATTATTATTATTATTATTTTTTGGATTTTCATTTTCTCATGATTAAGAAATTTTTGGATTCATTTGTGATTTAGGACTTGTCGAAATTCGATTTTAATTTGGAGTGATTTTTAGGATTTATTTTCGAAATTCATCTTGGAATTATTTATTGAAATTTTCCGGGGCTTACAATATGTGGTAAATAAGAGCCGATAAAATCTATAAAGTGATGGCGAGTAGGAGCTGCTAAACATTATATGTTTTTTATGGCGATAGTAGCCAGTAAGAACTATAAAATGGTTTTAAAGATATGTTGGCTGTCATTGGCCGGAACATCTGACCCAGAATGAAGGGCGTAAATTCATTCAACATATGATTCCTGAAAAATCGTATGTCTTGTATGCTCACGTGCTTGTTGCATTCCATTTGTTTGTTTAATAAACTTTGTGGTTATTTTGTCTTAAGAATGATTATCATGTTTATTTTCACTAAACTCGTAAAGCTTACATCCCTATAGATATTTGTATACACAGGAACACCTGTTCTTATACCAGAGGTCTCATCATATCCATGTAAGTTTTCTTTTGGGAGCTTTTGAAGGAAATCTACTTGAAGGATTATATTAGAATTCCTTTAAAATCATTTGATGAAGTGTTTAAGTTATGTGTAAAGACTAGTAACCTTTTATGAGATCCTTGGATATTTAGCGGGGGAATGCCCCTATGATTTATGTAACAGACTCTTATTTATATTTATGAGATAACTTTATTTCTAGATTATTGTATGTTCATTATTACTTGCTTAAACCACACTTCTCGATAGTGTCTCCTATTATTGTATTATTCGCCTTACATGCAATAACGAGACTTTCGTGTGATTAAGGTAGTCATTCTTAAGTCTTGATATTATATGTAGCGGATTGTCACGTTTAAGATACCCTTCAGGGCATGATAATTTAAGTTAGTATCAGAGCAACAAGTTTAAAGGAATAAGGTAATAGGAATGAATATAGAAATGAAAAGGGTAGATAAGTTAAGAATTAAGTAGAAAAAGGCATAAATCTATACAAGTTAGATAAGCTTAGAATTTTCTAAAAGAACTAATGACCTCTATTGTCTTTTGTAGCTTACCCTAGGTGAAGTTAGAGCTAAGGCCCAACGTCTGAACATGAGAAGCGATGAGACCCTTGTGGACTATCGGTTGAAAGTAAGATGTATATGTGAAGAATTTGCCCTCGTAGGACAACTTAGGTCCACTCGGGAAATGTATAATATGTGGAGAAGAGGACTCTGTGATGCTATATGGGATTATGTGATTGATGGTTTAAGATATGATGTCATAAGATGCACTGACTGGACCGATATGGAAGTTATATACGGCATGAAACAGCTTATGTGTTATTACAACGACACTCTTATGCTCCAAGAAGCCACATTCATTTTTTGAAATGATGTACATTCAGTTTTCCCTAACTTTTGAAATTACAATTCCATAGGCACGATGCACATTTATGCCCGCGACGAGATAACCGACCACACCAATTGGGGCTGAGTAGATGAAGAATCTTATTTATTTTGGTATGGAGTCTATTAGAATTTGCCATTGCATCTCGATGACCTGCCTACACCACCATCACCAGAAGAAGAAAGGGGTGAACAAGTCGGATTGGAAGAAGATATGGAAGGAGCAAATGAAGAAACGAAAAGAGAAGAAGTGAACCAAGGAACGGAACCCGTAATACCACAAGCAAATCACGGATGGGAGGACAATGTTTCCAACCACCATGAAGTTAACCATGACTCTGGATGGCTTATTGACCCGACTCTGGATGCAAATGCACCAAATAGAAGCCGATCTCATATTCCTATGCTAAGAGATCAAACCAATGATGTAATGATGGAAGAATCCGATAGAAGGCATGCACCACCCATAGCTCATGAACAAGGAGAACATAGCACGTCAAGGGATCGACCCTCCAATAAAGGAAAAAGGATGACAGTTAAAAGCCACTTGAGATAATTTTTATCTAAAAGGCCCAGGATGACTCCAAGCCCCAATCTTCATGGCATGACCCCTCCCTATGAAAGATGATCGAAAGAAAGGAAAGAAGTATCCACCTGAGCAAATCCCATATGTCCAAACAAAATTTTTGTAACCAAATCGACCTAGGATATAGGATCGATTAAAAGTTTATTTTATGTTTTCGGAAAGGTGTTTTGGTGTTGTTGTGTTTTGAATTATTGTAAGCTTTGATTTCCTTTATGTACGGGTATCATATCCTTGGATGCTTTCGATTTAATGAAGTATTTTGGTTTAAACAATTTCTAGTTCCTGATTTGGTTACTTAAATTTCTTTTGTGAATATGATGCAACTCTTTATATGATAGAATTATCGCAATTTTCGTAATTTATGCAACTTGATACATAAAAGACTTAATAATTAGAACTTATGTAACTAAAATTTAAACAGGCGACCTAGAAGAGGGCTAGCAAGAGAAAGACGTGCATGGAATAATCTACCTGAGGAAGCGAATCAACAAGAAGTACCTTCTATGGCTACACCCCCAAATCCGCAAGGCGATCTACAAGCCACAGTCGGTCAAATAACACATCTTCTAAATGTGTTGGTTCAACAACAACACATGAATATGCCAGCTCCGGTGTCGACAGAAGCACCACCTCAACAAGCACCCTAAGCCTTGGTTCTGGACCTGCACCCATGATGCTCAATGCTATACCACACCTTTGCTGCCTCCACCACTACCCCGACCTTACAGGACTTCATTTTCGGATTTCATCAAAAGCAAGGGCTATTTTGATGGAGCCTTCAAAAAACCGGACAAAGTTGAGGATTGTCTTACACAGATAGAACAATCATTTATTGCCGATGAAGTGCCCGATCATCTTCGATTAAGCTATGGTACTTGCATGTTGAGGTTTAATGCCCAAATCTAGTGGGAGTCAAAGAGTCGAGAGTTACCCCCACCCATCACCTAGGATATGTTTCAGAATGAGTTTTTAGAGAACTATTTCCCATAAAGCTTAAGAGTGAGGTATAGTGCGAACTTTTTGCACATATCTCAAAAAGGAAGAATTATAGAATAGTACGAGACAGAATTCAGCCAACTTCTACTGTATGCCCTTGATTCCTACAAATACAGTGAGGAATTGAAACGACAAGTGTTTCTAAATAGGCTGGTTAAAGATTTGAGGATGAAGCTAGAAGATTTTGACATTCGCACCTTTAGGGAGTTGGTAGAACAAAGAAGGGTTGTTGAAGGGGGCAAGAAAAGAAAAGGTTGGGAATTCTGAAAAGAACGTATATGTATTTGGCAAGAAATTTCAACCAGGGACAAAGCCTCATTTCCCTTCTAAGAGGTTTAAGCCTATTAACCACTTTGAGGGAAGTGTTAATGGATGGAAAGATGTCTCTAAGGGAACGATAACTTGTTGGAAGTACAAAGAAGTGCACTACCCGAAGAGGTGCCCCCTCCTCCAAAACAAGTGCTATTTCTATGGTGAATCAAGCCATAAGATTCCTGATTGCCCAAAGAAGGCTTCCAAGACTTGTTTTGTGTGTAAACAAACTGGGCATTTTGTTAATGAATGTCCTCAAATGAAATCCATAACGGTTCGACTTATTGGAACCTTGGGAGGACCTATTCTAACAAGAAGTGGAAATGGAAGTAGAAATTGCCTGGCATCATCTATGCATGGGCTTAAAGTGTAATGGCTTTATGAAGATGCCGAGGAGGAAGGAGTAGAGTTAGTTACCATGGACAATGGAGAAGACTATGACTATGGCCTGGTTACAGGTTAGCCTTAATCCATAAATATCTATTTATTTGTGCCTATTAAGTATAAAATATTAGATATGTAGTACATTTGATAACGATAGATGTGTAGGAATCACGATAAAGATGATAAGATTAGTAACCCATACGTCTTGAACATAGGAACCATACAAGTAGGAGACCAAATAGCCTATACCATCTTTGATACCAGCGCAACACATTCTTATGTCACTGCTAGTGTAGCCGTGAGGACCAGATTACCCATAACCACAACCATAGCCAATTTTCACATAAAGACCCTTACGGGTAGTGTGGTGACAACGAAAGAAGTATTAAAGAATTGCCTTATGATGATACAAGGCTATAAAGCTATCACTGACCTTATAGTTGTGGAAATCAACAAGTATGAAGTAATCTTTGGATTGAGTTAGCTGTCTTTGGTAAAAGACACAGTAGATTGTAGAAATAAGAAGGTAGATTTCATAGGATAAGATGGGGAGAAAGCTATGCTGTTGGGAGAATCCTCAACTTCTCGAAGATGAGAGTTAAGTTCGTTCGAGTTAATAAAGGAAGTTGAAGAAGGAGTTGAAAGCTATGTAAGGAATACGAAAGAGGAAAAAGAACGACCTAAAATTAATGACATCCCCATCGTTAATGAGTTTTCTGATGTTTTTCCAGAAGAATTGCCTGGTTTGCCTCCAAAACGAGTAATTGATTTCGAGATTGATCTAATACCAAAGACGAAACCCATATCCAAAGCACCGTACTGAACAACACCCATTGAGCTCAAAGAACTCAAAAAGCAATTACATGAGTTACTGGACCAAGGGTTCACTAGACCAAGTGTCTCGCCTTGGGGAGTTCCAGTATTATTTGTAAAGAAGAAAGATGGATCTATAAGGTTATGCATTGACTATCAAGAACTCAAGAAAGCTACCATAAAGAATAAGTATCCCTTACCAAGGATCGATGATCTCTTTGACCAACTATACGGAGCAAGTGTGTTCTCGCGTATTGATTTGAGATCGAGATATCATCAGCTACGAATTAAACTTGAAGATGTGTCAAAGATCGCTTGCACAACTCAATGTAGACATTATGAGTTTAAGGTTATGCTATTTGGTTAACCAACACACTAGCAGCCTTCTGGACTTGATAAACTGTGTCTATAAGCCTCTCTTGGATAAGTGCGTAATCGTCTTCATCGACGATATTTTGGTCTATTCCAAAACACGGGAGCAACATGAAGAGCATCTAAAGATGGCATTACAAACATTAAGGGAGCACAAGTTATATGCCAAACTATCTAAGTGTGACTTTTAGTTGGACCAAATTTCCTTTTTAGAACATATTGTCTTGGGGAATGGAATGTCAGTGGATCCCAAGAAGATTAAAGCTGTAATGGAATGGAAGCAACCATAGACAGTAACTGAGATTAGAAGTTTCCTTAGATTAGCTGGCTATTATAGAAAGTATGTGAAAGATATCTCGAAAATAGCTAAGCTACTAACTCAGTTAACCCAGAAGAATGAGAAGTTTGTATGGAATGAAAGGTGGGAACAAAATTATCAGGAGTTGAAGCGATGTTTGGTGTCTGCCCCAATTCTGATTTTACTAGATCCCGAGGAGCGGTATATAGTTCATAGTGATGCATCGAGAAATGGGTTAGGATATGTCCTTATGCAAGAAAGGAAGGTAATTACATACGCTTTGCGATAGTTGAAGCCGCATGAACAGAACTACCCGACGCATGATCTCAAGTTAGCCGCTATGGTATTTGCCCTCAAACTCTAGAGGCATTACCTTTATGGTCAATGATGTGAGATATATACGGATCATAGGAGCCTTAAGTATTTGTTTCCACAAAAGGAGCTGAATATGAGGCAAAAAAGATGGTCGGAGTTAATCAAGGATTATGACTTAGGAATAAATTATTGCCTTGGAAGAGTGAACATTGTAACAGATGCCTTAAGTTGGAAAAAGCACGGAGAAGTCGTCGGCATGCTCACAACACAAAAGGAGTTAGTGAAGGAATTCAAAAGGTTGAGCATTGAATTTGTGAGACAAAGTGTAGAGGTAGAAATTTCCAACTTGGTGATGGAGCCGACTTTGATAGATAGGATCAAGGAGGCTCACCGATATGATGAAGTAATGCAAAAGGTGAGGCATAAAATGCAAGAAGGAAATATGCTGATTTTGAGATAAATTAAGACGATGTAGTAAGAATGTAAGGAAGATTATGTGTGCCAAATGATGAGGAGATGAAAAAGGAGATTGTAAGTGAAGCACATAACTCGGGATACACCATGTATCCCGGAGGTACTAAAATGTATCAAGATCTCAATAGCCACTTTTAGTAGAATGGCATGAAAAGAGATGTAGCTGAATTTATGATGAAGTGCTTACATGATAGCAAGTGAAGATTAAACACCAAAGATCGGGAGGACTCTTGAAGTCGTTAACCATACCAGAATGGAAATGGGATCAAGTTACGATAGACTTCGTGTGTGGTCTACCTCGAACATCAAGGGGATGTGATGCCATATGGGTCATAGTGGATTGACTTACGAAGTCGGCACACTTTAGTCCTATTAACATGACCTATTCAATGGAGAAGTTGAACTGGCCATATGTGAAGAAAATTGTAAGGCTACATGGAGTTCCAGTAGGAATTGTATTGGATCAAGATCCCCGATTTGTGTCTATAAATCTCCGAATTTTTTATAGAAATTAAGGTTTAAACCTAATCAGAAGTCAACCAAATTTCCAAAGTCAACAAACCCTAGTTTACCGTAACCGCTTAAGTCCGGCATTGCCGTTTTCTCAAGCCGTAGAAAACGAAGTTAGAAAAGTTAGCTATAATAGTTCGTAATAGCTATAGGTTATATAAAAATATCAGATTGGAGGAATTCGAGTGTCTTTTGAACCCGATCGGACATAGTTCTTGAGAAACGTGTTCAAGAGTCCGGAATAGGAAAATTATTCCGAATATACCGTCAGACTAGTAAAAATATAAGATTTCCAAAAATATCAATTTCGTAATTTTTCGGTAGCTAAAAATATCAGATATCGCTTTTATTCGCATATTTTCTTACTACCGGCATTAAATTGTCATGTCTACTTTTACATAACACTATTTTCTACTATTCTACACTATTCACCTATCTCTACTTTTTTTTACAACCTACTCTTACAAATCATACACCTATTTCTTACATATTTTCATTTCCAATACAATTTCACATCTTTCATTTCTTACTTTTAATTAACAAAATAATAAAGATTAAAATTTTTCTCTCCCCCATGCATGGATTTGCACAGGCCCCCTCCCAATTTCCCTCAAATTGTTTTGTTTTTCATTTATTTAATTAACACAAATTATCTCCTATATTTTCCTATAAATACCCCCTCATACTTTTACTTCTTTCACACCACTTCTTCACTAAAGTTACTCTCTCAAATCTCTCAAGAATTCTCTTCAAGAGTCTCTTACAAGAAGTTCCTCTCTTCTTCTTTCTTTTAGGTAATATGCCTTCAAGAAATTCTTATGTTCATCTACTTAGTATGAACTTAGTGTGTGTTTTCTAAAGCCATGAAGGTTAAGAAAGCAACAATAGATTCATACTTTGTTTTTGTTCATAATCACAATTCCTTTATGTTCCTTTATGTTCATAACTATCTAAATATCTATATTGCTATATATATTATTTAGAGCATATAAGCTCACTGTCTTGAAATTTATTTATCTCTCATGCAATTTATTTACTTCATTGCAATTTATTTATTTCAAGTTGTTTTTAAGACTAGTCATTCTAGTCTTAGACTTGTCCTCATCAAGTCAAAACTTTTTCATTTCTTTTCGGGACTACTCTTTTCTTGGTCCTAGGGTACCTTGATGAAACTAAGGTCCCAATACTTGATTTACTTTCTTATTTACTTAATCTTTCAAGTTATTATGTTCCTTTATATTTCTATAGTTTATGATTCATATTCATGCATGAAACATAATGTTTTTGTCTCAACAAAAATAAATGAGGAAGTGTTTTCTTAAACTAAAGGTTCTTTTTAAATAAATATGGAAAATGGATTTCTTAAAAACTCATGAACATGCTTGAAACTGATTTTTCTTAAATAAACAAAAGGTTTTATGAAAATTTATCTTTCATCAAGAATTAAAAATTCTTTTGGAATCATTACAAGAAACAAAAATATCATTTATACTTTTAAAAAGTTGTTGGAATCTAAGTTTAGAAAAATAAAATCACTCCTTAGGAGTTTAAAAGCAATTACAAGAGATTAAATTTAGAAAAAGGAATATCCATAACTCAAGATCTTTTCAAAAGAAAAATGAATATTCCAACGAAATCTCAAGTTCAAAGTCTTCTAAAAACTTTACTTTTTCATAAATTGAGACAACTCCATTTACTTCATACATTGGTTATGAGTCATTACATATATGTATATACCTTTTAAAAAGCTTATAAAATACTTGAAATATTCATCTTTTTCAAATGAGCTTTGTTTACAAGAAGGAAAACAAGTTTTTGCAAATTTGTGGCAAATCTGGTCGCTGTCTTTTCGGAACCCAAACGACGTAGTTTTATGAAAATAAGCTTAGAAATACGTAGATCTTTTCAAGTAGGTAGAAAACGGTATATTATACGCAAAATTCCGAGTTAAAATGAGCAAGTTATGGCCATTTAAGTTGGAATATCCTCTTATACGATTTTACCGTGATTTTAAGAAAAGTTTAGAATCTTCAAGAATAGAAGTTTTATGAAAGACCCATTTTGGGTATTTCATCTTGTTTAGGTGATGAGGGACCCGAGATCGTCTATCTGGAGGACTATTTTGATTAGATCTACCGATATGGAGTGAGTTATTCCTCTCATCAAGTTACATTTCCTTATTTTGTGCTTGTAAATGGAAGCACTAGAAATTAAGAGAAAGATAAAATGAACAATTGTCATGTGACTTGGGATTATGATTACTTGAATATAAACTAAGAATATCAGAATTTGGTTTGATAAATAATTTATGATTCTTGTATTGATATGATGAGAATTGTGTTAATCACCTCTAACTTGAACTAAATATTTTTGGTTAAATTTATATTGGAATTAATTCATGCATATCATATACATGGGATACATTTGTTTCACTACTTTTCTTCGTGTGGGGAAACGAGGAAATGGTAGTGGTGGCTGGTAGGAGCCGGAAAGTCTATATGGTGGCTAGTAGGAGCCGGAAAATCTACAGGGCAAGCAGGAGCCAATAAATCTGCAGATATTGATGATTATATGGGCCTGTAACCTCCTAACCATTGTCATGGAGGGCATTAAATCCATCCTACACTTGATTTCAGGTTAATCATATGTATCTTGCTTGTTCATATGATTTGTGCATTTTCATATGTTTTGATTAAATACTTATTTGAATTATGGAAATGTCTTATAGATGGAATTATCTCACTAAGCCAGTCATGCTTATACCCTTATAGTTTTCTATTACAATATGATTATCTATGGTTGGCCCCAAGAAGCCCCGTATGCCAGGTACGAGTGTAAGCTACTAGGGGTTTTTGGAAGAAGTTTATGTATTTTTAGTTTTGAATATAGACTTCTAGGAAAAATCTCCATAGTAGGCTTATGTGGTAGTTATGTTTATTTTGATATTAGTATAGTTGTACAAAGACTTTAAGGTGGGGGAATGCCCCTAAGATGATGTACTAAATTGTTATTAAATAAAGATCTTATATTTATCTATTTAAGTTCATGCTTGCTTTTGCTATCTATTTAAACGTACTACCCCTATAAGTCTCATACTATCTTGGAAGTACGCTTTGCATATGATATCGAAGCTCCTACGTGACTAAGGATTGTCATTCATTAGCTTTAATATTACATGCGGTGGACTGCCACGTTTAGAGTACCCTCTGGGGCATGATAGTATCAAATTTTTAGACAGGTCTTCAAAGGTGTATGGGAACTAAATTACATTTCAGTACAACCCATCATCCAGAAGCCGATGGACAATCAGAGCGCACTATTCAGACCTTAGAGGATATGTTGTGAGAATGTGTCATGGAGTTCAAAGGAAGTTAGGAAACACATTTACCTTTAGTAGAATTTACTTACAACAACAACTACCACTCAACAATCAAGATGTTGCCATATGAAGCCTTATATGGACAAAGGTGTCGATCGCCTCTATTTTAGGATGATGAGGAGAAGTTAGCCATCAGACCGGATCTTATCTAAGATGCCGCAAACAAAGTTAGGGTCATTCAACAAAGGATGAAAGAGGCTCAGTGTAAGCCCCTAGATTTTTCGATAATATTAGCAAACCCTAAGAACTGGAAGTCAAAACGAAACCCTAAAGTTAACCTAGTTATATGATTAGTATAGTAAATCTAGATCCGACAATCCCATGTTCTTAAACCCTAGAAAATGAAATTAATATAATTGTGGAATATGGTTCGTAATAATATAGGAAAGCTTAAAAATATCAGATTCGTAATTTTTTAAGTGTCCTTTGGATCTAAACGAGATCAGTTTTCGAAAACCATGCCCCGGTGCACTGAATAGCAAAAATAATTCCGACAACACCAATAGATTCGTAAAAATATAAGTGTTTCAAAAATATTAGTTTTATAATTTTTTAGTAACTAAAAATATCAGATATAGCTTAATTACGCGTATTTTCTTTGCTACCGGTATTTTAATTGCCTAGTCTACTATACATAGTACTTTTCTACTATTCATTACTATTCACCTATCTCTACTTTTTCTTACACTCTATTCTTACACTCTATCATACCTATACCTTGCAATTTACCTTCTTCATACATCTTTAATCACAACATACCTTACACATTACTTCTTTTATTACAAAACAAACAAAATAAATAATTTCTTCCCCCCTTAAAGACCCAAAACCAGCACCTATCCCTCTCTCTTCCCTCCAATTTTATTTTCTTTTCTAATTTATTATATTACATCTAATTTCCACTCCAAAAATCTATAAATACCCCCTTCCCCTTTCATTTTTTCACACAACTCATTTCCTACTAAACTCTCCAAAATCACTCCACAAAATCACTCTCCCAAGATCTCTCCCAAGCTCTCTCTTTTCATTAGAAACCAAGACCCACATAATACTACAACCTATTTCTTTTCTTCTTCAACCAACACATAAACCTTAGGTAAAAGTTTCTTCCATATACTCATCATGTTCATATAACTTAACATGAGTTTAGTGTATGTTTCTTACACTCGTTGAGTTAAAGAGCAACAATTTATTCATATTTTGTTTTTGTTCATGTTCTATTTTTTCTTTATTATTATGTTGTTATTGTTATTGTTATTATTATTTGTTCTAACCTATCTTATATAAAGTATTATTATATTATGTATATATTATTATTTAGAGCATATAGCTCATTTGTTATTTATTTACTCAAGTTATGAAATTTATTTAATTTCATGTAATTATTAAAACTAGTCTCTCTAGTCTTAGATTGTCCATATCAAGTCAAAACAATTTTATTTCTTTGCTTTTCTTTTTCTTTTGAGGACTAGTCTATTCTTAGTCCCGGGATACCTTGATGAAGCTAAGGTTCCCAATACTTGACTTTATTTTTATGCTCTTATTTTATCTTATTATATTGTTTTATTACCTTTTCCATAAAGTTACATATTCTCATTCATGCATGAATATGTTGATATTGTCTCAACTATAATGAAAATGAGTTTTCTTAAGTATTAAAAATAAGAACTCTCTTTAAAAATAAATTTTATCATATAAGAAATTATTTTTCCATAAAGACTTAAAGTTTTATTTTAACAAATATTTTTCTAAAGTTAGATAAGTTTAGCTCTAGTTTTAGTAATATATGTGATTTCACTAAGAAATACATAAAGTAATGTTATCGCAAACTCTCTTTTAAAATCAATAAAATAAGAAAGTTTCTTTAAACTTAATTCTGATTTAACCAAGAGTTTTCTTAACTCCTTTATCAAAAGTTTTCTACCAACACTTTAAAATACTAAAGTCTAGATAAGTTTTTCAAAATTAATTTATAAGATCATTTCTTTTAAAGTGGATCTAACTTTAGAAAGCTATAAAATATAACCATGAAGTATTTAGAAAGACTATGTTTTCCAAAACTTAGCAATAAAGTAGTAGGAATTCAAAAGATTAAATTACATTTATTTAAGAAATGGAGCTTAAAAGAAGGGAATGCTCACTTATGTAAAATAAGAAAATTTTCATAACAAAACTACATTCTTTACAAGTCCTAAGCTTATCTCATTTTCAAGACATATTGTTATACAAGATCATTGTTGAGAAACAACTAAATTCATGCATATGGTTTGAGTATATATGTGTGTGTGTGTGTGTGTGTGTGTGTGTGTGTGTGTCTGTGTGTGTGTGTGTTTCAAAGGATTTTTCAATAATACAAATATATCTATATTTTGTACAAAAGTTTTTGAATGACGAAAGTTTGAAAACTCTATTTTTGAAATTCGTATCAAATCTGTATGTTACTATTCCGAGACCCAAATAACTTCTTTTGATAAAAATAACCTTAGAAATAGATACATCTTTTCGAGTAGGTAGAAATCGGTATATAATATGCGAAATTCCGAGTTAAAATGAGCAAGTTATGACCATTTTAAGTTGGAATCTCCATTCCATACGATTTTTACGAATCCAATAACATAGAATTATAGAATTTGAATAGATCTTGGATGAAATACTCATGTTGGGTATTTCTTTTGTTTAGGTGTCGAGGATCACCATCTTGTCTTTCCCGAGGATTACTTCGACTCGTAGATCGCTATGGACGAGTGAGTTTCCTTTACGCTTATGTATTCGCGCATGTGCTTGTACAATAGAGTACTAGATGTTAGGAAAAGATAAAATTGATATGCATGTGGCATATTTTGGGAACTATGTATGTGAATCATTGTGTGCGATCAATGAACAATAAGTATATCAGAATTCGATTTGTGATTAATATAAATGTTCCATGTATGTATTGTTATGTGTGCAAATATTGTTTGATCACTTTAAATGATTTAATGTAATATTGAAATACCCATATAATAAATTGCTCATGCATATCACTTAGAATATCATTTTCGAAGTTTGCTACTACTCCTCACCGTGGGACCGGAAAGGTAAGCTGCCTAGCTACATCTTGAGGGTTAGGACGTTCGAGGAATATGGCCTCAAGGTATAGCCGAGCCAGATCGATCGCTTTGGATATGGAAAGCCCGGGGACTAGTAGTACGGTTCGTTGGAACCCCAAGACATGCGTAAACTTTAAGGAGGTCGGTCGGGACCCAGTTCAAAGCATTCCCTAACCACCAATGGAGGGGTAAATCCATTACACATATGAAATCGGATAGTTGTATGTACTGTTTGATATCATGGTTGTTGCATTCATGCTTGTTTAATAACTTGGTTTGATTGCTTGTTATGAGTACATTTGCGTAAGGAATATCTCACTAAGCAAGTCATGCTTATACTCTATAGACTTTTAACTTTGCAAGATTATCTTTTTGCACCCGAGACTTTGACCACGGGTAGAATCTTTATTTTGAGAAGCTTTTGGAGGGATTCTATTTTAAATGTTATAGTAGATTTCTTCTAAAAATCTTCTAGCTTTAGTTATTTTATCTTTAGTGAACCATGTTGTTACATATTTAATCGGGGGAATGCCCTTAGAAGCTGTAAGACTTTTATTCAATAAAATATATTAAGTGTTATTTTGCATGTTCCGCTGCCAATGTCTTAAAATGCATTACTCCACCGGTCTCCCTTTGTTGTGAATGTATGCCTTGTACCGATATGGAAGCTTTCGAGTGACTAGGGTAGTCATTCTTAAGTTTTAATATTGTGTACGGCGGGCTGTCACGTTTAGGGTACCCGCTGGGGCTTGACACTCAGGACAGACAAAACAGTTGCGCAGATAAAAAGCGTTGAGTTCTCAAGTTTAACTTCGATAACCATGCATACTTAAAATTAAATCCTATAAAAAGTATTCATTATGTACGAGCTCAAGGAAAATTAAGCCCGAGATATATTGGACCATTTAAAACTCTTGAACGAGTCGGAGATATGGCCTATCAGGAGTACATAATATCTTTCATGTTTCGGTGTTAAGAAAACATATAATTGATCCCGATCGGATCATCGAGATTGAACCTGTAAGATTAAAGGAGAACTTGACCCATGAGGAACATCCGGTTCAAATCTTGGATCGAAAGGTTCATAATCTAAGAAACAAAGAGATTCGATATGTCAAAGTCTTATGGAAAAATCATTCACACGAGGAAGCTACTTGGGAAGCCGAGGAGGAGATCCAAAAGAAATACCCGAACCTTTTCAAAGAGTCAGGTATGGACTTCAAGTTTTGAGGACAAAACTTTCTTTAAGGGGGGTAGATTGTAAACCCTTGAAATTTTGATTAAGTCTTAGCTTAATCTTAGAAGTAAAGGTCAACTGGAAACCATAAAAGTCAACAAAAGACTAGAACAAACCCTAGAGTTTAGATCTGACAATTCTATGTTATTAAACCCTAAATAACGAAATTGAAATAACTATGGATAGTAGTTCAAAATACTATAAGAAAGCATAAAAATATCATATTCGCTAATTTTTAGTTTATTTCGGATCCAAACGGGATCAGCTCCCAAAAAGCATGTCCTGGGGCTAGAAATACTAAAAATATTCTGATAACACCGTTAGGTCTGAAATAATATAAGGATTTCAAAAATATCAATTTCATAATTTTTCGATAGTTAAAAATAACAAATATCGCATTTATACGCGTATTTTCTTTACTACCGGTATATGATTAGTCTTGTTTACTATTCATTATCCTATACTAATATTCATCACTATTCATCTATCTCTACGTTACCTTACAACCTATTCTTACTACTTATTTTTCTACTTTTTATATTTCTAATACAACTTCACATCAACCATACTTTACATCTTAATTACTTCTTATTACAAAACAACAAATAAAATAATTTTTTCTCCTCCCTCTTCCTCATGGCCAGTGCACACTTCTCTATCTCTTTCCCAATTATTTTTCTTTTTCAAATTATTTTATTACGTCTAATTTTCCTCCATCTTCAACTATAAATACTCCCTCTCCCTCCATTTCTTTCGCATCTTCATTTGACATAACAAAACCCTCTCAAATTCACTCCACAAACTGTCTCCACAAAATTCTTCACTACCAAAACTCTCTTTCACCAATTCCTCATAAAAATCCTCCTCTATATATAAACTATCTACCACATATCGCAAACCACATAAACCTACATTCATTACCTCCTTCCTACCACAAAAAACACTTTAGGTAAAATTTTACCACTTTTTATTTACCCATGTCATATAACTTAGCATGACGAAGGTGTTGTTTCTTAAAACTTTCATGAGTTGTAGAAGCAATAGCATGTTCATGTTTTTTTCTTATACATGCCAAGAATTTCCAATTTTATTATCTTGTCGTTATTATGATATCATATTGTTATTATTGTTATTATGCTCCTAATCTAACTCTATATATATTATTAAGTATATGTATATGTATATCTATATATTTTTAGAGCTTAATGCTCACTAACTTCCTCTAACTTGCTCTTATTATTATTACTTTTTCTTTTCTTTCTTTTTCTTTTTTCTTTTGAGAATAGTTTATTCTTAGTCCTGGATTGCCTTAATGAAGCTGAGGCTCCCAATACTTAACTTGGTTACCTTGATGAAGCTATGGTTCCTAATACTTGATATTAATATTATACTCTTACTTTTTCTTATATATATCTTATCTTATTATGATATATTGTTTTATTTCTCATGACTACATATTCATGTTCATACATGAGCACATTGATATTGTCTTAACAAAGATATAAAGGGGATTTACTTAAATAGAGGAAGATGAGAACTCCTTTCAAAAATTAACTTTTGTCACTTAAGAAAATAATTTTTATAAAAACATAGGAGTCTATCTTAAAAACTCTTTTCTAAAATCTAGATAACCTTATCACAAGTTTTTAGCAATAATAGAATATAAGAATTTTAACTAATGATACATAAAATAGATATATCACTCATACTCTTTTCAAAGCAATAAAAATGGAAAAGTTTTTTCTAAAAAACTTAAGATTTCAAATTCTTGATTAGCAAAGGTTTCCTTAAACTTTCTTGTGGGAATTTCACCAATATTTTAAAGTATTAAGAATTAGATAAGTTTTGTAAAATCATCAAGAAAGCTCTTTTCCAGAAATGAAGTTTTCTTAGGAATAAAAATTACTAACTAAACAACTTAGGAAATCATTGCTATTTATTATAATAAAATAAACTTTAGGAAAAACTAAAAATATGTAAACTTTAATCAATCTTGATCACTATCAAGTAATGTTTAGGAGCTACCATTTCAAACTAAATTATAGAAATCTTAAAGGGAAAAAAATTATTTTGGGACAAATTTAATTAAAAGGAGGAGATACTCATTTAAAATGATTCAAAGTTTTTTTCCAACAAGCTAAAGTGGACACTTCAATGTTTTGCTTTTCTAACTTCTAGAGCACATTGTTTTACAAAAATCATTATGGAAACAACTTCCCTATATTCATGCATATGATGAGTCAATATATATATATATATATATATATATATTCAAAGGATTTTTCCAACTATACGAATATCTACATTTTGATACAAGTATTTTTGGATAAAGAAAAGTTTGCAAACTTGTGTTTTGAAAACTATAATTTTCGTGATGAATATGTACCTTATGTTTTTGGAACCTACATGGATTTTTAGGAAAAAAAATTAGCCTTAGAAATGGATAGATCTTTTCGAGTAGGTAGAAAATGGTAATATATATGCGAAATTATGAGTTAAAATTAGTAAGTTATGACAATTTTAATTTGGAATTTCCACCTATACGAATTTTACCATGACTAGAGAATAGAATTAGAAATTTTGACTAGAACTTCTATGGAATACTCATTTTAAGTACTTCCTTTATTTAGGAAAGGAGGAGGAAGACGTGTACTACCTTGAGAACTATTACAATTAAGGAAATATCAACGAATCATAGCCGGGTGAGTCTATTTCTCTTATTTTCTTACTTATGATTGTCCTTGTAGCATAGCTGCACTGGACTTAAGTAAAGATAAACTGAAAATGCATGTGAGTATAATTTTGATGGAAGAACTTTAAGAATATCGAGCCAAGAGTTGCTTATAATGAGTTGTATGTTTTATTAACATGTTAAAGTGTTTGAAGTTGGATGATCACTTGTAAGAAATTGTAATTCAGATGGCTATACTTTAAATTAAATTGAGGCATGCACTTCATTCGTTGAGTCACATTTCATTTGCTATTATATAATTGGTGGGACAAGAGTATGATAATAGTGATTGACATAACCGGTAGTATCTGTATGTGGCGAATAAGAGCCGATAAAATCTATAAAGTGATGGCAAGTAGGAGCCGGTAAGCATTACATGTTTTTTATGGCGATAGTAGCCGATAAGAACTATAAAAATGGTTTTAAAGATATGTTGGCTGTAATTGGCTGGAACATCTAATCTCGAATGAAGGGTGTATATTCATTCAACATATGATTCCCGAAAAATCATGTCTTGTATGCTCACGTGCTTGTTGCATTCCATTTGCTTGTTTAATAGACTTTGTGGTTATTTTGTCGTAAGAATAATTATCGTGTTTATTTTCACTAAGCTCGTAAAGCTCACATTCCTATAGATATTTGTATACACAGGAACACCTGTTCTTATACCCGAGGTCTCATCATATCCGCGTAATTTTTCTTTTGAGAGCTTTTGAAGGAAATCTATTTGAAGGATTAGATTAGAATTCCTTTAAAATCTTTTGATGAAGTGTTTAAGTTATGTGTAAAATGTAGTAACCTTATGAGATCCTTGGATATTTAGCGGGGGAATGCCCTTACAATTAATGTAATAGACTCTTATTTATATTTATGTGACAACTTTATTTCTAGATTCTTGGATGTTCATTATTACTTGCTTAAACCACACTTCTCGATAGCATCTCTGATTACCGTATTGTACGCCTTACATATAATACCGAGACTTTCATGTGACTTTCGCGTGACTAATGTAGTCATTCTTAAGTTTTGATATTATATGTGATGGACTGCCACGTTTAGAATACCCTTCGAGGCGTGACAAATACTATTATAATTCATTTTATATTGATACAACTTGAGTAACGATGTAAACGAAATACAATTCACTATACAATTCATCAAAAGCTTTCACTACATAAAACTATTACAAAGCAATTCACAAAACCTAGCTAATTTCTTCAAGTATTCTTACTTCCTGCAGTAATCTCGAAGTCATATTCGGCTCCAACTATCTCGGTCCCTAGGTAGCATTCTCCTGTCAACCTGTTTATTCAAACATCTATTGGGGTATAAGCTACACTAGCTTAGTAAGAGTTTCCTTAATTTCGTACCATAACATGCAAGTTATAAATCATCCATATACTATGCATGAACAGACACGTGAGCAAATAATTATGTATAGGTATCCGGAACCTATACATAGAACGGATTTTACGCCCTCCGTATCTAAGGTTAGGATAGTATTGAAAGTCTACACGACCTGCTGCTAGTCCCTAAGCCCCCTAGACGCTCATACATGGGATGCATCCTCGTGCACTTTAGTTCCCTATGAATGAACCCTGATACCGGGTCTTATTCTCCAAATGAGCATCGGATCATACCGATCGACCTGCGTAGGAGTAGCATGCTACCAAATGCAACTTAACTGATGCGATGCATTTCCAATTTATTTTTCTTAGGTCAAATTATTCATACGTTCTTTAAGGTGACCAACCATATCATACACATAAACAAAAACAATATGAACAATGCAGTTATCCAATCGATTCATGGTTTCAATATGCTTTAGTATTCTTTAGCATACATACATCAAAGTTTCAACATCTATCCCATCCCATTCATATCAGTTTTAATCTTTTTTTTCTATAATTCTAATCCAACTACTACAAGCACAAATAGGATAACAAAATAAAAGGAAAACTCACATATCCAATGGACTCCAGTCTTTTAATCGTAATAGTCGGGTGACCGAATCCTCGAAAGCAAAGATACCTAAGGAAAGAAATACCCAAATGAGTATTTCAACTCAAAACAATCCATTCTATCTCATATAAACTATCAAATTCATAATTCTCTTCCTACGTGGGAATTCCAACTTAAAACGGCCATAACTTGGTCATTTTAACTAGGAATTTAGCGAATTATATGCCGATTTCTATCTACTTTTGAAAGAAATATCTAATTCTAATATCATATTTAAGTTTTGAAAACTTTTAAGCTTCGAAAAGATCTGATCAGTTCATATCAGTAGCGAAATCCAATTTAGAAAAATTGATTTGTGAAAGTTCATAAAGTTTCTACTATCTCAAGCAAGCATACATGCAATATGAACAAGTTACTATCACAAATGATATGTCATGAGATATATATGTACATGTTCTTGATGATATTGAATAAAAGAAATTTTTAGAAAACTTTTTCCTTGTAAGACATTATGAAAAATCAACTTAAAAAGGCTAGTCTTGTATTCTTGACAATTTCCACTTGTTTTTAGAAAAATTCCTTGATAAAACTTATTTATTTTTGTTAAAATTAAGTTTTCATTATGTTAAGGCCTTTTTTTTTTCAATAAATATTCCCATTTTATACTTTGTAAACATGTTTTTAAATATGGTTCATCCCAAAATCCGAATTTTGTAAAAATTGTTTTTGTGGTGATTCCTTTAAGTAAACACATTTGATACTTAGAAACTTAAGGCTCAACCATATCTAGCCACTAAGGACTTCATTTCTTTAATAAAACTTCTATTTTGAGTTTGGAAAGTAGGTGTTTTCATGCCATTACTCCATTATTACGAATTTCTTAAAAAGACAAACAACTCAAATTTTCTCACTTTATTTCTACTTCTTGTTCTGCATGTTTTTCTTAGCAAATCCCATCTCAACTTATTAAAATCTTTACTTGATAATATCTATGACCTATACTCTTCATTTTTCATATAAAACACAAGTTTTGGACTTGATAAAAAAGTTTTTAAAGCATGGCCTTGAAACCATCTGAATTTACAAAAAAAAAATTTGGACATATTTTTTGATAAAGTCTATCTAAACTTATGAAAATTCATCCCTCACATATCTTATCTTAAGAGCCTTCATATCTTGAATAAAAACTTCATTTTGAGTTGGAAGACATGTTTTTAATTTATGCATTTGCCTAGATCCGAAAATAGAATTTTGTTTTGAAAAATAATCTTTGAAAATCACCCTTGAACCATATAAAATGAAGTCTTGATAATATATATGCATTAAGCCTTCATTATTTCAAAAACATTCCAATTTTTATAAAAATCATCATTTTGGCTTTTGGAAATAGGTGTTTAAATAATGGTTATTTTCAAATCTGAATTTTGAAAAATTCTCTTGAGATTGTTTTCCTTGTAAAACTCATTTAGTCTTTCAAAAACCATTTCCTAATCAAACCTACCTCTGAAGGCTTCCATTGCTTTAATAAAAATCTTGTTTTGAAGTTGAAAAATGGGTGTTTACATTTCAAGCTTCTTTTATTACGAATTTAAAACTTATTTTTGAGACTGAAATATAACTTTCATAAACTTGCTTTTGTTTTGAAAATATTCCTTAGTAGATCTAAACTTTACTCTTTAAGATCACTCATTTATGATATCTATTCCCTAAACCCTTCATTTTAAATGAAAAATACACATTTTGAAGTTGAAAAATAGCTTTTCTAAATATGGTTCCTTTTTATCCGAATTTTCAAAAAAGATTTTTGTTGAAACTAAAATAGATCTTGAGATTTCTAATATTTTTCTACTATCATCAAGCTATTACAAGTTATTTAAGAACATAAAACAAAAGTCTAATGCATTTATGAACTCAAAACAACTAGATCTAGTCTACTATATTAGTTATAAATGCATGAATACTATGATGGTTATGTGAATATGAATAGATGATGAACATATGCACAAATCATTAATAACAACAACATAACTTAATAATAAAACAAGATAATAGTAAAATAACTCAAATAACAAGATCTAAAACATTGTGATGGTAAGGATCTTATGTTCAAGTGTTTCCATATCCCAAGCTTGAAGCTCATGGGGATTTTGTGTGGAATCACACATGAATAAACTTGCCATTACATGTTTTAAGGGAATAAAGTATAGATCTATTGCCTATTGGATGTTTGGAACAAGAAACTTGAAGAAAAATATGTGAGTATGTATGTATATGTGGGTTACGGTTTTGGTAAGGAAGAGGAAGAGAGAAAGAAAAATTTTTGCAAGAGTTTTGCTTTGTGAAAAGTGAGAAAGTGAGAGGAAGTTGGTATAAAGGAGTATTTATAGACTTGTGGACTAGGGTTTGCTTTAATTTAACAAAATAAAATAAAACAAATAAGAGAGAGGGAAAGATAGGGGGAGTTGCAGCCGGTTTCATGGAGAAGGAGAGAGAGTGGAGTTGTGTTGTGTAAGTTTTGGAATTAAATAAGTAATTTAAATGATAAAAGTTATATTGGAAAAGTAAATTATAAGAAAAATGATGAAATTGTAAGATTAGGATGTAAGGATGTAAGAAATAGGTTATGGGTAGTTGTACTATGAATAGTGTAGAAGAATTCAAAAAGTAGATTAGACATTTAAACTAGTAGTATTAATAAAAATACGATAAAAATGTTATAACTGTAATTTTTATAACCTGAAAAATTATATAACTGATATATTTGGAAATCTTATAAATTATGAGTCTAACGATACTAATATCATATATTTAAAATTTCGAGCCCTAGGATACGCTTTTCGAAGTCTGTACCTGATCGGGTTCGAAATAGATCGAAAATTTGCTAATCTTATCTTTTAAGGCATCCTAGTATTATTACGAACCAAACTACACCCTTTACTTATATTCCGACTCTTTGGTTTAAGAATACAGGATTGTTGGATCTAAACTATTAGGTTTCCTAGGAATTTGTTAACTTAGGTTTTTTGGTTGACTTTCCGATTTAGGGTTTGAACTTGATATTACCCTAAAAATTAAGGATTTACATGAACTACTATATTCCACTTAGGTTTCTCGGGTGATTTTCCGGTTTAGATCTTTGCCAATTTGGAAACTGAGGGTTTCTATTTATACAACACATTTAGTTTGAGAAATTTATTTTAAATTTTATTTTTTGCAAGTATTTAATATCTCTTAACGTTTACAGAATTCTTGAATTGAGTCTTATTTCCGTAGGTTTATCGTTATTCACTTTTTAATAATTTGTTTTTGGGTTCTATATTAGCCGATTTTACAAATAAGAGTTAAGTATAGAATATGTCATGCGTAGTGGTTTTGGATTTAAAGACTATTGAGTTCTTATTTTATTTTTAAGGATTCTTATTTTCTCAAGATTAAGGAATTTCTAGATTTATTCGTGATTTAGGACCAGTTGAAGTTCGTTTTAATTTGAAGTCATTTTTAGAGTTTATTTTCGATATTTATTTTGGAATTCTTTACTGAAATTTTCCTGAGCTTACAAAACTCCAATAGCTTAGGGATACGAATTTAACTCCTGATTCAGTTTGATTTCAAATGCGTTTTCAAGTAAATTTGATTGGGATTGGTAATTAGTAACGTCAACTTAACTTATGGTTTTTAAAGGAGTGGTGCACTCTTTTAGATCCATGATTGATTTCAATTGAATAGATCAAGAGATCATTTAATTGAATAGATCTATGGTTGCTAATGGAGTCAATCTTAACTACCTCTTACCGAGGAACGGGTGAAACTTGTTGTCACTTGTTTTAAAAATTCATTGAGTTATCTTTTCAAAATAATGGATTTCTATTCTTTATGCGGGTCTAATTGAAACTTCAAATTACTTGTATTAGCTAGATCTAGAACTATTGACTTCGAGAGAAGCTTTAGTTTAAATTAGAGAATCCAGCAGTATAAACATACCATTTCAAACAGCTTTTAAGAAGTTGTTGTTCTTATTAAATCATTCTGATAAGGAATTGGTGAAGTAACCATGAGCTACTAATTCATAGAAGTTACAAGCTTATTTCTCATTTTACCTATTAAACATTTGTGAATATTTCTAACTTAGCATAGTTTTATTCTTCTTTATGTTTTTCTAAAACCTTTCTTTATCTAGACAATTAATGGGATTGAGAGTATATTAGCTGCCAACCATTCTCCTGGGACTGACCTAAATCATTATCTATGTTACATTTGATGGGTGCGCTTGCCCTACGAGACCGTAGTTATTGATTTAGAAAACATTTATAAATTTGAAAAACTCGATCAATGATTAGTGAACCTTAAATTTCACACACACACACCAGACAAACCAATATCATTGTACCAAGATAGTGTTTTTTAGTCAAATGAGCTATCATTTACTTAGAACATCAACTACCTTCGTGCATGGTGTGTAGTGCAACTCAATCATATGAATCTTCTTGCGGCTTTCAAAATTACAATGTCGTGTCTTTGGAATGTTGTTTTGATCATTATTGACATATATGCACTTTTTCCAATCAACTCTAAGTCTCACTCGTTCCGCGATCATCCCATCCTATCTTTTCTTTTCCAATCTCACCATTATCCCCTCATACCTTTTTCCATCTATCATATTCATGTCTCTCTCTCTCTCCCCTCCATCTGAGCATCTTTCTATAAGTTGCTATCTGCAACATATTGGTCGGCTGGTATATCTGTAGCGTCCGACTACTACAAAGCTACCAAGTTTTGCTGTAGATGACCTATGGTTCGGACGCTATGTCTACAGTGTCTGATTGGTAAGTCAAATTGCAGTTCCCTTTAAAACCCAATTCTTTCTCTTTCCTAACCCATTTAGTCTCTTTTTTCTCTTCATCCGACCCCTAGCTACCCCCGACTGCTCCCGCTCCCCTCCACATCACCTTCTCACCACCCATCCCACTTTTCCTCTCCTCCGTCTCTCGTTCCCCCACCCATCGCCACTCCCCTCCCCCTTCTTCACCTATCCCTTGCCCCGCTCTCCTCTCTGCCTTCCCCACTATCCTCCTCAGCCCACCCCCACCTTCCCAATCTGCCCACCCCACCACCCTCCTCCTCTTCCTCTTCCTCGACCTTCTGCTACCACGTCCTGTTCCAGGCCCCATGGTCGCACACTAAACATGCCCAGAGCAATAGTCCCTGCGCTTCCTACGACGCTTACCTCTTTCCTTCTCGAGCGCACTCAGAGCGATTCAGCATCTTTGATAAACTCCTTACTGATTTTAGTCGTCTTTTTGAGTCTAAAGTACTTCACTTCTTTGATCTTCATTCCATTCCAGGTATTCAATTGAACAAAATATTTAAGATTATACGCTTTCCTATATCTGTTAATGAGCATGTTGTTAAGCTTTTTTACTGTAATCTCACTGATAAGAAAGATGACCATGGGCATCTCAATGTTTACTTAAGATCTGGTGATGACATTAGAGATAGATTATGGACCTATGTGTATGGGCACGAGATTGAGATTACTCCTAATGATCTATGTAGTATGATTGATGTACTTATTGGTGGGGCTCATTTGATGACTAATTTTCATGGTGATGTATTATATGCCCGTATTTTTTATGCTATTGATGTGGAGGGTGACGTCTTGCATCATGATCATGCTTTAGGGGCCAAATGGATGCCCTATCATCATCGTGTACTTCACCTGTACTTATCCCATAATTATGTGCCTAGAGTTGGTCACCATAGCACCACCACCTTCATTGACTTATGGATCATGTATAAGATACTCAATGGGGAGTTAATCAATTTCTAGGACGTCATGGTTTATAATTTCAAGAAAGTTACTAATGGCCCCAATCGTGCTCTACTTCGACACAGTCGGTTGATCACCTCTGTTGCTTCAAAGGAAAGGAGTTTGCTTTGAATTCCCATCTTGCCCTATCTTCTAAGCCTTACACCATGAATCATCTTACCAAAGGCAATTGACGCAAAGTATCTAATGATGTTTATGTGCGCAAGGAGCCCCTATCCCCTATTTATGGCATTGCCCTGCCTTCTGACTCTGATGATGAGAGTGGTGATGGTGGTGATGATAGTGATGATGGTGAGGATGATACTGGTGCTGAAGCTCATGCCCTACTACTGATGAGCCTATTGGTAGCCCTATGGATGTGCCTACACCTATGGATCTGAGGGGTTCTTCTGGCCCAGGTGTAAACCCCGGTATTCTCAGTAGTTAAGAAAACCCCGTGAGTTGAAAAGCGAAACCCTAATCCGGTTCAGTATAAGCCTAGTGAGAGAAGCTTAGGAACCCTAAATCCGGCTTTCCTTCGGTTTCATAATAAAAGAGGTTTTATAAAGTAAATGAATATGAATTATTGTTCTAAAGTATAGTTTATACCTTTGAAAGTTTTAAATTCGGGAATTTTTCAATTCTAGGCCTTCCCGAGCTCAATTACGGAAAAGCATGTCTCGGGACCACGAACTCAGAAAAATGTTCCGAAATATTATTAGAACTGTAATTTTATAAGAATTCCAAAAATATCAATTTAATAATTTTCCGGGCTATAAAAATTACAGTTATAGCCTTTTCTCGTGTTTTCGTTACAACTAGTAAAGTAGATGTCTTGTCTACTATTCACAAGTACAACCTACACTACACACTACCCATACCCTATTCTTACATCCTTACAACTACTCATTACAATTTTCTTTTCCAAGAATTTTTGTTTCCTAAATAATTATTACATTTATTACATTTTAATTACATAAAATACAAATTTGTAAAAAAATTTCAAACCCTCTCTCCCACCCCCTATGGCCGGCGCCCCCTCCCCCTTTTCCCCTCTCATTTGATTTATTTTTTCTATTTTATTCAATTAAAAACCCTAATCTATTCATAAATAAGCTCCTTTTCTCTCTCTCTCTCCTCATTTTCACTTGTTCAATTTTTTTCTAAAAGAAGAAAACCCTCTCTTTCTCTCCCATTTGTGCCGTGACACCCTTCCCCTTCCACACTCACACACACAACTCATTTCCTCTTCATTTTATCTTCAAATCCTTCTTTAGGTGATGATTCTAAACCTTATTCCTACCTTTTCTTGTTATGGCAAAGCTATTCATGTGTGTTTTTCACATTTAATCCCAATGAGCATATGCTAGGGACATGAAAACACTTGTACAAGAATATTAAGCCATCACAAGAAGTGGATCTAGAGTTTAAAGGAGTTTTTGTTGAGATATTATCTTGTTCATGCATGTAGAGTAGGAATCTTGCATAAATATTTATGTTCATGCCATGAAACTCATGATTCATGCATTATATTTAGTAGATCTACTGTTTAGACATTCACATCTTCATCTACATTTATGTTCATATGTTATTTTGATTTTCATGCATTGATGATCATAAAAATGTAGCCTTACCTACGTATAGATAGGTTAGATAGTAGATCTACATGTATAGAAGACAAGAAACTTGAAAAGAAAAATATTTGATTAGAAATGTTTAGTTGAAAATTCGGATGATTTTGGAACTCTACTCTAAAGACCACCAAAACTACTTTAAAACTCATATTTTTCATAGAAAATGGAAGGTATATGTAATATATGTCCTTAAGGAATAATTTTCATAAGTTTAGATGAGTTTAGGCATGAGAAAAATGTAAAACAAGTAGTGAAGACTAGAATGAAAAATATTGATATAGTGATTAATAGTCAAATTCATATTTTAGGATGATGCCTACATAAACACTTGGTATCCAAGCTTAGATGGCATGTTTTATGAGTCAAATGGAGTCCTTAGACAATAGATATAATGAAGCTTCAATTTTGATGCATTAAACAAGTTTTCTCATAAAGAAAATGAAAGAAAAGGAAATTTTCAAAATTCGGATTTTTGTGAAAGGCATGTTCAAAAACATATTTGCCAAATGAAAAATATGAATTCCTATGCATAAATGAAGGTTATGATTAGTATAGACATTAAGAACTCATTTTTATTTAGATGGTAAGTAAATTTCAAGATTAAAATCATAAAAACCCTAGGGAATGTAAAGTTGGAAAGAATAGCTTGTATAAGTGATTATCATAGAATTCTTAATAATTAGAAGTTCATAAAAGTTCATCATCAAAGATCATCAAAACCATGCATATATTGATCTCATTACATGATATTCATATTAGGAATTCATTCATATACCATCTATGCATGAATCATCAACTAGGAACATTTTCATCAAATGCGAAACAATTTTTTGGAATTGGAAAAGTTACAGAACAGAACTGATGCCACTGTTCTGTGACCTTAATGTTTTTAAAACTTAAAAATAATACTAGAAATAGATAGATCTTTCGAAGTAGATAGAGATCGATATGAAATTTGCGAAATTCCGAGTTAAAATGATCAAGTTATGGCCGTTTTAAGTCGGAGCTTCCGCAAATAGCGAGAATTCCGATTCCATGTAGTTTAGATGCATAGCTTGAATTAGTTTAGTGAGAGATTCTTATTAGGTTTTTCTTAATTGGTAAGTGATCCCGAGCAAGACGATACATTACCACCCGACTACTATTACTAAAAGACCGGCGAACCATGATCGAGTGAGTATTACTTCCACTCTCAATTAATGTTTATGATTATAACGATAGTGGCATTAGCGGTGTAGGCAAAGATAAAAATGGTTATATATGATGGGGTATATGGGAATTATATATTGCCTGCTGTTGATGTGTGAATGGAACTTAAGGAATATCGAAACCGGGTGTTAAGCTATTTGCTTGTTTAGCTAGAATTTCATATTGATTGTCTACGAATAATTGTTGGTCACCTAAAAGAATTGAATTAATCTATATATGACTTCAATTATAATTGGACTCATTCATATCACGAAGGGATGGAGCATTAGCATTGGTTGGTTTTTCGTGATCCATAAAACGAATATGTTGGTTAATCGTGATCCATAAAACGAAATTATTGGTTAATCGTGATCCATAAAACGAATTACTATTTTCAGTTGACCGTAAGCTTAAATGGCGTCGTACCACAGGATTCGTTAATCTGCGAACTCGGGATGGAGGGTGCAAGTCCATCCACATATGATTTCCGGCTGGTCATATGTTTGTTGAACTCATTTGTCTGATGCATACCATTTGCTTGAATAATCACTTGTTTGAATGAATTGCCTTAATTGTGATATGGAAGTTCTTACTCACTAAGCTAGATAGCTTACGCCCCCATAGCTTTTATTTGTTACAGCACGAGTTCATTTGGTTTAGGCCGAGGCAGGCCACAGCTCAGGTACCGGAGATAGGAGTTTCCCTTAGAAGTTTACTTCGCTTTTGTTTAGACTTCCGTTGGAAACTAAAGGACTCTGGATGACTGTAATTGGACTTGATATTATTTTGCGGGGGAATGCCCTTTAGACATTTGTAATGTATATATATGCATTTTGGCTTATTATCTATGGCTAGTGAATGCCGCATTAAACTTCTTAACTCCATTGATTGAGTATTCTATTGTCGTAAAGGGACACTTTACATCTATACAAGACTCCTGAAAGGCTCGGATAGGGATTTCGTGAGTCTTATATACTATGTGGCGGGCTGTTACGTTTAGGATACCCTATGGGGCATGACACCAGGTACCCAAGGTAGTGCCTCTACTTCTATTGATGATTTAGCTAACTCCTTCGACCTATTCAAAGTTGAGATTAACCGGCACTTTGATGATTTCATAGCTGACGTTTGTGGTCACCTCCAATCTATTGCTGAGACTCATAATAAGATGAGATCTGATCTTGATAGCTTCTTTCAGCACTTCTATAACATCCATCCTCGTCCTCCACCGCCTGTCGATGCGTAGTTTCTCTATGTTTCCTTTTTGTTTGTCTATCTTGGCCTTTGGCCGTTCTATATGTATCATGGATTATTCTGTTAGTTTTATATGTTATGAACTGGCTAGCTTACCTTCTTTTTTATCCTACTTTTCTCTGATTGTTCCTTGTTTGTTTCTTATGCTTCTTGTTTGTCTCTTAGCTCATGTCTATCCAGTTCTATCTACTATTGCTTTTTGATGAAGCTAAAGGGGAAGAAAATATCTTAATTCTTTTACACTCAAGTTCCTTTTTTAACTGGATGCCTAACTCAGGGGGAGCATCTAGGATAGGGAGAGAAATTCATTAAGTTAAACTTTACCAAATTTGTCCTCATAAAAAAAAGGGAGGTTATTGAATTTAATCAAAGCTAAATTTTGATGAGACAAATATTATAAAGTTTAATTTTGTTAAAATCTTGAAATATATAAAGTATATATATGATATATTCATTTGGATACATAGTTACATAACATTCTAACAAAATGCCTGAGCATACCTTACCGTCCGAACGCTGTAAGACTAGTGTCCGGACGCTATTGTGTTTTATTTTGTGCCGAGAGCATGTATATGCCATTTTTGTTGCTACCAGTTGGACGGTAATGCTTAGCGTTCGATCAATATATATTTTTCCTACAGATCTTCAGGTATGGTCTAGACACTAATGAGGATGCTACATACTGTTCGAATGATACAGACATACCGTTCGGATGGTAATGCCTAGAAATATAGTCGTTGCAGCATTTATTGCACATGAAATTTATGGTTTCTAGGCTCAACGAGCAAGTCATTTGAGAAGCCTATTTATACATGATTTTTGGCAAATGAAGACTAGTTATTGAGCTTAGAATTTGCTACCGAACTCTTGTACTCTCTCATATTATTGAAATTGTCATTAGGTCTTTATTTTGTTCAAATTGAGAGTGACAAAAGTGAGTAATACTCCTGAGTGCTATTTACAAGATTGTAAAAGAGTATTATTCAAGTGGTCTTATCAAGATTTGTTGGTTGTGTGTAGCTCATTTGAGCATTGATCATTTTGTGATTAATAAAGAGTATGAAGACCTCCTTGGGAGCCACTGGTGTGGTCATGGAGATTAGGAAGCGAACCGAACTCCACGTTAAAATCCCAAGCTTGCCTCTCTTTACGTTACTCTCTTTATTTATTACATTATTATGGATATTAGAGCCTTTGCGTGTCCTATATAAGAGAGGATACGTGGCGGATTGTAATACCTTCAGGTTAGGGCATTACAATATATATGCATGTATGATATTTAACAGCTCGTTCTACCTAAAAACAAGTTCTATATCAACTTGGCTCCATGATATTTAGCACTCATCATTTTCGATCATGCCCAATTCTCTGCGTAAAATGCAAAAACGATTTTTCCTTAAGGGTTTTGTAAAAATATCAACAATTTGATTGTTTGTATTAACAAACTCCAAGCTAATATCTCTATTTAGAACATGATCTCTAATGAAATGATGTCTAATTTTGATATCTTAGATCTTAAGTGTTGAATCAGATTTTTTGTTAAATTTATAGCACTTGTGTTATCATAGTGAATTGGAACATTTTCATGCTTTCATCTATAGTCTAGCAAAGTTTGTTTCATCCATAAAACTTGTGCACAACAACTACCAACAGCTATATACTCAACTTCGGTAGTTGAGAGTGCAACCGGATTTTACTTTAAGATCAAAGATATTAGAGAGTTTCCAAGAAAGTGACATGTGTCGCTTATGCTTTTCGGAGCAACTTTGCACCCAACAAAGTTAACATCAGAGTGTCCAACTATATCAAAAGAGGTAAACCTTGGATACCATAAGTCAATTTCAATAGTGTCTGTAAGATACTTGAGTATGTGTTTTACTACACTCAAGTATAATTCTTTTGGGCAAGATTGAAATCATACACATATTCACATTGAGAACATGATATCAAGTCTTGAAGCTGTTAGATATAGCAAACTACCTATCATGTCTCTGTAAAGCTTCTCACAAATATTTTTTTTCATTTTCATCTTTGTCAATGTTTACGTTTTTGCTCATAGGTGTACGTCTTGTTTTACAATTATTCATTTTGAATCTTTTCAAGAGTTCATCGGTATATTTACATTAATTTATGAAGGTTCCTTTTATAGATTGCTTTATTTGAAGACTTACAAAATAATTGAGTTCTCTATCATGCTCATTTCAAAATTGTTCTTCATGGATTTAACAAATTCATTTATAAGACTCATATTAATAGCTCCAAACACAATGTCATCCACATAGATTTGTACAATCATTGTGTCTGACTTATGATTTTTAGTAAAAAGAGTTGTGTCAATTTTTCCTCTAGAAAATCCTTTGTTTAATATGAAGCTATTGAGTCTTTCATTGTAAACCCCGATGTTCTTAGTAGTCAAGTAAACTCCGGAAACCAAAAAAAAAAAAAAAAAGCAAAACCCAAAATCGGTCTAGTTTAAGCTTAGTGAGAGAAGTTTAGAAACCCTAAATCTGGCTTTCCTTCGGTTTCATAACAAATGAAGTTTTATAAAATAAATTAATGTGAAGTATATTCCAAACCTTAGAAAGTTTTAATTTCGGATAAATTTCTATTCCGGGCCTTCCCAAGCTTAATTACGGAAAAACGAGCCCCGGGACCAGAAACTCAGAAAAATATTCCGGAATATTCATTAGAACCAGAATTTTATAAGGATTTTAAAAATAAATTTTATAATTTTCGAGCTATAAAAATTACAGTTATAGCCTTTTCTCATATTTTCTTTACTACCGGTAAAGTAGATGTCTTGTCTACTATTTACCACTATTCACAAGTACAACATACACTACACACTACCCAGACCCTATTCTTACATCCTTACAACTACTCATTATATTTTTTTTCCAAGAAAATTTTGTTTCCTACTTAGTTATTACATTTAATACATTTTATTACTTAAATTTCAAATTTAACAAATTTCAACTCATTCACTCTCTCTCTCCCTTGCTTGGCTGGCACATCCCCCCTCTTCTTTCCCTCTATTTGGTTTATTTTTACTCCTTTTTAATACAATGAAACCCTAATTCACTTAATATATAAACTCATTTTCACTCTCTCTCTTCATTTTCACTCTTTCAAAAGTTTCTAAAAGAGAAAAACTCTCTCTATTTCTCCTCCTTGTTGCCGTGACAAGCTCCACACACACACACTCTCACAAGTCCATTTCATCGTAATTTCTTCTTCAAATCTTCTTTTAGGTGATGATTTCTAGCCTTACTACTACATAATCTTGTAATGACAAGACTATTCTTGTGTGTTTTCTACTTTAAATCCCAATGAGCAAATGCTAGGGATAAGAAAACACTAATACAAGAATATCAAGCCATCACAAGAAGTAGATCTTGTGTTTAATGAGTTTTTGTTGAAGTATTATTACGTTCATGCATATAAAAGTAGAGATCTTGCATGAAAAATTTATGTTCATGTCTTTAAACTCATTTTCATGCACTATAAGTTGTAGATCTAGTGTTTAGACACTCATGTTTTTCTTGACATTCATGTTCATATGAGTATTTTGTGTTTTCATGCATTAATGATCATAAAAGCTTAGTCTTGTATATATAAATGTGTTAGATGGTAGATCTTTATGAATATAAGACAAGGAACTTGAAAAGAAAAGGTTTTTGTTAGCAATGTTTAAAGGAAAATTCGGATGAACTTCAAAACCTATTTTAAAAACCCTTGAAACCACTTTGAAACTCATATTTTACATGAAAAACGAAAGGTATATGTAATAGGTATCTCTAAGTAATGATTTTTACAAGTTGAAATGAGTTTGGACATGAGTAATGTGTAAAACAAGTAGTGGAATTAAGATGGAAAATTTTGAGTTAGTGTTCAATTTGTCAAATTCGTAATTTGAGATAATGCCTATATAAACACCTAGTATTCAAGCTCAAATTGCATGTTTTATGTGTTAAATGAAGTCCTTAGGTAATAGATATAGTAAAGCTTTAAATTTTGATGCATTAAACAAATTTTCTCAAAGGAAACATGCAAGAAATGAATTTTTCCAAAATTCAGATTTTTGTTTATGTAGAAATGAAGGTCTTGGATAGTATAGATGACGAAGACTCATTTTTATTTAGATAACAAGTAAATTCTAAGAATAAAATCCCAAAACACTAAGGAGATGCAAATTGGAAAAAGTGGACTTTTTTTTTTAGAAGTAACTATTGTTGGAGTCTTGTAAGAATTGGGAGTTCTTAAAGTTTCATTATCAAAAATCATCAAGATCATGCATATATTGAACTCATCACATGTCATTCATATTAGGAATTCATTCATATTTTATGTACATATGAATCGTCAACTAGATACATTTTGATCAAGTGCAAAACAATTTTTCGGAAATGGAAAAATTACAGAACAGATATGATCCCTCTGTTCCATGACCTAAATGTTTTAAAAACTTGGAATTAATATTGAAAATAGATGAATCTTTCGAAGTAGATAGAAATCGACATAAAATTTGCGAAATTCCGAGTTAAAATGACCAAGTTATAGCCGTTTTAAGTTGGAACTTCCGCAAATAACGAGAATTACGATTTTGCTTAGTTTATATGCATAGTTTGAATTAGTTAAGTGAAGAAATTCTCATTAGGTTATTCTCATTTAGAGGTGATCTCAAGAACAACGATACCCTACCACCCGACTACTATTACTAAGAGACCGGCGTACCATGGCTGAGTGAGTATCACCTCCGATTTTAATTATTGCTTGTGATTATAATGATAGTTGCACTAGTTGCTAAGCAAAGACAAAAAGAATGATTATGCATGATGGGGTTAGTTGGGAATTATAATTCCCTGCTGTTGATATGTGAAGTTGAATTTAAAGAATATCGAAGCCGGGTGATAATTCATTACTTGTATAGAGAGGAGCTATAATTGATTGTCTGCGAATATTGTTTGGCCACCTAAAAGAATTGGATTGATCGATTATTAGACATTCAATATAAATTTGAACTCATTCATATCACAATGGGGATGAAGCATTAGCATTTGTTGGTTTTTCGTGATCCATAAAACGAATATGTTGGTTAATCGTGATCCATAAAACGAAATTATTGGTTAATCGTGATCCATAAAACGAATTACTATTTTCAGTTAACCGTAAGCTTAAACGGCGCCGTACCGCAGGATTTGTTAATCTACTAACCCGGGATGGAGGGCGCAAGTCCATCCACATATGATTTTCGTCTGGTCATATGTTTGTTGAATTCACGTGTTTGATGCATTTCACTTGATTATATAATCACTTGCTTGAATGTTATGTCTTAATTGTGATATGGAAGTTTTCACTCATTAAGCTAGTTAGCTTACGCCTCTATAGTTTTTACTTGTTGCAGCACGAGTTCATTTGGCTTAGGCCAAGGCAGGCTACAACTCAAGTACTGGAGCTAGGCGTTTCTCTTAGAAGTTTATTTCGGTTTTGTTTAGACTTCCACAGGAAACCAAAAGACTCTGGATGACTGTAATGGACCTTAATATTCTTTTGCGAGGGAATGCCCCTTAGACTTTGTATATTTATATATGTGTTTTGATTTATCATCTAAGGCTATCGAATGCCACATTAAACTTCTTAACTCCATTGAATAGAGTATTCTATTATCGTAAAGGGACGTCTTACATCTATACAAGACTCCCGAAGGGCTCGGGTAGTGATTCGAGAGTCTTATATAGCCTGTGGCGGACTGTTACGTTTAGGATACCCCTATGGGGCTTGACATTCATACTAAGTTCTAGGAGCTTGCTTGAGACCATAAAGAGCTTTGTTTAATTTATAAACATGATTAGTGAAAATTCATTATTTTCAAAATCTGACGGTTGCCCTACATAGACTTCTTTTATAAAACCATTTAAGAAAGTACTTTTGATATCTATTTGGAAAAGAGAAAATTTTTTTAATGTAGCAAATGCCAAAAGCATTCTAACAGCTTTTAGTCTAGCAACCGGGGCAAAGGTCTCATCAAAATCTATGCCTTCTTCTTGATTATATCCTTTAGCTACTAGCCGAGCTTTATTTCTAGTTATTACTCCAATTTCATCTAATTGTTTCTATAAACTCATTTGGTTTTGATAATTAGTATACTATCAGGTATAAGAACCAAGTTTCAAACTTCATTCCTTATGGATTGATTTAATTCTTCTTATATAGCTTGTATCCAAAATTAATCTTTTAAAACTTCTTCATTATTTTTAGGCTCAGTTTGGGATAGAAACATTAGATTACTCATATTTCTTAGAGAAGATCTAGTTTGTACGCTATTAAGAAATTCACCTATTATTAGATCTTTTGGGTATGATCTTGCATATTTACATTCTTTAGGAATATCATTGTTATTATATTCATTCATACTATCCTTTTTATGTTCATCTCCTTTATGTACTTCTTTATTGTTATTTTCAAGAGAAAACTTATCCAAATTATCATAAATATTATTCACATCATCACGTGAATATAAATGAGGCAAAGAATCATTAAAAGAAACATGAATATATTTTTTTACAACCAAGGTTCTCTTGTTAAATGTCGTATATGCATTATTAGTTAAAGAGTAACCTAGAAAAATTCATTCATTATATTTAGCATCAAACTTAGCTAGTTATTCTTTTCCATTGTTCAAGATGTAATATTTAGTACCAAATGGATGAAAATAAGATATGTTAGGTCTTCTTCCTTTCTAAAGCTCATAGGGGGTTTTCTTATGAATTGGTCTTATAAAAACTCTATTTGATATATAGCATGCATTGTTTACAGCTTCAACCCAAAAGTATTTAAGTAAATTATTTTCACATAATATGATTCCAACCATTTCAATTAGAGTTCTATTTTTCCTTTCAGCCACACCATTTTGTTGTCGAGTTCTTGGTGCTAAAAAAAATTGTGTTTAATTCTATTTTTACTACAAAAATCATCCATTTCATAATTTTCAAATTCTTGCCCATGATCATTTTGGATAGATAAAATATTGAGACCTTTTTCATTTTATACTTTCTTACAATATCTAAAAAAGACATTGCTCATTTCGTATTTGGATGCAAGGAAGAAAGTCCACGAATATCTAAAGAAGTCATCAACAATAAGCAATGTATATTTTTTGCATCCTAAACTTAGAGTTTGAGTAAGATCAAATAAGTTCATATGCAATAGTTCTAGTGGTCTATAAGTGGAAAGAGCACCTTTACACTTAAAAGAAGTCTTAGTTTGTTTTCCTTGTTGATATACTTGACAGATCTTGTCCTTTTGAAAATTTATTTTTTGTAAACATTTGAGAAGATCCTTTTCAACAAGTTTTAAAATTACATCCATGTCCCAATTTTCTGTGCCATAACTAACTATTGTCATTTTGAGAGTAAAGACAAGTTTTATTTGATGATTTAAAATCATCTAGATTAATTTTGTAAATATTTCTTTATCTATACCCTTCAAAATAAGCTTGATTATTATCAATTCTTGTGATAAAACATTTATTAGTAAGAAACGTTACTCTAAAACCATTATCACATAATTGGCTAACACTAAACAGGTTATGTTTTAAACCATCAACTAAAAGCACATTCTTAATAATTAAATTTTTGTTTACTAGAATGTGACATTCACTAAGAGAAATTGACTTTTGATTATCTCTAAAGGTAACATTCCCTTAATCTTTCAAGTCTAAAGATGTGAACTTAGATGCATCTTCAGTCATGTGTCCAAAGTAGTTGATGTCCAAGTACCATTTGTTGTTTCCACTTGAAGATGATGTCCAAGTACCATTTTTTGTTTCCACTTGAAGACTCCTACAAAAATAGAGTATTATTTCTTTAGTAACATTTGAGTTTGGGTCCTTTTTGGTTAGGTGTAAAAAGGATTTCTCTTTTAAGAACCTAAACTAACTTGCTTTTATAATTCAAATGCATGGTTCTTCTTATTGCACAATTGTATGCAATATGATCAGTTTTACCATAGTAGTTGCATATCCCATGAGTAGCTTTCACAAACGATGTTGTATGGGTCTTATAACTACTTTCTTTGTTCTAGCCAATTTCATATTTGTTTGAATCATACCTTTGATTTCCAAGAAGCGTGTTCAAGTTCTTTTTTCTTTTGGTGAACTTAGCTATAGTTACTTGAATCATCTAAGCTAGCTTTTAAAAAAGTATTTTCACTTCTTAATTTCTTTAGCTCCTTTAAAATTTCACTATCGTTATCGACATGCAACATTATCATTATTATTTATGGTTTTAACTTTAAGATCAAGTAAGCCATTTTCAATTGTTAACTTCTCAATGATCTTGCATAATTCATCATTTTTACCTTTTAGCTTCTCATATTTATTATTCATTTTATTGTTTTCTAATCTCAAAATATTTATTTCTTCATGCAGCTTTTCATTTTCCATTTTAAGCTTCTCATGATTAATTCTAAATTTATCCAACACTTCTCCTACTTCTATCATTAAGGTTTTAAGCATGTTGTTCTTTTTCTTCATTTTTATTAGTTTATTGCACACTTTATCATATATTTCACACATTTCATCATAAGAAAGAGAAGATGGAGAACTCACCTCATCATCCAATGCCATCAAGCACATATTTTCGTCAGAGCCACTCGAGTCATCATCACTCCAAGTGGCAATGAGAGCTTCTTTTATGAACCCCTTGGATGCTTTCTTAAGCATTGGATAGTATTGTTGGATTTGTCCTGGCTTGTGACATTTGTAGCAAGTTATCACATTCTTATTTTCCCTTTTATATCTTGATGAGCTACTATCGTCACCCAATCTTTTTGTCTTGTTGTTGAACTTCATAAATTTCTTAAACTTCTTATCCATTAAAGTAACACCCTCTTCCTAATTATCATCATCATTATAGTTTTTAAAGCAATGGCCTCTTTTATGTGACTCCTCTCTTTGCTTCATAATAAGCTTATGTGTTTTAAGTGCTCCAAGGAGTTCCTCTTTACTCATAGCAATTAAATCTCATGCTTCTTCAATAGCAATTCTCTTTGCTTTTCAATCCTTGGGTAGAGACGTGAGTAATTTAGAATTTATATTTACATAAGTGAAATTCTTTCGAAGCACACTTAAAGGATTTATAATGTTGATGAATCTATTATGCATTTTATCTATAAATTCATTTAGAAGCATTTTGAAATTTTTTAACTATCCACATAAAAAACTTATTTTTGAATCTCTGACTCTTGAAGTTCCTTCATAAGTCCTTTCTAATTCATCCCATATATTTTTAGTAGATTTACATGTACATATTCTATTGAAATCTTCTTCATTATATTTTTTCCTTATTTTTCTTCAATAATCAAAGGCTCATTTTTTATTATATTCCATATTAACCTATTTTGAGTTTTTAGAAAGATTTTTATTTTACACTTTCATGTCTAGAAAATGCTTCAAAACATTTTTAAAATCGGAATAGGAATGAAACCCAAGATTGTTATTTCATTCTGGTTTATTCTCCACACGAAGCATGCGATATTTATCTAGTGGTTTTATTGGTAGAGACTGATGAGTGGTAGCTTTTTTTTTTTTTTTCTTTTTAATTCCCTTAAATCATATGAACAGAAGTTTTCTCGGGAAAAAAGAAAAAAGAAAAAAAAGGCAAGAACTATTTTCTCTCTTTGATATAGAATATTATTGTAAATTCTCTCTCTCTTGAGTATTCATAATGCTAACCTAGATAAAATGGCATACATAAATATGGAGTTTTGGGAATAGCCCTCTGGCCAGCATAATTTGCTTGGCCTTATTTATGCGAGATCTAGGACTAGATTCCCTATTTTTCACTACATTGTGTATCTCACTAGCCACTAGACTTGTACAAGAAAATAGAAAAGAGGAAAAAAGTTCGAGATTTAACAAGCTGGACTTGATTCCCTAATTTTTACTAGATTGTGTATCTCGCTAAACACTAGACTTGCACAAGAAAATTAAAAAGAGAAAAAAAAAGTTAGAGATTTAACAAGCCGAACTTGAACCCTTTGGCCTGCACTATTCTACTTTAGTACGTGAAGGAAACGCCTTTTCCTTGTTGGGCTTCTTATTCTCAAACATCTTTATTTATCGTAAGGGAAAATCACACTACTCGAAGGTTTTGAAGTAAGTTTGGATAGAGGATTAATATTTTAAATAGTTAAAAAAATATTAGAGTTATATAAAGGTATACTAAAGTGGTTAAAAAAAATGTTAAGAGTTATATTAAGTGTAATGCCCTAACATGAAGGCATTACAACCCGCCACATATCATTCTCTTTATAAGAACACGCTAAGGCTAAACAATACTATACCACAAGTAAACGTTGATAATAACTCCAATACTCACATAAAAGGGATATCTATTTATAAACATCTCAAAGAAGTAAATCTCCTAATCAATTTAATCAGTTTAAACCAAAACTAACTTCAAAACATGAAGGAATTCTCGTAAATTGGTCTTAACTGATAAAACCAGAAATCTCTTAAAAGATAGAAGATTCCATAAGCTTTCAACTCAATCTCAAAGCTATCGAAGTGGTCTAAATATCAGCTGGAATATCTAGTCCACTATCGTCATCCCCATCATCCACAAATATGTCAAATCCGGATAGATAATAACAAACTGTATTTGCAACTATTCCTGAAAAATGAAAGAAATGAGCCAAAAAACTCAGTACGTCAAACCACACACATGCATATGCACACGCAATATATATATATATATATATATAATGCAACTTATTCTATTGCAACCAATCAGATTATTATCTTTATTAAGCCAACCAAACAACACAATTCGAAACTATGAATCCATAGTCCCAAACTTGGAGTAACTTAGACTGCTGAAAATCAACCAACTTTTAAAAATAGGTAATTATACATATATTGGTGTTGGAGAATCATCCACATACCATGGCCTCTGCCAAAAACCTAATCTACTGGGATCATTTCTATGCACGAGTCCACTGGGGACAACCTCACACATAGATCATCATGGTGCCTCGTTAGTATCACACTCTGCATGGTCTTTACTAACCAAAGTCAAACACAAGCAACAAACATAATTTCTTCTTGTCATATAGAATTAATTCAATTTAGAATTCTGATCCTATAGCACATACAACAAACAAGTCTAATCCTACAAGCACGTCGTACCTGATTTCTCTTTAGGAACAGAATCCTAATTGACCAAAACATCTTTCTTCTATAAATTGTAAAGCCATAAAATCCTCAAACACCACAATTTAGTATTTTCTCCCAAGTCTCCAAGAACTTTGATTCCTAACAACCAATACAAAAACTTTAACAAAAGATTATATTTTTAGATCATGTAAAGGATTGAAAGAATCAATCTCACCCATTTTCCTTGTTTATGGAATCACAAAATTTCCAAAAGATCAAAATTTTCCTCCACAATTCCTCCAAACCCTAGAATACATTCAATACAAATTAAACCAAAACCAATAAAAATCATTCATTTTTAATCATAAAGGTTAAGAACATATAAACTTACCTAGAATTGACTCTCAATTCTCCTTGAACACCAAAAATTAGATTATAACTCAATTAGGGTTCCTCTTCCAAAGTTCCTTCAAAACCATAAACAATACTCTAACAAACTCATATATATGTAAAATCCTATAGAATAAAATAGAGATCTGATTACCTGATCTGGATAATAGAATCCTTTTTAACACTAAATCCAGATCCCCAAGATAATCAGGGTTTTCTCAAATCTCCCTTCAAAAACAACAAACAAATTCTGAGGATACTATAGATTTGTAGATCTTAAAGAAAGAATAGTTATCAAATTACTTGAATCTGATCCTCAACTTTCCTTAAACACCAAATCTTCAGATTCTCCAAGAAAACTAAAACGATTCTCCCATTCTTCTTCAAAACAATATAAAAACTCTAAGAACTTGATAGGTCTATGAAACCTAAAGAAAAATTGATGATTTGATTACCTGATCCAGATTACCGAATCGTCTTGATGGCTATAAATACGCCAGAGGATGTTTGCTAGGTTTAGGGTTATGTTGGAATAGAGAACAAAGAAGAAAGATATAATAAAAATCATGGCTTTTCATTTCCTTCACTTTACATACACTGGCAGTATTCAATATGTATGCCAGCGGCATAAAAAGTCAGGCCGATAGTTTTTAGCAAGCTTAGCCGTGTGCTCATTTAATTTTCCCTCCGTCTCTTTGTCTTCTCTCATGTATCTGATGACCGACAAAAGTAATTAATTTAAACATTAGGGTTGACCATAAAACCCTTTTATTTTATATCAAATGATATCTTTACCCTTCAATATAAAATATTTATTTGTATATTACATTAAGTTGTAAAAATAAGAGATCCCGCCTCTGTTATTATAAGATATGCTATATAATACTTATATAAAGTTGATTACATTAACATTTATTTATAATACTAATAATAATGTAGATATTTTTTTAACCACTTAAAACGTTATTCCCTTATTTATATTACTTTATATAATATCGATCATTGCTTAAACAATTAAAATGTTGGTAGGCTATTTATTTAAATCTATCCCAAATATCAATTGCTTCCTTTTAAGCATAATTCTCCCTTCTCAAACCAAGGTTACAATTATATTAAAGTTTGCTTAGGTTTGCTAGAACATTTCATAAACAAGTTACATCGTTTTGAGGAAATTTATGGTTCTAAGTACGTGAATTTTGGACTCAAATCATTGAATCTATGTCACCATTTTAAAACAATATCCTAAAATTTATTGAACTTAGATATGTAATTGCATGATTCAAAAGTTTATGCTCGTAGATTTAGGGTGATTTTGATTTATTATTTTGTTCTTCAAAAGATTGTTATTACGCTAGAAGAGAGACTTACAATTTGAACCACCATTTACCTCTGAACGATTCATGGAGACCCTGGAAGTAAGATACTCAATGGTCTTTTTATAGGCATTTGCTCTTCTGTTAATTAATCTATAATGGTATAATCATGCAAATTCAATTGCAAAAATACTATCCAGGAGTTCTAGGAAAAAAACAGGGAAAAGCACTCAAAGCGATATAGATATGTATGATCACTGGAGAAAAGATTTACATCCGCGAACCAATTAACTCCCCACAGTCAAAACTAGTTGCCCTCAGCAGCGATCCACCCAAGAAGGATCCGAACATCCTCTCCCTGAAAAAGTTCAACACCTTGCTTTTGCTCTGTTGAACGTATCCTACCATATAAGCCGTAGCGATGAGTTGAATGCTTCTCCATCTTCTCTCTTCGGCATACTTCTTTAAGGCAATCTCAATTCTTTTGTATGCTTCCTCTAGTTTTTCGGTGTTGTCTTCAGCTTCATCTATTGGCTTATCTCTCAATGCCTCTCCAAGATACCTAGCAAGAATGATACTGTCTTCCAAGGCAGCGCACCCTCCTTGGGCTATGTCTGGTGTCATGGGATGAAAAGCATCTCCAGCAACACAGGCATTACCTTTGCTTATATTACCCCGTAGAAGTTCCCACGGATATCGGTATCTCATCTGAGACAATAGCGTATTCTCATCTTCAGTTTCTTCAACTATTGCCCTCACTCGCTCTTGTGCTTTCCCAAGCTTAGCCAACATAAATTGCTTCCTCTTTGTTGGGTTCTTCACAATTTCTTCATCTTCTATGCAAGGAAACCAGTGGCAGAAGATGCTATCTATTAGTATTAACATACATCAAGACTTAAGTGATGCGTGTGTGTCAACCAACACACTAGATCTAACAGGTATGGACTTAGATCACTTGGCTGTAGAGCTAAACTGAAATGAAATTAGAATCCCTAATGCAGTCATTTTACTTCTGCTTTATTAAATTTGTACGCGGGGAGATCAACTGGTTGTGTAACTAAACCAAAAACTATGAACTTACAGAGATGTAGTATCACTCAATAACCTTTTCGGTGATCGATCTAGAGAAGAAAATTTTCCATTGATATCTCACCTTTGCTGGTAGGTGACCAAGTGAAGAACCAAAATATAGTCTTCTTATCACAGGGGATGAAACCTGCTCGAATTCCATCACCAAGGTATTGCAGTGCCCGAGGATCAAATCCATGGCCTTGCTCATTATTGCAATATCCTCTAATCGCGAAGCGGTCTGCAAAGGCAGGTTTCTTGAAGCCAAGCCATTCTGCGACTAATGAGTTCACTCCATCACACCCAATTAACACCTTACATTGACAAACATGGACTGGCTAAGCTTGAGTATGATATGGAGTAGAAACTATAGACTAAACCTTAATGACATACACAATGACTGACTTATATTATATTTGAAGTATGAATTTACCATTGTTTTAACCCTGATCCATCAGCAAGATGTACGAGCTTATGGTAACCGGATTCCTCAATGGAAACTACCTTCGATGAATACCTAACCGTGCCTCTCGGGAGTTCCTTTTCAAGAGTTTCCAACAGGCACCTCCTTTTCACGCCATGAACTTCAACGTCTCTGCTAATGCATCAATACTATTTATAGTCTAGTTGATATGTTGATATGCAAATATGGATTAAGCTCAATACAGCAGACTTAACTGTTTCCCAGTGGCATTAAATGAGATCTGCACAGTGCATCGGCCGGTAAGTGTTGAAAACATTTCCAACCTGCCAATCACTTGCCACAGGTAAGAAATATCAACAAGAAAGAACGAGTTATTGAACAAATCAACAATTTGTACCAAAAGATAAAGACCCAATTCACTATATATGCCTGGAGAAGCCTACCTATCATAGAAACTACCTAAGTTGGAAAATTGATATTGTGAAAAGAACAAGTATCGCGTTAATTATTTGATCGTGAATGCTCTGAGGTTATAGAGTTCTCCAAATGGAATTTTAAGGCATTTACCCATGAAGCCGGATATGCTGTTGGCGGAGTGAGTTGCCTACACCAAGAGCATCCAAGGCTCTCCAAGCATTTCTCCAAATTGCAAGGGCGAAGCCTGCCGTTCTCAAACTATCAGATGATTCCAACACCAAGCTTCTGATTCCCAGTCTACCAAAAGGGAAACAAAATAAAAACCAAATCCATTGAACTTGTAAAAAAATAGAATCAGAATCACATGGAAGAAAAGATAGTTGGGTGCCTAATATGAAGATTTAGCATTTGGAAAACACTCAAACAGGTGTGTGTTTGTGTGTGTGTGTATTCTACAGTCAAGAGAACTACAGAATTTTATGCTGATAGATATTAGAAAAAGTGTTTTACTGGGAGGCTCGTTATGTAAATCCAATCAAACACAGCCACGCCCACGCTTACCGATGAAGTCCTAGAGCTGTTGCTAGTCCAGCAATACCAGCACCAACTATAACAATTTCTTCAATTTTTGCTTCCATTATTGCTTCTGGTTTTAATTCTGTGAAGACTTATACCAAAGGGGTTGTCAGAAAGATATATAGGAAGTAAAGAAAAAGATCAGAAGAAAGAGAGGATAATGACGATCAGGTATTGAAAGCAGCCAATCTAACCACTCCCACAAATATTATTGAAAATGATAGACCTATATTAAATAATGTCAGTCGACAGCCAAAGACTTCGTCGTCATTCATACTAGAATAAATTATACCTTTTTATCTGAAATGATAAACGATAAAAGCTGATATATTCACATAGCTGCTCCAAAAATTCTAACCGTACCATAACGCTTTGGATTAGGATCCTGTGTAGCCATTTTAGTTTTGTTTATTTAAGTTATTTATTTCATAGGTTTTAGTTAAAGTTTCTGTTTATGAATAAGGAAGAGTATCGACTAATAAATATAAAATTTGGGCAAAAAGAAATTAATATATATTTTTAAAAAATTATAAAAACACTGCTGTGATAAAGGGAATAAGTTAAAAAATAACTATCTTTTCAAAAAAAATTACACAAATACATGAGATGAGAAAATAATCCTAAGAATAAACAAGTTGAACTCGTCTCTTGAAGAGACGAGGTCATTTGTGGCCGACCTCGTCTCTTCAAGAGACGAGGGTTGAAGATGACTTATTTCAAGAGGTCAGTGTAAATACACTAACCTCGTCTCTTGAAGAGACGAGGTCGGCCACTAATGACCTCGTCTCTTCAAGAGACGAGTTCAACTTGCCTATTCTTAGGATTATTTTTATCCTAGTGGCATTTTTGTAATTTTTTTTAAAAAAAGTAATATTAATTTCCTTTTCCTGTGATAAAGATAATCTCATAATTAGATAAATTGATCTCGTCTTTTGAAAAGACGATGTCATAGTAACCAACCTCAAGGACAAGGTTACTGTATTTTTATAACAACCTCGTCTGCTGTATTTTTATAGCAACCTCGTCTCTTTAAGAGACGAGGTTCATTTTGTCCTCGTCTCTTACTTACAACCTCGTTCGACTTCGTCTTTGTGATTTTTTTTTCATTTTGTACAATTTATACAATTCCTTTAAAAAAAAAAGTTACCATTTTTTTCTTAATCCTAAAATTTGCATTGTGCCTGTAAATTTAAGTTTTCAAATAGGATAATTATTGCACTAACTAGAAGCAACTAGACTGCTGGGATGATTGTGAATTTGACTAATGCTTTGTGAAACTGGACCGTTGTATTTAATTTTTCCTTATTTAAGATTAGATAGATCAATTCTCCTTATATATATATATATATATACATACATTTAAAAAGTACAGTAACATATTTCCATAATTTATGTTGAAATAGGGAGACATAGTTATGCCCAAAATGGGTTTTCCATCAAGAAAATTCTCGTAACGTTCAGTTCGATACAGTATGTTTGCAATAAGATGACAAATGAATTAAAAGAAAATATTATTTAGTTATGTCAATTTTGAAGGTACGCTCATTACTTAGTAATATAATATGATTGGATTTTTTTTTTTAATTTATTACTTAATAGATACTTTATCATAACCATTCGCTAAGTGTGGGATTTGATTAGGCTTGTCCCCGATTGGAAAATATAGATGTATTTCTTTTAAATTATGTTGGGAAATATCGATAATTATAGTAAACTTTTACTCAAAGGAATGCCAATTCTTCGTTTTTTGTTAGGATATTGGCTGTCTCAATAAAATCTTCCAACAACATAATTGGTATTAACAAAACCAACATAATTAAGACTTAAAATGTTAGAATTAAAAGTCTCATAAAATTATTTTCAAATTTTGACAGCATAAAGGTTCTATAAAATCCTCTATACTTGTTTATTTCCAAATCGACATCTCTAAATATCGACAGGAAAGTCTGATCCACTATCATCCTCCCCGTAGTCCACAAAGACATGATATCCAAATAAATCATTCAATACCTCATCTTCACTTGTTCCTTAGAAAGATTAAAAAAAAAAAAACATGAGCAAAAAAAGCCTAGTATGACAAACCACAAATACAAGCACATGAGCACATATCAAACATAATCATATAAAATCTATTCTAATTCATCAAACATAGGTTATTACCTTTTTAATAGCCAGCAAATAGCACAATTTAGAATCATCTGTAGTCCAGTCCAAAACTTGGAGTAACTCATGACTCCATAAAAACACACAGTATAGAAAATAGGTAATATATACATATATTGGTGGTGGATACTCTCCAAACACCCAATGTTATCATCGCACAACTCATAAACTACATAAATCATTTTTGTGTGTAACTCTACTAGGGACAATGACATACATAGATCATCAGGGCGTCAGCGTTAGTATCACAGTCTGTCTGGTCTTTACTAACAACAGCTAAACACAAGCAACAAGCAAATTTAATTAGAAACTAAAGAGAATTAAGTCAATTTATCAATACTAAGCCTACAAGTACATACAACAAGTAAGGTAAAGTCGTACTTGAATCAATTTCTAGGAATAGAACTGTGATTCACTAAAACCCTAATCACATAAATAGAAATGATTTTAATACATATCTTCCATAAAATAAAATTAATTCAAACATCACCTAAAACCCTAATCTCAACATAGTTATAATTCCATACCTTTCTCCTTAACTAGGACACAAAATTTCTCCAATAGAACATATTCCCTCAACAATCCTTCCAAATCCTAGAATTTCATTCAATACAAATCAAACCAAATTCAACAGAAATCATTTCTATAAAATCATAAGGGTTAAGAACATCTAAACTTACCTAGAATTCGATTCTTAATCCTTCTTGATCTCCAAAATCAAAATCTACAAGCAATATAGGTTTTTCTTCAATTTCTCCTTCAAAACCAATAGAAATCCTAAGGAATTGATAGCATCCTTTAAATCTTAAGGAAAGAAGGAGATTCACTCACCTTGATCTTGATTTCTCAATCTCCCTTAATGCTAGGATCATGCATAGAGAGGTTTTTCTAGGTTTATGAATGTTTGTGGAGAGGAAACATAAGGCTAGGTTATAAAGAAATTCATGAAAACTTATCATTTCCCAAACAGGAAAAGCTAGTGGTGTTGAACAAAGGCCTGTGGCATTGATCAAAGGCCGGCGGCATAAATTACAAAGCTAGAGACCATTTGCTCTCGAACCAAATTTTCTTACATGTAGGTCAGCATGTACGTCGGCGGCGTATATGCTAAAGCTAGCAGCCTACTCCACTCAGACATAATTTTTCATTTTCAAAGCCGGCTTCTACACTAATTGAGCCACAGCACATATGCCGGTAGTGTTGGCCTACTAGCCAGCTTCTAGCTGCAAAATTCCAACTTCAACTACTTCTCTGTCATTTGACAAAACAAATAACTTTATATTATGGTAGACCATAAAACCCTCTTATAATGTATCAAACACTTTTACCCTTTTTTAATAAATTATTTATCTATATATTACATATTTTATTCCACTTTTATAAAGCCAATCAAGCGAGTCATTGGAGACAAGACTTATCTAATAATCTATTGTTACATCCATTATTTTAACAACTGAAGAACTTTTTTTTATGGCATAATCAACTATGAAACAATATCTTAAACTAAATTTGCTAAATAGGAAATACATTCCAGGGAAACAAAAAGCCTAGATAGAGAGTGTGAAATAACTTTACCTCAGGTAATGGGAAGCTGATTTGCAAAGATGAAGACAACACACAACAAAACTGGCTAAAGTTTCAGCACCCTTTACATTATGCTTTAATTAAAAAGTACCATGCTCTGAATTTTCTTTTTACAATAGGATTAGACTAAATTTTTAAAAGGTTTTATGATGATGGGATTTGGCATTTTAACTAGAGATTATACAAGTTCAACTAGTTGAGCAATTATAGAAGAATAAAAACTATTTAGAAAAAAGTAAATACTACAACAGACCCATTAACTTTCAAAAGATGACTCTATAAAATGCATCAATGTGAATGAGCTTACAAATAACCAATATAGGAGGAAACATTTTCTTGACAAAGAATGACAAGCATAATCATCAAAAGTTGAACACCTGAAACTCAAGCAACACAAACTCCAAATCATCAAATCAAATGGTAAGATCTTACCTAAGGCTTTTAAGGTTGGCTAAATCATAACTATATCAAAGTTTCAAGTTCATGTTTATTTACTTGAATACACTCACTGGTAAAAATATGCCTTGATGAGGTGAATTTTTTCAACTCAATAGGCTTAAATTCGATCTCATTAAGTCTATTAAGGTGAAACTTTTGCCTCAAAATTACGCATCTGGAAGGTTGTTGTGTTAGGAAATTGGAGGCGAAAATTGCTCACATAGAAAATGAGGCAAAAATCGCCACAAATTTGGCCAGATGAGGTGAAATTTGCCTCACCAGATGATGTGGTAGCCGCCCATGTATGAGGCAAAAATGGCCTCATGTACCTAAAGGTGTGGCAAATTTCGCTTCTTTCTAGATTATATTAAAAAAATAAAAAGTTGTAATATTAATATTTTTATCAATGACTCACAGGACATAACAAAGTTCAACACTTGATTAAAAAGAGAAGCGCTAAACAACAAAACTCAAAAATATGAGAACATGCAATTCAAATCTTTACATCTTTAATGCTAATTTTTTGTATCATATTGTTAGTATGATGTAGGTGAATTCATACACATGTTAGATAAATGTAGAAAGTAAAACTTCAAAACCTAAGCTAGAAAATGACCATGTGTGTCAAAGATGCTTATTTGTGCAGCATAATGTAGATTAGCTAATCCTCATCCGGCTAGATGTCATTGTTTTTTTTTTAAATCCAATTGTCAATCTGCCAGTTTTCAATGAGTGTAGATTGACCCCTAAATTGAAGTATTTAAAAGGTATTTGAGTAATCATGGGAGTTGTCAAACCTATGAATACCTCATCCCAAAGTCCATCCCAAAATCCATGTTGGAATTTCAACCACCATGAAACCAACTTTCATGAAAACTACACAACACTTAAGATCTCTAATTCATGATAGAATTAATTTCGAACCCATACATCCTCTCCTAAAACAATTTTGTGGTATGAATCTTGACAAAACCCATAATCCGTTGCCAACTCTCTCAACTTGCCTTTCTACTTCAATAATATCATACTATATCCAACTCACTTATATATATATAATATATATATATTATAAGCATATTCATGCCTTTAAATCTGTATATATAATAAAAAAATTCATTGTTAAACTATAAATAAAATAAATTTTTCTTTTCACAACAACAAAAAAAAAGTTTTTGAATTTCGATCATAAATTAGATCTCCATAAAAATAAAGAATTACTAGGGGATAGCGCACTATGCATGTGCTACAATAAATAAAAATTATTAAAAATATAAAATAATAAATTATCCTAAAGTAATTATTAGCAAAATTAAAATATACACATATGTTATTGTTTTTCGTATGTGACCGTTTCTTTTTGTCCTCACATTAAATTTGTCATTGTGCAAGGGAGTTTTTCCTAATTGGCTAAATTATTGCAAGGGTAAATTCATGGTTTCTACTTCTTCTTCTTTTATCCCTCTCTCTCTCTTATAAAAAAATTTTATAATCCAACATTCAAATTGATGTCGCTTCCCTTAATATGTTCTTATTTTAATGCATAGTTGTATGAGAAAGAAGATTAACCCATGCTTTAAATCAAACTTGCATGAGACAAAAGATAAGCAAAACAATTTCTATTTTAAATGAGTTTAAAGTGAGATTTGGATACCAAAGTAATTGACAATAACATGGGTGAACGAAGTGGATATGATTGAGTAACTGAATTTTATATAGAAAAATAAAATATAATATAAGATAAGAATATAAAAGTCTAAAGAAATCGAAATAGGCTTTCTATCTTTAATAATATAGATACGTACTTCAACATTTTTAGAAATTTCCTATAATAACTCGTTTTCCTTACTATTTTTTAGACTATACCATTATGTTTTTAAAAGAAAATGTAATTTTTACGTTATATATAATTTGCATAATAAATTTTATATAATTTGCTAAATTATTAACAGTAAAATAAATAGAGAATGAGGTACTTCTATTAATAAGGGTTAAATGACTTACTGCATTTTTTTATTGTATTGTTTTTTTTTCTTTTGTCCATGAATAATTTTTTGTGGGGTAAAATATTATTATTATTTCAATTTCTATACCCATTTAAGAGGGAATATAAAAAACCCATATGTGGTTTTTTTTTTTATTCTCTTGCATTAAGGAATAAAAAGATTCCTAGTAATAACTAATAAATATACACCATCCATTTTTCAAGTAAATGAGGTAATAGGTAGATTCTTAAGAATAGTTTTTCTATCCTCTCTATTACCTCAAAGTAAAGATGTAATTTCCCAAATTTTTACATGAGCCAAATTCTTAGTAGTTGCCAAATTTGATAATAAAATTCTACGAATTTTAAGACAATATTATAAAACTTACTCCTAATAATCTTTCGTCTATTAATTTTATAGTTGAACAATTGTATGTAGTTGTCCTAAACTCACTATATATATATATATATATATATATATATAGTGAGTTTAGGACAACTACATACAATTGTTCAACTATAAAATTAATAGATGAAAAGATTATTAACAGGACTTGGCAACATTTTAAAGACAAAAAAAAAATAAATTAAAATAAATAAAACATGTCAGCATTCTAATTATAGCATAAAAAAAATTCTAAATGCACATTGGATTTATTTTCTTTCGACTTTAATGTAATCACGTATAAATAATCTCCCTATTGCTTGGAAATGAATAAAATTTTGGTAAGATTTAGTAATACCCTGATAAAATACCTAATCAAACGTCTAACTATGATATAACCCAAGTACGTGACAGATCTACTAGAAATAGAAAGATACCAGAAAGACTCAAAGGTTTTGTATTCTAGTACAATAGAATAACAGATTTTACACATTTTACAGCTGTATCTAGCATAGATAGTAGTTTCACATGCAGAAATAATAGATTTCAGTTACATGCAAGTTGGAAGTACACATGTATGCATAAATACAGAGAAAGAAATAGAATAGGATCACGAGTTTTACATCCTAAAATAGTGTTGTCTCTGGATTGTGGACTACTCTAAAAAGCTTGAGCTTTCTTTGTCCTGCAAGAATCAAACAAATACCATTAGAGAGTTACAAACCCCAGTTTTACAAAGAAGAGTCGAGAGAGAGAGTTTAGGGTTAGGAACATATCTATCAAGAGTGTGTCATGAAGAGAGAGAAAGGAAGATAGGTGTTAATACTCTAGGTTAGACCGAGCAAGTAGAGTTTTAACAATTTTTGGTGCTCTTGTTCTTTGGTTATGGCACTTAAAACTCATTCCTTAGCTTAAGCTACTAACATGGATTTTTTGAAATCCACATTACTATCATTACAAGACTCCATTACTTAACTTAGTGTTTGACTAGAGAAAGTGGAGGGGAATCAAAATCAAGACCAGCAACCATCATCTAATAATCAGGCATCCAATGCTTCTCTTGATTCATCATCTTCACATGATACAGATTCTTTTTGGAAGGTTTGAAATTGGAGATTTCCAAATTTTTTGGCGAAGATGTCCTCGGTTGGACATTCAAAGTCGAACAATTTTTCGACTTTTATCATATTGATGCCACCCAGTGACTTATCATAGCACCTTTTGCTAAGGAAGGAGATGCCCTCCAATGGTACAAGTGGATGTACTTAAACAAGAAACTTAGTACCTGGTCTAAGTTTTTAGAGGCTTTGACTGCTCGTTTTGACCCAAGTGCCTTTGAGGATGTCCAAGGTCTTCTTTCTAAGTTGACCCAAACTACTTTTGTTATTAAGTATCAATCCTAATTTGAAGCTTTAGCGAACCGCACAGTGGGACTTTTGGATTCATTTTTATTTAGTTGTTTCATTTCTAGACTCAAACCTGCACTACGTAGAAAGGTTCAAATTGCACGACCAAAGGAGTTAGTTGAAGCCATTTGGCTTACTTGGATGTTTGAAGATAAGTTAATGGATCAATATCGTGCTTTTAAACCATATTCTGTTCCATCTAATATGCAAACTCATAATAATAATACCCTACAATTTAGTAAACCCTACCATAATTTTGTTGCATCAACTAGTCATGATGTTTCTATTGCCAGTAATAATATGCAGCCTAAATCATTACCTATCAAAAGATTAACACCTAAAGAAGTGCAAGCTAGGCATGAAAAAGGGTTGTGCTTCAATTGTGATAAGAAGTTTAGTAGACAGCATAAATGTAAAGCTAGATTTTTGGTTCTTTTATTTGATGATGAATTGTTTGATGCTATTGTATGCAGACATAGTATGTGATGATGTTGCATGTACAATTAGTTATCATGCTATGAGTGGAGATATGGTTCCTTACATTAAGATTTTTTGGTAAATACATCATTTAGCTGTGACTATTTTGATTGATTTGGGTAGTACACATAATTTCATTCAAGTTAAAGATGCTTCTTATTTGGTCTAGTCATACAACCCTCCCTACTTTTCCATGTTAGGGTGGGAATAGCCAGAAGCTATGTTGTGATGGTTATCGTTCGAAATCATTGCTCAAATTCAAGGAGTGGACTTTGTCATTCTTGTTTTATTCTTCCTATCCAGGGTGCTAATTTGGTTCTTAGAGTTCAGTGGTTACAAGAATTGGTCTAGTTACTATCAATTACTTGATTTAACCATGTAATTTCAATTTAATGATCGCAAGGATAAATTGATTGGTAATCAACTTGCCACAAAATCAAATCACTCATCAACTCAAAAAGACTTTTGCAAGTTGATGTGTGGCCTCATACTTTCAACTAGTGGCTCAGAGGTGCGATCAGTCAGCGATATCTACCAGCAACACTTCCATTGAGGATGTATTGGACAAATACTCTCATAGTTTTTAGAAACCTTCATCATTGCCTCAACTACATGATATTTAACATCGTATTCATCTCAAAGCTGGTGTCTCAGCCATTTATGTTCGCCCCTATCGTTGTCCACATTTCCATAAGAGTGAAATTGAGAAACAAGTTAAAGATATGTTGACTCAAGGATTAATACAGTGTAGTAACAACCCATTTTCTTCTCCTGTCCTATTGGTTAAGAAAAAAGATGGAACACGGCGTTTCTGTGTGGACTATAGGGCCCTCAATGAAGCCATTGTGAAAGATGGATTTCCAATACCCACTATTGATGAACTTATGGACGAACTACATGGTGCTACTATTTTTTCTAAATTAGATCTTAGAGCTAGTTATCATCAAATCAGAATGGATCCTAGTGATGTGGAGAAGGCAGGCTTTAGGACTCATGAGGGCCATTGTGAGTTCTTTGTTATGCCTTTTGGCCTTTGCAAAGCAATAATGAACAACATTTTTAAACCATACCTATGACAATTTGTCATAGTGTTCTTTGATGACATTTTGATCTGTAGTGCTACTTTAGAACTGCAACTTGTACATTTAGACATAGTACTATCACTATGGGCTAATAGAACAATGTTTTTTGAAGAAGTCTAAATGTGTTTTTAATCAATCTAGCATTCAATACTTAGGACATTTTGTGAGTAAAGATGGTGTTCAACCTAAACCAAGTAAAATTGTAGCCATTTGTAACTGGTCTGTTCCTTCTAATCTTAGGCAACTGCATGCATTTTTTGGGACTTTCTTGGTATTACAAACGTTTTGTCATATCATACGCTAGTATGCTAGCCCTCTCACAGACCTACTTAAGAAAGAAGAAGTCTTTAAGTGGACTGAGACAACAGATAGGGCTTTTCATAAGTTAAAAGAATCTTCATTCAATGCCTATCTATTGATCTTACCCAATCTTTTACTATTGAGAATGATGCCTCTGGGTCTAGCATAAGGGTTGTGTTATTACAAGGAGGATACCCCATAGCATTCTTTAGCAAGAAATTCCCACTACATTTGTTGAAAGCATTTACCTATGTTCGGGAACTGCATGCAATTTTTGAAGCAGTTTGCAAATGGCGCTAGTATTTGCTAGGTTCTCATTTTCAAATACAAACAGATCATAAAAGCCTTAAGGAACTTCTCACTGAAGTCATTCAGACACCAGAACAACATAAATATTTGACCAACCCACTTGGTTATGATTACTCTATTGTGTATAAAGCTGGCAAAGATAATGTAGTGGCAGATTCTTTATCTAGGCAATATGACAATGTTTTCTATCATCTTGCTTGTTCTATGCCACAGTTTACTTTTGTTGACAAGCTTAAGGAGGAGTACACTACTTTACCAGCTTTTCATAAACTTATTTCTTATTTGAATGCTGGTGTTACTCTTAAATGGACTTTATAATGGCTTAATGGTTTACTTTGTCAAGGATAGTAGCTATTTTTGGTACCATCTTCTACTTTTATTCCCTCCTTATTACATAAATATCATAGCATATCCTCAGGTGGCCACTTTGGCATTTCAAAGACTTAAAAAAGATTGGTGTCTCAATTTTTTTAGCCAGGTATGAAATCTGATGTAGAACAATTTGTTCGAAGTTGTTTAGCTTGTCAACAAAATAAATATCCCATATGTCATTGGCAGCCTTTGCCATTACCAGAGTAAGTAGGGAAGACATCTCTATAGACTTTGTTATTAGCTTACCAAAGTCTTAGTGCTACATGTTATGTTGGTAGTAGTTGACTGGTTGTTTAATAGTGTCATTTACGCATTGGAGTCTCAATTTAGTGCTACTACAGTAGCTCAATTGTTTTTGTAAATTGTTGTCGAACTTCATGCTTTTCCCAAAAGTGTGTGATGGACAGAGATCCTATTTTGTAAGTTATGGTAAGAACTTTTTCGGTCAGTAGCACAAAGTTATTCACTAGTAGTGTTTACCATCCTCAGTTAGATGGGCAAACTGAGGTATTGAATCGAGTATTGCAACAATATTTGAGGTACTTTGTTTTAGATAACCTAAGGACTAGGTTCTTTATATATCATGGGCAGAGTATGCATATAACAGTTCTTATCATGAGGGTGCTCAAATGACCCTTTTTGAGGTGGTATATGAAGAAAGTCCCTACTATCCCTATGTTTTTTAGGGGACAATAGAATTTAGCTACTATTGAACATGATTTAGTGGTCAGAGCCAAACTATTGAGCTCTTTGAAAGCTCATTTGCTGTCCACCCAGGAGAGAATGACACAGGCAGATAAACATCACATAGATGTTCAGTCAGGTGGGCGATATGGTTTTTGTTCATTTACAACCTTACCGAAAAACCTTTGTGGTAGGGATTATCACAAACTCTCCAAGAAATATTATGGTCGAGTTCGTAAGAAAGTTAAGTCTGTTGCTTATGAGTTGGATCTACCTGAGAGGTCTCGAATACATAATGTTTTCCACTTATCCTGTTTGAAATCAGCTAAAGGGTCTCTTTTTCCTTCCTTGGAGTTGCCTTCTTGAGCTTATCATAATAACCCCATTTTGGAGCCCTTATGCATCTTAAACTCTCGAGTTATTCTACGATAGGACCATTGACTTTTTCAAATATTAGTCCAGTGGACAAGAGTACCTCCAGAAGATTCTAGCTTGGAGGACATAGATTCTTTCATACGTATTTACTCACAGTTTCACATAGAGGATAAGGTGTTACTTTCAGAAGGGGAGCAAATTGATACAACCCAAGTATGTGATAGATTTACTAGAAACAAAAAGATCTGGAAAGACTCAAAGATTTTGTATTCTAGTATAATAGAACAACACATTTTACAGTTGTATCTAGCGTAGATAGTAATTTCACATGTAGAAATAAGATATTTCAGTTACATGCAAGCTGAAAGTACACACGTATGCATAAATACAAAGAAAGAAATAGAATGGGATCACGAGTTTTCCATCCTAAAACAGTGGTGTCTCTAGAGTGTGGGCTACTCGAAAAATCCTAGCTTCTTTATCTTGCAAGAATAAACAAATACCATTAGAGAATTACAATCCCTAGTTTTACAAAGAAGAGTCAAGAGAGAGAGAGTTTAGGGTTGGGAACATATCTGTCAAGACTGTTTTGTGAAGAGAGAGAGAAAAAGATAGGTTTAAATACATCGGGTTAGACCGAGTAAGTAGGGTTTTAACAAACTGTGTAATTAAATTATAATTAAACTAATGAGCTAAAAATTATGAATATGTATTATATATATATATATATTCTATATAACTTCCCAAACATATTGCAACGAAGATAGAAGAAAAAAATTGCATATAGACTCTTTAACCTTAGCTATTACACACTAGACACTAATCAACCAATAGGCCCTAATGCCTACATAAGGAAAACTTCATATTCCAAAGAAGTAATTTAAGGAAGACTCATTAAGAAAAGTCATCAAAGGAAATTTTATGATTATTGATCCCTCGAATAAAAATTATTCAAATACTAGTTATATAAAATTAATTATCAAAATACTGACATAAAATCGCATGTTAAACAAGCATTTTGCGAATTTGTATATGAATCTCATATTGAAGATGCGATTCATGAAGAAAGATGAATCACCTATTAAAGATGTGATTTGTGTGCAAAATAAGTGAATCATCCTTTCAAGATGCAATTCATCTTAAAAAATTATGAAATGCTTTTTGAAAATACGATTTAGCATTGTATAACTTTTGGCTAAATCGCATCATTAAAGTGTGTTTCAAATGTAAATTTGTGAAATACCTCTTTAATATACGATTTTGCATCGGTATTTGTGTAATTATTTTTGTCTAATTTGTATTTATGTAATTTTTTTTATAAAATTGGTAGATAGGTATTTCACTCGAAGTCATTACAATAACTTCATCAAAATAATTGTCCCAATCCTACTTTTTGAGAAAAGAAAACTAATTTTAATAATTTAATTGTAAACACAACAAAATATCTTCTTTGTTTATCATTCCTAATTTATATCAAGACAAATAAAAAGTTGCAAGTTTCCTTTAATTTGATGGTTCTAATAATTATTAAAAATATATTATATTAATATTTTGAAGTTTTGACTTGTCACAATTGCTACTAACCTAATACAGAATTACGAAAATTCTATATTAAGCGAGCATAGAAGATACTTGAGGAGGAGGAAATGACTATAGTTCATATATATATATATATAATATATAATATGCGCCATGGATACTGGACTAAATAATAGGAATGTGAAGCATCTAAATTAAATAAGAAATTTTGTAGGTAACATAAGCCCTAAAATGCACACCAATTTTTTTTTTTTTTTTTTTTAATTTCGAAAGCCAATAGTTTATAATTAGTTTGTCTATAAATTGACAAGCAATGACATATTCCATAAACTTCTTGAGAAAAAGAGAGAGAGAGAAGATAATGAAAGAAAGAAGAAAAAAAGAGATAATAGAAAAGAAAAAATGATTTAGGTATTGAATATAATGTTTAGTTGTATAACCAAATAATATATTATATAGATATTAAAAATACAATTCAAAAACTTTAAAGTTAGAATTATGAACATAAACTTATGAGTTTAAAACCACAATGGCTAGACATGTAAACGAACCAAATCCAATCAATGATTTCAAATATAGCTAAATATTGTTAAACTACAACTTAAATGTTAAAGGATGATCGCAAACCGTATAATTACCTAAAACCACAATTATAAAATTTACCTATATTATTAAACTAATATATTAATCTGACTATAAATTAAATAAAAGTAAAACGTGGAAGCTCATCATGTTACGTCGAAAACATACTCACTAAATATCCTTGTTATTTGGCCAAAAAAAATATCCTTGTTAAAACCAGCCATATATATATATATGCTTCTTAAGAAACCTATTAAGTAAATACTTATATTATCACATCAACACAAGTGATGCCTTCACAATGACATCATTACCTTCTCGAAGCAGTTGGCTATATTATAAGAAAAATAAAAGCTTCTCCTCTTCCTCAAGTATTACTGTCCATAACCACAACCACCCCACCCCCACCCCCACCCCCACCCCAGTTAAGCTAACTTCACGAGGAAAATAATAGCCACTATATACTACACCATCATTTTCCTTTTTCTTTCCTTTCAAAGCGCTACCATTATGGACCTCCTTCTGCTGCCTCTTCATATGTCCCTTCTTGATTTGCTTCTTCATTTTATGTTTCTTTTTTTTTTTTTTTCCTAGCCAACATTCATACCAAAAACATAACACACAACACACTTTTATTTCCTCGTTCAATTTGCCAACTGATCTACTAGGAGAATCCCATCCAACCAGTTGCTGCAACTCTAAGGAGTAATCAAATATAAGCTAAGTTGAATGCCACTTAAACCATTTAATTGCAAGTTTCGGTAATTATAGTACTAAACCCTTGAAGAACATCCCAACGGCATCCTGTGTAAGCTTCAGCTGTACATAGGAGAAGAAGGGCACCATTGCAATTTACATGGGCACTAAGGTAATTATCTCTTACATTATATTATTATTAGCAAAGTTTTTAGTAGTGAATTTATGATTGAGATTTTTGGAATTAGTGAATAATAGTAACCTCAATCTCGGATAGCTATTAGAGCATTGGTGATCTTGTTGGATTGGTTGAATAATCTAAGTAGAGATAATATTGATTGAACAATCACCAACTGAAATTGTTAGCCGGATGAAAGCATTGAAATTATCATCGGGTATATTATTGTTGGCCAAAATGAGATGTGATGGGGGTGCTTATGATAGAAATATTATTTATCCTTGAAAACTAAAATTGGTAAAATGGATTTGCTAGTGTTGATCATGACTCTTGGTTTAGTAATAAAAGGAGAAATGGTAATGCTCAACTTGCAATGTTAATTGTATCGATAATGTTACTTATTATAAAATTAAGGAAGCTAAGTAACTACTATTCATGATAGACTAGAGATAGTATATAGTGATAATAATATTTGACTTAATATATGGTCCATGAGAGTAGAACTGTTAGTATTATGATTGCTGAATGAGGATTATTAAATGAAGGAGATTGTTACACCAATTAGTGCTATGACTTGATTATGGTTAGGAAAGAAAGACTACGTAGCCAAATTTCTATTTTGGAAATGGAAACATTGACATTAGGAACCGGAATTAAGGAAAAAAAATTGAAGAATAGAAATTACTTCATGATGTTAGAGTTCTCCATTGTAATTATTATTAAACACAACTAAAGTATTGAAGAGAAAAAGGAATTAAATGATAAAAAAAAAAAATTCATATTCCCTTTCCTTCTATGGTGAGTGGAAACACCCAAGATGGATAGGAAAAAGTTTACTTAATCTTACCTTCTTCTTTTTTTCCTTTTTAAGTGATAGAAATTAGGTAATTTCCCAATCTCTTTAGTTAGCCTACACCACAAAAGGCAACAGTAGAGTCATCAAGCATATTAGGATGCATGAATTGATGCATAAGAGTAATGAATGTATAAAACCGCAAATAAGGAAATAACGTTACATAAATAATTGGAAATATGGATGGTTGAAAATCTTTAAACAAAGAAACAAGAAAAATAACATTATAAAGGAAAGGACATGGTGGCTTCTGTAGGAATTATGTAGGCCATCTTTGCTTGCTTTATTTATGGAAAACTGCTAATTAATTAGAGTTACAAAGCAATATTAACGCATATATAAATCTAAGCAAGGGATTAGTGTGTTACTATTAGTAAGGCTATTATATGTATTAGAGAGGTTTTATTACAAAATACTATAAAAAGAAAGAGCGCTATTCAAAGTATTGAGATTTAGAGGAAATTTCAAAAATATTAGAAAAGAAGGATTATATATATATATATCCGACCATAATATAACGAAAAAAATAGGAAACGTATGCTCTTTAGAAAAAATCAAGATAACACGATTTAATGTCCATATGGAGTCGAGGTAGAAAAAATAATAATAACAATTAAAATTATAATGTATGAATTACAATAGGAAAGACTTAGATTGAATCATTAAATTCATTCATGATGGAAATTAGGAATACATATACTTATGTTGTTTTTAGTCGATAAGAGGAAGAATGATTTTTCATGGACATGACGAAAGAATTCAAACTCTCTTTTTTTTTTTTTTTAAAGATTAATATAGACTTTACAATTAACTATATATGTTTTAGTCAAGGCAAAAAATTTAGTTATATGGAAATATATTATACATCATAGATTATATGTGACTATAGAGATAAGTTAATTTAGTTTAGGTCCTTACAAAATCAAGAGGTATAGATACTATTATAGAACTGTTTAACCTCCAAGATTTATGTGAAGTGCATCATAGGAAAGATCAAACCCAATGAAGGTGATATCCTTGTAGAAATGAGTTTTAAAACCATATTATAAACGATTAAAGGATAGATGCATGTTGACTAGTTCAAGTTCAAAAAAAAAAAAGTCTTGGATAAATACTATTGATAAGTTGTAATTTCACCTTTATTTTAGAAGGATATATTGAGCTTTAATAATGATTTTTATGAATAATTATATGAAAATGGTACTTAATTAGTTTAATTGTTGATTTTAAGTTTTAGAAAATGATTTAAGCCTAAAAGAAGGAATTTGGATGATTAAGAGCAACTTTTATTCAAAATGAAGGGATTTGGAAAATTGCAGCTCTACACAAGAGGCTACACAAGCTTGCTTATGTTGGAAACATAATAGAGCACACAAGAGTCAACACAAGTGATGCAGAGATTTGTGCGAGGAGCAAAAGGGCATTCCATTTACCACACGAGAGAGAACACAATTTATGTTTGAGTTCGTGTAGACATCAATTTCAAGTGTGAAACGCTATTTTCCAAAGTACACGAACGACAATATTAGTTTGTGTTGAGATTCATGTTGAAAATAGAGACATATTTTTTCATCCTTCTCCAAACTTATTTCAAAAGATATTGTCAAGATATGTCTTATACTTCATCATAGCACGTGGAAGAGCTGAAATAAAGAAATAATCTCCTACTTTGATTAGGAAAACAAGATTTACTAGGGCCATAATAAGTAAGGAAAGAAAGTTTGGATTTATGAAAATCAAAGATTTGAAAAGATTTAAAGAAGATATCAGATAAAAGCATATCTAGTGAAGAAATATGACCAAGATATGAGTCAAGCATGCAAAATGAGTCTTTTAGAGTGAGGATGTCAAGATTAATAAAGATTTGTGAAGATTTGAAAAGATTGTAAGGGATTCCACTTTTGTTCTATAAATAATTTGTTGATCTCTACTGTAAAAGAAGAGAGAGAGAGAGAGAGAGATGTTTTAAGATATAGGATTTATTGCTCTTAGTGCTTTGATTGTTTTATCCATGGAAGAGCAAAGAATTATTACTCTAGCATTGAAAAACCCTGCTTTATTTATGTAGCTAGGATTTATTAGTTTTTAATGATAGGTTTGTTTTTCTTGAATTCATTTGTCTTCTTATTGCTATTAAATTAATATGTACCAGTGTATTAATTTAATTATTAGATTTTATATAGGTTTATTGAGAAATTTTTATATGAATAAATCCTGCATGGATAAAAAGAGTTGCATGCACACCTAGAGATAGAGTACCATAGTTCTTCAGTATTAGAATTAAAGTCTAAATTTATGTTTTATTTCTAATAAGAGATTCTTTGTTATTTAATGCAATTTCTAGATTGTTGTTAATTGAAAAGATTTCAATAGACTAATCTAGGGTTTGAGGTGTAGTGGTCTTGAGAAAGATATTAAACTAAATTAGGAATCTTCTGGTTTAAGGTAATTGATCTATGAATTGAAATTATCTTTTTAGGGTTAAAGTTACATAATAAGTAGTGGTGATTAGAAGGATTAGAGTAAACTATGAATTTGATATTTTAAGAAAAGTATTCTCGAATATTGATATTGATATTGATATTTTATTAATAATAAGTGAGATCATTAATATTTTTAGGTTAGATAATAGGATTAAGGTGATTACTAGTACTTGAAAGATATCCCTGAGGAACCATACCTGATATTAATTGCTATACTATATTCTGATTGGTATAATTTCCATTTAGGGTGATCATAGGATAGGATAGAAATTAGATTTTAATTTAATCATAACTCTACATCAAGTATACATACTTGGGATACATGGTGGATTATCTTAGAAGTGGGAAAACCTTAGAAAAACATCAAAACAAAAAGAAAACTGTAATAACCCAAAATAGTATACCTCAAATATAAAAACCATGAAGTAAATAATATGAAACTTTGGAAATGTTTTAAAAGAAATCACAAAAATAATTCTAAATTTTTTCGTGCTTAAAAATATTAAAAATGCAAACAATCTAAATATTGATTAATAATTTGAATTGATTTCAATAAAACTTGAAGATATTATTTTCCATAGTTTTACGCAATCGATTACTGATAATAATATAGTCACATAAGAAGATAACCTAATTTTGATTTTAATAAAACAATGGTCATTTGGATATATATGTAAAGAACGAAAATGGCACATCTTGATTTTAATCCTGTCAAGATGATCACGTTAATGAAAATTATAAAACTAATACCTTTAATGATTAAAGGAATATGAGCATTGTATATTTTATATACATATTGATATAATATATATATATATATTCAGATAAGAATAGAAAAGCAAGTCCATAACCTTCAATTGTGGAGTTTGTCGTGTTGGGTGAGTCAGTGTTGTATTGTCCTTGTCATGTCAAGTTAAGAGACAAGTCAAGTCCAGTTGTGTTGTCTATTGTCTCTAGTCTTTTGTCTTTATTGAGTCTAAGTCTTTTCTCAAAAAAAATCAAGTGAAGGTTGAAAGCACTAAATTTATTCTTATTGATTATATATGCTCTATTGCATAAAACATCAGTTGTGCAAAGTTAAGGAAACATCTAAATCTAGAAATATTTTGTAGAAAATTAAAATAGCAAGAAATTCAAATAAATGTGACAAAATATCAAAACCACGTAATCATACTATCTGTAGTATATAAACTTAATAAATAAGAATGTTTAACAAAGGAATCAATATTTCTTTAAGGAATGAAAAATTATAAGAAAACTTGAAATTAAAACGTAAGTTAGAATTTGAACTCTGGTAATTTAAATAAGCCAAGTAAAATGATTAATAAGACAAAACTAAATAATTTGTCTTCACCAAATAATAAGTGAATTAAATTAGATTTGAGATTTTGTACATTCCCTTTTCTTAGCCAATTTGCTATAAGTATCTTTTCAACATTACAGATCTTTTATCTTTTATATATTTAAATCAAATTTCCTTTCTTTTTATTCTTAAATCTCTAAACTTTTGGAAGAGTCAATTTATATGTTTAGTAAAATTGTAATATAAAAATAAACAGATTATAGTGAAGAGTAATATCGCAATATATGATTGTCTAAGAGGTTAATTTTGTCATGTAACAGTTGGATTTGAACTGAAGGAAGTTGTTCGTGAAGAGCAAGAAGGGGTAGACTTAGGCCAGCTTTAAGCCGCTAGCTTTAGGTGCAAGGCTAACAGCTTTTATGGGTGCATCGCCGGCTTTATATCGGCTTTGGAGCTTCAGGAAGTTTGCAAGAAAATTTGTAAAAGATGGCCGCACATAATGAAAGCCGAACTAAATTTGCCAGCGTATGTATCAAGGTCGTCGCTTTCTGTTGGCTTAGCTGGTTCTATTGCTTGATTCGACTCTAAGATACCTCTGAGCCGCCAGCTTAGTTCTAAATTATATTTCCACGAAATAAAACATCCTTTTTTGTGTTAGGGTTTCCTCATTCTTATATATATATCCCAAGGTCTTTAGCTCTCTCCTCCCATCTCTTCTTAAGGAAATTTTAGGAAAGAATTCCTCTCAAATCTCTTTTGGAAGTTATGATTAGATTTTGGTTTACAAAGGTTGTTTTTAAATTGATTTTTGAGGAATCAAGTTGCTGAGACGATTTTGTTGGAGACAAACCATAGGTGTTGCTGGAGTTGTGATTTCTTTGAGATTGAGAAGGATTAAAAATCTCATCCTAAGTAAGGTATAAATCTATCTTATCCTTATGCTACTAAAGAAATAATCTTTTCTGATTTGTTGTTTACATTCTAGAGATTTGGTGGATTGTGAAAAAACCCTAAGTTCTTTTGGAGAAGTTATCTTTCTATGATTAAGGAGAAGATATGATCTAGGGTAGATGTTGCTTATATAAGATTAGGGTTTGGTTTATCTTGAGATCCGATTATGTATATGGTTGTGCTAAGATGGTTTTGTTTATGTGATCAAGGTTCTGTTGATATTAGGGTTTTGTGAAAAAGTTTATTCAAGTACAACGATACCTTGCTTGTTGCTTGTGCTTATAGGGTTAGCAAATAATTTAATTAAATTATATTAGGCATATAAATTAAAGGTGTGCTTCTTATGCTTGGCTTTAGTTAGTAAAGACCACGTAGATTGTAATACTAACGAGGCACCTTGATAATCTTTGTGTGTCATTATCCCTAGCGAAGTTGTACTTGGAGATGATTTTAGTAGTTTAGGAGTAGTACAAGTACAGCATCCAAGTGTGTAGGAGATTCCCAATACTATATATGTATATACTACCTATTTTCTTTTATTGGTTGTTTTTAGGGAGTCATGAGATACTCTAGGTTTGAGACTGAGCTGCAGAAGGTTCTGAGCTGTGTTGTTTGCTTGGCTAAATTGAAGATAACAAATTATGGTTGTTGCGTTAGTTTTAAGTTGTATGTGATATTGTTTATTGCTTTTTCATGTATATGTGTTTCTGGTTTGGTGCACTGGGCGTTTTCGCTCACTCCTTAACTTTTTTTAGGAATAGGTGTAGATCAAATAGTTTATGATTTATCTGGTTTTGATGTATATGTGGACTTCAGGGAAGACGTTAGTAGACCTAATTATCTTACAGATCTCTAGATTGTTTTTGGATAGCTGTTAGTAGTTTGAAACTATGGGAAGTTGTTTTTACAAGTTATATTGAATTTATGATATTTTTGTAAAAACTTTTATTTGAGTTTAGTTGTAATAGGTTGGCTTTAGTTTATGCCAACTAGTTAGTTATGAAGATGTTTTAGTTTTATGATTTCTTTTTAAAGTATCCCTATTTTGAGAGCATTAAAGATATATGATTTTAATTATTGATGGTTTAGAGTTTTAATAGCCTTAACATGTTCTTTTGAAGTGAGGACACATGGTGAGTTGTAATGCCTTTAGGTTAAGGCATTACAACTAAATTGGTATCAAAGCAATAGGTTTTGATCTTAATAGATATAGGCTATGAACTCTTTAAGATGGTGAGCATTGATGAGTGGGGTAGCAATAATAGGTGTTGCTTATCTAACGTAGTTTTGTTTTACCTAGTAGTTATACATATAGATTTTGATCTTTAAGTTGGATTTACCTTTTATCTTATGAAGTGTGTATGTTTATGTTAAAATACCTCCAAGAAGAAGAGCCTCTAATGCTAGTTCCTCCAGGACTGCTGATGAACAATCACTAAAGAACCATCTACCTCTAAATCTAGTCCCTAAGGATTTACTCTCGCTACCCCCAACTCCACCTATAGGACAATAGGTGCCAGTAGATGCTGTCACACCCCGGAGGGTACCCTAAACGTAGCAGTCCACCGCATATAATATTAAAACTAATGAATGATAACCTTAGTCATGCAGCAGCTTCAATATCACATGTAAGGCATGCTTCCAAGATAGTAGAAGACTCGCTAGGGTATTACATTTAAATAGATAATAAAAGCATGCAATAACTTATATAAATAAACATGGAATATTCATTTAGATGACAATCTATTACAATTTCTTGGGGGCATTCCCCCGTCTCAAATAGTCTTGATTAACTAAATTATTAACAAGGTATACATAACTATAACAAAAGCCTACTTTAGATTTTCCTAGAAGTCTATGTTCAAAACTAAATACATATAACTTCTCCCAAAAACTCCTAGTAGCTTTGGCTCATACCTGGCATACTAGGCTCCTTGGTGCCAACCATAGGTAATCGTTCTGTAACAAAAAGCTATGGGGGTATAAGTAAAACTAGCTTAGTGAGATAATTCCCATCAACTAAACATTTCCATATATCAAATAAATATTTAAACAATCATATGAGAATGCACCAATCACATAAGCAAACAAAATACACAAGATTAACCGCAAAATCATATGTAGCATGGATTTTACGCCTTCCATGTCGAGGGTTGGGACGTTACAGGCCCATACGACCATCAATATTTGCAAATTTGCTGGCTTCTGCTTAACCCTGTAGACTTTCCGGCTCCTACTGGCCCATGTAGACTTTCTGGCTCCTACTAGCCACCACTATAACTTCCTCGTTTCCCCACACGAAAATAGTAGTGAAATAACTATGACTCACCAAAATGATATGCATGAATTATTTTCAATATAAGTTTAACCAAATAATGTTGAGTTTAAGTTAAAGGCGATCAAAAACAATATTCATCATATCAATGCAAGAATCACACTTTATTTATCAATTCTTATTTCAATATTCTTAACTTATATTCAACCAATCATATATCCAAATCATACAATAACTGTTCATTTATCTTTTCCTTATTTTCTCGTGCTACTATTTACAAGCACAAACAAGGAAATACAACTCAGTAAAGGATTAACTCACTCCATGTCAGTAGCTCCTAATCAAAGTAGTCTTTTGGGAAAATGATCTTGGTTCCTTCTTCACCTAAACAAGATGAAATACCCACAATGAGTCTTTCATAGAATTTCTATCTCTAAAAACTCTAAATCTATCTTAAAATCACGGTAAAATCAAATTGGAGGAAATTCCAACTTAAAATAGCCATAACTTGCTCATTTTAACTTGGAATTTCGCATATTATATACCATTTTCTACCTATTCGAAATGATCTATCTATTTTTAAAACTATTTTCATCAAACTAATTCATTTGGGTTCCGAAATAGTGGTGATCAGATTCACCATGAATTTTCACAAAACTTGAATTCCTTCTTGTAACAAAAGCTCATTTTAAAGAGATAGATATTAAAATAGTTTGTAAAACCTTTGAAATGTATATACATATATTTATTGACTCATATCAAAGGTATGAAATTAATGAAGTTGTCTCAAACCATAAATTTTTGTAAAAGTAAAGTCTTCTAAAGAAAAGTGGAATTTTTGAAAATTCCTCTTATTTTTGCTGGAGAATATTTCAAGTTATTTTAAATGACTAATTTTCATTTCCTTAGTCTTTTAAATTCCAATAAAATGATTTTATTTTTCTTAGTTCTAATACTTGTTGAAAATAACAACAATTCTATCCTCATAGAAATAATTGCCTTGTTTCTTAAGATTATTCTATTTTCATGAAAGGAATTTCTTGTTTGTCAAACTGTTATTGATGAAAAAGTGAAGTTTTAGTAAAACTTTTGTTTACTTAAGAAGTTCTTTCTATGTAATGTATGTTTGTAAAAATTTCTAAGAGCTCCTCTAGATTTCTTAGAAAAAAAGTTTGTCAAGATAAATCCTTAGTTTTATGAAAAATCACTTCCCATTTTTATTTCTAGAAAAGAATCTCTATTTTAAGAAAACCTTTCCTCATTTATCTTGTTGAGACGAAAATCATTATGTTCATAAATGAATATGAATCATAAAGTTACGAAAACATAAAGAAACGTAATAACTTAAAGGAATAAGCTAGTAAAGAAATAAATAAATATTGGAACCTTAGCTTCATCAAGGTATCCCGGACTAAGAATAGACTAGTCCTAAAAGAAAAGAAAATGTTTTGACTTGATGAGGACAAGTCTAAGACTAGAAAAACTAGTCTTAAAGATAACATGAAAGTAAATAAATTGCAAGAAAATAAATAAATTACAAGGAAAGTAAATAAATTGCAAAACAATTGAGCTTATATGCTCTAAAAGATATATATAGCTACATAGATATATTTAGATAATTATATACATAAAAGAAATTTGATTCATGAACAAAAATAAAATATGAACCTATTGTTGCTTTCTTTAACCTTCATGGTTTAAAAAACACACGCTAAGCTCATGCTAAGTAAATGAACATAAAGAAAACTTGAAGAATTTTTTTTTTTTTTTTTTTTTTTTTTACCTAAGAGAACTAAACATGAGAGAACTTTGGGAGAGAACTCTTGTAGAGAATTTGAGAGAGTAATTTTTGTGTATGGAATGTGTGAAAGAGGTGAAAGGAAGAGGGGATATTTATAGGAAAATGTGGGAGGAAATTTGTGTTAATTAAATAAATAAAAATAAAACAAATTGAAGAGGGAGGGGAAGCATGGCCAGCGCAATCCTTGAGTGTAGAGAGGGAGTGAATTTTAATTTTTTTTTTTTTTTGTATTTTTGTTAATGAAAAGTAAGATATGAAAGATGTAAAGTTGTATTGGAAATGAAAATTGTAAGAAATAGAGGTATGGGTTGTAAGAGTAGGTTGTAAAAAAATGTAGAGACAGATAAATAGTGTAGAATAGTAGAAAATAGTGTAATATAAAGTAGACATGATAATTTAAGTACCGATAGTAAGAAAATACGCGTATAATTGCGATATATGATATTTTTAGTTATCGAAAAATTTTGAAATTGATATTTTTGAAAACCTTATATTTTTACGAGTCAAACGGTATATTCAGAATATTTTTACTAATCTGAGCACCAAGACATGCTTTTTGAAAACTATGTTCGGTTGTGCTCAAAACGAATCACAATTTAACTAATCTGATATTTCTAAGCTTTCTCTGGTTATGATGAACTATTCTACATACTAAACTCTTACTACTTTCTTAGGGTTGCTTGAACGGGAGTGTTGGATTTTATTGACTTTGGGATTCCGGTTGACTTTCTAATTAGGGTTTAAGCTTTAATTGATCTCAAAACTTTGGGGGTTTACAACCTATCCCCCTTAAAGAAAGTTTTTTCCTCAAAACTTGAAGTTCATACCTGATTCTTCGAACAACCTTGGATACTTCTGGCATATGTGGTTTTCGGCTACCCTGGTTGCTTCTTCATGCGAGTGATTCCTCCATAGAACCTTCACATACTTAATTTCCTTATTCCGAAGCTTTTTTACCTTATGATCTAGGATCCAAATCGGGTGCTCCTCGTAGGTGAGATTTTCTCTTAACCGTACTGGTTCCAGCTCTGTGATTCTGCTAAGATCTGGCACATGCTTCCGTAAAATCGATACGTGAAACACATTATGAATTCCATATAAGTTAGGAGGTAGGGCCAAATGGTAAGCAAGATCTCTTACTCTTTCAAGCACTTCAAAAGTTCTAATATATCGGGGGCTCAACTTTCCTTATGCTCAAATTCTATGAATGCTCTTGATGGGGTTTACCTTCAAATACACATGGTCTCCAACCTCAAACTCGAGTATTCATCTTTTCATATCTGCCCAATTTTTCTGTCGATCCTGTGCTTCCTTCATCTTATGTTGAATGACCCATACTATCAGCCGTATCCTGTACTAAGTCGGGTCCAATACTTAACTTCTCTATATCATCCTAGAATAAAGGTTATCGACACCGCCTCCCATACAACGCTTCATAAGGTGGCATATGGATTGTGGAGTGGTAGCTGTTGTTGTAGGCAAACTCCACCAATGGTAGGTGTGCATCCCAACTACCCTTGAACTCTATTACATAAGCTCGCAACATATCTTCCAAAGTTTGTATCGTCCTCTCTGACTGACCATCTGTTTGAGGGTGATAAGCAGTACTGAAGTGTAGCTTTGTTCCCATACATTTCTGTAAGCTTGTCCAAAATTTAGACACAACCCTTAGGTCTCGATCGGAGACTATTCCAGCAGGCACTCCATGCAAGCGTACTATTTCTCTTATGTATATTCTTGCCAACTTATCCATGGAGTACGTCATGTTGATTGGAAGGAAGTGTGTTGTCTTTGTCAATCGGTCAACTATGACCTAAATGGCATCATATCCTGCAGATGTTCTTGGTAATCCACACACAAAATCCATCGTGATTTGATCCCATTTCCATTCGGGTATCGGTAGGGGTTTCAAAAGTCCTCCAGGTCTTTGGCGTTCCACCTTCACTTGTTGGCATGTGGGACACTTCATCACAAAATCGGCTACGTCTCTCTTCATACAGTTCCACCGATAATGGCTCTTCAGATACTGATACATCTTAGTTCCTCCTGAATGCATGGTATATCCTGAATGATGTGCTTCATTCATGATTTCCTTCCTCATATCCTCATCATCTAGAACACATAATCTACCTTTCATTCACCACCACATCTTCATCTATCGTGAAATCTGTATATTTTCCTTCTTGTACCTCTCCTTTAATCTTCTGAATCGCCTCGTCATACCATTAGGCTTCCTTGATTTTTTCCACTAAGGTGGGTTCAATGACTAGGCTGGTGATTTCCGCTTCCACACTTTGTCCTATGAACTCGATGCTCATCCTTTCAAATTCCTTTATTAGCTCCTTCTTATCAGTGAGCAAAGAAGATACTTCTCCATAATTCTTCCTACTCAAGGCATCTGCGATAGCGTTTACTCTTCCTGGGTAGTAATTTATTCCAATATCATAATCTTTGATGAGTTCCAACCATCTCCGTTGCTGCATATTTAGCTCCTTTTGCGTGAATATATACTTAAGACTCCTATGGTCTGTGTAGATCTCACACCTTTGCCCATATAGGTAATTTCTCCATAACTTCAGTACAAACACAACGGCGCTAATATCAGATCATGGGTGGGGTAATTCTGCTCATGGGGCCTAAGTTGTCGCGAGGCGTGAGCAATCACCTTTTCATCTTGCATCAACACACATCCAAAACCATTTCTAGAGGCATCACTGTGCACCGTATAAGGTTTCTTGGGGTCTGGTAGAACCAAAATTAGGGCAGAGACAAGCCTTTTCTTTAATTCCTAAAAACTTTGTTCTCTCTTATCTGTCTAAATGAACTTCTCATTCTTCTGAGTCAATTGAGTTAGGGGTTTAGCTATGGTAGAAAAATTCTTCACAAACTTCCTATAATACCCAACCAATTCGAGAAAACTTCTCACTTCCATAACAGTCTTAGGTTGTTTCCAATCCATCATTGCCTTGATCTTCTCAAGGTCTACTGATATTCCCTCTCCAAATATGACATGCCTTAGGAAAGATATCCTATCCAACCAGAAATCACACTTAGACTGCTTGGTGTATAACTTATGCTTACGCAAGGTCTGTAATGTCATTCTTAAGTGTTCTTCATGTTGTTTTCGTGTCTTAGAGTAGATCAGAATATCGTCTATAAAGACTATCACACACTTATCCAACAGAGGTTTGTATACTCGATTCATGATATCCATAAAATTTGCTGGTGCGTTGGTTAAACTGAAAGGCATTACCAAAAACTCGTAATGTCCGTAGTGAGTTCTAAACGCCGTTTTAGGTACATCCTCTGGCTTAATTCTCAACTGGTGATATCTGATCGTAGATCAATTCTTGAAAAGACACTAGCTCCTTGAAGCTGGTCGAAAAGGTCATCTATCCTTGGGAGTAGATACTTATTCTTGATGGTGACTTTATTGAGCTCCCGATAATCGATGCACAAGCGCATAGAACCATCCTTCTTTTTCATGAATAGAACTGGTGCTCCCCAAGGTGATACACTTGGTCGAATGAAACCTTGGTCTGGCAAGTCTTGTAACTGAGTCTTTAGCTCCTTTAGCTCCACTGGTGCTATTCGGTAGGGTGCCTTTGATATTGGTTCCGTGTTTACCAATAGGTCTATTTCGAAATCGATTTCCCTCTTGGGTGGTAATCCAGGTAATCCGTCAGGAAATACATCTAGAAATTCCTTAACCACGGGTATGGATTCGAACTCAGGTTTCTCTTCTTCTTTCTCTTCTTCATCCATGTTACTTAAGTTGATCTCTTTATCATTCATTAACTCAAATGAGTTTAACTTTACCATGGATTCTCCCTTGAATACTATTTCACACCCATCTTGATCCTTAAACTTCACCTCTTTATGTCTACAATCCACTAGAGCCTTAACAGATTTCAACCAACTCATTCCTAAGATCACTTCATATTTGCTCATTTCCAAAATTATTAGGTCACACTTAGTGTAACATCCTTGTATCTCCATGGGACAATCCTTAAGCATTTCCTTGGTTGTTACTATGCTTCTGGTGGGGGTCTTAACTAGAAAATCGGTAACGATAGTATCTATCGGTAAACCAGTTTGTTTAGCAGACTAACGGTGATAAAGAAATGCGTAGCTCCAGTGTCGAACAAAGCATAAGCGGTTTGACTAGCTATGCGTATGTAACCTGCACTCGAATTTTATACTAATCACAAAATTGGTATACTTAAGCTATTTGCTGGTATAAAACTTTATACTTCTAGTATTAAGAATTGAATGCAGGGTACTTAATAACTTGCAACATAAAGGTAAAGGAATTTTTTATTCTAACCTATCACCTATCCAAAATTTGGGCCACAATCTCCATCCATGGTTGCTATCTCAGCTCCTTCATCATTGAATTCTTCACACACCCACTGCCCTTCCAATTTGTAAATCCTCATTCCATGGACAGCTGCTCCAGAACGGCTCGAGTTGCTCCCTCTACTTCCATTCTTTGCTGATGCGGCTCCTCCCATTGAACCAAGCGATCTATCTGGGGCATTCTTCCTCTGCGAGCATTCACTGGCGAAGTGCCTAGTTTGCTTGCATACAAAGCAAACGGTGGAAGCCTTCTCTGGGCAGTCACTGATCTTGTGGCTGGGGTCTCCACAAAAATAGCATTTGTGTTAAAGCAAAGGACATCTCTTAGGATAATGCTCCTCTTTACATTTCCAGCATGTTACTTTTACCTTTGATGCCTCGTTGTTGCCATTAACGCTTCCTCTGTAGCTGTTGAAGGGTCTAAACTTCCTGTTTTGAAAACTAGGACTGTAACTATCTTAAGTCCTCTTTCCGAACACAAAGGTTCTCTTCTCAAGTGCTTTACTTTTTCTTTTCTTGGCTCCTTCTATAATGCGAGCCCTTTCAACCAATTCACGGAGGGTCCTTAAATCTAATTCCTCCAGACACATCCTCAAGTCCTTATCTAAGCCACTCAGGAAGACTTGTCTCTTTAACTCTTCGCTATGCCTAAAGGATTTCAATGCATACTGGGGTAGTCAACTGAACTCAATCTCGTATTGTTCCATCGTCCTTCCTTTCTGAGATATGTGAAGGTGATGGGGCACTTCATATGTAGCAAACGCTCTTTCTATCTGTGCTAGCCAGTCCTCCACTTCATCTGGTTTTCCAAAACTCCCATCAAAGTATCAATTACTTTTGATGAAGTCAGGCAAGGAACTTCGATATGGTCGAGGTAGCGGTGGTGTTGTAAAGGAACAGTTTGGGATTCAGCTTCTGGTGGTGCTGGTGCCTCAACTATTGCTTTGGGTGCATTAGCAGCTAATGGTGGCATATTCTGCGTATGCTGCATAAAGTTGTTGACCAGACCGACTAGTTGGTTAATAGCTGCCCAAACATCGCCTTATTGATTTGGTGGGGGATTTGGTGGTGCTACTGGTTGGCCTAGTAGTGGATTTTCTGGCTCAGTTGGAACATTATTGGACACACAATGTTCACGTCTCCTACCCCTTCTACCTAGTCTGATAATTATTCTTAGTTTTAGACTTCTTAAATCTTTACAAGGGGGAAAGAGATCGAAAATATTAGAAATTTGCACAGGAAATATTTAAGGCAATCAAATCAAAAATCATTAAATCAGACACAAAGTGCTTTTCATTAAACAGAAGAGGGTGATAATCCATACATAGTCTGAAAAGGTTAAAACCATTCTCAACAAAAGAGAGTGCTTAGAAATAAGAAATACTTAAAACATAATCATTAAAAACAAAAACATTCATGCATTACAAACAAAGATATGTCTATCCTAAAGGAAAAGCTTGTTGGACTTGTCGGGGTTGTGCTTAGCTCCTTCTCTTCTTCCTTCCTCAATCTTTCCTCTTTCACGGTGATGGTGTCGGGTTCATACTTCGGCTAGTGGAACCCTTTTGCCTCTTGACAAATTATCGCAGGTACTGACTTACGGTCATCCTCTTTCCTCTGTACCTCGAGGTGATCTCTGCCTGAGATGGCCATACTTCTTCTTGTATAGAAATCCTATCTCTTGGGTGGTGTCATTGGTTGCCTCTTGTCCTTCTTAGTTTCCTCCTTCAGGTGCTACTACTATGGCAGGGGTTTGAGACCTGCTTCTCAAAAATCCACTTGGTTCAAAAGCATTCTTCCAACATGGGTTATCTCTCCTACCTTCTTCCTCCAAGTAAGAGATCATCACAGGGTTGTTTCTTGCAACTGTCTCCATGGGAACATCCTGGCTTAACCTTCGAGGAGGTACCGGACTAGGAATCAGGGGACTATCTTCCTAAAGAGATGCGGACGGAGTTTCCTCAGGTTTTGAGTCCTCGTCGGGGTCTTCTTTCCATTTCCCTCATTTTCCTAAGCATATCCTATGATGAAATCCTTGTCTGGAATTATCTCCAATTGCATTCCGATGGAGTTAGGTTGGGTGCTACATTCTAATGGCATTGGGACAATACGTCTATAGGCAGCATACCAGTAGAATCGTTCTTCCGCATCAGCTCTTAGCCAATAGCTGTAGTCTGTCAACTCGTCATGCACATAGATGTAGAGGGGTCCTAACTTGTTCCATGTTCGAAAATCTGGGTCCTTTCGAGTTCTTTCCGCATTTAAGATAAAGGTCATTTCTTATAGCATGGTCTCCCTATACATAAAAACCATCATCCTTTCTACTACGTAGATCACCTCCACATCACTCCACCTTAGTCTGCTTACGGCATCGAATCTTAGTTCACCGGGAAAGTTTCTCCATAAGAAATGTTTCAAACCCTTCCTCCACAACTTAAACATTTCTCGGGTGGTTCAAGGTCTTCTAACTAATGCAAATTCTTCACACAGGACTCTCAACCTAAGGTAGCAGTTCACAAAGGTCTCATCTGGCTCCTTAAGGAAATTTCGAGATTTTTCCTTAACTTTGAGGAAGGTTAACTATTCAATAGAACAAGAAAAGGATCAGATCTTACGCTTAAGTTCTAGCTTTTTACTATCTATCTTAAAGTCTATTTCTACTATTTTTTATCTAAAACTTGCGCTCTGATACCAACTTAAACTATCACGCCCCGGAGGGTACCCTAAACGTGGCAGTCCACCATATATAATATTAAAGCTAATGAATGACAACCTTAGTCACGCAGGAGCTTCAATATCACATGCAAGGCGTGCTTCCAAGATAGTAGGAGACTCGCAGGGGTATCACAATTGAGTAGATAATAAAAGCATGCAAGAACTTATATAAATAAACATGGAATATTCATTTAGATGATAATCTCTTACAATTTCTTGGGGGCATTCCCCCATCTCAAATAGTCTTGATTAATTAAATTATTAACAATGTATACATAACTATAACAAAAGCCTACTTTAGAGATTTTTCTAGAAGTCTATGTTCAAAACTAAATACATATAACTTCTCCCAAAAACTCCTAGTAGCTTTGGCTCATTCCTGGCATACTGGGCTCATTGGTGTCAACCATAGGTAATCGTTCTGTAACAAAAAGCTATAAGGGTATAAGCAAAACTAGCTTAATGAGATAATTCCTATCTACTAAACATTTCCATATATCAAATAAGTATTTAAACAATCATATGAGAATGCACCAATCACATGAGCAAACAAAATACACAAGATTAACCGTAAATCATGTATAGCATGGATTTTACGCCCTCCATGTTAGGGTTGGGAGGTTACAGGCCCATACGACCATCAATATTTGCAGATTTGCTAGCTCCTACTCGCCCTGCAGACTTTTCGGCTCCTACTGGCCCATGTAGACTTTCTGGCTCCTATTAGCCACCACTACAACTTCCTCATTTCCCCACATGAAGAATAGTAGTGAAATAACTGTGACTTACAAATATGATATGCATTAATTATTTTTAATATAGGTTTAACCAAATAATGTTGAGTTCAAGTTAAAGGCGATCAAAAACAATATTCATCATATCAATGCAAGAATACACTTCATTTATCAATTCTTATTTTGATATTCTTAACTTATATTCAACCAATCATATATCCAAATCACACAATAACTGTTCATTTATATTTTCTATATTTTCTAGTGCTACTATTTACAAGCACAAACAAGGAAATGCAACTCAGTAAAGGATTAACTCACTCCATGTCGGTAGCTCCTAATCGAAGTAGTCTTCTGGGAAAATGATCTCGGTTCCTTCTTCACCTAAACAAGATGAAATACCCACAATGAGTCTTTCATAGAATTTCTATCTTTAAAAACTCTAAATCTATCTTAAAATCGCGGTAAAATCAAATTAGAGGAAATTCCAACGTAAAATGGCCATAACTTGCTCATTTTAACTCGGAATTTCACATATTATATACCGTTTTCTACCTATTCGAAATGATCTATCTATTTTTAAAACTATTTTCATCAAACTAATTCATTTGGGTTCCGAAATAGTGGTGATCATATTCACCACGAATTTTCACAAAACTTGAATTCCTTCTTATAACCAAAGCTCATTTTAAAGAGATAGATATTAAAATAGTTTGTAAAACCTTTGAAATGTATACACATATATTTATTGACTCTTATCAAGGTATGAAATTAATGAAGTTGTCTCAAACCATAAATTTTCGTAAAAGTAAAGTCTTTTAAAGAAAAGTGGCATTTTTGAAAATCCCTCTTATTTTTGCTAGAGAATATTTCAAGTTATTTTAAATGAGTAATTTTCATTTCCTTAGTCTTTTAAATTCCAATAAAATGATTTTATTTTTCTTAATTCTAATACTTTTTGAAAATAACAACAATTCTATCTTTATAGAAATAATTTCCTTGTTTCTTAAGATTATTCTATTTTCATAAAAGGAATTTCTTGTTTGTCAAACTGTTATTGATGAAAAAGTGAAGTTTTAGTAAAACTTTTGTTTACTTAAGAAGTCTCTCTATGTAATGATGTTTGTAAAAATTTCTAAGAGCTCCTCTAGATTTCTTAGAAAAAAAGTTTGTCAAGATAAATCCTTAGTTTTATGAAAAATCACTTCCCATTTTATTTCTAGAAAAGAATCTTTATTTTAAGAAATATTTCCTCGTTTATCTTGTTGAGACGAAAATCATTATGTTCATAAATGAATATGAATCATAAAGTTACGAAAACATAAAGAAACATAATAACTTAAAGGAATAAGCTAGTAAAGAAATAAATAAAGTATTGGAACCTTAGCTTCATCAAGGTATCCCGGGACTAAGAATAGACTAGTCCCATAAAGAAAAAGAAAAGTTTTGACTTGATGAGGGCAAGTCTAAGACTAAGACTAAAAAGACTAGTCTTAAAGATAACATGAAAGTAAGTAAATTGCAAGAAAATAATTAAATTGCAAAACAAATGAGCTTATATGCTCTAAAAGATATATATAGCTACATAGATATATTTAGATAATTATATACGTAAAAGAAATTTGATTCATGAATAAAAACAAAGTATGAACCTATTGTTGCTTTCTTTAACCTTCATTGTTTATAAAACACACGCTAAGCTCATACTAAGTAAATGAACATAAAGAAAACTTGAAGATTTTTTTTTTTTAACCTAAGAGAACTAAACTTGAGAGAGCTCTGGGAGAGAATTCTTGTAGGGAATTTGAGAGAGTAATTTTTGTGTATGGAAGGTGTGAAAGAAGTGGAAGGAAGAAAGGGTATTTATAGGAAAATGTAGGAGGAAATTGTGTTAATTAAATAAATGAAAATAAAACAAATTGAAGAGGGAGGGGAAGCATGGCCGGTGCAATCCATGAGTGTAGCGAGGGAGTGATTTTTTTTTTTTTTTTTGGTATTTTGTTAATGAAAAGTAAGATAGGAAAGATGTGAAGTTATATTGGAAATGAAAATTGTACGAAATAGAGATATGGGTTGTAAGAAAAACTAGAGATAGATAAATAGTGTAGAATAGTAGAAAATAATGTAATCTAAAGTAGACATGATAATTTAAGTACCGGTAGTACGAAAATATGTGTATAGTTGTAATATCAGATATTTTTAGTTATCGAAAAATTTTGAAATTGATATTTTTGAAAACCTTATATTTTTACGAGTCTAACGGTGTATTCAAAATATTTTTACTACTATGAGCACCAAGACATGCTTTTTGAAAACTGTGTTCGGTTGTGCTCAAAACGAATCGCGATTTAACTAATATGATATTTCTAAGCTTTTCTCGGGTTATAATGAACTATTCTTGTAAACCCCCAAATTTTTGGAATCGGTTTAACATAAAACCCTAAACCGGAAGTCAAACAAAACCCTAAAGATCAACAAAACCCTAGTTTACCGTAACCAATTAAATCCGGCATTGCCGTTTTCTTTGGCCCTGGAAAACGAAGTTGGGATAATTAGCTAGAATAGTTCGTAATAACCATAGGTCATATAAAAATATCAGTTTTGCGAATTTCGGGTGTCCTTTGAACCCGATCGGATACAGTTCTCGAAAAACATGTCTGGGAGCTTGGAATAGTAAAAATATTCCGAATACACCATTAGACTCGTAAAAACATAAGGTTTTCAAAAATATCAATTTCGTAATTTTTCGGTAGCTAAAAATAACAGATATCGCGTTTATACGCGTATTTTCTTATTACTGGTACTTTATTAGTCATATCTATCTTACATTACACTATTCATTACTATTCTGCACTATTCTTTTATCTCTACTTTTTCTTACACCTATTCTTACACACTACATAACCTATAATTCTTACTTTTTACCTTTCCCATAACTTTATTTCACATCTACCTTACACATTACATCTTTTATTTAACAAAAATAATAAATTCTCTCCCCCTCTACATCAAGTGGCTGGCGCGTGCCCCCACCCCGTCCCCCCTTTCTCCATCTCCTCGATTTTGTTTCAATTTTTCTTTATTTTAATCACATAAAAATCACTCCACATTTTCCTATAAATACCCTCCTCCTCTTTCACTTCTTTCACACATTCATTACCCACAAATTCATATAAAAACTCTCCCAAAATCTCCTCTCAAAACTCTCTCAAATACCATCCCAAAACTCTCTCAAAATAATTCCACAACTTCTACCAACAAACTAAAACCCATAACCACATAACCATACCAAAGTCTTCTTTAGGTAACTACCTTCTTTTATTTTCTTCTTCTTCATGTCATGTAACTTTACATTACCATAGGGTGAGTTTCCATAGACCACAAAGTTATGGAAGCTACATTATGTTCATGTATTGTTCTTGTTCTTGAAAAATCTATTTATGTTCATATTATTATTTTTGTTAATATTATTGCTACTATATCTAAATATTATTATCTATCTATCATATATATATATATATATATACATATCCTTTAGAGCATATAAGCTCACTTGTAATTTATTTACTTTTATGCAATGCAATTTATTTACTTTCCTTTACAATTTATTTATTAATTCCTTGCAATTTATTTATTCCTTGTTAAATTAAGACTAGTCTCTAGTCTTAAACTTATCCTCATCAAGTCAAAACAAGTTTTCTTTCTTTTATTTATTTTATTTTGGGAGTAGTCTATTTCTTAGTCCCGGAGCCTTGAAAAACCTAAGACTCCAATACTTGACTTTATTATTTATGTTTTATGTTATTATTATTCCCATAAATCATGTTCATTTAGATTATTGTCCGAAAATTTCAATTTCTAAAAATAATTAAACGAAAGAAGATTTTTAGAAATAAGTTTATGTAAAGTATAAAATCTATGAGTTAACAAAACTAAACTCATTTCTTTTCAAAGTTACAAAAAGAACTTACTATAATTTTAGAAACTACTTTTACTTTGAAAGAGCTACCTAAAAGCTTTATTATCCCACTTTGTTTTAGAAAATACTTGTTGATACCATAATGATTTTTATGAAAAAAATAGACAAGATGAAAGGCTAAGGAAATTTCAAATAAAGACCTTTACAAACAAATAGGCAAAGAAAATTATATAGGGAAAATAAATAGGAAAAGTGGTACTAATATAGAAAATAGAAAATGGTATTTTCAAAAAGTTGCTTGGGGAATATAATAAAACCAACATGAAGTATTTTGGAAAAACAAAGGAAAACAAGATATTCATTTCAAGAAATTACGAAATCTATTTTTGTAAACCATACTTCTTCTAACAACTTCAAAACCAACATTGTTTTACTCAAGAAATATAATCGGACAACAAGACACTTGAGCATGCTTAAAAATGAGTTATATAGTTATAAAAAGAGAATTTTTCAACTATATAGATAACTAAGTATTTATCAAACAAATTTTGATTTCTTGAACCAAAGTTGTTTTTACTTGGAAAATCCGTGGTGAATTTTTTGGCCACTGTTTCGGAGCCTATATGGCTTTTTTGTTGAAAATAATTTTGGAAATGGGTATATCTTTTCGAGTAGGTAGAAATCGGTATATTATATGCGCGATTCCGAGTTAAAATGACTAAGTTATGGCCATTTTAAGTTGGAACATTCCTTTATATGAACTTTAACGTTCTTTTGACATTGTTTTGTCAAAATTCAAGGAAATCATCAAGAAATACTCATTGTGGGTATTTTCTTTGGCTAGGTGACCCCGAGGAAGGATTTCTTTACCCCGAGAAAGGATTTCTTTACCCCGAGAAGGATTCCTTTACCCCGAGGATTATTACGACTAAATGGAGTCTGTGAACGACTCATCCCCCTAGAGGAATAGTCGACATGGCATCGTGAGTTTATTTCCATTAAATGCTATACTTGTTGTGCTTGTAAATTAGTTGCATTAGAGTTAAGAAAAGATAAATCGATATGTATGTAAAATAATTCTTTGAAAGAATTTTAAGAATATCGAAGCCGGAATTGTTTTAAATGTTTGTTTCAGTATAGCATTTGATTTGTGTGAAATTCCTTGATCGCCTTAAATTCAAAAACAATTATGCTATGACTTTATAAATAAATGAATTCATGCATACCACGAAGTAAGTCACATTACATTTTGGGTTATTATCCTTGGGTAAGAAGGATAGTAAGCTCATGTCGAAAGCAACACTTGGCGGGAGATCCAAAGCGATTGCTTGGCGGCCTAAGAAAATTCTTGGCGGAAGATCCGAAAGCAAGGTCAAATCAAGTAGATTCAGAATGCTTAGCGATGAGTGCTCACAAGCTTAAAACTTTTTTTAACTAAAGCTACTTGTTTTGAGGTTAAGTATCACCAAACCCCAAATGGAGAGCGCAAATCCATTCAAGATATAGTTCCCGGAAAACTATATACTTGTTTGCTCACGTGTATGTTGCATTACATATGATTGTTTAAATCAACTTGTTTGAATCTTGTTATAAGAAGCAATTTATGGAAATAGTTCTCACTAAGCCTATTAGCTTATACCCCATAGATATCTTTTGCAGTTTCCCTACTTATGGTTAAGGCCACGTTGACCCTGTGGGCAGGTAATTTCTTTTTGGGTAATAGAAATTTAGATAAAGTGCAGTATTAGCATTGATGTACAAATACACATGTAATAGATTAGTGATCAAAGGAAATTGTCCCTAAGTTTGTAAAGCCTTTGATATGAATAAATGATTATTATGAATCCTCCTTTCTTAATGTGTTATTTATATCTTCTTAAACTTCATAATTCCATATATGGTCGTCTAAATTTGTAAAAACACGCCTTACACTTAATATAAAAGCTTTTGGGAATGGCTAAGGTTGTCATACTTAAGCTTTAATATTGAGTGTGGCGGACTGTCACGTTTAAGGTGCCCTTTAGGGCATGACAATTCTACATACTAAATTCTTACTACTTTCTTAGGGTTGCTTAAACGGGAATGTCGGATGTGAACGGTTGCAAAAGACTAGGGTTTTGTTGACTTTGGGATTCCGGTTGACTTTCTATTTAAGGTTTAAGCTTTAATTGATCTCAAAACTTTGGGAGTTTACAGATGCTGCCCAGTTGATGTAGGCCGTCAATGCTCTTCTAGGAGTAGTTACTCAACAACAGTAGAACATGAGAAATGATATGCAAGTTATTTAAGCTAATGTTGAAGCACAAAGAAGAAGACCCAAAGGTTGAATGGCAATGGAGGCAATGGAGCTAGGCATGTTGATGTCTTGAGTTTGAACAAGTTTGTGGATCTAGTCTATAAGTTTAAGCCTACCCTTAGGAGGCCTTTGGATGCTCAACTATAGATGGAGGAGGTTAAGAAGACTTTTACTACCTTAGATATTACTGAACATCAGAAGGTGGAGTATGCCTCCTACTTGATGATTGAGAGGGCAAACAACTGGTGGTTGAGCACTAAGAGGCATATGCCTAGAGTAACACTTAGGACATGTTCCAGTAGGCTTTCTACAAGGAGTTTTTCCCTGATAATGTTAAACAAAAGATGCCCTAGGAGTACTACACTCTACAGTAAGTAAAGATGACTATGGAGGAGTATAAGACTGAGCTTCACATATTGATGAGATTCTTACCTGACCACTTGAAGGAGAGTGAAGGGGCTAAGGTTAGCAAATCCATCCCTGGGTTGGGGCCTAAAATCCAGTATCAAGTAAATTTGATGGACTTAACCAACTACTTAGTTGTGGTAAAAAAAGCCAAGACTGTGGAATAAAGATTGAGTAGGATGAAGAGTCTTGACCCATAGAGGGGACAAATCTATTTGGGAAAGAGGCCAACTGCTAGTGTTCTTACCCAGGATAAGGGAAAGAGATTACTCGCCCAACAAGTCAGATCAGCAGATCAAATTTCTGATAGAAGATGCTTTAGGTTTCAGGGACCCCATGAAGTCAACGATTGCAAGTAGCTCGAGAATGCTTGTGTCATTTGTGGGAAGATTGGACATAGTCATAACTTCTACACTAAGAAAGCTGTGATTTCACAAGTGTTTTGCTTTAAATGTGGACAAAGAGGATACAGCGCCATAGAATGTAAGGAGACTGGAAAGCAAATAGTTCCAGGTGTTCATATAAGCCGAGCTTCGGGTAGTCAAGAACAAAGAGCACCAGCTAAAGTATATGCTTTTCAGCATAGGGACAACTCCAGTGTAGACATGGTTGCAAGTATGTTCCCCATATCCATGCATAGTGCAAATGTTCTTTTGGACATGAGTTCAAGCTTTTCATGTGTATCTAATTCTTTTGTTTCTACATGTGGTATGAATGTTGAGCATATGTCTGGATGTTTGTTTGTAAATACTCCTTTAGGGAATGGAGCTTTGTTGAATAGGATATGTAGGAATGTTGATATAGAGATGAAGTGTAGACATCTATATGCAAATCTAGTAGTTTTGGATATGTTGGATTTTGATATCATTTTGGGAGTAGACTGGATAGCAAAATATCATGCTAAGATTGATTGTCACAACTTGGTTATGGAGTTTGACTTACCAAATGGGGATCAATTTGTACATAAGATGGATGCGCTAAGACCGCCAGTTTTGCCTACATACGAGTTGTGGAAAAGGTCGATGTTAGCAATGGTAGCTATGATTATTAGAGATGAATCGAAGACAGACCCTACTAGGATACTAGTCGTAAGAGAGTATCTTGATGTTTTCCCAGAAGATCTACTGGGATTAGCACCAGAGAGGTAAAGTTTTGTATTGATTTGGTGCCTATTACTTTACCTAAATCTAAAGCACCATATCATATGGCTCCAACTGTCACGCCCCAATGGGCACCCTATTCATGACAACCTGTCATACACAATATTAGAACTTAAGAATGATTACCTTAGTCACTCGAAAGCTTTCATATTAGTATAAAGCGTACTTTCACAACAAAGGGAGGCCGGTGGAGTTATGCATTTTAAGATATTGGCGGTGGAACATACAAAATAATACTTAATATAATTCATCAAAATATAAAGTTCTACAACTTCTACGGGGCATTCCCCTGATAAGTCTCCATAATGACAAAGTCTTACTATGACAAATAACTAAAGCTATGAGATTTTAGAAGAAATCTAATCTAAGACTTCAAAATAGAGTTCTTCCAAAAGCTTCCCAAAACATAAATTCTACTTGAATGATCGAGGTGGTCTCAAGTATGAAGCAGAGATCCTGCAACATCAAAAGTCTATTATGGAATAAGCATAACTAGCTTAGTGAGATAATCCTTACGCAAAAGTACTCATAACAACCATTCAAACAACTTCATTAAACAAGCATATGAAATGCAAGCAATCATATGATCAAACAATACATACAACTATTCGGTTTTGTATGTAGGATAGATTTACCCCTCCATCGGTTGTTAGGGAATGATTTGAACTAGACCTCAATCGACCTCCTTGAAATTTTGCGTGCATCTTGGGGTTCCAATGAATCATACTACTAGTCCCTGGACTTTTCTTACCCAAAGTGATTGATCCGGCTCGGCTATACCTTAAGGTCATATTCCCCGAATGTCCTAATTCATCAAGATATAGCTAGGCAGCTTACCTTTCCAGTCTCATGCTAAAGAGTAGTAGCAAAATGAAAAATGATATTCTAAGTGATATGCATGAGCAAATTGGTTTAAGGGAATTTCCAATCCGACATTAATTCATTTAAGACAATCAATCAATATTTGCACACATAGCAATATATATGGAAACAATTATAACAATCAACAAATCGGGCTCCGATATTCTTATCGTTCATTGATCACACACAACAATTCACATACATAAATCACATGCATATCAAATTTTTATCTCTTCCTAATACCTAGTGCTCTATTCTACAAGCACATGCACAAATACATAAACGTAAAAGAAGACTCACTTGTCCATAGTGATCTTCTATCAATCGAAGTAATCCTCGAAAAAGAGAAGATCTTGATCTTTGTCACCTAAACAAAAGAAATATGCGAAATGAGTATTTCATTCAAGACCTACTTAAATTTTCTAACTCTATCTTATTAGGTTTGTCAAAATTCGTATTAGTGGAAATTCCAACTTAAAATGGCCATAACTCGCTCATTTTAGCTCGGAATTTTGCATATTATCTACCGTTTTCTGCCAAGTCAAAAAGATCCATCCATTTATAAGGTTATTTTTATCCAAAAAAGTTATTTAGGCCTCAGAACAGCGGGATAAAGAATTGATACGAAAATCCCAGCTTTCAAAACACAATTTTCCAAGCTTTTATTCAACCAAAATTTCTTATACAAAAATATTGATATTTGTATAGTTGAAAAGTCCTTTGAATATATATATATATATATATATATACTCCTATTATATGTATGCATTTAGTGGTGTTTTCTCAATAATGATTTATGTAAAACAATGTGTCTTAAAAGTTGGAAAAAATTTAAGACTTGAAAAATTCACTTTAGTTAGTTGGAAAAATTTTTGAATTATTATAAGTAAGTGTTTCCTTCCTTTAACTTCATTTCTTAACCTTTGATAATAATTTAATTTTCCAAAATAATTCTTTTGGTCTTTTTAAGATTTCTACAACTTTATTCTAGTAGTTGAAAAATATAGTTTTTTTAAGTATTTCATAGTAGGACTAAATTTTCTTAAAGTAGTCATGTTTATGTTTTCTTGATTTTTCCTAAAGTTAGTTCCACTTTAAATAAATAACAATGACCTTCTAAGTTATTTACTAATTTTATTTCATAAATAAGACTTACATTTAAAAGGTTGGTCGTTGATGATTTTGTAAAACTTGTTTAGACCTTGTATTTTAGAGTGTTGGTGGAAGACTTCACTAAATGAGTTTAAGAAAAATCTTTGTTAAACAATGATTTAGCAATATTATGTTTTAAAGAAACTTTCTTATTTCATCGGTTTAAAAAGAGTGTATGTGATAACTTTACTTTATGTACTCCTTGATAAAATCCCACGTAGTATTATTACTTCAAACTTGTGATGAACTTATCTAACTTTGGAACAGATTTGTTAAGATAAAAATTTAAGTTTTTATGGAAAAATCATATCTTATGTGACGGAAATTTATTTTTAAAGAGAGCTCTTATTTTTCTTTACTTAAGAAAACTCTTTTTCATTTTGTTGAAACAATAGCAACATGTTCATGCATGATTATGAATATGTAGATATGAGAAATATAACGATATCAAATAATAATATAAGATATATATAATAATAAATAAGAGCATAATAATAAGATCAAGTATTAAGAGCCTTAGTTTCATCAAGATAATCCGGTTAAGTATTGAGAGCCTTAGCTTCATCAAGGCATCCTGGGATTAATGATAGACTAGTCCTAAAAAGAAAAAGAAAAAGAAAGAAAGAAAAAGCATAATAACAAGAGCAATAATAATAAGATGTTAAGTTAGTGAGCACTTAGGCTTTAAGAAATATATATACAAAATATATATAATATATAAAGTTAGATTAAAGCAAATAATAATAACAATAAAACAACATAATAACAATAATAACATAATGGAACATTTAGATATGAACAAAACAAAACATGAACATATTGTTGCTTCTTTAACTCTCATGAGTCTAAAAAACATACACTAAGTTCATATTAAGTTATATAAACATGATAAGTATATGTAAGAAGTTTTACCTAAGATTATGTGTATGTCGAAGAGGAAAAAAAGTGGTTGTAGTAATATGTAGGAAATGGTTTTGAGGAAAGAAGAGAGAATTTGGGAGAGAATTTAAGAGAGAGAATTCGAGAGAGAATTCGTGGAGTGATTTTGGTAGAGCTTTGCTAGGAAATGAGTTGTGTGAAAGAATGAAGAAGGGAGGGGGTGTTTATAGAGTTTTGGAGCGAAAATTTGTGTGATTAAAGTAAAATAAAATTGAGATGATGATGCATAGGGGTAGCGCTGGTTTTGCTTGGAAAAAAGGAGAAAATTGATTTATTTTGTTGTTTTGTAATAAAAAGAAGTGATGTGTAAAGTGTGATGTGATTAAAGTTATATGGAAAAAGTAAATTGTAAGGTATAGGTATGGTAGTGTGTAAGAGTATATTGTAAGAAAAAGTAGAAATAGTAATGAATAGTATACTAGACATTATAATACTAGTAGTAAAGAAAATATGTGTAAACGACCTATATCTGATATTTTTAGTTACCAAAAAATTCTAAAACTGATATTTTTGAAATCCTTATATTTTTACGAGTCTAATGGTATTGTCGGAATATTTTCACTATCCAATGTACCGGAGCACGGTTTTTGAAAACTGACCTGTTTGGATCTGAAACATACTAAAAATTAATAAATTTGATATTTTTAAGCTTCCCTATATTATTACGAACTATACAATTATCTCAATTCCATTGTTTAGGGCTTAAAAACGCGGGATTGTTGGATCTAGATTCATTATACTAAACATAGAACTAGGCTAACTTTAAGGTTCCGGTTTGACTTCCAGTTTTTAGAATTTACTTATTTTTAGTAAAAATCTAGGGGCTTACACCAATGAAATTGGCAGAGTTAAAGGTTCAATTGGAAGAATTGCTTAAGAAGAAGTTCATTAGACCAAGTGTATCACCTTGGGGAGGTCAAGTGTTATTTGTGAAGAAGAAAGATGAAAATATGAGATTATGTATTAACTATAGGGAGTTAAACCAAGTAATGATCAAGAACAAGTACCTGTTAGCAAGAATAGACAATTTGTTTGATCAACTGGCAAGAGCACGAGTATTTTCAAAGATTGATCTGGGATAAAGATATCACCAACTGCAAGTTAAAGCATAAGACATCTAGAAGACGGCTTTTAGGACTAGGTATGGACATTATGACTTTGTTGTCATGCCTTTTGGTCTTACAAATGCGCCAGCAGTTTTTATGGATCTAATGAATAGAGTTTTCAAAGATTATCTGGACTTGTTTGTAGTAGTATTTATTGATGATGTGCTGGTGTACTCTATGTCGAAAGAAGAACATGAAGAACATCTAAGGTTGGTGTTGACTAGACTGTAAAAGGAAAAGTTGTATGCTAAATTCATGAAGTATGAATTCTTGTCGGAACAAGTAACCTTCTTGGGACATGTCATTGATGGAAACGGAAATTCTATGGATCCTGAAAAGGTGAAAGCAGTGGTAGAATGGCCAACATCAAAGAATGTGTCAAAGATTAAGACTTTTCTAAGAATAGCAGGATATTACAAACTATTTATAGAAGACTTTTCCAAGATCACAAGTCTATTAACCAGACTAACACAAAAAGAAGTTAAGTATATTTAGGATGAAAATTATGAGAATAGCGTCCAACCGTTGAAGGACAAGCTTGTATCAGCCCCAGTGTTAGCTTTACTAGTTAGTGGAGAAGAATATTCTATTTGCAGTGATGCCTCTATTCAAGTTTTGGGTTATGTTTTAATGCAAGGAGGTAGGGTTATAGCATATGCCTCAAGACAACTAAAGCCCTATGAAAGGAACGATCTTATGCATGATCTAGAATTAGCAGCAATGGTTTATGCTTTGAAGCTTTGGAGACATTATTTGTGTGGAGAGAGATGCAAAATATTCACGGATCACAATAGTTTGAAGTACATCTTTACCCAACAAGAGCTTAACATGAAGCAAAGGAGATGGTTAGAGCTTATCAAAGATTATAATATAGATATCTAGTATCATCTCGAAAAGGCAAATGTTGTTACAGATGCTTTGAGTAGGAAGAGAGTTGAAAATTTAATAGCTTTGATAGCTTATGAAAGACATCTAATAGAAGACATGAGGACGCTTGAGTTAGAGGTAGTGACTAGATGAGAAGGAGCAAGATTGGCAAATTTATAGATTCAACCTACTCTTGTAGATAGAATCAAAGCGAGATAAGTGGATGATCCAATAATTGTAGATGAAATAAGGAAAAGAATAGAAGTTGATAGAGCACCTAAGTTTTTATATTAATGAAGAAGGTGTTATGCGATACAAGGGAAGGTTGTGTGTACCAGAACAAGGAGATCTTAAGAAAAAATTGTTAAAAGAGGCACATTCTTCAAGTTATTTTATCCATCCTAGAGGCAACAAGATGTATCAGGATTTGAAGAAGCTATATTAGTGGAATAATATGAAGAAAGAAATAGCAGAGTATGTATCAAAGTGCTACACTTGTTACTTGATTAATATTGAGCATAGAAGACCAGCAAATGAATTAAAACCTTTGCTAATACCTCAATGGAAGTGGGAGCACATCACCACAGACTTCATTACTGCTCTACCCAGAACTATAGAGAAATTCGATTCGGTATGGGTAATTATTGACAAACTTATCAGAGTAACTCACTTTATACTGATAAGAACCGGGTATCGATTGGATCAATTAGCAAAGTTATATATCAAAGAGATCGTAAGGCTACATTGAATATCAGTATCTGTAGTATCAGATAGAGACACCAAATTTGTTAGAAGATTTTGGAAAAGTTTGCATCAAGCTTCAGGCACTAAAGTTGTTTTCAACATAGCCTATCATCCTAAAACAGATGGACAATCTGAAAGGACTATTCGGATTTTAGAAGATATGTTAAGGGCATGTGTTCTGGATTTTAAAGATCGTTGGGTATAACATTTTCCTTTGGTGGAGTTTACTTATAATAACAGTTATCAAGCGTCAATTGGGATACTACCGTATGAAGCTTTGTATGGTAGGAAATGCCGATCACTGATTCATAGGGATGAAGTTAGTGAAAGTCAGATTTTGGGACCAGAATTGGTGCAAGACGCTAATGACAAAGTTAGGTTGATCAGATAAAGATTGCAAACAGCCTAAAGTTATTAGAAAAGCTATGCTAACAAGTGAAGGAGACCTTTAGAATTTCAAGTAGGAGAGCATGTTCTGCTCAAAATATCACCAACAAAGGATGTGGTCTGATTTGGCTTGAGAGGCAAATTGATTCCTAGATATGTAGGACCATATGAAATTTTGGAAAGTATAGGTGATTTGGCTTACAGGTTAGCTTTACCGTCTAGTTTGGAAGGAGTGCATAACGTGTTTCATGTATCTATGTTGAGAAAATATGTAAAAGATCCGAAACAGATAGTGGCATTAGAGCCATTGGAAGTGCAACCAAATATCATAACAATTGAAAATCCATTAAAGCTCATTGACACCAAGGAGAAGATCTTGAGAAAAAAGTGATCAAATATGTGAAGTGCAATAAAGAAATTAGTCTGAACGAGAAGTAACTTGGGAAATAGAGGAAGAAATGAAATCAAAGCACCCCGAGTTATTTAACAATCCAGGTAACTTTTGAGGACGAATGTTCTTTTTAGGAGAGGAGAGATGTAATATACAAATAAATAAATTGCATTGAAGGGTAATATCGTAATATATGATCGTCTAAGAGGTTAATTTTGTCATATAACAGTTGAATTTAAACTCAAGGAAGTTGTTCATGAAGAACAAGAAGGGTGGACTTAGGTTATCTTTAAGTCGCTAGCTTTTAGGTGCAAGGTTGCTAGCTTTCATGGGAACATCGCCGACTTTATGTCAGCTTTGGAGCTTCAAGAAGTTTGCAAGAAAATTTGTAAAAGATGGCCTCATATAATGAAACCGAACTAAAGCTACTGGCTCTCCACCGACTTAGGTAGTTCTATTGCTTGATTCGAATCTAAGTTGCCCCTGAGCCGCTAACTTAATTCTAGCTTATACTTCCATGAAATAGAACATCCTTCTTTGTGCTAAGGTTTCATAATTCTTATATATATACACCAAGGTCTTTAGTTCTCTCCTCACATCTCTTCCTAAGTCAATTTTAGGTAAGAATTCCTCTCAAATCTCTTTTAGTTAAGTTATGATTAGATTTTGGTTTGTAAAGGTTGTTTTTAAATTTGTTTTTGAGGAATCAAGTTGCTAGAGACGATTTGTTGGAGAAAAAATCTAAGTGTTGCTGGAGTTATAATTTCTTTATGATTGAGAAGCATTGAAAATCTTATCCTAAGTAAGATATAAATCTATCTTCTCCTTATGGTACTAAAGAAATAATCTTTTATGATTTGTTGTTTATATTCTAGAGATTTGGTGGATTGTGGAAAAAATCCTAAGTTCTTTTGGATAAGTTCTCTTTCTATGATTGAGGAGAATGTAGGATGTAGGGTAGATGTTACATATATGAGATTAGGGTTTGGTTTATCTTGAGATTCGATTATGTATATGGTTTGTTGAGATGGTTTTGTTTACATGATCAGGGTTCTATTGATATTAAGGTTATGTGAAAAGGCTGATTCAGGTATGACCTTACCTTACATGTTGTTTTATGCTTGTAGGGTTAGAAAATAATTTGATTAAATTTTATCTTGCATATAAATTGAAAGTGTGCTGCTTATGTTTAGATTTGGTTAGTAAAGACCATACAAAGTGTGATATTAACGAGGCACCTTAATGATCCTTCTATGTCGTTGTCCCTAGTGGAGTTACACTTGCAAAGGATTCCGGTAGTTTAGGAGTAGTGCAAGTACGACATCCGGGTGTGTGGAAGATTCCCAGCACCATATATTTATATATTACCTATTTTCTTATATTGGTTGTTTTTAGGGAGTCATGAGATACTCCAAGTTTGGGACTAAGTTGCAGAAGGTTCTGAGCTGTATTGTTTGCTTGGCTAAATTAAAGATAACAAATTGTGGTTGTTGCATTAGTTTTAACTTGTGTGTGATTTTGTTTATTGCTTGCTCATGTGCATGTGTTTTTGGTTTGCGATACTGGGCGTTTTTTCTCACCCCTTATCTTTTTTAGGAACATGCGAAAATCAAATAGTTTATGATTTATCTTGATTCAATGTATATGTGGAATTCCGGATGGACATTAGTGGACCTAATTATCCTGCAAATCTCTAGATGTTTTCGGATAGCTATTAGTAGTTTGAAACTATAGGAAGTTATTTTTGAATATTATATTGGATTTATGAGATTTTTACCAAGACTTTTATTTAAGTTTAATTGTAATAGGTTGGCTTTGATTTATGCCAACTAGTTAGTTATGAATATGTTTTAGTTTTATGATGTCTTTTTAAAGTATCCCTATTTTGAGAGTTTTGAAGATATATGTTTTTAATTATTTGTGGTTTAGAGTTTTAATAGCCTTAATGTGTTCCTTTCAAGTGAGGACATGTGGCAGGTTGTAATACCTTTAGGTTAAGGCGCTACAAAAATTGTATACTTCAAGTCTTAGTTTATCTCACAAAATTGGTTTATTCAATTCTTCAAAATCGTCAAATTAGATCGTTTTTCTTTTAATTTACAAATCACACAAGCTCCTCAAATTCATTACCAAAATTTATAAAAATGTCTTAAATTAGCTTTTTTAACCTAAAATTCTATTTTTCTTAATTCTCGTAAATTTTGAGTTCAAATGCATATATAAAAATATCAGTTTTGAATCCAAACTCAAACTAAATACGAATTTTTTTCAAAATTAAATTTCTAAACTTGAGTTCCAATTCAAGTTAATGAAGTTATATGTTTTACATCTTGAAAATTATCTTCTAATTATTTTCGGTACTTAAGAAAATCATCTGAAAGGTTTAAACAAAACCCTTTACTCATAATATCCTTTATGGTTTTTGTTTTATCCTATTTATTCCCTCTCTTCTCTCTCTTTTTAGCTACCCATTTTCTCCTTCCTCTCTCATTCCTTCTCTTTTTGTTTTTTCTTTCTACCGGTTCCTTCCTTTCTTCTTTGTCTTCTCTTTAGTACCCTTTCGTCCTCAAATTCCACTCCAAATCTCAAATCTATATAAGATTTTGGAAGAAAATGAAGTGGGAAACAAGATCAAGGATGAAAATCATGCATAAACAAGCTTTAAGAACTTGGATAAAGTAGAGATAAAGATGAATCAAGGAGTTTGAGTTTCTTAAAAGAGATAAGTTTGCTTTTTTCCTTTGTTTTATTTGTTGTTTATGTTTGTATTTGTTAGTTTGATACTTGTTACATGTTGGGTGGATGACGAAGATGGTGAATAGTAGATATGGGGTTTGATGGAATGGTTTGGAGGTGTTTAATATTGTTGAATGAGAACAGAAGTGTTAGAAGTATGGAAACTAACTTATATGATGTCTAAATGATGTATTGATAAAAGTAATGTTGATTCTCTATTAACTAAAGTTTTGATGATAACAAAATAATCAAGAAACTAATTATGAGATTTAGTGTGCAGAATTTATATGTGTGTGTGTGTGTGTGTGTGTGTGTGTGTGTTAGATAGAACTTACAGAGTCTTTCACAGAACTTTAGAGAAACATGACGAGTTTAAGATGAATGGGTAAATGATGTTGTATATCGATGGTTTACATGGTTTACATGATTTACTTGTAAGCCCCCAAATTTTTCAAGAATGGTTTTGGAATACCGAATCGAAACCCTAAAATCTGACCCAAGTTGAATCGAACCTTAAGCAATTTCGATCATGGGGTTTCATAAGAGAATCTTCAAAAAAAAAAATAGAAAGTTCAATAATCGTTAGATTCGAAAACCCAAACATGAGAAGGACTACCTATCCTATCCCTGATATAAACCCCTCAATTTCTAGAGTAAAGTTGGATTAAACCCTAACCCTAGTCAAACCAGAGTTTCAAAAGTCAACAAAGGTCAAGACAATCAATTAATTTCAACTCCGGCAATCCCGCGTTCTTAAACCCTAGAAAACGTAATTAAGTTAATGGCTTATAATAGTTCGTAATAATATAGGGTGATATAAAAATATCATATTCATGAATTTCGAGTGTCCTTCGAACTCAAACGGGATTAGTTCTCGAAAAGCATGTCCCGGAGCTCGAAATAATAAAAATATTCTAATAACACCAAAAGATTCGTAATTAAACAAGGATTTTAAAAATATCATTTTTAGAATTTTTCGGTAACTAAAAATAACAGATATAGCTCGTTTACGTATATTTTTATTACTACCGGTAATTTATATGTCTAGTCTATTATTCATAGTACTATTCCTACTATTCATTACTATTTCACTATCTCTACTTTTTCTTACTACCTATATACCTATTTTCTTACTTTTTTCATTTCCAATACAACTTTATTCGCATCAAACCTTACACATTATTTTCTTTACAAAAATTACAAAACAAACAAAATATTCTCTCTCTCTCCCCCTTATTTGCGTCGGCCTCCCTCTCTCTTTCTCTATATTAATTTCTTTTCAATTTGTTTTATTACATCAAAAATTCACTCCAAAAATTCTATAAATACCTCATTCCTCCTTCGTTCTTTCACACATTCATTTTACATAATAAAAATCTACCAAAATTTCCTCTCAAAATCTCTCTCTCCAACAAATCTCTCTCAAAGTACTCTCTACCATTCCCTATAACTTCAAGAAGAAAATAACAAACACACTATCCATTCATCTCTTTTCAAATCCTTTATTAAACCTTAGGTAAAAATCCGACCTATATTCTTTGTCATGTTCATACAACTTAACATGAGCTTGGTGTATGTTTCTTAGACTCAAATGAGTTAAGGAAGCAACAATATGTTCATGTTTTATTTTTGTTCATGTTCCTATTTTACATTATGTTATTATGCTGTTATTATTATTGTTATTATTATTTTTGCTCTAATCTAACTTCTATATAGTATCATGTATACTATGTATATATATTTATTTAGAGCATAGAAGCTCATTTGTTATTTATTTATTTTCATGTCTTGCAATTTATTTATTTACTTGTTTTATGCAATTTATTAAGACTAGTCTTTCTAGTCTTAGACTTGTCCATATCAAGTCAAAATAATTTTCTTTCTTTTCTTTTCTTTTCTTTTCTTTTATTTTCTTTTGGGACTAGTCTATTCTTAATCCCGGGTTGCCTTAATAAAGCTACGGTTTCAATGCTTGACTATTTTATTATGTTTATTTACTTACAAGTATTTTTTTTCTATCTTATTATGTATTATCTTTACTTTTACATTGCTGCATAGTCAAATTCATGCATGATTAGAATGTTGTTGTCTTAAATAAAAATAAAAATAGGTTCTTTCTTAAATAAAGAAAAGTAAACTAGATTTCTGAACAAAGGGAATTTTAAACAAAAAGATATAAGTTTTCTTTTTAATAAACTCTTTTAAAAGGATAAGCTAATCATAAATAGTATAAGAATTAGTAATGTAGATATCTTCAAAATAATAAAAGGAACTCATTTCTTTTATAAATCTAAACTAAATACTCCATAAAGATAGAATTTTTAGCCTTGAACTGAAGACTTTAACTCAACCATGTCTTTTATAAGACTTGAATAGGTTTATTATAGACTTTGAAAATCACATACTAAGAAAGCCTCTTCAAAACATAATTTGTATATGTTGTTATTCTCTTTTCAAAATTAAAATGAAATTTTTGCTAAGTTCTAATGTTAACAATTCTTTATTAAGAAAGCTTTTCTTATAAACTTGCCTAAAGGAATTATTCTACCCATTTAACAAATATTAAGAATAAAACAAGTTTTTCAAACCAAGATAAATCAACTTACTATTTTGGAAACCAACTTAGAAAAATAAAATTTGCCAAGAAAGTAAAGTTTTAAAGGTACACCTATTTTCTAAAGAGAAAAAGGATATAAAAATAAGAGGAAAATAATATTTAACACAACTTCAAATATTTGACCACATCAAAAACTTAAAGGATATTTTAAAAGTTTATTTTCAATCACTAGAAATAAAGTTAGTAGATAACTTAAAGAAACAAATTTTTGAAAAATTAATTTACTTTTGAAAAGATAGGAAATGGAATTATAATAGAAAACATTTACTCATAACAACTCAAATATATTTTTGTTTTCCTTCTAACAATTCAAAAAGGAGAAATTTTCAAAAGCTTTACCATTTAAAACCATCAAAGACCAATTGTTTATGATATATCAATATTGAGACAACACTACAAAAATCATGCATACAATATGAGTGCCTATATATGTTCAAAGGATTTTTCCGCTATATATATATATATATATCCATATATTTTGCTTAAAGAATTCTGAGTAAAGAAAAGTTTGGAAAAATCATATTTTGTAAACTATAAATTTGTAACTATTCTGTACCATAGTATTTTCTAACCTAAATGGATTTTTATGACAATAATAACTTTAGAAATGGATAGATCTTTTCGAGTAGGTAGAAAACGGTATATTATATGTGTAATTCCGAGTTAAAATGACCAAGTTATGGTAATTTTAAGTTGAAATTACCCTCTATACGAATTTTAACGATCTTATGAAATAGTTTTTGATAAGTGCCATAGAATCAACAAGAAATACTCATTATGGGTATTCATCTTGATTAGGCAATCCCAAAGAGAAGTATTTATACTCGGAGGATTATTTTGATTAGTGGATTTACCGATTGACTCATCTGTAAGACAGATATATCCTCATGGCCAAGTGAGTTTATTTCCTACCTTTTACGTACTTAGTTGTGCTTGTAGCTAGAGGCACTAGAAGTAGGAAAAGATGAAAATGAATTATGTATGATAATATTGGTTGAAAGAATGCCAAGGATACCGAGACATGAATCGTTGTTAATTAACTTGTGTTTTACTACTCTTATGTTGGAGTACGTGCAAATTTTGTGATTACCTTTAAAATATGCTGATAATATATTATGAGTTATATTAATTGATTCATGAATATCATGTAGTTAGTTTCATCTCATGAGCTACTGTACTCGATGGGACAAGAGTATAGTAGCCGGGTACGCAGTAGCCATAAATCTGTAAGATGGGCGATTAGAAGCCTGAAAGAACTATTTTAAGATGGGCAAGTAGATGCCTGAAATAAACTAAATAAGTTGGATTTTAAGATGGCTTTTGAAGAGTCTAAAACACTAACCCTAAATGGAGGGTAAATCCATTCAAACATATGATTTCCGGTAGATCATATGTATTACTTGATCACTTGTTTGATGCATTTATATGCTTGTTTAATAACTTGTTTGAAATTATTTACACAAGTACGTCGATTCAGGAATATTCTCACAAGCTAGTTATGCTTATACTACGATAGACCTTTGTTGTAACATAACTATATCTTTTATGCCCAAGGACTTCACATAGTCGAGTGGGATGATGTTTTAGAAAAGCTTCTGGAAATCTTTTGAAGATCTTAGGTTCAATATCCTTTAATATCTTTTGGTGTTAGTATTATATCCTTGTGTGAAAGACTAAGACGATATTATGATTATTTGGAGATTTATAGGGGAGAAGCCCCTAAGATAATGTAGGAATTATATTCTTATAATGTTGAAATGAGATGGTTATCTAGAATTCTTGTATGTTGTATTTACTATCTCGAACTATACATCCTACTGGTATCTCCTATTGTTGTGATAGACGCCTTACATATGGTGATAAAACTTTCGCATGACTTTGGGAAGTCATTCTTAAGTTTTAATACCGTATGTGGCGGGCTGCTACGTTTAGGTTATCCTTTGGGGATGACATTACTTATACATAAGGATTGAGAGAAACAACAACATTACCAAATAGTTTTTCAAGGAATAGAAAGTATACAAAATGTTCTCCAGAAAGTTAAGTTAAGGATGAAGTATTTTTCTAGAAAACCAGAACTTTTTCTAGAATCTTCACTGGAACTTTTGAAGAACAAGTATTGTCAACCAGAAGTTACTATTCATCTTCTCAAACAAGAAGATCTACTTTTTCAGGAAAAATATAAAGATTTTATTTAAGACCTAGCTCTGAGATAATAAGTATATTTGGATAATATACTTATTTGATTTCACTAAAATCGGAATTATATCCTAGAGGATTCAAATGTTTTTCAGATTCTCTCTCATCATCAACAGAATTATTTTTTAAGACAAAATTATATTTTACGAGATTCATCTCAAGACAAAGTAATTATTTGAATTGATATATTTCAAGATAAGAACGAGAATTTTTATTATCTATTTTCATGGATTTGGCTGAAAAGACCAAATCAAGATAAAATGTTATCTTGAAAATGAAGATCAAGATGAAGACCAAAATATCGGAAACAATTTATCTATCTCCAGCAAAACAATGTTATGGAGGATTTTCGAAATAGATACAACCAGATTTTGATAAATTACAAGAATCAAGCATACCTTATCTTTATTTCAATGTTTCAAGTTATTCAAATTTAAATCAAGAAAAATTACAAAAGATAAAAGGAACATCTTCAGTTCATTAACGCAAGCGCCTGTTTTCAAATTCAAAATAAGGATCAAGGACAACAGATCTTTATCTGAGATATTTGGGATATGAATCTATCCTCTAAACAAGTACTTGAACGTTAGAAGAAGATGAAGGATAAATGCATTACAAGATAGAGAGAGAAGAGAATTACTCACTATTCACACAAGAAAACAAAAACTTTTCCTTTACAAAAGATACAGAAAAAAAATACAGAACAAAATCCAGAAGTTTCACTTCATTGAGATTTTTCATAATTTCTCTACATTTGCAATAGCGAGCTGATTTTTAGCATACTTTCTCCAGCTATTTGATTTAAAAAACTTATTTTGTAAAGAAGGAACGTGTTGTTGCCTTCTTAATTGATAGTTTAGTTACAAATTTAGACTTTGTAGATCGGTTGTAGATAGAAAATAGCTATGAGAATCGAGCACAGAGGATTGCACAAGCTTATAATTTAAACTTATTGGATATAGTGGAACAAAACCCGTAGGATAACGGGATCCTCGGCTCGAAGCTGGAAGAGTGGACAGACGCATAAGATGGAACCACTATAAATAGTTGTTTGATCTTCTTTTTCCCATCATCTTTTTTTATTTTTCAGTAATTTTTTGTTAATTTGTTTAATTGATAAATTGTTCTCGTGTTTAAAAACTTAAACGGAAATTTTTTTAAAGCAAAAATTTTTTTAAATAATCAATTCAACCCCCTTTCTTGATTATTATTTGGGACTAACAATTGGTATCAGAGCAAACTCATTTTATTGTCTTTAGTGATCCATTTAAAAATGGTTGAGAACAATGTAGCAATTAATCGTACTCCTTTCTTTGATGGTTCAAATTTTTCTTATTGAAAAATGCGAATGGAAACTTATATAAAAGCTAACGATTATGATTTTTAGCAGATAATTTCCAATGGAGACAATATGATTAAAATGAATGGAAATTCAGTCCTGACAGATGCTAAGAAGAAGATCATTGAAAAGAACAACAAAGCTAAAAATTTGTTGTTGATCACTATTGCTACCTCAGAATTTTATTTAATATCTTCATGTGGAACAGCAAAAGAGATTTGGGATAGATTGAGTGAAACTTATGAAGGAACAAATACAATTAAAGAAACTAAAATTAATGCTTTACTTCAGCAATATGAGTTATTTAAGTTTGAAACTGACGAGCCTATCAAAGATGCTTTTAACAGGTTCACTGCAATAACAAACGAGCTGGCTTTACTTGGCAAAGTGATTGTTGATCCTGATCTTGTGAGAAAGATGCTGAGAATCTTACCACCTTCTTGGGATGCAAAGAAAACTGCCATAGAAGAAGCTCAGGATCTCAACAAACTTTCTCTTAGCCAAGTAAGAGAAAAGCTAATGGCTTATGAATCTCACAAGAAAACTAAACAAGGAGAGGAAAGTAGTAACAAAGGAATTGCATTTAAAGCTAAGGAAGTTATTCAAGCTAGATCTGATAATAGTGAAGATGAAGATGAAGAAGACATAACTCTTCTAGCCAAAAAGCTCAACTGTTTCTTCAAAAAACAAAGAGGTAAGAAATTTAATGCATTTAAGAAAACTACTGAATATAAGAAAAATGATGCAGGAAAAGAATACAAAGAAAAAGAGAAGAAAAAGGAGAAGAAAGAGATTCAGTGTTATGAATGTAAAAAACCAGACATATCAAATGTGAATATCCCACTTTGATAAAGAAAATGGAGCAATATAAAAAGCGAAGTCAAGCAATGTTAGCAACATGGAGCAATTTCGATGACACAGAAAGTAGTCCAGAAGATTTTGATGAAGAAGAGGAAGAAGCAAATCTTTGTCTTATGGCTACCTTTGAGGTCTTAAAAAGGCTGACTTAAAGATAACTAAGTATGATAATGAAGTAAAATCCATTGAGAATGAAAAAGAGGTTTTAAAACAAACAAATTCTTTACTTGTTGATGAAAATGACATGTTAAAGCATGATCTTGAAAAGTTGCATGTAGATAATGAAAAAATAAGAAAATATAATAGTTTATTAAAGGAAGAAACCGGAGTGTTGAAAGTGAAAATAGACGAGTTATCTAATTCAATAAGGAATACATTTAATAAATTTAATGAAAGTGACAAGAAATTAACAATGTTGATCTCATCACAAAGATCATCTTTTGGAAAACATGGTTTAGGATATGAGCATGGATCTAGTTCGAATATATCTAAGAAAATCGTATTTATAAAAGCTAAACCAAACACACTTAATAAATCAAGTGAAAGAAAGCAAGATTTAATGTCAAATCACGTAAAAAGAAGTTATACAAACAACACCAAAAGGTATTCCAGAAGTTATCCAACATATGAAAACAATGCCAGAAGGTATTTTAAAAGGTATTTTACATATGAAAACAATGCCAGAAGATATTCTAGAAGTTATCCAATACAAAATAACATGAAACAGGTATAGTCATAACATTTCATTTGCATGCTTTTTTGTAATAAACCTGGTCATATTGAGAAATATTGTTATTATAAAAGAAACAAGCTCAGAAATGAACAAGTTAAATAAAGAAACCAAACGAGCTTGTCTTATAAAGGACCCAAACTTTTTTGGGTTCCTAAAAAGGTTTAATCCTTTTTAATTTCGCAGGAACATGAAGCTAAAATGAGAGGAACATGATACCTAGACAGTGGATGTTCTAGACATATGATTGGAAATGCTTCATTGTTCACTAACATAATATGGGAAGAAAAAGGATATGTGAAATTTGGAGATGACTGTAGAGATAAAATTATTGCAACTGGAAGTATAGGTATGTCTCCTTATATGATAGAAAATGTTTATCAAGTTAAAGGCTTAAACATAATCTTTTGAGCATTAGTCAATCATGTGACAAAGGTTACAAAATGGTTTTTGAAAAAGACAAATGTTTTGCTTTTGATCAAGATGGTACAAGATTATTTGAAGGTTTTAGAAAGAAAAACATATATTTGATAAAACCAAATAAAGTTGAAGATACTTGTTGTTTGCTATCAATGAATGATAATATTTTTACTCGGCATAAACGTTTAGGTCATGTAAATTTTTATCAATTAGAAAAATTATCTAAAAAGAATATGATAAGAGGATTGCCTAAAATAAATATTAAACAAGATGTGAAATGTGAACTTGTTTGAAAAATAAAATGGTTTCTGTATCTCATAAAAGTAAAAATGAGATTTCAACAAAACGACCTCTTGAATTGTTACATCTTGATTTGTTTGGACCTACAAGAGTTTTGAGCAGGGTGGAAGTAAGTATGGACTTGTTATTGTTGATGATTATTCAAGATATACTTGGGTTATATTCCTGCAACATAAAAGAGATACCTTTGATTCTTTTCAAAAATTTGCTAAACAAATTCAAAATGAAAAGGAATTTCCATAATTAGTCTTAAAACTGATCATGGAACCAAATTTCAAAATTCAAAATTTATAAATTTTTGTGAAGAATAAGGTATATCTCATAATTTCTCTACTCCATATACACCTCAACAAAATGGAGTTGTAGAATGCAAGAATAGAACTATACAAGAAATGACAAGATCTATGCTAAATGAAAGTGGTATTACTGAGTATTTTTGGGTAGAAGCAATTTCTATAGCTTGCTACATCATTAATCGAGTCTATATTCGACCCATGACATCCAAGACAGCATATGAACTCTTTAAAGATAAGAAGCCTAATGTGTCTTACTTTAATGTTTTTGGTTCCAAATGTTTTATGAAAAAGAATATTTTTAATTTTGATAAGTTTTATGAAAGATATGTTGAAGCTATATTTTTAGGATATTCTTTAAATAGTAGCGCTTATCGTATATTTAATAAAACATCTAAAATGGTTGAAGAATCAACAAATCTTAAGTTTGTTGAAAACATAAAGGATTATGAATCTGATGATGAAAAAAATCCAACTCTAAAGAAGAATCTTGTCCAAAACTAAAGTCTGAAGTACCAATTGTTGAAATCCATGAATCTAGAAATACAGATCTTTTACAGAAGGTAATATATAGGTTACTTTAGAACCTAGAGAATTTGAACCAGAAACTTCTAAGGCTTGGAAATATAAATCTGCTTATCTTCCTGAACAAATAATTGGTGATGTTCAATCTGGTGTTAAAACAAGAGCTAGTTTGCAAAATTTTAAAAATCATTTTGCATGATTATCTGAATTTGAGCCTAACAATGTTAATGAAGCTTTAAATGATAATAATTGAAATGATGCCACGCAAGATGAGCTAAATCAATTTCAAAGAAATAATGTATGGAATCTTGTGCTTAGACCTAAAGGAAAATCAATAATTGGAACTAAATGGGTATTTAAAAACAAATTAGATGAAGATGGTAAAATTAATAGAAACAAAGCAAGATTAGTAGCTAAAGGATACTCACAAGAAGAAGGAATAAACTTTGATGAAACATATGCACCTGTAGCTAGGTTAGAAGCAATTCGTTTGATGCTTGCATATGCATGCTATAAGAACTTTAAATTTTTTCAAATGGATGTGAAAAGTGCGTTTTTAAATGGACTTATAAAAAAAGAAGTTTTTATAGAACAACCCCCTGGTTTTGAAGATCATTTTAAACGTGATTATGTTTACAAATTAAATAATGCTTTATATGGTTTAAAACAAGCCCGAAGGGCATGGTATGAAAGATTGAGTTTATTTTTTATTTTAAAAGGTTTTCAAAGAGGAACTGTTGACATAATCTTATTTTTAAAATCATATGATCAAGATAGTTTAATTGTTCAAATATATGTGGATGATATTATATTTGCTTCTACTAATGAAATATATTATAAAGAATTTGCTAAGTCAATGCAGGCAAAATTTGAAATGTCAATGATGGGAGAATTAACATTCTTTCTTGGACTTCAAATTAAACAAACAAAAGAAGGAACTTTTATACATCAAGAAAAGTATACTAAATAAATTCTTAAGAAAATTTGGGTATGAAGGATGCAAAGGAGCTGCAACACCTATGAGCACCTCAACAAGGTTAGATTCTGACTTGAATGGGAAATAGGTAAATGAAAAATTATATAGAAGTCTCATTGGTTCCTTATTATATTTAACTGCATGTAGACCTGATATTCTATTTAGTGTATGTTTGTGTGCAAGATTTCAAAGTGCACCAACAGAAACACATCTAACAGCTATTAAGAGAATTTTCAAGTACTGGATAAATAGTTCTAAATTGGGCATTTGGTGCCCTAAAAATCAAAATTTTGATTTATTAGGATATTCTAATGCAGATTATACTGGTTGCAAAATTGATAGAAAAAGCACAGCTGGTACCTGTCAATTCTTAGGTGACAAATTAGTTTCTTAGTCTTCTAAAAAACAAAATTATGTTGTCTTGTATATAACTAAAGCAGAATATGTTTCTATTGGTAATTGTTGTGCTCAAATGCTTTGGATTAAACAACAATTACAGGATTATGGTTTGTTTTATAAAAATATACCTATTAAATGTGATAATACAAGTGCAATTAATCTGACAAAAAATCCTATACACCATTCAAGATCTAAACACATTGAAATTCATCATCACTTTATTCAAGATCATGTTAATAATGGAAACTTAGTTGTTCAATATGTATCAACTGATAATCAATTAGCAGATATTTTTACAAAACCTTTAGAAAAAGTGTGTTTTGAATTTATCAACAATGAGATTTGTTTGTGTTATCCGTTTTGATTTAAAAAAAAAAACAAAAAAAAAAATAACAACAACAACAAATAGATAAATAAATAAAAATAATATATATATATTATACATGGAAATACGGAACTTTGTGTTATATGGAACTTTGTGTTATGCATAAATGAAATATAGAACTTTGTGCAATGAATAAATGCCATGGAACCTTGTGCAAAACTTTTGGCAGGCTAATTCTTATCTATGTTCTTTCATGTTCTCTTGGTTTTTCTTATCTCTTGTTAATCCTCTATCTTATGTCCTCTACAGAAAAGCAAAACTTTGATCCTTCAAACCCTTCTTTTTTCAAAGGAACTTCAAAACAATTTTCATAATATGGCTCCTCGCAAATCCAAAGAATCTCTAACAAGATTTTTACAACTATTCCATTCAAAGATCCTATTTCCATCCAAGATGAATCATCTATTCGAAAAAAACCCTATCGCGATCATCATATCCTATTAGGCTCGTGAAATTTGCTCCAAATATGTTCAAGAAACGGGTCAAAGTTCGAAGAAATCTGAAAAATCTTCAAATCAAGAAACGATTTAAGAAGAACGAGTATTTGAGTATGACCCAGAACCTATTGCAGAGATTATAGAGAAAATGAAGAAAAAGAAAGTCTCTAAAGAATCTTCCAAGAAACAGAAAGATGTTCCATTATCAGCAAAGGGTTCGAAATCCATGAAGAAGAGGAAATTACAACAGTCAGTTACTAAAATTCCTATCACAAAGGTAAAAATCCATGATTGCTCTTTTATTGATTTTAAGTATTTTAAGACACATGGATTTTTATATAATGAATGGTTGGATAATTTTGGTGGAAGGAAATTATGTAATCTGACTGGAGATGTTATAGGAGAGATGATTGAGGAGTTCTATAGGAATTTGAAATATGTAGATGATAATAGTTCAAAATCAAGAGTTCAAGGAGTAAAATTGGTCATATCTCATGATGATATTATCAAATATTTTGGTTTAAAGGACTGTCATGACGATAATGCCTTTGTTTCTCTAAGAAGGAATGATATGTTTTTTTATTATAAATGGAAATAGGACACTTTTCGGATGAGGATGTGTTTGTTTATGAATTTGAATTGATTGTGAGAATCCTATATAAAGTTGTGGGAGTGTATTCTTCCAAGAAAAGGAAGTTCCACCACTGTCTCAAAGGAAGATGATTTAGTGATTTTGGCCATGATGAAGAAAATAAAAATAGATTTAGCGAAAAGAATTCCGAAAAGGATGTGGCGGGAACAACAATATAGGATATATGGAAATGTTTTGATGGAAATTTTCAAGATCAAAAAGGTTCCATTTCCAAAGAAGATAAAATTTCCCATTGTTTAAAAATAATTGGGGAAAAGAGCATGCATCACATGCAAATCAGACCATATAAGAAATTTTGGTATGCAGTTGATGGTGCAATTTATTTGCACAAAAGATATGGCAAAATTGTGGAATGGGATAAATTAAAAGCACAGATTGAGGGGGAGAAAGAACCTTTTCCAGAAACTTCTCCAGAAATTTCTTCTGATAAAGAAAAGGAAAAAGAACAACTCCACAGATCTGGTAAGGCACCTTTACAAAAAGGAAATGAGAAAAATTTTGTGCCCATGACAGGCGATAAATTCAAGATTGATGAAAAGGTGAGGGTGGAAGAAGAATCTGACAGTGATTCAAGTGATACATCACGGTTCTATAAAGGGCCTGGTGAAACATCTTCTGATCCTCTTCCAATTTCCCTCGCAAGGATGATAGTGGAAAAGATTGAGGCTAAGCTTGAACACTTTAAGCTTGACTTGACAAAATTCATTACATTGGAGATCAAGACTTATTTCTCTACAAAGTCTGTACCTACAGCTCATCAATCTGCTGCCGCTTCTTCAGGAGCTAATCCATCTTTTTCTCATTCTTCACCTGTATCAACATAACCTATTCTAGAGGTTGTCTACACAGGTACATCTGAGGATACTTTTTTTCCTCTTCCTCGTCGTCCTTATGAGCCAACTCCAGCCAATCTAAGTCTTGTCCCTTACATTCCTCTTGTTGTTCTGGAATCCTTTTTGGTTGCATCTTCACCTCATGCATCTATCACTTCTACTATTGACACCTTTATGACTCCTTCTTCGTCTACTCCAGCATCTTCCTCTCCCAAATATCAAAGACGTCAAAAGGTTCAAGCAAGAAAATCCACAATTCAAATTAAGAAGCCCTAACATGTTCTATTTTTGAAAATTTTTACTTGTTTTGTTCTATTTGCGAAGACTTTGTTTTGTTTTGTTCCTTCGACTTATGTTTAGACCTTGTGTCTAATTTTATGTTATTGACATTCTGTTTCTTTAATTGAATATTTTGCTGATAACAAAAAGGGGAGAGATATGTTTGTGTGAATGGAAGTGAATGTTATGGCTATAGATATGTATGATGGGTATGTTTATGAGTATGTTTATGAATATGGATGCTACTTGATGCTTATGAAATTCTTAATGTTAATGTTTTGTTATCATCAAAAAGGGAAAGAATGTTGATTCTCTATTAACTAAAGTTTTAATGATAACAAAATAATCAAGAAACTAATTATGAGATTTAGTGTGCATAATTTATGTGTGTGTGTGTGTGTGTGTGTGTGTGTGTGTGTGTGTGTGTGTTAGACAGAACCTATAGAGTCTTTCACAAAACTTTAGAGAAACATGATGAGTTCAAGATGAATGGGTAAATGATGTTGTATATCGATGGTTTACATGCTTTACTTATACATAAGGATTGATAGAAACAACAACATTACTAAAGATTTTTTCAAGGAATAGAAAGTATACAGAATATTCTCCAGAAGGTTGAGTTAAGGATGAAGTATTTTTCCAGAAAACCAGAACTTTTTCCAGAACCTTCACTGGAACTTTTGAAGAACATGTATTTTCAACCAGAAGTTACTGTTCATCTTCTCAAACAAGAAGATCTACTTTTTCAGAAAAATATAAAGATTTTATTTAAGACTTAGCTCCAAGATAATAAGTATATTTAGATAATATACTTATTTGATTTCACTAAAGTCGGAATTACATCCTAAAGGATTCAAACGTTTTTCAGATTCTCTCTCATCATCAACGGAATTATTTTTTAAGACAAAGTCATATTTTACGGGATTCATCTCAAGACAAAGTAATTATTTGAATTGATATATTTCAAGATAAGAACGAGAATTTTTATCATCTATTTTCATGGATTTGGCTAAAAAGACCAAATCAAGATAAAATGTTATCTTGAAAATGAAGATCACAATGAAGACTAAAATATCAGAGACGGATTTATCTATCTCCAGCAGAACAACGTTATGGAGGATTTTCAAAATAGATACAACCAGATTTTGATAAATTACGAGAATCAAGTAGACTTTATCTTCATTTCCACGTTTCAAGTTATTCAAATTCAAATCAAGAAAAATTACTAAAGATAAAAGGAACATCTTCAGTTCATTAAGGCAAGCGGCTGTTTTCAAATTCATAATAAGGATTAGGGACAACAGACCTTTATCCGAGATATATAAGATATGAATCTATCCTCCAAACAAATACTTGAATGTTAGAAGAAGATGAATGATAAACGCGTTACAAGATAGAGAGAGAAGAAGAGAATTATTCACTATTCATGCAAGAAAACAAAAAGCTTTCCTTTAAAAAAGATACAGAAAAAAAAAAAAAAACACAGAACAAAATCCAGAAGTTTCACTTAATTGAGATTTTTCATAATTTCTCTCCATTTGCAATAGCGAGCTGATTTTTAGCATACTTTCTTTAGCTATTTGATTTAAAGATCTTATTTTGTAAAGAAGAAACGTATTGTGGCCTTCTTAGTTGATAGTTTAGTTACAAGTTTATAGACTCTGTAGATCAATTGTAGTTAGAAGATAGCTGTGAGAATCAAGCAGAGAAGATTGCACAAGCATGTAACTTAAACTTATTGGATATAGTAGAACAAAACCCATAGGATAACAGGATCTCCAGCTCGATGCTGGAAGAGTGGACTGATACACAAGACGGAACCACTATAAATAGCTGCCTGATCTTCTTTTTCCCTCATCTTTTATTTTTCAGCAATTTTTTGTTAATTCGTTTAATTGATATATTGTTTTCATGTTTAAAAAATTAAAGGGGATTTTTTTTAAAGCAAAAAATTTTCTAAATAATCAATTCAACCCCCCTTCTTGATTATTATTTGGGACCAACGAGTAAAATATGTAAAAATATTTTAAAGTTGTGAAAAAGGAGTATAAGATTCGTGATAGGGGATTGGAGGGGCAGCACAGGTGTACAGGAGCCCGTATTTAGTGGTGCAAGGGAAAAAAAAAACCAAATCTGGTCTTTTTTTCTTGGGGAGGGGGGGGGGGGGGGGGGGGGGGGGGGGGGGGGTTGGCACAGCCTCCAACATGGCTATGTGGACTAGTTGTTTCGTAATTTGACCAAAATATGATATAACTTTTTCTTCTGAACTTAGATTGAGATAATTCAAATTGCTACAGAAAGCTTAAAAAGATATCTACAACTTTTATGTTTTAAGTTTTTTGAAATTCTAAAAGTAATAAGACCTAGATTTTATTTGTTTCCAGTTGCTACATATCCAAACAAATTTGAAAAATTTTGTTTACTAATTAAATTTATGTCATTAAATATAAAATGAACTTAGCTAATAAAACTAGGTTCAACTTGAATAAATCGACTTGAATGAATTGAAATGAATTGAATTGATTTAAGTGCATTCAACTTGGCTAAGATTAAGTTAACATAGACTTAAGTTCATCAAATGAGCTTAGTTAATAAACCTAGGTTCAGTATAGTCTAATAAATCATGATGAGTTAAAATGAACTAACTTAATTTAAAATCTCGCAGGATATATAATATTGACTTAATGGGATGAATGCTTGCAATTTAGTAACTAAACTAGGTTTAATGTGGAATTTAGATATAAAGTAAATTAGTTAATAGACTTAAGTCTAATATAACTTGAAGAACTAAAAGAGGCTAAAATGAAATTGTTTTAAGACAAGATTTAAGTTGATTAAGGTCTTAATAGATATATGAGAGTAAATTAGAGAGATTAATGAATATGATTTAATAATTAGATTTAGTAAATAAGCTAAGTTAATCTAAACCTAGCTAGTAAATGAATAAGATGTAATTGTAATGTAATAGACTTAATTTGATATGGGTAATATATTGTTTCAAATATGTTTTCGCTATGGGAATGGATATTTTTGTATATGAATGACATAATTATGTTTCTTTAATGAATGAATCATAAACAAAGAGAAAAGAAATACTTTGACAGATAATGGAGAACTGTCTATATCTTGGCGGGGCGATCCTCACAGCCATAGCAAGGTTCCTACTTAATGTTCAATCAAATAGGATTTTAAAATGAATTTAATTCCTCGAATAGATATTTGCATTGGATATATCCTTGTTTTAGCTCTAGTTAACCTTCTTTTTTTGTTTGAATTTCTTATATGAAGCATGATGATGATTTGATGCTATTGATGATGTTGATAATGGTGATGTTATTGATTGGATATTAATAGGGATGATGAGTTGGGTTCCTAAAAGATTTCTAAGGCTTAGCTTCGATGTCAGGTGGATAGCATTGACCCTATCACCTTATTTGTGTGGGAAATATAGTTGCAGCATATTAAATGAACAAAAATGACTATGTGTGGAGATTGGGTAATCGTCCGTGCAATGTTGACTGTATTGTTTGATAAAACATTAAAATCAAAGAGATCACACATTGCTTGATATGATTGCAATTTTTGTTGTTTGATGAGTGCTTGCTACAATGATTGGTCACTTTAATAATGGATTTAATACTATTTATCTATTTAATTAAGCTATCATTCATTGCACAACAACATACTTGCATTAGCATGGTATTTACATCATATATTAATATTCTGATTTTATAGTAATGCCTTTAAGAGTCCACTGAATCTAGTTAGGGCTACTATAGAGTTGTCGGCTTCATGAGAGCTAAGTAGGCATTGAAGGACGCCGCTCGTATTGGAGTCGGCTTTAGGGAATACTTAAGGAGGTTTTGTGGTTCTAAGGGAAGAGGAGGGTATATTGACAGTTTAAAGGTTTTAATCTATGCACAAAATGAGTTCAAGTAAGGCCTCACTTCATAGCTTTATTTAAAGAGACGTACCGGCTCTGTTTGATAAAACGAGTTTCAAGAAAAATCCTCTCTACTTAGCTATGTATAAGGAGAAGTTAAAGGTTATTTTTTAATAAAATATATTTTAAATTGAAATCCTCTCTCCTTAGTTGTCTAAAGGGCAGTTAGAGGTTACGTTTGTTATATGAAATGGTTTCATGTTGAGAAAGTTATGAGCTGAATGCTCTAAATTGACAAAGTACCTCCTTCCTTAGTTCACACTTCTACAGGGCGTGAATGACTTGACTTAGTCCTTTAACCCCCAAGAGAGGGCATAAATCTCCATTAGTTTAGATTCTGGTCATCCAAACTGTGCATATCATATGTTTGAGTGCTTCATTGCATGTGTTTGTTAATAATTGAATTGGTTTAACTTTTGTTTGATGAGTGATTTGATTATGTTATTCACTGAGCTGTAGATGAGCTCGCACCCCCTAGTTTTTGTGAAGGTATGGCTCAAGATTGGGATAGGCTAAGATTACATGGAGAGAGAGCTCACCTTTAGTGAAGGTTTTGAAGATAAGAAGAGAAGCTTAAAATAGAATTCATATGTTTTGAATTTAATTTAAAAATTTTTATAATGTATGAAATAAGCTTAGAAAAAGAATTAGAGCTTTCGTCTAACAGTTTGAGATTTTGAAAAATGCATATGATTTATTCTATTTTACTGTTTGGTGGAGGACACCGATTCTCTACGGTTCTGGTGGACTGTAGGAACCTGCATTTCCTAGCTATTAATTTGTTTTTTATGTAATTAAAGCCGGTATAACAAATATTAAATAGAGTTTTGCAAAACTTTGACTTGGAAAATGGTTATCATATCTTTGATGCATAATTGATATGATAACTACAAGTTGATCCTTTTAGGCCCCTTTTGGGGTGTGAAAAAAATTCTAAAGAACCGAATCTGACTACTACTGTTTTGAGAGCTTCCAACCTCTATAAAGAAAATAACATAAAAAATGGATATAACATCCCAAACGATGGAAAATGACTACTCATAAGCGAAAATTGGACTTAAAATGACCAAGATATAGTCGTTAAAGTATAAAGTAAGTGCTAGCAAATATAGCAAGAATTGAAGAATTGTAATATTTGATTAGAGAAGTTTTAAGGGAGATTCTTATTACTTTGTTCATTCCTTTGTTCAGGAGATTTTTAAGTTCGAGTTCTCAAACCTGAGGTATTTCGAAAGATCGTGCTCATGTGTATAAGTTCTAATAAGCTATTATCTACTTGTGCTTCCTACTGCTTATTTTTATGTTAGGTGTATTACTTGTTCATCGAATTACTGGTTGTTGTGAGTTTTATGATCTGCATGATCATCAAAATAAATGGATAACTTTAAATACTTGGCTAAATTAATTGGATATACTTGTCGCATGTGATTGAACCTCCTACAGGAAATGTCTCGAATTTGTAATAGAAAGTATTTTCAAAATGTATCTGTAAAGAAACATGACTTGGAGTATCTTAGGTCCCTCTTTTAGTCTTTTAAAATTGCTAAGTTTTACCAAAGTAGTTTTTGAAATAAACTTGTGAGATTTCCAAGTGATGTTTTGACAGTGGACTTTGTTAGGATCAAGGTCCACTTGTCATGTGGTGATGTTAGATATTGCCTGAGTCAGGGTCTCCTTGAGATGCAAAAATGTTTAGTCACCCGCATTGAGTGAAGGTAGATATTACAAGGTCTTGTTATCATATTTACCTATGTTGGGCAAGGTTGGATGTTACCTGAGTCAGGGTCTATATGAGATAACTGAAGTGTAGACAGCATAAATCTACGTCATCTATAGCTCTGAATTACCATAGATGTGTTGCTTGCATTCATAATGTATGCATTAATATCTTGTGTAGATAGATCTACATGAATGTCAATTTAATGTTTGATAACTTACATGACTGGTAGTAAAGAGGAACAAACTAACTAAGCTATGGTTTTCCTTATAGATCTTTTACAGGAAAATGAAAGCTAGGATTGGGATAGGATCCAAGCGCAGATTATACCAAAGATCAAGTTAAGCTAGTTAGAAGATTAGGAAACTAGTAGATAAAACTTAGATGAGAGAATGATTTAAAACTTAATTTTCTCATTTTTAAAACTTTTTTTTCCTTTAGCAATTTCTTTTAATAGTTTATAGATAGGCATAAGTCTCTCTTATCTTATCTTTTGGTAGAGTATCTGATTCTCTACGGTCCATAGAAAGGTTCCTAAAACTATTTTCATTATAATTGTATATAACTATAACACATTAAGAGGATAATTAATTAGAGTATTTCAAACTCTGACTTACAAGGCGGTCCTCATGTTACAGGTGTAAACACGATATAATGATTTTAGAAGAATCTTACTAGGCCCCCTATTAAGATCATTACTAAAGAGCCTTAAAAAATTAAGTTAAACAAAGCTAATGCCCCTGTTTAAATTTATAAATTAGCACCAACAACCCGTTTACTTGACATGAATAGCTATTCATTTCCTCATCATTCGATATATAGTTGCTATTACGATATTCACTTAAGGGGAATGACAATTTATAATGAAATGATATTACATAAAATGACAAATAACAATTCTTGTCTCCACCCCCATGAATTGTCATTCACTATTTTATTTTTCAAATTTGTCATAAATACACATGTCTTGAAAATATCACCTATATAATTATCTTCTTTCGATAATAAATATAGAGGGTACTATAGATATTTTACCTTTTACTTCAATAATTACTTGTTTTATTTTTTTATATCAAGTGAATATAATAATAGACATTACAACCTTATTACGTTTCCTTTGCATTGGAATTCCATTCCCTCTTATTTTATACAGCGAAGTGAACAAGCCACAAATGTTTTAATTGGAGACATAATTTTTGTCAGAAACATGCAATCCACGAAGTTTGTAAACTTAAATATTCATTTGACTAGAATTTTGTATACATTTTTAATAAATAGATAACACATCTAGCATGTCTGTCATGCCCCGAGGGTACTCTAATAGAAGTAGACAAGTTACACCTAAGTACTATCACTAGATTACCCTTGGAGAGTGACATATTTTCCAAAATAATAGGATCTTTTAGTTGCTTTGATAAGAAATGATAAATACATGTAAGAAATAAATTAGTAAATAACTTCCATCTTAATCATAAAGTATCATAAATTATTACAAACCATGTAGTCATTTTGTAATTCTCTACATACATAACTGATAAGATAATACTAGCTAATCTATTCTAGGGAAATATAAACCATTAATCTCAAATAGAACCATAGGCTTCAAGCTCTTAAACCCTTACTAGAGCCATATTTCTGGAAGTAACTAACCAAGGTTGAAGCGTAAACCTGAAAATGTTGTGGGAGTGTGAGTGAAACCACGGCTCAGTGAATAACTAGATATATTACACATCAAGCAAGTTATTAACAAATCATATGTAATGCAATCACTCAAACATATGTTCAGATACAAGCATGGATGATCTAGAATCCAAATAGGAAAAAGATTTACGCCCTCTTTTTGGGGTTGAAGAACATTTACTTTATGACCCACCTGCCTAGGAGAGACTAAGTTTACAGGAAAATCAACGATTTCTCGTCTTAGGGTTATCACTTTAAATTTAATAACTATCTTAACTGAACATTTCATGTATCCATCCTTAGAAACTCCTTAAGTATTAATCATTTCAAAGCGATACTACGAGCGGCGTTCTTCGTTGTCACTTAGTTCCCATAGAACTGACGGAGCAAATAAAACCTTAGAAGAACTAACACTTTAAAAAAACCAAGCATTAATAGAGAATCGAAATATTAATACGTAGCAGGCTGTCACCCGTTTATATATGTACTAATGCAGTACGTGCAATGCATGACCAGGTTATTTTAATAAGTCAATAGTTCTTATTTAGTTTCATGATGGTCATACATTACACACAATAATCATTAGACTACTTCATCATCATACCATTGTACTATCACTTTGTAATGGTAGATTAACAATCATACAATCAGAACACAACACATTTCCATCAAAACATTTATATTATTATCTTTGCATTACATATTCAGCTATTTACAAGCACAAATAGTATAATATGACTGAATTACTTACCTGCTCAAAGTGACTAGTCGTAGTAATTTGCCGGAAGGTCCTCTATGGTATCAAAGTCACCTATTGAGATGAATAAAATATTTATCAATATAACATAGATTATATAACTAAACTCATATATGTGTCTAGTGTCCTAAATTGCTATTTGGCTCAGTTTCTATTACTTATTTTGGTTCTTTAATGGTCTTATGATAACAATTATCAATTAATCTTTATTTTCATATAGCTTGTCTGGGTATTGCTTGATATTTATACATTTATCTAGTATTTAAAAAATTGATATTTAACAAGTTTATATTTTATAGTTATTAGTACTATTTTTATATTATTCTCTATCTGACTTATTATAGTAACTCATATCCGTTTACCATTACATAGTATCGTCGTGTTTCTCTTAATCTACTTCATACAATTATTTTGTCGTTTTTAGAAGTCACATTATTCATAAATTTAGCTCATTTCAATTTCCATTCTTAACTATTTATCTATATAAAACAAATATTTGATAATTATAGTTGCTAATAATACTTAATATTTCATATAGTTTCTAGGGTTTTAGAAGTTATCGAATATTAAACATATTGTTATTCTAACTATTTGTATTTATTTATTTCTTAGTATATTATGTTTTGATATTATATATATATATATAATATGTTTATTAGTATTTATTATATATATTTTCTATTCATGTAATACAGACTTTTCGTAGGAAAAACATAGGTGTACGCAATTTCACATATTATTTCGTATCAGGGTACGATGGCTTATAGGCTGCCAGCTTTACCATGTATGCGCGGACTATACGCTGCCGGCATATAACTCCAGTTAGCCAGTGTTCGTTTACTTTACGTAAAAGTAAAGTTTACGTAGTTTCTATTCCAATGGAAGCTGTCTCAACATCGTTGACCCATACTCATACGCCATCGGCGTTGAGCGTGTACACTATTAGCTAATGGACAGTGTTGACATTGTTCATCATTCTCAGATGAACCAGTTTGTATTTCTTCAATTTTCTACGTTATAATCATTTCCAAATCGTTCCTAAGTGTTTTTATGGTATATATATATATATATATATATGTATACATACACACATACATATACATACATACATACATACATACATACATACATAATACATACATACATACATACATACATACATACATACATACATACATACATCAACTCATAACGCATCTATATGTATGTAATCTTAAATTTTCGAATTTAGAAAAGTACAACTAGGGTTTTCAAAATTTACCTTGTTTGAGCTTGTTCGATGCAATTTGAAGCTTGTATTTGGTTTGGTAATGATCCTATGATCATCAGAAGTCAGTTTAAATCATTGTTTTTAACAAACAACAAGCTAAAACAAATCAATTTATCTTGTTACCAACTTGAGCGTTTTTAGTGTAGTTTTTACTTTGATCCGAGCTAGAGTGTTTAGGATGAGTTGGGTTCGGTTTTTAGGTTGATTTGGTCGCCAGTTGAGAGTTCTTTTGTTCTGAAAACTTTGCTAATTAATGGAGTTTGTTTGCTTGTTCCTTAATGTGCTTAAATGTATTTATAGAAGAAAAGAAAGGAGAGGCGGTTTTTGGTTTTGTTTCCTCTCCCGTGTTTGCTTCTTCAACTTACAATCTGTTGTTGCATTAATTAGCTTATCCAATTGTCTCTCTTTGATTGGTGAGTGTGTGCATTTTGTTGACTTAAGAGTGTATTATTGGACCAACTTGAGAGGTATTTCGGTTGGGGAAAATTGATGAAATTTCAGCCACATAATTGACCCATTTGCACCGAAAATTGAGTAAATTATTATATAATATTTAGTTAGTTAATTATCTTAGTTTTAGGATAGTTCAATAAGTTAAACGGGTACAAATATGACAATTATTCAAGAGTTTTATCTCCAAAAATTCATATAGAGTTCTACAAATTTTCTATATTGTTATTAATTTCAACTTTGGGTTTAAAGTTTACACGATAAATTATTTTTAAAATTTTATCTCCCACAATTAAGGTTTTATAAGTTTAATAGGTCAATTTTTGTTTTAAACTTTAATAGCTTAAGAATTTACTAACCAGAATAATAGTGTGATCCGGATATTTATTTGGAGTCTAATTATTAGTTATATATCTATTTATATTTTTATTATGTTTTCATAATCTTAATGGTTCATTCATAAATTATCATTTTCTAACTAAGCATTATCGAATATCTATTTGAAATCTTAGCTAGGTTATTTCTTTATCTTCAGTTTTTTATACCTACTATGAAATCTTATTAGAAATCTTATTAGAAATCTTAAATGCTATCTAGATAACTTTGTTTTAGGGTTTGAAATTATATACAAGTTTATTTCTACTTGTGGTTTAATTCTAAGGTCTTAATTGAATACTATATTATCATTATATTTTTTATTTTTATATTTTTATTTATTTCTATTTGTATGAAAAATCTTAGGATTTACAATATTAATTTGTTGGGAAAATAAATAAGTTAATTCCAAAAATGGGAAAGCTAGTTACAACAACTATTTGCAAAAACAAGGCGGTAGAGTTAACAAGGAAACTAGAGTAAATCAAATCAATAGTATAGACTAAGACTTTTCAAGCTAACCATCCAATTATAGAAAAATTTAAACCAACGTTTACCTTAAATATGAAATATCATGAAACCAAAACAATCATATAGAACGTTATGCAATCAAGAGTTATACAAGTCTCCACTACCATATAATCTAGAAACATTTTAAAAAGACTAAGTTAATAATCATTGAATACTCTAAAGATCTTTATAATTTGATAGTATGTGCATTGGTCTACTAATAAAGTATGCCAAATTTAATTCCTTATTTTATTATATTTAAATATCTCTTTATATATATAATCTAATTAATTATTTAACTGTTAAAATAAAAATAATAATTAATATATTAATTATTTTAATTATGCTATCACAGTTAGATATGAATATGAATGATTAAATAATAATAGATTGAATTGCTTAAAATAGTGATGGAACATATATATATATATATATATGTAGATATATTTCGTGCTGGGAGGATAAAAACCAAGCTTTTTTAGAAATTCTATTTGATTGGTTGATCAGTTTCTGCGGATTAAAGTGAAAACGAGTGTGATTGTGCTGTCTGACTTATGGGTTTCAGTGTAAAAAATTCGAGACTATTGTTAATAATGAGCGGGAAAAGAAGGGAAAGTAGACCAATCTAGAGAGGGGACCCTGAGGGGGTAGGGGGATGAATTTTATAGCAAAGCAGAACACAGTTCCGGCATTCAAGTGATTGTCGTTCTTCAGTACGTACCCGGTTATGTCCGCACTTTCTACTTATTTCCACGTCTCTCTCCCTTCTTTCTTCCAGGTTCATTAATCTAATTGGGTATCTGGATAGGATAGCATAAAAACCCTATTTCGAATCAGGAGAGAGAAAAAGTGAGGTAGTTGAGGTTGAGGTTGAACTTAATTAGCGTCATCATGATCGTCATTATCAACAACAGCTCAATCAGAGAGCAGTGAGAAAGCATGAGAGAGAAAAAAAAAAATTTATGTTTAATATGGTTTTTCAAAAAAATAAACAAATAGATAAAAGATCGATATGTTGGAGATTTTGGTCTCTCTGTCATCTTTTTCGTCAAGTTTTCAACTTTTCATACCTAAAGTCCAACCCAAACATCAATATACAACAACTTTCACTGTTGCGCTCATTGACGAGTGGTATAAACAAATAAGTGAAACCAGTACAAGAAAATATAAAATGAAAAAATAAAAAAAGAAGAGAGAGAGAGAGAGAGAGATTTTTTGTTTTAATTTGAACATGATAGGACAGCATTGATAGGAAATGGAACGCTGGGTAAAGCTAGTCTATGGTTACTAGTAGTAGGAGAAGTAGTATGGTATTGTAGTAGTAGCAGCAGCAGTAGTGCTGACTCCAAATCAATATCGTCCATAGATCAAACATGTATATGGGGTCCCCACCTGTAACCACACATAAACATAAAACACACACGAGTGGGGCAGTGCTCCATTTAAGGGGTCCCCACCTGTCACCAATTTGGACCCAACCCCAGCTCATGGACGTACACCGACTGATTCTTTTACCTTTCTTTCTATACGCTCTTTATAGCACCTACTCTCTCTCTCTCTCTCTCTCTTCATAGACCATAAGACAGCGGTCAATACCAGAATAATTATTTTAAAAAAAAAAAATTCTCTCCCCATACACGGACACGACCACAGCTTTGCTGGATGATTTACAAACCCCATCGTGTTCCAGTAGTCTTAGTATCCCCAGTCTGATCTGTCTGTTCTTTCTTTTTTTTCCTTTTTTTTTCCACTCCATAATTGTCTAAACAGAAAGAAGGAAAAAAAAAATTGGGAAATTAGGTTCAGTCAGGCAGATGAACAACAATAATGGTGGTTCTGGTTTGAATTGTTGAAAAAGGATATCCCAAGAGAGAGAATAGGGACAGATTCTGTGAAGAAGCCTGTAATCTATATGCAAGTAATGGATCTCCATCAACATCAAACCAACAACAGTAACAGTACCAATAATACCACCACCAACAGCAACAATCAAAATAGTTCATCTTCCGACCAACTCCATAAACAGCAGCAACAAGAGGCTTCTCTTCAACTAGTGCCTCTGCAAAGTGGACAGCAAACCGAACAACATACCGCATTTATGGCCCCCATCTCCATACATTCCACTAAACCATCATCTGCATCATCCGCTTCCACATCCACATCCCTTGCTAGTACAACCACCACCAGTAATAATAAACTCACCAAGCGGCCCACCAAGGATCGACACACAAAAGTCGATGGACGCGGCCGCCGCATCCGCATGCCCGCCGTCTGTGCTGCCAGGGTCTTTCAGCTGACCCGGGAATTGGGTCACAAATCAGACGGCGAGACCATCGAGTGGCTCCTCCAACAGGCCGAGCCCGCCATCATCGCCGCCACTGGCACCGGTACCATTCCCGCTAATTTCTCTACCCTAAACGTCTCCATCCGCAGCAGCGGCTCCACCATCTCCGTACCCGCCTCCAAATCCGCACCCCTCTCCTTCCACAGCGGGCTCACCCTTTACGGCGACAGCACTTCCGACGCAGGACGTAGGCTTCTCGCTGGGGGCACGCTTGGCTTCCACCACCAGCTCTACCCTCAGGCCATGAGCTCGGATCCCGGCTCTGCCAACTCAGACAATCCCGCGGAGAACTACATCACTAAGACGTTTAGGGAAGACCTCTTCAAGGACTCCTCCACGGACACAGCAGGTGGAGCGACTTCTCCCTCTGGTAAAACCGGTCGAACCGGAATTCAAGAGCAAGAAACCGGTCCGGCTCGACCATCTGGTGTTCTTCCCGGTCCAGCTATGTGGGCTGTTGCTCCGGCCACGACGAACGGCGGAAACGCGTTTTGGATGCTCCCCGTTGGGAGTGGATCAGCATCCACAGGGAATCCAGGGGCGGCGATGCACGAACCGGCACAGATGTGGACGTTTCCGGCGGCGGCGGGTGGGGCGTCGATGCAGAGGGTGAATTTCCCAGGTGGAGGACGGTTGGCTTCGGTTCAGCTGAGCTCCATGATATTGCAACAGCCCATTGGGGCTCAGCAACTGGGACTGAATGTTTCGGAGGGCAGTTTAGGGATGATGGGTGGAATCAGCGGCTATAATAGTAATAATAGTAGTAGTAGGATTAATTTGGGCATGAATTTGGCAGAGCAGCAGCAGCAACATAATAAACAAAATCAGCAAAACCAAGGCCATGGCAGTGATGGTGAAGATGGCCATGGAGATTCATGACAGTAAATTCTCATCTACATATTTTTCAATCTCTTTTCCTTTTTCCTTTTTTATTTTTAATTTTAATGTGTGCAAAACTGCAAATTGTAGATCTTTGTTTTTTTTTTTTTTTCAGCATTTAAAATTTTTCCTTTCCTCCTGCCCCCTCATTTTCTTTGACTGCAATCATAATTTCCAATACTCTCTCACTCCTTCTCAGCTCATCCTGAACTGTTTTATATTATAAATTCATACATCCACCTTTGTTATTGTTTGTTCGGCCTTCTTATATTATTTTAAGTACATACAACGGAGCCACCCCGTCCGTATCCCCCTTTTTTTATTATTATAATAACGTGTCATCCTATCATTTATTTAAAAAAACATTATATTTATTGTTGTATTCTATGTATATATAATAATTTTAAACTATATGAACTCATAAAAATGTACGATGCAAAACTTTATGCTAATGTGATATATCCAGCTGGCTTAGCTTGTTAGTTCCATGATTGCCTGTTATCACTTCATGTCTAAACCATCTTAACTCTCAAGATCCCTTTTAGATTCTTTAGATGTGGCATCAATACTTTATAAGATTTTTATTTTTAAGATCGTTCCAATTTTATTCATAAGATTATAAGAATCTTAAAAAATAACTTTTAATATTTATTTATATTATTTAAGAAACTCATATAATAAAAATTATACATAAAACTCCTTAAAAATATATATATTTACTGTATGGTGCCTTGATGGAGGACCCTGATTTAAACAAGCACTAAAATATAACGGTGCAGGATCCCGTTAAGAGATCCTTAAGCCTCGATACCGACACTGAGGTACCAGCATTAATGCTGGTATTATAGAGTCTAATTGTAAATTATAATATGATGGGGATTGTAATGCTAGATATGAAATGGTATGGTATGGTCGTCTTTTATCAGGTAGATAGATTAAAAAAAAAAAAGAAAAAAAATTGAGATAGAGATCTGTTGCTTTTTGGGCTTATCTTCATTGGTATTTCTCAAATTTGAAGTAGCGGTGGATGGAGAGATGGTATCTCAAAAAGAAAATTACGAAAATATATTCCCACAACAGCCTACAGCTGCACCATTCGTAACCAGTATCCCCATACTTCTCAATGGTCCGCTCTGCTATTATTTAATGGAAATCACTTTGATTTTTCTTTTCCTACTATATACTTCTTGTCACCAAAAAGATTTGCTTGGTTGTTCCACTTTAAAAAATTCAGTAAAAGTATGTGAGACGGTATTGGAGGGAGGACAAAATGCCATTTCTTTCAACGTGATTAATTTCTAAAGTTACGTTTATCGCAGTGGAAAGGAATGAAGTTATGGAAAAGATAGCAATTTTTTTTTCCTAAGTTTATGATTCAACGATGATGATTGATAATTTTGGTGATAAGCTTTTTAAATTTAATCTAGCGAGCTGGCCTGTTGGGTTTCAAACCGACCATTTGAGTCATATTAGTTGACTACTAGAATCAAACTATTTGAATTATATGAATTGGCTGTTAGAAAGGCTTACAAGGCCACACCAAGCTTTGGCAACAGCTTAATAGTCTCTCCCTGATCTGGCAACTACCACTTACGCCACTTGAATACTTTGAACAAGTAAACTACTCTATCGCCATATTCTAGAAGATTTCCTTGTTAACTAATTCTAATATTTCCATGTGTTGCAAGTGTCGAATCGCCAGAAGAGTTTTAGTGGTGCGGGAGCATGATAAACCTATAAATACAATAACTCGGTTAGTAGTATGTCAAGAAGGTTATATAGCGCGGCCACTTCGATGCTTAAATTAATCTTGGGTTCTTGGAGATGCTAAGGAAGTATAGCACTAAGAGACCAAATAAAGTCCTCTAGGGAGTCTTGCTTTACTTCTTGTCCTGAAGGTTCCTTCTTGAAGGTGGCTACGGTGGACTCCCAAAGGACCATGAGATATCTTCTTTACATGTGGTAGATCCACTAGGGCCATTAACTGGCTTGATACGTGGAGCGTAATAGTGCTAAAGGTAGAACACGATTGTGCCAAGACTAAGGTACAGATATGTTAGGTACAAAGGATAGGCAGATGGGCACGAATTGCTAGGGAGATATGGATCTCAGATCATAGCTTCCCCCACGCCGCGCTCCCCCCCCAACCCGCGCCGCAAAGTTAGGGATCATGACCAAGTCGACCTTGTCATCATAGGTCTCCATCCAAGGACTTGTCAAGGTCTAGAACTTTAGTTGCTCAAGGGAGAGTGAGGGGGTCAAGGTCATCATGGAGCTTTATGGCGAGGTTAGGATGTTGTATTCTCTTAGGACCTTCATGAAGAAGGCCTCTTGGAGGTCACCACTAGGCCTAAGAATCATTAATTTGGGGCTTCAGCCCAAAAGGCCTTAGTGAAAATCTCGTATCAACACTTACCCACCGCATTCCCATTGTAAATGAGCACGAGGAGTGACTGTAGTCGTGTTATTCCTATCTTGCTGTGGTAATGAACTTGTCTCTTTCCATTTTGAGCTATCCCTAATAAGGTCTGGTATTTGAGCTGCATCACTAGTAGGGCAAGTTATCTTCAGGTCGAGATATTGTTCTGGGCTATCAAGCTCCATATTTTGAGATCACACAACTTATCTGGCGAGGTGTGGTAATCAAAGAGTTTTAAAGTTTGAAAAAATATGTATGTATCTGTTATGCGACTTTTCTAAAATGATGTCCAACTAGTGAGACTCGATTTTTTGCCAAGATGTTTACACCTTTTCCCAAGCCAACTTTTCTATAAGGTCACTTCGCTCACTCATATAAAGGAGATTTTATCTTAATTTTGACATTCTCTTTTCTTTTCCCATTTTCATAATTCATGTGCTTTTCTCTAGGAAGCGAAAAGGTTCTTCCTTGTCTTCTCACAACCATTAGCGCATACACTTTCCCTGTCTTACTCTGTTCATGGTGGTCATGACTAGTTCGACTGGTTCTTTTGGTAATCCTTTTAAGAACCCTTCCATTGGAGAGCCTCACATAAGAGGTGTTGGAGAATTAGAAGGGCGATTTGGGGAGAGAATCTCTCTATTGAACTCACTTTCTTATCAGATGGATGTTGGGGTGGGACGAGGGAAGGGGGGAAGAGGTGGTGGGGGTAAGGGGCGGAAGGGGAGGCACACTTGGCACTTGGTTCTACTGGTAGCTTGGTTAAAGGCATTGTTAGAGAAGGTGTTAGACCTAGTGGTGATGGCACAGAGGATGAGTTTGATGGCGATTTTGAGAGTAATGACGAGAAGCCTTGAGTATGTTGGCGGGCCAAGGTTTTATTCAAAGTAGGGTCATAAGGTGTAACGTTTATCGATAGACGTGTACCCATCGAATGGGGAGGAGAGGAAGTCCCTCAATCTCCTTTTTAATAGGGTGATTGTAGGCCAGTGATGTTTGTTGTGGTAAATCATTCGTAATAAATAATTTGTAACCGAGTTTTAAAGTTGTAAAGTCTAAAGTTTCATTTCTCTTTGGCCACCATCACCAATTTAAAGGTAAGCGCACCTACCGAAATCACATATAACAATTGGTTTTAATCTTGAGGTCTGTATAGTCCTGAGTATGTTAAGACACGAAGTGAAGTTTTCAAAATATTTATAAAAGTTCTAATAAGTTTTGTTCAACTTCAGTCACACAACTACTAATTAGGCAACGGTACCCGCCAAAGTAGGATTAAAAATATTAGGTCGTATTCCTTGGGGATCATTAGCATCTACTTATGTGCCTAGAACATAATCTAATACCAAAGTTAAGATCTTTCTATAAAGATGTGATTTTTGTGTTTGATTTTAGATTTGAAATATGAAATGGGTATTATAGACGGTGATTTGGATATAATGCATCGAGATCAACTCAAAATGCACTCTCTCTCGTCTAATATGACTCACAAACAAGATAGAATGGGTTGTTCACCATAATCAAATGATTGATAACAACAAGAAAACTCACCACAATTTAATTTGAATTGATAAGAAATTAAATAGAGAAAATTCTCGATTCTATAAAAATTCAAGCAAAAACTCCCTTTTGGTTCATTACATATCAGTAATCATACTTAAACCCTAAAGAAGGAGAAAACATTAAAAAAAAACTCTCGACAGACAATGTACACCACCTAGCTACCGCCGGCTTAAAGGCGATGTTGAATCAACATTTTACGTTACCTTCATTTCCCACACCACCAGTGCAGAGCATATACCTCCAGCTTTAAATCCTATGCTGTCAGTGTTGAATGGAAGAAGGATGATCCGAAACTACCACGCTACAAAGTACGCCCATGTTTTTGAAGAGTAGAAACACTGCTTGTTTGCACCGACGGCACTGGGTACACCGCTTACCTGCACCACTGGCGTTTCACTAGCATTCCCCTCCAGCAAAATTTTATGAAGTTGTTGAAGCTTCCTTTGTCCGAATGCTACAATTCCTTAAATTAAACTTAAGATCAATATGTAAAATGAAGGATCTACTCCACTAAATCCCATTTGGCTCCATGTAACTCCAAGTATCCTCAATGTCAGATTCTGAAGTCCTCTAGCCTGGGCTCGAGTAATTGGACTTGTGATTGTAGTGGTTTGATTTCCATCATCTCCATCGGCTTGGGGAAGATTTTCCCTCAAATCTGATGGGTCTTCATAAGCATCTTCAGGTATGTAGAGTGAAATGTTAGAAATATTGAAAGCAGCTAACACACCATAATCTCTTGGCAGCTCCAATTTGTAGGCGTTGTTGTTGACTCTTTCTATAACATTGAATGGACCATCTATCACGCCCAATGGGTACCCTAAACGCGACAGTACACCACATTCAATATTAAAGCTTAAGTATGACAACCTTAGTCATCCTGTGAGCTTTGATACCAGTGTAAGGCGTACATTCACGATCATAGAGGACCAACTTTGAAATAAGTTGTTTAAGAAGACATTCATATAGCAGTTTAAGAATGAAAATCATAATATAGTATTTGAAATATGGAAATATGAAGGTCTTACAAATATCAAAAGGGGCATTCCCCTATTAAAAGATATAGTCCATCAAAGTCTATTCAAAATAATTACATGGAGATTTACTTAGAAGTCTAAGTCTAAATCTAATCTTTGACTTCTTTCAAAAACTCCTTAGGCCGAAAAGGTATTACCTGAGAGAAATAACCCCGGGGCTTGAACCATAGATAGGGATGCTACAAAAGGTATCTATAAGGGGGTAGCTTTTTGCTTAGTGAGAATTAATTCCACAAGTAAAGTACTCAACAATCAATATTCAATCAAGTTAATTAACAAACATATGAGATGCAATCAATCATGTGAGCAAACAATACATACGATTTTTCGAGAATCATATGTTTGAATGGATTTACCCCTCTATTCGGTAGTTAAGTGTTCTGGGGAACAAGGTCATAGTTCGCAAATGATGTTTTTGTAGTTTTTATATAGATTCCTACTAACTGCTAAATTGTAGCTAATTTGGGTGCCCACTCACCATTTTAATTTCGAGCAATCAAAGCCATAAAAGTCTATTTTTGGGTTCCTCGACCTCATTACTATGCCCTTGTCCTACCAAAGGTATAGTAATAAATTCAATGTGACTCAATAGGTGTCATGCATGAATCATTTTATTTAAGTAATCATGGCATAATTTAGGCATTTTATAGGTGATCATAGAATATACAGACGACTCATTCCTATGCTAACTCACATAATGATTAGTTAACAATTCCTGCCTCGATATACTTATCATATTTTCAATCATACAAGTAAAGCACATGTGCTATCATATTTTATCTTTTTCTAAAGTCTAGTGCCGCTAAACTATAAGCAAATATATAGGTACAAAATGTGAGAATTTAAACTCACTCGACTATAGTAGCAGAAGCTTCTTAGTCAAAGTAATCCTCCGAGTAAGGCAACTCGAACTCCACATCACCTATACAAAAGAAATACTCAAAATGAGTATTTCTTGGAAGTTCTACTTAAACTTGCAACTCTATTTTGCTTAGTTCGTTAAAATTTGTATAGAGTAAAATCCCAAATTAGAACGGTATAACTTGCTCATTTTAATTCAGAATTTAGCATATTATATACCGTTTTCTACCTATTTAAAAAGATATATCCATTTGTAAGGTTATTTTTTTCATAAAAGAACATTTGGGTCTCTAAAAGACACGGTACGGAATTACCATGAAAATCTTAGCTTTTGAAAAACAATTTTCCAAACTCATCTTTGTTCGAAAATCCTTTAGCAAAAATATAGATATGTATACAATTGAAAAATCCTTTGAGTATATATATATATATATATATATATATATATACTCATATTGTATGCAAAAACTCTAATTGTGTCTTCTCAATGATAATTTTTCGTAAAACAATTTATCTTATGGTGTTGAAACTTAAAACTTAACAATTTTCTTTTCTAAGTATTTTGGAGGAACTTTATAATCTCTTAGGTTATTGTAAATAAGTATATTCTTTTTTTTTCCAATTTCTTTTTCAAAATAAATAAATTTTCCTTTAACTTTATTGTTGATCCCAAATAATAAGCAAGAAGGGGGGTTGAATTGATTATTAATAAAAAATTTTGCCTTTAACAAATAATCCCCTTCGATTTTAAAAATGGTTTTAAAAATGAGAACCATATATGCAATTAAACAAATATAAACATAAATTACGGAAATTAAAAAGATAGATATTAGAGAATTAGGCAGTGATTTGTAGTGGTTCCGCCTTGTACATCAGTCCACTCTTCCATTTCCAAGCCGGGGATCCCGTTATCCTACGAGTTTGTTCCACTATATCCAACAAATTCAAATTACAAGATAGTGCAATCCTCTCTGCTTGATTCTCACAGTTATCCTCTAGTTACAACCGATCTATAGAGTCTAATCTTATAATTGAACTACCAACTAAGAAGGCAACTACACGTGCCTTCAATTACAAAAAGAAAAGAAATTTTCAAGATCAAAAAGCAAAAAGAAAGATTGCAAAGAGATTAGTTTGTTTCTTGAAACGTAAGAAGACATTATGAATATTCTAGGCAAAATAAAACTTCTGGGTTTTGTTCTGTATATACTTGATAAGAAAAAAGAGCTTCTTTTTTGTGTGTGAATAGAATCAGCTTCTCTTTTTTTTTACTTCAATCTACTTCTTTTTCTCTCTATCTTCTGTATAATATATTTTCCTGTTCATGCTCCAACGTTCAAACTAGATGGATAAACATTCCCAAAGATCTCAGCTCAAAAAATCCATAGATCCTTATCTTTATTTTTAAATTTGAACTTCAACCGATTGCTTTAAATGGATAAAAGATAAGTATAAATCTTTCCTGTTTATCTCTCCAAAATATCTTTTGTTCCTTCTCTTTTTCAAATTTGAATTCTTCCAATTCTTCAATTGGGTAGAAGATAAGATGGAAGAGATATTTTTCATTCCCTGTAGATAGGCTCGCGGGTTTTGTGGTGATTCATCCTTATCTTACAATTTGAAATTTGAAAATCGGATCAACATCATATGATCTTCTTCATTACGTATTTCAACAGCTTTAAAGATAACGTTCCTTCTTGAACTCATGGTAGAATCCCACATAATTAGGTAAGTAATTGACTAATCCTTATCTTGAAATGTTGTAGATACTGGAATAAGCTTGTCTAAAAGGAGAAAAACATGTAGCAGCTATTCGAAAAAGTTATGGTACTGTTCATGAGGATTTTTCTTTCGTTTGTAGAGAGAGGAACATGAGATGATCTTTAAATCCCCTTGAATATTAACCAACTTAGGTGCAACAAATGAGTATATTACCCAAATAAACTAATTTACTCAAAGTTAGGTCTTCAAGATTCATTTTTGTACTGAAATAGAATGATTTGTATCAAGTTGGAGAAGATGAACAGTGAAATCACGTGATATAGAGCTGCTGTCAAAAGTTCTGTGAAAAGGTTCTGGTTTTCTAGAAAAATTCTTTATCCTTAAAACAACCTTCTGGAAAACACTGTGGATTCCGAATACTCTTCATCATTTTTCTTCTTTCTCTTTAACTTGATACTACACACTTAATAAACTCATTAGTAATCATTTTTACTCTTTTGTTATCATCAAAACCTATTTTGAGAGAATCTAACATTTACTCTACTACAAATTTTGCTTCTAGTGGTAAAATGAAGTTTCCAAAGTTTTTATTAAGTTATTGCTAACCTATAATGATTTTGAGTTGTATATATTTTTCTTTAAAAATGGTTTTTGATAAATAAGTTTTTTTCCTCTTATATTTTTATTTCCTAAAATAATTTTATTTCTAAAACTTGGTCTTTTAATCTCTTTATCGATTTTCACTTGGAAAGAAATCATCTTCTTAAGTTGTTGATAATATCAATTGTTTTTTAACTTATTATGTTTATATTTTTTTTATCTCTTTGAAAATGGATTTATTATTTAGAAGCTTGACAACCTTTATTTTTCTAAGTGAGTTTATAAATTAGAGATTTGATTTTATCTAAAGTTTGAAAACTAATCTAGTTTTTGGTTTTTATTATGGAGTTGGTAAAAATATATGACAAGTAAGTTTTTAAGAAAAATTTTCTTATCAAATAACTATTATCACTAGTTTTAATAAACTTCATGTGACTTTTTACAAAAAGAAAAGTTTATCTTTGTTAGTCAATTCATTGATAGCTTCATCTTTTATTTATCATTTAAGAAAAATTTTGATGGGTTTGAAAAGAAGTTTTAAAATAATTTTCGTATGTGTTTGATAACAAAAACTTGATTTAGAGACAACTTATATATTAAAAGAGTTTTGTTTTATTTTTCCTTTATTAACGAAAATTTCTCTTTATTTTTGTTGAGACAATAACATTATAATGACATATATAGTATGAAAAAGATAAAAATAAGGGAAAGATATAAGAAGCAAAATAATAAGTAGGATAATAAGGTCAAGTATTGGGAACTTTAGCTTCATCAAGGTATCTCGGTCAAGTATTGAAGCCTTAGCTTCATCAAGGCATCCCGGGACTAAAAATAGACTAGTCTCAAAAAAGAAAGGAAAAAGAAAGAAAAAGAAAAGCAATAATAATAAGCTTGTTAGTGACTTAATGAACATTTACGCTCTATATATATATATATATATACGTATAGATATATATATATATATGATTAAGTTAAAAGCATAATAATAATAATAATAATAATAATAATAATAATAATAATAATAACAACATAACATCATAATAATAACAAGATAATAAAAATCGGAATTCTTAGCATGTGCAAGAACAAAACATGAACATGTTATTACTTCTACAATTTATATGAGTTTTTGATAAACAACACCATAGTCATACTAAGTTACATGACATAGAAAATAAATGGTTGAAAGATATAGGTAAGAATATTTACCTAAAGTGGGAATATGAGAGTCGTAGTGTAAGAGGGGTATTGGATAGTTTGTGTATGTAGAAAGTATATGAGAAATGGGCAATAAAGAAAAGTGAAAAAAGAATTTTGCAAGAGAGGATTTATGAAGTGAATTTGAGAGAGTTTTGATAAGGTAAATAAAAGTATGAAAGAAATAGAGGGAGAGGTGGTATTTATAAAGTTTTGAGGAATGAAAATTGTGTGAATTAAATAATTTGAAAAAGGAAAAAAATAAATTGTGTATGTGTGTGTGTGTGGCTGGCGTGAATGAGAGGGAGGAGAGAGAGTGTGTGTGTTTTGATTTGTTTTGTATTTTTATTAAGTAAAAGTAATAAGTTGTAAGGTTTGATGTGAATGAAAATATATGGGAAATATAAAAAGTAGAGAATAGGTATGTAGAGTATAAGAATAGATGTAGAAAAAGTAGAAATAGGTGAATAATATAGAATAGTATTATGAATAGTAGATAAGATAATTTAATACCGATAGTAAAGAAAATACGTGTAATTAAGCTATATCTGATATTTTTATATACCGAAAAATTATAAAATTGATATTTTTAAAATCCTTGTATTTTTACGAGTTTATTGGTATTATCAGAATATTTTTACCATTGAGTGTACCAAGGCACGGATTTCGAAAATGGATCATGTTCGGATCCAAAAGATACTAAAAATTCTCGAATCTGGTATTTTTAAGCTTCCTTATATTATAACGAATATTTTTCACAATTATTTCGATTTCGTTGTTTAAGGGGTTAAAAGCATGGGATTGCCAGATCTAAATTTACTAGGGTTTGATATAAATTTGTTGACCTTAGGATTTCCGGTTGACTTCTGGTTTTGGGTTTAAACATAAACCATATCATAAAATTTAGGGGATTACACCATTGCTCTAGGAGACAACTTCTGAGACTTCTTATAATTAACAAGTGTAATTTGGATTTGGTTTCAATTGGCGGAATCAATTGGGTTCGAATTCGTTTTTTATCCATCTTAAGACGATTCTTAAGTATGAATCTCATTGTTGATCAATTGGGTCTTAGGTTTTCAATACCTAGGGTTCACGGGATCACATCAATGCCCCTCTCTACCACTTAATATAATCATGTGATTAAGGTATAGCTAGCCTGTAATCTTGAAGCGAACCTATAACAAGCATGACATCTGTAATACTAGATCATATGTCCTCAAGAGTTGAAGCAACTATCAGATTACCCAAACAGTTAGTGATTGCTTGGTATGAGTTACTATCCCATCATATAATGACACGCCATCAACTAGGGGTGAATTAGTTGATACTTTTTGGAGGTTTTCCCTGAACATGACTACTACCCACCTATCTTGGAGAAAAATTGCTTGACATAGGCACTTGAATGTGAAGCATGCTGAAGTGATGTACCTATCCTGGTACTCATAGGCAATGTACAGCCAACGCAAAAAGAACAACGCATTATGATGAGGAGATGATACAAGCATGCGAGTATGATATTTAATTGATGATGGTAAACATGAGTTCCCCATACCATAAAAGCTACCATGTCATTCGGTATTAGTGACAACTTGTAAAGTATGCTTGATAGGTGAGTAGAACGCATTGGCTTGCTTTAGACCTCTCCCTAGTGTGCTTTCCTAGCTTTACAAATACAAAGCCTTGTTTAGCTAAGTATTGCAATCGGAAAGTGGAGATAACATTAAGGTTATTCCAACTCTATAAAGTAATACTACACATCCACAATGAATGTTGATGCTTAGTTGACAAAGTATCAATAGTTTGCTTGTGGAGTGCTACAACCATGATGGAGAACAAATCTCTATTGGCAGATTTATATGCTTTACTGATAGAGTTAATCTTCAATGGAAAAATGATGACGCTTCTAGCTATGTTGAGATTTTCAATTATGTATAATAGCTACAAAGACTAGTCTTTGATGACTAACTTTGGGAAGTAGAACTGAGTATTGAGTAAAGGTGAAAGTGCATGTGATCCTCAATCCTCATTAAGGTAGAATTGGCTACAGAGAAAAGGTGTAGGTGTATGTGATCTCTCAATCCTCATTGACATAGAATTGAACACAAAACACAGGTGTAGGCACATGTGGACCTATATCAAATCTAGAAGGGATAGGGTGCCAGAATAACACAAGTCCACTCATGGGCCCATGCTAGAAGTCCAGTGCCAGAGCAACACAAGATTATTCGTGGGCTTATGCTTTTGAGGAAAGTGTATTTTGGTTTGAAGTTAATAATTTACCACTGTGCTTTTGAGTTTAATTTAATGTTTTTATTCAATTATTAAGCACTATAAAAAAAAGGAAGAAGAAGAAGATAGAATGATCATCATAAGATGTGATATGCAATAATGTAAGGAAATGAATCCCTCAATAATGGTTTAGAAAAGAAGCCTATTTTATGTTACTTCAATCCATAAAAGAAAAGCATATGACATGGTCGACTCCGTATCCTAAGAGCTTATGTGACAACAAACTTACTCCACGAGATATTCTACATTTAATTTGAAGAATACTACTTCAACTTAGGCACGGACCTATAAGGGGGCCCTAAGCCCCCAACTCCTTAAGATACGTCTATATTATGAGAGAAAAGAAATTATATTATAAAGTTAGAATAACATGACTAATAGCATGTTTGATGATGCAATGGTTGAGGAAAGCTTTGTGTATCTTATATGTCCTAGGTTCGGTGACACCAGCTCAACACATAATATCTCTTTTTCTTATTGTGTTTTCTTTTTTACCCTTAAAAAGCAAAACCAAACAAGACAACCACCTCTTATATATGAAAATCAAAAAAGAAATTAGTAGACCATTTCATTATGCCTTTCGTTTCCAAAAAACAATTCCAAAATTATGGAGTTCAAATCATATGATTAGCTTTTTCTTCCTTTTCTTTTTCCTTTTATATTTAATTTTTTTATTATATATGATTATTGTCCATCAGAGTTCCAATTGTGGCTTTTTTTCATCTTTTTAATAATTTCCTTAATAATTTTTCCATCACAAGTTTTAGTTAGATTTTAAAAAAAGTTAAATTTTATATCTAAAAATGTTCAAAATGAGATGAAATAGATTTAAAATTCTTTAAATGATAGTTCTAAAGTTTTCTAACATGTCTTCTTTCAAATCAATTGCACAATATTAGTATTAAAGATTGTGGAGAAAAATGGAATGATCTGAGATGGTCTTTTTTTTATTTTTTGGTCATTTTATATAGTTGTTGAAAATTGAAAAACATAGTATTATTAAAATATATATAAAAGGGTTTGTGAGATCCCATTGATACATGAGCTAAAAAATTAAGATTATCAAACTCATATAATATGTAATTACACTATGCAAGTGGTAAATTGAAAAACATATAATGGTTATGGTAAGACTCTCTCCTATTCGTTTTTTTTCCTTGTATTTACATTAGTTATAATTCTTGATTTATATAATTCGTTAGGATAAGAAAGGAAATATAATTACATAATTAGCCGACATAAATTAAACATTATTGACCTATCTAAGGGCAAACGAGCCTTACTCTCGAGAATTTTTGGTAGTGTTTTATTAGTTTGTATTTTGATAAATTTATAAAGTTTACTTATTATAAACAATATGATTCCCTATGTTACTAATCATAAAATGTCTCTCTATATATACAAAGCAATTTCTCAAAATAGTTAGTGAAGAGATTAATTTATATATATGTACTATATTTATTCAGAAGTCATTTGGTGAGAGTTTTTTACTAATACACAACATTTTTTTATATTGCTTACTATACTTTTCCATTTTCAATCAAAGGAATATCTCATAAGGAAAATTCTATCTTATAAATATAGATAATCATCATAAAACATTGCATAATTAAAAATAACTTTTTTATGCATGTAGTATTTTAGTGAGTATCCAAGCACTATCTTTTATATCATTGTAATATATATAAATATTTTTTTACAATATCATATTTTTACTTTGTCGAGTCTATGATAAATGAAAAACTCAAAATATGTACTGTACTTACGAAAAAAATATCTTATAGATAAATTTAATTTCAACTTAAGAAAACGAAAGATCGCGTGCGCCCCCTAACCCCCCCACAAAAAAAAATATAATAGTCCTGTGTCTATCCCTGCTTCAACTTACTTTAGTTCATCAACAAATACAAGGAGTATAGGCTATATAAAAACAATACACAACTTCATGTCAAGTGCAACTTCTTACTAGTGACTAGAGCTGGATGAATGGGCCGTAGCCCGCGAGCTAGCCCGTTTAACCAGTTTTTAAAATGGGTTAGGGTTAAATTTTTTCAACCCGTTTGAAAGAGGGCTAAATAAACCCAGCCCGTTTAACCCACGGGTTAAAGCGGGTTAACTCATTATGGGCCAGGTTGGCCTACTTTTTTTTTTAATAAAATAAGTTTGCTTTACTTAAAACTTAAAAGTTAAAACTTTTAAATCAAAACCCTAAAGCAACATAACATACAGATAGCACCTGCCCTGCCTCCTCTTCTTCTTCTATAGACACAACACAGTCGAGTCCTCTCCTCGTGTCCCACTTTTTTTCGCCGTTGATTCATTGTCTGCTTCACTAATCGGCAATCATCATTATCCACTAGTATGATTATTTTCTTCTTCATCTTTTTGATTACTTGTTCGTAAATCTCTCCACATCCTACATATAGTAATTATAAATCTTTTTTATTTAATTTAATTTGATTTCTTCTCGAGAGACTTATAAATTGATGCATGTATCTTTTATAGTATTAAATAGAATTATCAAATCATATATGTATATGAGATTTGACTCACTGTTATGTGAAAATTGTAGCATTTGAATGATGTTTAGAGGTTTTTGGGTTTGAGTTATGGTTTATGTTTTACAGATAAATATTTTTTGGAGTATTTTGTTTATTATTATCTTATATGTGTTTTTCAATGGTTTTGATATTTGTTTTTTAACTTATGGAATGGACATTTGTACATGAAGTTTATCTTTCCAAAGGCATGGGTGATGTCCATCCTTTTTTTGTGTTTTCTTTGTGGACAGAAGGACATGAGTGATGTAAGAAAAATATGACAATTATCTCGTGTTAGATTTTTGCATAGTATTTTTCTCAAATGGCAAATGTGGGATGATGATTTATAATTTATAGTTCGCTGTGAATTTACATTGGTTGTTGTTGGAGAAACAATATTACATTTTATTAAACAGGTCAAGTTAGTGAGTTGGCCCGTTTAACCCACTAGCCCGCATGGGCTGGGCTAGGGTTATAAATTTTGGCCCGTTTATCAAGTGGGCTAAAATCTGTTAGCACGTTTAACCCGCGAGTCAAAGTGAGCTGGGCTGGATTGGCCCGTTTAACCCACTTGCCCAGCTCTACTAGTGACTAATAATAAATTTGAAGATAACATCCACCCAATGAAATGCCAAAACCCCCTTTATGACTTCACTAAAGGAATTTTTGGCTATTGGATAAAAATGTAAAGGGTCATTTTGGCAATTGAGTTTTTGACCCAATTTAATGCCATGGACCAGTCTTCAGAGTGAGTAACAAGGTTTAAAAGATCAAATCCAATAAAGGATAGCGTAGGAAGATTTGGCTTGGTAGGCTCATAACAGGGATTGTTGGACTGGTTCATTCTACTCTCGGACTGATTTGGTTTTCTCATGCGTAAAAAGTAGACTTTAAAAATATCTTCCTGGATTAATTTAGGTTTCATTTGACAAAAATAAGTCTTAAACCCTTTTATATTGAAAAAAAAAAGCTATTTTAAATAAATAATGGGCTTCCTTTATATTATAAAAACTCTTAAGCTCTTTCCTAATCCATTTGCAAGTCCAACCTATTACTAAAGAAAAGAAGGCTTCAATCTCAGTCGTCATATCCTTAGGAATGATCTAAAAGGCTAACATCAACTTGCAACATCTATAAATAAGAGACTGCTCTTCTCATTCAAGTTAGAATTCTACGCATTGCTAAAATCGAGAGCAACATGGAAACTCTGCTGAAACATCTTCAAGAAATATCAAAGTACCCATTGTACGAAGAATGAGTCAAGAACAATTGAATCTATCTAATTTGATTTTTTCTCATACTTGTACACTTGAGAAATAGGGTTTGCCTGTTCCTCCTCCCATGCCTCTCTCTGCGATATCTGTACACATGTCATCAGTTTAGGACTTCTCGTAGGTCAACGTCATACTTATTGCACATGATTGGCCAGCTACAGTAATCCCACCATACAAGATGTCATTTAAGCGGGTTTAGAACGAGTTTTACAAACCCACATTCTAAACCCACAGCCGAACCCGATACCCTATAGGGCTCCCAAAACCCATCCCAAACCTTATGGACTTTTTTCTTTCTAAACTTAGAACCTTTCTGTTCGATAGACCCTGTAGGGTATCCAAAACATGATATTATCATTATAATTTTATGAACAAATGTTCACATAAGGAAATTATAAGGTAATTTTACACTAATCTTAATTTTTGATGGTATCAAAATATTTGTAAATCTAAACATCAATTTAAGAGATTAAAATTTTAGGCCACTATTGTTGTGTAAGAAATGAAATAAGCCTTAAAAGTGATATTAGTCTAGCTGGGCTTTTTTTTTTTTTTTCATTAGTTCAATTCAACGTAAGAAAGCTAAATTTTTATTTTGTTGAATGATTATATTTTAATATAAAATTCTAGTCCTTATTGAGACAAACTTTAATATGCATGTTGAAATAAATAATTGTAAAACAGATATATAAGAAATGAACTAGTTATCTTTTTCATTTGTCCTCCTCTCTTATTTATTTATTTTTCCAAAATAAAACTATAACATGTATATATTTTATTTAATATATAAATATATATATTCTTCTTTTTTCCGTTGCACAAAAGATTAGAAGGAGTTCATAAAGGGAATTTATCTAATAATACTAAACCAATCCTGGATTTGAGGTGTCAAAAAAATTATTTTATTTTTTATTTTATGGCATTTATGGATGACAATTACTCATCTCTCCTCACTCTCTCTCCCCCCCTCTCTCACTCCCTTTTTAACTATTCTCATTTTTTTTGACACACCACCCTTTTTTAATTATTCCTTTTTTTTTTTTACACATGCAAGATGGGTGTATCAAATACTAATATACACTATTAAGAGTCTTGTAGTGCACTAAATAATCACTGTCAAACAAGACATAATGATAAATTTAATTTTTTATAAACTAATTTAGAGTTTGAAACAGCAAGATGTAGATAGCTCGAAGACATTCCTTTTTAGCACTTTAAGCTATCTTAAGATTTCAATTTATCTGCTTATTGTCCAAGCGCAAACAGGTTTACAACTTCTATATATATTGACCGAACTCTTTACCTTCGTATTATTCTTAGGTAATTATGATGTTTCTTGTGGCTAAAGACTTAAAATAGAGAGAAATAGAGTATTGTAGGAGATGAGCTTGCGGTCCTGGTCCATGTTTTTTTTTTAATTTTTTTAGTAGGTTCACGAGTAACCATTTTGTTCTATTTTAGTCTCACAATCCAACCTAAACACTGTAGGGTTAGGAATAAAAATACAAAGTCCATCCCTAACCCTATAGAATAAATATCGGATTGAATGGGTCAGATACCCGATAAATACCTATCCAATTGCACTCTTATTTAGAACATTACCGATCAAATATTTTTTCTTTCCTGAACGGATCAAAGGATAAAATCCTCCAAAATGCATAATGAAATCAGAAAGAATTAAAAAAAATAAAAATATTAGAAAAATAGATTTGGACTGGACTAACAGTTGCCAGTTTGGAAGAATAATTGACCGGAGCATCAGAGTTTAATTTTGCCTAGCCTTTTATTGGGGGAAGGCAAGTATACCTTATTTGCCATCAAATAAACAGTAAACTGGCTAATGAAATATGAATGTTGAAGGCCAGAAGTGGGTTGTTGAAAAATTCTTTTATTTCCATCTAACCTACAAGAGAACAAATCCAAAAATATAGCCTATGGGTGGTTCTACAGATGACAAATCTCTTCTACAACCGGGCATTTATTAAGCACATCAATATCTTCATTTATCTCTTGACAGTCTGGACAAGCAGCAGGATCATAATGGACGAGAGTCCAATACATGTGTAAGATTTTTATACAAAATAATTACTAATATGCTGTTTGGATGAAATTAATTATCAATTTCCAATTGTAAAATCGCGTTTAAGAAACAGAATGTTCAATTTTACGCAAAAATCGCATGAAAGAATCGCGATTTAATGCTTGACTACAGTCACAATATTCCGATTAATAATCGCGATATAAATATTTTCTATGGATATAGCAATTAATAATCACGATATAGCTTCGTACGTTAGTCGCGATATGCACACATGTATCGTGTTTTAAAGAAGCGATATACATGTATTTACTGTTCACTTATATATTATGTGACAAAAACACTATTTTGGTGTGGTATATTGGTAATTATTTTCATTTTGATCTTATTTAAGGAATTAATTTCGATTAGTATCCTAAACAAGAAATTAATTCTAAGGGAGGATATGCTTGATTTCTGACGAAATTGGTAGGGTGTTTTTACATACATGAAAACAATTGAAAATTTTAAGAGAGAAGGGAAGATCACACCCAATTGTAATTTTAAGAAGGCAAGGCTCCACAGATTGCCATTGATGATAAACATCCCTCGATAGTACTTGGTGTTGCTTGATCATGAAAAGCTTATGTCAACTTGTGCAACGACAATGAAATCGTAGTCCCAATTTCGAAGGCAAAGAAGATGGATAATAGAAAACCAAGTTTCTTCCCATCCTTATTTTCATAGAGCTAAATTGCGGGATAAAATCATCACAAATGCATGCGTTTTTTTTATTTTTTATATTTTTAACAATTTAGTTTCTCAACTTCTATTCATTCAATGTTTATACTTTCAATTTTCTAAAATTTTAGTGAAAAATCTAGATAGTAAATTGCTATTCAAATCAATAGTGTCTGATGGCAAAAGATAAAAAGTTACCAAAGTTAACTATAAAAAAGTAAAAATATAGACACTTGTTATTAAGGATACAACCGAGACAGGTTTGGAACACATGTTTTACAAAACTCTAGCTCGAACCGCTTCTCAAAACTCATCCTAAACCTTATGGGGTTTTTATTCTTAAACCCAAAACTCGCCCAATAGACTCTACAGGATACCTAGGCCCAAACCCGATAAGCCTATAAATATAATAACTTTAATTATTTTATGTTTAAAGTTATATTGAAAAATTATTTTTCTCATAACATACATACCTATAATTTTTCTTCCTGTCTACTCAAGGAAAAATTTATTTTCATTAATATTTGAGTATAAAATAAATTATTCTAAATTTATTTTCATTTAGCTTAACATTTCAATGAGTCGAGAAAAGGAATAGAATATTATTATTTTTAAAAATAATTACGAAAATGCCATTGGGATTAAAAATAATCCCAGTTTTAGGCAAGTTGACCTCGTCTCTTCAAGAGACGAGGTTTTCACTAGTGGAGGACCTCCTCTCTTCAATACCTCGTCTCTTGAAGAGACGAGGTCCTTGGTAACTGACCTCGTTTCTTTAAGAGACGAAGTCCGCGTCAATATATCTCACTCTAACCTTCTTCTTCCTCAGTCTAATTGCAACGAATAAAAAGCCCCAAGACTAAAATTGAAACCCTAACCCTCATTCAACAAAATCAAACCGCTTTTCACACAACTAACTCCATATATTGGATTATTTAGATCACCAAGCGTTGTGGAAGTGTTAATTTGGTGGAGAGGAGAAGCAATTCATGCGAGAAGACCCACATTATTCTGTACGAAAGTCGAGTTGGTATTGCGTTTTTCTCTTTATTCTTTTTCGTTTTTGATGTTGTATTGTTGTATATTGGGTCTTGTGGGTATTTTTTTTATTGACATTGTTAAGTACATTATGTGGTTTTTAGATTTGATTAGTTATTGCATTATTGTATAACTGTATGAGATGATTAGTATTGTGTTTTTCTCGAAAGTGATTTTTTTTCTTAGTGGCACAAAAAAAAATGAAATAACGAACCAGCCTTGTTTTTTATACATGTGCTAAACCTATATTAAGTACATTCTAGACTGAAATCAATTAGTCTGAATTGAGCATGATTTAGACTTAATAAAGTGTAGTTTTAAATAATTTAATCCCAATATAGCTAAATTAGATTATTTGTCAAATTAAAATAGGATAAATAAGTGCATATGGGCTAAATTAAAAAAATAGGTCCATCTAATACGTAGTATTAAATCTGCTTTTATAAGACAAAGGTCAATATAGTAGTAGTAGGAGTTATGTTAAATATTATGGAAGTGCAATTGATAAGTGATGATGCAAATTTCATGCATTCAAACTATATTTTATGAGACGGCAGGGTCGGTCAGGAAATGGATAAGGCAAATTTTATATTGTATGCTCATGGGAATATTGTACAAGGCGATGATGGTTTTGGTTATGATAAGCGATCAATTTCTGTGGTCAGTGTTAGTAGGAACTCAACATATAAGCAAATAGTAGACATCATTTGCAATAGACTTAAGGCAAATAGGTGTACACATCGGGTGGAGCTATATCATAAGGTAGGTATTGGAGATAGGACGCTGCGTTATGATATTATTCCAGTGACCAATGATGATGCCACACAAAAGATGTTGGTGTACAATGAAAGGCCAGTAGCTGTTTATGTCCAAATATTAGAAAATAAGTTGTCACAGGCACCTGCAGGAGAAATGGGCATTCATGGAAATATTGGGAGCCGAGGCTTGGCAAACTCTAACTCTACTCCAATTCATACAATAGGCGGCGAACAGCTACATATGGGTAACTTTCAAATGTGTGCATCGGAATTGACAGGCGGTCATGATACGGATGCCATTCTAGACTAAACGGCAAGTGAATCAAGTGATAACACGATGATGATAGAAATGATAATGTTGAAGCTTTCCCCCAACAAGATACTTTTCCAGAAGTACAACCAAGGAGAAATGACTAGCACCTCTTTGCTGCTCCTATCAACGTTGATCCAATAGGGAGCTCGATGCCAGTGCCCTTTTTCACTATTGAAGTTGGTAATAGTTATGCTACGTACGATGATGAGTAGGAAATGAGTGCCAGGAATTAGAGCTTCAGCGATGAATTCAAGGTTAGGATGCGGTTTGAGACTAAAGATCATCTAATACGGACAGTTATAATGTGGCACATATCGAACCATTACAATTTCAAGATAATCGACTCGGATCCAAGATCATGGGCAGTTAAATGTATTGATACTTATAACAAAGGTTGTAAGTAGAGACTCAGAGGTAGTTACAAGAAGCATAGTAGGTGGTTTCACATCAATAAATATAAAAGACCCCACACCTGCTTGAATGAAATAACTAGATAGGATCACTCTCAGCTGGACTCCACCAGCATGTCTAGGTGTATCATGTTGGAGATCCGTAATTCTCCAAATGTGAGGGCGAAGGACCTCCAATTGATCATTTTAAAGGAGTTTGGGTACAATATTCATATTAAGAGAGTTCGTAAGGCAAGAAAGAAAGCTATTCAGTAGGTCTATGAAGTTGGGAAGATTCATATGTGGAGCTCCCGCATGTACTTAATGCAATAACGAAGGCTAATCCAGGTGGGAGAACCAGCTTAGGGTGTATGGCCGTTCCTTCATACTTGCAGCCGATAAGGCTAATTGGACTCCTTTGGACATTGCTAAATGGCACCCCATCCCAAGTCTTATTAAGAGAAGGGGAAGGCCTAAGGAAAAGCGCTACCAAAACGATATGGATATTTAAGAGGGTCCACGAGGTTACTCATGTGATTCGTGTGGGCAACGAGGGTATAACATTCGTAGTTGTCCAAATAGAGGGCCGGCTAGTAGAACAGTACCGGGTCAGTCGAGTCGTAGCAGTAAATCTTCGTATGCTTTGTTTAACTATACTTATCTAGCATACTTTACGATTTTTTTAAGGTCATTACTTTCTCTGTTACAGATGGATCCAAGACCTAACGATGACTCTTTATATTCGGGATAGCCTGTTCATAGATCGAGGCTAGCCTGGGAAGGGTAGGTAAGATTTTGTCCTCAACCAAATACTTTCCACATAACAAGATTGTTACTTCTAGGTTTGATGACTTTCCTGTAGGAGCACTTACATTGCCATCGTAGGGAGGCGATGCTGAGGTGGGAGGATGGCATACCTGCACATCTAGATGATCGACTGGTGCCATTCCTATCGCAGTCGGGCTTATTGGAGCAGTACAGATTCCTTTCATCCAGCTAGATTGGCACCTCATTACAGCTTTAGTAAAGAGGTGGTGCTCGGAGACCCATACCTTCCACATGATCACGGGAGAGTGGTCCGTGACGTTAGAGGATGTAGTAGTCCTCACTAACCTTCCTACCGATTGATAAGCAGTCGCGGGCATTGCTCAGATGGATTGAGCGGGATTATGCCATGATTTGTTAGGACTCCGACCAGTGCCTGGGACTTATTTAGATGGTGGTCATTTGAAGATGTCCTGGCTGGATGCCCACTTCAGAGTGCTACCAGATTTTTGCTGATGAGGCGACCATTAGACGCCATGCCAAGGCATACATCTTGATGCGCGGGCGCCGGGGGGGGGGTGGGTGGGGTGGTGGGTTAGAGGGTGGGTTGTTCATTGTTGCAGACAAGCAGTCCAACTACGTTCATCTGATGTATTTGCAACTACTTCAGGACTTTGAGAGTGTGGGGAGCAGCCTGTTTGTCATGGCTGCATAGGCAGCTATGTTTGGCTTCTTACATTGACACGGGGGACATTACAGGACCTTTAGTTGTCCTGTAAATATGGGACGGGAGCACTTCCCTCGCATTGCTCCGGTGCATCGAGAGATTACCGCAGTTACTGTAGGACACCCACTCACCAACCATTGGGGTGCGACTTTTGATGTTATTTGCTCAGCTACCTACTTACTGATTGAGTATCAAGGATGTTTGGATCGACAGACCCATGGCTAGGTACGATTTTCAATGTCTTATTTGCTTCAACTTCGAAGGTTTAGATTCTTCCATTAATTTGTAAAGTACTTTCTTTGTCAAACAGGTCGTCTAGGAACCTTACGTTGATATCATGGACTCCCTGCCTCATATTGTCGGGCGGGCAGTAACATTTGGCATGCACAGGTCCCGTTGATGTGCTTCCTTGTTGTTGAGCACTATTATCCAAACAAAGCGCTCAGACAGTTTGGTGGCTTCTAGTGGATCCTAGCTTCGCCTACCGACATGAGATCCGTCCATGAGATTGACATGTGAGGGCGGTCGGAGTGGAATTAAGCGGCAGAGCACGCCAAGTGGGTAGCTGAGTGGGATGGTAGGTGTGATCACGTTGTATAGATGTCAGATATGCCCATTGGTACATCTGATGATTACTTCGATTGGTACTATGCGATCACCAGGTGCTGGATCAATCGTATAAGGGCTATTATACACTTCATGGTAAGCTTACTAACTACATAAGCTGTATATGAAATGTGTTGTGTGTTTTTTCATTCACTTATATACATGTTTGTTCTTACTTACAGGCAGATTTTATTCATAAAGTCCCCCACATGCCTCCAAAGAACACTTCTACCACTGCACGAGAGGTCATTTATGTAGTGGATGAGTTCATGGGACTCAATTTGAATGATCCACCGCCACTACTAGCACCTGTACAGGATGACCCACAACCTCAGCCAGCACAGAGACGACGTCTACATAAAGAGAGGCGTAGGTGGGGACGGGGTCAAAAGAGAGGCAGGGCCCGATAGTTAGAGATCCGAGACGAGCCTGAGTCGTCTCACATGCCAGGATTTGATTAGCCAGGTCCTTTCCAGTTCCTTCATGACAAGCCTAAGTCCGTCATCTACATCCTACACTTATCTGAGAGACACTACTATATCAGACCCATCATATAGTATATTTCATACCCCCTTGGCTCCACAGAAGAGGCATCTGTCACCATTAGAGCTTCACAAATGGGTTATGCGGGTCAACCTGCCCCGCGTCAGCCCGCGGGTTATGCAAGCTAAAATTTTTAGCTCAACCTAATCCGCGCGGGTTGGTGGGTTATGCGGGCTAGCCCACGAACCGGCTAATATATATTTTTTATTAAAAAATACAAGAATTTAAATTTAAATTTAAATTTTTAATAATTTTAATATAAAATATATTTCTTTTTATTTCACCAATTACTTACATATTAATCTTAGATGATAGTCGTGTATGGAAAAATTATAGACTTTTATTTTGAAATTTTTTATTTCAACATAAAAGAATTTATTTTAACTAATAAAATTAGAATTCATTCCAATTTTTTTCTTTGGTGTGGCAACGAAAAATACATAATGGAAATTAACTGATATTGTGTTGCTTATTTTAAATAGAAGCATCTAAATATCTAATAAATATAAAAGAAAAAGTATTGATAAAAGGGCTAAGGATATAATAAACATAAAAGTTGAAAGTTTAAAACATTACTCCCATAAAAGTTACATAATCAACATTTAACAACTAAATAATAGAAAAGTGAAGTGAAAAAAAAAAACAAAGAGGGTAATGTATTAAGTTTTTTTTTATAAGATTTATATTTCTTTCTTTTTTTATGTTTTAAGTGCAGGTTGGCCTGCTTCAACCCGTAGGTTATGCGAGGCGGGCCATTTTTTGGCCCGCACATTAAACAGGCTAAAATTTTTAGCCCAACCCACATTTTTTTGTTGTTTATGCGGGTTGGCTAGCGTAATCTACCCTGCATGCACAACTCAGGTCACCATCACATTATATGTGGGAGGGAATCACATATATAGAGCCAGACCCTATCCTATTTAGTCAGTACAGCCTCAGTGGTGGAGATGATGAGGGCATGCTTACACAAATTGATCCTTCTACACGGCGCCCCCTTCTACGTACACCATTCCCTTAGACATTTGTGAGATGGGGACGAAGGAAGTAGGCCATACAATAGCAGTAACAGTAAATATTAGTAGATGTTTTCTTTTTTAGATTATTGTATATAGATTCTTACCTTCTATGATGCTTGTTGTATATAGATTCCTAGCTTTTATGATTCTTGTACATCATTTTTTCCTATATATTTGACGTATTCAAAGAAATAACCGGCTATTCATTTATTATTATGTTTGTGTTTGCCTGGATTGGGTTCGGAGCTGTGTTTGGATGAAATGGATATGGAGTTGTGTTTGGATGGATTGGATTTGGAGCTATGTTTGGATGGATTGGATTATGTAGTCTAGAAGTTGTTTAGCTAAGGTTGATGATAGTTAACGAATGATTTATATAGTTATTTATATATGATTTTGACAGGTTTCATTAACAATGTAAAAAAGACTAATTTTTTGAGAAATAAACAAGAGAGGTTGTTAGTTGCACTATCCTCGTCTCTTCAAGTGCCGAGGTTAGCGTTGACCTCGGCTCTTGAAGAGACGAAGATAATCTGCTACACTAATCTTGTCCCTTCAAGAGACGAGATAGCTCCTTCTCATTGATGTCATCTCTTGAAGAGACAAGATCAATCACTAACCACCTCGTTTCTTCAAAAGACGATGTCAACTTGCCTAAAATTGGGATTATTTTGATCCCAGTGGTATTTTTGTAATTATTTTTTAAAATAATAATATTTTATTCCTTTTCCCTCAATGAGTCACCATGATTAATTAAAATGAAATATTATAAAAAAAATACTTTATAATTTTAAAAATAAATATACCCATTTATTAAATTGAACTACAAATTTAACAAGGCATATATTATTCTTAAATTAAACTAATAGCTAAAATAACTAAAATACATAAACTTAAAACTAATTTGATTTTTTATTTTATCAATTGAAAAAATTTAATATTTTTTTAACAGGTTTAGGTTCCCGACGGGTTTTATGTTCATCCTATAATTCGACCCAAAACTCTATAGGATTTTGTATCATGTGCCAAAACCCGTTCTAAACCATATAGAATAACACACTATAGGGTATTTATCGGATTGTACAAATCAGGTACCCTATAAAAAATCTATCCGATTGCATCTCTACTTGTGATATAATTATCCCTCCAAATTACCTCTACAAATTTTGATGCTTAATCAATTCTTCTTAAAGGGGAGATGATGATGCGGTTGAAACCAAATGTCTTAATGTTGTATCAGTGACTTCTTATCCTACCCATAAATTTTTCCTAGTTTTGCACTCTTGAGCCCCCTTAAGTTTTCAAGCTATATTTCTTTTTAATATATTTGTTGCTTTGGGGCACCCCAAATCCTTATCTATAGTGATCTTGTTCCAATTAATCTAGCGAATTTTATTGAAGGGAGTAGCCATCCTAGTGAAAGTTTCTTATTGTTTGCTCCAATTGACAAAAAAATAGTTTAGAAAGTGTTTGTACTTTACAATTTAGGTAAATTAATATTTAAACTTTTAAACTTTGCAAAAATTTAAAAATTCAAATACTAATTTGCCCAAATCACAAAAAACATACACTTTCTAAGCCTTTTTCCCCCAATTGGCTTTATGAGTTTCACTAGAAGAAAGGTCGATTGCTATAATATATTAGAATTTGCATTGCATTGCATTGATCAACATTAATCTGCCTACCACACTTACTAAAATAATTACAGTTAAATTTTACTAAAATCAAACAACCTTTTCATTCAAAGGGAAACCTTGATATATCTCCAAAAATTTATTCCCAAGACTCCAGATATGCTTCCTCTCAAGCTCATATCCCTATTTGGCAAGAGAAAGCTATAAATTTCAATTCATTCATAAACTCCGAAATAATCCATAAGCTACAAGGATATTAAGAACACATCAGCCTAATTTAAAAGAGGCTTCAAATGGAAAATCCACATCTACTTAGATATCATACGAGGATAATATTATACTTCACAGCATTTACATATTTCAGGTTCGCCCAACAGCATGCAATTGCACTACACTACAAGCTTGTCAATTGAAAAAGAAACGGCTCTTATGCTCTGCATTTATTACATTACTTAGTTTTCCACAATCATAGTTAGCCTTCTTCAGCAACTGCTCAACCAATATCGTAGCAAATACATTGTCTCTTAAGAAGTTCAATACCCTGCCATTGCTCTGCTGCAAGTATCCTACTATATAAGCTGTACTAATCAGTTCTATTCCCCGCCATCTTCTTTCTTTGGCATATTTCTTCAATGCCATCTCAATCTTCTTGTATTCTTCCTCTTCTCCCAAACTTCCATCGGTTTTGAGAGCTGGGTTATTCTGCAATGCCTCTCCTAGACACCTTGCCAAAACAACTCCATCTTCCATAGCAGCACAACCTCCTTGGCCTATATCTGGTGTCATTGGATGAAATGCATCTCCAGTAACACATGCATTGCCTTTGCTTATGTTCCCCCAAAATACTTCCCATGGATGTCGATATCTCAGTGGAGATGATATGATACTATCCAGTTTAGTTTTCTCAACGATCTCCCTCAACAGATCAGGAACCTTTCCAAGGTTGTCTAACACAAATTGCTTCATCTTAATTTGATCCTCTTCCATTCCCTTTTCTAACAGGCAGGTAATATCTTATCAATTATACTGTGATTACACCAAAAACCAAAAAAAAAAAAAAAGAAAAATCCTCCAAGTATTTATTTGGGTTGAGTTCGTACCGGAAATGGTTCATAGGCTTATTTCAATATTTGTTATATACAACTTTATAATCAATATTAGCCCCACCATTATCTACTAGCCACCAGAAAACACAACATTTTGAGATTACCGTGATTTCGACAAATTGTAATGTTCTGATCCTAACAAACATTGAAATATGCCCAGACAACATATCCAGAAACAAACCAACACACATGTCAAGATGCCTGTGAATTGGTGTCTTACCTTCGCTAGTTGGCGACCAAGTAAAGAACCAGTACATGGTCTTATCATCACAAGGAATGAAACCAAATCGGACTCCATCACCAAAATACTGCAAAAATTTGGACTCAAAAGCATGCCCGTTCTCATAATCTACAAAGCCTCTAATGGCAGATCGGCTCACGAAAGCAGGTTTCTTGAAGCCTAGCCATTTCGCCACAGAAGAGTTCACTCCATCGCACCCAATTAACACCTTCCATCAACAGCATAAGAATTTTTTATGAACAAAACCAACCAAAAAAACAGCAGCAGCATAACATATATAGATAGACTTATTCAGTCTTCTCTGAACATTTGTATAATTAAAGCTTTAAAATTATAAAATTTTTTATGTAATATCAATAAATTATGATCACCAGTGACTTGTATTGGCAAGTGATAGTGGGAGGAGAAGGAACAGCTGATACTTAGTGGTGGTGATTAAGTATCATGGAGAAATGGATAATATGATTTCCCCAATTCTCACCAGCATTTTCCCGTGATTGTTAAAATCACTATCCAATCAATGGCTGACCTAAGTATAAAAGTTTTGATTATAATAGATATTGAGTCTAATAAGTATCCCGCAAAACAAACACATTAGTTTGAATTAAAAGGATATAACAATGGAAGAATTACCTTGGCCTTCAGGACCGCTCCATCAGCAAGATGCACCAGCTTAAGGAATCCGGATTCCTCCACAGAAACCACCTTGGATGAGTACCTTATTGTGCTTGAGGGAGTTCCTTTTCAAGAGTTTCCAACAGGGTCTTCCTTTGCACACAACGGACTTCATTTCTTCTGCCAGACTATCATACAATGTTAGTAGGACATGCCATGAATTAATTACTAGGGAGGAAAAATTCATGTAACCATTCAGTACAACTTAACTGTGTTCTTCTTGTACCAAACAGAGTTTCTGCAGTTTGTAGTCCAGTAACCGCAGAAAATGCCACAGCACTGCAACCGCAACATCCCATGTCAGTCCAAGCAGTACAGCAACCAGTGAAATATAATTGCGAAACACAAATTATATGGAATTTAATGAATCGAAGAAAGATACCTGGTCAGAGCATTACTTACCCTAAAAGCTCTTTATGCTGTTCACGGAGGCAGTCACCAACTCCAATGGCATCCAGGGCCTTCCAGGCGTTTGTCCATGTGGTAAATGCAAACCCAGTGGTTCTCAAACTGTCAGATGACTCCAAAACCATGCTCCGGATCCCCAACCTGCCAAAGTAATTAACAAAACCTGATCTAGTTTTGTGTACACTCCAAAAGTGTAAGGAAAATCATGTGAAGTTTCGTGTCCATTTATTTTTATCGATTGCATAAACATAGTTTAGTTGGTGCATGATTTGATTGTGTTTCTCATTACGCGAAAGAAGCTGATCTAATTTAATCTCTTGCCACACAACTTGCTAGGTAATAAATTTAAAAGTGCAAATCAAACTTCTGAGCTTGAACTTAACGTGACAGCATAGGATGAGATCCCGAATTCAATACCCCATATAATCATTTCAACCTTATTTTGATTAAGCTGCACACTGGATGATTTTAGTGAAAGTCTCAGTCAACAGGCATGGGAATGAAAAGTGATTAATCTAATATTATAGTTGCTATAAATAATATCATCATAGAAATGTTAAGTGGTTGCAAATATTAGTTTCTCTCATGGTGGTGTAGATTGACAATCATGACATATACAAACAAAAACAAGATAATGATTTCCTTTCTAGTAAATGGAAATTCATTTTCTTATTTTCCATTTGTGGTCAATGATCCAGTCACCTCTCACTTTTACTTGCCACTAAAAACACAGCAGCAAACGTAATTCCTTAAGATTATCACAATAATATTTGGCAATCGTAAAGTTTCAAGTACAACAAATATCCAGAATGACTTAGGAAAAAAAAAAGGGTTTTCCACAAAACAAACCACCCTTAATAAATAGAAGTGGAAGCATACCTATGAAGTCCTAGAGCTGTGGTAAGTCCAGCTATGCCAGCACCAACAATTATGATATGTTCCATGGATCCCATAATAAGGATAAACTTGAGAAGGTGAAACTAGAAGTACAAAGAAACAAGGGATGATTCCGTTCTGTGACCTTGCTATAAGGCAGATAATCATTGTATTCATAGTGCCAGTGATAAGATTAGCTGATTAAGGCGGCCGCAGACATGATTTTAAAATGATGAAAGCCATTACGTATGCATGCTAGACTGCTGGTGGTGGACTTAATATTAGAAGTGAATCTCGGAAATTTTTTTTTTATTATTTTATTTTTTTTTGGTAAAAAAATATATATATATAATTCCTCATACAGAACTGAAACCAGCATTAAAAACATGGAGGGAAAGGAAAAATGCAGATTTTATAAAAAGTCCTTTAAGTTGTGCACTTTCAATATACTTCTGAAAATAGTTATTAAAATTATGTTTTCAACGCGCAATTCCAATTTGTATTGAAATCATGTTGAAAAATTCTATTTTATGAGAAAAAGAAATTAATATTGATATTTTTTAAAAAAATTATAAAAATACCACTGGCATAAAAGTAATTTCAGTCTTAAATACTTACAACCTTGTTTCTTAAAGATACGAGTTCAAATAGGATTATTTTTTATCTGACGAGATTTGTGTAATTTTTTTTGAAAAAAGCCTTAATCCATTTTACAATAATGCTAAAAATTATGTCTTGAAGACAAGATATTTGACCTATAATGTTGCAGTAGCTACAGCTATTTTTACAGTACCGAAAAACATAAAACACCTACGAGAAACAATAGACAATCAAGGCAAACGTCAATACCAAAAACTATATCTACCAGATTCTAGACATCCAATATGAACAATTCCTCTAAACAGCTCAACCGCATTACAAATTTAAAATTTTTCAATACAAAAAGCTACGATCCTCCACAACTCACCAACAAAGCTTCCACTTCCACATATTTCAAGCTACTCAACCATAATAAATTTGCAAAAATTTCCAAATATCCACATAAAAGACAATTAATTATAACATGAAAGTCAAAGCACACAAACCTATCAAATTTTGTGGTCTACTTCGTTCTAGGCATTTCCTCCTTCATGGAATTCTCCACCACACATGTTACGTGCAGTGTAGTCCAAAGATTGATCATGAATATCTATCTTGCTCTAAAACAAAACCACAATGAAGTCTTTAAGTGGGGTCCAATTGGTCTTATCTCGTGTGTATCAGTGGGTAGTGGCAAACATAAACAGAGCAACCTATATGTATTTTACCCGGGTTTTGAACGGAAATACCCTTTTTTTTGAAAAAAAATCCCAAAATACCCAACTTTGTAAAGTTATTCCGGAAATAACCCACCAAAAACGCGTTTAGAGGGTGCGTTTGAAGGTTAGGTAGTCGGGCGCATGCCCTGTATGCGCGTGAAGATCTGACCAGACTTGGAATGCGTCGGGCGCATACCCCATATGCGGCTAAAATTGGAACGCACGCACACCATGCGCCTAGGGTTAGTATATATATTTCCCACAGCTCACAGCTCACAGCTCACAGCTCACACTCACACTCACACTCACACTCACACTCACACTCACACACGGCAGATCTCATCGTTGCTTGCTAGATCTGCCACAAGCAGGAGCAGAGGAGCGAGCGGAGGAGCGTGCAGGAGGAGGAAGCGAGTAGAGCTCGTAGCGCGCAGGAGCGAGCAGAGGTCGTCGCGCGCAGGAGCGAGCAGCGAGCAGGAGCGAGCAGCGCGCAGGAGCCAGGGCCCGGAGCAAGCAGCGCGCAGGAGCGTGCGCCCAGAGCTCGTCGCGCGCAGGAGTGAGCGCGCGCATCCACCAGAGCGAGCGCACACAGTGCCTGCGCCCATTGAGCGAGCGTACACAGTGCCTGCGCCCATCGAGGCGCACACAGAGCACGCGCCCAGCGCGCACAGTGCCCCCCCAACGACCACACACAGCGTGCATAGTGCCAACCACCCAAAAACTCATTTTTAAGGTAAAAACTAAAAAACGATATCTTATGTCTTATATTTATTAGTTTACTTAGCTGAATGGTGATGATTTTGAAAGTTTATGTGTGTTGAAGTGTTGACAATCTTTGATATAATGTGTACATAGGATTTACAATGGGGGATTTTGTTCGGTTCATTGTGTATGCTAATGGGAATATTGTGACTGGAAAATACGGTCTAGAGTATGACCGAGCTCCCATGAAGAAGGTCCGGATGAGAACCGATGCTGACTTTAACCAATTTTTGAGCAAGATATGTGCTAGTGTCGGCATAGATCCAACTAGGGGAGCTGTCCAAATTATCCACAGGCACCCTCATTATATGCCGAATGGGCCATCGTTCATGTTGCTGCCTATTGTAGATGACGAAGGTGTTGAAGACTTGATTGACCAGGCTAAGGAACTTGGTTCAAGACTATTGCAAGAGTTGTATGTGCAGGTACAAGGACAGTATAGTGAGCAAACCGAATTTATGCCTTCTCAATTGCAGGAAGTTCTGGTTCCAAATGTGGAAGAGCAACATAACACATTTCTTGACCCCAGAGGTGGGGTCGGTGTATGCAATCAAACACCTCAGCGGCAAGTTATGGTGCATCATTCTCCTATGAACTTTGAAGAGTATGAGCCGACAAATGTCGAAGAAGGAATGACGGAACTTGAAAGGAGAATTGAACAAGAAGTTATGCCAATTCTAAATCCTAGAGCCACGGATGATAATCGGGATGGTCAGTATTATGTGGATGAAGATGGGGATGCAATAGAAGACGAACAAAGTGACAGTGAAGAGGAAGATAATCCCGAACAGATCAATGATGTCGAAGTTGTGACCATGAGCACATCCCAAGAACCATCCAGTGCAAGACAAAATTCTCTAACTAATGATCCATCTGAGGGCGGTGTAAGGGATAAGGTACCGTTTTTCAATATCGGCAGCAGTGATGGGTATATAACTTTGAGGAAAGCGTGAGTGTATGAGCAAGAACATTTCAAATGCAGATGATCTGAACAAAGGTATGATGTTCACCACAAAAGCAGATCTTATTAACCATGTGAAAAAATTTCATGTCACGCAACACTGTAACTTTAGGGTGGATGACTCAACCAAAACTGTATGGTCAGCATATTGTATGAAACGAGATGAGGGGTGTAAATGGAGACTGCGTGCTTGTAAGAAGAAGCTTGAGGGTCTCTTCGTCATCACCAGATTAGAAGGACCTCACACATGCCTTAACCCTATGGTCGGGCAAGACCATTCTCAGATAGATTGTAATGTTCTTGCAAGAGAGTTCTTGACGATGGTTAAGGATGATGTAGATATAAAAACGAAATCGCTCCAGGGGCATGCAGAGGCCCTATTTGGCTACAAAATATCACGACGAGAGTATGGGAAGGGAAGAGGAGAGCAATTGCCATGGTATATGGAGACTGGGAAAATGCATACAATGAGCTTCCACAATTGTTATATGCAATGAAAGCTACTAATCCTGGACACAGGTTGAATGGGGTTGGACAAGATCTGTAGAGCCTGGAAAATCAATCTTGAAGTGGTTATTCTGGACATTTGGTCCTTCGGTGGAAGCATTCAAGTATTGTCGACCTATTATATGTGTGGATGGAACATTTCTTTACGGGAAGTATAAACACGTCCTGTTAATTGCATGTGGGGCAGATGGCGATAATAGGATTGTACCCTTGGCTTTTTGTTTAGCCCCGTCAGAATCAATGGAGTCATGGAGCTGGTTTTTAGTGCGGTTGAAGCAACATGTAATTGGTCACCGTGGTGAGGAGACAATATGCTTGATATCAGATAGGGGCGCAGGAATTATGTCTGCATGCAAAGAGCAATCGAATGGGTGGTTACCTCCATTTGCGGTTCATAGGTTTTGTGTTCGACATGTTGCCAGTAACTTCAATAAAGTCTATAAGAATGTGAGGATGCGGAATTTGGTAACATACGCCGCCTCTCAAGCACAACTAAGGAAGTTTGAGAAATTCATGGACTTGGTCAAGGACATCAATGAGGAAGCAATCGAGTGGTTTAACAAACTGAGTCAGATGGATCATTCACATTGCCTAAGGAGCAATGGACGTTAGCATATGATGGCAACTACCGTTTCGGGTACATGACTACGAACATGGTGGAGGCTTACAATTTTGTCATCCAAGGTGCAAGGGGTCTTCCCGTGACATCTCTCATTAGGAAAATTTTTTACAATTGCGTAATGCTTTGGGAGAAACGAATGGCAGAAGCCACTGATGCAATAAAAGCCAATCAAGTCTTCACTACATATGCTCGCGAAAAATTGGACGTATGGGGCAAACGTTCCACGAACCATCAGGTTACTAGTTTCCATAGGAATACTGGTTTGTTTGAAGTACGAACAGGGCCCGTCGGTAGGTGGTGGCTTGAAGGGGGGAGGTCGACGAGGAAGGTCGACCTGGGGAAGCACACTTGTACATGCAACAAGTGGCAAATATACAGGATACCATGTTCACATGCCATAGCTGCTGCTGCACACATGAGATTGGACACAAGAACATTAGTGGGGCCATGGTATAGGTGGACGAATCAGATTCGGTGCTATGAACCCATTTCCATCCTATTGGGGATGAGTTAGAGTGGCCTGCACCAGCCAACTTCCCCTTCCTAGTGCCTGATCGTACAATGACTCGTGCTAAAGGTAAACCACGAACTCGTCGATTTCGGATGGAGATGGACATTAGAGGGCGCACTGATACGATTACCTGCAGTGTGTGTCACAACCAAGGTCACAACAGAAGACGATGCCCCCATTCCTACCAACAGGGTTAAGATCATGAACTAATGTTGCATTTGTTAGTTATTGCAATCTGTGATGCATTATTGTTGTAATTTTCTAACATTCATTACCTCTCATTTGCAGGGTAGATGGAGCCCGGTCCAGTAGATCCGTCCGTGCTGACAAAACAGGCGACCCATCGTTCAGAAGATGTGTGGATTGCTGAGGTAGAATGTTGTTGATCGTTTCAACGAACTATTTTTTGGGAATTCTAGTAACAGTTAATTTGATTGCTTTCGCAGGCAAATGCGGATCCAATGATTCCCTCTCAGACATTGACTGTCAGGCGCCGAGAGCTGACACTTACGCGTCCTGATCCTCGGATAGTGCCGTATCTACAACAGGCTGGATTCTATGGACCTAGTCGTCTGCCATTCATCCAGCTTGACTGGCACTTCCTTACAGCACTCGTTGAGCGTTGGAGATCGGAGACACATACATTCCACATGCCGACAGGGGAGATGACAATAACTTTACAGGATGTGGAGGTCCAATTAGGCTTACGTGTCGATGGATTACCTCTTGTAGGCAGCAGCAATCTCAATATTGCAACGCTATGTCAAAACCTTTTAGGAGTTATACCCGGGAACACAAACTTACGGGGAGGGCGAATTAACCTCAATTGGATCTCCCAACAGTTTAATGAAATACCTGAAAATGCAGATGAGGAAGAAATTATTAGGCACACTCGTGCATATATATTGCAGTTGATTGGGGGTTTCCTTTTTGCTGACAAATCAGGAAACCTTGTCCTCCATGTTCCTTGGTATGTTGGGAGATTTGAATGATGCAGGGCAATATGCGTGGGGGACTGCGTGTTTGGCATGGTTGTATAGGCAACTGTGTCGTGCATCTACATCGGGAGCACAGGAGTTAGCAGGTGCGGCCATACTTCTGCAAGTGTGGGGATGGGATAGATTCCCCCAGTGTGCTCCTCGTACTAGATCTGGAATGCTGATACTTGCTGGTCAGCCACTTGCATGTAGATGGCATATGCGCAGAATGACGACTCACCATCCTACACATGTGGTCACCGCATATCGCCAAGCCTTGGATCGCCTTGCGCCTCACCAGGTATGTACGTCACATGTATCATTTCATTACATACGTCTAACATTTGTTCATATCTCATCATACAATTATTATCCTATATGCAGGTGGATTGGGAACCATACCCTGAGAACATGTTGGCGAAACTTCCTCCGTTTTGTTCTGCAGGGCGACAAATATGGACAGCTCGTGTGCCGCTTATTTGCTTTGCCATCATTGAGTGGCACTTCCCAGATAGAGTTGCGAGACAGTTTGGAGGCTTGCAGCACATCCCGACCAATGTTAACACAGATGGAGCGCTCCATGACATTGACCTACGTGGAAAGTCAGATACAAATTGGCAGCAGCTTCACATGAGTTATGTTGCTCTGTGGCAAGATCGCCATGCAAACCTGGTTGAGATTGAAGAGGGACCGGGGTCGATGTTGAATATGTGAATTGGTACTGGCGTATCACTCGTAGATACATCTCTCACACTGGCGCATTGATAGGACATATGGTGAGATCAGGAATATTAATTTCAGTATAATCTTATAGCACATTTACTAAATTCAATTTTGCTATTTTTCAGATATGCACACTGGGAGATATCACCGATCAAATAGTTTGGACCGCACACGTGATCTTGCATACGAGTCAATGAGAATTGCGGAGAACGAAAACGAAATCGGGCTATATCCGCAGGGGAGCACATGTGGGAGAGGAAGCCGAGTCACCTTACGTAGACGAAGGAGCCGAAGCAAATGTTGAACCACAACGTCCACGCGCCGACGGACAGATATGGCTCGTCGAGGTCGACGAAGCACATCCTCCATACCCACCCTCAACAATACCCCGTGCATGTACCAACTTCTAATGTCCCTACAGGTAGCACATTTCCATCTGAGACCACATTTGCAAGAGGTAGCACATACTTGGGTGATATATCACACCCGAGTGGCAGCTCATTCCCGGTTGATTTGTCATACCCATTTGATGTCATGGGTGGTTCAATGTACGATCCGAATACATTTATCACTCCATCATTCAGCCATGATCTCCATGAATCATTTACTACACCTCCAGCACCACGTAGAAAGCGTGGTATCCATATATCAGATGACCCTCGACTACAAGAAGGAGAAGGAGAAGCGGTAACACATATGATGCAGTCCACTGCATGCTACAGTCCAGTAGCCCCTAGAGATTTCGAAGAACCTTCTGCTGAAGCAAGCCACCAAAGGGATGATCCACCACATAGAGGCAAGGAGAAGGAGTCTGTGTTTAGAAGATTTGGAAGAACATTCACTAGACGATCGAAGAAGAATTAGTTAGATTGTAATTACCTCTATCATTGATTCGTACTTATCAAATTTGTAATTGTATACCAACTTACTATCTTAGTTAGAATGATTTTAAAGTTTTGTTACTGAGATGTTGTCTATGGTGCACTTGATTTTTTATCGTTACGTATTTGGGATTATATGCCATTTTATGGAGCTTAAAAAAAATTTTACTGTCTTCGAGACAACTTCCTACATCTACCGGAGTGGGAGCACACAACTTCCTAGCGCAGGTAGAGCACGCGTGGAGAACTTCCCAGCGCACAAAGCACTTGCGCGCATGAGCGAGGAGCAGCAGCAGCAGCAGCGTGCAACAGCAGCAGCAGCGAGCAGAGCGTGCAGCAGCAGCAGCAGGAGCGAGCAGCAGCAGCAGCGAGCAGCAGCAGCGAGCGAGCGGGCGAGCGGGTGGGCGAGCGAGCAAGCGCGAGCGGGTGAGCGAGGGGGCCAGCAAGGCGAGCTGCAGGCGCATGCTGTACATGCGGCCCACTCCAGGCGCATGTAGCAAAGGCGCCCCGTCAGGCGCATGAGCTGGATGCGCTCAACCTGCCTCCTACTCGAATGCGCGCACCGCACAGCAAAATTTCACTTCAGGCGCATATGGGGCATGCGCCCGACGGCCAGACTTCCAAACGCGCCCCGTAAATGCGTTTTTGGTGGGGTATTTCCGGAATAACTTTGCAACGTTGGGTATTTTGGGATTTTTTTTCAAAAATAGGGGTATTTCCGTTCAAAACCCTATTTTACCCATCCATGTGATGGGTCAGATAAATTTATACAACTTAAATATAATAATACTTATAACTTGAATATAATAATTTTTAAATAAATAATATTAAATTTTTAAAAAAGCTTTTAAGAAAAATTATTAGAATTACTCCTAATTTTTTGTAATTTAAAAATATTAAAATATAAATAATTTAATTATTGTTTAAAATTTTAAATTGTTGTAAATTTGAAAATAAAATTTTTCCATAACTTCTTGATCATACACTCACAGACATAAAAAGAGTAAAATTCTAAATATATATATATATATATATATAAATGAACGAAAATGAGACTTTAACTAGACGGTAGTAATAATAAAAGTTATAAAATATAACATTCCTCATAATTGAAAACATAAATGTTGAGTAAATAAATAATTATAAAACAATGATGCTAAACTTAATAACTCAAATCTAAAGATGTTTTGTAAAAATGAAATTGACAAGAAACACCAAACCAATACAATAAAAAATAAAACATTCAATAAATAAAACCTAAAATATAGAAATAATTGCAAAATAATATCAGGTTTCAATATGCTTTATAATAATGAAAAACAGAGAGAAACATCAAACAGACATGATAATAAATATAGATATGCAATATATAAACTCAATAAATAATAAACTGCTAAATAATTCAAAGTTTCAATAGAAGTGAAACATAATACCAAAAAATTTAATATAAAATAATCGGAGCAATGCAACGACAGTAAAAGTGAAAGAACAGATCTTAAAATAATCAAAAGCTTTTGAATAATAAAGTTTAAAGTTAATATGAATGTTGGGTACTACCAAATGATCAAAACTTTTGTTTATCTTGATCAAACATGGCTTAATTAATTAGAATAATAGGTGATTAATTTTAAGCTTTGATTAGAACTCCTTTTCTTCCAATTTTAAATCACTGAACCCTTAAAAATTTTAGTTTAAATGCTTGGTAGATTTGTAAATCATAAGCATAGTCTATTTCATGAATTAAATTATTAAATTCTTTACAATCATCAAATTGAAACCCTTCTTCTTGAAATTTACAAATTACTCAAATTTCTCAAATCCAATACCAAAAATTTATAAAATGCCCTAATAAAGCCATTTCAACATAAATCCTATCACTTTAATCCTTAGAAATTTTGAATTCATTTACTTATTTAAAAATATTAGTTCTTAAACTCAAACTCAAACTAAATATCAAATTTCTAAAAATTAAACCCCTAAGCTAAACTTTTGATTCAACTAATAAACTTCTATTTTATAAATCCTCATTTTATAAACTTAAGATAATTATCTAGAAGGTTTAAGCCACACCCCTTACCGACAAATATCCTTAAAATGTCTTTAAATATCCATTCTTTTTCCTTCCTTTTCTTTGCTATTTACTGCAACTTTTTCCTCCCTTTTCTTCTTCTTTTTTTCCTCTTTTCTTCTCTTCCTTTTGTGTCTTCTTCTTCTTCTTCTTCTTCATCATCAAAGACTTTCAATCTCAAAATTCAACAAGATTAAATAAGAGATTGAAGTTGGAAAACAAGATAGGGGTTGAAAATCAAGTTGGAAGAAGCTATATCAACTAAAAAAGAGAAGTAGTAAAGAAGATTAAGTAATGTGAGTTGACTAAGCAAGTAAGTTAGTACTTTTATTTAAATTAATTGTTGAGAATACATAGAAATGTTGAATTGGAACTAAACATAAGTAGAGTTCATGATAAAATTAGTAGATTAGTGAAATATAAACTTGTATTTAAAAACCTAGGTTACGTAATTATCTGTAGAACTAAGAAATGTAATGTTATGATTTGAACGAATTAGTGTTAAATAAATGTAGAAATCATGATATCATGGATAGATTAGTAATATACACACATACATGTCAAAATCTAAATATGAACATATTTATGAAGGGTAGGAGTTGATAATATATAGAGTAGAAATATGTTTAAAGATGTTAGATAGACATAATATGGGTTTGTATGCTGTTTAAGGAATGTTTTGTAGTAATCAAGGTGTAAAATAAGTAAACTGGTAGTTAAAATTAAGAAAGTGGACGAAGGTAAAACATAAAGGTAGATAACTTGTGTATCATAGGTTGTATCATGGCCCGTGATACAAGCAGAAATAAATTAAAAAGGGCAATCACAAGAGTAACCGAAGGTGTGATCTCTACTATTGATTTTCTCACTTCCAATCATGGGAGTGATTGAGGCCGCGACCTAAGCCGGGATTTATATCACGATCGTGATGAGAGGCGTGATCTCCTCTGTTTTTCTCTATAATGTGAGACGCCCTTAATCACGGGTATGATGGTGCCCGTGATATTGACCATTGTCGTTGTCACTGGTGTGATCCTCCCTATAGTGCTATTCATATATATATATATATATATATGTATATATATAAAAGATAAGATAAACTAGATGAGTAATAAATAATAGATGTGATATGTTAGTATTTGTATAATTAGGAATGAATTAAGTTAAGTTGATTTATAATGTAATTGAAGCCATCGAGTAAATTAAAAAGTTTAGTAATTAAAATAATTTAATGTTAGAATAAATTGATAGAATAGATTTAATAGCTATAAGTGACACACATTAAATGATTAGTCATACAATAGTCCTAGATATAAAATTTACTTAGTTAATAAAAATAAGTCCCCCTTTGACTTAATAGACTTAGTGAACTAAAATGAATTAGACTAATTAAAGTCCTACAAGATATAATAATGTTTTAGTAGAATAAGTGAATATGACTTACTAACTAGATTAAATGATGAATTGTATACAACTTAACTAAGTAAGGTTATGGATACGCCATTATAACTTGAAATATAATGTAAATTAGTAGATTTAAATTAGTATCAATCTTAGATATAAAATGAATTAGTTGATAAATCTAAGCTTTACTTGGTATAATGAACTTTGACAAATTAAAATGAATTAGATTTGTCAAGTTTAATGAATTTGGCTAAGCTAAGTTAATTAGACTTAGAACTTGTAATTGGCGTAGAAATAGTATAACAAGATAGGTTAAACCATAAATAATAAAAGGAATTTGTTATTTCAAGTGAATGTTTGTTAAAATGAGTTTTTCATATAAGTTGATAACTTATTAAAATACTTATATGAGTGATAAAGAATAATGATGCTTTTATAATAAAAGATTATAAACAAAGGAAAAGAAATTATTTGACAAAAAATGCAGAATTATCCGAATATTGGCGGAGTCATTTTCGCAACCATGGAGGGGTTCCTACTTACTGCCTGATCAATAGGTTTTAATATGAGTCTATGTTTCAATCAAACATAAAATAATAAATTAAAAATGAGTTTGAATACTTAAATGTAATAAGATATATATTAAGAAGGGTGATAGTGATTATTATTTCTTTTCATAGGAAAATTGAAGCAATCATTGAATATTTCAGAAGATAACAATGACTTAACCAAGATAATGGGTGGGTAACATTGACCTTATCACCTTGTTTGTATTTATAATGTAGTTGAACCTCTATTAAGATAAATCATTAAAATAAAAGTGATCACACATTGGTTGTAATAATTGAGTTGATACTGTTGATGAACGATTGTTAACTGATATGGTCACTAAGTAATATAGTATAAACTTTAATTAACCCTTAAGTAAAATGGACATGCATTGCACGATAGCATAACTTGCATTAGTATGGTATTCACATCACGTATTAATATTCTAATTCAGTGGTAATGCCAAATTAATTCAGTGGATCTATTTCTCCAATAGGTTACCGTAGGGTTGTCAGCCCCATAAGAACTAAGTAGGCACCGAAGGACATCGTCTAAGTTGGAATCAACTGTAGGATATTAATACTTAGTGGAATTTTTGAGGTTCTAAGATGAAGTTGAGATTATCTTACTAGTATGTATAAATACATAACAATGAGTTTGAAATGAAATCATCTTTCCTTAGTTCTTAGTCTTTTATGGACGTAAATAACTTAAGCTGGTCCTTCAACCCCAAAAGAGGGCATAAATCTTCACTAGTTTGGATTTCGGCCATCCCAACTGTGTATGACCCATATGATTGAGTGTTGCATTGCATATGCTTGTTAACTATACTTGTTTGGCATTTGTTTGATATGTGGTCTAGTTTTGTTATTCACTAAGCTGTGGATTAGCTCATACCCTTATAGTTTTTGTGCAAGAATAACTCAAGTTAGAAACGGGCTAAGATTGTATGGAGAGAGTTCATCTTTGGAGAATTCCTTAAAGATAGGAAGATGGAAATACAAACTTAGATCATGAATTAGAATTCATTGTATAGTTATGTGAACCATGTAAGTTGAACCTAGAAAACATTTAGATAAAATTGTATATTAGTTTGAGACTTTATAATCCGTAGGTTATCTATCCTATTTTACTGTTTGGTGGGGGATACCAATTCTCTGCAATTCTAGTGGACCACGGAAAATTATATTTCCTAACTATTGATATGTATTTTCACAATGCAAAACTTGTATAGCAATTATTAAGTATAGTTTTACAATCTCTGACTTGGGTATGCATTCTTCAAAGAATTCAAAGTTACCAATAAGAAAGAGAAGCTCTTAAATGTGCCTAAGATACACGAGAGCAATTGTGTTAGAAAGTTTCTAACATTCATGAGATTAATCATTCTTTTTGCATTCATAAGATCTTAATGATGGATGACCTGGAGCTAGCAATGCAATCTCAAAGGAGGTTAAATCCTTAAAGCAGATATGATTTACACTAATTCTATTAGGTCTTGGATGAGTTATGTAGGTTGTGACAAGAAGAATGACGGTAGCCCCAAATGGAACCATTAAGTTAATCCCAACGAGGACAGTCATTGGATGGAGAATATGCATCAACCATTAAAGGTTGAATGATTCCACTAAGAAGACCATTTTCCGCCCCACTTTTTCGTTGATCAAATGCTCAGAAGGTTAGCTGGTCAAACATTTTGATGTTTTCTTCACGGATTGACAGGTTATTTTCGCATCCTAATAACAGACTATCAAGAGAAGGAGAAGACAGCTTTCGATAGCCAATCCTGATGAGGATAGTGGATGGAGAGTGCGCCGAGTATAGGGAGCTAAACGATGCCAGTAATGATCATTTTTAAACGTTTATACAAACTTTGAGCTCTATAAGCCCGTAAGCATTAACAAACACACGTCAAACTCACAATTAATTTATCTCTAATCGATCATAGGTGCTAATATCGTATCAATTAGAAGAAAGAAATAGCGATATGGTCCAAGCTTCCACGCTGAATGCTGCTTTGAATCAAGCACAAACTCAATACCGTGTCCCTACTCTATTTGTTGAACTCTTAATCTTGCAAATATTTTCATAGCTCATAGTTCCATGATGTTGCTTTTATATTTCTATCGACTCTTGTTTGTTCCTATTTGTAATTCTTAAAGTTGAAATCACGATTTCTTTATAGGCAACACTAAATCACAGCATATTTCAGACCATTCACATATATTCCAATAGGAATTCTAAAGGAAGGAAATTATATGATTACCGACCCCTCAAATAAAAATTATTCAAATACTAATTACATAAAATTAATCACCAAATACTGACACAAAATGGCATCTTTAACAAACAATTCACAAATTTACACATGAATCTCATCTTTAAAATGTGAATAATTAACAAATATAAATGACTGTTAAAGATGCAATTCACATATAAAATAAGTAAATCACCCTTTAAAGATGCGATTCATCTTAAAAAAATAAAACACCCCTTAAAGATGTAATTCAGTACTATATAACTTCCGACTGGATTGCATCTTCAAAAAGACGTTTCATGTGTAAATTTATAAAACAATTGATCAATATCCAATTTTGCATCAATATTTGTATAATTATTTTTGTATAGTTTATATTTGTATTATTTTTTTTCCTATAAAGTTGAGAGACGCATTTCACTCGTTCCAAAAGTCCATGTTCAAAGATAGTTACAAAACGAGTTTCAATACCAAAATTAAAATGGCAGTCTCATTGAATCAACTAGAACAAACTTTCCATCACCTTCCAAGAATACACTTAGCTTCTGTTTAAAAACTTCCACGCCGACAAATATTAAAATATATATATATATATATATTTAAAAAAAAATTCAAATTCCCATGATAAAAATGTCACGGCAGATCTTTTGGGACTAAGACCATGACCTCCTTGCTATTTGCCAAAAGGTGGGAAGAATAGACTAACTTCCAATGCTTCAAGGCATGAGACGTAGGGACTGCATATAATCCAATGATCATCTTTCTACTGACTCGGACATTTATCCCTGCAAGCAAACAGAGCAAGATAATTCCGTCCTATAGATATTCCATTCACAAGTTCCATCTGAAAAGGCTATTGGCTCTCTGGAAATTTAGCTTCATAATTTTGGGGTACCTGCGTCAATGAATGTTTTTTATGCTTCACTTTATAGTCTAATAGGCATGGTAAGCAAATCCAAGTGTATTTAGTTTCTAATGTCGATGCAAAGAAAGCTACCACAAATGTTGCAGTGATCATCTTCCCGGCAAACCATCTTCCATGAAGAGCACGCTGTGCATTTACGGCAGATGGCGTCTTTTCAAATCGCAAGAACACAAATCCAGCAGAATTCCTGTCGCAAAAAGAATAAAAAAAGTCATTTCGTATATTTGGATGGGTAATCATACAAAGAAGCATGTAAGATGCAGAAAGAATTGATTGGACTGCAACCAAAAGAAAACTGAACGGTAAAGAACTTACTTGTCCACATAAATGTGCTTCAAATTGCCGAATTTGGAGGCTTCCTCTTCAACATCTTCCTTGATATCCAAATCAAAATCTGGTTCCGTCTGACAAAACAAATGCACATTTTTTTGGGACATAAATTTCGAGATCACAGATGAAAGGAGAATAGCATGACTTCAACTGAGAAAAGGTCAACTTCACAAACCTCTAGTTTTGGGTCAAACATGTTTTTCAACAATAAGCATTCAGTTGGAGTACCAATTGAGTTTATCAAAGAACCAGCAGGAGGAATTCCAGTAACTACTGGCTCCATTAAAGCTGCAACTGAAGTAGCAGCCGGTGCAGCACTAATTGTTGGACCCATGGATAAAGCAACCTCTGGATTATAAACGGCAGGAGTACCAACAGAACCAGGAAAACTGGAAAAAGCAGGAGCAACATCAGACGAAGCAAAGCCACAAGAACAACAATAAAAAGGTGAAACATCAACCTTGATCCATTGCTGCCAGCCAACTTCTGCATCAGCATTGCACGGGAAGAAGCATTCAGGGACTGAAACAATGACAAGGAGGGAAGATAAATTTAGGGATGAAAAAAGATTACAAGAAATTCATGATGCATTGGATTGAGTTATGTTTTCATCTTTATCTTTTTTCCTCCCTCCTGTTTTTTCGGCAAGCAACCGACTTGTATTGATATGTATATAAAAAACCTTCACAATTGGTATTGATATGTATATAAAAAACCTTCACAATTGGTAAGTGTCACCATGTTAGAGGAGGAATTCCAAATTATTATTAAAGAAATAGAACTGCAACATTGCAAATAGAGATACATTGATTAGATATGAAAGATACAAATATTTATTGTTGATTTTATTGAAGTATAAATTTCACTTAAATTCCCCATGCTTTACCGTCTGACATTTTATATGCCACTGTTTTCATTTTCGACGCCTTACATAGAACTCCACAACTCTCTGTATTTGTGGTCTGAGGTGTGTGCATGGAAGGAGTTGCTACAGAGTTCCCCCATGAACCCATATTATCAATGATGTATTCATCTATTTTCCAGTCCATCCATTGATATCTCATCAGTGGGGGGTCGCACTGTGTCTACCAGCTGCCCTTTGTAATACAACAGAGTGATGGTATTTATGTACTTCATTCCCTGTTAATTGGAATTTTTTATGGAGATCCATAATCAAGGTCGTCTAAAAGTTAGTCCTGATTCGGAGGATGTCAAGAGACATCGAGGTCTTCAAGATTTGATGGAAAATTAAAATCATGACAATAATAATAACTAATAGGTAGGCATTCTTCGAAAGATGTTTCTCCGTTTGTGATTTGGGAGCTAGTAATTTTGTTGGTGAGGCTTGGTTTGTTTTTATCCTGATTCAGCTTACATGGTTGAGCAAATCAATATTCGGGAATGAAGATTTTGAATCTCAACAATTTCAATTTTTTTTAATAATTACCAATAAGTTTAACATATTATTGAATTAAATATATTAAATATTACAATTTTATTAAATTAATTAATTTGGATCAATCACAAGATGACACGTCCTCTGAATAAGGGTGATAAGTAGTGATGAAATACAGGTAACCAAATGTTGAAATCCAAAACACAGATTAAGAAAATGACAGTGAAAACTTAGGCACGGACAGTTGCTTTTCTTCATAAATTTTAGCCCAAGGATTATGTTTCTCCAAATTTAAAATAAAACAAGGACAAGAAACAAGAAATAAATGAACAACTATTCTCCCATCTCTCAAAAAACAACCTCCTGCCCCATGAAATACCACTTTCTGCAGGGAAAGAAACTTCTTTTGCTTCCAAACAAACTTTATCTTCTTCACTTTGAATCTCACCTTTCCCCCACACTGATATTTAGGGCTTGTTTTTAGTTTAAGGCATCTTAGAGAACAACAAAATTATTTGAGTAATTCTACTCTGCAAAATTCTGAGCTATGGATTCCTCCTATCGAATAATTAATGAATTCCAAGGAATTAAGATTTCATTGAATCTCAATTTTATGGAATTGAATTACATAAATAAAGGCATTAAACACGCATATTCCTTGTTCATCATCCAAAGCAAATTTTAACCATTCTGTGGAAATACTATTAGGAAATCCTAAACCTAATACCGTTCCCTCTATCAACACATGTTGTACTACACATGGTTCAATTTATGGAATGCTGATGTATTGATTTCTAGTGTAAACAAGCCCATTGATATGATTGTCTTACCTATGTCTAATTTTGATATAATATTGGGTATGAATTGGCTAAATCTATACCAAGTTACTATAGATTGTAATAGGGCAGTGTTAAGTTTTGACTTGAAAGATGAAGAGCTCATATACACTCTTGAGAGGCAAAGACCTAAAAGTATGTATTCTATGTAGTTATGGCAGAAACCTTTAATAGGAGCCATTAGTACTGAAATGTTGACTATTGATATGGTACCAGTGGTGAGAAATTTTGTGGATGTATTTCCTGATGACTTACCTAGGTTACCTATTGATGTGATTCTAGGAACAGCACCTATTTCAAAACCACCATATAGAATGGCTTCTGTTGAGTTAAAAGAATTGAAAAAGTAATTACAGGAGTTACAAGACCAAAGTTTTATACGGCCTAGTATATCACCTTAGAGTGCTCTAGTGTCGTTTGTAAAGAAGGACGGCAGCATGAGGATGTGTATTGATTATTGTGAGCTGAATTAGGTGACTATAAAGAATAGATACCTTTTACCAAGGATAGATGACTTAATTTCATCAATTGAAACGGGCAGCAGTATTTTCTAAGATCGATTTGCGATCTCAATATTATCAACTAAAGATTAAGCCAGAAGATGTACCTAAGACTGCTTTTCGTATAAGTTCTTAAGTCATGCTTTTTGGATCAACTAATGCTCCTGTAGCTTTCATGGACCTTATGAATCGAGTATTCAAGGATTCCTTAGATCGATTCGTAATTGTGTTTATTGATGATATCTTGATATACTCTCAAAGTTATGAGCATGAAGAACATTTGAGACGTGTGTTGCAACGATTGAAAGAGAAGAAGTTGTATGAAAAGTTTAGCAAATGTAAGTTTTGGCTTGAGGAAGTAGCTTTTCTAGGTCATGTGATTTCAAAAGAAGGTATATCAGTAGATCCAAACAAAATAAAAGCTATAACGGAATGAAAGAGACCTACTACTGTTACTGAAGTTCGAAGTTTTCTTAGAATGGCTAGGTATTATAGGAGATTTATTGAGGGACTTTCAAGGATTGCAGCTTCTATGACAAGGCTGACTCAAATGAATGTAAAGTTTATATGGACTGATAAATATGAAGAAAGATTTTAGGAATTGAAGAAACAGTTAGTCTTAGCACCCGTTTTGGTGCTACCTACCGGTGGTAAGGAGTTTGTGATTTACAGTGATGCTTTTATTTAAGGACTTGGATGTGTATTAATGCAGGATGGTAAAGTGATTACTTATGCCTCTAAACAGTTGAAGCCGCATGAAAGAAATTATAAAGTCCATGATCTAGAACTAGCAACAGTGGTTTTGGCTTTGAAATTATGGAAACGTTATATTTTTGGTGAAAAATGCAAAATATATACTGATCATTAGAGCTTGAGATATATTTTCACTCAAAAGGAACTCAATATAAGACAAAGACGGTGGCTTGAGTTGATTAAAGATTATGACGTTGAAATTTTGTACCATCCGAGCAAAGCGAATGTAATAGGAGACGCCTTGAGTAGAAAGAAACAGATGAATGTGGTAGTTGTGATTACTACTCAAAAGGAGATATTAAAGGACCTCAGAAAGTTGGATGTTGAAGTAACATTGAAGGAAGTGGATGTAATGCTTGCAAGTTTAAGCTTACAGCCTACGTTGCTCGAACAAATCAAACAAGCCCAAAAGGAAGATTCAGAAAGTGAAAAATTAGTGAGTGCTATAAGAAATGGAAAAACGAAAAATTTGAGACTTGATAATGAGGGCAATATTAGGTATGGGAACAGGACATATGTGCCTACGATTGGTGATTTGAGGAAGGAAGTAATGAAGGAAGCTCACACTTCAACTTATTCGGTACATCCAGGTAGCACTAAAATGTATAAGGATCATAAAAGCATTATTGGTGGGACACTATGAAAAGAGATGTGGTTGAATATGTATCAAAGTATTTGGTGTGCCAACAATTAGAATAGAACATCAAAGGCCTGGAGGTGAGCTAAAGCCATTACCCATACCCGAATGGAAGTGGGGAAGTGTGACGATGGATTTTGTGACTGCACTACCACAAACACCAGCTAAGCATAAGGTAGTGTGGGTGATTGTGGATAGGTTAACAAAGTTAGCACACTTTATTTTTTTAAAGGTTGATTGTTCACTTGAGAAAATGGCACAAATTTACATTCGTGAAATTGTGAGGTTGCATACTATGCCAATATCTATTGTATCTGATAGAGATTCAAGATTTGTTAGTCATTTTTGGAAAAGCTTACATGAGGCATTAGGTACACAATTACAATTTAGTACGGCTTTTCAACCCCAGATGGATGGACAGTCAGAGAGGACAATTCAGATTTTGGAGGATATGCTGAGAACTTATGCATTAGATTTCGGTGGTCGATGGGATGATCATTTGCCATTAATAGAATTCACGTATAATAATAGCTATCCATCTACAATACAGATGGCTCCTTATGAGGCATTATATGAAAAAAAGTGTAAAACACCTTTGCACTGGGATGAGGTTGGCGAGAAATCCTTGGTCTAGATATTGTGCAACAAGCTATAGATAAGATACAGATTGTGAAGCAAAGAGTGAAAGCAACACAGGATCGTTACAAGAGCTATGCTGATATAAGACAACGACCACTTGAGTTCGAAGTTGGCGATCATGTATTCCTCAGAGTATCTCCTACCAAGGGAGTGTTCAGTATTGGAGTTAAAGGGAAACTAAACCCGAGGTACATTGGACCTTTCAAGATACCCAAAAGAATTGGACCATTAGCCTATAGGTTGGCTTTACCCCCAAATTTATCAGGAGTACATGATATGTTTCATGTATCACAGTTGAGGAAATGCACATCTGATCCAAACGCTGTCATTGATACAAATCAGTCGGAGATACAACCTAACTTTACTATAGCTAAGAAACCTATAAAGATTTTTGGTCGGATAGAGAAAACCTTAAGGAAGAAGACAATACCCTTCATAAAAGTCCAATAAAGCGGCCAAACTGAAAGAGAGGTTACATGGGAGACTGAAGACTCTATGAGACAAAAATACCCTGAATTCTTTGAGTAATAAGGTAAGTTTCGAGGACAAAACTTCTTTTAAGGAGGAAAGATGAAATACCCTAAATTTTCATTTAAGTTAATTAGATATTATTAGACGATTAGTATGAAAATACAGGTAATTTTGAACCTTAATATAAATTTATTTTAGATATTTATATTAAATGATTTAGCTAGTGAAATTTTTGCAAATCATAGGATATAATTAGATAGTTTAGCCTAATTGAAATAGTAAGTGATTTTAATTAGAAATAGATTCTAATACCATAAAGACTTGATTTAACCCATTAAACTACTCCAATCACCTATTTCAATAATTCAAATTTATTCAATACCTTCTAATAATTAAATTAAATTATGTTTGTCGAGATAAATCGCGTAAACCTCTAAATCATCGATTTAGCCATTTGAACCAAAATTTTAACTCCTTAAATATTAGAAATTTAAAACTAATATTTTCATTCAAATTTTAACTCCTAAGTTCCAAAAATCCTTAATTCAAGTATGATATTAATTTTCCTCTAATTAGATTTTCTAGAATCAATTTTTAATGCTAATTTAGCTAATTTACTTTCTTTACTCCCTAAATTCAATTCTAATGCCAAAAGTCCAAAACCTAAAGCCTACTCTAACTCATCTAAGTTTAGGTCCATCAACTTAAGTCCAAGCCCATAATCAAGAAGTCCATCTTTCTTAAATCTTTTTCTAATTCTTTAAAGCCCACATAACCCATAAATCAAGCCCATAAGACCATCCCATGCACATGCACATGCACATGCACATATTTAATAAAACCCTAAAGTCTAGAAAAATCTAACAAGTGAAAAAACTAAATTGACCTTAACCAACTCTTGAAGTTTTCTACACCTAGAAAAAGACCAAAATGCCCTCGATTAATCAAGCAAAATTACCAAAATACCCCTAAACCCTAGAAATTCTACACAATTCTACAAATAACATAAAAACCCATCCCAAGAAGCAACCCTACCCATTCTACACGAAATTTGCAGCTCTTTTCTCCCCCAATTCACTCTCAAAAACACTCCAACATCAACACACATACGGTAAAGTATTAGCTAAGTTTATGCCTCTTAATATCATCTTTTACCCCATTAATCTAACCTCTATTTCAATCAATTTCTTAGGTGAAATTTAAGACTAGAAACAAGGTTGAAATTAGGGAAAATAAGCTTGAGGAAGCTTCATCAACTCTTGAGTGGTAGAAGTAGTAGCAAAGGCAACTATTTGGTTGATTTTGCTAATTCAAGTAAGTAATTGTAATTAATATATTTAATTATGTTAATGATATATATATTCATGTAAATTACTAAAAACAAACTTAGATCTAAGTATTGATTAATATATATATATATATATATATGTATGTATGCATGCATGCATGCATGAAAACTGGAATGAACATGTATATATCTATGTTATAATGGTTGTTTATTAGTGAAATTATAGTATGTTTTATATATATATATATATATATATGCATGCTGAAATATGTATATAAATGTATGATTATGTTTGATTGATGTGTTTTATTGAAAGGAAATTACCAACTATATATATGCAAGTATGGGTATATTGCTTATATGCTAGACATTGTGGAATTAGTGTAGATAATGATGGTTTGAGCCACGATTTGTGATTTATTTTGTGAAATATAAATCTAAGTATATACTATATAATAAAACATAGAATAAACATGTTTTAAATGATTTAAATATGCCAGAAAATCAATTTCTATGCATATATATATATATATATATATCAGTCTGGGCAGCTTGGATTATAAAATTTAAATAAAATAATAAATGAATTTACTTTTTGGATGAAATTTATCAAAATGATAGTTTAGCATGTCTATATACAAAATCAAAATTTTCGTGATTTTTGAAATACATTTACTATTTTTAAAAATTAAATTACAAAATAGCAAAACAAGGCAAAACAGTATTTTGACCAGCAGCGGTGGCGTGAATGTATAGGGCTGAACCAGTGACCTTTTCTTATTTTTGGATAAAATTACAACGGTTTGAAAACTTAATATGGCTACTTTAATTTTGTGCAAAGAACCGAACAGAGACCGATCAGATATATGGTCAAATTTGATCGAACCGATCGGTCACTAATATTGTTCCCTGTTTCTGACCAGATTAGATTAAATTGAAATTAAAACCCTAATTAACTAATTAGTTTAGGCCAAGTAAACTCATTAACATGTGTGTTAAATAGTCTACATAAAAACTTAAGCTTAAGGACCCATGTTTAAGATAGCGAACCAATGTATTAAAGTTTGGGTGCACACTAGTTTTCTATAAGGAAATGGAATATTGGAATTTAAGGTAAAGTAATTCCAATCAAATAAATATAAAATAAATATAAATAATGTGTTTTCATATTGAAATATGAATTTTAAGATGAACAATTAATTAATTTGATTTTGGGAATTTATTTAATAAAATAGATATAAATATGGCTTTATAAGATAGTATGAATATAACAGGAAACTAATTTAAATACCATAGCATATTTAGATGTCAAAATAGATTATAAATGATATAAATAGAATAATCATATTTTAAATGATTTATTTTACTTAATAAAAAGTTTATTAGATTGATCATAGAATATGTTATTGAAATTACCATTTTAAGGACCTAATTACCATAAAATGGGTTTAGTATACTAAATTGAATATAAAATGAATTTGAATGATTAATTCTATTCAACTTAGCTAAATTAAGCTCATATAGATTCATTAACTAATATTGCCTTGTAAATTCTTTAGAAACCAACAATTTATACTTAACTATTACTCAAGCTAATGAACTCCTATAAAAACCATATTAATTGGTAATCGGCTTAAGATAGACTATGACTAATAAGGTGAGTATGTTGTTTCAAATGAATATTCACTAGAAACATAAGTATTTTATGTGAGTTGGATATAAATCAATAATTGATTTAAATGCTTATATGAATCAATCTTTTGAGCAGATATCTATCAGGAGTCTACCTCTGCTTTAACTCCTGGACTATCACCTATCTGTTCACTATACAGATTTTATACCAGGTACACAGTGACTTGTGTTATATGCTAGAGTAGGCATTCTAAATGAACTAATACTTAAAGACGTCTTTAATAATTGCATGTTGCATGTGTGTGGCCGTTTTTGAGACCTGGCCCAAGGGGCGACAACCTTGCTAGGCAATACCAGCACAATAGTTAGGGGCTTAGGCCATCATGAGTGACTCGACGGGTAGCTAATAGAGAGAACGATGAGGGGATAACATCTACCTGGATCGGAAAGAAGTAATGTAGTGTGGTTCACGTTTATGGGACCGGCTAAGCTACACTATATTATAGACTGTGATGAATAGATATACGTAACGACTATGACCCCCAGACGAGGGTATTACTTGTAAAGGTAGGAGATATAGGTATTCAAGCTAACTATATCAATCCCTTGAACAGTTGTTGCTACTCAGGATCCCCAGATTCCCATCGTGTTGTCGGAGTATGAGTGCTCCACTATTGTTTGCTACGCTTTAATTTAAAAAAGTAAATTGTCGTTTGTTGCATTGCATTTAGAACAGGGGTGTGTGACCATCTCGTATGTGCTTGTGTTGCTATTGTACTGGGCTTCGGCTTGTTCCATTCCTTTTCAAGTGGTGATGATTATGATGATGATACCTATGACTACATGGGGAATGGCACGGACTTTGAGGAATTTCTCGACGAATGAAGTGACTAGGGTCCGCTGGATCATTATCATGTCTCAATTTTATAAACTTCACTATTAAACTTATGTTTTAATGAAGGCCTATCTGTAGCCCATGATTTGTATTTTGAGATACTTCAAACTCTTTATTTTGAAATACCTGGTGGTATAGTATTGCTATAAATATGTTGGTCTACTCTCTAGAGTAGCTTATTTAGAAAAAAAAAAATTTTGAGGAATTTATTTTCCACTGCACTTGTTTTCACAAACTACTTCAACGATTTCAAAATCCAAAATTTGTTTAGCAACGATCACTATAAACTATAAAATAGATAAGCCTTAGCGTATAACGCTAAGCGTTATACGTGGCGGACTAGGCGCACCTTAAACAAAACCAGGATGTGACAGTTTAAGATAGTATCAAAGCAGTTCACCGGCCAAAAATGAAGGAATATGTCATCGCTATCTGGTATGGTTCTGGACATGTATAACATAACTAATGATGACGTCAGTTTTATAAATGGGGGAGTTTGTGATACCCTTCAAATATAAATCATAGAACCCTAATCTCAGAGGCGTTTTTTGGTGTAATGGCTTAAATGCTCTATGCAGAGCAATCCCAAGATGAATGACCCCCTATGAAGCGTTGGTATCAAAAGGATAAAACCGTGCAATGTGTGACATGTGGCTAAAGCGGACAATAAACATACCCACTCAAAAAAGCATTTAGAGGTTATTTCAACAAATGAAAAATGCACTCGTTATGTTGGGTTAATCATTGCATAAAGCATCATTCTTTTGATTTTGTCAATGCAGGTGGTGATTTCACACTAGCACAATCTTAACTACGTTACCACTGCTTTCGTCTTCTTGACAAATATTAAACAACTAAAGCACTATAATGGCTTCACATGCAGTCACCAATAGGAAATGTAGGAAATTGCACATAAACTCAAATGAAGTTGTTTTAGTTGAAAAAATGTGAAGCTTCACACACACACAAAAAAACAAAGAAAAAAGTAATGATGAGAGAACTTTAAAATATACTTAATACAAGCAAACTAGATTACTAACATTTCCATGCAGTCATTTTAATTGACTAAAAAATAACTGACAGCCATGAAAGCACAATTCACCCTAAAGCTGAAAAACAACTGATGTCAAATAAGGTGTGATATGTATTACTAACCAAGCCACCACCCTCATCATCATCAAAATCACCAGAAGCAGGACCCACATCCTGTGCCTCAGCTTGATTAGTTACAGCTGACACCTGCAGAGAAGAGATGATCTACTTAACAAAGATGAATCTTATCACTGGTGGATGGTGTGACATAAAAGATCTAGCAAAGTATAATAAAAAGATAACGAGTGCATTGATCAGTATTCATTATGTTTTACAACACCAATATCAAATATTTTTTCAGTCATTATCCACACTGATGCCATATAGCACACAATGTTCAAACAGGTAATGCCCACCAAAGCCAGTACAGACTTAAATAATACACTAGATAAAAACATCATCAATAAACACTCACTACAGATCAATCTGTTCTTAATAAAAATGGCTGCATCATCACCAATTACCATGCCAAAAATTTCAAGGCCCCAAATGGTTGAAACAAATTGTCAAAAGATGCAATGATTGAGATAACAACTTGCTACAAATGACAGCTCAAGCTCATGCGTCGAAGTTGTTCCGTTTTCACGTGTATACTCGCAGGAATAAGAGCAGCTCTTAGAGATTGTGTGATAATTATGTTTGGATGTGTTATGTTAGAAGTCTCACTTTATTTTATTTAATTGTAGGAAGATTAGTTCGCTTGTTAATGTGTTATGCGTTGCATGGTTTGTGGCATGTGTCATGAAGGCTGCGTGGTTTGGTGAAGGTGTCATGTGTGTTGGGTTATGTGTTGACTTGTAAGGGGAAATAGTGACAGGTGTCAAATAATATTATTTGACTAGGCAAGATAAGAATAAAGACAGCAGTATTATGAATAAAGTATCATGAATTATGCTTCAAAATTTATTTTAATTGTTTGAGATCTGAGGTTCTCTCTAAGTGGCCCTAATATTTGAAAAATAGGTAATTTTGGTAGAAGAGTAAACAAGGGCAAGAAATTTGAGGAAGAAGATATTATCTTAAATTGCCCTATAACAAGATCGCAACCAAGCTCCTTTAACATTTTGGTATTAGAGCCACGCATTATGGAAGAGGTTCGACTACGTCAACAGCAGTTTGAAGCATTCATGGCAATGTAGAAGCAGGATAGGGACCAAGCTGATGTAAGGCAGTAAGAGATGGCTCTACAAATCCAGAGTTTGACTCTGGAAGAACAGTATGGAGAAAGGACAGGAAGTGTTGAGCGAAGTTGGAGAATATTCAGCAGAAGGTTCAAGAGACAGCAACATGCACGAGAAGGGAACATGGGTTCCTAGGTTCACATGGCTAGAATTTCCGAAGTATGATGGAATAGGGGATCGATTAGGATGGTTGAATCATTGTGAGCACTATTTTAAACATCATAGAACTTCAGAGGAAGAGAAGCTGGAAATAGTGGCTTTTCACATGGAAGGAGAAGCACAGGAGTGGACTGGAGCAAGATCGGCCAGGGTTGGAATGGGATAAGTTTAAGAGGTTGTGTAATTTGCGGTTTGGACCCCCAATACGTAGTAACAAACTAGGGGAATTGTCCAAACTGAAGCAAGTTGGGTCTGTGGTAGCATATCAAAGAAGATTTGAACAATTGGCTGCCTATGCTCGTGCATTGACACCAGAACAAGAGGTCGATATATTCATGAGCGGACTTAAGGAGAACATTGCTGCAGAAGTTGAAGTACACCAACCAAAAGACTTGACAGAAGCCATGAGTCTTGCTAGAATTTTTGAAAGAAAGAACCTGTTGGAAAATATGACTAATTGATTTATTTCAAGAAAGTAAAATTGTAAATATTGTAATTATAGAATCAGACTAAATTAGGGAAGTTTAACTCTTAAATTAAGAGATTTTGTTATCAGTCTTTTAAGGTAATTATCCTTTGTTTTTTTTTTTTTTAGACAGCTTGTATATAATTGATTCATTGTAAACCCAAAAAAAAAATAATATACAGTATTCTCTTTTAGTTTTTACATTATAGTATCAGAGCAGTTCATTCTGAACTGCTTCTAATTTTCCGCTTCCGCCTTTTTTCTCTGCTCCTTCTTCAGCCAGCCTTAATTGCTAGTGGTTTTCTTTCATCCTTATCCCACGATCAACCAGCCTTAACTATTGGTGTTTCTCCTCTATTTTCTTCTCCATAGGTTCTATGCAGCCACCTTTATTGCTGCTGTTGTTTTCGATTGTTTTGATTCTGATTTGTACCAAGCAGCATGTTAGAAATTATAGAGAAAATAATTCATCCACCGCCCTCAGGTACTTGTTCTTTGGCATATTCAGGTGAGTTTTTGCTTTCCATTGGATTAAATGTTTCGGATGCAGCCTTTTCCACCACTTAGATCATAGATTCATGAGCTATCGATCATATGGCCCACTTATCAAATGTCTTTACCACCTATTCCCCATGTCCAAGCAGTACAAAAATAGCCACTGTAGATGGTTCTTTGACCACTATGGATGGCAGGAATTGGAAGTGTCCAAATTAACCCATTGTTAACCTTGCAAAATGTCCTTCATGTCCCTAAGCTATCTACCAATTTAATATACATATTTTTCATCATATTGACTATATATTTCAAGAAAAGGGTTCAAGGAAGATGATTGGACATGCTACAGAATGAAGTGGCTTCTACTTTCTTGAAACAAGTCAACCAACCATCACTAAGGATAAATAGTCAAGAGTCATTTGTTTCAAGTCTTTGTCGCCCAATAGAGAAAAAATTTGGCTCGACCATCGCTAACTCGGACATCCATCATTTCAAATCATTAAACTTTTGTTTCCGTCTTTGTTTAAAAGTCTAGATGTTGAGTATTTTCATTATGAAAGATGTGAACTTGCCAAACACAAACATGTACCCTTTTCAGCGAGCAATGAAAAAAGTTCAACTTCTTTTTATTTAATTCATAGTGATGTTTAGGGTCCATCTACTGTTGCTAATATCTTTGGGGCACGATAGTCTATTTCTTTTATTGATGATTGTACTCGAGTTTACTGGATTTTTCTTCTTAAAACAAAAATCTGACGTCAGTATTGTTTTCCCAAATTTTCGTTCCATGATTAAAAATCATTTTGGAGTGACCATCAAGAGAGTTAGGTCTAATAATGCGAGGGACTCTTTCAATCAAATTCTAAATTCATATTTTCAAAAAAGAAAGGATAATACATGAGTCATCTTGTGTGAATACCCCACAGCAAAATGGAGTTGTAGAGAGGAAAACTGATGATCTCCTTGAAAAAACCCAAGCACTGTTATTTGAAAATCATGCACCTAAAACCTTTTGGGGGGAGGCTGTTCTTACAGCAACACATTTCATAAACAGATTACCATCTAGAGTCCTAGGGTTCGATAGTCCAATGGACATGTTGTCAACATTTTACCCTAACCTACATACCACAAATAACCTTCTTCCTAGAGTGTTTGGGTGTACGTCCTTTGTTCATGTTCACAGTCACAACCAAGGAAAACTAGAGCCAAGAGCTATAAAGTGTGTAATTGTGGGATATTCGTTAACCCAGAAAGGTTATAAGTGTTATCATCCATCTTCCCGACAATTCTTTGTTTCTATGGATGTTACCTTCAATGAAGGTGAATTTTACTTTCCAAACTCTTATCTTCAAGGGGAGAAGTCAGTAAGAGAAGACGAGGGTTTGGGTTTTGACTTGATGTTAGATCTTTCAGTTTAAAACCATCCTACTTCCTCGTCCACTAGTGATCATGCTCCAGTTCAATCTGAGTTATCTAAGTTTCTCAGTCTCCTCTGAACATGTGACTAAACCTGTAACAACAGCTTTTGTGCATGCTTAACCCGAAACTGAGTCTATTCCCAAGGATGTTAGATATGGCAAAGGCAAGATGTATGCAAAGAAGAAGATAGTTGCCCCCAAATCTACACTAGTCCAAAAGTTCGATGAGGTAATGATTTTTGAACCCACATTACAGATTGAAACCGAAACAAAGGTAAAGAATGAGACCCATAGGGGTAGTAGTGACACAAACTTGCCCATTGCATGAAGGAAAGGTACAAGAGAGTGCACTAAAAGACCCTTATATTCCCTTGCACACTTCCTGTCCTTTAAGTGTTTTTCCCCATCACACAAAGCCTTCCTAAATAACCTAAAAACTATTGCCATTCCTTCCAATCTATCCGAAGGTTTGTCCAATGAAAAATGGAAACAAGCAATGAATGTAGAAATGGAGGCACTGGCAAAGAACAAAACATGAAAACTTGTCGAGTTACTAGTAAGGAAGAAACCAGTGGGATCTAAATGGGTATACACGGTGAAGTATAGAGCTGATGGTTCAGTGGAAAGATACAAAGCAAGGTTGGTAGCCAAAGAACTCAAACATATAGAGTGGACTATCCAGAGACTTTTGCCCCCCAGTAGCAAAGTTGAATACTGTTAAGGGTTGTATTGTTTTTGGCAGCCAACTTTGGATGGGATTTACAATAGTTCGATGAAAAAAATACTTTCTTGCATGGAGATCTAGAGGAAGAGATATATATAGAGATCTCACCTAGTAATAAAAAAGGAGTTACTAATCATACAATGTGTAGGTTAAAGAAGGCATTATATGGGCTTAAACAATCTCCTCGAGCATGGTTCACCAGGTTTGTCAAGGCTATTGTGACGTTAGGATATAAGCAAAGTCAAGGAGATCATATATTGTTCGTCAAACACTCGCTTCAAGGGGAGTCACAGTTTTCTTAGTTTTTGTGGATGATATAATTGTTACAGGAAGTGATGATAAGGAAAGACTTTTCTTGAGTGAGTGCTTGGCAAAAGAATTTGAGATTAAGACACTTGGGAAGCTAAAGTATTTTCTCAGAATTGAAGTGGCACATTCAGAGAGAGGTATTTTTCTCTCTCAACAGAAGCATGTAACTAGTCTACTCAAGGAGATAGGTAAAACAGCATGCAAACCGGTGAGCACTACAATAGATCCGAATGTAAAGCTTGGAATAGCAGAGGAAGATGCTATGATGGACAAAGGAATATATTAACATTTGGTGGGAAAGCTCATTTATCTATCCCACACACGACCGAATATAGCTTATGCTATAAGTGTGATTAATCAATTCATGCACAGTCCACAAAAAGTTCATCTTCGAGCGGCACATAGAGTGCTGCAACATCTTAAAGGTACACTAAGTTGGGAATAAAAAATATCTATTCACGAACTTGAGGAGAAGTGTGGAAAAATATGGCTATTTGATTTATTATAGGAAAGTACTGCTATATATATATTGTAATTATAGAATTTGACTAAATTAAGGAAGTTTAACCCTTGTAAATATTATAATTATAGAATAAAACTAAATTAGGGAAGTTTGACACTTAAATTAGGAGATTTTTTTATTAGTCTCTTAAGGTAGTTGCCATTTTTGTTTCTTAGACAGCTTGTATATAATTGATTCATTGTAAACCCTAAAAGAAAATAATATACAATATTCTCTTTCAGTTTTTACGTTAGAACCAATGTTGAAAGAAGAGGCTAGAAGTTCAAAAAAATCCACTAATACCAGCCACGGTTTGGGCAAAACACCTTATATGTAGAAGCTAACACACGAAGAGATGGAAGAAAGAAAAGCTAAAAGGCTTTGCTTCAATTGCAGTGAGCCATTTACCATTGGGCACCGCTGTAAGAGATTATTTTGGTTAGAATGTGAGGAAGAGAAAAGAGAGTCTAGTGATGAAGTTGGCCTGACAAAGGATAGTGATAGTGATAGTGAAGCAGGTATTGAAATTTCCTTACAAGCCATGGTGTGATTGGGAAAATCGCAAGCTATGAAATTACTAGGACAAATTAAAGGGAAACCAGTTTTAGTGTTGGTGGATTCCATAAGTACACACAGTTTTATAAATGCAACAATTGTGTTGGAACTTAATTTAACAATGGAGCCAAGAGATCGCCTAAAAGTTGTTGCAAATTAAGATGGTATCAGCAATGGTGGAATTTGCAGAAACATAAGAGTTCATGTTAGCAAAGCGGTCTTTCAAAGAAGAATTGTATACACTACCACTATATGGTGTGGACATGGTGCTAGGGGTGAATTGGTTGATGTCCTTGGGACCCATATCTTGGGATTTTGTGAAAATGCGGATGAAGATTAGTGTGCAAGATTAAGATGTGGTGTTGCCAGGGGTAGATGAACCAACAAGAAACCAAGCTGTAGTGGCCATCATTAATGAAGCAGAAAGAGAGAGATATTAAGGTTTTGCTAATGGAGTTTGAGGATATTTTTCAGTCTTTACAAGGATTACCACCAAAACGCTAATGTGATCATCAAATTCAACTCCAACCTGGAACACAACCCGTTGTGGTGCGACCATACCGTTACCCTATCATCAGAAGGATGAAATAGAGAGGCAATGTGAGGAGATGCTGCAAAAAGGAATAATCCGGTTAAGTAAATCTCTTTTCCCTCACCGGTTTTGTTAGTTCAAAAATCAGATAAAGCATGGAGATCTTGTGTAGATTACCGAGCCTGTAATGACAAAACTGTCAGGAAAAGTTTCCTATTCCAGTTATCAAAGAATTACATGGATCCAGATATTTTTCTAAATTGGATTTAAGCTCTAGCTATCATTAAGTACGTATGCAAGTTGCAGATGTAGAGAAAACAGCTTTTAGGACACATCATGGTCACTTCGAATTCCTCGTCATGCCATATGTTTCAGGCACTAACGAACGAGGTGTTCAAGGGGATTTTGAGGAAGTATGTCCTAGTTTTCCAAGTAGTATATTTGAGCCATATCACATCACAAAAGAGTAAAGGCAGATCCCTCCAAAATTGAAGCAATTCTCTATTGGCCAAAACCAATAAATGTCACAGCTTTAAGGGGATTCTTAAGTTTGACAGGGTATTACTGGAGGTTCGTGAAAAACTATGGTCGGATTGCAGAGCCGCTTAACCAAATGCTGCGAAAAAATCAATTCAAGTGGACAGAATTAGCAGAGAAGGCTTTTGAAGAATTGAAGAGGGCAATGACAAAAACACCGGTATTGGCATTACCAGACTTCACTCAAATTTTTGTAGTCGAATGTGATGCTACTGATTCAGGAATGGGCGCGGTGTTGCAGCAACATGGGAGACCTATATCATATTTCAGTAGACCTTTTGCACAGAGGCATTTGAAGTTGGCTACATATGGAGAAAAAAAAAATTTATTGGATTGGCAAAGGCAGTGAGGCATTGGAGGGCATACTTGTGGGGAAGAAATTTTGTTGTGAAGATTGACCACTACAGTTTAAAGTTCTTACTAGAGCAAAGAGTAGCATCACCAACTCAACAACATTGGATAAGCAAACTTCTTGGATATGATTTTGAGATTGAATATCGTGCTGGGTGTGAAAGTAGAGTGGCAGATGCACTATCTAGGCGTGATGAGGAAACGCATCAGAACTTTGCTATCTCTGTCCCTCAAGCACATCTGTTTGACTTGATTAGAGAAGAAAATTGCAGCCAACCAGAGCTGCAACAACTTTATCAGGGATGCAAGCAGGGGAAGAAGGGGCAAAATGATCTGTACATGAAGGGCTTATATTTTTTCGTAATAGTGTGTATTTAGAATCAAAATCAAACCTTTGCCAAAACATTTTGGAAGCCATGCATGACAACTTTCATGAAGGGTATGAAAAGACAGTCCACAAGGTTGCTAAAGAATTTTATTGGAAAGGATTAAAACAACAGGTCAAAGAACTTATTCGTGCTTGCTTGATTTTTCAGCATCATGAGACCCAAAATTTGCTACCAGCAGGACTACTACAACCACTTCAAGTACCCACCCAAATTTGGTCAGATATATCTATGGATTTGATTGAAGGACCACCCTCATCACATGGCAAATTTGTTCTACTTGTGGTTGTCGATAGATTCTCCAAAAATGCTCATTTTATTCCTATGAGCCATCCTTATTCAACAATAACAGTAGCTCGGCTATTCTTTGATAATATTTTTAAATTGCATGGACTACCAGAATCCATTGTAAGCGACAAGGATGCCACATTTAGTAGTGCATTTTGGAAAGAATTATTTAAGTTGTTGCACACTATATTGGCTTTTTCTTCGGCTTATCACTCACAAAGTGATGGACAAACAGAGGTTGTGAATCGTACAATTGAAATATACCTTTGGTGTTTCACAATTGAGAAACCAACAAGATGGGTGGAATGGATTTCATGGGCAAAATTTTGTAAAACTACCGGATATCATACAGCATTGAAGGCAACTCCATTTGAGATTGTGTATGGTCGCTCACCACCGAAGTTATTCGCGTATAGTTCTGGTACGGCAAAAATTAAGGCTGTTGGAGAGGCCTTGCTTGATAGGGATGAGATGTTGAGAGAGCTTCGAAAATGCCTTCTTCAAGCCCAAGCAGTGATGAAAACTAGGTATGACCTTAAACATTGTTGAAGATTGATATAAAGTTATTGTATTAAGTTATAAAAGGTTGTATACAATGTGAAAATATATAGAGAGAGATACCTACCTCCCTACCACACCATTAAATAAGATAACAATTTACAAGACTAATATTTACATTCTCTAACACTCCCCCTCAAATATTTTTGGTTCAATGGGAAACAAAGTTTTATTTGGAAAAAGTGTATGATACAAAGTCTCACCATCCGATACAAAGTCTTACCACCCGATACAACTAAAGGCATACGATTAATTAAAAAACAAGCAGTAGATACTACATCAGCCCAAAAGTGTGTGGGGACGTGCATTTGAAACAACAGAGCCCTAGCAGTTTCAAGGAGATGCCTATTCTTTCTCTCAGCAATCCCATTTTGAGATGGTGTATATACACATGAAGTTTGATGGATAATACCATTTTGAACCATGTAAGATTGAAAAGATTCAAATAAGTATTCTTTGGCATTATCACTTTGCAAAATTTGAATTGATGCATTAAATCGCGCTTTAACTTCAACACAAAAAGAACAAAAATGAGTGAACAACTCAGTACGATTCTTCATTAAATATAACCAGGTCATACGAGAGTAATCATCAACAAAAATGATAAAATATTTAAATCCAGTTTTAGATGTCACTAAACAAAGACCCCAGACATTTGAATGAACTAACTCAAAAGGAACAGTTGCTCGTTTATTGACTCTAGGACTCAAACTAATACAGTGATGTTTCGCATATTGACAAGACTCATAGTGTAAAGTCTCTAAACTATGAAACTGAGGACAAAGTTTCTTCGAAAAAGAGAGAGATGGATGACCCAAGCGACAATGAGCTTCAAACGGGATTACAATTCCAGAACAAGCGATAGACTTTGCTACCTTTGTGTCTAATATTTTTATTGGTTTCCATCTACAAGACAGCTACTTCTGCTGCCACTACTAGTACAATTGTGCCAGCTCTCTTGCGGTCCTTGCTAATCACTACTCAGAAATTAAAATAAAAAATAAATTAATTAATTATGTTTCCTGGTCTGCAGCATTGGAAGTTTGGTTTATGGGTCAAGGGCAATTGAAATATCTCACCAAGTGGCTGAAGAAATAACTGAAACTAAGAGCGCTGCTTGGCTAGATTGATGCACAACTTCTTACCCCTTATTTGGCAGGCAAGTGATGAGACATGGAGACAAGCTCATGATCTCTATTGTGGTGGCATCTCACAAGCTCATGAGGCCATTGGGAATCTTCTTCAACTCCGTCTGTCTGATAATGATATAATCACACACATCGGTCAATCCCAAGCTTCTGCAATAGATTTTATTGAAATTATCCAAATTACTTCAGATGTTCACATCACGCAAGATCGCATTGACAAACTTTTATCATGTTCCTTCATATCGTGCAGCCCCAGCTTAAGTCCATTAAGACTCGGATAATGGGAGGAAACAATTATTCACTCAACTTCTGATACGCATCAAATGACGTTCCGTGCCTCTACCAGTCTCATACTTTCTTTTAATAGATAATTGAACGGTCTACTCTAAATGTTTGATCACCTCCCCCAATATTGGGTAGAGAGGAAGGTGGGAACAATCAAGGAGGACATGGAATTGGACGTGGTAGAGGACATGGATCAACTCATACCAAGTGCAATCACTCTGGTAAAAAGGAACATGTGAAGGAAACTTGTTATGCATTACATGGATAGCCTCTTGGAAATTTTTTTCCTAGGGCAAATGCAGTACAAACTAAAGAAGGAATTCTTTGTTGTTAACCTATAATGATAACTCCATTATTGGTGTTCCCATAAAGGAATATTCCCATCTACTTCCTTGCCAACACGTATTGTGAGTTCAGTATTTGATGCAAGAACATCTTCAACATATGTCACACATTCATCTACATTTACCCTTAGATTTAGACTCAAATGCCTCTAGTAGATATCTTCCTTTCCCACTAGTGTCACACTTGCTGATGGATCATTTTTCATCCATGAAAGGCATTGGTAGTGTTGTTCCCACTTTTTTATTACCCCATCCAATGTATTCTATGTGCCCAAGTTTCCACTGAGTTTGATACTTATTAGCAAACATACTACAGATTTGAAATGCTCTATAACTTTTACTTTTGATTTTGTTTCTATCTAAGATATGCAGACAAGACTAGAGTCTTGAGGATCACACCATCTATGGTGTCCTAATCAATTTTTTTCGGTGGAAAACCGTCCCTTACAAGATTGTAGTCACTTGGAACATCCAATATTGCATAGTCTTCATAAAATGGTCCCCAATCTCTCCAATCTTAATAGTTTAAAATGCCAGTCTTGTCAATTGGGAAAGCACAATATGTCAACTTTCCCAAGTAGAATCAATAAAAATGCTTTTGCACCTTTTGCTTTAGTTCATTCTAATGTTTGAGGTTCTAGTCTTGGCACTTTTAAGATGGATTTCAATTACTTTATAACCTTTATTGATAATTATTCAAGAATGACATGACTTTCCTTAATGAAAAATCATTCTAAGTTGTTTTCTATATTTATTTCTTTTTATGCCAAAATCAAAACACGGTTTTGTATGAATGTTCAAATATTAAGAAGCGATAATGATAAAAATGTCTTGATTTTCAATCCTTTATGACTGAAAATGGCATAATTCCTTAGCCTTCTTGATCGCATACGCCTCGTCAAAATGATGTTGCTAAAAAAAAAAAAAAAAATTACACTTGGTTGAGATAGCACATCCTATGTCACCTCACGCGAATGTTCCTTCACAATTTTCAGATGATGCTATTCGTACCTCTTGTTCTCTTATCAATTGTATACAATATTCTGTACTTCATTATTTAATTCCATTCTCGATTCTTTTTATTTGTAATGCCATATATAGCATTCCTCTACGTGCACCTAGTTGTGCTTGCTTTGTCCATATTACATTTCTTGGTGGAGATAAATTATCACCTCAATCCATCAAATACGCGATTTTAGGATACTCAAAGTCATCAAAAGGGATCATAACATAACATTCTTTTTTGCTTCTTTTTTTTTTTTTTTTGGGTGGGGTTGGGGGGTTTGGGGGGAATGATGATGTTTTAGGTTTTTTTTTTTTTTTTTTCCCTTTTAAAGTCAACAATTACAAGAGATGAGAAAATACAAGGAAACAAAGGGCTACCCTATAGCACTCACTAGAGACCTAAGACCTTGAGTAAAACACCAAAATACATCAAAAGTGGTAGATCTAAGTCTTGGCATATTACAAGACAAGAGACCCATCTAGGTTACGAAAATAAGAGAAAATAACTCAATACACATACCAATTCTCCAAGAAGGCGGTACACAAGGGCCAAGGATATCAAATAAACAGCAAACACTCGAAATGGCCAGCCTATGATAACATGGAAATCTTTTCATTTTTTTGGGTTAGTTGCTTTTGAACATTTTTAGGGAGAAAAAAAGGTGCATGACCAATAAACTTAGATAGAGAATAAAACACTTTTAATCAATTGGATACGGCTTGCATATGATAATAACTTGTTAGTCCAATGACTAATGTGTTTGCTAAACCTCTCCACAAGGAAATGGCAAGTGTACTTGTTAGGCTTGATAGACGATAACGGAACTCCCAAGTATTTGATAGGCAGCACACCCCATTGAAAGGGCAGCAAGCTGCGAATCTCTTCCTCAACTTCCTGAGTTACTCCACAAGCAAATATTAAGCTTTTCTCTTAATTAGCACAGAGACTAGATAGTGGACTCCTAGAGCGCACCTCTAATGAGGGAGAGGGATTGAGCTTCACCTTTTGAGAAGATCATAACATCATCTGCAAACCAAAGATGGTTTAACTTTTCTTTACGACATCTCCATTGAAAAGAGAACCCCTCCATACAATCAATTTCCATCATAATGCCTCAAAAAGCTTCCATTACCAACACAAACAAGTAAGAGGAGGTAGGATATCCTTGCCTTTGCTCCTTTAAGCTTGGAAAGAAGCACAAAAGTTCTCCATTTAAGTTTACTGAAAGTTTAGATGTTGTAACACATTGCATAATCCAATTTATGAATTGAGGAGGGAAGTACATAGCTTCGAGAAGCTGCTCTAAGAAGATCCAATAAACATTGTCATGTGCTTTCAATGTTCAGTTTGATGGTACACTTAGCACCTTTGTTGAACCTATGATAGCAGGAAAGGGTTGCAAAATATTATTAACTATTCTTCGTCCACTGAGGAAAGTTGTTTGCTCCTTACTCACAAGATAGGATAGAACCACTTTCATTTTATTCACTAGGATTTCATAAATGCACTTATAGGTGGTATCACAACATGATATCGACCTAAAATCCTTTAGGAAAGAGGGATTCTCCACTTTAGGAACTAAAGCAATCAGCGTAGAATATATGGATTTCAACATTTTTCCAGAGGCAAAGAAATCTTTAATTGCTACACAAACATTCTTGCCCACTACATCCTAAGCACTTCGAAAAAAGGAGGAATTGTATCCATCCAAACCTGGAGCTTTGTCTCGAAAACATGGAAGCTTTAATTTCTCCATCAAAAACTAGTTTTGCCGACAACTCCCAATCAACAATACCAACTCTTCTCAAGACAAGCTCTTGAAGTCGATGTTAGATTTGGGTTGGAAGAAGAGGGTCTAAGAAAAGAACTTGGAAATAGTTGACCACCATTGCTTGTAGCTCCTTTCTAGAATAAGAGAAACAATAGAGGTGCAGTAGTGATCCTGTTTGAGGCTATGGAAAAAACCTCATATTTCGATCGCCCAACCTCAACCAAGAATTCACTCCTTGTTTCACTAATCGCTCTACAATTCTTGAATCTATGTTAGAGGTGCATCCTCTCTCTATACATATCTTTATGCCTTTGCCATCTTCAAAAGCTCCACACACAATACCATCATCAAAGGAACCAGTGGAGCCCACGATTACACCATTTGAAGTTTACAAGCACCAACCTCATCCAAAACCTGAAGATCCCGATACCTTGCCAAGCACCAATCCAATCTCAAATCCGCCTTTAGATCTAAATCTTCCTATTGATTTACAAGAAGGTACTAGAGAGTGTTCAATACCTTATCCTATCTCTAATTACACCTCTTATGCCTCTTTGTCCCCTAACTACTTTGCATTTGTGTCCTCTTTATCCTTAATTTCTCTTCTTATGACTCTTAGAGGCATTACCTCATTCAAAATGGATATAGGCTATAGTAGAAGAGATGTCTACCTTACATTCTAATTACACTTGGGATCTGGTTCCACTGCATCCAGGGAAGTGTCCAATGGGTTGTAAATGGATTTATACTGGTGAAAGATCTGTCTACCGTTGTTGCAAAAAAGGAATTATAAAAATACAAATTGTACAAAAAAATTTTCAAGTTACCACCCTTATATGGCATGTTAACAAAAAGATACAAAATTTTTTATATGTATCGCATATTAGAAAAGAGATACACCGACAATACTAAGTCAAACTTATAAAAATATGTGCATTATATGTTGGTCACGCGATACATGTTACATAATTACACAACCTTATATAGCAATGATAATTATGTAATTGTTTTTATCCAAGTTGTATTCATATAATTTTTTTTTTTAAATGATGGTTAAACATGAAATAATCTTGAATTTATACTATGATGACTTTATCAAAAGGTTCTGTTGATCGCCATAAGGTGAGAGTAGCACGTAAAGGCTATACACAAATTTACGATGTAAACTACATGGACACATTCTCTCCCATAGCTAAGATGGTTTCAATTTGTCTAATCTTTTATCTCTAGCAGCAATGTGACCTTCAATAATGCTTTCTCCATAGAGATTTGAATGAAGAGATGTATATGGAGCAACGTCTGGGTTTTATTGCTAGGGGAAATTAACGTAGTTTGTAGATTAAAGAAGTCGTTGTATAGGCTGAAACAATCTCCTCAAGCTTGTTTCGGTAAATTTAGTTTAGCTCTCCTTCAGTTTGCGTTATTAAAAATGGGTTAGATCATTCAATTTTCCACATAATACCCAGCTTAGGGAAGTGAATTCTCTTAATTATTTATATTGACTTAACTATCACTATAGGAATAATTAGAATGGGATTTCAAAATTGAAAACCTTCTTGAATCAACAATTTCAAACTAAAGACCTCAGAGAGTAATAATACTTTTTAGTTGTTGAGGTTGCTTGATCAAGAGATATTTCTATTTCTCAAAGGAAATATGTAAGACTTAAAGGAAACCGGTATGTTAGGCATCAAGCTAGTAGATACTCCTATGGATTATAATACGAAGCTAATGCCAACACAAAGGAAGTTATTGTCTCATCCAAGAAGGTACCGTATGCTTATTGGTAAACTTAATTATCTTAACAGTATCTAGACCTGACATCTCTTTTACTTAGTCAATTTCTTGAATCTCCATGTGAAGTTCACTAGGAAGCCACCATAAGAATACTACACTATTCAAAGCTACTCTAGGTAAAGGACATGCATTACGATCATGGACATCTTCAGTAGATAGGTTATATAAATGCTAATTGAACAAAATCTCTCACAGATAGAAGATCCATCAGGTTATTATATTGTACTAAAGGGAATTTTTATTTTTTGAGAAAGCAACGATCAAAATCTGGTAGAAGCCAAAAACAGGGCTATGGCACTTGCAGCATATGAGCCTATCTAGCTGAAGCAACGGGTGGATGAGTTGAGATTAAATCAAAATGAGCCAATGAAGTTGTACAATAATGATCAAGCTGCCATGTATAAGTTACAACCAGTTCAGATTCAAATATTACTCCTTTTGAAAGAGTTTACCCGCGAAAGAAAAAGAAGACAGAAGCAAATGTTTAACGTGTGTGTGTTGCGTGTTTGTTTTATTTTATATTTGTGTAAAAATGTTTGATGTTTATGTGTGCATGTAATGGACAGATGTGTTGTTTTTAACATGTACTATTGTGAGGCAGTTAATTTCTGCCAAGTGCGTGACTTGGAATAAAATGACAGTTATCAGATGACTGTCAAAAGAACTGTAATAATAATGTTGGTCTGGTGGAAATAAAAATATCAGTTTCTTTTCTCAAAAATTTTCCAGGTTATCTTATTAACCAAGAGATCATCGGGTTCTCTCTAACGAGCCCAGAATTACTGTCAACATAGGGACAAATGGAAGAAAAACTCAATTCCATAACAGCATATTGCATCAAACCCAGTTTTTCATGAGAAAACCAAGCATATAGAGATTAATTGTCAATATATCATAGATAAGGTGCAATCCAAGGATGTAATGACACCTTTTGTTAAGCTAAAATGATACTTATTCACTAAGCCTTTGAGAGGTCCTAGGATTGGATACATTTGTAACTAGCTTGGGCTTTGTGATGTTTAAGCACCAGCACCAGTACCAGGAAGTTTTGGATATACATATAGTATGAGGGTATATTTGTAATTTAATATAAAATAATAAATAATATATAATGTTAAAGAGGGCTACCATAAAAAAAGACTTGATTTTTCCTCTCAAACAACAGTATAAATACAAGAGAATAAGTGACTTACCTTGATTGTACGGCCAGCAATCTCCAAACCATTCAGACTTAGTCCATTTTGAGCATCCTCAAGACGCGTGAACTGTGATAAGATGTAAAGAGCAATAATAAGGCATGCATGACCTATGATGGGCATGGGGAAAACAAGATAAAGAGGGTTTAGTGCTTAAACTAGTAAAGAAACAATGACAGACAATTAATACTTTTGTAATATAGCAAATCATCTCTCTCCTAAATGGTGCTGAAGTTGTTCCAAAATTAGAACTAATACAAAAATGCAAAAAAGGGAAACGTAGTTTCTAGTAGAATTCTTTTGTAGAAAAAATGGCCTGGAATCCATCAAAATTCAAACATATTGTCCTTATGCATGACATGTTCTTTGCAGTAACTAATAAGTCAAGTACTTGACCCCACAGAAAACAAGAATAGGTATAAACATGATCTGATGATTATGTCTGTTTTTCAGTGGTATTCACCTGAACAAACCCAAATCCTTTGCACTGCCCAGCTCCATCAAGGGGCAACTGCACCAGCTCCACATCGCCAAATGGTTCAAAAATCTAGAAGTCAGCATAAAGTGAAAGAAACAGCAGATAAACTGTCAGAAAGAAGCATACACATCCAGTGGCCAATTTATGCAGTTGCTGTTTAGCCAAATGATTTATCAAGGTTCATAAAAGTTAATCTTGCTCAGTGAGGCCAGTTGAAACAGGCTAATTTGAAGCAAAAACAAAATTAATCCATAGCTACTTCCAAAGAAATGTGCCACTGAGGCTCCAGTGAAAATTGACTGAGCTGGAAAACTAAGAGATTTATGTTGTCAATACAAGATTACAGATTGATTTCATAAATTCTAGAGTTTTTATATATACCTTCTTCAGTTGATCCGATGTTAAGTTAGAATGCAGATTGCCAACATACAGCCTTCTAGCACCTCCTGAATAGGGACCAACTGACCCAGTAGCTCCTCCAGCTGTAGAGGTATTTGACTGGACCAAATTCTTTTCAGCTTCAGATGGTTTCACCATGACTGGTAGACCAAGGAGAGGCTGGCCAGAGAGGGCTATGGCCATAGGGACTGACATAGCATCATAGAATTCGACATACCTAGCACAATCAATGTTTTTAACAGAAGACATGGGCAACCACAAACAGATCAACATAATAGCTGCAAACAGATTTAACTGATGTAAAAGACCAAGCAATCAAGAATACTTCAAAGAACAAAAAAGTTGCACTTGTAGTACAATAGGCACACATTAACAGATTTCGGCCAACCTTAGATTTCATAAGCTTGTAGCCTTGTACATTCTACACTAATTTATTAAAGATCTCTTGTTTTTGCTACCATAAGAAAATTAGGTTAAATTAAGTTAATGCCCCTCTAAACTTTAAAATCATAGATCAGCACCAAACTTTTTGATTGGAGGCAATTTTTGTCAGAAACATGCAATCCACAAAGTTTGTAAACATGAATATTCTTTTAACTAAAATTCCGTACACCTGTTTAGTGACAGGAAAACACATCTAGTGTGCGCTAAACTTTCTGTTGGGCAAATGGACAAATTAATTATAAAAATAAGAAATTACAGCGAATAAAGGGAACAGATTAGTACAGCAAAAACTCTAAGTCTAATACAAATTTAACAGAACTGTCAGGGAAACTAGACTAAGGGTTTTTTCATCTTTTCCTGTTGTTTTAACATCTTATTGTTTTTATACAAATTTTTGTCAAAAATATACATACAGATAAAAAACAAATATTTTTACTTATAAACATATCAATATCAAACAAATAAGATACAAATAAGATATAAATAAAGGGTCTGTTTGGATGGTCTGTTTTTCATCTATATCTGTATCTGTATCTTTTTCAAAATGATATATGTAAATATATCCGATTTGCATCTATATTTTATTTATATTTGATTTATTTGATTTTTTTATGAGAACTGCTAACTTTTTTTTATCTATATCTATTTCTTGATAAACGTTTTGTTAGAAAAAAGTTTGAAAAAAGTGTCTGTATCTGCCGAAAAAAACCAAACAAACAGACCCAAAATACAAATGCAGATCGGATACAAGTAAGATACAAATGAAAATTAGACAATCCAAATAAGCTCTAAATCAAACTCAAGCAGTCACATGGAGCTCAGTATAGGCTGAGACTTGTCTAACAAACAATCCAGAGAAGGGTCATTCTGCACACTCCACATACAATACACAGCTGTTGCAAACAACCCTCCAAGATACAATAGTAGGTGCCTTGGAACAGCTGAAACAAGTAAAGCCGAAGCAGCTCCTTGCCCAGTGGTGTAGGAATAGGGACAGGTTCAATTTTTTCCAAGGTTGAAAGCTTACCCAACCCCCTTTGAGCGCCTTGAATTTCTATCCATGATGAGACGCACATCACGAACCTGAAAAGTTATCACTTGAGCAAATCAATTTATTTGCGAGCTGAAAGGTGATGGTTCAAAACAGCAATCCTGTATCCCCATTTTAACAGCCAGTCATAGTAAAACATGGACATTCCTATAGGAAAGATAAATATAATGATGCTAATTGGCAGAAACTCACCTTCCCAGCCCTTGAAAAGAACTCGTATACATCTCTTTCATCAGCTTTCAGTGACAGCTGTAAATTACTAAGCTAATCAGAAAAAATTTGCAGATAGAAGAGTGCATTTTAAGATCAAAATTGCAAGTAATTACCTGATATGCAAATACAGTCCTCTGGTCCCGTTCAGGATCGGCTTCTGGCTGTTTTGCTTCTTCCTTCCCATCCCTATGTCCCCTGCAACACAATAAAACCCAACATCAACCTGAAACCTTGAGCCAAAGGATATAATTTCAGAATTATGTGATACAAAGCAATGGGATTCTAGAGCATGCATCTTCCTAATTGTCAAGGACAATAATAATCCCAGCATTTCAGTACAATTTTCTCTGTCATGTACAAAAAGCTGAACCCATGCTATGCAGCCCTGCATAGAAATTGACAAAAATATTGTGATAATTAAGGACAGCTATGCAGAAGCAGAACAAACAAGACCTTAGCAACTCAAAACTCAACATCTAACAAATCCAGTTAACTTGTTTAGTAAGAAAAAGACCTAAGGAACTGTACCTTTTAAAACAACTTAATGATAACAGCGTCATAAATTTGCATACAAGGCAGTAGTAAAGAACGTAACACCATAATTTGAAACCTGCAATTTTTTATCTTAGTAAATACATTTTAACTAAATCAAGAAATGACATAGATAAGATGAATAATAAGGAACAGAAAATGATGAAGCCAATATCTACTGAGGTACAACACCATATCAAGCAGCAAAATGGGACAATGTCACTAAGAAATCACAGGTTAATAATAAAGGATAATGTCACAGATCCTATATGTACTTTGCAAATTATGTAATTTACGGCCTAAACTTACACCCAAGCTTTGCAAAACAGGCAATTTACTATGCATATTCAAACTTTGCCTAGTAGATAATCTGAAAATCAATGTCATGGGCACTGCTAGTTTTGTCAAAAAAGTACAATTTAAAGCCTCTCTTTCGTATTAATCTTTTAAATCGTATTATTAGTCCTAAAAGGTCGTTTCTTTTACGTAATTAACAGCATTACAAAGGGAAGTAACAAAGCTAATGGACACAAAGTTTTATGTCATGTTAGATTGGCATAATGGGATATTGTAAAAATAGAATTGCAATTCTTAAGAAATAAAATAGAGAAACAATAGTTTCCCTTATAGTTTATTTGAAGTTTCATGGGTAAATATAGAAATATGTTGGATAAAACCAAAGAATAACTATTCTCTTAGTCTTATAAAGGAATCGCAGTTCCTCATTTTGCAACAATAGCAATTCCATGGAATAGATTTTCCACCATCCAAACACAAGAATGGGTTGCAAGAAACAATGGCTATTTTATTCTACTCTTATGAAGCCAACCAAACATGCCATTGGTGTATCATGTAATAAACTACACATTTCTACAAAATGGAGGTGGTGTCCAAGATAATTTAAATTAATGTACTGCAAGCATCATTTCTGATGGCTATTTTTAGTCAGCAACATTTGCTACCTGCATCATACTAAGTTATAGCTAGTAGCTATTTTCTCAGCTATGTACATTTGAAAGAAAATATCATGCCAATCAAAACAGAGTTAATGAAGGATCTAATAGGATAAGGAACAATAGACATGGCCTTAGTAACTCAAAAATTGCAACCATCAACATCTATTCATAATTGCACAAATTAACTTTTTTACCATGGAAATTGTGCTCTTAAAGTGTGTAAATGTGAGAGAAGCATACTAAAGCCAAATGATAGAGTAATAGCAAGGACGCACCCATGAAGCACAAACCTTTCAAAGCCACGTTTAATGTACCTCGAAAAGAAAATCATGTAATACTCATCTATACGCTTGGGTGGGTTTTCTTGTTTTTATATTTTTTTCCCCCCTAAACGTTTATCTTATCAACACGCTAAATTAGTTTGACTAATTATAAAATGTAAAAGTAACTAGTAATTATTGTAAAAATGGCAATTAAGTAATGGAGAAAATTGGATTGTGTACGTTTTTCTTATTTTTAGAATAAACATCCTAAAAAAGTGCTCTCCAATGAAAAAATAAATCTCCGTCTCTACTTTCAAAGAGGTACTGAAGGTTATTATATTGGTAACAGGCATATACGAGTTTCTATTTTCATCCTTTTGACATTTATTTTTTAGCTTTTTGAAAAAGCTACAAAAGACTGTAAAAGCCCATCCAAAGGAACCCATAAAACCTAAAACAAATCAACATAAGAGAAATTATAATCCTGCAAAAATAGTCATAGCCTCTCCAGTGACCCACCAACGACAATTTTCCCAAAAGCATCAAAAGGAAACTGAATTCTTAAGCCATCCAATCTCTCTCTCACCAGCTTTTCTGCAACAGAACAAATTCAATTAAGAACTTGAGCTTATCATCCCACTGGAACCTTCAATATTGAGACACCAATCTTGAAGCAAATCTTGCATTAAGACTCCCAGAAGTCTATGATACAATACTTAAAATCCATGTCTGAGTTCCTGGGCCTGGCCCAGTTGCCAGAAACACCATCCAAGGATTGCTCTAGCATATCTGCGAGTTCCCGAAATCTGATTTTCAATACTCATATTTTAAAAGGACACTTTACATCATAAAATGACTGCATAAAGTAATAGGCAACAATGGCAATGGAAATGATTAGCTGCAGAATGTATAAATGCTATTAGCCCAGCTAAATGTTTAATTTCAAGAAGGTAAATCATGCAAAATTTATAATGGGAAGATCTTTAGGCAGTTAATGCATAAAACATAGCAGGAAAATTTTTCCATATGGACATAGAAGCCGTTATCACCTCACAAATCTAAATCCACGAGCTAATTTTGCAAAAGAACCTGAGGGATATTGACCATCACACTTCAGAGTCCAAAAAACGGTACAGAACCCTCTGAAAAAATGTCGAGTACATTGAGAACTCCATATGGGAGCTACTGAATATAGTACTAGTATGTCAAGTCCACCCGGCACCCGGCACAGAATGACTGACCCAGTTTGAACAGTAAAGCATCCAGATAAGCATAGCGTTACAGCTCATAAGGCTTATGCGTCAACCCAAGCATATGCACAACATGGGACAAGCAGAAGACAGATGCATAATCCACAAGAAAACTATGAACAGTCAGGTCAAAAGGGAACAGCTAGAATGATAGCTGCTCCAACTGTCGGAGCATAACTCCTAAATGCCCACAGGGCTGACCACATCATGAATTTTAAAAAATAAAAAAAAAAAAAGCCTGCATTAGAAAGCCCACCCTCATCTTCAATTGCTATTTATCCCAAGGTCACCACATGGTTGAATGATTCTTTCTTACTTAGGCAGGACAATTGAGTACATTTTGTTTTATCAGTGAATGTTTTTAGTCAATTCCCACAGCAAAATTTAAAAATTCAAATTATAGGGGAAAGAAAATCATCAAAACCAGTAATCAAGTTTAATATCAATGAAAAAATTCAGTAACACCAACTTGCTCCAAATAAAAATCATGCAGTAATTGCTGTTACCCCTTTCCCCAACCTGCTGAAGAAATTGCAGATACCTGTGCAACATCGCAGGAAGTTGTTTCTTTGAAATTCCAAGAGAGCTCCAGAAGCAAGAGTAAAAACACTTGCCATGGGGTTTCTGTACCAACTAATGACCATACTCAAATCACTTTCAGGAACATTTTGACTCTTGGTTCTGTAGTTAAATCTTAATATCCAAAACAACAGTGTCTTCAATTAGAGTTGGGATGGTCCAGGGCCAGCTGTCACTCCGTTGATCTTTTTACACATAGGATGAGTGGGCCTCGACCAAACTTAGGTGAATCGGACCAAAACTTGAGTCCCATTGTCCTATGAGTCATAAAATTAATGGACGGACTGCCCATAGATAGATGGTCTGCAGAACACCTAATTATTTGTCCAGTGCCTTCATCAAATGTAGAGTATGGAGACACCAGTTCAACAAAAGGTCAGGCAATATGGTTTTAAGAAGTGTGCCGTGCAATTGAAATCTTGTGTGACAAAAAACAAAAAAAAAGGGGGGGGAAAAAAACAATTTTAATAATAAAAACCCAGATCACTAAAGGCTAGGTTGCTTATGAACATAATGAAATTTGTTTGGGTGATTAATTAAGGAAACTTAATTATCTCGATTATCAGGCTCTCACTGCAAAAACTCGAATCCTTTTAGGATTGCTTTCTTGATCAATAATAACTGTAAACTGTAGTTGCAGCACTAATAAGTAAAGTGGTTGATATTCTCAGAAATTCCATCTTTATGAGATATACATTCATACTTTGATGTGAGCTTGGGGCTTGTAATTTTAATTCAACAGCTAATGTTGAAAATAATTCAAAATTCAGCTACACATATTGACTTGGCCAGCAGGCAGTAGCCTTGTTTGCCATTTTTTAAGTAATGTAAGTTCTGTGGCTTCATTCTGTAGAACTTTCGACTCCTTTCAAGAAAGTTCTCCAGAAGATCATCATCTTGCTTCTTTCAAGAGCTTGTAGTGATTCTTTAACACCCTATTAACAGGCATGTTAACATGGTATGTTTCAAACGGTATTTTAATTAACAATTCTTTTACTCAGGATTCAGTTTGACTTTGTGCATTTACGTAAGAGGATTTAGTGCCTGTCATCCCTGAGAACTTCACGAGCACTCTATGCTGTTACAAACAATTCTAATGCTCCATGCAGAACAAAGAATTTGCTCCCTTAATCAAGAATTTCCACTAAGTAAATCCCAGAAAAGTGAATCAAAATGATGTATGGAGAAGAGTTTAGATCAAGCATCAGATTAACTCTCCTATAGTAGCATTCACCCACTATTCAATCATTAGGGGCCACTTGAAATTCTTCTGTTATATTGTGCCGTGCAAAGAATTCAACATCTGAGAAACTTTAGAATGCCTAAAATCCTGCAGTATTTGACAAATTTGAAGTGGTTCTAGCAAGTAGCAATTCCACATTAATGAACGTGATGCTAATGTGACTAGTCCTAAATGAGGATTTGGGCTCCAAATTATCTCATTTCATTTTTCTCTCTTCATTAAGCTATTTTAGGGGCATCGATCCCTTCCTTCAATGAAATATAGTAGAACCAATCTCATTAGGAAAGCAGATGTGAAATCTAATTCATCAGCATTTGCACTTCCTCCTAATCTCAGTAATCAGTAATAAATTCTCCCCAGTAATGTTATTTCAGTAATCTATGTAGTTCTATTCCAAGTTTAGAAAACACATCAAATAGCAGCATATCCTATGGCACCTGTTAACTTAGAACATGAAGCGGAAAAAACTAGAAGTCAAATAAAAAAGATATACCTGCTTTCTCGTTCACGACCTCTCGATTCCCTCTCTATATCTTCTTCTTTACGATCCTTATCTTGACTCCTTTCTCCGTCATTCTCATCCCGATTACCTTCATGCCTAGTCATGCGGCTCCTAATTTGGTGCAACCTCTCTCTCCCTCTTTCGCTGTCTCTCCTCTCCCGATCTCGACCATGCTCTCGTTCCTTACCTCTATCTCTTTCTCTCTCCCTCCTATTCCTTTCATCCCTCTCGCTGTCTTTTTCCCTATCCTTATGTTCTCTAATGCTTTTGTACCGATTCCTCTCTCCATCTCTTGATCGAGACCGGCGTCGAGTAGAACCATGCTGATTGTGATCACGGGACCTCTCCCCCAACTTTGACCGCTGATGATCCTCATCGTACTCATTCTCATCACTTCTGCGCCGACCACTTCGACCCCAATCTTTCTCTCTTGAAGCCTTAAAATTTTCTTCCCCCCCATTTACAGTTTCCTTAACCTTCAGCACTTCAGGATTCTCAACCGTCTTCTCTAGATAATCATATTCATCAAAATCCATTTACCCTTTTCTTTCTAACCTCAACAATAGATGATAAACTCACCAAAATCTCGACCTACAAAATATCAAGGATGATGAAAAACATAATTCAGATAACTCATAGATTTTTGCCTATATCTATAATATCCAATATCCATCTCTTTCATTATATACCACAAAAAAAAAAAAGAACAACTGAAGTGATTTTGAAAGAAAATACAAACCCTAGTGAAATTGCAACTTTTGAAACTACTTCTCAGACTATCCACTATCATTACATAAACCAATTATCAAAAGGAAACGGACAGAACACTCCCAATAAAAGTACAATCTTTTTTCAGTTACCATAACTGGAAAATGCATAAATTTCCGAGGTAGATTACATTAATCAATTTTGTTAACGAAAGCCCGGCAAAATTTGTAATCAGCGGACCAAAATTTGCAAATTTTCTTATTGGATGTGCTCATCCAGTACGAGCACATACAGCAACTTGCCAAAGTCGTAAATTAAAGCAATCAATCAGAAGAAAGACGATTTTTGCACTTGCAACACAAGATAAAGTTTGCCGGAATCCGAGATAGTAATTAGGGTTTTGGGAAAAATGTACAAGCTTACGACACGGACGGACTACTAATTCGGGTTTTGAAGTGTTGGCACAAAAGAAACAGGAGTAAGATTTACCGGAAAGGAAGAGAAGTGACGAGCTGAGCTGCAAGAACTGATGTGAAAACTAAGAAGATTCGTTACAGGTGAATGAACATTTAAATAAGGCGTGAGACGAGGGTTTTAGCTGTTTTATGGCTCGTTCAGTTGGCCTTAAAAGACAAAGGGTGTCAAATTTCAATTTTAAAAGGAATGCAAAAGTGATGTAGTGGTTATTATTATTGGGCTTTGTACGGAAGCACCATTAGTTTTGGAAATAAATCCTAAAATGCCCATCTTTGAGAAGATATTTCGAATATAACCTAATAAAAACATATTCACAGTGTGCATTCGAAGTTTGACTCAAAATAAGAGGAAAATTGGACGCTTGTAGTGAATGCGTTCAAAAATTTTTCAATAGAACGCATTCACTATATGCGTTCGTTGGCATTAAGGTGGTAATTGAATGCATTCCCCATGCGCGTTCGAGACTGGTGGTTGGACGCATTCCCCATATGCGTACGAACAGCTTCCTTTATTCCCGCTTCATCATGGGATTAAGTGGAGTGGAGGTCTTGGACGCATTTACTACATGTGTCCAAGACAGTAAAATTTTTTTTAAAGCACCACGAAGTGGCATGCAATCCTAAATACATAACAATAATAAATCAAGTGCATCATACATCGCATCTCAATAATAAAACTTTAAAATCAGTCTAACCTAGATAGTAAATTGGTATGTAATTACAAATTTGTTAAGTAAGAAACAGTAATGGAGATAATTAAAATCTAACTAATTTTTCTTCAATCGTCTAGTGAATGTTATTCAAAATCTTCTAAACACAGACTCCTTGTCATTGTCACTATGTGGTTGATCATCCCTTTGCTCACTTGCTTCACCAGGAGCTTCTTCAAAATCTCTAAGGGCCACTGGACTGTAGCATGTAGTGGACCGGGTCAACTGTGTTACTGCTTCTCCTTCTCCTTTCTCGTAGTCCGAGCTCATCTGATATATGGATACCACGCTCTCTATCTGGTGCTGGAAGAGTAGTAACTGATTCATACAGATCGTGGCTGAATGATGGAGTGACAAATGTATTTGGATCGTACATTGAACCACCCATGACATCACTTGGGTATGAGCTACCAAGCGGCTATGAAATATTACCCAAGTATGAGAAATCATCCGGGAATGAGCTGCCACTCGAGTGTGATATATCACCTAGGTATATGCTACCTCTGGCAAATGTGGTCTCACCTGGAAATGTGCTATCCGTAAGGACATCAGGAAATGATACATGTACGGGATATTGTTGATGGGTGGGTATGGAGGATGTGCTTCGACGCCCTCGATGAGCCATATTTGTCAGTCATTGAAGTGAACGTTGTGGTTCAACATTTGCTTCGGCTCCTTCGTCTACATAAGGTGCCTGAGCTTCTTCTCCCACATGTCCTCCCACTGGTGGATATAACTCGATTTCATTCTCCTCCTCCACAGTTCTCATTGACTCGTATGCAAGATCATGTGTGTGGTCCAAACTATTTGATCGGCTGATCTCTCCTAGTGTGCATATGTAAAAAATAGCAAAAGTAATTTTAGAGAACGTGCTATAAGATTATACTAAAATTAATGTTCGTGATCTCACCATATGTTCTATCAAGGCACCAGTATGGGAGATGTATCTACGAGTGATACGCAAATACCAATTCACATATTCAACATCCACTCCGGGTCCTTCTTCAATCTCAACAAAGTTTGCATGGCGATCTTTCCACAGAGCAACATAACTCATGTGAAGTTGCTGCCAATTTGTGTCTGACTTTCCGCATAGGTCAACGTCATGGAGCGCTCCATCTGTGTTAACATTAGTCAAGATGTGCTGAAGGCCTCCAACCTGTATCGCCACTCTATCTGGGAAGTGCCACTCAATGATGGCAAAGCAAATAAGCGGCACACGGGCTGTCCATATTTGTCACCCTGCAGAACAAAACGGAGGGAGTGTCGTCAACAAGTTCTCAGGGTACGATTCCCAATCCACCTGCATATAGGACGGTAAGTGTATGAAGAGTTAGGAACAAATGTAAGACGTATGTAACGAAATGATACATGTGTCGTACATACCCGGTAAGGCGAAAGGCGATCCAAGGCCTATCGATATGCGGTGACCACACGTGTAAGATGTTGTGTTGTCATCCTGCGCATATGCCATCTACATGCCAGTGGATGACCAGCAAGTATCATCATACCATATCTACTACAAGGAGCACACTAAGGGAATCTATCCCATCCCCACACTTGCAATCGTATGGCTGCACCTACCAACTCCTAGGCACCCATTGTAGCTCCACGACATAGTTGCCTGTACAATCATGCCAAACACACAGCCCCCCATGCATATCGCCCTGCATCATTCAAATCTCCTAACACACCAAGGAACATGGAGTGGACAAGGTTTCCTGATTTGTCAGCAACAAGGAAACCCCTAATCAACTGCAGTATATATGCCCTAGTGTGCCTAATAATCTCTTCCTCATCTGCATTTTCAGGTATTTCATTAAACTGTTGGAAGATCCAATTTAGGTTAATTCACCTTCCCCTTAAGTTTGTGTTCCTTGGTATAACTCCCAATAAGTTTTAACATAGCGTTGGAATATTTAGATTACTACTACCTATCAGTAATAGTCCGTCCACACGTAAGCCTAATTGGACCTCCATATCCTATAAAGTTATTGTCATCTTCCCTGTTGGCATGTGGAATGTATGTGTCTCCGGTCTCCAACTCTCCACAAATGCTGTAAGGAAATGCCAGTCAAGCTGGATGAATGGCAGACAACTAGCTCCGTAGAATCTAGCCTGATGTAGATATGGCACTATTCGAGGATCAGGACACGTAAGAGTCATCTCTCGGCACCTGACAGTCAATGTCTGAGAGGGAATCATTGGGTCAGCATTTGCCTACAAAAGCCATCAATGTAAATGTTACTGGATTTCCAAAAAAATAGATTCATTGAATTGATCACCAACATTCTACCTCAGCAATCCACACATCTTCTGATCGATGCGTTGCCTGTTTTGTGAGCACGAATGGATCTATTGGACCTGGCTCCATCTACCCTGCAAATGAGAGGTAATGAATGTTAGAAAATTACAATTATAATGCATCACAAATTGCAATAAGTAACAAATGCAACATTAGGTCATGATCTTAACCCTATTGGTGGGAATTGGGGCATCGTTTTCTATTGTGACCTTAGTTGTGACACACACTACAGGTAATCGTATCCGGACGGCCTCTAATGTCCATCTCCATCCGAAATCGACGAGTTCGTGGTTTACCCTTTGCATGAGTCACAGTACGATCAGGCATCAGGTAAGGAAAGTTGGCTGGTGCAAGCTACTCTAACTCATCCCCAATGGGATAGAAGTGAGCTCCATAGCACCAAATCGGATTCATCCATCTATACCATGGCCCCCACTAAGGGTTGTTGTGCCAAATCTCATGTGTGCTGCAGCAGCGATAGCATGTGAACATGGTATCCTATAGATTTGCCATTTGTTGCATATGCAAGTATGCTTCCTCAGGTCGACCTTCCTTGCTCGACCTCCCCCTTTCAAGCCACCACCTACTCGACGTGGCCCTGTTCGTACTTCAAACAAACCAGTATTCCTATGGAAACTAGACACCTGATGGTTCGTGGAACGTTGGCCCCATACGTCCAATTTTTTGCGAGCATATGTAGTGAACACTTCATTGGCTTTTATAGCATTAGTGGCTTCTACCATTCGTTTCTCCCAAAGTATTACGCAATTGTAAAAAATTTCTTAACAAAAGCCATCATAGGAAGACCCCTTGCACCTTAGATGACAAAATTATAAGCCTCTACCATGTTCGTAGTCATGTACCCGAAATGGTAGTTGCCATCATATGCCAATATCCATTGCTCTTTAGGCAACGTAGATGATCCATCTGACTCAGTCTTGTTAAACCACTCGACTGCTCCTTCATTAATGTCCTTAACCAAGTCCATGCATTTCTCAAACTTTCGTGGTTATGCTTGAGAGGCAGCATATGTAACCATATTCCGCATCCTCACATTCTTATAGACTTTATTGAAATTATTGGCAACATGTCAAACACAAAACCTATGAACAGCAAATGGAAGTAACCACCTATTCGATTGCTCTTTGCATGCTAACATAATTCATGCGCCCTTATCAAATATCAAGCATATCATCTCCTCACCACAGTGACCAATTACATGTCGCTTCAACCGCACTAGGAACTAGCTCTATGACTCCATCGATTCTGTCGGAGCTAAACAAAAAGCCAAGGGTATAATCCTATTGTCGCCATCTGCCCCACATGCAACTAACAGGACGTGTTTGTACTTCCTGTAAAGAAATGTTCCATCCACACATATAATAGGTCGAAAATACTTGAATGCTTCCACCAAAGTGCCAAATGTCCAGAATAACCACTTCATGATTGCTTTTCCAGGCTCTACAGATCTTGTCCATCCCTATTCAACCTGTGTCCCAGGATTGCTGGCTTTCATTGCATATAACAATTTTGGAAGCTCATTGTATGCATTTTCCCAGTCTCTATATACCATGAAAATTGCTCTCCTCTTTCCTTCCGATACTCTTCGTCGTGATATTTGGTAGCCAAACAGAGCCTTTGCATGCCCCCATAGTGCTCTTGTTTTTACATCTACATCATCCTTAACCATTGTCAAGAACTCTATTGCAAGAACATTACAATCTATTTGAGAATGGTCTTGCCTGACCATAGGGTTAAGGCATGTGTGAGGTCTTTTTAATCTGGTGATGACGAAGAGACCCTCAAGCTTCTTCTTACGAGCACGCAGTCTCTATTTACACCCCTCATCTCGTTTCATACAAGATGTTGACCATATAGTTTTGTTTGAATCATCCACCCTAAAATTATAGTGTTGCTTCACATGAAATTTTTTCACATGGTTAATAAGATCTTATTTTGTGGTGAACATCATACCTTTGTTGAGATCATCTGCATTTGAAATGTTCTTGCTCATTATACTCAAGCTTTCCTCAAAAGTTATATATCCATCACTACTGCCGGTATTGAAAAATGGTACCTTATCCCTTATACCACCCTCAGAGGGATCATTACTTAGAGAATTTTGTATTGAACGGGATGGTTGTTGTGATGTCCTCACGATCATAACATCAGCATCATTAATTTGTTGGGGATTATCATTATCTTCACTGTCATTTTGTTGATCCTCTATTGCATCCCCATCTTCATCTACATAATGGCATAACTTCTTGTTCAATTCTCCTTTCAAGTTCCACCATTCCTTCTTCGACGTGGGTCAGCTCATACTCTTCAAAGTTCATAGGGGAATGATGCACCATAACTTGCCATTGAGGTGTTTGATTGCATACACCGACCCCACCTATGGGGTGAAGAAATGTGTTGTGCTAGTCTTCCACATTTGGAACCAGAACTTGTTCCAATTGAGATGGCATATATTCCGTCTGATCACTACACTATCCTTGTACCTGCACATACAACTCTTGTAATAGTCCTGAACCAAGTTCCTTAGCCTGGTCAATCAAGTCTTCAACAGCTTCGTCATCTACAATAGGCAACAGCATGAACGATGGCCCATTCTGCATATAATGAGGGTGTTTGTGGACTATTTAGACAGCTCCCATAGTTGGAACTACACCGACACTAGCACATATCTTACTCAAAAATTGATTAAAGTTAACATCAGTTCTCATCCGGACCTTCTTCATGGGAGCTCGGTCATACTCTAGATCGTATTTTCCAGTCACAATATTCTCATGAGCATACATAATGAACCGAACAAAATCCCTCGTAGTAAATCCTATATAGACATCAAATCGAACACTTATTAAGCATTTCTGGAAGTCAACACTTCAACACATGTAAACTTCCAAAATCATCATCATTCAGCCCAGTAAACTTAAATCAACACAACAAATCTTGCATTACGAGTTCAATATGCTAATCTATGTTACATTCATTTTTTGGGTTTCATAATCAAGAATTTTAGAAATTACCGAATCAAACTAATAAATATAAGATATTGTTTTTCAGTTTTACCTTAAGAAGACTTTATCAACACGTGCAACAAATGGAGACCTTCGGATTTCCTTACACCGAGCGAGAGTAGAGAATGCGTTTTTCTGTGTTTGGGAATAGACAGGTTGTAGGACCTAACTTTAGACGCATGCAATGAATGCGTCCGTTGTGATAGTTGGTCGAGCGACCGTGGGTGGGCGAGCGTGCTTGTGGCCAATCGAGTGAGTGACGGAGATAGGGAGCGAGTGAGCGCTGGGAGTATGAGCGAGCAATGGAGATGCACATGAGCTTGCAAGTGGCGGAGATGGATATATAGGGCTACCAAACACATTCCTCCAATGCGTTCGTCAAGGAACCCTAGGCCGCATGTACTCCATGTGATTGGAAGCCTCCATCCGGCCTAACAAGCGCATATACTGAATGAGTTCGGTTTGGAAATTTTCTAATGCATTCCCTGTATGCGTTCAATCGTCGAACATAGTCACAAATTCATAATTGCACTTTGAATGCACACTTTGAATGCGTTTTTGCTGGGTTATTTTCGAAATATCTTTTCAAACTTGGGTATTTTGGGATTTATTTTCAGAAAAACAGGTACTTCCGTACAAAACCCTATTATTATTATTGCTATTATTATTAGTATTATGTCTATTTGGTATAAAAAGTAAAATAAATAATTATTGAAATAAAATATAAAATATTTATAATATTTTATTTATTATGAGAAGAAGATAATTATATAGATAATATTTTTAATATAAGAGTGTTTATGATAAAGTTAAAAAATAAAATATTGAATGGTAATTCATGGGGTGGGAACATGAATTGCTATTCATCATTTTATATAATAGTAATTTATTATTAATTGTTATTCCTTATAAATTAATACCACAATGAAAACGTGCTAGAAAATACTCAAGAGGGGTAAATTGAATATTTATCCTAAAATGCATAAATAATTAACTTTTGTACAATCAGATCAAATTAAACTTCAATAGTAGTGGATACAGCAATAACAAATTATAATATGAAATATAAAAGAGATAAGGTTAGAAAATTTAAGCCTATATTTAATGGGGAATTTGACTCGGTTCCTACTCTCAACGATCACCAATTACCTCTAATTGAGGACTTCACGTACTTTATTAATTTTACAAACACACAAGCTCAAGTTAAGCAATATACTAGATACAACACTTGAGAAATAAAACATTTCCTTTACTTTTGTAGTACTCTCATATAAATTTACCAAAATATGAACATAGCACTTAAAATTGATTTTCTCTCTCTTAATTAGAATTCACAAAATAATGAACAAAAGAACAGTAATAAACGTGGATTCTTGATTTGTTTGTTTGTAAATGAAAGCCTTTTCAAAAGTTATCTAAAACTTCAAAGAAACATGTATTTATAATCTTCAAAAGATCATATGTATATTGGAGATAATGTCAAACAAAAGGCGACATTAAATACGTGGAATAGTTGAATTGAAGGCCCATCAACTCGCTGGTGTAAGCTCCTACCGGCTCGCCATCCACACTTTGGGACTTGTCGCACATTTAAGTTTTGCCTCTTTGCACCTTGAATGTTAGACTCGATCGCATCTATCCTTTGTTTTACTAGATCGACTTGCTGGTCCCATATATACTGGCTTGCTGATGCTATCCCTACAAGAACAAAAGCACAACACACAAAATATAGATTTCTATATGTATTTCCTTATAGCACACTAATAATCTTATCAAAGTGGAATGTGTTTGCAACAACTTTTACATAACATTTGCTCTCATCAAAATCACATATAGGATATTTCAGTTTAACATGTAATAGCAGCTTTATGTCGAATGAAGAAGTAAGAAATAACTATTCATGTCAAGTGAATGTGTTGTTAAAGTTTCTTCATTAATCACTAGCCTTGCTCGCCCCGTTTAGAAAAGAAACAACATGTGGAAAGAATATAGAAGAGGGCAAGAGACATCATCTTGTGCCGGTTCCGAACTGAGAATCGACCTGACCCGTCATCGACGATTCCTGAACGAAGAACCAGCCAAAGATAGCGGGTCCAAACCAACAAAGGACCCGTTGGTTCTAGTAGGTCTTTACGGTTCCACCCAAAAACCACTTGACCCAACGACTTTGAAATTGTTGACTTAAAAAGTAGTAGAACAGGTGGTTCACACGGTTCTATGCGACAAAAATTAAAAAAAAAAAGAAGAAGAAAGAAAGAAAAGAAAAGAAAATTATAAAAAAAAACCATAATTTAAAAATAAATATTTAAAACTATTTTCACATAAATAATAAAAAAATTATTTCCTATTCACAACATTTAATGTGTTGTTATTAACAAAACAAGTAATAAATGTATTTGAAATCATATGTTATTAAGTTTATGTATACTCCTAATCAAAGTAGGCTTTTTCTCTTAACAATATGTGACTTATTGTTGTATTTTTGGAACTTATTTGTATCTTGAATATTTTATAATGTCACATTGTTAATACGACAACTAAAAAAGTGCATGTGATTGTATATAAATAAATACATAACTATATAATTTCTTTTAACTAATGGGCTAGAAATAATTATTGTTAGGTTGAATGTTATTTTAAGTTTAAAATTTATTTCACATTTTTTTTCTTACTTAAATTGAGTGAATTATTTAATTGATTTTTTTATTTCACTATTCTTGGTTCCTCTAGAATTATAGCCAAACTGTGGGAACCACGTACGGGTCTAGTTCCATTTTCACCATTTTTGGAACCGGGAATCAGTAGTTTGGGTCTGGTTCCAGACCCAAACTGACCTACGATGATGTCTAGCGAGCAGTACATGTTAGCCCTTCCTTTTTTTTTTATAAATTATCAAAATACAAATTATATAAAAATAATTATATACTTACTAATGATATATTACTTATGGGTTATAGTAGTACTAAATTTTAAAGCATATCGAATTCACTATGTGAAATATAACAATGAATAAAATCGTAGTAGATTATAGATATGATGTTACCCAAAGAGTATTACATTCTAATGATGTGGTACAATGAAGTGTACATATATATATATATATATATATGTCAAAGTATGAAATACATATATCGCATACAATGTAAGCAATACCATATAAATAATTTCTTACGTGTGTCGCATATCTATAAAGTTATACAATACTTATCTTGCATTTATGGCATGTGATACAACAAAGTATATAAACCAAAATATTAAATAAAGTATGAAATACATATATCACATATAAAGTAAGCAATACCATATAAATAATTTCTTATGTTTATTACATATATATAAAGTTATACAATACTTATCTTGCATATACAACATGTGATACAACAAAGTATATAAACCAAACTATAAAATACTTATATTGCATATTGTATAAGAAATACTATATAAATACTTTCTTACATGTATCACATATCTGGAAGTAGTATATAGACCAAACTATAAAATACTTATAAGCGATATTGAATCAGTAATTTCATAAATGTATCACTCCTTATCAATGTGATACTCCTTTGTATCACAGTTGATGTATGTGGTGTGCATGAGACTCTTATATCGCATACACTATATGCGATAAACAACCTTTAATAAAACAACATAGCTTTTTCTTCTTTTTCTTCATTTGTGTAATACAATTTTTAAAACACACAAACCCTCTCTCAATCACAACGTCTTCTTCAAAAGTCCACTTCAACTCTTTCATGGCTCCAAAATATAAGAACTTGCCTAAGCAATTAGATAACAAATTAGGTGTAAAAAATTTATAATGTTTTTGTTTTATTGATATATGAATACTATATTGGATAACTAATTATTATATATTTCACCCATTTTCAAAAAAGCTAACAAGTCTTTACTATTCCTTATGCAAATGGATCCAAAATCAATCGATAAATCGATGTTAACATAGCATGACACCAACTAATCATTGGTTGTATGTAGGGGTGAGTATGTAACCCTGTCATATAGGGTTATTGCCTACTTAATCAGGTAAATTCCATGACACGGATTGAAGAATCCGTGAATTTTACAAATTTAACATGTTGTTATAGCATGGGGATTTGTAGTGTATTTTTGGGGTTTTTTTTATGATTTATGTAAAACTAAAAATTAAAAGATATAAATGATTAATCATTGGATATGACGCACCAAAGAAATAATCAAACTAGTTATTCTGATCAACCGATATTACGCATGATAAAAAGAAACCACAAAGAATAATCTTGAGAAGAAAAATCTCAATATTACTCAAAGCAATCGGTCACAAAAGATAATAAAATGTTCAAGATGGCAAAAACTTCTTAAACATAACCTTTATATGCTCTCACAAGTCAAGTAACGACAAATATGGAAAATAAAAACACAAACAAATAAAGTAGGAAATAGAGCACGAAATGATGCTGATGATCACGAACATGACCTGGGTTGTGATCTCCACGGTTGCAAAAACATCATTTCAAACAAAACTAATCACGGGCATTTCCACTACTATCACAGGTGCAATCACGAACAAGATACCCATGATACGCTCGACTCCAAATTTGCTACGTTGACAAAGAGATCACTGGTGCAATCATGATCGTAAGCTAGATCACGAGAAATATCACAACCGTGATGGGCAATATTATCCGTAACATGCTCATGGACTTGGTCACTAGTTGGTTCATTAAGTTAAAAACATTTAAAAACACAAAATTGAAGTTTTCAAAAGTTTATAATACTAATGAGTTCTATTCAACTTTGGTCGCAACTACAAACATTAGGTAAGTGCACCTACCAAAATAGCATAGAAAATAGCAGGTCGTATTCCAAAGGATCGTTGGGATATATCATAATCACATTTTATCTATTATTTAGCCAAAGAAAATTCAGTAGAACATAATAAAAATAGTAGTTATACTGGCATAGAAAATATTATTTCATATTCCAATGAATATGCACATGTTTTCAAGACAAATTAAGATAAGCTTATTAATACAAGAAGAAGCTTTAGGGATTGCTTCACCCAATCCTTATCATGTGATTTCTTAACAAACTTATAGAGTTGTACGTTGGTATATTTGTACTGTTAGACTCACGAATATTAGTTAAAGCCTCTCTTAAGGTCAAAAACTCTAGGTCTAGACCAAACCACGGAGTCTCTTCATAAGTTATTCCTAGTCTAGATCTGCATAAAGTTTAAGAATTTTTTTAAAAACCAACCTAATGAATTTTAAAAACAAGCGACATAAATTTTCACCATCCCTCTCTCAAGGTGATTATGAGCAACTCCATTAGTAGTCTAAATCTACTCAGAAGAACGATCTCTCAATCTATTCGGTTGAAATTAGACATAAATAAAAAAATGTGCACCACTCATTTAGACCCATAAATTTAAGTTTTAACTACTAATTACAAATACCTAGTCGATAATCATTAAAATGGTTTGAAATTACATGAATCAAGTCTTGGATTTACAAAGCCTAAGTTAAATGACTATTTCTCCATAAATGCAGACATTAAGCACAAATTCCTAAAGAAATAATATGAAATTAAAGATAAAATTACAAATTAAACACAGAGTCTTGCAAGAAACAAATGTCAGGTTTACAATGAATTTATCTAGAAAACTTCGGGATTTATAAAGCAAGAAGAAACAGTTCTTTTGCCCTATAATTCTCTCTCTACACTACATTTGAAATTTACTACAAATGATATATATGATACTGATTATACCCCCCCTCCCCCCAACATTGCATGCATGTGTACATTTATTTATAGGATCAGACACAGAAATTATGATGGTTTTATTTGGTGATGTGGCTAATTCTTTATGAAATAATTAGTCCTCATCTTCACATACGTGTCATGAATGTTAACTCATAGTGTCACCTTTTGTAGTGTAAGGTCGAGGGCTCGAGCATTGCTTGGGTGTCAAGGCTCGACCTAATTTGTGGCTTTCTGTTAAAAAGCTTAAATTCTCATGTAGATTCAACCGCAGGATACTGCAAGTTCATCGAAGGCTCGATTGTAGGGCTAGACAGGACTTGCTCATTGAAGTGTAAATGTCGAAGTCTTAGTGTTGGTCACAACTTGTGTTAGGGGCTCAACTATAGGGCTCGACTTAGGTTTTGCCCTTGTTTTGGCTTGTTGTTTTGCCTTTGATGTGTCTTTTACAGACCTCTACTAAGTTCTGTTATGCACTATTGTTGTTGTTTTGCCTAAAATCTGATTCAAATCACTTTGTTTCTTCTTCCTTTGATTGTAGGAGCTAAAAAACAACATTTAAGCAATAAAAGCATAGATCTATAGGAATTTATAAAAAAATGTATCATATTAAGTTTAAATTCCTATTAATAGAATAGATTAAAATAGACTTATCAAATTCCCCACACTTAACCCTTTGCTTGTCCTCAAGCAAATATCAATTCAGCATATGTAGGCTAGACTTTTTCAATAGGAAGATAAATCATAACTTGAAATTCGACCAGATCAATTAAGCTAAAATCACCTTAGCACTTTAAATATCCAATCATTCTCACTAACTGTGCTAAAGTTACTTTTGCTAAAATCAGTGAACTTATCCAAGTTAGATTAGCTTTTACCTTTATTGTTTAATAAAGAATTCTAAAGCAAAAATTACTCAAAATATCAAACAAAGTAAGAGGAACTTAATCAACTCTATCCCCTTATACATATAGGTATGCAATTCCTTAATCATCTCTCTAAGTATCATAATCCAAGATAAAGGTTTTTTTTTTCCCCAGCAATAAATCCATAATTTTCTTGGTTAGTTCGTTGAGTCAAAAACATTTAAGAACACAAAGTTGAAGTTTTCAAAAATTTATAAAACTAACAAGTTCTATTCAATTTCTATCACAACTATCAACATTAGGCAAGTGTACCTATCGAAGTAGTATAAAAAATAATAAGTCTTATTCCAAGGGATCGTTAGCATCTATCGTACTCACATTTCATCTATTATCTAGCAAAAAAAAAAAAAAAAAACAAAACATAGTAAAAACAGAAGTTATGCTAGGGTTAATGAATATACACATGTTTTCGTTGCAAATTGTGAGATAAGCTTGTTAATGAAAGAAGAAACCTTAGGGATTGCTTCACAAGTACTTATAATGTGATTTCTTAACAAACTCATAGAGTTGTATATTGCTATATGTGTACTGTTGAACTCTAGAATATAAGTTAAAGTCTTTCTCAAGGTTAGAAACTCTAGAACTAGACCAAACCATCGAAATCTTTTCACAAGTTATCAGCAGTTTAGATCCACATAAAGTTTAAAAATCCTTTGTTTTAAAACCAACCTAATGAATTTTAAAACAAGCGATAGAAAGTTTCACCATCCCTCTCTTAAGGTGATTATGAGCAACTCCATTAGTAGCTCAAATCTATTCAAAAGAATGATCTCTCAATCTATTCAGTTGAAATCAAACATGAATCAATAAGATGCACCACTCATTTAAACCCATTAAATTAAGTTTTAGCTACTAATTACAAATACCTAGTCGACAATCATTAAAATGCTTCAAATCATGTAGATTAGGTCTTGGATTCACAAACGCTAAGTTAAATGATTATTTCTTCATAATACAAACATTAAGCATAAATTCTTGAATAAATAATATAGAATTAAAGATGAAATTACAAATCAAGCACAGAGTCTTGAAAGAAACAAATGTTGAGTTTACAATGAATTTACCTAGAAAACTTTGACATTTCTAAAGCAAGAAGAAACAGTTCGTTTGCCCTAGAATTCTCTCTCTACACTACATTAGGAATTTGTTACAAATGATACACATGATACTAATTATATCTCCTCTATCGCATGCTTGTACACGTTTATTCATAGGATCTGATAAGTGTCTTAAGACCCTCATTGTTTGTGCATTATTTAGCATATTTTATATGTTATTTGAGTAATTCATCAAAGGAAAGAACTTTTATTGGGTTAATTACTTGTTTAAGGGATAATTATGGAACAATGGAGCTTTTCAAGAGATTTATCATGAAGGAAACCAAGTTATTGAAGGATTATGGAGCCTAGATGAGGTTGCTAGTCATACACTAGTAATTATACACTACTGTGTAGATTTGGAGGATAAACTTGAAGAAAAATCGGCATTTTCAATGTACACGACCCGAGCTACACGGGTAGTGTAGGATGAGTAGTGTACACATGACAATAAAGGAAAATGTGCTGGAATTATGTTGTACACGCCCCGACCTACACGGGTCGTGTAGGAAACCCGTGTATGAGCAATTTTGTATAAATACGGCCTTATTTCATTGTTTGAAAAAGGAAAGCGAGTTAGATATCATTCCTAACCCTAAAGGTCGTCTTTTGGAGAGCTTTTCAAGAAGAATTGACGGCACAAATATCTGGAGTCACAACAATTGTTTCAAAAGGGGTTTTTGTCATTATGTTTTATTTAAACTCTTCTAGATCTATTGTTTCTGTTGTTTATCATATGGAAGAGTAGATCTGTATGCCCTAGGTTTTGTGAAACCCTAACTCATGTCTGGAATTGTTATCAACTGATGAAAAGTTTTGATCTTGAATTCATTCATGTGATTTAATTGTCTTGTGATAATTTTCTGGCTAGGATTATTGCTTGTTTGATTCTTATTAGTTAGAAAGAGATTTCAACTAATAGGATAGATCTTACATGAATGATAAATTTGCATGTTTCACCTAGACATAGGGAGGTTTTGAATTTCTACCATAAAGATTAAATCTTTATTTAGGGTTTGTGAGTTTCATGCAATTTTGCATTGGTGTAAGTGAAGGAAGAGATTCCCATTTTTTCTTGTAAAATTAGGAATCAATTGACTTGAAGAGAGTAATTGGTTTAAGTTAGAAACCCTGCAGTTCAAGATTTGATTTTTCATCAGTTAATTTTATCATAAGTATTAAGGGTTAGGGTGGATCAAAACTAGGGGCATTGTTGTGAATTGAATTAAATTAAGAAAAGCTCTCATATTCTATAATTAGGGTTTGTCAATTATTAGTATAATTAATCATTAGGGTTAATACAATCTTTTGATAATTTAGACTAGATAGTAGTGAAAGGGTATTACTAGTAATTGCCCATAGATCTTTAGGATGACAACCGAGTTAATTTCCATACTATAAGATAGGTGCACTGCCTTGTGTGGATCTAAATTAATTGGATTATAAATTTTAGACTTGGTGATCATACACACATCAGGATCAGGTACATGAATTATGACGATTTTATTTGCTGACGTGGTTGATTCTTTGTAACAGAATTCTTCCTCATCTCCACGCATGCGTCATGAGTGTTAACTCATAGAGTCACTTTTCATTATGTAAGGTTGAGGGCTTAAGTGTTACTTGGATGTCATGGCTCGACTTAATTTGTGGCTTTATGCTAAAAAGTTTATACCCCCATCCAGACTCAACTGTAAGATACTATTAAGTTCGTCAAGGGCTTAATGATAGGGCTCGACATGACTTGTTCATTGAAGTGTAAGTGCCAAAGTCTTAGAGCTAGTTACGGCTTGTGTGGAGGGCTTGATTATATGGCTCGACTTAGGTTTTCCCTTGTTTTGGCTTGCTGTTTTGCCTTCGATAGGTCTTTTGCAGAGTTAATTGTGCAAAAGTTACTTCTGTTAAAATCACAGAACCTATCCAAGCAGATTAGTTTTTATCCTTATTGTTTAATTAAGAATTCTAAAGCAAAATTACTCAAAAGATCAAACAAAGTAAGAGAAACTTAATCAACTTTATCTCCTTATACATATAGGTATGCAGTTCTTTAATCATCTCTCTAAGCATCATAATCAAAGATGAAGGCATATACATCAATTTATCCCATGAATTTTCTTCCTTTTTTATGCTCTTCATTTTGTTTTTATTGATTATTTATGTGCTTCGAAGCTGTAGAGCATAAGGTTTTTGCCTTGTTCTTTTCATTTTCCTCTAGAGGGGTTTTTGCCCTTATCTTTTCGCTTTTTTTCTTTTAATTCATGGCTTATTTAAAATTGAAAGAGGGGTTAAGAAATTGCTTTTCTAAGGAACAAACCCTTCCCATTTCAGCCTTAAGCGCATGGTTATTTTCTTTTTAATTTTTTTTGTTTTGTTTTGATTAAATTAAGCATAAGGAAAAATCATCAAGTTATTATCATAATTTAAACCTTACATCAGAGATTACAAAGCTCTCAAAATGACTAAATTGAAAAACATATAAATCATTTAAGCCTTTATAAATTAGTTGAGTAGCCTTACTTAGGATCTTAAGCTAATTATAACTCTAAATTTCTAGATTAAATAACAAGTAAAACTACTCCACAAGGATATTTGTAAAGTGATTTACACATATTAAAGTTAAATCAATTATATGATGATGTTCATTATTTGCTTTATTGAGTTAATTGATGATTTTGTTTCAATTTTTTGAAAAAATTTGGTCAAATTTTAACCATTTCATTAATTCCCTATAATTTGTGTAAGAAAATTAATCAACCAAGGCGTAGTTACTCTATTCTTTAACATAACTTTAATTTCAACCCAATATGCTTGCTAATTTCCCTTCACCCACACTTAATGTGAACATTGTCTTTAATGTTTAAAAACAAACATGATAAAATAGATAGGGGATAATCGACAGATAATTTGCAGAGCAAGATTTAAGATTTAGAAGTTCTGAGAAAACTTCTCTGTTTATGGTTGAGGGTTGAGTTTTATGTGGTTGTGTGCTTGATCGCCTTTTCGATTCTATTTTAAAACTAAGGCATAACGTGATAAAACATTAGAAATAACCATTGGCTTGATCAGAGCCACGATTGAATTATGGACAAAAAATTTTTAAATTAACCACTATAATATGTAAAAACTAAACTTTGTTTAGTTATAACAGAATCCTACACAAAAAACAATATTATTTTGCCACAAATAATATTTTATTAATAAAGAATAACAAACAATAAACAATAAAGAATATGAAACATGAAAGAATAATAAATAAAGAATTTAAAGAATCATGAAACAAATATGCATCTTAGGGATTATCTTTTTTCTTTTTCCTTTTTTTCTATTTTGTTTTTGTTTATTCTTTTCATTTGCTATTCACCTATTCTCCTCCTCCCATTATTGTTGTATAGCTCGAGTGAATTCTTCATCTTTCTTTTCTTTTTCATCCAGGCCCATATGCCTTTTATATTTCCGAAAATGCTCTTGCTCTTCTCTCTCCCTTTTAAGGAATTTTTCTTTCTCTTTTTCCTCCTCTATTCTTAGTGGTATTATTAGTCTCCCCTCCGCTACTCTTTGGCACTCTTCCTCAAGTGATCTATTATATTTTCGCTGTCGTGCTTAACTCTCATAAAAGTCCTATAGATCATCTACAAGAGTGCTTTCTCTATTTAGTTCGATCCAACCTTCTTCATCGTTTTCTTGAGGTCGTAAATCTTCTTCTTTGATAAGGGAAGCACATTCAATTAAGAGGTTGTCAACTACTTTTTCCAAAAGGTCATCTACTTCGGCTCTGTAGCTCTTCGTCATTGATGGTCTGCAACACCATGTTGTTGATTGCTTGAAGAATATCTTCCTCTTCATTAATTTGTTCCTCAAGTGCATGTATAACCAGTTGGGAGATGGCATCGAGGATCTTTTCAATTGAATTACTTAAAGGGGGAGTCGTGATTTCAGGAACTTCATTGGAGGGCACCAAAGGGCTCTCCTAGAGAGAAGTTATCTACAAGTGTTGGTGCTCCCTCGACAATAATTTCGTGAACTTGACTACGTATGATCTTATGAATTTCCTCTTTAGCTTCCATCTCTGCATGTAACTCATTAGCCTTAGCTTCTTTAGCTAGTTTATTTAGATTAAAAGTTTGTCTATCTTCCTTTACTAGTCTGGCAGCTTCATTAAAAACATCTCCAACAACTTCTTGCTCCTTATACAATGCTTATTTAGTGATCTTTCCCACTAAATTATTGTTCAAGAAGGGATTGTAATCCTCATCTGATGACTCACCATGTATAATCAAGTTTCTCCTTTCTGGGGCTAATTTCTTGGGATTTCTCTTGCAGGTTTTTATAGAGGGTTTGAACTTAAGCTAGGATTGTTTTGGGTGTAAGGTCCAAAATAGGTGGGTTAGGTTGTGATGGAGGTGGGACATGTGTTTGAGGAATGGCTTCATTATCCTTACTGGGGTTGTGAGCATGTGACTCATCCATTAGTTCTCGAATGGGTAGTTATGCTTATGTTTGAGTGTATATATGAGAAGGTAAATATGTATGAGGTAATGAGTGTGTATGGACTAGTGATATGTGTGGGGATGGTATGCGTGTACGTTGTAGTGAGGATGATATATGTGTGTATGGTAGAGGTGGTCTGGCATCATTGACATCATCATCATCTTGGTGATCTAATGTAGTCAACGCAGGTTGAGATGGTAGGGATTTGGATTTTCTGGTTGGTTGGTGGGGAATATGAGAGAGCATGTCTATCAATGTCTTCATTGTGTGCTTCAAATCACTCATAGCCTCATGGTATTTCTTCTCAAAGGCAGCCAGCTTATCTTTCATATCCTTCACTTCAAATTCTAACTTGTTGAAGCTAGCCGCTAATGGATATAATTGAGCTTCTTGTGTGGGAGCAACATACTGCTCTAGCTCCTCTTGTGTATGTAAGTTTTGCACAGGAACTAACTCATCTGCAGGGGCAGCTGGTGGCTCTTGAGAGATGGTAGCAGGGCTCTAGGTTGGTAAAAACACTTCCTTTACTGCTTGTGCTGCGACAGATTTAGCTCCAACCTCTACTAATTTCCAATCCTTGAAAGATCTTTTATAGAGTTCTCCAAATCGATATACCACATCAGTGGGCCCTTGTGCTGGCAAAAACTCCTAATTCCTTAAAATTTTGGCGATTACACCGCCAAGAAAGATGCCCTTGCCCTGCAAACTGGCTTGAATTCTAACTTCCAAGCCACCAACGATCCAACATTCAATCTTCTTCCTCTCATCATACTATTAAGAGGACGCAACTTAGCCTTTGCAATTGTAGCTACTCTTTCCAACTTTGAAAATATGCTCCTAGTGAGTAAGTAATGCAACATTCTAACACTTGAGCTCTTAAAATTTGAGGTAGTAGTCTTTGAAGGTTCGAATCTCCTGTTAATCTGTTTGGCTGCAAATTTCCTCCATTCTTCCTCAAAAACTGCTACAAGCAGCTTCTCAAATTCCTTGTCATTAAGGATCGTAGCATCATCATAAAGACCCATGGCCGCTATGAATTGTCTCATGGTCACTGTCCTGTATTCTTCAAAGGCGTAGAAGCTGATCGAATCACCCATATATGGAACATGCCCAGTCCCAAAACTGGCCATGAAGGCCACGATCACTTCTTTAAAAGCTTATTCTCTTATCTCAAAGACTCTTTCCTAAGTTGAGTCTTGAAAATACCTCTTAAAGTCATCCTCCATCTCATAACTTCTCAACACATCCCAACTTACTACGACATTCTCAACTATTTTCTTTTTGACCAGATACATATTATATTTTTCCCAATCTTCAACACTTAAACCTACTAGGGTTTGTGGAGTAGTACTTACTTGGACATTAGGCATAGACTCAGGTATAGTCTTTTTAGATTGTTTTTGGGATTATGGTTGTGATCTTTTAGGTGTTATTTCTGTAAAACTAATACAAGCAACATAAGCATTTGCATTCGGATTCAAATTATGAAAGAAAGAAATGGATCTATTTTTCACCTATATCTGTATCTTTTTCAAAATGATATGTGTTAATATGTCTGATTTACATTTATATTTTATTTATATTTGATCATTTAATGAGAATTGCCAACTTTTTTTTGTCTGTATCTAATTCTTTATAAATAATTTGTTAGAAAAAAGTTTGAAAAAATTGTCTGTATCTGTAATTTGCTAACAAACAAATAGACTTGTAATCTGCCCTAATTTATTAACTAAACTTTATAAATATAACAGCCTTTGGGCAACTTTGTTCAAAGATTTTTCAAAAGAATTTCATACTAATATCAACCACATTCCTATTTTAACTTCCTTTTACTACCTTTAAGAACGAAATTATCTTTTTAAAATAACTCGAAACAAATTTAGTACATTTAGAACTTTAATGAAGCTTAAGAGTCACAATGAAGTTTGTGACAGACAACCGAAAATTTTAACTTATAAAGGTGTATAAGCAGCTATATTAACTTGTTTTTATCACTAAGCAATTTCTTTCCATCAGAAATAACACATAGCAGAAATGTGTAAAAACTGAAACCCTAGAAATACGCAGATTACATCATCATTTCTGTTGTAATAAGCCAGAATAAGTAAAGAAAAAGCATATAAAAGAGCCTACCTAACAGCTGAATATAGAAGGTACTGTAAAGTTTTGATTTTTATCGTTTTTGTGAAAGGTGTTTATTGAGGGTTTTAAAAGTGTTTATCGGATTCATTAGAAAATTTGAAATGCAACAATGAAAGAGAGGGAAAGAATAGTATTTATCTTTATATTTTAAAATGTGTCGCATGTTAAATTTTTAAACCCTACTTGAAGTAGTGGTGATATTTATTAAGAAAAAACAAAAAGAATTAAGGAATCGAGACTTTAAAAGAAGCCACAACTTATTAAAAAGAATAAAGAATTAATAAATTAAAAGAATCAAGGCATAAATTCAGGACTTTATTTAAAACCTGCAAAAAGAATAAAGAATTAAGATAGTCATGGCCTAAAGTCGAGGGCTCGACTTAAACCTCGATTGAAACTGTGAATGAGACTTATTCAACTTTTCATGTCGTGAGGTTAGTTTGAGGCTAAACTAATCAGATGGATCTCCTGAAAAACACTTAAAACAACTTTAAAATGAGGATCGATACATAAGCTCAATCATATCTCTGTTATTCATCCATTCAAACAAAGAATTCTATGAAAAACAACATTCATACACTTTAAAAAATCTTCATCCAAAGATCATTTATAACATCAAATCAAGTTTAAGCAAAACTTGAATAAAGTCTTTACATACCATCATTCACACAAACACAAACAAATTCCATCTAGGACAACACTTATCCTTCTCAAACATTCACCATTAACATGAAACATTAAAAAGAAAACATACAAACATTTAATATTTTTCACAACTTCAAAAGATCTAACAACTTTCTCAACAAAAAGAAATGTAAAATGAATCATCCTAAGAGTCTTTCTTTTTCTCAAATTTTGGATTGTTCCCTTAGATTAGCTTCTATGTTGGTTAGTAATGATCCCGGAGGTCTTTTTGAGAGGAGTTTCGAAATTTAACCCAACTGTGTCTCCAAATTGTGAATAGTAGTAGGATGATTTCTTAATGCAGTGTTAATACTTTGTTGCTTTGTCTCAGAGGCCTTGATGAATTGAGGAATAAGTTCCTCCAAACATACCGATTTTGGATTTGACACGGATGATCCTCAACCTTGTTTTTGAAAACTTCGTGGAGGAAAATTGGGATTTCAAAAATTATCGTTACTTCACTTGAAATTTGGGTAGTTCCTCCAATCAGGATTGTAAGTATTGCTGAAAGGATCATTTTTAGGACCATAAAAATTGCAAATAAACTAAACACTCTCAAGAGTCATACCCTCAGGATTCTATCCAAAACTTCCATCAACCATGTTCACTTGGCTAATACCAATGGTCATATTGTCCACCTTCCTACTCAAGCCTTCTATCTTGAAGGTCAAATTGGTTACCATGTCAAGCTTAAAGACTGTTCTACTCTTCTCTTTCTTAGCTCTCATAGAAGACCACTAGTAGTGATTGTTGGCCATGTTCTCAAATTCAAACATTCTTCAGGGGATTTGTTATTTATGCTCCCTCATGCTGCTACATCTATAAGCCACCTAGTATTATAATTCAACCCACGATAGAAAGTTTGGACCTAGGTCCATCGTTGTTGGCTTGGTCGGCTGGTTAAAAATATTTTTAAAGAATATGAAGTTGAATTTTCAAAAATTTATAAAAGTTAATAAGTTCTATTCAACTTCAGAAGCAACTACCAATGTCAAATAGATGCATCTACTAAAGTAGCATAGAAAATATTAGGTTGTATTCCAATGGATTGTTGGTATCTATTATACTCGCTTTTCATCTATTATCTAGCCAAAGAAAATTCAGCAAAGCATAATAAAAACATAAGTTATACTAGGGTAAATGAATATATACATGTTTTTAGGGCAAATTGTAAGGTAAGCTTGTAAATGCAGGAAGAAGCCTTAGGGATTGCATCACCAAGTCTTTATTATGTGATTTTTCAATAAACTCATGGAGTTGTACATTGGTATATTTGCACCGTTGGACTCACGAAAGTAAGTTAAAGCCTGTATCAAGGTCAGAAACTCTAGATCTAGAGTAGATCACCATGATCTCTTCACAAGTTATCAGTGGTTTAGATCCGTATAAAGTTTAAGAATCCTTTGTTTTAAAATCAACCTAATGAATTTTAAAAACAAGTGATAGAAAATTTCAATATCCCTCTGAAGGTGCTTATGAGCAACTCCACTAGTAGCCCAAATTTATTAAAAAAATAATCTCTCAATCTATTCAATTGAAATTAGACATGAATATAAAAGATGCATCACTCATTTAGACCAAAGTTAAATGATTATTTCTCCATAGATGCAGACATTAAGCACAAATTCTAAAGAAATAATATGGAATTAAAGATGAAATTACAAATTAAGCACAGGTCTTTGCAAAAACAAATGTCGAGTTTATAATGAATTCACCCAGAAAACTTCGAGATTTCTAAAGCAAGAAGAAACAGTTCTTTTACCCACGAATTCTCTCTCTACACCACATTAGAAATTTGTTACAAATACTCTACATATGATGATCATATGCCTATGCATGTTTATTTATAGGATCAAACACAGAAATCATGACGATTTTATTTTTTGACATGGCAGATTCTTCGTAATATAATTCATCCTTTATTTTCATGTGTGTGTTTAGATTGCCAGCTCATAGGATCACTTTTCACGTGGTAGTCGAGCGTTCGAATGTTGCTTAGATGTTAGGGTTTAACCTAAGTTGTGGCATTTTACCAGAAATGCCTGAGTTCTAGTCCAGATTTAACCAGGGCATAAATCGAGTTCGTTGAGGGCTTAAGACTTAGGCTTGAGCTAAGCTATGCTTTTCTACTCAAAAGTGTGATTTCTGTTCAACTTTTAGTCGCAGGTTGAATTTAGGGCTTGACATTATGGTGCGATAGAAGTAGTATCATGAAGTTATGGCTTGATCATCTTAATACAGATGTTGAGAGTCATGTTGAGGGCTTGATGTCGGGCACGACAAACCATTTTGCCTTTGTTTTGCCTTATTGTTTTGCCTTCGATGGATCTTTTGCATGGCTCAACCAAGTTCTGCTTTGCACATTTATTGTTATTTTGCTCTAAATCTGATTTAAATCACTTTGTTTCTTCTTCTTTTACTTCTACGAGCTAAAAAACAACATTTAAACAATAAAAAGCACTAGATTCATTGGAATTTATATAAACCTCTAGATTCTATGATGGTTTTATATATAAATTCAAACCTGTAGACACCCCATTTTTACCCATTTAAAGCTTTAATTTATAGTGAAAAGTAATATTATGTTAAGCCCACAAATTGTTATGAATACTAGAAAAAAAAGTATAGAAAAAAAGAGGAGAGAGGAAAGGCAAAGAAATAAAAAATAAAAAAAAGAAAAGAAATAAAAGGAGAAAAAATAGTAATAAATAATAATAATTTTGGGCTTGATATGATGCTAATTTTTATTATAAATTTATTTTGGAATTAATTAAATTAGGTTTATCTAATTAAACCTAAATTTTTGGAAGCCTTAAATACAATTTGAGTACAAAAGAAATCGAGGCGTAGGCCTGTTGGTAAAACGAATGCTCACATACATAAAAGACTCGAGTTTGATTCTCGCAAAAGGAGAATGCAAATTTTTTTTTTTGCACATGCACGTGAGGCACACTCGCTTGCGCATGGCCAATCACGATGCTCATGCAAAGCATGTGCGTCATCTTCTTCACTGGGTAAACCCAGTTTTCGCGCGTGAATGGCCATTTTTGACCAATTTCCCATTTGTCTTTTGCAAAATTAATGAGGGATCCTAAAGAACACTCGGGATATTACAAGTTTGAATCAAATTTTGGTTCCACTAATTGTATTTCGGTCTTGAATCTGGGATTGAAAATGGCATGCACACTCATTTCACGCGTGGAACAATTTCCAAAATTCTACTCGTTCCAATGATTTAAGCTTCCAAGATCACGAATTAAACTCATTTAAACATGATCGACACAATTCCATGGTCAATTACACTTGAAAATTGCGAAAAACGTGATCAATCAAGCTTGAGAACCCAAATTCGCACGCACACTCGTTCTTCAAAGTTGATCAAATTTCCACCTAATTCGACCTCTAATTAGTATAAATAAGGGTCAAATTCATTTCTCATCATCCGTAATCATCAGAAATTAGCAAACCAAAGAAGTTCGAATCCAAGATCGGGAAATTTTAGTCGAATTTGAAATTTTCGAATTCAATAGATTTAGGACGTTTTCGACTGAATTGAGTGTGATAGGAAGCATTAGGAGTTCTTGATCTATCTTTTGGAAGCTTTAGATTGATCTTAGGAACTTAACCACTACTTCGAGTCAAGAACCACCACCGCCATCGCTTGTTGTTGATTTCTCTCAAGAGATGATTTTGATGATAACAAAAAGGAGTTACATGTTACTAATATAATTTGTTGATATGTGCAGCAATGGTTTTTAGTAATAGAGAATTCATTTTTTAAGTAAATTCATAAATCAGAAGGTAACTCAGAAGGTACATATAGGGTATGCAGTATTGACTTTCCTACTCAGAAGGAAACTCATAAGGAACATGTATAACACAAAAGCAAGTATTTTTAACACGATTCAGTTTTTGAAGACCTAGCTCCAAATGTTAAGTATAAATTGGATCTTATACTTAATGTGTTCCACAAAGTTGGATTAAATCCACAGGGTTTATTTTAGTTTGATACAAGGAACACGAAAAATATTTTATTGCAAGAAGATCATGTTCATTTCAACAAACTTAAACTGATTTTTTATTTTTTATTTTTTATTTTATCTAAAGAAAACTATATTTTAGGAGAAAGTTTGTTTAAAGTTTACAAGGATAGAAAAATCATGGTTTATGTCCAAAACAGATCACGTGAAAAGAAGGATAAGCATGAACAGTGAAATTGTATGCAGTGGATCAACACAGACGAGATTGAATCCGTTTTTTAAGTTGAAGATAAGCTTATCAGTTGCAAGATATTATCAGAAACTAGATTATGAAGATGAATTCAAATATACGAATTCAAATTGAGTCAAATAAAGGATAGATCGAAGCAGATATTGCGGAAGAAAGAACGACTTCTACGCGCATGAAATTTGGACGAAGTGATCCAATTCTTCTTCCATCCGTTGAACCAATCTGAAATAAATATAGCAGAAGGAACGACGCAGAGATAGAACAATTTTTTACTTGAGAACAACACACAACGCAGAAACAACAAAAATAACTCAGAAAGATCAAAGTGTTCAAAATATATACTGTTCACTGTGCGAAAAATTGAGGAAACTCAAATTTTTTATTCCTCTTGATTTGTTTTTACTCTTTGTAAGTTGAGAGTTACAAGTAGGCTTAGTTGATTGATTGAGTGTGAGAATCAAGCTAAGTGAATTGTAGCCAAAGGATTGGCAAATACTCTTGTAACTTCATTGATTTTGATTGGATAGTGGAACACACCGGTGAGGAGTACCGGGACCCTGGCTTGGAGCTGGAAGAGAGGATTGACGCACAAGGCGGAACCTCTATACATCGATTTGCAATCTCTTCTCCTTATCTCTTTTATTTTGAGTATTATTTATCTATGTTTTGATTACTCAGAAGGTTAATCAGAAAGTTCATTATATATATAGTTATTTGCTCAGAAGGTTAATCAGAGAGTAAATTGTTAACATTTTTCTTACTCAGAGAGTTAGGCAGAAGGTTTACAAGTTTGAAAGAGTTGTCTTAATTTTAATCCGAATCTTTCATAAAGCTTTAATTTGTTTAGATTATTGTTTCAAGTAAGTTTTAAATCCATTATAACCAAGTAGTGTAATTTTTTTTTAATCTTGAAAAATAAGTTTTATAACCAATTCACCCCCCCCTCTTGGTTATCTTTTTGGGACCAACACTTGTGAAGATCGGAACGACCATTTCTGGTTGTTTTTGAACCAAAAAACCACCAATGGGACACTCACCACCCTTCATTTGATCAATTTAACAAGTTTTGGCTCTTCAAAACTATCAAATAGGTGATTTTCGAAATTCCCAGCCGTTCCCGACCAACTTCAGCTACCACTTGGGCGACCCACTCCAATCGGAGCTCCAAACCCGACCCAAACTTGACTCTAGCTCCAAGTCTGACCCAAGTAAATGTATATAATATTTTTATTATTATAAAAGAAAAGGAAAAAAAAAAATAGGAAACATGCATGTAAAATGTTTTGTCACTTAGAAAAAAATTTAGTTTTCTATTTAAAATACAAAATGAATTTGATAGCTTGTAGGTTTATATCTAAAAATTCTTGCTTTTCTTTTAAAATTTCAAAATTTAAAGAGCCTAAAATGAAAAGAGTTGCAAAAATTAAAAGAAACCAAATTAAAGTTCTTTTTTTCTTAATAAAAAGAACTACGTTTGTCTGATCCCGATTAGCGGGTACATAAGCACCTCTAAGGCGACATGAAATCTAAAAAATTATTTTTATTTCGTTATCTTGTAAATTTTGAATTAATTAGTTAAGTTGTAAATATTAAGTGATTTTGTTATTGATTTGTAAATAGAATTGTAAATATAGAAATTCATGAAATCTGATTTATTTATTTAATTTGAACACTAAAAGGATAAATTTTAAGTGGTAACTATATGGTTTTAATAAGATAGCCCATGTATCCAAAATCTCTGGTTTATAAAATTTGGTTTTAAATCCATTTTTTTTCACAGACTAGTAACTAAGTTAGAATTAACCAACCCATTGATTCTAACTTATATTTTTTCCTGGTCTTGATGGAGTAGCTACTCCAAAATATTTTTAAAAATAAATTTTTTTAATTCCTAGTCGAGGGTTTGTACCGAATGGGTTAGGATTTGGTACAAATCCGATTAAGAGAAATGAAACCAGAAAATGAAGCTCAACATCATCGAAAACCCTAAAGCTAGCTAGGTCAAGCAACGGGTTGTAAAAGCCCTAAATTCGGCAAGACTGCCCCTGAAACTCTAAAACAATTAAAAAAGATAAACTCAAATTATGCATAGCAAAAATAGTATAAACCATAAAAAGATTAGATAGTCTAAAAATTCAATCGTTTCGAACGTTTATGGGATTAATTTCCATGTCCAATTGCCAACATGCAAAATAAGATAAAATTTTTCGACAATCAATTGATACTAGAAAAATATTAAGATATCCATAAAATATCATATAAAATTTTATTGAGCTATATAAATATAAGTTATAGCTCATATACACATATTTTATCTCTACCGGTAATTTATTTGATAATTTAGTGTTATTATTCATTACTATTTGCTTTTATTTGCTACTATTCATCGCTGCCATTTTTTTCCTATATTTTCATGCATATTCCTTACAAGCAATAACCTATTTACTACATCTACAAGTTAACACATTACAAAGTCAAATTGTCACTTGTAATTTTCAATTTTCTTTTCTACTTCCCTTCCTCCACAAGCCCTAAATCACGCCTGCTATGTTCCCCCCCACCAACCCCCCCTCCCCCACCTTGCAGCATTTTTTTTAAAATAATTTTATTCATACTATAACTCACCAAAACTCCTCTATAAATATAGACTCTTACACAAATTTTATACTTCACATCTTTCAACAAATTTCACTCAATTCTCTCTCTTTTTCTCTCTTATTGGGTGTGAACTCCCCCTCCCCCTGTTGCCTCTGTTCTTTTTCAACACACACATTCCTTTCATTCGTCTTTTTAAGGTAAACACATTCCCCATACATCTATAGCTAGTATTATGTGTTGTTTCATGCATCATCCATATATAAAATCTTTCCATGATGCATGAAAGCTAGGGATGATAATGCCAAAAATGAAACTCATATCTTGTCTATATTATGATCATATTTATATTGTGTTTATGTTGATATATTCTTATCATCTAATCTAACTATCTATATGTAGAAATATACTTATGTACATATATATATATATATATATATGAGCATATTGCTCACTAATTTAATATTTATTTCATGCTTATATTTGTTTCATACTCTTATTATATATTTTGAGACTTTTCCTTAATCAAGTAAAAAATAAAATGGGGACATGTCCATAATCTAAGTCCTGGAATGCTTTGTCTAAAATTCTAAGGCTTCCATTAGATTAAATGCTTTTATGTACATGGTGACTGGAATAATTCAAATCCTAGGAAGCCTTATCCTAATTTTAGGACTTCCATTTTTATTTTGCTTTGTTCTTAATTTTTTTGCTATTTAAGCGAATTTGTCCATTTCTAAGTCCAGGGGAGCCTTGATCATAAGCTAAGGCTCCCATGTATTGAATTTCTTATCTCTATATTCCTTATCATTTTGTTCTTATCTTCATAAATTATGAGTCTAAATTATCGTTTTTATGTTGATATACATGAGTTTTTCATAGTGATGTTGTTATGCCAATATAAAGTTTTGAACCATTTTATATTGATAATTCTTTATTATGCAAAATATTGATTTCAACCACAGTATCAAAATGTGGAGAAAACCTTGTTTCATAAAGGAAATTTAAAACAAGATTGTCCTCTTAAATTTTCTTAAATGACTAATTATAGGCACAATATTGGAAGTTTCATGACTTAAAAATCCTTTTCTTAAAATAATCTACTTATAATGATTTATGAAATATAAATTTCCATTAGCATTCAAGACAATGTTTTCATAAACTTAGAATTTTTGGTTTTCCATAAATATATTTTAATTTAAATTTTACTTGGACAACATCACTAAGATCATACATGTATTTTGAAATACTAATATTATTTATAACTTATCTTTTGGGTACAAGATTGATATATATTAAATTATGAAGTCTAAGTGAAGTAAAAATAGCAAAACATGACAAAAATCAAAACTGGAACAATTTAGGACAAATCTATACAGTATCAGTTCGACACCTAAATAACCCCTAATATTAAAAATAACTTTATAAATGGGTAGATCATCTAAAGTAGGTAAAGATTGACTACTTATACACGAAAATCGGAGTTAAAATGAGCAACTTATAACCATTTTAAGTTCGGATTTTTGCAACTAGAAAAATGACGCGAATTTAATTGATAGAGTTAGAATTATAAGTATAACATCTTTGAAATACTCATTCCGGTTATTTATTTTGTTTAGGAAATGAAGGTTACAATGCCCCATTCCCGGAGGACTATTTTGATTTAGAAGATTACAGGTGGCCAGGTGAGCTTCTTATGCTTTTTTCGTATTCTTATATGTGCTTATAAGTTAGTGCACTAGAACTTAGGAAAAAGATATAAATGAAATTGCATGTGGGTTTATATTGGGATTCTGATGTGTTTTTCATGCTTGATAAAAAAACATTAAGTATATCGGAATCTTAATTGTTGATTTAAGTGATTGTTATGATATTATGATGGATTGTTTGTGATAAATTTGTTGATCACCTTTAATTGGAAATTAATATGTTGGGAAATAAATAACAAATGGATCGTACAAGGCATAAAGTCGAGTTGCATTTTATTTTCGCTACTTCTCTTACACGAAGGATTGAAAAGGTAAGTCACCTAGCTCCAGCAAGATGAACTACTACGTTTGACGAAGAGGAGCCATACTGAATCGATCGCTTTGGGTAAGGAACCCAGGGACTAAGTAGTGGTGATTGATTGAGACCCAATAGAGTGTGATGGTCGAAAGGATCCCAATGTTTTCAAAGCATTCCCTAACCCCTGATATGGAGGGTGTAAAACCCATTCCATGTACAATTTTCGGTAGGTTGTATGTATGCGTGTAAAACATTTGGTTGATGCATTTCATATGATTGAATAATCAACTTGCTTGTTTGGACATGGTATTGGAAGGATTTCTCACTAAGCCTGTTATAGCTTACCTCCAAATAAATTTTTGATGTAGGCCTCCATATGGGTTTCTTCTAGAGATCTGCTAGTCGAGCCATGCAAGGATGGGATATTTGGAGCTTTTTATAGGAAATTTATTTTAAAATTGTTAGAATAGATTTCCTTAGAAAATCTCTATGTTGACTTTTGGAGATTATAAGACAGTTTATGTTTTGATGGGAGAATGCCCCCTCATACATGTAAGATTTTAAATATTTTTATGCATTTGTTTTAGTAAATTCTTGCATGTTATTTATTTATCAGCTTAAAATACGTAACTCTACCAGCATCCCTTTGTTGTGAATGTACGCATTGTACCGATATAAAAGCTTCGAGTGACTAAGGTGGTCATTCTCAAGTTTTAATATTATGTACGGCGGATTATTACGTTTAGGGTATCCTTTGGGGCATGACAATTTACCCAAAAATGTATCAGAATAAGCTTAAACTATAAATGGAATAGAGTAATATAAACTTATCAAATTTCCCCACACTTAAGCCTTTGCTTGTCCTCAAGCAAACATCATTTCACAACCAAGCAAGGCTTTTCAAATAGGAAAAATAAATCATGAATGGACATTTGACCAGATCAATTTAAGCTCAAATCACCTCAACACTTTAAATATTTAATTAATCTCCACTAATATGTGCTAAAGTTACTTATGCTAAAATCACAAAACTTATGCAAGTAGATAAGCTTTTACCCTGGTAGTTTAATTAATAATTATAAAGCAAAAATTACTCAAAAGATCAAACAAAGTAAGAGATACTCAATCAACTTTATCCCTTTATATATATAGTTATGCAATTCCTTAATCATCTCTTTAAGCATCATAATAAAAAAATAACGGCATATATATCAATCCATTCCTTGAATTTCTTTCCTTATCTATGCTTTTTATTTCTTTCTTATTGACTTATTTATGTACTTTAAAGCTGCAAAGTAGATTTTTGCCTTTTTCTTTATATTTTTCTATGGAGGGGTTTTTGCCCCTATCTTTTCGCTTTTTTTTTTTTATAAATATATATTCATGGCTTATTTAAAATTGAAGAAAGGGGTTAAGAAATTGCTTTTCTAAGGGACCAACCCCTACCAATTCCAACCCTAAGTGCATGGTTATTTTCATTTTGATTTTTTAGATTAAGCATAAGGAAAAATCATCAAGTTATGAGCATCATTGGAGCCTTGAATCAGAGGTTACAAAGCTCTCAAAATGAATAAATTGGAAAACATGCAAATCGTTTAAGCTTTTATAAGTTAGTTGAGTAGCTTTACTAGGAACCTTAAGCTAATTCCAATTCTAAAATTCTAGATTTAATAACCAGTAAAACTACTCCACATGAATATTTGTAAAGGGATTTACATATAATAAAGTTAACTCAATCATATGATAATGTTCATTAATTGCTCCATTGAGTTGATTGGTGATTTTTTTTTTTCAAATTTTTGAAAAATTTTCGTCAAATCTTAGCCATTTCATAAATTCTTATAATTTGTGTGAGAAGCATGATCATTTGAAGCACAGTTACTCTATTCTTTATCATAGCTTCAATTTCAACCCAATCTTGCTAAGTTCCCTTCCCCTACACTTAAAAGTGAACATTGTCCTCAATGTTTCAAAAGGCATGATAAGACAAACAAGAGATAATTAATAGATAATAGTAAAGCTAGATTCATAATTAGAAGTTTTGAGAACACTTCTCTGTTTATGGTCGAGGGTTGAGTTTTTATGTGGCTGCGTGCTTGATTGCCTTCTTGCTTCTTTTTTAAAACTATGGCAAAATATTAGTAATAACCATGGCTTGATCAGAGCCATGGTTGAGTTACGAATAAAAATTCCTAAGTTTAACCACTCTTATATACTTTAAATAAACTTTGTTTAGTTACAAATAATCCTATAGAAAAACAATATTATTTTGCCACAAAGAATAATATTTATTTAATTAGAACAAAGAAGAAAAGAATAAAGGATAAAAGAATATGGGCCATAGATCTTAAAAGAATAAAAAATGTTAAAGAATTTAATGAAACATGATTCTGAAAGAATAAAGGATTCTGAAAGAAAAAAGGATTTTCTTGAGGCAGTAATTTAAAGAATGAATTGTAAAAGTAAAGCTCAATATCATGTAATTAGGAGACTTAATTTTCTTCTCTCAATCAGCATCTCCAACTTCTATTGGTTTCGTTTCTCCTCCATCTGCCTCTTACGACTCTATTAGATTGACCATCTCTACTACCATCACCATCTCTATTGGCATGGCACCTCTAAGGGGCCTTCTTCCACCTCTTCTATTACTTCTTCTAGGAGGATTTGATCTTTGAGGGGCTATTTGTCTCTTAGTAGGTATAACTGTTGACTCCTGTATTGGCTCTCTTAAATGTATACTACCTATAGGTATTCTTTGTGTGTTCTTAGTTTTAAACCCCCCCTCTTGGTTGCCTCTTTGGAAGTACTAGCCCCTCTTTGTCTTTCTTCTTTTTCTAATCTTTGGATTTTAGCCTTTCTATAATCTTCTTTCTCCATCTCCTGCTATAATTTAGAGGTATTCATTTTTCTCTTACTCTATCATGCCTTTTGTATTGTACATATATCTCTTTATTTCAACAACTTATCTGGCTTGAATATCTGATTCTCTTTTCTTCCTTTCCTCCTCCTCTTCCTTCTCTTTCCTCTTCAACTATTTGTGCTTTCTTTCAATTTCCTTGAGCTGTTTAAGGATGAGCTCGTTCTCTTGCATTATTCCTTTCTTTCTCTTCAGCTTTTCTTCTTTTCTTTCTTTAATTATTAAGAGCTCTTTTTTAGTTGCCCTTGCCCAACTTTTGTAGAGGTTTTTCTTTTCTATAGCTTCATTAGCGGGAGATTCTTCTTTATGTTATGGAACAAGAGGTTCTTTAGGAGTAGGTGTCGGGGAAACTGGTCTTTCGGAATAGCTTTTTTTGCCTATTCTACTCTTCTTTATCAAGGCACTAAGTGCCAGGTGGTCATCCAAATTACCATTATCACTTTCACAGACTCTATTTCACTCTCCTCCTCAACTATTGTCTCTTTCAGGCCTCTTTCTCTTCTCTTGGCTTCTTCTCTTTCTACTGTAGTTGGTAGATGAAGTGCCATAAAGGCATCTTTTTGAACCCATGTTCTTCTTTTGTCCTTTTGCCTCTCAGGGTGGCGTTTATCTACCTGTTTTATGAATTATTTCATACACCTTCAATCTTGATTGATACTTCTCCTCAACTTCAGTAGCTAATTTAGATATTAATTCATTAATGTGGTTAGCTGCTTCTGAGGGTTCGATGTCCTCTTCATCAATCGTCTTTCTCTCCTCCACTCCTTTATTAGACACATCCTTAAAATTGAACCCCTTGTAATTCTGGAGAGTTTTTTTCTTGGCATAATGTTTGATTCATTTGCTCTTCTTCTTTAGGACAATGATATGTTATTTTTACTCTATATTTTTCATAGGATTTTGAGCTTAATTTGCTAAGAATTTTTGATAAAATCCTGCAAAAATTATGTTTTTGATAAATATTGTTGTTTTAAAGCTCTTAGAATCAAATAAAGAGTAATAAAGTGTTTTAATTCAGATTTGGAGCAAAAACAACAATTAAAGTTAAGTATGCAGAAGTCGAGCATTGTAAAAGTCACAACCGAGGCCAAACAAAGGAAAAAGATAGCAAAAATTGGTCTATCGAGCCTCAACTGCGAGCCCTTGACTTGACCCTCGACTTCAGTTGAAGCGATCGAGCATCATTTTGAAGAAAATATATTATCGAGCCTCAAAACTCAACCCTCGACAATTGTGTTGACAGACCAATTCTTCAACAAAATTACCTCGAGCCCCAACAATTTAACCATCGACTCTCTCAATTTTGCTCTCAATAGAGTAATAGACAAAAATGCGTAGTTTACTTAGGAATTTCCTGTAGTCGAGCCTGTTCTTGCTTAATACGAGCCTCGACTAACAGAGTACGTAACCCTCGACGAGTGTTTTCACAGATCATATGCGCACATGAAAAGTTATCAAATTCTATTAGAAAGGATCTGCCGAATCTGCCACATGTGAAATAAAGATGGCTATGCTTTCTGTGCCTAGTCTATAAATAAACGTGCAAGCATACATTGTAAAGTATGTACCAACAGTGTAAATAAGTATTAACGTAGAGTAGATTTCTGAAGGATTCTTGGGTAAAAGAATTTCCATTTCTTTTTACTTGAGAATTTTCTTCTGTTTTCTAGGTAAAATCATTTTAACCTAATGTTTGTAATTTCTATGAATTTTTGAGCAATTAATTGATTAATCTTTCGAATTTGTTTTATTTCTTCTAATCTGTGCTTATTTTGATAAATCCATAGAGAAATAAATTCCTACAGCTTAGGGATTACGAATCCAATTTCTGATTCAGTCTAATTTCAAATATGCTTTCAGGTAAATTGATTGGGTGTTTGTAATTAGTAACTTGAATTTAACTTGTGGTTTTTAAAGGAATAGTGCATTCTTTTAGATCCACAATTGATTTCAATTGAATAGATCGAGAGGTCATTCAATTGAATAGATCTGCGATTGTTAATGGAATCGATCCTAACTACCTCTTGTCGAGAAATGAGTGAAGACTTTCTGTCGCTTGTTTTAAAAATTCATTAAGTTATCTTTTCAAAACAATGGATTCCTATTCTTCATGCGGGTCTAATTGAATCTTCAAACTACTGGTTTTAACTAAATCTAAAACTACTGACTTCAAGAGAAGCCTTAGTTTAAATTAGAGAATCCAGCAGTATAAACACACCATTTCAAACAGCTTTTAAGAAGTTATTGTTATTAAGAAATCATTCTGATAAGGAATTGGTGAAGTAACCCTGAGATACTATTTCATAGAAGTTACAGGCTTATTTCTCATTTTACCCATTAAACATTTGTGAATATTTCTAACTTTGTATAATTTTATTCTTATTTATGTTTTTCTAAAACCTTTCTTTGGCTATACAATTAATGAGATTGAGAGTATATTAGCTGCCAACCATTCCTTTAGGACCGACCCAAATCATTATTTATGCTACATTTGATGGGTGCGCTTGCCTTATGAGACCATAGTTATTGATTTAGAAAACATTTATAGATTTGAAAAACTTGACCAATGATTAGTGAAAATTGAACTTTAAATTTCACAAAATCATAACAAACACATGACACACCAGATTGTATGCTCAGACAGTAGTGATTCTTCAGTAGATGCTACTCCTTCTATTGCTAGTAGGGTAATGTTATTGGAGAGAGCAATGATAATTTCCTCCTCTATTGCCAAATTCTCTTACTGTTCATCATTTTCAGCTTCTTCTCCAATTTCCAGTACATGTCCATCAACTACAATAGGCTCATACAGCTCAGATTATGCTATTTCAGTTTTAAGCTCATAAAATTTTTCATATGCTGGCGATTGGTCTATTAGTGTAACTGGCACTTCTTCAGTAAGGAGCTCATTTAAATCAATGCCACCAGTCCCTAGTGGTATTGCCTCCATCTTCTATTGTTATGGCAACTTCATTGGAAGTTTCTCTAGTAACTTCTTCCTCTACTGCCAAACTTTCTTCTTCCTCTTATTGCTGCTGTGGGAATGGTAGTCTGATGTAATGGTAGAACTCTTCATCTATAGGTTCTTCCAAGTAAACATCATTCACAATTGTTGAAGAGCCTTCTCCTGCAATTCTAAAGATGTCTCCACAGATAGTAATGGCAATTTCTTTATTAGCTTAATCATACTTTAGGTCATTGCCAAGTACTGTGTCATCTTTTAGCTTTTTTGGACCATTGTTGTCTACATATTCAATAGCAATCTTAGTTGTAGCTCCTTTCTCTTCTTGTACTGCTGCTTCTGTGGCAATCTTGCTCACCAAGTTACTTATTAAGATGGGATTATAATCTTCATCTGATGATTCATGATGTAAGATCAACTTCCTCCTCGTTGGGACTGGCTTCTTTGTTTTTATCTTGAAGATTTTATGGAGGGTTTATACTAGAGCTAGGATTGTTTTGGGGGTAGGCTTCGGTATTGTTGAGTCAGGTCGTGGTAGAGGTAGGACAAGTGTTTGGGGAATGGCTATATTGTCTTCATTGGGGTGGTGAGTAGGTGACTCAAACTTTTGTTAAGTAATTGTAAGTTTAATCAGGTTAAACAGGTAATTCACATAAACAATTCCTTTTCAGACAACCTCACATATAATATGTTTGTATATTATATGTGGTTGGGGGACACGACATGTCATATTTTAATATTATACATGTCGGGTCCTTGCATTTACAAATCCATCTTAAGTTTTTGCCTTAAAAGCTTTGTGAATATCTTTAAACTAGTATAGCTTCTTTTCTTTTGTCATGCCTTGCTGAGCTTTTTTCTTAGCTAGATAATAAGTGGAATGTGAGTATAATAGTTGTTTCCATTCCCTTGGGATCCGACCTAATTCTTTCTATGCTACTTCAGTAGGTATGCTTGCAATGAATGTTGGAAGTTGCCAAATTGAAGTTGAAAAGAACCATTTAGTTTTATAAATTTTGAAAACTTCAACCAACCCTAACAAAATACTTCAAGACCATGTATGAAGTGGGGAGTGTGTATGGACTGGTGATGTGCGTGGGGATGGTATGTAGGTGAAAGGTGAAGTTGGCCTAACATCATTGTTATCATCATCAACATGATCTAACTCAGCTAGTATAGGTTAAGAAGAGGGGGATTTGGATTTTCTAGGTGGTCACTCGGGAGTATGAGTAGAACCCGAAAATTTGCTTTATCGGGAATGTTTACCCGATTAAAATGGTGAGTAGACACCGTAATTAACTACACTTCAGTAGCTAGTAGTGGCTCGTATAAAACTGCAAAAACTTCATTTGCAAACCATGGGCTTACGACCCAGAACACTTAGCCCCGAATGGAGGGGTAAATCCATTCAACATATGATTCCTGGAAAATCCATATATATTGTTTGCTCACGTGTTTGTTGCATTACATATACTTGTTTAAATAACTTGTTTGAATATTGTTTGTTCGAGTACTTTATTTATGGAAATAATTCTCACTAAGCAAGGAAGCTTACTCCCTTGTAGATATTTATTGTAATACCCCTACCTTTGGTTAATGCCCTGATGATATTTCTCTTAGGTACTACCTTTTGGACTTAAGAGTTTTTAGATGTAATCAAAGACTAGTTGTAAACTTAGACTTCTAAGTAAATCTCCTATGTAATTGTTATAGATAGACTATGATAGACATTATCTTTTAATAAGGGAATGCCCCTTTAATATTTGTAAGACTCCTATATTTCATATTTAAGGTGCTTATGTTGTGATTTCCATTCTTAACTGCTATTATGAATGTCTCTTAAACAACTTATTTCAAAGTTGGTCCTCTATGATCGTGAAGGTACGCTTTATACCCGATATTGAAGCTTTTGGGATGATTAAGGTTGTTATACTTAAGCTTCAATATTGAGTGTGGTGAACTATCGCGTTTAGAGCACCTTTTGGGGCTTGGCACGTTACTTGCTTCTAATATGATTAGTTTTCTTTGATTTCACCAAAAAACCCCTTCTTATTTTCTTCATCTAATCTTCTAATAGAAATAAGTTTTACCACTCCCTATAGATTCGACCCTACTCACTGCTATATACAAGTCATATAAATTTTGACGGTAAGAATTTAATTTTGATGGATTTGACACCCACCAACTTTCTCAACATTAAAAAGAAAGGTAGGATGAATCATCCTAGGAGTCTTTCTTTTTCTTAATTCTTAGATGATTCCCGATGTCTTTTTGAGAAGAGTTTCGAAATTTGTCACAATTGTGTCTCCAAATTGTGAATAGCAGCAAAATGATTTCTTAATGCAGTGGTGCTTTGCTACTTTGCCTTAGAGGCCTTGATGAACTGAGGAATAAATTCCTCAAAACATACTGATTTTGGATTTAACACAGATGATCATTTACCTTGTTTTTTAAAATTTTGTGGAGGAAAATTGAGATTTTGAAAATTGTTGTTGTTGTACTTGAAATTATGATGGTTCATCCAACCAGGATTGCAAGTATTGTTGAAAGGATCATTTTTTTGGACCATTAAAATTTCCAACAAACTCAACACTCTTAGAAGTCATAACCTCAAAATTTTGTCTAAAACTACCACATACCATATTCACTTAGCCAATACCATTGGTCATACTGTCCACCTTCCTACTCAAGGCTTCTATCTTGGAGGTTAAATTGGTTACCACATTGTTGAACATGAAATTTTCCTTTTCCTTTAATTGGATCCACATTAAGCCCGGCCCACTTAATATGGATACTCGACACAATTAAAGCAAGTTTTGAAAAATTATTTAAAACTATTTAATTTTAAAACTTTGGAGTTGCCACCAACATAAGTTGGAAAAATAATAAAATTATGGTTAACTAGGCAGGTCAACCCTAATTTAAGTTATACTGGTCCACAGGCTTTTTTTTCTTTTAAAATCAATTTAAAAAAAAATATTTAACCAAAGATTCTAGAATTGGGCTATCCTATTACGCCTAAAAGATTACCACTTTACGAGCTTTGAAATGTTAAATGGGTCGTAATTGAAATATCCTCATATATGTATATATTTGTATGAAAATAAAATAATGAAAGTTACCTGAAATATGCTAAAATCCTAAAATATGAAATAATAAAAAAAATTAGTCAAAAAGTTTTAATTCCTATAAAAGAAAATAAGCCAAGTTAGTAAATAATTATTTTAATAGAATAATAATTAAAATATTTACAAACGTAAGTGATATAGCAACAATATGAAAAATGCAAAATAAAATAAAAGGAAAAATAATTTTATATGTTTTAAATGGTTGCCCCATAGGTGCCTACCTATCCACTATACCAAAATCAAACCATCGTAATTCGTTTTTTTTTAATTTTTATAAAACTTTAGTTTGTTGATAGATTTTAAATCTCCAAAATTTGTTAGGTTTATGTCCTTTATCATATTAAATTTTTATGCAAGAAAATTCCTAGGATGCCTAATTCAATTTAAAAAAACTCTAATGCATAATCCTAATTTTGAAAAATTCCAAATTAATGCAACTTTTTATTTATGAAAACCATCTAAGTGATAAAAGGCTTTTTGTGCAATGCAATTGCAACATATCATATGATTTTAGTCAAAACAAATATGAATGTTAATGCACTTTAAAACCAATGTAACGAATCGTATGAATTGTAATAATATTTTATGAATCCCCTCATTGATATTTGTCATTGAGATATTAATAGTCACAAATATGCCACTGCAAACATAATAGATTTAACATATCATCAAAATCAAGATAGGTTAACAATTATAAAATAATTCTGATTAAAACTCATAGTCACATATAGTAATAATATGATATGTAGGAACTAGAAACCATATGCTTCGAGAATTAAATTACGAAGACCTGCAAAAGTATGCCAGAACCAATGACCACATAATAGATATCCATCACACCTTGACACATTAATCATTATGACAAAAATAAAATAATGGGATGCACTATATGTAACTTGATATTAACAGCAGGAACTCTAAAGCCTACGAAACAATATCGAATAGTAATTACTTTAATAACGATCATAGCACTAATCCCAGTATAGACATTTATTGAATCTATTTTTAATAACTACATAATTAAATGCGAGTCAGTAATTGTCTTCTACTTTTCCGTGTTTCTAAATTTTTACTATTCATCATTTAGACCCCCACTTTCTAAACAAAATAATCCTAAGCATTATAACATAAGAATAAGACCAAACTACAACAGAACACATAAAACTCAACCCATGTGATACGGTTATACGGACCAAATCAAAAAGGCAAATTGCCGTAGTCAAAGCCGATGAGAGTGCGTGGTTGGACCTGGTGCGAGAGGCTGGTTGGATTTGGGGCGAGGTGATGGCTGGTGGCGATCTGCCGCGAGGGGGATCTGAAGGTTGTTTGGCTGCCTCGTTGATGATGGAGGTTTGAAGATGGAGAAGATGAAGGATAGGGGCGGTTTGCATTGGACAAGATCTGGAGGTGGTTGCGTGGGCATTGGTTCGGATCTGGGTTTGCGGAGCTCGGATCTGGTGGTTCGTGCGGAGGCTTGGCGGTGATGGTCTAGGTCGGTCTGGTTTGGAAGGTTTTGAGAGGTTGATGGTGGCGTTTATAGCGAGACGAAGATGCTGGTGCGAAGATGGTGTTCTTGCGTTGGTCTGGTTCGAGAAGTCTGGAGGTGTTTTGGATCTGGTTGGCGTGGATCTGGTTGTTCGAAGATGGTGGTTGATGGTGTGTGAGGAAGATGAAGGCAGGTGAAAGGGGATCCGGAGGGTGTTTGGAGATGGGTTTGTGTAGGCTGAGAAGCGCAGTTTCAATGGAGGTGACGAGCTGGAGATGTGTGGATGGAGGTTACTTTGTATCGTTCGCACGAGTTTGGTAATTGATGGTTTAGAGAGAGGAAGGCTAAACAGATATAGAGGCGGATGGAGGACGGATTTCTCCTTTGATAAATTATATGCACCCATCTTTTTTGATCCATGTCAGGAGCTATGGATCACCTTCACGAGATTCAAATCCGATTCTTAAGTAAAGCTAAAGATTTCATTAATTAGATTTGTTCTCATCCAATAAAGTTTGATGAAAATCTTCATTATCCATGCATGGAAATCAATACATTTACACCTGACTTGGATAGACGAGGATCGGATTTGCTCCACCCTCATCAAGATCAAATTACTCACTCCACTACAATGTATCCAAATACGCACACATTATAATATATTAACAATTTTTTTTTTTTTGTGTATTTGACTAAATCAAAAGTTTATTCTAGTTAAATTTCAGTTTAAACCAATCTTTAATTAGTTATAAATTAATGATTAAATGTACTGTGTTTGAAAAAAATTAGTTTTAAATAAAATCCATCCATTTGATCAATAAATTCAAATCTAATCAAATTATATGTGTGTATTAGGACTCTATTTAAGCTCTAAGACCCAAAGGAATATGACTTCCTAGCTCAATTGAACTTCTATTATATTTTTGTCTTTTTAAGTTTTGCAATTTTTTAAAAATTTTGGTGGTTTTCTAAATATTCAATTTTTTGGGTATTTGTTTTGTTTTGTTTTTTGTGTAAACCTGGCATAAATGAATAATAGAGGATGGGCAAAAATGGGGTGTCTACACACATCAAGCTTAAAAAGTCCTCCACTCTCCTCTTTTTTAGCTCTCATAAAAGACCATCGGTAGTTGTTGTTGGCCATGTCCTCAAAAAAGTTCAAACTTTCTTTAGGGGATTTGTTATTCAGGCTCCCTGCTGTTGCTGCATCTATAAGCCGCCAATGCTATAATTCAACCTATTGTAAAAAGTTTGGACCTGTGTTCACTCAGGAAGTCCATGGCAGGGGCATCGTCCTAGTAACTCCTTCCACCTTTCAAAGGATTAATACAAAATTTCAAAGTCTAGTTGGTAAAAGTAAGATATATCTGCTCTAAGTGTAGCTGTTCTAGATGGGGAAAAGTAGTTTCGCATGAACTGCTTAGCCATCTATTGCCAAGATGTTATGGACTATCTAGGCAAGCTATTCAATCGAATTTTGGCATTACTCCTAAAAGAAAACGGAAACAATCTCAATTTAATTATATCATCAGTGTAATATAAAGATAAATAAATTATAAAGAAGGCAAGCGTGTCATTTGATATAAAATAAGAGGGTTTTATGGTCAACCCTAAAGTACATAAAAGAATTATTAAGAAGGGTCAAAATGTCAAAGGATATTAAATGAGAAGGTTTATGGTCAAAGTTTAAATATAATTGTATTATGTTCACATGGTGAAGACTTAATTAAGAATGGATTTTTGTGCTTAAATTGGACATTAACCTAGCATTTTTCCTAAGCAATATACCTCTATAAATAGACCCTTAACGTACGAATTTGTCATACCATTTCCTCAATCAAAACCCTAGATGAATTTGGACACGAGAAAGTCACATGCGAATGATCCTAAGCAATATACCTCCATAAATAAACCCTTAACCTATGAATTTGTCACACCATTTCCTCAGTTAAAACCCTAGATGAATTTAGACACGAGAAAGTCACGTGCGAATGATCGGACGATTTTGGAGTAGGCCTGCATTTAAGTCGCTAGCCTTTAATTCTAAGCTGCCGGCTTAAATACAATAGACGACGGCTTAAACTCTAGCTTGGAGCTTCGAAGGAAAAATTATGTGAATTGGGAATTTGGCCCTATGCGGCCTTTAGGCCGCCGGCGTACAAGTGAGGGCTGACGGCTTAAGTGGCGGCCTTAGATGATTTTGTGCGACCCCTAGAGTTTTAAGTCGCTAGCTTTGTTTCTTACGCGTCTAGCCTATATCCCTTCGAGATTTAACTTTATAAATACGTCCTAAACTCAGTCATAACCCTCATAACCTCTCTTAAACATATAGAAACCCTAACCGACACTCTCCAAGGTAGATTTCATTAGGGAATTGGGTAAGTAACCTCTCCTATTCCTTTAGCTCGTTCTAGAATGTTTTCTTTCTAAGATGATGATGTTGATTGGTTAAGGGAATTGATATTTGGTGGAATATGAAGGAAAACCCTAAGTGTGGAAATTGAGCATTTCAGATCTACAGTCAATTGAAGAAAGAAAGACTCAATTCGAAACTATAATTCATAGATCTTAAGGTGTTAGGAGAATTTGAATCATATATATTATTGAAGATGAATTGTGAATGTATAAACAATGGTGAACATGAAATTTTGGGAATTAGGGTTTCTTTATATCATTGATGTTGATTTGGAGATCTTAGTTCTACAGTCAGGAATGTGTGAGATCCAAGATTCTAGGTAAATATTGAATCCTTTCAATCTTTGTCATGTTAAGAGGTGGAATGTTGTCTAATAGCTGTGCTATTTCCGATTGAGGATTTTAAGGTTTTTAAGGAATTTGGAGAAATTGGCGTTCTAGGGTTTCGTTATTTGGTGATCTTAGAAGACAGGTCTGTGGATCTAATGATATGAATCTTATGTTTTGAGATTGTGGAATGTAGGGTTAGGATTTAAATATGAATTTGAAATTGGATTTTGAATTGATTTATGTTATTTTTCAGGTTTTGGTGAATTAGGGTTTATATCTGTGGTAAAGGATTGGTGATATTGAAGTTGTGGAAAGCGAATCTAGGTACGACCTTCCCATGTTTGATTGTTTTTGCTTGTAGGATTAGTTGTTAAACTGACTTAATTATATTGGACTTTAATTGAATGGAATGTTGGTTGTGAGTGGTTGTGATTAGTATAGAACTCATGATAGAAAGAAACCATGGTGGAGGGTGATACTAACGTGGTAATCTGATGATCTTTATGTGTCATTGTCCCGAGTAGAGTTGCACTTGGAGATGATTCCGATAGACTAGGAGTCGTTTCGGTCTGTATGGCAGAACACAACGATGTGTGGGGAGTACCCAACATTAATATATATGTATATAACTATTTTATATAAAGATTGTGAATCGGGGTCATGAGTTACTCGGGGTTTAGGACTAGTTGTAAATGGTTCTAAACTGTGTTGGTTACTTGGCTAAATTAAAGATAATAAATTGTGGTTGTTGCATTAGTTTTAAGTTGTATGTGATAATGTTTATTACCTGTTCATGTGCATGTATTTGTGGTGTGGCGTACTGGGTGTTTTCGCTCATTCCTTTATTTTTTAGGTATAGGTGAAAATGCTATTGTTTATGATTTATCTGGGTATGGTCTATATGTTGATCATGGGGATAGCGATAGTGGACTTGACTATCTAGCTGGGGACCAGTAGATCTTGAGCATGAGAATTAGGAAAGGGATGTTGAAGATCTTTATGAAGTTCTATTTGAGAATCTTATCAACTAATGAAGACTTTGTAAGACTACATTCCTAAGTTTCTTTTGGTTTGAAAATTTGTAATTTTGGATTTTAATAGTTTGTTTTGTCGAAGAGATTATTTTATGTGATGTTATTAAGTAACCATGTGAGAAAATTGGTAATTATCTTTATTATAATTTGTGGTTTAGAGTTTTAATAGCCTTAGCATGTTCTTAATAAGAGAATGACACGTGGCGAGTTGTAATGCCTTTTATTTAGGGCGTTATAAACAGAGGCACAATTTATTTTGAATGTATCACAAAGCTCCAAAAACTGTTGTAGATAGGTGTTAGGGTCCTTATCCTGTAGTCCATCAAACTACACATACTGTTGAATCATTTGGATCACATTAGGTTTTATCTCGAAATTTTTAGTAGCAACCCTGGGTTTAGTTATATTGGTATTAACCTCATCCAAAGTAGGTCTGTAAAACTTTAGCATAGTCCTGGGTTGTTTTATTCTGACAGGGTTATTCTCTTCTTGTAGCCCCTCTCCACCATTTTCATGATCTGTCATAACAGTCATATTTTCCTAAAATAATCTTTGCTCTTCTCTGGCTATCCTTCCGCTAACTTATCCTATACATTGAGGCTTGTTTGGATATACTTTGTATGTATTTCTTATGATTTATTAAAGAAAAGGACATCTATTTTGTTAAAATTTGTTTTCAGGCTTCACGGGCTTATTTAGAAGATAATATGGTGATTTGAAGCAAATAAAGAAGTTTGGGCCGGATTATGCAAGAAACAAGGCTTTTATTTTCAGCCCTTCCTTCATCACAGCAAGGGTAGAATAAGGAGGGATGAATTGAGAAGAATATAAATACCCATCTTACATTCTTTTTATGTAGCTTTTGAGAAGGCAGTAACCAGTAGCCAAAAAGAGACGTTTTTAGGATTTTAGAGAATATTCCTCAAAACCCTAGACAAAACACGATTTTTCTCTTTAGAGAGAGAAGCTAGAGAGAGAAACATAAGAACTCTTAGGGTTTCTGGTTTGTTGTTAGTTAGGTTGTGAGTTGTGGAATCTTTCCCTGTTGAATTTATAAACACACTTTCAAAATCACAACTCGAAGCTGAAGTTTTCAAAATCTATAAAACTAATTGGTTATCTTCAACTTCGGTTTAGCAAATTCCATCATTCATGGCAAGCGTACCTACTAAAGTAGTATAGAAATAATTTGATCGGATCCCAAGGGAATGGTGGCAACTATTATACCCACATTCCATTTATTATCTAGGCAAGAAAAAAGAAGCTCAACAAAACATAACAAAAGAAAAGAAGTAATGCTAAGTTAGAGATATTCACAAAGCTTTCATGGCAAAAATTAAAGATTGGTTTGTAAAAATGCAAGATAGTAGCCTAAGATTTGCTTTACTAAATCCTTATCATGTGATTTCAAATCTAAACTCTGAGAGAGTTGTTGCTAATGTATTTGTGCTGTTTGATTCACTGAGTTAAACTAAAGCTTCTCTCGAAGTCAGTAGTTTTAGATGTAGACTAGACCACCGGAATCTCTTCTCAGGCTATCAACGGTTTAAAACCCTCATAAAGCTTAAGAATCCGTTGTTTAAAAAAAAATCACCTTAATGCATTTTAAAAACAAGAGACAGAAACCCTCACAAGCCCTCTCTCGAGGTGATTATGAATAACTCCACTAGCAGCTGAAGATCTATCCAAAAGAATGACCTCTCAGCCTATTAAATTGAAATCAAACATGGGTCTAATAGGTACACCACACAAACAGATTCAAGCTACTAGTCACAAATACTTAGTCAATTGACGTGAAAGTGCATTTGATTTCACAGGAATTAGGATTTGGATTTGTAAACCTTAAGCTGTAGGAGATTATTTCTCCATGGATTTAAAATTAAGAACATGCTATGAAGAAATAAAATGAGATTAATCGAAGGGTGTTACAATTTAGAGTAGTCTTGCATAAATTACAAACAATGGATTAAAATGATTTTTACCTAGAAAACTAAAAGATCTCCAACACAAGAAGAAATAAAATTCTTTCGCTTTAGAAATTCTCTCTCTATATTATGTTAGTATGTACACTGTAAACTTTTTCGCATACCTTTGTACGTTTATTTATAGGCTCAGGACACATAAATCATGAATATTTTATTGCTGATGTAGCAGATTCTGTATAACGGAATGCAAATTCTTTATTCATGTGCACGTCTAAATCACTTCTCAAATAGTCGCTCGTTAGGGGGTAAGTCGAGTGCTCGAGGGCTACATTAAGGATAAGGCTTGACTTGAGCGGATAAAACGGTTTTCGTCCATCCTTCCATCGAGGGCCAATATTGAAGTTTTCGAGGGCTCGATTCTCTAATGGTTGGAGGCGCGACATTGATGCAAAGATTTCTACTTTACTTTAGCAACTGTTGCGGGTCAGGTTTAGGGAGCAACATTAAGGCGCGACAGGAGCTTTCTTCAAGTTTGGGCTCAATCTCGTCAAAACAAGTATTAAGGGTCATGTTAAGGGCTAGATTTGAGGTGCGATAAACCAATTTTTGCTTGTTTTGCCTTGCATTTTGGTTTCGATTGATGTTATTTAAGGCGCGATAAATTTGTTCCTTACTTTTACTGTTGATTTTGCTCCAAATCTAGTTAAAAAACACTTTGATTCTTTTTCTTTTGATCTAAGGAGTTGAAAACCAACAGTTTAACATTAAAATCACTAAATTCATAGGAATTTAACTAAAAAGTGATCAAAATAGGCTCAAATTCCTATGAAAAGAATAGAGTAAAATTAACTTATCAAATCCCCCTACACTTGAGCCTTTGCTTGTCCTCAGGCAAACATCAACTCAATCAAGTAAGGCATTTTATAATAAGGAAATAAATCATGAATAGAAAATTTGACTAAACCAGTGAGGCTCAAAATCACCTTAGCACTTAATCATTACAGTAATTGCGCTAAATTTACTTTTGCTAAAATCACCGAGTTTATCTAAGTAGATCAGGTTTTACCCTTATTGTTTAATAAAGAATCTTCAAGCAAAAATTATTTAAAAGATCAATTGGAGTAAGAAGGAAACTCAATCAACTTTTATCCCCTTACATAAATAAGTATGTAGTTCCTTAATCACTTGTCTAAGCAGAATAATCAAAGATAAAGGAATATTCATCATATCATACCATAAATCTTTTTCCTTATGTGTGATTTTTATTTCATTTTTACTTCAAAGCTTCAGAGGGGGAGGTTTTTGTCCACTTCTTTTTGCTTTTCTTCTCTTTTTTTTATGGCTTATTTAAAATTGAAAGAGGGGACAAAAAGTTACTCTTCTGAGGGATTAACTCATGTCCATTTCAACTCTAAGTGCATTTTTTTTTATTTATATTGAGCACAAAGAAAAATTATCAAGTTACGATCATCATTTGTTCTTTTATCAAAGATTACACGGCTCTTAAAATGACTAAATTTGAAAAACATATATATCATTTAAGTTTTTTCAAGGAAGTTGAGTAGCCTTACTAGGGACTTTAAGCTAATTCCAGCTCTAAAATTCTAAATCAAAATAATAAGTAAAACTATTCCATATAGATACATGCAAAGCAATTAAAACAAAGTAAAGATATTTCAATCTCATGATGATTCTGTAAACTACTCTTTTGAGTTCAATGGTGATCAAATTTTCGAAGAATTTTTCGTCAAATTACCATTTCATTAATTTCCTATTATTAAGTGTGAGAAAAATGATCGTTCGCGAATGTTTATTCTATTCTATACGAATATCAAATTCACAATTAATCATCCTATATTGAATCTTGCTAAGTCCCTTTCCCTATACTTAAACTAAACATTATCCTCAATGTTTGAAAAGGGGTCATGAAAAACAAGATAGGGAAACTAAAATAGTTCAAATTAAAGCAAGAATTAGAAGTTATAGAAAAAATTCTCTATTAAGAAGCTCGAGGGGGTGATTCCTGTCGCATGCTATATTGCCCTGTGTAATTTTGTTCTAAAATAGATCATGAACAAACATTAGTAAAAAGATAAAAAAAAAAAAAAAAAACGAAGCTCAATTAGAGCTTTGACCGAATTATGGATAGAAAATTTTAAGAAAAGAAATTTAAATTTATCGAAAGAATCAAAAGAGAAATAAGTTGTCTTCCATTCAGCCCTTGTTTAATGTCTTAAGCTCGATAACCTTTTCTTCCTCAGCTCTTTGAGGCCACACTAGGCTTAATTCTTCTATTATTCTAGGATAATGAAATTTTTCTTTGTATAATTTTAGCCTCTACCCATTAACCTTGAAGATCTCTCCATCTTTACCCTCAATCTCTACAACACCATGAGAGAACACCTTGTGCACCTTGAAGGGTCTTGACCAACTGGATTTAAGCTTTACTGGGAAAAGCTTTAAGTGAGAATTGAATAACAAAACTTTGTCTCTTGCTTGAAACTCGTGTGGGAGCTTGATCTTGGAATCATGCCATTTCTTGACCTTTTACTTGTATATCCTATGGTTTTCATAAGCTTCCAAATGCAGCTCATCCAATTCATTCAACTAAGAAAATCTTTTATTTCTAACAGCCTCAATATCAAAGTTTAGTAGCCTGATAGCCCAATATGCTCTATGTTCTAACTCTATAAGCAAATGGCATGCTTTTCCATACACTATTCTGCATGGAGTTGTACCCAATAGTGTTTTGAAAGCTATTATGTATGCCCAAAGTGCATCATTTAATTTTTTAGCCTAATCTTTCCTGTTAGATGCTACTGTTTTTTCCAAGATTGGCTTGAGTTCTCTATTAGAAACCTCAGCCTGTCCCCTTGTTTGTGGTGATAAGGGGTAGATGCCCTATAGTGTGCTTCATCTTTTAAAAACTTTCTCAATTTGATTATTGCAAAAATGGGTACCCTTATCATTGATTAAAGCACGAGGACATCCAAATCTTGAAAACAATTTTTTCAAAATATTTGTAACTATTCTTGCATCATTAATGGAGCAAGCTTAGGCTTCCACTCATTTTGAAACATAATCAATAGCTACCACAATATATTTGTTTCCAAAGGATGTGGGAAATGGTCCCATGAATTCGATGCTCTAGATGTCAAAAATTTCACATTCTAAAATAATTTTTTGGGGCATTTCATCCCTCTTTGACAGATTCCCTATCTTGTGGCAATTGAACACAATTGGAAACCAAAATTTTTGCATCTTTGAAAATCGAAGGCCAATAAAATCCAGCTTCCAAAACCTTGTATGTTATTCTGTTTGCACCATAATGACCTCCAATTGATCCATTATGGCAATGACTTAAAATTTTTTAGCTTTCTTCATGTGAAATGCATCTCTAAATTACTTGGTCTGAGCTAGTTTGAAAGGGAAACGGATCTTTCCAAAAATAATATTTCAATCAGAAAAAACTTTTTCTTTTTATTATAATCAAGCTCAGTGGGAATCTCCTTATTGACCAAGTAATTGGCTATGTTTGCAAACCAAGGCTCTAACTCGTCTATGGTGAAAGCAAAACATAATTTCTCATCTGGAAAAGTGCCATCAATCGTATCTTTAAAATCACTCACATATGGACTATCAAGCCACGGCAATTGATCAACAACTAAGTTTTCACAACCCTTTTTGTCCTTAATCTCTAAGTCAAAACTCTTGCAACAATAAAATCCATCGAATCAATTTGGGTTTTGCATCAACCTTTAATTTTTGTAAAAACAAGTCCCTAGGACACATTTGTTGGGGATCCTGGTGGATGAGGTTTTGTTTGGTTGTTAATAAGTCAAGCTCTTTGACAGTAAATAAAGCGCTTCATGGGAGGTAACCCATGTCTAATCTTTTTATGTTGTTTTCTTTGTGTTTTTGCTATCTAAAGTCTTTTTCTGATAAAATTGCGAGTATGATGTGTTTGTAAATATTTGTAAAGAGGTGAAAATTTCATTTTTTTAGTGTGGGAAAAATAAAATATTCCATGATTTTATCTTTTAAAGAAAGTGAGGAAAGTTTTCATCGGATTTTTTAAAGCTTTGTGCCGTAATACATGATGAATTTTTTATGAAATCTTCGAGATTTTCTACTACAAGTTGAGTTTTTACTGTTACCATTTTGATTTTCCTGCTGCAAATTTGGTCTAAATTGAATTACATACGATTATTTGAGCTTGGATAGTGTATATGATGAATTTGCAACAGGTTGAGCCTTGGAAAGAAGTAATTGTAGGAGCTTGAGCCTTTAAATAATGGTCCTTGCAGCATAAAGAGCATTGAAGGTCACATCGTGGCTCAATTCTTCAACGTTGAGCCTGAGGATAACCATCGCGCTCGAAATTTCCCTTCAATTTAAGCCTCAATGATAATTTTTCTGTCGCACTTCAAAATACAACAGGGCAGAAGACCAACTCCTCAAAATTTTGGACGTCGAGGGTCAAGTCGTGCCTTGATTCTCCCCTATCTAGCCCTCGATAGATAGCTATAGTACGTTCTAGGAGCTTTTGCATGCCCTCGACCCTGCCCTTGTATTTGGCTGTGCTAGATGTTGAGCCCCATTATCGCCCCTTAATTTCTCACATCGAGCACTCGAGATAGCACTAAAGTGCATGCTGCACTTCCATTCTCGGTCCCGCCTATGCAAATGGGTGGGAATCCCGATCTGTTTTAAATCTCCAGACTCGTTCTGCAAAAATAGGAAAAAAAAAGAAGAAGAAATAAAAAATTCTGGCTTAGCTAAAAGAAAAAACAAAAAAGAAGAATAAATCGCACTTTCTTTCCTATACTTACATGCCAAAATTTTCTCTACTTTTGTTCTTATTCATTTTCATGAACGCACACAAACATCCTGCATATCATTTAAGCTTAATTGTTTGACTTGGATAAGCTAACCTCTTTTTACTTTGTTTTGTTGTGTTTTTGCAAGTTTATGTCTATACCTTGTTGAATTTACAAATAAAAGTTGTTCTTGATTGATGTAAATACAAATTGTCCTATCATATTCTGGTCGAAGCACATTCATGTTGGTATTTCTACACAAATCGGGGAAGTTCTCAGTGTCCTTTGTTTTACATTCTTTCTATGTTCTTTTTCTTACTTATGCTTGATTGGATACACATTAAGGACAAAATATGCTAGAGTCTATTACAATAAATTTTTCTATGAAGTCTACATCTAAGCTAATGTTAAACTTAATCTAAAATTCCTTAACCAAAAAGGGAAATAACTGGGTGCAAGGTCCTCGTGGCTTCAATAAAAAAAGTTAAACTGCAAAAGATATCTATAGAGGTATAAGCTAACAGGCTTAGTGAGAATTATTTCCATAAGTAAATACTTGAGTAGCAAAATTGAAACAAGTTATTTAAGCATTCAAGTGAAATGCAACATACACGTGAGCAAGCAAGGCATCTAGTTTTCCAGGAACCATATGTTGAATGGATTTACGCCCTCCATTCGAGGTTTAATGGTAATAAGTAATCTCAAACCAAGTCATCTTACTTAATTCATGCTTTCGATTATTACCGCCAAGCATATTAAGTCTACTTGTGTCGAGCCATGCTTTCGAATTACCGTCAAACATTGTTTTAATTCCTTGTTGCCAAGCATTGCTTTCGACTGTGTTACTATCCTTTCACCGAAAGATAATAACCCCATGCAATGTGACTCACTACGTGGTATGCATGAATCAATTTATTTAAGATATCATAGCATCATTATTGTCAATTTTAAAGTGATCATAGAATTTCAGACATATCAAGTTCTATATTAAGACAAGCAATCCTTTAAAATCAATTCCCACCTCGATATTTTTATTGTTCTTTCATATAACTTTACATACATAACATTTTGTTTTTCCTTAATTCTAATGCATCTATACTACAAGCACTATCAAGTACACAGTTTAAGGAAATAAACTCACGTTGCCATGGCGATACTTCTTCTAAATGGAAGAGTCAATCGAACAATCCACTTAGTCAAAATAGTCATCGGAATATGGATATTCTTCCTCGGGATCACCTAGTCAAGAAAAATACCCGTAATGAGATTTCTTGATAACCCTCTTGAAATTTGACAAAACTATGTCACAAGAATGACAAAATTCGTGTAGAAGACAATTCCAACTTAAAATGGCCATAACTTCGTCATTTTAACTTGGAATTACACATATAATATACTGATTTCTACCTACTCAAACAATTCTATCCATTTCTAAAACTATTTTCATCAAACTAGGTCATTTGAGCTCCAAAATAGTGGTGATCAGATTCACCACAAAATTTCCCATCCTAAAGGCATTTGTTTCAATCATCAAATCATCCAAAAATTGCTTTGATAAATACTTAGTTATTTATATAGTTGGAAAATTCCTTTTTATAGATTTATAGCTCATATTTCATACATGTTCAAGTGTTCGTTGTCTAAACAAAATTCTTTAGTAAAAAAAAAGAAAACAATGTTAGTTAGAAGTTTGGAAAATCATAATTTACAAGAAATCTTTTTGTAAATTCTTTGAAAATGAATCTTTTGATTCTTTTGTTTTTAAAGAGTATTTTATGTTTATCTTACTATTTTCCTTAGTGGCTTTTTCATAAAAATGAATTTCTCTATTTCTTTCTCTTTTTTTTTTTGGAAACTTCTAACACCAGTGTCACTTTTCCTATTAGTTTCCTATGTCTTTTCTTTGACTATTATTCTGATCTTTTTAAATATTTCCTTTATATTATGTTTTTGAGGAAAACATTTTTTTGTAACAAAGAATCATCTTCTTTAATTTTAGAAAACAACTCTATTACTACTACAATTATGGTTTTAGAAAAAGCCTTTTAAATAGTTGGTATTTCCAAAATTATAGTGAGTTCTTCCTAAGGCTTAGAAAACAAAATGGATTCCTTTTATTAATTTAAAAACTCTAAATGAAATTTAGAACTCTTCTTTGGTGACAAAAATCTCTTTTGCAAAAAGTATAGTTTAAACTTTGTAGTTTAAACAACAACCTTTATTTTGCATGAATATGAGAATAATGACAAGCAAAATTATAGCAACAAAATAATAAGCAAGTTAATATAAGTCAGGTATTGAGAGTCTTAGCTTTGAATCAAGGCTTTTGGACTAAGAAATGGACTAGTCCTAAAAAAAAAAAAAGAAAATTGTTTTGACTTGATGATGACAAGTCCAAGACTAAGAAGACTAGTCTTAAAATAGCATGATATAAGTAAATTAATTACAAAGCATGAAAATAAATAAATAACAAGTGAGCTTACATGCTCTAAAGAATATATATAGATACATAAATATATTTAATTAAATATAAATAAGAAGTTAGCATAATAACAACAATAATATGAGCAAAGTATAATAACAACATAAAAATATAGAAATGGATATTAATTAACAAGAACAACACATGAACATAGTATAGCTTCCATAACAATAAGTTTATGAAACTTATACCATGATCATGTAAAGTTACATGACATTATAGAAGTAATATAAACAAGGCTTATTATCTAAAAGATAATTTTAGTGAAGAAAAGTGGTGGTCTTGGTAAGAACTTGAGAGGATTTTGGGCATATGTAGAAAGAGTTTTGAGAGGAAAATTTTAGAGAGTTTTGGTAGTAAATTTGTGAGTGGATGAAGTATGAAATAAATGAAAAGAGGGGGAGGGGAAGGAAAGGGATATTTATTTACCTTACCAAAATTCTCTCAAATTCGCTCTACAAATCCTCTCTCCTAAAATTCTTTTTCACTTTTCTTTACTACCCATTTCTTACATACTTTCTACATACATATACTATTCAAAACCTCTCTTACACTACCACTATCATATTCCCACTTTAGATAAATATTCTTACCTATATCTTTCTACAATTTATTTTCCATGTCATGTAACATAGCATGACTATGGTGTTGCTTCACGAAAACTCATATGAGTTGTAGAAGCAACAACGTGTTCATATTTTGTTCTTGCACATACCAAAAATTCTGAATTTTATTATCTTGTTATTGTTACGATGTTATGTTATTATTATTGTTATTATGCTTCAAACTTAACTTTGTATATATATTATTATCTATATGTATATTTGTATATTTCTTAGAGTCTAAATGCTCACTAACTCACTAATAAGGTTATTATTATTATTGCTTTTCATTTTCTTTTTTTTTACTAATCTATTATTAGTCCCAGGATGCCTTCATGAAGCTAAGGCTCCCAATACTTGATCGAGATATCTTGATGAAGCTGAGGTTCCAATACTTGACCTTATTATCTTACTTATTATTTTGCTTCTTGTATCTTTCTTATATTTTCATCTTTTTCATACTACATACTCATGTACATGTATCATTATAATGTTATTGTGTCAACAAAATAAAGAGAAATTTTCTTTAATAAAGAAAAAAATGAAACTAAACTCTTTTAATATATAACTTGTATCTAAATCAAGACTTTATTATCAAACACATAGGAAAATTATTTTACAACTTCTTTTCAAATCCATCAAGATTTTTCTTAAATAACAAATAAAAGATGATGTTATCAAGAAATTAACTAACAAAGCTAAGCTTTTCTTTTTGAAATAAGTCACATGAAGTTTATTAAAACTAGTGTTAATAGTTCTTCGATAAGCAAATTTTTCTTAAAAAGCTTACTTATAGTATTTTTACCAACTCCATAATAAAAACTAAAAACTAGACTAGTTTTCAAAGTTAAGATGAAATCAACTCACTAATTTATAAACCCACTTAGAAAGATGAAGATTGTCAAGCTTCTAAATTATAAACCCATTTTCAAAGAGATAAAAATAATATAAACATAATAAGCTCAAAAACAATGGATATTACCAACAACTTAAGAAGATGATTTCGTTCCAAGTAAAAATCGGTAAAGAGATTAAAAGACCAAGTTTTAGAAATAAAATTATTTTTAAAGAAGTTAGGAAATAAAAATATAAGAGGAAAAACACTTATTTATCAAAATCATTTTTAAAGGAAAATATATACAACTCAAAATCATTATAGGTTATCAAATATCAACAACTTAATAAAAACTTTGGAAACTTCATTTTTACCACTAGAAGCAAAATTTGTAGAAGATTAAAGTTAAGAGAAATTTATTTGTTTTGGAAAAAAAATTGGAAAAACAAAATAAGAATATACTTATTTACAATAACATAAAAAATTATAAAGTTCCTCTAAAACACTTTTTTTTTTTGACATACTCTAAAACACTTAAAAAAAAGAAATTGTTAAGATTCAAGTTTTAACACATTAAGATAAATTGTTTTATGAAAAATTATCGTTGAGACAACACCATTAGAATTTTTGCATACAATGAGTATATATATTATATATATATATATGGGCGAAATTCTCCTAATGATTTACATTTCATATTAGACAACAATTCTAAGGATCTGTCTCTAAAGTGAGATGGATCACCAATAAAATGTTGGCTAATAGAATATATGAGAGTATTAACCATATGGGGAATTAGCCTCATATGTTTCTAAAATTGGAACAAATCTTTGCACCAACATCAGACTTCAAAAACAATTGAAGAATGAACAAAGAATGAAACACAAAAGTCTTGGTGACTTCTGTGCCCAATATGATCCCTCTTTTGAAAATAAAAATTCAAAAAACAAATGTACTGAATGTTTTCCTCATAAAAAATCTAAAAGAAATTTCAAAAAGAAGAAATTCTTTAAGAAAAATAAATATGAGAAAAATCAACAGAACAACAAACCTTCCAAAAAGAAAGAAAAACAATTTTGGAAAAAACTTAAATGTTTCAAATGTGGAAAAATTGGGCATACTGCAAAATTCTGCAAAATAAACAATAAAATCAATGAATTAAACCTTAATGAAGAAACAATGGAACACCTTTTGCAAATCTTTGCTGAAAATGATTATTCCACTGATTCTGATTCTATTCCCTCTTCTGACAATGAAGGAATTCAAGCCAATGACATTGAATCCACTTCTTCAGAAGAAATATATGTTCTAACCAAAGAAGAAGAAGATATTCTTCTAAAGTTAGACCAAATACCAAATTCCGAAAAACAAGAATACATTAAGAAAATAGAAAAGCAGAGTATGAATCATATCATACCAAAGCTCCCCTATAGTCTTAATGAAATTCTTGAAAAAAGAAAACCAAACCAGAAAAAACCAATCTCTGTCAATGATCTTCATTCTGAGATAAAAATTCAGAAAGAAGAAATCAAAGCTTTAAAACTCATGCAAATGAATTTGCAACAAGAATTTTAAAGGTTCTTAAGAAGTCTTAATTATGTCGCGGATTTTTTCCCTAATTTAAGTATTATCTGCAAACCATTGCATGATAGACTTAAGAAAAATCCTCCTCCTTGGTCTGATAAACATACCAATGTTGTCAGACTTATCAAAACCAAAATCAAAGAAATACCTTGCCTCAATATTGCTGACCCATCTTTACAAAAAATTGTAGAGACTGATGCGTCCGATATTGGTTATGGTGGTATTCTCAAACAAGTCAATAATGGAAAAGAATGTATAGTTCAATTTGTCTCCAAACACTGGAATGAATGTCAAATGAACTACTCCACTATCAAAAAAGAAATTCTAGCCATTGTTTTAACAATTTCAAAATTTCAAGGAGATTTGTTAAACCAAAAATTTCTTTTAAAAGTTGATTGTAAGTCAGCAAAAAATGTTTTACAAAATGATGTTCAAAATTTGGCTTCTAAACAGATTTTTGCCAGATGGCAATCAATTCTATCCTGTTTTGATTTCGATATTGAACACATCAATGGAAAAACCAATACACTACCTGACTTCCTCACCCGTGAATTTCTGCAGGGAGATGCCTCCCAAGAAAGACAAAGGAAAGGGGAAAGCAGACCCCCAAAAAAAGAAAGGTCTTACAGACATTAAAACATGGCTTAATGTAGCCAAACCCTTCATAATAAATGAACCATCCTCTCAGGAGGTTCAACCCTCAAAAAATGAACCATCTCAAATGGTTCAATCCCCTTCTCAAAAATCTTCCCAATCAACGGAAGATTTATCCCAATTTCTTACCCCTGAATTGTTCAAGGCACTGGCCATGGCCCTTAGCCAAGCAAACACTAATCCCATAATGGCCCTGAGGCAAAAAATACACCTAATCCTTCAATGGCCCTAGTGGCAAAATGTACAGAAGAGGAAGAGAAACCTCTTAAAAAATCTCATACAGTGGTAAACCCACAAGAAAGTGTGGTTCTTTCTCGAAAGAAATCTCACCAAAATTTTCAAATAACTGAGGTGGCTTCTTCCTCAAAGAAAGAAATTGCCCCTCGCAAAAATTTTCAAAAATCAGCATTTTTCATAAAAGCCATTTCCAAATATACCCTCATAGCAGAAAAAGATGTATTTGAAAAGGACCCTTATGAATATGCTAATAAAATGTTTTCAAATAAATTCCATTTTATTCCAAATGACATTTTCAAAACTTTGGAATTCTATGAGAAAATCTTAACTGAAACTCAATCAGTTTCCTTTAAGCATTTTCAACAAAATGGAATAACCCTCTATTCAACCGCTAGAATTCGCAAGGTTTATAACTTTAGCGAATGGACTAGCACATTTGGAAAACAACCCTTTGAACCCATCAACTTTAATATCCCAATCACCAATGCTCAACCTAACCACCGCATGCAATATAATTATTATGATTATAAGCAGGCTTGGTGGAATGCTTTCTTTCGTTCAAATGCTACACGGACTCATACATGGCTCATCTTCTTTGACAAATGTTCTTCTAGAAACCTCCCCTACTGGTTTGCAAGCTGGTGGGATGAATTTGGAGCCGTGAATGAAATCCTTCACCTAGATGCACGGAAAGGATTCGATACCTTTCTAAAAAACTACTCCTTAAAACCTCATGAAAAGTTTTTTAAAAAAGAAATGATGTTTTTCTTACATATTAGCGTTTCATGGGTAATGAGCTGGTTCTATGAATATAGAACCGATAATGCAGCAACTATCCTCACCAGAAGATACAAAGTCAAATGGTGGGATAACTACAGAATTTGGGATAAACTTGAAGAGACTGCTATTAACCAATGGATTAATAGCCATTCAAGCAGCACCTTAACAATATCAACACCTGAACAGTATAGTCCCTTCTTTCATGACAAGGGATTTATAATGTCAACCATGTCACAGGCTAAAACACCAGAACAAATGAAGCAACTTCTGGAGATGGCCTTGGCAACTCTCAATGAAACCCCTGCTGGATCAGCCAATGATGAGGAATCAAGCATCAGTGGAGACTCCAATGAAGACGATTGTTATGGTGTCAATTTAGCAGAACCATAACAAAAGTTCACCAATGTAATAGTGTAGGACTTAAATGTATAAAAATACGTAGCCTGTTACGTATGAATATAAGTCATGCACTGTAAATAATTGTACACCTACAATGTATCACAAAGGATACTGTCTTTTTACTCTCGGTAAAAAATAACCGAAAGTAAAACAGTAAAACCTTGGATTCCCCTGACTTTTACTGTTCACACAGTAAGAGCACATGACTATTCACTGTTTTAAACAGTGAACTGTCTGCCATTATGAGTACTGTTCACTACAGTACAACCCTTCTTTTCCTGCCTATATAAACAGCATTTTCTCATATGCTGAGCACCAGTTAACACACCTCCAATCAGAGAACACTCTCCCAACAATCTGCGAAATACCCTCAACACTCTCTCATTCACTCCCTTTTACTCTCTCTCTCATTCACTCTTACTCTCTCTCATTCACTCCCTCATACATTCTCTCAACCACTCCCTCAACTCACTCAAGCACTCTCCCATTCCTTTCATACATTTTCCCTCTCTTAATTCTTACACTATCTCCTCCATTATCACTGGTCCCTTAAGATCTACGGCACACACTCACTCGTATGCTTCTGTCTTGAGGTATATGTTCCCTACCTTCATTATATGTAATATATTTGCCATCCAATAAAGAAATTATTTATGCTCTTGCTTTCTTTACTGTATATTTTAGAGACCCAAATGACCTTTTATGAAGAAAATAACCTTAGAAATAGATAGATCTTTTCGAGTAGGTGGAAAATGGTATATTATAAAATTCCAAGTTAAAATGAGCAAGTTATGACCATTTTAAGTTGGAATTTCACGTTATATGAATTTTGACGAACTTAGTGAAATAGAGTTGCAAGTTTAAGTAGAACTTCCAAGAAATACTCATTTAAGGTATTTCTTTTGTATAGGTGATGTGGAGCCCAAGCTACCTTACCCGGAGGATTACTTTGAGTAAGAAGCTTCTGCTACTATGACCAAGTGAGTTTAAATTCTCGCATTTTTGTACTTATATTTTTGCTTGTAGTTTAGTGACACTAGACTTTAAGCAAAGATAAAAATGTGACAACGCATATGTTTTACTCATATGCTTGAAATTATGTTAAGTATATCGAAGCGGGAATTGTAAGTTAATCATTGTATGATTTAGTATAGGAATGATTTTTCTGCAAATTCTATGATCACTTATAAAATATCTAATATTATGCCACGATTACTTAAATAAAATGATTCATGCATGACACGTAGTGAGTCGCATTGCATTCATTACTATACCCTTAGTGGGACAAGGGCAGAGTAATGAGGTCGAGGAACCCGAAATATACTCTATGGCTTTGATTGCTCGTAATTAAATGGTGAGTGGACACCCGAATTAACTACAATTTAGCGGTTAGTAGGAATCCGTATGAAAACTACAAAAACATCTTTTGTGAACTATGACCTTGTTGCTTGGAACACCTAACCTCCGAATGGAGGGGTAAATCCATTCAAACATATGATTCCTAGAAAATCGTATGTATTGTTTGCTCACGTAATTAATTACATCTCATATGCTTGTTAAATAACTTGATTGAATATTGATTGATAAGTACTTTACTTGTGGAATTAATTCTCACTAAGCAAGAAGATTACCCCCTTATAGATACCTTTCGTAGCACCCCTATTTATGGTTGAAACCCCGGGGTTATTTCTCTTATGTACCACCTTTTTAGCCTAAAGAGTTTTTGGAAGAAGTCAAAGACTAGGTGTAGACTTAGACTTTTAAGTAAATCTCTATATAATTATTTTGAATAGACTTTGATAGACTATATCATTTGAAAGGGGAATGCCCCTTTAACTTTTTGTAAGACCTTTATATTTCCATAATTTAGATAATATGTTATGATTTCCATTCTTAAACTGCTATATGAATATCTTCTTAAACAACTTGTTTCAAAGTTGGTCCTTTATGATCGTGAGTGTACGCCTTACACCCAACATCGAAGCTTATGGGATGACTAAGGTTGTCATACTTAAGCTTTAATATTGAGTGTGGCAGATGGTTGCATTTAAGGTACCCTTTAGGGCGTAATAGCCGTCCTCAACACTGCTTGTAGAGCCTTGTTTTGAAACCCTACACTGCCATGAACGCCATCAGCTTGGAAAATGTAACTTCCAGCGTACATTCTATAACTGCAAAAATAATCTGAAGCAATTCAAATTCCACACGCCTTTGTTTATAAAATGAGGATGGTTCCTTTATTCTTATATGATCAGATATATATAGAATACATTAGGGTTCAATTCTACAATAGATCTATTGAAGAGAGAGTTGTTTCAAGATTAAATTATAGTGATTGAGAAACTTTGTATACGCTTTGAAAGGATTGATTTTGCATTTGAATCTTTTGTTATTTGAATTAATGACATCTGATCTTATTTTTATATGCAATTCATTTGTTTGATCTTATTGTTTATCATGATATCATTTGCAAAATCTGATTTGATTTGTGAATTTAGATTAATCATGTGCTAAATTTTCTTGTGGGAATTGATGAAGCCCTCATGCTAATATGATAATTGAGATTGTGTTATGTGATAGTTAGAATTGTGGAATATTCATATTGAATGCCTATTAGAAATCTTGTTTCTTAATAGAATTAGGGTTTATAAGAATCATAATAACTCGGAAGGGAAATTAGGTTTCACAAGGAATTCATGAATTAAAGTTAAAGAATAATTGCGGAAGTAATGAGACTTAATCTGATTTAAAAATTATCATAGGGATTCATGCAATGTTTTAGGTTAATTTCTCACTAAGAGATTGGGGGAAGTTGATTTAGGGCATTAGACAATTATAGAATTGGAAGATTCATAATTGTGAATTTGATTCCACTAATAATTTAATTAGCGGGAGCTATTAGGTTATTTTGTGTTTGAAAAGATATTAAAACTTCAAATCTTGTTTTAGATCTTTGACAATTTCATATGAATATCCATAAGTTTAATTGTCAATATAACATGATTGCCGTTTGATTAGCAAGATTAGGGTAGATTCTGTTTTCCCACACTCAATTATTATATATCTTTCAAAAACACTCTCTCTGATTTCAGTTATAATTAGAATTTAGATAATTTAGTTGGTGAAAAGAAATTTCTGTTCAAAATCGATTGCTTAAATATTAGTAGAGCTAATATCAGTTTAGTAGTTAATTGATCCTTGTGGGAACGATACTTGGCTCATTTCTGTATTACTTAATTTGATCTAGTATACTTGCTGGTAGTATTCGCACTTATTTTATATATATTCATTTTCAGCGAATCAAATGCAACTCTTCTATCTTACCAACATTCTGCAACAGCTCAAGTTAAAGGTATAACTTGAGCCTTTGTCTATTGACCCTAAAAACTTCACCATCAGAATTTTCAACTTCCATAGCTTAATGGGGGGAAACTTTCTTGACCTTGAATGGCTTAACCACATGGATTTTAATTTTCCTGGGAAAAGCTTCAATCAAGAATTGAACAATAATACCCTATCTCCTTCTTTAAACTCATGTGGGAGCTTAATATTTGCATCGTGCCACTTCTTTGCCTTTTCTTTGTTTAATCTATTATTCTCATAAGCTTCCAATCGTAGCTCATCCAGTTCATTAAGTTGAGAAAGCCTATGTCTGCCAGCAGCTGTAAGATCTTGATTTAAGATCTTGATAGCCCAATATACCCTATGCTCTTGCTCTACTGGTAAATGACAAGCTTTTCCATAAACCATTATGTACGGAGTTGATCCCGAAGGTGTTTTGAAAGCAGTTCTATAAACCCATAGTGCATCATCTAGCCTTTTTGCCTAATCTAATCTATTAGATGCAATTGTCTTTTCCAAGATTCGCTTGAGTTCTCTATTAAAGACCTTAGCCTGCTTGCTTGTTTGAGGATGGTAAGGGGTAGATACCCTATGATGCACTCCATATCATTTTAAAAATTTTTCTATCTATACATTGCAAATGTGGGTACCCCTATCATTGGCTAAAGCGCATAGGCACCCAAATCTTGAAAACAATTTTTTTTAGAAAACCTGTGACAATTTTAGGCATCGTTAGTAGGAGAAGCTCGAGCTTCTACCCATTTGGACACATAATAAACAGCTACCAGAATATATTTGTTACCAAAAGATGAGGAAAATGGTCTCATAACGTCTATGCCTAAAACATCAAAGATTTCACAATCTAAAATATACTTTTAAGGCATTTCATCCCTTTTTGCAATATTCCCCATCTTTTGACAACTGTCACAATTTGAAACCAGAAGTTTTGCATCTTTAAAGATTGAGGGCCAGCAGAACCCTGCTTCTAAAACTTTGTAGGCTGTTCTGTTTGCACCACAATGACCCCTTATTGGTCCGTTATGGCAATGATATAAGATCTTTTGGCCTTCTTTGTGTGAAACGCATCTCCGAATTACTTAGTTTGACCAAATTCAAAATAGATATGGATCTTTCCCAAAAAAAATATTTTAAATCATAAAGGAATTTTTTCTTTTGATTGTAATTAAACTCAGTAGGAAGCTCTTTATTGACGAAGTAATTGGTTATGTCAGCAAACCAAGGCTGAAATTCATCTATGGTGCAACTAGAACACAACTTCTCATATGGAAAAATATCATCAATTTCTTCTTTAAATTCATCTAAACATGGGTTATCAAGTTTGGATAGGTAATTAGCGGCTAAATTTTCACACCCTTTTTTGTCCCTTATCTCTAAGACAAATTCTTGCAGCAAAAGAACCCATTGGATCAACCGTCGTTTTGCTTAAGTTTTCGCAAATAAATATTTCAAAGCGGAATGATCGGTACAAACAATAACTTTAGAGAGGATTAGATACGACCTAAATTTCTCGAATGCAAAGACGACTGCTAACAATTCTTTCTCAGTTGTCATTTAATTTGCTTGAGTTGTTGTTAGCGTCTTGCTAACATAATAGATAGTCTGGAAATGGCGATTCCTTCTTTAGCCCAAAACTGCTCCTATAACTGAATCACTTGCATCACACATAAGCTCAAATGGGAGATTCTAATCTGGTGCAAGCATTATTGAAGCTTGTGTGAGTTCAGATTTTAATGCGTTGAAGGCACCCATGCATTCTTCATTACAATCAAACGAGGCATCCTTCTCTAGGAGTTTTGTTAATGGGCAAGAGAGTTTTGAAAAATCCTGAATAAACCTCCTTTAGAATCTAACATGGTTGAAAAAACCTTTATTCCTTTAACTATTGTGGGTGAAGGGAGTTTAGCAATGACATCAGCTTTCGCTGCATCCAGCTCTATCCCCTTTTTGGAGATCTTATGCCCAAGAACTATCTCTTCTTGGACCATGAAATGACACTTCTCCCAATTCAAAACTAAATTTGTGTCTGCACATTTTTGCAAAACTTTACCAAGATTTTGGAGGTAATTCTCAAATGAATCCCTAAAGATAGAGAAATCATCCATAAAGTCTTTCATAATTTCCTTAATATATTACTTAAAAATAGCCATCGTGCATCTTTAGATAGTTGTTGGTGCGTTACATAATCCAAAGGGCATCCTTTTATAGGCAAATGTTCCATATGGGCATGTGAAAGTTGTCTTTTCCTAGTTCTCAGGTGATATGGGAATCTGGAAGTATCTAGACATCTAGTTTGTGTGAGATCCTTGGTATTTACAATTAAATTGAAACTGTTTTGAGGAAACAAAGTTGAAGTTTTCAAAATTTATAAAACTAATATGTTCTATTCAACTTTGATAAGCAATTACCAACACTTTGGCAAGCGCACCTACCGAAGAGCATAGAAAACATTAGGTCGGTCCAAGGGAAATGGTGACAACTATCTTACTCACTCATCTTCCACTATCTAGCCAAAGAAAATTTAGAAGATCATGATGAAAAACAAAGAAGTTATGCTAGGTTAGACTCTTCACAAGAAATTTTTAGGGTAAAATAAAAGATCTGTTTATAACTATGCAAGAGAAAACTTCAAGATTGCTTCACCAACTCCCTATCATTTGATTTCGATTCAAACTTAAATTGAGTGTTTGCTAGTGTATTTGCACTATTAGATTCACGAGTGTAAACTACATCCTCTCTCAAGCTCAATAATTCTAGAATTAAAGCCATGCTGTTACTCTCTCGAGCTAAGTATCAATGGCTTTAAATCCGCATAAAGTTCAAGAATCGGTTGTTTGAAAACCCAATTTGTTGTTTAAAAATAAGTGATGGAAAGTTTCATGATTACTCTCTCGGGCTCACTATGATCAACTTCACCAATAGGTTTAGATCTTATTCATTAAAATCTCCTCTTGGTCTCATTTAACAAATATTAGGTGTGAATCTAATAAGATACACCACCTAATTAGACTCACTCGTTAAACTCAAGCTATTGAATACAAATACCCATGCAATAAACATAAACGTCCAATTGAAATCATATGAATTGGAATTTAGATCCACAAACCCTAAGTTAAGGAGATTACTCCTCCATGAGCTCATGCATTATGATAAATAATACTAGAGAAATAAACTCAATCAAATAATAAATTCAATTAAGTGCAATGTTCTCATAGGGAATTACAAACACAAGTTTAAAGCAATTTACCTAGAAAATTTGAGAGAACCCAGCAAGAAGAAATTGATTCTTTCACTGAGAGCTCTTTGTCCTAAAACTAGGTTAAAAACTATACATAAGATTACATACTTTCCAATGCACTTCTCGTGCTTATTTATAATCTTATTCTCGAAGGAAATTGTTCAGATTCTAATTTTCCTACGTTGAAGATCTTGTTAACGGTTTGCCTTCTTATTCTTACGCGTATGTACAAACCAAAGAAACACGCGTTTCATTTTATGTCGCGGGGTGATGGTCGAGCTCTGTCCAGGACTCGACTTTATTCATCGGGACCCATCTTCTCTGTGACAATCTTCTGTCTAAAATCATTGCCACAGGGTGAAATAGTGCTCTTGTTGAGGGTTCGGTGTCAGGGCTTGACTTTATTTCAGCTTCAAAACTTCCAAGACTATGATGTACATTGTCACAGGGTGAGTTTTAGCCTCGACATCAAGGTGGGACTTTACATTTTTTGCCTCAACCTGATCTTTTCTTCATAATTTTAGCCTTCGAAGGTTTTGTTTTGCCCACGATAGAAGTCTGATCTTCCTGCAGCTGTTGTTTTGCCCAAAATTTGATCCGAAACTTCTTTGTTTTTTCACTTCTTCATCTTAAGAGCTGAAAAACAATAATTAAGCATTAAAAGCACATTTTTGCATTAATCTCATAACTTATGCATGTAAATTAGCCTTTAATCTTACTGTTTAATTAAGAAACCTAAAGCAAAATAGAGTCAGAGAAACTCAACTAACTTTTATCCCCTTTAACATATGAGTATGTAGTTCTTTTGATCATCTCTCTAAGCATCCTAATCAAAAGTAAAGACACATACATCAAATCATCCCCTGACTCTTCTTCCTTACTTGTACTTCACTTATATTTTGATTATTTACTTTATTTATGTATTACAACTTCAAAGGGATAGATTTTTGCTTGCATCTTTACATTTTTCCTTTCGACAGGTTTTGGCCTGCTTCTTTATGTTGTTATATATATATATTATATATATATATTCATGGCTTCATAAGATTGACAGAGGGGACATAAATTGCTCTTCTAAGGGACCAGCTCCCATCCATATCAACTTTAGGCGCATGGTTGTTTAAATTTTTTTTACAACTAAAGCATAAGGAAGAGTTATCAAGTTACGAGTATCTTTTGAAACTTCACTAGAGATTAAAAAGACTCTAAAATGACCAGAATTGAAAAACATATAGACTATTTAAGCTTTTAACAAGTTGGTTGAGTAGCCTTACTAGGGATATTAAGCTAATTTTAGCTCTAAATTTCTAAACTAAATAACAAGTAAAACTACTCCACGTGGATAATGCATATAGATTTAAGCATAGTAAAATCAATTCATTCTCAAGGCAATTTCATTCATTTCATTCCGATTGCAATAATTTGTGATTTTTGAAAAAAATTAGGCAAAATTTTCCATTTCATTATTTCCTTATAATGGGAAAGAAAATGACCAATTCAAAACACACTATATTATTTCATACTTCTAAATTCAACCCTTCATCTTGCTAAAACCCTTCCCCATACTTAAACTAAACGTTGTCCTCAATGTTTTAAGCATGCATTAGAATAGAGGGAAATTAAATAGCAACCAAAGCAAAGAAAATTGAAAATTGAAAACGAGAAGGTTATAAATTTCTCTGATTGTTGTTGCAGGTTGAAAGACCTTGTTGAGCACATCTGTTCAAATTGAGAAATTATTTTGGAGCATCTCCAAGTTAGTATTGTATGCTTTTTGAAAATTCATTCCTTCTGCCTCTCCTTAGCCTGGGCTCCCTTGGTTGATCTCGACCTCTTCCTCTATTACTAGTTTTTCCTTCTCCATCTTGACCCCTTTGTTGTTGTTTGTTTAAGCTGGTGCCTTGGATGTTCCAGCTTCATTCTGTTTTTTGCAGTAGCTCTAACTCTTCATCAAATTGTTTTTGGAGCTCTTGCGCCATCTTAAAATCAGATTCTTCTTGTTGTGTTCTGCCTTTATATGGACTTTTCTCAGGACTACTATCTAATAATGAATCATCAAAATCATCATCATATAATTAAGCTTCATTAGGCACTGGTTGTGATAGTTTACTGGAGATGCCTTCATAATGTCTTGCTGCATTTCTTTCCTCATGACTTGACATTTTCTGAGTAAGTATGAAGTTGGCTCTTTGCTTCTTCCTTAATCGGTCTTTTTCTCTGATCCTTTTTAGATAATCATCTGCTTCCTTCAAGGATCTCTCTTTCATTTGCCTTAACATTTCATCTAATGTTGCCATAAAGACTGCTGCTTCTTTTCTCATTCGTTCGACCTCTACATCAGCCCAGTAGGGTTCTTCTGGAGTAGTAGGTGGATTATTAGAATGTTTTGTATGTGGCACCTCCTCCTTAACAATTTATAAGGGATCATCATGGTTTGCCCTTAAGGTTGCTTCCTCTCTTTCTTCAGGCTTCCCATGTACTGAGGATTGCGTCTGTTGAGAACGTTTCTTCTTCTTTACACATCTTTTTCTTCTTCCCTTTGCGATAATAGAAGGGGGAGGAGACACAGGTCTATTTTCTTCTTGCTATGGGCTGACTTGTGATTGTACCACAACCACTTCTTCACTTGCTTTCCTCTCCATTTCTCTTTCTACCACCACTCTTTCATAAACCACTTATATATTTTCCTCATCAGGGATTATTTCCTCTTCAATCTCTTCCTCCTCTTTTTCCTCTCTTCTTCTTTCCTCTTTCTCCAACTCTTTTTGTCTTTTAACTTGAGCCAAAAATGGAGCCATTCACCTTTCTGTTTTTTCTACCATTTCAGCCCTTAATTCGCGTAACCGATCGTATTATTTGTAACACCATAGACTCTATTGGTCCATTAGTAGCTTCATTAAAAGTTGCTCCAATCCTCTCACCCTCTACTGCTTCTTTAATAGCATGTTATGCTTATATGGTCAATGAGGGAGATTTGAGTCCTCATTTGATGAATCTGGTGGAAGGATCAACCTTCGTCTTTTTGGAGCAGGAGCTTTCTTGGCTTTCTCAACTTTTCTCTTATATACTCTTGGAGTAGGAAGAGTTGATGCTTGTGGGTTTTAGACTTGTGGAGTGAGTTGTATCTCTGAAGGTATTGGGGTATCGGGTTGTCGTGAAGAAACCATAGCTGGTTCAACTATGGCTTCATTGTCCTCATTTAAAATCTCATGAGCAGACGACTCAACCAATGGCAGCTGTGGGAAGTGTATGGGTTTGTGTTTGAGTATGTACAGGTAATGAATGGGGTGTAAAGTGGGTCTGAGTAGGTTATGGTAAAGATATGGGGTGTATTTGGATTGGTGAAGGTTGTTGCGAAGCACGAGACAAAAGCAAGTCTTTGATCTTTTGGATGTCCTCGTCATGTTTCTTCTTAAAGGCAAGTTGCCTTTTATGCCAATCTTCAATCTTGGCTATCAAAACTCTTAACAGATCTGCTACACTCTGGGGTTCTTCAGATTCAACACTAACAGGTTGCTTCCCCATACTTGCTTCTACTCCAGCCAAATGCTCAAGCACCTCAGTGTGCTCTGGCAATTGTTGTATCGCTTGGAGGCTTTGGCACATAAGTGTGCAAATCATCTTATGGAGAAATAGGATGGTGTTGCTGCTGCTCTTCTCCATGCAATTGTTCAGGTAGAGTTATTGGTTCTTGAAGAGTAGGTGGCTGCTATGGTGGTGCTATAACAATTTCTTGTATAGCCACTCTTCGCAATTTCTAGTCCTTAAAGGACTTTCTATGGAGCTCCCTGAATCTATATATTAGATCTCTTGGCCCTTCATTTGGCCATAGCTCCAGGTTCCTCAAAATTCTCGTTATTAGGCCTCCCAAAAACACTCCTTTACCTTGTGGGCTACATTGGGCTTTAAGTCTCTTCATTATCAAAAGGCCCACATTCGTTTTCTTCTTCTTAACCATGCTGAAGAGGAGTGTAAGTTCTACATCTGCAATTGTTGTAGTTCCCTTTAACTTGGAGAATATACTCCTTTATTAACATGTAATGTAGCATTCGTACACTGAGATTCTTGAACTTTGAGGCAGTGGTCTTAGATGGGGCAAAACCGTAAAACCCTCAATTTTAGGGTGAAATTAAGTAAAGCCTAACCCTAGTCAAACCAGAACTTCAAAAGTCAACAAATATCAAGGCATACTAGTAGTTTTAACTCCAGTAATCCCACGGTCGAAACCTTAGAAGAATAGAAATAAGTTTATAATAGATTACGATTCAAAATAACATAAGATAGCTTCAAAAGATCAGATTTTTCAAAATTCGATTCGTTTCAAATTTAAATGGGATCGATTCCCAAGAACCATGCCCAGGTACCTGAAATATTAAACATATCCTAATAATACCGTTAACTCGTAATTATACAAGGATTTCAAAAATATCATTTTTTTTAAATTTTTTGTAACTAGAAATATCATATATCACACTTTTACACGTATTTTCTTTACTATCAGTAATTTATTTGTCTAGTCTACTGTTCATTGTGCAATTTCTACTATTCATTACTATTCACTTATCTCTACTTTTTCTTACTACATATTTCTTACATCTACATATCTACTACATATAATTTACTTTTCTCGTAATACTTTTTACATAATTTCCTTTATACTTCACTTTCTTTTCATTAAAAAATTATAAAATTTAATCAAAATTCTCTCTCCCTCTACATGTAACGCAGACTCCTTTCTCTCTTCTCTAATATTTTTTTCTTTTTCAATTTATTTTATTACATCTAATTTTACTCCATAATTCTTTATAAATATCATCTCTCCCTCCATTTCTTTCATACATTTTCATTACACTTAACAAAACTCTACCAAAATTTTCTCTCAAAAATTCTCTTTCTAACTCTCTTTTCTTTCCACAAAAATATCATCTACCTACAACTACCAACAAATTTCTTCTTCATCCATCACCACATAAACCTTAGGTAAAATTCCTACCAATATTTCTTTATCATGTCATGTAATTTAACATGACCATGGTATGTGTTTCCTAAACCAATAAGTGTTATGGAGCAATACTACGTTTATGTTTTGTTCTTGTTCTTGTTCATGTATAAATCTTATTTTATTATTATGTTGTTATTATTATATTGTTATTTTGCGCTAATCTAACTCCTATATGTTAGTAAATATATTATGTATATATATTCCTTAGAGCATATAAGCTCACTAACTTTTATTTATTATATCTTGCAATTTATTTATTCTATGCTATTAAAAGTAAGACTAGTCTTTCTAATCTTAGATTTGTTCTTATCAAGTCAAAACCATTTTTCTTTTCTTTCTTTTCTTTTTCGAGACTTGTCCATAACCTAAGTCCGAGGAGCCTTGACAATAATCTAAGACTCCTATGATTTTATGCTTATTTTATCTTTTTGCTTTTTTTTACGGGACTAGTCTATTTCTAGTCCGCAAGCCTTGACTTCCAATACTTGATTTTGTTTATATGTTTACTTGCTTATTTCATTTGCCACATCTTATATTTTCCATATGAGTTATCACGTAATATAGTTATATTCTCATATTCATGCAAAACTAATGTTGTTGTTTAAATAAAAAGAGTTTCTTCTTTCATTGAAAATTTAAGACTAAGCTTTTTACCAAAAATAATTCTTCGCACTTAGGAAAAGTCTATAAGTAAAACTTAGGATTTTAATTTGAAAAATAATTATTTTTCCAAATTTAAATAAATTCATCATAGCTTTTGGTGCTAATATTTTGTGAGGCTTTTTCTAAAAACTGTAAGTTATAAAGTACCTTTACTTACTTTTTCGAAATAAAATAAATTTAAATTAATGTTGATAATTCTTTATTATACAAGTTTTTCCTAAAAACTTATTTAAAAGAACCTACACCAACACTACCAAGAACTAGGCAAATTTCTAAGTTAAGATAAAAACCAATTTACAAGTCAAGGAAACACTTAGGAAAGTAATAGTGAAAAATAACACAAAATAATAAGTTTTTTTTTTTTTGTGAAAAATATAAGAGTTCATTTTATAAAAACTATAAGGTATGAAATAGTGGGTTAGATATAAAAAGCACTCATTTAAAATAAACTAAAAATCCTAGTTTTATTTCAATGATTTACAAAGGAAAACTTATACATTGCAATATTTAAATTTCTAAAGGAAATTGTTTTATTAAAAATCATAGTTTGGACAATAACACTTGAATCATGCATGTAATGTGAGTTTATATATGTTTAAAAAGGATTTTTCAATTATATTTATATCTATGTATTTGCTAAAGGATTTTTGGATGATACAAAATTTGGAAAATCGTATTTTTAAGGGCTGGGAATTTCGTAACTATTCTATACCATGATGTTTTGGAAGCTAAATGACCTTTTATGATAAAAATAACCTTTGAAATAAATAGATATTTTTTGTTAGGTAGAAAATGACGTATAATACACGAAATTTCGAGTTAAAATAAGCATGTTATGACCATTTTAAGTTGAAATTTCCATGATCCAAATTTTACTACAAATTTCAACATAAAATTAGAAAATTTAAGTAAAATTTGGATGAAATACTCATTTGGGATATTTCTTTGTCTAGGTGATGAGGAAGGAGAAGTTCCATATCCCGAGGATTACTTTGATTAGGAGTTTTTCCACACTATGGCTGGGTGAGTTCATTTCCTTAAGTTTTCGTACTCATGATTGTGCTTGTAGTGTTAGAGGCACTAGAAGTATGAAGAAAAGACGAAAATGGAATATACATGATAATATTGGATGAAAGTATACTAAGCATATCGAGACCTGAATTGTTGTTAATTAAATTATGTTTTATTTTCTTGATGGAGCATCTACAAATTCTATGATCGCCTCTAAGCTATTTTAATTACATGAAAGAATTTAATAAATGGATTCATATATATCATGTAGTGGGTCACATTGCATTGCTATTATACACCTGGTGGGACAAGGGTATAATAGTGTTGGTAAGTATAACCGATGGTATCTACGTGTTGACAAGTAGTAGTCGGTATAATCTATATGTTTTGTGTTGGCGAATAGTAGTTGGTATAATCTACATGTTTTTGTGTTGGCGAATAGTAGCCAGTATGATCTATAAAAGTTTATTTTAAAAAAGTATTGGTTGGTATTGGTCGATATACCTAACCTTGAATGAAGAGCGTAATTTATTCAACATATGGTTCCCGAAAAACCATATGTCTTGCTTGCTCACTTGTTTGATTGCATTACATATGCTTGGTTAAATATAACTTGCTTAATATTTTGTTGATTTCTAGTATGATAACCCGGGAATGTTCTCACTAAGCTAGTTAAGCTTACACTCCCACAGATTTTTGTTGTCATAGGAACAACTTTTAATTTACTCGAGGTCTCCTTTTATTCGGGTTAGGCCACGCTTTTGGGAAAGCTTTTTTGGGGAATTTTGATAAAAGGCTTTAGATAGGAATTCTCTTAAAATCTTTTGGCTATAGAGTTTATGTATGAAAGACTTAAGTTGTATTACAAATTTTTGGATTTGATCGGGGGAATGCCCCTAAGTTTATGTAAAGACTTTATTAATTGGTGGATATATGTTTATTAGTTCTTGTATGCTTCATATTACTGCTTAAACCCCATATCCTACTAGAGTGTCATATTGCTGTATTAGGCGCCTTCCATATAATATTGAAACTTTCGCATGATTAAGATAGTCATTCTTAAGTCTTAATATTGTATGTAGCGGACTGCCACGTTTAAGGTACCCTTTAGGGAGTGACAAAACCTCCCCTCAATTTCCTCTACAATAAACTGCTCCTACATCTCTTTTGTGATTGCTATGGGAAGGCTGCTAAACTCTAATCCATATAGTGTTTCTTCATCTTCATATAGTTCCATAGCAGCAATAAACTGTTTCATTGTGACACTGCGGTATTGCCCAAAAGCATAGAACTCGATAGTGTCATCCATGTCCATTTCATTCTTCCCAATGTTGAAAGAAGCCAGAAATGATAAAGTAGTTTCTCCAAAGGCTTCTTCCTTCACTTCAAAAATTCATCCCTAAGTAGGGTCTTCAAAGAAACTTCTAAAAGTTGCATCCATCCCAAACTCCTTTAACATATCCTAATTTACCACTACATTTTTTGCAATTTGTTTCTTTTCCACTACCTTTTCAAACTTCTTCTTTTCCTCATCATTCAACCCTTCTAGGGTTGCAATTCTCATCATAACAATTTAGGATTGAGCTCTATTTGGTGCCATAGTTCTACAAATCAGAAAATTATTTTAGAATGTACTAAAGTTTTTATATTTAACTTTTATTCGAACAAAACTAAGTATATTAACATATTATCCACATTTCCAACCATGACAGTAACTCTAAGTAATCTTAAACAAACTAGGTGTTCTTCAAACGTAAGGAAACTCAAAGGTCACAACAGAGTTTGTAACTTATTACATAAAAAAATGCAATATTGTCTTCCTAACCTAAATCCAACAGTTCTAAATGTTCATTCTTATGATCAAAACCAAGATTTTCCAACCAAATCTATAACTATACATAAATGCGATGCAAAAGAAAATCCTAAGAACTACCGGTGTTCATGATCAATCTCGATACTGCACATTATTCGAAATAAAAAAATATGTCAAAATAAACTTACCTCAGTTGGTTGATGACAATAGTAAACTAATGAATAGTTGTGCACAGGTTGTGATGCAAGCTTATCAAGGGTTGCCAAATTCGTATTGAGTGGTCGAAAGTTTTAAAAATAGTAAAGAAAAGAGGGAATGTATAGTTGAAGCATCCCTTTTATACTCTCTTCATGTTTAGGTTAACTTTTGGGCTCGAATTTAAAAATCACAGTCTTGTTTATTATTATAAAATAAAAAGAATTAAATTGTTTATTTATTTACATCACGACATAAAGGATAAAGAATTAAGGAATCATTATCGAGGGCTAACACAAATGGTCCCTTTTTATTACACCTGTAAAAAGAATAAAAGAATTAAAAGAACTGTCATGGCCTCAAGTCGAGGGCTCGACTTTATTATTTAACCTTTAAGCTGACTTGAGGCCAAAAGTATTCAAAGAATACCTGCAAAAAGAGTTTAAAGCAACAAAACTAAAAGAAAAAAATCCTGTTAAGCAAAAACTCATTCATTTACCATTTAAAAAATTAAACAAGCTGAAAACAACACCTATTAAAGAGTCCTACAACCCATAAAAACAAACATGACAACCTTCGTCCTATCCTCTCGCATCATCATTTAAGCAAAATATCAAGACATCAAAACTGAAATTGTCTTTCATCAAAACAAGCAAAATAATCTGTGGGATAATCATCTTAGGAGTGAAAATGAATTCTTCATTGTTTCTCTTGGATTGGCTTCAATGTTTGAGGGCAGTGAACCTTGAGGTCGTTCAGAAAGCATTTTTGAGATCTGGCTAAGTTGTGTCTCCAAATTGTCGATGGCAGCTGTATGGTTTCTCAAGGTAGCATCAATTCCTTGCTGCCTATTCTCAGAAGCTTTAATAAATTGAGAAATCAGATCTTTCAAAGAACTTTTTTGAGAAACACTTGATCTTTGATCCTAAACATGACCCTGACCTTGTTGTTTTTGAAAATTTAGTGGGTTCCCAATAAATTGAGAAAAGTTGTTATTACTCCACCTAAAATTTAAGTGATTTCTCTAGCCTTGGTTATAGGTTTGGCTATATGGGTCATTCCTTTGGCCATTGAAATTGTTCACATACTCCACATTTTCTAAAGTCATCCCTTCTTCCAGCAGGTTAACTTGCCCTATAGTCAAGTTCTCTTCTTTCCTATTCAATGCATCAATCTGGGATGCAAGCTTCGTGACCATATCCAGCTCAAAGACTCCTCTTACTTTCTCTTTCTTAGCCCTTGTAGATGACCACTGGTAGTGGTTATTCGCCATGTCTTCAAACAAGTTCAAACATTCTTTTGGAGACTTATTATTCAAACTCCCACCTACCACTGCATCAATCGACTGCCTCATTGCATAGTTTAGACCATTATAGAACGTCTGGACTTGCATCCATTTAGGTAGACCATGGTGTGGGCATTTCCCAAGTAATCCTTCTACCTTTCATAAGCTTCATAGAGTGTTTCACTCTCTAATTGATGGAAAGAGGTGATATCAACTCTTAGCTTAGCTGTTCTGGAGGGTGGAAAGTATTTTCTCATGAAATTCTCTGCCATCTGCTGCCATGTAGTAATTGAATTTTTAGGCAGACTGTGAAACCATTTCTTCGCATTCCCTCTAAGAGAAAAAGGGAATAATCTCTTGATTGCATCTTCTGTTGCACCATTTATCTTAAAAGTGTCACAAATCTCAAGAAATTGTTGCAGATAAGTATTTGGATCCTTATCTTGTAATCCATCAAACTGTACAAATTGCTGCACCATTTGAATGATATTAGGTTTTATTTCAAAATTGTTTGCTGCAATTCTGGGTCTTACTACACTAATTATCATCTCATCCAGATTGGGTCTATAGAAGTCCAGCATTGTGCTAGGTTGATCATTATTACTCCTAGCAGGGGGATTGTCTCCTTGAAACACATCTCCTTGATTCTCCTCAACCATTTCATCTAAAGGGTATGGTTCACTAAAGAGTCGATGACGAACTTTCCCTATTCATTATGGTTCTGGATTAAAGGTAAACAACGAAGTATTATTACTCGTAGTCATAATCTTACATTTTATTATAAAGAATCAATCAATATAACTAAACAAGAAACTAAAAACTACTCTAAAAAGGATCACTATGTACAAAATAAAATTTAACAAATTAAAGAATAAAAGAATATTGAACAAAAAGAATCCAAACTAATATATATACAAACAGAAAAGAAGCTATTTACAGCAATGAACAAAAACAAAAATATATTCAAAAATGAAACTGGTATATATAAAATATTTATAAGAGATTACGGAAACACAAAGGGTTAGCGATATTTACAAGATAAACAACAAAAAACAAATATATGTATAAAAACATAAATATATTCAAAAGAAAATTATTTAAATAAAAACTATACAAAAATGGTATATACAAAACAAAAACAAGAAATATTTACAAAAATTAGTGACTAGACCAGAGGAAGACTTATTTTCAAATAGTGCCTTGTTGGGCTCCATTTTCATGAATGGCACCACAAAACTTGGTTTGCATGTGATCCTTGGTATTTGCAATTAAATTGAAGCCGTTTTGAGGACTCAGAGTTAAAGTTTTCAAAATTTAGAAAACTAATATATTCTGTTTAACTTTGATCAGCAGTTACCGAAGTAGCATAGAAAACATTAGGTCGGTCCTAAGAGAAATGGTAACAACTATCTTACTCACTCATCTTCCACTATCTAGCCAAAGAAAATTTAGAACATCATGATGAGAAGTTATGCTAGGTTAGACTATCACAAGAAATTTTCAGCACAAAATAGATGATCCATTTGTAACTATGCAACAGAAAACTTAAAGATTGCTTCAATAACTCCGTATCATGTGATTTCGATTCAAACTCAAATTAAGTGTTTGCTAGTGTATTTGCACCGTCAGATTCACATGTGTAAACTACATCCTCTCGCAAGCTCAGTAATTCAAGAATTAAAGCCAGATTGTTACTCTCTCGAGTTAAGTATCAACGGCTTTAAATCCGCATAAAGTTCAAGAATCTGTTGTTTGAAAAAATTTGGTTTTTAGAAACAAGTGACATAAATTTGCACGATTACTCTCCAGAGCTAACTATGATCAACTTCATCAATAGATTTAGATCTTATTCATTAAAATCTCCTCTCAGTCTCATTTAATGAATATCAGCCGTGAATCTAATAAGATGCATCACCTAATTAGATTCAGTCGTTAAACTCAAGCTAATAAATACAAATACCCACGCAATAAACATAAACATCTAATTGAAATCACATGAATCGAAATTTGGATCCACAAAACCTAAGTCAAGGAGATTATGATGTGCATCAATTTACCATTAATTGAGATGCAGCAGTTGAAGCAGATGAAAGGCTAACAGCTTTCTCCTAATGTCATGATGTCTTTTAGTTTTTAGTCTTTATTATTTATAATTATTATTAGACGTCTTTATTAGTAGTTATTGTTAGTCTTGAATGTCATATATATTAGTATTTAATGTCATTTGATTACCTTTCATATTAAGATAATTAGATATAGAAAGTTATTGTCATAGTTATTACTCTTTATTATCATATTTAGTAATTAGTCTTTTTGTCATTAATTAGGTCTTTTGGGGAACTATTATAAATACCCTTTTTTTGTATTGAGACTCATAAGCTTTTGAGATATTGAAAACCTATTAGAGAGTTATTTCTCTATTTTTTACTCTTATCAATCAAGTGTTTGATTGTGGCAAGATCTTATTCTTATTGATCCTTGTGATCGTGGCAAATGTCTTGTTCTTATCAATTCAATTGGATTGTGGCGAACACACCATTCAATTTCACTTGTGCGTAATATCGGGTAAGAGCGAGTGTAGTTTGGATTATTATTCGTGAGTCATATCCAATAATAGTGCCATCTATATCTATTTTATTTCCTTGCAATCAAAATACAAAAAACCATAAAACATCATTTTTATTTTGTTTGAGCATTTGAATTTGAGATTCGCTGCATGCCTATTCGAGATCATTGTGCCTTGCGTTTTAGGCACATCGGATTACTCCTCCATGAGCTCAGGCACTACAATAAAAAATACTGGAGAAGTAAACTCAATCATATGATAAATTCAATTAACTGCAATGTTCTCACAGGGAATTACAAACACAAGTTTAAAGCAATTTACCTAGAAAATTTGAGAGAACCAGCAAGAAGAAATTGATTCTTTTACTGGGAGCTCTTTGCGCTAACACTAGGTTAAAAACTATACATAAGATTACATACATTCCAATGCACCTCTCGTGCTTATTTATAGTCTTACTCTCGAAGGAAATCATTCGGATTCTGATTTGCCTACATGAAAGATCCTGTTAACGGTTTGCCTTCAACTCTTATGTGCACATACAAACCGAAGAAACACGCGTTTCATTTTATGTCGCGGGGTGATGGTCGAGCTCTGTCCAGGACTCGACTTTATTCATGGGACCCGTCTTCTCTGTGACAATCTTCTGTTAAAAATCATTGCCGCGGGGTGATACAGTGCTCTTGTCGAGGGCTCGGTGCTAGGGCTTGATTTTACTTCAGCTTCAAAACTTCTAACTTTTCAATATACATTATTGCGGGGTGAGTTTGAGCCTCAACCTCAGGGTGCGACTTCACACTTTTTTGGCCTCCACTTGATCTTTTCTTCATAATTTTTACCCCTCGAAGGTTCTGTTTTGCCCTCGATAGAAGTCTGATCATCCTACAATTGCTGTTTTGCCCAAAATCTGATTGGAAACTTTTTTGTTTCTTCACTTCTTCATCTTAAGAGCTGAAAACAACAATTGTGCATTAAAAGCATATTTTCGCAGGAATTTATTTAAAAATGTATAAGAAATATGGCCAAAATCCTATGAAAATAACAGAGTAAAAAGCACTTACCAACATCCCATCTAGAAAACAGGAATACTCATACTAGACAATCTTTCCAACATTTGATCAATGAATGGTAGTGGTATATGATCCTTTCGAGTGGCATCATTGAGTTTTTGATAATCAATACATACTCATTGTTCAATGACTGTACGTACAGGTATCAGCTTGTTTCTTTCATTTGGAACCACAGTTGTCCCACCCTTCTTGGGCATCACTTGTGTTAGGCTTACTGATGCACTATCAGAAATTGGGTAGAAAATTCCCGCATCTAGCAATTTCACCACTTCTTTCTTTACTACTTCCTTTATATTGGGATTCAATCGCCTTTGTGGTTGTACAACGGGTTTGAAATTATCTTCCATCAGGATCTTATGAGTGCAATAAGAGGGACTTTTTCCCTTAATATCAATGATCTTCCATGCGATTGCCCTTTTATGTTTCTTTAGAACATTCAACAATACCTCCTTTTGTTCAATATCAAGCCTTAAGGATGTAATAACGGTGCCATGCCCCAAAGGGTACCCTAAACATGACAGCCCGCCACACTCAATATTAAGACTTAAGTATGACAACCTTAGTCATCCTAAAAGTCTCAATATCGGGTGTAAAGTGTACTTTCACGATTGTAGCGGACCAAACTTTGGAACAAGCCGTTTAAGCAGTTATACATGATAGCAATTAAGAAGGTAAATCATAACAATATAACCATGGCACTGAAAATATAGAGAGTCTTACAAACCTTAAGGGGCATTCCCTTAACAGAGTCTATTTTGAAAATAAATACATTTTTGAGTTTTACTTGGAAGTTTATATCTACTTCTAACTCTTGACTTCTATCCAAAAAACTCTTAACTTTGAATGTCTTACTTGGGTAAAATATCCCCTGGGCTCCAACCAAAGGTATGAGTGTTGCAATAGATATCTAAGAGGGTATAAGCTATATACTTAGTGTGAATTATTTCCACAATTAAATACCCAACAACCAATAGTCAAAATAAGTTAATTTAAACAACCATGTGAGATACACAAGCAAGTGAGCAAACAATATATATGATTTTCCGGGATTCATATGTTGAATGGATTTACCCCTCCATTTGGGGTTAGGTGTTCTAGGCCATATAGACCGATTTTCACAAATATAATATCTTTGTAGTTTTTGTTTGAGCCACTACCCAGCTGTAAAAATATAATTCATTTCTTTGTAATTTTTATTCAAGCTACTACCCAACTGCAAAATATAGTTTATCCATGTGTTTATGTATCGCAATTTAATTCGGGCGACCCTTTACAGTTTTGTAGATCTTACGGGCTCTACGAACCTCCTTACTATGCCTTTGTCCCACCAAAGGTATATTAATAAATGCAATGAACTCACCCAATGATATGCATGAATCAATCTAATTAAGTATTCATGGCATGATTAAGTGTTTTATGGGTGATCATAGAATTTCCAGACAATCATTCCCATACTAGATCAAACATTCATTATAAACAATTCCCGTCTCAATATACTTAATCATGATTTCAACCACATATATAAAGCACATGCACTTTTCCATTTTATCTTTTCCTAACTCTAATGCCACTAATTTGCAAGCAAAATCATAAGTGTGAAATGTAAGAAATAAACTTACTCTAGTCAAAATAATCATAGTACGAGAACTCGGTCTCTACGTCACCTATATAAGAGAAATACCTAAAATGAGTATTTCTTAGAATATCTACTTAACTTGCTAATTCCATTTCACTAAGTTAGTCAAAAGTCGTATAGAGTGAAATTCCAACTTGAAATGGCCATAACTTGCTCATTTTAACTTGGAATTTCACATATTATATACTGTTTTCTGTCTACTCCAATGATCCATCTATTTCTAAGGTTATTTTTATCATAAAAAATCTTTTGGGATGTTAAATAGATCGGTACAGATTCACCATGAAACTCTCAGCCCTTGAAACACAATTTTCCAAACTTTCCTTTATCAAAAAATCCTTCAACAAAGATACAGATATTTACATGATTGAAAAATCCTTTGAATATATATATATATATATATATATATACTCATATTGTATGGAAAATTTTAATGGTGTTGTCTCAATGATTATTTTCATAAAACAACTTGTCTTATCGTGTTGAAAACATGAATTTTAACAATTTCCTCTTTAAGTATTTTGAAAGAACATTATAAACTCTTGAGTTATTAGAAGTAAGTATTTTATTGTTAAATTTTATTTTATAATTTCTTTTCTAAGATAAATTAATTTTTCTTAACTTTGGTCTTTTAGGATCTCTATAAATTTTACCTCTAGTGATAAAAATGAAGTTCCCTGAAATTTTTCCTAAGTTAGTGATAGTCTTTAATAATTTGAGTTAAATTACATATGTTTTTCCTTTTAAATGATTTTGATTAAGAATTATAAATAAGTCTTTTGCTCTTATATTTTTATTTCTTAACTTCTCTAAAGATAAGTTTTTATTTCCAAAAACTTGGTCTTTTAGGTTCTTCGCAAAATTTTTTTTTACTTGGAAGAAACACTTTTAATATTTTTCCTAAATTGTTGATGATATCTATTGTTTTCGAGCTTATCATTTTTATATTGTTCTATTACTTTGAAAATGAGTTTATCATTTAGAACCTTGGCAAGATTTTATTTTTCTAAGTGGATTTATAATACTCATGGGTTGATTCTTATCTTAACTGTGAAAACTAGTTAGTTCTTGGTTTTGTTTTTATTATGGAGTTGGTAAAATCCTAATTTAAGCTTTTATGAAAAAGTTGCATATCAAAGGATTATTGAGAGTAAGTTTTAATAAACTTCATGTTACTTATTATTTAAAGGTAATTTTTAGTTCCTTAGTTAATTTCTTTGATAAAAAAAAAATCATCTTAATTGTCATTTAAGAAAATTTATGATAAGTTTGAAAAGAAATTGTTAAAATAATTTTCTTATATGTTTGATGACAAAATCTTTATTTAGTGACAGTTATATATTAAAAGAGTTTGGTTTCATTTTTCCTTTATTAAAGAAAATTCTTCTTTAGTTTTGTTGAGATAATATCATTATAATGATGCATGCATATGATTATGTAGTATGAAAAAGACTAGAATAGCACATAATAATATATGAAAGATATAAGAAGATAAGCAAAATAAAAGGTGAAGTATTGGGAACCTTAGTTTCATCAAGGTATCTCAAGACTAAGAATAGACTAATCCCAAAAGAAAAAGAAAAAGAAAAAGAAAAAGAAAAAGAAAGAAAAGAAAAAGCATAATAAGAGCAATAATAATAAGAGCATGTTAGTGAGAGTTAGTGAGCATTTAGACTCTAAGAAATATATAGATACACATATACTTAAAAAATATATATATATATATATATATGTAAGGTTAGATTAGGAGCATAATAACACTAATATTAATATAATAACATAATAATAACAAAGTAACATGATGGAAATCATTGGCATGTGCAAGAACAAACCATGAACATGTTGTTGCTTTCATAACTCATATGAGCTTTAAGAGACAATACCATGGTCATGCTAAGTTACATGACATAGGAAAAATAAATGTCGAAGATTTTTACCTAAGGTGTGTATTTGTTGAAGAAAGGAAAAGATAGTTGTAAGAATATGTGGATGGTGGTAATATGTGGAAGATGGTTTTTTGTGTGTAGAGAAAAGAAAGTTGAAAAGGATTGTTTAGAGAAGATTTTTGTTAGAGAGAATTTGTGGAGTGATTTTGGTAGAGTTTTGTTATGTAAAAGTAGATATGTGAAAGAAGTGGGGGAGATGGGGTATTTATAGTTGAAGATAAAGAGAAATTAAGTGTAATTAAAAAAAAGAAAAAGAAAAATAATTACATAAGTACAGGGGGGAGGCGCTGGTTCAAAGATGAATAGGGGAGAGAAATAATTAAATTTGTATTTTGTAAGGAAAAGTAAGTAATATATAAGATATGATGTGATATAATATGTATGTGAAAGGTAAAAAGTAAGAAAATAGGTGTATAGGTAGTAAGAAAAAGTAGAGATAGATGAATAGTAGAATAGGACAATGAATAGTAAATAAGACTAATAATTTACCGGTAGTAAAAAAATATGCATATAGATGCGATATCTGATATTTTTTGCCATCAAAAAATTATAAAACTGATATTTTTGGATTCCTTATATTATTACAAATCTAATAGTATCATCAAAATATTTTTACCGTCCAGTGTACCGGGCACGATTTTTGAAAATTGATCCCCGTTTGGATCTAAAGCACCTTAAAAATTTGCGAATATGATATTTTTAACTTTCCTATATTGTTACGAACTATTATCAACAATCATCTCAATTCCGTTGTTTAGAGTTTAAGGGCGCGGGATTGTCGAATCTAAATTATAGGGTTTGATATAGGTTTTGTTGATTTTAGGGTTTCCAGTTGACTTCTGATTTTAGGATTTGAACTTAAGACTTAGCATAAAATCTAAGGGTTTACAAATGGGAAACTTAAAGTTTTCTTCAGGGAAAGCATACTTTAGGTGGTCTGGTAATTAAGTTCAAGAGGCTATTCGATAAAAGGCTTTAATCTTTCTATTTCATCTCGATTCATCTCCAGCTTCACTTCGTTTCCCACAATTTCTTTATTTTCTTCCAACTTTGAGAACTCTTTTGTTATCGTTATTGAACTAGAATTTTCCCTAATTTCCTTTTTAAAACATGTTTCCAATGAGTAGCCATCAGCCAAGTCTTGTATTACTCTGTGAATTTTAGAATCCGCAAGCTCTAAAGCTAAACAATCATTATCATTCATCATTCCTTGCTTTGTGCTCTTTGATAACTCAATGACCATTTCATCATTCCCAACTCTTAATGATAGCCTCCCATTTATCACATCAATAATGGCTCCTACTATTGCTAAAAAGGGTCTTCCCAGAATAAGAGGAACGTCCACCCTCTCGTCCATGTCCAGGATAAAAAAATTAGCAGGAAAAATAAAAACATGTACTTTTACAAGGACGTCCTCAACTACCCCTTTAGAATATCTAGTAGATCTATCAGCTAATTGTAAGCTCATCTTAATAACTTTTGGTTCTCCCAGGCTTGGTTTCTTCAACATACTGTCGGGCATCAAAATGATGCTTGCCCACAAATCTGCAAGTGCTTTTTCAACAAGAAGATTTCCAATCAAACAAAGGATGATGAAATTTCTTAGGTTTTTACTTTTCTTCAGAAATTGATTCAAGAGTACTACTGAGCATTCTTTTCCAAGGGTAACCAATGATATTTCTTCAAACTTTCTTTTATTTGAGAGCAGCTCTTTAAAAAATTTCATGTATTTTGGCATTAGAGAAAGTGCATCCACTAAGGGCAAATTTATATGCAATTGTTTGCATAGCTTAAGAAATTTATTGAACTGCTCTTCATCTCTTGTTCTCTTGACCTTAGCTAGGTAGGTTAAAGGAGGTATATAAGGGATGACAAGGGGCATGTCCCTCCTTTCTTCTTCTTTCTTTTCCATCACTTCACTCTCTTTCTTTTTCTCATTTTGTTATTTTTCAACTTGATCTTCTTTAGTTTCTTTTTCTCTCTCACTTTCCTTTTCAATTTCTTCTTGTTTTTCATTTTTGTTTTTCTTTTTATTCTTTCTTTTCATATTCTTCTTTTTCTTCAAAATTTTCCCTCTCAATTTTTTGTTCTTTTTCTTATTCTCTCTCATTTTCTTTTTCAACACTCTTTTCTTGTAATTTTCTTCCACTTCTTAGAGTGATAGCATATACTCCTTTCCAAATAGTTTCTCTGAGCATATCTATAACATTATTCATCTGAATCTCAAGATTTTTTATGGAGTTAGGATGACTTTGTATTACCAGCTCGGTCTACTGATAGTGGTGCTCAAAAGTTTTAATGAAGGATAAGAAGAGTTCCTCCATATTTGGGTTCTACTGTTAACTACATGAATAAAAATCTCCTTGATACATGCTTTGATATGGTGTATAAGGACTCCACTACTGCTGATGATCCTAGGGTGCTCCAGGGTGAATTGACAAAAAGTTCTTATTCATCAAATCCATGGGGCTGCAATTGAATGATTGATGAGGTGAAAAGAATCTTCCTCTGGTGTGCTGTCGTTTCATCACTTCTTCAATCTGCTGAGCTATTTGGTGGGTCTTCGTTCCATCCTAGCTAAAAATAAATAGAAACAAAAGCAAAAGTGCATCTCATAAAGAAATAGGAAAATCTAGGCTAAGAAAAATATTATATGCAAAGGTGACTAGAATAATAGGCGAAATGCTTTATGATATTGCCTTGTTGGGCTTCAAATAAATGAATCCAAAACCATTCCCTGGCAACGGCGCCATAAATGCATTTTAGAGTGTTCCAAGTTTTGATTTTGTAGGAGTTGTATAATATGAATTTTTAAAACACAACTCAAAGTGAAAGCTTTCAAAATTTATAAAACTGATCAGTCCTGTCCAACTTCAGTTAACAACTACCAACAACAATCGCTAACACACCTACTAAAGTAGCATATAAAGAATTAGGTCGAATCCCGAAGGAATGGTGGCATCTATCATACTCACATTTCCTCTATTATCTTAGCCAAAGAAAAATTTAGCAAAACATAATGAAAACAAAAGTTATGCTAATGTTAGTAATATTCACAAATGGTCTCTGAGCAAAATTAGAGAATCGGTTTGCAACAGTGCAAGACGATAACCCGGGATTTGCTTCACCAACAGGGTTTCCTTAGGGTTAGTATATATAGTCATTTTGTTATTTATTTTGAGTAGTTTTGGATTTTGAGATTTTGAGAGCACCTTCGCGTGTGATAACCCTTTGTGATATCTTGATTATTGAGATTTATTGTCATTCTCTTTATTCATATGTTCTTATCAATTCTTGCATGATATAGAATTGTGGTGAACCCTGTTATTAAAGTCTTATGATTCTTTTAACACCGTAGTTAGTTCATAGATCGTGGATTCTATTGATTTAAAATCTGATCACAAAACCGGTTTAATTTTGTTATTTATGGATCCTATCGAAAAATAATTTTATCCATACCCTTTTTTTACTGTTTCATTAATATTCCAATAAACCACAAAAATAAGAAAAATCTATAACCCTCTCAAGATCACATCAAATTTGGAATCAGAGCAAAGGTTTGCAGATCTTGTTGTTCGACGTGATTCATTCTAAGTTTGTTGGGTTAATTTTTCTTTCATCAATTGGTTATGAAATTGTTGTTGCTGTTGATTTGTTGTAAAGATGTCATTAAGTAGTAGCAATAGTGTGCATGGCAATGATAGTGGTGAAGTAGATGTGGTGTCTAAGCAAGAATTTACATAGTTGTAGATAGGGTTTAATAGAATGCAAGAAGATGTGAGAAGAATTCTAGAGAGATTAGAGGTGAGAGATAGGAGGAGTTATAGTGGATCCAACCATAGAAGACATTCTAGTAGTGATTCTGATAGGAATAGTGAAAAGAGTAGGAGGCAATGAGATAGAGATAATAGGCGTAAGGGAATTGAGAGTATTAAATTAAAAATTCCACCTTTTACTAGTAGCAATAAACTAGAGGAATTTCTTGATTGGGTACCTAGGGTAGAGAAGGTGTTTGATTGCTATGAGGAGGATGAGCGCATGAAGGTGAAGATTGCATCATTAGCATTTTCTTATTATGCTAGTTTATGGTGGGATAAGCTACAGGTTGAGAGACGAATGGCTGATGAAGAAAAAGTGTGTACATGGGCTTTGATGAAGAGATTTGATTAAACGTAGGTTTGTACCAGATTACTATAAGCAAGAGATTCTAATGGATTAAGATAGGGAAAGCAAAGTGTAGAGGAATATCTGAAGGAGTTTCAAACTTTGATGATGAGTTGTGATATTAGAGAATCCGCATATTAATCTACAGCTCGGTTCATCAACAGGCTAAATATGGATATCGCTAGTCTGGTAGCATTATCAGGCCTTAGAGGATGTAATTACGTTGGCTAGCAGGGTTGAGAGGAATCGTCGCAAACAGTTTCAGAAATCACATCATCATAATAAGTCAAATGAAGAGGACAAGAAGGAGGATGGGAGAGAGAAGAATAAAGGAAAATTGGTTGAAGACAAAGTGCGTGACACAACAGTACAGAAGCAGAGATAATATGTTTCAAGTGTTTGAGATATGACCACATCACTTCTCAGTGTCTTAATAAGATGGTTATGATTATGAAAGATAATAAAATGAGAGTGAGGAAGAGGAACAGAAGAGTAGTGAGGGAGATGAGGACATGTCAAACTTTCCTTTGACTCTAGTACTTGATCAGGAGAAAGTAATTCCAAATCAGAGAACTAATCTGTTTTATATTCAGAGTTTGGTGCAGGGAAAATCATCTTTGATTGTAATTTATACTAGTAGTTGTGCTAATGTTGTCACGTCCCGGAGGGTACCCTAAACGTGATAGTCCGCCACATCTAATATTAAAGCCAATGAATGACAACTTTAGTCACGCAGGAGCTTCGATATCACATGCAAGGCGTGCTTCCAAGATAGTAGGAGACTCACAGGGGTATTACATTTAAGTAGATAATAAAAACATGTAAGAACTTATATACATAAACATGGAATATTCATTTAGATAATAAACTCTTACATCTTCTTAGGGGCATTTCCCCGTCTCAAAAAGTCTTGATTTAACTAAACCATTAACAAGGTAAACATAACTATAACATAAGCCTACTATAGAGATTTTCTTAGAAGTCTATGTTCAAAACTAAATACATATAACTTCTCCCAAAAACTCCTAGTGGCTTTGGCTCATACCTGGCATACGGGGCTCCTTGGTGCCAACCAAAGATAATCATACTGTAACAAAAAGTTATAGGGTATAAGCAAATCTAGCTTAGCGAGATAATTCCTATCTATAAGACATTTCCATAAATCAAACAAGTATTTAGACAATCATATGAAAATTCACCAAACACATGAGCAAACAAAATACATAAGATTAACCGGAAATCATGTGTACCATGAATTTTACGCCCTCCATGTCGAGGGTTGGGAGGTTACAGGCCCATACGACCATCAACATTTGCAGATTTACTGGCTCCTGCTTGCCCTATAGACTTTTCGGCTCCTACTAGCCCATGTCGACTTTCTGGTTCCTACTAGCCACCACTACAACTTCCTCGTTTCCCCACACAAAGATTTGTAGTGAAATAAATGTGGCTCACAAATATGATATGCACGAATTATTTTCAATATAAGTTTAACCAGATAATGTTGAGTTCAAGTTAAAGGCGATCAAAAACAATATTCATCATATCAATGCAAGATTCACAATTTAATTATCAATTCCTCTTTCGATATTCTTAACTTCTATTCAACCAATCATAAATTCAAATCACACAATAATTTTATCTTTTTCTTATTTTCTAGTGCTACTACCTACAAGCACAAACAAGGAAATGTAACTTAGTAAAGGATTAACTCACTCCATGTCGGTAGCTCCTAATCGAAGTAGTCTTTTCGGGAAAGAGATCTCGGTTCCTTCTTCACCTAAACAAGATGAAATACCCACAATGAGTCTTTCATAGAATTTCTATTCTTGAAAACTCCAAATCTATCTTAAAATCAGTAAAATTGGATTGGAGGAAATTCCAACTTAAAATGGCCATAACTTACTCATTTTAACTCGGAATTTCGCATATTATATACCGTTTTATGCCTATTCCAAAAGATCCATCTATTTCTAAAAATATTTTCATCAAACCAAGTTGTTTGGGTTCCAAAAAAGTGGTGACCAAGTTCACCATGAATTTTCACAAACTTAAATTCCTTCTTTTAACAAAAGCTCATTTTGAAGAGATAGATATTATAATAGTTTGTAAAACCTTTGAAGTGTATATACATATATTTATTGACTCATATCAAAATGTATGAAGTTAATGAAGTTGTCTCAAACCATGAAAAAGTAAAGTCTTTTAAAGATTTTGGAAAGTGAGAACTTTTGAAAAATTCCTTTTTATTTTGCTTTGAAAATATTTTAAGTTATTTCAAATGAGTATTTTCTTTTCTTAATTTTGATTTCCGTAGTCTTTTTAAATTTCTAAGGAATAATTTTTATTTTCTAAGCTTAGTTTCTAACACTTTTTGAAAGTAATAACAATTATATATATAGAGAGATAATTTCCTTGTTTCTTGAGATCATTCCATTTTCATGAAAAGAATTTCTAGTACTTGATGAAAAAGTGAAGTTTTAGTAAAACTTTTGTTTACTCAAAAAGTTCTTTCTATGTATGTTTATGAACTCCTCTAGATTTCTTAGAAAAGTTTGTTTAAGTAAATTACTTCCTACTTTTGCTTCTAGAAAAGAATCTTTATTTTAAGAAAACCTTTCCTCATTTATTTTGTTGAGACAAAATCATTATGTTCATGCATGAATATGAATCATAAAGTTATGAAAACATAAGGAAACATAATAACTTAACAGAATAAGCTAGTAAAGGAATAAATCAAGTGTTGGAACCTTAGCTTCATCAAGGCATCCTGGAACTAAGAATAGACTAGTCCCATAAAGAAAAAGAAAATATTTTGACTTGATGAGGATAAGTCTAAGACTAGAAAGACTAGTCTTAAAAACAACATGAAAGTAAATAAATTGCAAGGAAAGTAAATAAATTGCAAAACAAATGAGCTTATATGCTCTAAAAGATATGTATATATATATATAGCTATAAAGATATATTTAGTAACATATATATAAAAGCAACATGAAGAAATTAGATTCATGAACAAAAACAAAGTATGAATTTATTGTTGCTTTCTTTAACCTTTATGGTTTAGAAAACACACACTAAGCTCATACTAAGTAAATGAACACTTTAGAAAGCTAAAACTGTTACCTAGAGAAGAAGTGGAAACTAGAGAAACTTGAGAGAGTTTGTGGAGAGAATTTTGGAGAGTAATTTTAGTGTATGGAAGTTGTGAAAGAAGTGGAAGGAAGAGGGGGTATTTATAGGAAAATGTGGGAGGAATTTTGTGTTAATTAAATAAATGAAAATAAAACAAATTGTAGAGATGGGGAGAGGGAGCCGGCACTATTCTTGAGTATAGAGAGGGAGTGAATTTTATTTTTTTTATTTTTGTTAATGAAAAGTAAGATATGAAAGATGTGAAGTTGTATTGAAAATGAAAATTGTAAGAAATAGAGGTATGGGTTGTAAGAGTAGGTTGTAAGAAAAAGTAGAGATAGATAAATAGTATAGAATAGTAGAAAATAGTGTAATGTAAAGTAGTAGGGATGTAAACGGGTCGGGTCATCCTGTCCCAAACCCGACCCGATTATAAATTAGGGTGTCCCAGAACCCGACCCGACCCGATTATTTAGGCACCCGACCCGACCCCGACCCCGACCCATTTAATATATTACATAATTAAATGCATCATTTTATTATTTCATTAAATTATTATCGTAGTGAGGCATGTTGAGGAGGGCAAAAATTTCAATGGAGTTGATAAAGATCCTAATTTTTATTTAAAAAAAATTAGAAAACATTAAAGACAGGTAAAAAATTATTAAACATGAAAACTAAATAAATAAGGTAAAGTCAGTAACTCAAGATATGTCATTGCCTAAAATTATTAGAAGACTTACATATATCTATATATATATATATAATACATCCAACTCATAATAATAATAATAATAATAATAATAATAATATAATAATAATAATAATAATAATAATAATAAAATGATGACACTACACGACGATCTATATATTCTTGATTTATTTGTTATTATATATATATTATCTATTTTTTCTAAGAAAATTAATTTTTATACTTTGTTGTGTTGCATGGGAAAAAAATGAATTTTGAAAAAGTAGGGAAGGTTGCACATGGAAATCGATTTTCTCTGGATAATTGGTCAGTAATTATTAATTGTAAATATAATTTATATCCTATCATGTGACTCAATACATGAATAACAAAATAATTATATGAAAAGCATCATTCAACTAATGAATAAGTAAATTCCTTAAACTAAAATTTTTATTTTTTTTTAATTATATCGGGTCGGGTTTTCCCAACGGGTTATGAGTATAACCCAAAACCCAACCCTAAACCCTATAGGGTCTGACCCTATAGGGTTTTTAGAGGGGGGCGGGCGGGTACCCTATAACGACCCACCCCGGGTGCATCCCTATAAAGTAGACATGACAACATAAGTACCGGTAGTGAGAAAATACACGTATAATTGTGATATCTGATATTTTTAGTTACCGAAAAATTATGAAATTGATATTTTTGAAAACCTTATATTTTTACGAGTCTAACGATATATTCGAAGTATTTTTACTGTTTCAAACCCTGAGACATGTTTTTCAAGAACTATATTTGTTCGGGTTTAAATTGAGTCGCGGTTTAACTAATCTGATATTTTTAAGCTTTCTCAGGTTATTATGAACTATTCCACATACTAATCTATTACTAACTTTCTTAGGGTTGCTTAAACGGGGTTGTCGGACTTAGACGGTTGTAAAAGACTACTATTTTGTTGACTTTGGGATTTTGGTTGACTTTCTAATTAGGGTTTAAGCTTAAATTGATCTAAAAACTTTAGGGGTTTACAAATGTTATTTCTATTGGATTAGTTTCTAGACTAGGGTTGCAGGTGGAGCAGCATCCAAAGCCATATGCTCATCATGGGCTCAATCATCAGGAGACTATTCATGTGCACAAATAGGTTCGTATACATCTTTCTATTAGTGATTATACTAATGAATTCTTGTGTGATATAGTACCTATGGATGCTACGCACTTGGTTCTTGGAAGACCATAGCAGTATGATCTTAGAGCTACTTTTGATGGGTACAAGAATGAATATACTATTCAGCATCGAGACATGACATACAAGCTATTGCCTATGAGTCTTGTAGAGGTACAGTAGGCCAAGATGATACATGTTAAGAAGATCAAAGACTTGAGGAGCTTGTTTGCATGGACTAGTAGGATGACTACTCCGAATCTAACTCCAGAAGCTTAGAGATTGAAGGATCAAGATTAGAGGACGAACCTTATTAAACCCGGGGGTAATTTCAAGCTTAAACCTTAAACCGAAAAGTCAACAAAAAACCTAAAGTCAACAAATCCTTAGGAAACCTTAGTAGTTTAGATCCGCAAACCCGTGTTCTTAAACCAAGAAGTCAAAATATGAGTAGAGTGCGTAGATTGGTTCGTAATAATATTAGGATACTTAAAAATATCAGATGAAAATTTTTCAACCTATTTCGAACCCAATCGGATACAGGCTTTGAAAAGCATGTCCTGAGGCTCGAGATATTAAAAATATGTTATTAGTACCATTAGATTTGTAATTTCAAAAGATTTGCAAATATATCAGTTATATAATTTTTCGGGTTATAAAAGTTACAGTTATAGCCTTTTATTGTATTTTCTTTACTACCGGTACTTTAATTGTCTAATCTACTTTTTTTATTTCTAATCACACTATTCACAATTACAACCACCCATACCCTATTCTTACATTCTTACAACCTATTCTTACAATATTACATCATTTTTCTTACATTTACTTTTCCAATACATTTTATTACTTAATTTACTTTTAAATTTGAATTTATTACACAAAACAAATATCAAACAACTCTCTCTCTCTCCCTTCTCAAACCAATGCCCCCTCCCTCTTTTTATCCTCAATTTGTTTTATTTATTTTCATTTTATTTAACACACAAACCCTAATCCATTCCACTATAAATACTTCTTTATATCTTTCACCTTTCATTTTCTCTCTTTTCTCTCTAAAACAAAACCTTGCAAATTTTTTTCTCTCCTCCTCTCCTCTCTAAATGCCGTGAGCCCCTCCCTTTAGTACATGCACACACATACACTTTTGTTTTTCTTCAAGTTTTCTTACTCCACACATCTAAATAGGTAATTAATCTACACCCTACCATCTTAAAAACATGTAATGGTAAGATCATGTATGTGTGATTCCACTCAAAATCCCTATGAGCTTTATGCTAGGGATTTGGAAACACTCGAACATGAAATCCTTGCCATCACAATATTGTAGATCTTGTTATTTATGTTGTTTTGCTATTATTTTGCTTTATTATTGAGTTAAGTTGTTATTATTAATGTTTTGTGCATACATTCATTATTTAACCTCATCTACATAATGATCATAGTGCATTTGCATTTATGACTTGCATAATTAACTAGATCTAGTTGTTTTGAGTTCATAAATGCCTTAGGTTTTTGTTTTATGTACATAAAGATCTTGTAGTAGCATGATAATAATGGAAAAATGTTAGAAAGCTTAAGATCTATTTTAGTTTCAATAAAAATAATTTTTAGAAATTCGGATCTAAAAAGAACCCTATATAGAAAAGCTATTTTTCAACTTCAAAATAAGTATTTTACATTAAAAATGGAAGGCTTAGGGAATGGGTATCATAAATGAGTGGTTTTGATGAGTAAATCTTAGATCTACTAAGAGATATTTTCAAAACAAGAAAAGTTTACAAAAGTTATGTTACCATTATGTTTCAATCCCAAGAACCAACTTAAAATTCGTAATAAGAAAGGCTTGATATGTGAACACCCATTTTTCAACCCAAAAACAAGATTTTTACTAAAGAAATGGAAACCTTAAGGAGTATATTTGATTAAGAATTAATTTTAGATTAAAGGAGTTTTTCACAAGAAACAATCTCAAATATAAATTTCAAATTTCGGATTTAGAAATGACCTCTATTTAAACACCTATTTCCAAATGCCAAAATAAGGATTTTAATAGAAAAATAAGAGTCCTAGGGAATACATGTAATAAAGATCCAATTTTGACAAGGATAAATGAAATTTATCAAAGTATAATCCTAAAACAAGGAAATGTTTCAAAGTATAGATTAAACAATATTTTCATTCCTTAAAAATTTTGTAAAATTCGTAACTAGGTAAACCCCCTAATTAAACATCTATTTTCCAACTCAAAAATGAAGAATTGCATTAAAATAATGAAGGTGTTAGGCATATAGGTCATTAAGATTGAGTTTTGATAAAAACAAATATGGTCTTGCAAGGAATAAAACTAGTTTTCTTAAGTCTAGTAATTTCAAAAGTTGTACAAAGTAAAAGTTTTCCAAAAGAATTATTGATATCATATATCATTGAGGATATACATATAGACAACTCATGTCATGACATTCATAATAATAACTTGTACGTATTGTATGTACTCATAATTCACTTGGAAGAAACAAAGTTAGGAAAATAGTGTCTTACACATCCCATAAAGTATTGTCTAAGTACATGAGGAAATAGATTGACCAACACCCATGAATCATGCATGATATTGAGTTATTTATGTATATAAAAGAGTCTTTCAAGATATAATGATAGTTAAGTATCTATCAATGCTTTGGACTGATGCTTGGATTGAAATTAGAAATTGATTTGTGGGTTGGGAATCTCGTATAACATTCTGTACCTTACTTTTCATGGACCTAACGACCTTTGTTGATGGAAATAACTTTAGAAATAGATAACTCTCATCGAATAGGTAGAAATTGGTATATAATATGCGAAATTCCGAGTTAAAATGACCAAGTTATGGCCATTTTAAGTTGGAATTTCCTCTTAGACGAACTTGTTAGAATAGAATTTATAAGTTCATTTAAACTTCATAGAAATACTCATTAGAGTTATTTCTTTTGATTATGAGACTTGGGCGATGGACTAGAACTTCCCGAGGACTATTACAATTAAGTGGATTTTCGCGCCATAGCAAAGTGAGTTCATTATCTTTAAATTATATGCTTATGATTGTGCTTGTAATAATAGTGGCATTAGATTTAAGGAAAGATAAAATTGGAATGTGCATGTGAATTCTATTTGATTGAATCGATGATAAGAATATCAAAATGGGAATTGTTATAATTATTTATATGACTTAGTATAGCATTGAAGTGTCTGCAACATCTATGATGGCCTTAAATTTGCTTAATTAATATGCCATGATCTTATAATTAAATTGACCATCCATACCATATGTTGAGTCACATTACATTTGTTATTATACCTTTGTGGGAAGAAGGCATAATAGCTAGACAACGAGTGGGCCGGAAAACTCGAATGTTGGCATAACGACCTGAATTAAAATGGAAGTGGTGTAGGCACTTAAATCAATTACAAAATTAGTGAGTGGGTGGGCACCTGAATAAACCAATATATAAATGAGAAAATTTGAAATTTATGGTCGTATGGGCCTGAAACACCTAACCCCGAATGGAAAGCGTAAATCCATTCAACATAAGACTCTCAGAAAGTCTTATGTATTGTATGCTCATGTGCTTGTGCATTTAATATGATTGATAATATAACTTGTTTTCCCTATTGTATGGTGAAGTATTTAATTTGGAAGTAAAACGCACTAAGCTCGTAAGCTTATACCCCTATAGTTTCATGTTGCTGTAAACCCGTCAAGTAAACTCCGGGAACCGAAAAGCAAAACCCTAAATCGATCTAGTTCAAGCTTAGTGAGAGAAGCTTAGAAACCCTAAATCCGGCTTTTCTTCGGTTTCACAACAAAAGAAGTTTTATAAAATAAATTAATGTGAATTATTGTTTTAAAGTATAATTCAAACCTTAGAAAGTTTTAATTTTGGAAAATTTTCTATTCCGGGCCTTCCCAAGCCCCAGCACGGAAAAACGAGCCCGGGACTAGAAACTCAGAAAAATATTCCATAATACTCTTTAGAACCAAAATTTTATAAGGATTTCAAAAATATAAATTTTATAATTTTCCGGGCTATAAAAATTACAGTTATAGCCTTTTTCCCGTATTTTCTTTGCTACCGGTAAAGAAGATGTCTTGTCTACTATTTATCACTATTCACAAGTACAACCTACACTACACACTACCCATACCCTATTCTTACATCCTTACAACTACTCATTATATTTTCTTTTCCAAGGAAATTTTGTTTCCTACTTAATTATTACATTTATTACATTTTATTACTTAAATTTCAAATTTAACAAATTTCAACTCTCTCCCCCTCTCTCCTCCATTGTGGCCGACACACCCCTTCCCCTTTTTCTCTCTATTTGTTTTATTTTTACTTCTTTTAATACAATTAAACCCTAATTCACTTAATATATAAACTCATTTTCACTCTCTCTCTTCATTTTCACTCTTCCAAAATTTTTGAAAAGAGAAAAACTCTCTATTTTCCCTCATTTTGCCGTGAACCCTAGTCCTCCCTCACACACACACAAGCTTATTTCTTCTTCAAATCTTCTTTTAGGTGATGATTTCTAGCCTTAACTACATAATCTTGTAATGGCAAGACTATTCTTGTGTGTTTTCCACTTTAAATCCCAATGAGCAAATGCTAGGGATGAGAAAACACTAATACATGAATATCAAGCCATCACAAGAAGTAGATCTTGTGTTTAATGAGTTTTTGTTGAAGTATTATTATGTTCATGCATATAAAAGTAGAGATCTTGCATGAAAAATATATGTTCATGTCTTTAAACTCATTTTCATGCACTATAAGTTGTAGATCTAGTGTTTAGACACTCATGTTTTTCTTGACATTCATGTTCATATGAATATTTTGTGTTTTCATGCATTAATGATCATAAAAGCTTAGTCTTGTATATATAAATGTGTTAGTTGGTAGATCTTTATGAATATAAGACAAGGAACTTGAAAAAAAAAGGTTTTTGTTAGAAATGTTTAAGGGAAAATTCGGATGAACTTCAAAACCTATTTTAAAAACCCTTGAAACCACTTTGAAACTCATATTTTACATGAAAAATGAAGGGTATAGGTAATATGTATCACTAAGTAATGATTTTTATAAGTTGAAATGAGTTTAGACATGAGTAATGTGTAAAACAAGTAGTCGAATTAAGATGGAAAATTTTGAGTTAGTGTTCAAATTGTTAAATTCGTAATTTGAGATGATGCCCATATAAACACTTAGTATTCAAACTCAAATTGCATGTTTTAGGTGTTAAATGAAGTCCTTAAGTAATAGATATGGTAAAGCTTTAAATTTTGATGCATTAAACAAGTTTTCTCAAAGGAAACATGCAAGAAATGAATTTTTCCAAAATTCGGATTTTTGTGAAAAGCTTATTTAAAAACATACTTGCAAAGTGAAAAATGCAAGTTTTTATGTGGAAATGAAGGTCTTGGATAGTATAGATGATGAAGACTCATTTTTATTTAGATAACAAGAAATTTCTAAAAATGAAATCCTAAAATACTAATGAGATGCCAAATTGGAAGAATTGGAATTTTAAGAAGTAACTATTGTTGGAGTCTTGTAAGAATTAGGAGTTCTTAAAGTTTCATTGTCAAAGATCATCAAGATCATGCATATATTGAACTCATCACATGTCATTCATATTAGGAACTCATTCATATTTTATATACACATGAATCATCAACTAAATATATTTCGATCAAGTGCAAAACAATTTTTTGGAAATGGAAAAGTTACAGAACAGATTTGATCCCTCTGTTCCGTGACCTAAATGTTTTCAAAACTTGGAATTAATATTAGAAATAGATAGATCTTTCGAAGTAGATAGAAATCGATATAAAATTTGCGAAATTTCGAGTGAAAATGACCAAGTTATGGCCGTTTTAAGTTGGAACTTCCGCAAATAGCGAGAATCACGATTTTGTTTAGTTTAGATGCATAGTTTGAATTAGTTAAGTGATGAAATTCTCATTAGGTTATTCTTATTTGGTAGGTGATCCCGAGAACGGCAATACCCTACCACCCGGCTACTATTACTAAGAGACCGGCATACCATGGCCGAGTGAGTATTACTTCCAATTTCAATTATTGCTTGTGATTGTAATGATAGTTGCACTAGTTGCTAAGCAAAGACAAAAATAAATATGCATGATGGGGTTATTTGGGAATTATAATTGTCTGCGGTTGATATGTGAAGTTGAATTTAAAGAATATCGAAGCTAGGTGATAATTCATTGCTTGTATAGAGAGGAGCTAGAATTGATTGTCTGCGAATATTGCTTGGTCACCTAAAAGAATTGGACTAATCGATTATTAGACCTTAATTATAAACTTGAACTCATTCATATCACGATGGGGATGGAGCATTAGCATTTGTTGGTTTTTCGTGATCCATAAAACGAATATGTTGGTTAATCGTAATCCATGAAACGAATATATGAGTTGGTTGACCGTGAGCCTAAACGGCATCGTATCGCAGGATTCGTTAATCTGCTAACCCGGGATGGAGGGCGCAAGTCCATTCACATATGATTTTCGACTGGTCATATGTTTGTTGAACTCACGTGGTTGATGCATTCCACTTGATTGATTAATCACTTGCTTGAATGTTTTGTTGAAATTGTGATATGGAAGTTTTCACTCACTAAGCTAGTTAGCTTACGCCCCTATAGTTTTTACTTGTTGCAGCACGAGTTCATTTGGCTTAGGCCAAGGTAGGCTACAGCTCAGGTACCAGAGCTAGGCGTTTCCCTTAGAAGTTTATTTCGGTTTTGTTTAGACTTCCACAGGAAACCAAAAGACTCTGGATGACTGTAATGGACCTTAATATTCTTTTTCGGGGGAATGCCCCTTAGACTTTGTAACTTTATGTATGTGTTTTGATTTATCATCTAAGGTTATCGAATGCCACATTAAACTTCTTAACTCCATTGAATAGAGTATTCTATTTTCGTAAAGGGACGCCTTACATCCATACAAAACTCCCGAAGGGCTCGGATAGTAATTCGAGAGTCCTATATAGCATGTGGCGGACTGTTACGTTTAGGATACCCCTATGGGACGTGACAGTTTAAGTTGGTATCAGAGCACTAGGTTATAAAACAAGACAATAGAATTAAAAGAAACCGAACTTAGAAGTTAACTAATAAGTTAAAATGGAGTTGAAAACATCTTTCTTTGTTAAGTCTAATTAGGAGTCTTATCTTGTTGTAGGTCTCCTTGGGTGAGACCCGAGAACGAGCTAGGAATTTTACAAAAAGAACAGATGAGACCCTGGTGGAGTACAGATTAAGACTGAGAGAGCTATGTGAGGATTTTGCTCTAGCAAGGAATCCCCAGACTATAAGGGAAATGTTCAGATTGTGGAGGGAAGGACTAAGATATACTAGATGGGCAGCTGTGATTGACCGGTTGAAATACAATCCTATGGGAAGGAGAAATTGGACCAAATTGGAAACGATATATACTTTGGAACAAATCATGGTAGAATATAGGCATGAGCCCATGACTAAAGAAGCCACTTTTATTTTGAAGAATGAGAGAAACCCGACCCCTCCAGACTTTAGGGTATGGATCCCTATAGGTCCCTTATATGTTTATGCTCATGATAACTTGTATGACCACCATGATTGGAACATAGCTGATGCATGGAATCACATTACATGGCATGTGATTTATTTAGATATTATTCCACCACGTGCAATCATCCTATCCCCACCAGCTAGTGATATAGGTATGGAATTAAATAATGCACCTGTGATTGGAGTGGGTATTGAGGCCAAGGAGGAAGTGGAGGAAGAAGAAGAGGAGGACCCTGAGGAGGATCCTAATTGGGAAGAGAATGTAGTGCCCAGAACCCCTACCCCTACCCCACCCAAAGAGCCGAAAGGGGAAGTAAATCCGGAACCTAATCAGTTTATATGGGACTTTAATCGAGTTTTGGAGATTCCTGATAGTGGGAAGGTAGAGCCTGGGGTAGATCCCCTGTTGTGGAGGGACGTTTACATTGAGGGTGAACATCCTCCTGTGCTTGATGTGGCAGTATTAGAACCCGTGGCTCCCGAGCCCATGGAAGTGGAAAATGTGGGTGATGGACTTAGGAGAGAACCGGAGGTAGTGGAAAACCAAGTGGATGAACCTAAAGCAAGAGATGAAGAGGAAGAAGTGAACCCGAGAGAGGAACAAGGAATAGAAGGAGAGGAGGAAAGTGAGGAGCAAGACCAAGAGGTTTTAGTCCGACCCGCTAGGAGGCGGAGGATGAATGTGAGAGAGTACCTTAGTCTGTTTGTCCGTCAGGACGATGGTGGTTCTTCCAGTAGGGGACGTCCCTCTAGTTCGACCTCTGATGATGCTAGCGATGAGTGAAGGTTGAAATGATAGTCAAACCCATGAAGTCCAAGTGAAGTCTTTCTTTTCTTTATTTTGTAGTAGGCAATGCGAATGCCAATTTACCTTAGGATTTCTAGATAGTCTAGTATTTTGTTCTTTCTTTTTCCTTGTATTTTGTTTTGTTCCCAGAAATAGGGAAAAATGTTTAGAATTGGAACTAGAATGTAGCTAGCCAAATTTTGTGAAAAAAAATCTCCAATGTAAATTTTGTATGGCTCGCGAAAGTAATGAAGGATCATGTTTATTTCAAAAGGAAGAAGCTATAAGAATCAAGCATGTTAGACATTAGACATAAAGAACATTAACCACATATAAACTGCATGAGCACTCATTCATTCATGTCATTATTTTGAATTTGCAAATTATTTCTTTATGTATGAATTGTTTAGTTTTTCCTTATGAGTATGTGAAGTTTTATGAGATTTATTTCCTTTCAGAAATTTTGATTCTCGAATTCCCTCAAAATTGCGAACTTTGTGTGACAAGTTAACTCCTTCAAAGTTGAAAACGTTAGAAAGATACTAAGAGCTATTAAACAATTTGTAAACAGACAAAACCGACGGATTCGAAATCGGGAGCAAGAATCTCTCCCAAACGAAGCCGACCAACCTGTTGTACCCCAACCAAATCCGCTAGGAGTAGCACCCCAGAACTGGTAGGGTGATGTGATGAATGCGATTGGGCAGTTGGCCAATCTCTTAAATACATTCATCCAGAACCAAAATCCAAATCAATACCCGCACCAAGGACAAAGTGTCTGGGATTCTGCTCCGCTTCCACCACCACCTACAGATCATTCGGAAGTGACTGCTGAAGCACCTGCTCCACAGGAGGAGCATTCCTACAATGTACCCTTACCACCACCTCCACCATACCGAAGAACTCATCGAAGCTCCTTGCCGGACTTCATTAAAAGTAACCGTTATTTTGACGGGGCATTCGGTAAACCTGATGAGGCGGAGGACTGGTTAGCTCAGATTGAGCGATCTTTTGCTGCTTATGAGATCCCGCCCTATTTACAACTGAAGTATGGAACTTATATGTTGAGATACAATGCAAGGGTCTGATGGGACTCTAAAAGAAGAAGCTTGGCTCCACTGGTCACATGGGAATCTTTCCACGGGGAATTCTTGGAAAATTATTTTCCCTCCAGCTTGAGAGTGAAGTATAGTGCGGACTTCCTCCATGTTAAGCAAAAAGGAAGAACCGTGGAACAATATGAAACTGAGTTTACTCACTTGCTGTAGTACGCACCTGAATCCTTCAGGGATAGTGAGGAATTGAAGAAACAGGTATTCTTGGGAGGTCTGGATGATGAGTTACGGATCAAGCTGGAAGAATTTGTAGTGAGGACTTACCCTGAGTTGGTAGAAAAGGCTCGAGTGATTGAAGGAGCCAGGAAAAGGAAATACCAGGAACCCAACAAAAGAGTATTGGGAGAAGGCCGTTTGACGCTTCAAGCTCAAGATTTAAAGGGAAGAGGTACAAACCGTACTAGGGGTTTAAGGATGACGCTAGTGGAAGGCCGACTCAGTTTAAGGCCAATGTCACTTGTTGGAAATGCAAGGGGACTCATGTTCCAATGCAATGCCCCCTGTTGAGAAATAAATGTTATTATTGTGGTGACTCTGGCCATATGGTTTATACGTGCCCAAAGAAGATGGTCGTGACTTGCTTGATTTGCAAGGAGAAGGGGTACTTAGCCTCTGAATGCTCGCAACGGAAAAGTGTGGCCGCTCGATCTTTTGGGACTTTGATCAATACCAGCCCTATGAGGTCAGGTAGTAAAAGTGGGAGCCGTGCTGCTTCGGCGATGCACGGGATGAGACTTTATAACTTCAAAGGCCAGTGGATGTTAGAGGAAGATGAGGATGAGGAGGTGGAATTGGCAGCCATGGATCAAAATGACGGTGTGGATGGCGGTCTAGTGACAGGTTAGTAGTAAAAACCCTCTTAAGTTAAAAGTTATTTATTTATTCAATTGTTTACTGAAATAAATTGAAACATGTTTATGGGAAAGCTAGAAGTTAAAAACCCCACATAGGCAGCTATGAGAGTGTTTTAGGGTTGAGAAGTGATGGATGTTTGTTGACCACAGGACACGTACGGGTGAATAAAATGGAGGCTTATGTTTTGTTTGACACGGGAGCGACACATTCGTTCATCACCACTAGTTTGGCTAATCAACTTGGATTACCTATAGCCACAACTACTTTAGTCTGAGAATTAAGACACCTACCGGAAGTGTTGTGTCTACTCGGGAGGTAATAAAGGATTGCCCAATGGAAATTCAAGGACACCACTCGGGAAGTGATTTAATAATATTGGGGATAAACAAATACGAAGTTATCCGTGGCATGAACTGGTTAAGCAGGGTAAAAGTTGTAGTGGATTGCCAAAAGAGGATAGTGTGTTTCTGTGATCAATCAGGAGGAAAAGTGGAGTTCGTAGGAGAAACCCTAGTCCCAAGAAAGTTTGGATTAAACTCTTTCGAACTGATGATGGAGGATGAAGAGATAATACCTATTGAAGGTGTCTTGGACGAAGAGGAAACTCGAGAGGAAAAGGACATACCGGTAGTAAATGAATATTTAGATGTGTTTCCAGAGATTTTGCCTGGGTTACCACTAAAGAGGGAAATTGATTTTGAGATTGTTTTAGCTCCAAACACCGAACTGATATCCAAAGCACCATACCGGATGGCACTGGCTGAGTTAAAAGAGTTAAAGACTCAATTGCAAGAACTCTTGGATCAGAAATTCATAAGACCAAGTGTGTCGCCATGGGGCGCACCTGTCTTGTTCGTAAAGAAAAAAGATGGATCAATGAGATTGTGTATTGATTACCGTGAGTTAAATAAAGTGACTATCAAGAATCGATACCCTCAGCCAAGAATCAACGATTTGTTTGGCCAACTGCAAGGAGCATGCGTGTTCTCACGCATTGATCTACGTTCGGGATACCATCAGTTAAGAATAAAGCCTGAGGATGTACCAAAGACAGCTTTTCGTACTCGATATGGACATTACGAGTTTTTGGTGATTTCGTTTGGGCTGACAAATGCACCAGCTGCATTTATGGATCTAATGAACAGGGTTTACAAGCTACTTTTGGATAAGTGTGTAATAGTCTTCATAGATGATATCCTAATATATTCTAAGACCAAGGAACAACACGAAGAACACCTTCGCTTGGCGTTACAAACCTTGAGAGAGAATAAGTTGTATGCCAAATTGTCTAAATGTGATTTTTGGTTGGATAGAATATCTTTTCTTGGACATGTGGTGACTGGAGAAGGAATATCAGTTGACTCCGAAAAGATTAAGGCTGTAGTAGAATGGAAACAGCCGCAAACAGTTACCGAAGTGAGAAGTTTTTTGGGATTGGCTGGCTACTATCGCAAGTTTGTGAAGGATTTCTCGAAGATAGCCAAGCCATGACTTAGTTGACCCAAAAGAATGAGAAATTTGTTTGGACAGATAAGAGGGAACAGAGTTTCTAGGAGTTAAAACGACGACTGGTATCAGCACCGATCTTGGTTCTACCGGACTTGGAAAAGTCCTATACAGTGCATAGTGACGCTTCAAGGAATGCCCTTGGATGCTTATAATTGCAAGAAGGGAAAGTTATTACCTATGCCTCTCGACAGTTGAGAGCCCACGAGCAAAATTACCCCACACATGATCTGGAGCTGGCCGCGGTTGTCTTCGCTCTGAAACTTTGGAGACATTTTTATATGGACAGAGGTGTGAGATATACACGGATCATAATAGCCTTAAGTATCTGTTCACACAAAAGGAGTTAAACATGAGACAAAGGAGATGGTTGGAACTAATAAAAGATTATGATTTAGGAATAAACTACTGTCCAGGGAAAATCAATGCGGTCGCGGATGCCCTAAGTCGGAAAAATTATGGGGAAGTAGTCGCTTTGATCACAAGTCAAAGAGATCTGATTAGGGATTTTGAGAGATTGAAGATTGAGTTCATAGACCAAAGTGCAGAGCTTGAGATAGCTAATCTGGCATTGGAGCCAACCCTAATAGAAAGAATCAAGGAAGCCTAAAGGTATGATGAGGTGATACAAAAGATTAAAAAGGAAACCCAAGTAGGAAAATACCTGAACTTTACAGTAGACGATGAGGATGTGATCAGAATAAAGGAAAGGTTGTGTGTGCTGGAAGATGAAGAGTTGAGAAAGGAAATAATGAGTGAAGCCCATAACTCCAGTTATACTATGCATCCGGGAGGTACCAAGATGTACCAAGATTTGAAAAGCCACTACTGGTAGAACAGCATGAAGAGAGATGTAGCAGATTATGTGATGAAGTGTCCGGTTTGCCAACAAGTGAAAGTAGAGCACCAAAGACCAGGGGGATTACTAAAGCCTTTATCTATCCCCGAATGGAAGTGAGATCAGATATCCATGGATTTTGTGTGTGATTTCCCAAAGACTTCATCGGGTTGTGATGCTGTATGGGTAATAGTGGACCGATTAACCAAGTCAGCGCACTTCTTACCCATAAATATGACTTATTCAATGGAAAAGCTAGCTAAGATCTACATTCGGGAAATTGTGCAATTACATGGCATACCAGCAGGGATTATTTCGGATAGAGACCCAAGATTTGTGTCTAAGATTTGGATAAGCCTGCAAGAGAGTTTAGGTACCAAATTGCACTTCAATACGGCATATCACCTCAGACCGATGGACAGTCTGAGTGAACGATCCAAACCCTGGAAGACATGTTGAGAGCTTGTACCTTGGAATTTAAAGGAAGTTGGGATAGTCATGTAAATCTCATCGAGTTTGCTTACAATAACAGCTACCACTCAACTATTTAGATGCCACCCTATGAAGCCTTATATGGATGGCGTTGTAGATCCCCTCTGTTTTGGGACGAGGTGGAAAAGATAGCTATCGGGCCAGAATTGGTACAAGAAGCTGCCGATAAGGTGAGGATAATCTAGCGAAAGATGAAAGAGGCTCAAGATAGATGAAAGAGGCTCAAGATAGACGAAAGAGCTGGGCAGATTTGAAAAGAAGGGAACTCGAATTCAAAGTAGGCGACCATGTGTACCTGAAGATAAGTCCAATTAAGAGTATAAAAAGAATGCTACACAAGGGAAGTTGAGCCCGAGATATATTGGACCCTTCGAATTTTTGGAAAGAGTCGGAGATCTAGCATATTAGATAACTTTGCCGCCAAATTTGTCCGGGATTCATAACGTGTTCCATGTGTCAGTATTGAGAAAGTATGTGCCCGACCCGGAGAGGATTTTGGAGTTGGAACCTATTCAGCTGAAGGAAAATTTAACATATGAAGAATACCCCATAAGGATATTGGATAAGAAAACCCAAAGGCTAAGGAATAAAGACATTCGTTATGTTAAAGTGTTGTGGAGGAATCATGCCTTCGAGGAAGCAACTTGGGAAGCTGAGGAGGAAATCCGAAGGAAGTACCCCGAGTTATTTGAAGGACAAGGTATGTCAGTTCAGTTTTGAGGACAAAACTCTGTTTATGGTGGGGAGGTTATAAACCTCGGTTTTCCAAGTAGTCAAGTAAACTCCGGGAATCGAAAAGCAAAACCCTAAATCGGTCTAGTTCAAGCTTAGTGAGAGAAGCTTAGAAACCCTAAATTCGGCTTTCCTTCGGTTTCATAACAAAAGAAGTTTTATAAAATAAATTAATGTGAATTATTGTTTTAAAGTATAATTCAAACCTTAGAAAGTTTTAATTTCGGAAAATTTTCTATTCCGGGCCTTCCCGAGCCTCATTACGGAAAAACGAGCCCCGAAACTAGAAACTCAGAAAAATATTCCGGAATACTCTTCGGAACCGAAATTTTATAAGGATTTCAAAAATATAAATTTTATAATTTTCCGGGCTATAAAAATTACTGTTATAGCCTTTTTCCCGTATTTTCTTTGCTACCGGTAAAGTAGATGTCTTGTCTACTATTTACCACTATTCACAAGTACAGCCTACACTACACACTACCCATATCCTATTCTTACATCCTTACAACTACTCATTATATTTTCTTTTCCAAGGAAATTTTGTTTCCTACTTAATTATTCCATTTATTACATTTTATTACTTAAATTTCAAATTTAACAAATTTCAACTCTCTCCCCCTCTCTCCTCCATTGTGGCCGGCGCACCTCTCCCCCTTTTCTCTCTATTTGTTTTATTTTTACTTCTTTTAATACAATTATACCCTAATTCACTTAATATGTAAACTCATTTTCACTCTCTCTCTTCATTTTCACTCTTCCAAAATTTTTGAAAAGAGAAAAACTCTCTATTTTCCCTCATCTTTCCGTGAACCCTAGCCCTCCCTCACACACACACAAGCTTATTTCTTCTTCATTTCTTCTTTAAATCTTCTTTTAGGTGATGATTTCTAGCCTTACTACTACATAATCTTGTAATGGCAAGACTATTCTTGTGTGTTTTCCACTTTAAATCCCAATGAGCAAATGCTAGGGATGAGAAAACACTAATACATGAATATCAAGCCATCACAAGAAGTAGATCTTGTGTTTAATGAGTTTTTGTTGAAGTATTATTATGTTCATGCATATAAAAGTAGAGATCTTGCAAGAAAAATATATGTTCATGTCTTTAAACTCATTTTCATGCACTATAAGTTGTAGATCTAGTGTTTAGACACTCATGTTTTTCTTGACATTCATGTTCATATGAATATTTTGTGTTTTCATGCATTAATGATCATAAAAGCTTAGTCTTGTATATATAAATGTGTTAGTTGGTAGATCTTTATGAATATAAGACAAGGAACTTGAAAAGAAAGGGTTTTTGTTAGAAATGTTTAAGGGAAAATTCGGATGAACTTCAAAACCTATTTTAAAAACCCTTGAAACCACTTTGAAACTCATATTTTACATGAAAAATGAAGGGTATAAGTAATAGGTATCACTAAGTAATGATTTTTATAAGTTGAAATGAGTTTAGACATGAGTAATGTGTAAAACAAGTAGTCGAATTAAGACGAAAAATTTTGAGTTAGTGTTCAAATTGTTAAATTCGTAATTTGAGATGATGCCTATATAAACACTTAGTATTCAAGCTCAAATTGCATGTTTTAGGTGTTAAATGAAGTTCTTAAGTAATAGATATGGTAAAGCTTTAAATTTTGATGCATTAAACAAGTTTTCTCAAAGGAAACATGCAAGAAATGAATTTTCCCAAAATTCGGATTTTTGTGAAAAGCTTATTTAAAAACATACTTGCAAAGTGAAAAATGTAAGTTTTTATGTGGAAATGAAGGTCTTGGATAGTATAGATGATGAAGACTCATTTTTATTTAGATAACAAGAAATTTCTAAAAATGAAATCCTAAAATACTAATGAGATGCCAAATTGGAAGAATTGGAATTTTAAGAAGTAACTATTGTTGGATTCTTGTAAGAATTAGGAGTTCTTAAAGTTTCATTGTCAAAAATCATCAAGATCATGCATATATTGAACTCATCACATGTCATTCATATTAGGAACTCATTCATATTTTATATACACATGAATCATCAACTAGATATATTTCGATCAAGTGCAAAACAATTTTTCGGAAATAGAAAAGTTACAAAACAGATCTGATCCCTCTGTTCCGTGACCTAAATGTTTTCAAAACTTGGAATTAATATTAGCAATAGATAGATCTTTCGAAGTAGATAGAAATCGATATAAAATTTGCAAAATTCCGAGTTAAAATGACCAAGTTATGGCCGTTTTAAGTTGGAACTTCCGCAAATAGCGAGAATTACGATTTTGTTTTGTTTAGATGCATAGTTTGAATTAGTTAAGTGATGAAATTCTCATTAGGTTATTCTTATTTAGTAGGTGATCCCGAGAATGACGATACCCTACCACCCGACTGCTATTACTAAGAGACCGGCGTACCATGGCCGAGTGAGTATTACTTCCAATTTCAATTATTGCTTGTGATTGTAATGATAGTTGCACTAGTTGCTAAGCAAAGAAAAAAATGAATATGCATGATGGGGTTATTTGGGAATTATAATTTTCTGCTGTTGATATGTGAAGTTGAATTTAAAGAATATCGAAGCCGGGTGATAATTCATTGCTTGTATAGAGAGAAGCTAGAATTGATTGTCTGCGAATATTGCTTGGTCACCTAAAAGAATTGGACTAATCGATTATTAGACCTTAATTATAAACTTGAACTCATTCATATCACGATGGGGATGGAGCATTAGCATTTGTTGGTTTTTCATGATCCATAAAACGAAAATGTTGGTTAATCGTGATCCATAAAATGAATATGTTGGTTAATCGTGATCCATAAAACGAATATATGAGTTGGTTGACAGTGAGCCTAAACGGCATCGTACCACAGGATTTGTTAATCTACTAACCCGGGATGGAAGGCGCAAGTCCATCCACATATGATTTCCGGCTGGTAATATATTTGTTGAACTCACGTGTTTGATGCATTCCACTTGATTGATTAATCACTTGCTTGAATGTTTTGTTGAAATTGTGATATGGAAGTTTTTACTCACTAAGCTAGTTAGCTTACGCCCCTATAGTTTTTACTTGTTACAGCACGAGTTCATTTGGCTTAGGCCAAGGCAGGCTACAGCTCAGGTACCGGAGCTAGGCGTTTCCCTTAGAAGTTTATTTTGGTTTTGTTTAGACTTCTACAGGAAACCAAAAGACCCTGGATGACTGTAATGGACCTTAATATTCTTTTGCAGGGGAATGCCACTTAGACTTTGTGACTTTATGTATGTGTTTTGATTTATCATCTAAGGCTATCGAATGTCACATTAAACTTCTTAACTCCATTGAATAGAGTATTCTATTTTCGTAAAGGGATGTCTTACATCTATACAAGACTCTCGAAGGGCTCAAATAGTAATTCGAGAGTCTTATATAGCATGTGGCGGACTGTTACGTTTAGTATACCTCTATACGGCGTGACAGTTTCAGTATGATTATTTATAGCTATCCTTAAGAGGCTACTTTCCTCAGGTACAACTTTTTGAAATTAAGGAGATTTTTGAAGAAGTCAAGACTTAAATGTTAGGCATAGACTTCTAGTTAAATCTCCTTAATCTTATATATATATATATATATATATGTTGTTGTAAGAGACTTTTAAGGACCTAAAGACTCTTAATATTTTGGCGCGGTATGCCCCTTGAATCTTTGTAATAGATTAATCTAGTTATAACTATTATGATTTATATTCTTATCGCTATGTATGAATTCTTAAGCTATTTCGAATCAAAGTAAGGTCCCCTACATGATGAACGTAAGCCTTACACCCGGTGTCTAAACTCACGAAATGACTAAGGTTGTCATACTTGAGTTTAAATATCGAGTGTGGCAGACTATCGCGTATAGGGTACCCTTTGGGGCGTGACAATTTAAGTTAATATCAGAGTATGGTTAAGAGTCTACAATCATAGCTTTAATTAATAGACTTAAGGATGAATAAAAAGAAAGACTAAGATAGGGTAAAAATAAAAATAAAGAAGACTTAGATAAGAATAACATGGGTAGTATGGGTTTTATAATTCTAATTCTTTCCTCTTTTATGAATAGCTTACTCTTGGTGAAGCCCGCGTAGCGGCAAGGCAAATACATAGGCAGCCCGATGAGTCTTTGGTCGAATACCGTTTAAGAATTAGGGTCTTGTGTGAAGAATGTGCTTTAGCTAGCCACCCTAGGTCGATCCGAGAAATGTTTAATTTATGGAAAAGAGGTTTGATGAATACCGAGTGGCACAAGGTTATGACCGACATAGAATACTGCCCTATAAGGAGGAAATGTTGGTCAAAGCTTGAAGTGATTTATGCGCTAAAGAAGATTGCTGTTTATAAGTTAGGATAACCCATGTTGCAAGAAGCTACCTTTGTGCTAAGAAATGAAGGAAAGCCAACATTTCCCAATTTTCAAACTTGGAACTGATTGGATATCTATTTGTTTATGCTTATAACTTATTGGGGTCACACTGATTAGCTTCGAGCGGATGCTCAAAGTCACTTCTTTTGGTGGGGAGTATACGAGGAGATGCTACCCCCGTCAGCTGATATGGCCCAGCCACCTCCACCAAGTCAAATCGGTTACCAACCCTATGAGGAAGAAGTGGATGAGATAGAGGATGAGGTTGTTACCCCATCTAAAGGAAATGAGGATGAAGAAGGAGAAGAAGTAGTTTACAAAAAGAGAATGTAAGGGTTAAAGAAAGGAAGCGAGACTTATGTTTTGACCCACAAGTCCAAGCTGAATTTTGTAGTTGCGACCTTGAAAGATAGGTCATAGTAGCTTTTGTTGTTTTCAGGATGTTGCTTGCGATTATTGCTTTGTTATGTTGTTTTGAATTGTTATGCTTTGCTTTCGATTTCAATGTAAAGGTTCTTATAGCTGCCTTTTGAAGTTTCAAAGAAAATTATGTTATGTTTTATGAAATTGAGATTTCTATATTTAGCTTCTTAAATTATACTTTGCATTTATATTACTCGCTTGTACAAGGATTTCCAACATTTCCGAATCTCGATTTAAAATGTTAATAATGTTATTGGAAGACTGCTGAACTAATTTAAATAAAACGTAAAACAACCATGGTAGAGGAAGGAGACAACAAGAACAAAGTGCGTCTAACTAACTGAATGTAGAAGGAGAACAGCAAGTGGGACTGCTGCCAAATCTACCAATGGCCAATGCTCAAGCCGCTTTGCAAGCAACTTTAGGGCAACTAGAACAAGTGCTCGAGGCCATTCGACAAACTATGCCAGCTCCTGCTCCTGTTCCTACTCCTGCTCCAACACCCACTCCAACTATGCCATTCGAAAAACTAGGGTTATCATACTTGAGTTTAAATATCGAGTGTGGTGGACTATCGCGTATAGGGTACCCTTTGGGGCATGACATATGCCGTTGGTCCTGGTGGTCTAGGCTGCTAGCATTGAGCCGGTGTAGGATTTTTTTTATTTCTTGTTTCGTTTTCTTGTTTTATTTAAAGGTTACCAGCTTATGTTTAGATGCTAGTTTTATATTATTTCATGCCTTTAGCGTTTCCTTAGGGTTAGTATATATAGTCCTTTTGTTATTTGTTTTGAATGGTTTTGGATTTTGAGATTTTGAGAACACCTTTGCGTATGATAACCCTTTGTGGTCTCTAGATTATTGAGATTGATTCTCTTTATTCGTATGTTCTTATTAATTCTTACATGATATAGAATTGTAGTGAATCTTGTTATTAGAGTCTTGTGATTCTTTTAACACCGTAGTTAATTTATAGCTCGTGGATTCTATCGATTTATAATCTAATTGCAAAGCCAGTTTAATTTTATTATTCGTGGATCCTATCGAATAATAATTTTATCCATACCCTTTGTTTTTACTATTTCGTTAATATTCCTAAAAAACCCTAAAAAGAAGAAAAATATCTAACCCTCTCGCGTGCTACTAAAGCCTCTCTCAAAGTCAATAGTTCTAGATCTAAACCAGACTACTGGAATCTCTTCTTAGGCTATCATCGGCCTTAATTCGCTTAAAGTTTAAGAATCCTTTGTTTTTCAAATCAACTCAATGAATTTCAAAATAAGTGACAGAAAGTATTGACCCACCCTCTCTCTCGATATTTAGGATCGACTCCATTAGTAGCCATAGATCTATTTAAAACAATGACCTCTTAGCCTACTCAGTTGAAATCAAACATGAATTTAACTCATCCACCACGTAATTAGACCTACGAAATTAAAATCAAGCTATTAATTCCAAACACCCAGTCAATATTGAACTAAAGGCGCATTTGAAATCACATGAGTCAAGATTTAGATTCACAAACCCTAAGCTATAGGAGATCATTACTCCATGGATTTAGAAATTATGAACATAATATAAGGAAATAATATGAAATTAATTGAAGAATATTACAAATCAGCACAGTCTTGTAGAAATTACAAACAATAGATTAAAATAATTTTACCTAAAAAACTTCGAAACTCTCTAAAGTAAGAAGAAACGGAATTCTTTCGCTCTAGAAATTATCTCACTATACTACATTAGTACTATTCTATTGTATTCACACTGTATAACATGCTTATTACAATATTGTGCATGCTTATTTATAGGATAATGGCATAGAAAACATGAAAAAAATTTTGTTGGCATGGAAGATTCTTTATAACAGAATGCAAATTCTTTATCTACACCCGTGTCTATATTGCTTGCTAAAACAATCACTCATCAAGGAGTAAGTCGAGTGTTAGAGTGCTGCATAAAAAGTAGGGCTCGACTTGAGCTGATAAAACGCTATCGTTTATGTTCATTCTTCCATCGAGGGCTGACTTAGAGACTGCTGAGGGCTCGATGCTTTGATAATTCGAGGCGTGACACAAGTCTGGCAAAAGTCTGGTTCTCATTGAGCAACCGTTACAGGTCAGATTTGGGGTAGAAGCTTTCTTTAAGTTTTGGCTCGATCTCCTCAAAACATTTGTCGAGGTTTACGTCGAGGGCTAAATTTAGGGTGCGACAGACCAATTTTTTGTTTATTCTGCCTTACATTTTAGCCTCGATCGGTATTATTCAAGGCATAATAATTATGTTCTTCACTTTTGCTATTGTTTTTGCTCCAAATCTGATTAAAAACACTTTGATCCTTCTTCTTTTGATTCAAGGAGCTGAAAGACAACAATGTAACATTAAAAGCATTAGATTCATAGGAATTTAATAAAAAAATCATCAAAATAAAGCTCGAATGCCTAATAAAATAATAGAGAAAAATTAACTCATCACCTTCCAATAGTCCAATCTATATGGTGTTGTTCCCAAAGGTTTTTTGAAAGTGATTCTATAGGCCCACAATACATCATCTAGTTTCTTTGCCTAATCTTTTTCTATTGGTTGCAGCTGTTTTTTTCAAGATTTGTTTGAGTTCTCTACTAGAGACCTTTGCTTGGCCGCTCGTTTGTGGATGATAAGGGGTGCTTACCCTATAGTGTACTCATATCGTTTTAAAACTTCTTCGATTTTTTCATTACAAAAGTAGGTACCCTTATCACTTTTTAAGGCTCTTAGGCATTCAAATCTTGTAAACAGATTTCTTAGAAATCTTGTGACAATTTTTACATCATTAGTGAGTGAAGCTTGAGCCTTTACCCATTTTAAAACATAATCAACTGCCACTAAAGTATATTTGCTGCCAAAGGAAGTAGAAAATGGTTCCATAAAGCAAATGCCCCAAACATCAAAGATTTCACATTCTATAATAAATTTTTGGGGCATTTCTTCCTTTTTTGAAATATTTCCTATCCTTTGACAATTGTCACTGTTTACAACTAATGATTTAGCATCTTTGAAAATTAAGGGCCAATAGAAACCTACTTCCAAAACCTTGTAAGTTGTCCTATTTGCACTATAATGACCACCTATTAGTCCATTATGATAGTGGTACAAAATTTTTCATCCTTCCTCATGTGAAACGCATCATCTAATTATTCAGTTAGAGCAAATTCAGAAAAGAAATGAATCCTCCCAAAATTAGTGTTTTAAATCTGAAAAAAAAAAAACCTTTTCTTTTGATTGTAATTGAGTTCTGTAGGGAGCTCCTTATCGACCAAATGATTAGCTATGCCTATAAATCAATGCTCAAGTTCATTATCTATAATACAAATGGAATAAAGCCTTTCCTCAGAGAAGGCATCATCAATCTCCTCCTCTTTCATTCGATCTAAATATCGTTATCAAGTCTACATAAATGATTACTAGTTAGATTCTCACAACCCATCTTATCCTTAATTTCTAAGTCAAACTCTTGAAGCAAAAAAAGCCAACAGCTTAAAAAATGGTTTAACATCAGTTTTTGCACGCAAATACTTTAAAGCAGAATGATCAATATGAAAAATGAATTTAGAAAGAATAAGTTATGACCTGAATTTATCAAAAGCACAGATGATAGCTAACAGCTCTTTTTCAGTCGTGGTGTAATTTGCTTGAGTGGCAGTCGGAGTCCTGCTGGTGTAGTGGATGGGTTAGAAATAGCGTTGTCCTAGCACTACTCCAACATCTAAAAATCACTAGCATCACATATGAGCTCGAAAGGTAAACTCCAGTCAGGAAAAACCATGATCGAAGCTTGTATGAGTTTATCCTTTAATAGATTAAAACATCTGAACACCCTTCATCGAATTCAAACGATGCATCTTTCTCTAGAAGTCTAGTTAATGACTGAGCTATCTTCGAGAAATCCTTGATGAGTCTTCTATAGAAAGCAACATGGCCTAGAAAACTTCTTATTACTTTAACTGTTGTTGGTGGTGGGAGTTTTGCAATGACATCATTCTTTGCCATATCCACCTCTATTCCATTCTTATAAATTTTGTGACTAAGAACTGTCCCTTCATGGACCATAAAGTGGCATTTTTCCCAACTTAAGACCAAGTTTGTGTCCTTGCATCTTAGAAGAACTTTGCTTAAATTTTGGAGACATTTATCATAAAAATCCCCAAAGATAGAAAAGTCATCCATAAAACCTCAATGATATCCTGAATATACTCATAAAAAATTGCCATAATGTATCTCTGAAAAGTTACTAGGGTCTTACAGAGGCCAAACGACATTCTCCTATAGGCAAATGTTCCATAAAAGCATGTGAAAGTGGTCTTTTCGTGGTCCTTAGGAGCTATGTGGATCTGAAATTAGCTAGACATTCATTAAGGAAGCAATAATAATCATGGCCAGACAACTTCTCAAGCATTTGATCAATAAAATGCAATGGAAAATGATCTTTCTTGGTGGCATCATTTAGTTTATGATAGTCTATACAAACTTGCCAACTAGTAACAGTGCACATCAATATCAGTTCATTCCTTTCATTGGGGACAACAGTCATCCTACCCTTCTTTGGTACTACCTGAGTTGGACTTACCTAAGCACTATCGAAAATTAGATAGATGATTCCAGCATCTAACAACTTCACCACCTCCTTCTTCACAACTTCTTTCATGTTTGGGTTTAGTCATCTCTATGGCTGCACTATTGGTTTGAAATCATCTTCCATCAAAATTTTATGGGTGTAGTACGAGGGACTTATACCCTTAATATCAACAATTTTCCAAGCAATTGCCTTTTGTGCTCCTTCAATACTTTTAACAACTTTTCCTTCTGTCTACCATCAAGTTTCGAAGATATGACAATAGGTAGCTTAAAATTTTCTTCATGGAAAGCATATTTTAGGTGGTCTAGTAATTCTTTCAATTCTAAATCATATCCAAAATATGAATTAACAAAATCACCTTGTCAAGAAAATTATGTTCTTGAATTCGAATTCAAATGATATCTTCCACTTGAATCCTAGTGTGGAATCCACAATAAAATTAAAAAGAAAAGATTAACTATGTTTAAACCTTAATCTAATTCTAGGAGCAAGGAAAAACCACTCAAATTTCATGCCTAAGGTTCACCATTGCTTCAAATGATCCAACAAGAGATGCTTAAATATGAAAAGTCGTAGGGGAATCCACTGGCCATGTACACCGGCGGTGTAGGTTTTAATTTAGCCGGCGTTGGAATGAAAAATTGATTTTCGAGAGTAGTTGTGAAGGTACATCGGCTTCAACATCGGTAGCATAGATCTCTCAGTAGCCGACATTCGTTCAAACTCAGAAATGCCTAAAATGGTTTACACTGCCTATGTTGAAGTGACATAGGGGTGGTGTTAAGTCTACGTCGACATGTACGCTGGCGACAAAAATTTGCCGGTGTACGTTCAAAAATTGCAGGATGTTGTTCTATCATGAACACTAGCAGGGTTGATTGTATTCTTGGTCGGTGTTGATTCCTGTTTCAGTGTAGGCTAGCAGCTTTCTTCTTGTTTAAGCTGGTGTTGGATGTCTGATATATGTCGGCTGGCGATGTACATTTGATTTTGGCCGGTGCTGATGGTTCAATTCTCCAAAGTGTGTAAAACTCCTCTAATATGCTTGTATTTGTATTATAAGTCCTCCAATGATCTGAAATATCAAAATATTCATACTTAAATACCAATTCCTTGTGATTTCTATAAAATCAATAATGATTATACATGAATCGTTCGATGAAAATTAAGTATAAAATATGACTTTATCACTATAATCACTTTACAATATCACGTGGAGTAGTTTTACTTGTTATTTCATTCAGAAATTTAGAATTGGAAGCCTAGAATTAGCTTAAGGTCCCTACTAAGATAACTCAATTAATTTTTAAATGCTTTAGTGATCTATATGCTTTTCAATCTAGTCATTTTGAGAGCTTTATAGTCTAATGAAGGTTCAAATGACGTTTGTAACTTGATGATTTTTTCTTATGCTTAATAAAAAAATTAAAATGAAAATGATGATGTGCTTGGGGTTGAAATGAGCAAGGGTTAGTCACTTAAAAGAGATTCTTGACTCCTTTTCAATTTTAAATATACCATGAATCTAATTTAACCTTTAAAAAACTTAAAAAAATAAAAAGTGAAAATGTAGGGGCAAAAACGCCTCCAAAGGAAAAAATATAGAAGAAGGCAAAAACTTCCCCTTTGTAGCTTTAAAATGTAAATAATAAATGAAAATAAAATGCAAGCACAAATAAGAAAAGAATTTCAGGAGATAAACTGATATGCAAGCCTTCACTTTTGAGTATGATTCTTAGAAAGATGATTAAGAAACTACATACTTATAAGTATAAGCGGATAAGGTTGATTCCTCTTACTTTGTTTGATCTTTTGAATAATTTATACTTTAGAATTCTTAATTGAACAATAAGGGTAAAAGCTTATCTACTTAGATAAGTTTAGTGATTTTAGTAAAAGTAACTTTAGCACAAGTTTAGTGAGACTGATTGAATGTATAAAGTGTTGAATTTAATATGTGTATTGGCATAATTGATCTGGTCAAATTCGATTCACGATTTATTTTTCCATTCTAGAAGCTTTGCCTTCTAATTCTGAATTAATGTTTTGCTTGAGGACAAGCAACGGTTTAAGTGTGGGAAAATTTGATAAGACTTTTATACCTTGTTCCATTCAAAGGAATTTATGCTGTATTTGATCCATTTTTAGATAAATTTCATGAATTATGTGCTTTTATTGTTTAAATATTTTTTTTTTCAGCTCTTAGGATCATAAAAAGAAGAAACAAAGTGTTTAGGATCAAATTTGGAGCAAAACAACATGAATGAGTAAAGAGAGACGCAACTATGGCTGCTAGATATCCCAATTGAAGCCAAGAAAACAAGGCAAAAGTACGAATTGCACCAAAAACCATGCCTCTGATTATACCTGTGATTTACTTTAAGACATCCGTGCTTGAAATGCAAAGTACAAGATCAATCCCACCCAAAGTCGAGCCCGCAATTCTACCGGCAGTTGAAGCCGGACCCAAAATAGCAATTCGGACAAAGAGAACACAACTCAAATCGCAGCCAACCTTCGAGACCGTGATTAGACCCACCAAAAGTGACCCGATCACAAATGAGTTGACTCGCACATGCACATGAAGATAAGGACGAATTCTGTTATAAAAAATATGTCACGTTAACAAATAAAATCTTTATGATTTTTGTGTTTGTTACCTATAAATAAATGTGCACAAACATGCAATAAGGAATGTACCATATGTAACAAATTCCTAACTTATAATAAAGGAGTAAGAGAATTCTTAATGAAAGAAATCCTTTCTTTTGCAAGGAATTCCAAGTTTTTTAGGTAAATTCATATTAAACCTGATTTATTTTTGGAAGACTCATGTGTGTTTAATCTATAATATTCATCTATATTTTCATATTATTTCTCTTGAATCTCTTCTTAATGTTTATATTGATGGAGAAATAATCATCTTAAGTTAGGATTTTAGATTCCAAGACCTGATCCATGTGATTTCAATGCGTTTTAATTGAATATTATGTAAAATATGGAAATAAAGATGAAAATATAATGAATTATGAATCATGAGATGATATAGGATGAGTTTAAGGTCAAAACAAGTAAGTTGTAAAGGTTTAAGTTTAATTTTAGAATGAATATTAAAGTTCAGATTTCTGCAATTTTTGACAGATTCAACGCCGCCTTCTAGAGAATCTACGCCGCCGGTGTAGAGATGGCGTAGGAAGGGAACAATAGCGTTTTTCTTAATGCTGGGTAAAACACTACCGGTGTACTCTAGGGTTTCTCTTAACACTGGCTAGGAACGCCGCCAGCGTAGGACATGGATTTGCCGGCATATGTAGTAGGATCGAATTTTTAGGAATTAAAAGCCTCGATGAACGCCCTTAACGCTCGTGTAAATTTTTCCATCATAAAGCATACGCTGGCAAGATTTAAACATACACCGCCGAACCAATTTCTATAAATACGAGACGCGAAAAACAGTTTTTGAGAGAATTTCTTTTTATCATATTTTCCTTCGTATAAAAGAGTTTTGGAGTGTTTTTGGAGATCTGGGGTTGGAGAATCATCCGGAGTCTGTTTTTGATCCAAAGTAAGTGATTTTAACTTTCTTTTATGGATTATATACGAAATCGTATGAGTTTGCTTAGGGTTTTGTTGTGTTTTTTAAGGGAAAACATGGGAAAGGTTTAGATCTCAGAGTTAATCCGTCTCGGTTAGATAAGGAGTGAGTTTTGTGATTAAAACAAGTAAGTATAATGTTCTCATATTAGATTTATACAAATTTCATGCAAATTATAAGGATTTTGTGATTTGTTTGCATGAAGGAAACCTTAGATTTGGTTGGGATCCGAATTTGTGGATGTAGGTCGGGTTTTGGTGATCCAAATCAAGAAGTTTCATCTTTTCGTTGATGAAATTAAATAATGTGTGATTAGATGATCATTATATGTTCTTGTTGTCATATAATATTAGGGTTTCGATAAAATATTCGAAATTTGTGGAGTTTTATGCAGGTCGTTGTTGTTTTTGAGGATATTTATGGAGTTCGATCAGAGTGGACGGTGCAGATAGTGGAGATTTCTTTTCAGGTTAGGATTTCTGAAAGATTCATGTATGTTAGAAAATGTTGATAATGTGTTCATATCTATTGATATATATATATATATATATATATATGTTGTAATAGGATATTTGGAGTTTGTGGAATTTTTGTTTGTGTGGATATAGGAGTTTATGGAGTTCGGGTTGTTTTTATTGTTATTGATATCGGATTTGACGATTTGAGTTATGCTCCTGAAATTGAGAAAGGTACGACTAATCCTTGCTGTTTTTGCCTGTAAGTTTAGTATTGATTGAATGGTTGTAGGAATAGAATTTCTTAATAAACCTAATCATTATTCGGTTTAATAATTGTATGTTTGGTTGTGCTTGGCTTTGACCAGTAAAGACCTGGCTGACAGTGATACTGGTGAGGCACCCTGATGATCTCGGTGTGAGGTTGTCCCTAATGGACTCGTTAATATGATTCTAGTAGAATTAGGTGTTTTGGATTGGGATGTTTGGGGAGTACTCACTCATCCATATATGTATATGATTATTATTTTCAAAGAGTTGTTTGTTTTTCATTGGGGTCCGAGTAACTTCGAGTTTGAGATAAGAGTATACCTAATATTGGACTATGTTGTTTTGTTGGCTTAAGAAAGATAATAATATGATTGTTTGCATTAGTTTGAGTTGCATGAATTATCTGCCTGTTATATGTGCATATGCATTTGTTTTTGGATTGGAGTTATCGTACTGGACGTCGCCGCTCATTCTTTTAAATTTCAGGTACAGGTGAAGAAGATATAGTATATGATCTTTTCGGATATGAGTTATTCTTTAATAGTGGGGATGGCGATAGTGGACCCGACTACCCAGCAAGAGCTAGTCTTCAGATATCAGTATTTCTAAAGAAAAGACATGTTTAGATCATTTGGAGTTATAGTTGGATGTTTATGTTGGTTTTAAATGAAAAGATTTTAATGTAAACAGTTTTAGTTTCTGTTGAATTTGTTGGCTATGATGTTAGCTTAGATTTCATGCTTGAACCAGGAGTTTACGTTTTATGAAGTTATTGTTTTTAGGTTCCGTATCCTATGAGATACCCTACGTGTGTTTACAGGTGATAATTTTTATTATGGATATTAGAGCCTTTGCATGTCCTATATAAGAGAGGATACGTGGCGGGTTGTAATGCCTTATTTTAGGGTGTTACAGCTTATTTGGTATCACAGCCATAGGTTTTGAATCATATAAATTTAAGTTTTGATTCCTTAGGACGATGAGATTTAAGAAGTGGGGTAGAATCATAGGTTTGTTGTTTAGTTAAGTTTGATGTTGTCTTATAGATTTAAGTTTTAATCTTGAGTTGGATACCTTTATTCTAATCCTGTGGTGTTTTGTTGTGTTAAAATGCCTCCAAGAAGAAGAATTCCTAAGGAGAATGAGAATTTAGGGCAACAGCAGGATGAGCAACAGGCTCAGAATCTGGACTTGACACCACCTCCACCTATTGGACAGTAGGTTCCAATTGATGTTTCATAGCTTATGCAAGCTGCGAATGCTTTGTTAGGAGTGGTTGGTCAACACCAGCAAGATATGAGGAGGGACATGCAGATGGTCCAAGAAAACACTGAAGCTTGGAGACAGGAGACACAAAGGCTGAATGGGAATGGAACTAGGCATGCAGATGTGCTTGGTTTAAATAAATTTGTGGACCTGGTGCATAAGTTTGAGCCAGTACTAGGTAAACGTCTTGAAGCACAATTGTGGATGGAAGAGGTTGAGAAGACGTTTGCTGCTCTGGATATTCGAGAGAATAAGAAAGTTGAATATGCCTCCTATTTGCTAACTGGGAGAGCCAATAACTGGTGGTTAAGCACCAAAAGACACATGACTGGTATAATTACATGGCAAATGTTTCAGCAAGCCTTCTACAGAGAATTCTTTCTTGATAGTGTTAAGCAGAGAATGCTTCAATAGTATTATACTCTGCAGCAAGGGAAGATGACAGTGGAAGAGTATGAGGCGGAATTGCACAGATTGATGAGATTTCTACCTGATGCTCTGAAAGAGAGTGAAGAGGCCAAGGTTAGCAGATTTATCACTGGACTAAAGCCTGAGATACAGTATCAGGTGAATTTGATGGATTTAGATAACTATTCAGCTATGGTGAACAAAGCCAAGACAGTAGAGCAGGGCTTGAGCAGGATTAGAAGCCATGAGCCATAGAGGAATCAGGTATTTTTGGGCAAGAGGCCAGCAGCTGGTGTACTTACACAAGATAGAGGCAAGAGGCCTGTCACTCAGAATTTCAGGCCAGCAGTGCAGAATACAGATAGAAGATGCACGAAATACCTTGGACGACATGATGTGAAGGATTGCAAGTGGGTAGAGAATGCTTGCTTTTCTTGTGGTAAGCTGGGACACAAGAGTAATACCTGCATAGACAAAGTCATTCCACAGGTTTTCTGCTTCAAGTGTGGGCAGAGATGACACAGAGTTGTAGATTGTAAAGGAGGGTAGTATAGCAGAGTTTATTCGGGCCAGGGGCAGCGAGCACTAGAAAAGGTTTATGCTTTACAGTGTAGTGAGACTTCTAGTGTGGACACTATCATGGGTATGTTTCCTATACTCCTGCATAGTGCATATGTGTTGTTTGATACTTGTGCCAGTTTCTCTTACGTTTCTGAAACTTTTATGTCTGTTTGTGGTATATCTGCTGAGTTTATGTCAAGATGTGTATCTGTTAGTACTCCTTTGGGAAGTGAGTCTGCATTGAATAGGATTAGTAGGAATGTGGATATTGAGATAAAAAGTAGACATCTACCTACAGATTTGGTGGTACTGGATATGTTAGATTTTGATGTGATTTTGGGTGTAGACTGGTTGGCAAAGTATCATGTGGTGATTGATTGCCATAACCTGGTAGTAGAATTCGGTTTGCCCGATGGTGATCAGTTTGTTTATAAGTTGGTAGTGCAAAGACTTCTAGTTTTACCTACTTATGAATTGTGGGGAGGATCAGTTTTAGCTGGTATGATGAAAGAAGATAAGAAGGAGATAGTGTTGTTGAATGTTCCGATTGTATGTGAGTATCCAGAAGTTTTTCCAGAGGATCTACCTAGATTACTACCAGAGAGGGAAGTGGAGTTTAGTATTGACTTGATACCCGGTACTGCATCGAAATCAAAAGCTCTTTATCGAATGGCTCCTACAAAACTTGCTGAGCTTAAAGTGTAGTTGGATGATTTTTTAAAGAAGAAGTTCATTAGACCTAGTGTTTCACCTTGGAGAGCTCCAGTTCTGTTTGTCAAGAAGAAGGATGGCGGTATAAGACTGTGCATCGATTACAGAGAATTGTACCAGGTGACAGTGAAGAACAAGTATCCCTTGCCACAAATTGATGATCTGTTTGATCAGTTGGCAGGAGCTTTAATGTTCTCAAAGATAGACTTGAGATCTGGATATCATCAGTTAAGAGTGAAAGCTGAAGATATTCAGAAGACAGCTTTCAAGACACGGTATAGACACTATAAATTTGTTGTCATGCATTTTGGACTCACCAATGCACCAGCAGTGTTTATGGATTTGATGAACAGAGTCTTCAGGGAGTATCTTGATATATTTGTGGTAGTCTTCATTGATGATGTATTAGTGTATTCAAGGACTAAAGAGGAGCACGAAGAACACTTGAGATTAGTTCTGACCAGATTGAAGGAAGAGAAATTATATGCAAAGTTTTCAAGATGTGAGTTCTGGTTAGAACAGGTTTCTTTCTTAGGACATATTGTTGATGGTAGTGGGATATTAGTGGATCCTGAGAAAGTCAAAGCAGTTGTTGAATGGCCAACACTCAAGATTGTGATGAAAATCAGAAGTTTTCTGGGAATGGCAGGATAGTACAGAAGATTTGTGGAAGATTGTTCTTGTAAACCCCGGTATTCTTAGTAGTTAAGTAAACCCCGGGAGTTGATAAGCGAAACCCTAATCCAGTCCAGTTCAAGTCTAGTGAGAGAAGCTTAGAAACCCTAAATCCGGCTTTCCTTCGGTTTCCTAATAAAAGAAGTTTTATAAAGTAAATGAATATGAATTATTGTTTTAGAGTATATTTTAAACCTTAGAAAGTTTTAAATTCGGGAATTTTTCAATTCCGGGCCTTCTCGAGCTCAATTACAGAAAAACGTGTCCCGGACTAGGAACTCAAAAAAATATTCCGGACTATGCGTTAGAACCAAAATTTTATAAGGATTTCAAAAATATAAATTTTATAATTTTTTGGGCTATAAAAATTACAGTTATAACTTTTTTCCTGTATTTTCGTTACAACCGGTAAAGTAGATGTCTTATCTACTATTCACAAGTACAACCTACACTACACACTACCCATACCCTATTCTTACATCCTTACAAATACTCATTACAATTTTCTTTTCCAAGAAATTTTGTTTTCTAATTAATTATTACAATTATTACATTTTATTACATAAATTACAAATTTTATCAAAATTTCAATTCTCTCCCTCCCTCCTCCCACACAAGGCCGGCGCCCCCTCCCCAATTTCCCCTTCCATTTGATTTATTTTACTCCTTTTTATTCAATTAAAACCCTAATACATACAATATATAAGGTCATTTTCTCTCTCTCTCTCCTCATTTCACTCATTCAAAATTTTTTTCAAAGGTTAAACTCTCTCCTCTCTCCTCTCATTCTTGCCGTGACCCACACTTGCACACACCCTCACTCACAACTCCATTTCATCTTCTTTTCTACTCCAAATCTCCATATGTGTGATGATTTTAAGCTTTGTTATTACCAAATCTTGTAATAGCAAGACCATTCTTGTGTGTTTTCCACTTTTAATCCCAATGAGCAAATGCTAGGGACATGAAAACACTAATACAAGAATATCAAGCCATCACAAGAAGTCGATCTTGTGTTTAAAAGAGTTTTGTTGGAATATCATCTTGTGCATGCATGTAAAGTAGAGATCCTGCATAGAAAGTTATGTGCATGCCATGAAACTCATGATTCATGCACTATATGTGGTAGATCTAGTGTTTAGACACTCATATTTTTATTTACATTTATGTTCATGTGGATATCTTGAGCTTTCATGCATTAATGATCATAAAAGCTTAGCCTTGCATGTATATAGATGTATTAGATGATAGATCTTCATGTATAGGAGGCAAGAAACTTGAAAAAGAAAAGATTTTTGTTAGAAATGTCTTATGGAAATTCGGATGATTTTTGAATCCTATTTTAAAAACCACTAAAACCACTTTGAAACTCATATTTTACATGAAAAATGAAGGGTATGTGGAATAGGTATCTCTAAGGAATGATTTTTACAAGTTTTGATGAGTTTAGGCATGAGTAATGTGTAAAACAAATAGTGGAGTTAGAATGAAAAATCTTGAGATAGTGATTAATTGTTAAATTCGTATTTTGGAGTAATGCCTACATAAACACCTAGTATTCAAGCTTAAATTGCATGTTTTATGGGTAAAATGAAGTCCTTAGGCAATAGATATAATAAAGCTTCAAATTTTGGTGCATTAACAAGTTTTCTCCTAAGGAAAGTGCAAGAAATGAAAATTTTCCAAAATTCGGATTTTTGTGAAAAGCTTGTTTAAAAACACATTTACAAAGTGAAAAATGTGAATTTCTATGCATAAATGAAGGTCATGGATAGTATAGATGTTAAGGACTCATTTTTATGTAGAAAACAAGTAAATCCCAAGAATAAAATCCTAAAACCCTAGGGAATGCAAAGTTGAAAAGAATAGATTGTTAGAAGTGACTATTGTGGAGTTTTATAGTAATTAGGAGTTCATAAGAGTTCATAATCAAGAATCATCAAGACCATGCATATATTGAGCTCATTACATGACATTCATACTAGGAATTCATTCATATTCCATCTATACATGAATTATCAACTAGAAACATTTTTACTAAATGCGAAACAATTTTTCGGAAACGGAAACGTTACAGAACAGATCTGACCCCTCTATTCCGTGACCTTAATGTTTTCAAAACTTGAAAATAATATTAGAAATAGATAGATCTTTCGAATTAGATAGAAATCGATATATAATTTGCGAAATTCCGAGTTAAAATAACCAAGTTATGGCCGTTTTAAGTTGGAACTTCCGCAAATAGCGAGAATTCCGATTTTGTCTAGCTTAGATGCATAACTTGAATTAGTTAAGTGATGAGATTCTTATTAGGTTGTTCTTATTTGGTAGGTGATCCCTACCACCCGACTACTACTATTAAGAGACCGGCGTACCATGGCCGAGTGAGTATTACTTCCGATTTCAATTATTGTTTGTGATTGTAATGATAGTGGCATTAGTTGCTTAGGCAAAGATAAAAATGAATATGCATGATGGGTATTTGGGAATTATATACTTATTTGCTGTTGATATGTAAAGTTGGACTTAAAGAATATCGAAACCGGGTGTTAAGCTACTGCTTGTATAGCGAGGTGTTATGATTGATTGTTTGCGAATATTGGTTGGTCACCTAAAAGAATTGGATTAATCTATTATTGGACCTCAATTATAATTGCACTCATTCATATCACGATAGGGATGGAGCATTAGCATTTGTTGGTTTTTTGTGATCCATAAAACGAAATTGTTGGTTAATCGTGATCCATAAAACGAAATATTGTTCAGTTGACCGTGAGCTTAAACGGCGTCGTACCGCAGGATTCGTTAATTTGCTAACCCGGGATGGAGAGCACAAGTCCATCCACATATGATTTTCGGCTAGTCATATGTTTGTGAATTCATTTATTTGATGCATTTCACTTGCTTGATTAATCACTTTGCTTGAATGATTTTAATTGTAATATGGAAGTTTTCACTCACTAAGCTAGTTGGCTTACGCCCCTATAGTTTTTACTTGTTGCAGCATGAATTCATTTGGCTTAGGCCAAGGCAGGCTACAGAGGTACCGGAGCTAGGAGTTTCCCTTAGAAGTTTATTTCGATTTTGTTTAGACTTCCGTTGGAAACTAAAGGACTCTGGATGACTGTAATGGACTTAATATTATTTTGCGGGGGAATGCCCCTTAGACCTTGTAAATTATATATGTGTTTTGGTTTATTATCTATGGCTATGAATGCCACATTAAACTTCTTAACTCCATTGATTGAGTATTCTATTGTCATAAAGGGACGCTTTACATCTATACAAGACTCTGAAGGGCTCGGATAGAATTTCAAGAGTCTTATATAGTATGTGGCGGACTGTTACGTCTAGGATACCCCTATGGGGCGTAACAGTTCCAAAATTGCTAGTCCATTGACCCGGTTGACATAGAAGGGAGTGAAGTATGAATAGAGTGAAAACTGTGAAGCTAGTTTTCAGTTGTTGAAGAATAAGTTAGTATCTGCTCTAGTGCTAGCCTTACCTGTGAGTGGTAGGAGTATGCTATTTATAGTGATGCCTCTATACAAGGTTTAGGATGTGTGCTGATGCAGAGAGGTAGGGTTATAGCATATGCTTCTAGACAGTTAAAGCCCTATGAGAGGAAATATCTTACTCATGATCTGGAAATAGCAGCAGTTGTGCATGCTTTAAAGCTATGGAGACATTACCTATATGGGGAAGCATGTAAAGTGTATACGGATCACAAAAGTTTAAAGTACATCTTTACCCAGAAAGAGTTGAACATGAGACAGAGAAGATGGTTGGAACTGATAAAGGATTTTGATATTGATATTTAGTATCATCCAGGAAAGGCGAATGTAGTAGCTGACGTCTTGAGCAGAAAGAGAATAGAAAATCTTGCAGCTTTGATCACGAGGGAACGTCATCTCATTGATGATATGAGGAAGCTTGAACTGGAAAAAATCACAAGACAGATAGGTGAAAGATGGGCTAATATGAGAATTCAACCTACTCTTGTGGACAGAATCAAGACAGCTCAGATAGATGATTAGAGTACCTTAGATTTAAAGAGGAAAATGGAGATAGGTCGAGCACCAGAGTTTTATGTGGATGATGAAGGTATCCTTAGGTACAAAGGAAGACTATATGTGCCAGTGCAAGGAGAACTTAAGAAGGAATTGTTGAAGGAAGCACTATTCCAGTTATTCCATTCATCCTAAAGGGAACAAGATGTATCAAGATTTGAAAAAGCTATACCGGTGGAACAATATGAAAAATGAGACAGCGGAATATGTATCTAAGTGTCATACGTGTTAGATGATTAATATTGAGCATAGAAAACCAGCAAGTAAGTTGAAGCCTTTGTCAATACCACAGTGGAAGTGGGAACATATCACCATGGATTTTGTTTCCGCTTTACCTAAGACAAAAGATAAGTTTGATTCAATTTGGGTCATTATGGATCGTCTCACAAAGGTAGCTCACTTTATACCTATTAAGACTAGTTATAAGTTAGAGCGTTTGGCATAGTTGTACATCAAGGAGATTGTGAGATTCACGGAATACCAGTGACAATCGTGTCAGATAAGGATACCAGATTTGTTAGGAGATTCTGGAAAAGTTTGCATCAAGCTTTAGGAACCAAGGTTGTGTTCAGTATTGCTTATCATCCTTAGACGGATGGGCAATCTGAAAGGAATATACAGACTTTAGAAGATATGTTGAGAGCATGCATTTTAGATTTCAAAGGAAGTTGGGATGAGCATTTGCCACTAGTGGAATTTGCTTACAACAACAGTTATCAAGCGTCAATTGGCATGCCTCTATACAAAACGCTTTATGGCAGGAAGTGTAGATCACCCATTCATTGGGATGAAGTGGGTGAAAGGTAGTTGTTGGGACCTGAATTAGTCCAAGATGCAGTTGACAAGGTCAGTTTGATCAGGCAAAGATTACAAGCTGCTCAGAGTTGACAAAAGAGTTATGTAGATAAACGAAGAAGACCCTTGGAATTTCAAGTGGGTGAGCACGTTTTGCTAAAAATTTCACCAATAAAAGGAGTTGTCAGATTTGGTTTAAGAGGAAAATTAAATCCTCGATATGTGGGACCATATGAGATTCTTGAAAGGATAGGCGACATGGCTTATAAATTAGCTTTACCGCCTGATTTGGAGGGAGTCCATAATGTGTTTCATGTATCTATGCTTAGAAAGTATGTCAAAGATCCGAAAGAGATAGTAGCTCTTGAACCGTTGGAAATGCAGCCAAACCTTACGACGATTGAAAAGCCGATCAGAATTGTGGACTCTAAGGAGAAGATTCTAAGAAGCAAGGTGATCAAATATGTGAGCGTGCAGTGGACTAATCAAACTGAACGTGAAGCTACCTGGGAGCTAGAAGAAGACATGAGAACGAAATATCCAGAGTTGTTTCACTAATCCAGGTAACTTTCGAGGATGAAAGTTCTTTTTAGGAGGGGAGAGATGTAAAATACGGAAATAAAGATGAAAATATAATGAATTATAAATCATGAGATGATATAGGATGAGTTTAAGGTCATAACAAGTAAGTTGTAAAGGTTTAAGTTTAATTGTAGAATGAGTATTAAAGTTTGGATTTCTGCAATTTTTGACAGATTCAACACCGCCTCCTGAAGAATCTACGTCACCCACGTAGAGACGGCGTAGGAAGGGAACAGTAGCACTTTTCTTAACGGTGGGTAGAACGCCGCCGGCATAGGACATGGATTTGTCGGCGTATGTAGTAGGATTGAATTTCTGGGAATTCAAAGCCTCGGTGAAAGCCGCCAATGCTCGTGTAAATTTTCCCAGCGTAAGGTGTATGTCGGCAAGATTTAAACGTACACCACCGCGTGGGGCCGGCATATGACCAATTTCTATAAATACGAGACGCGAAAAACAGTTTTCGATAGAATTTCTTTTTATCATATTTTCCTTCATATAAGAGAGTTTTGGAGTGTTCTTGGAGATCTAGGGTTGGATAATCATCCGGAGTGTGTTTTTGATCCAAAGTAAGTGATTTTAACTTTCTTTTATGGATTATATATGAAATCGTCTGAGTTCGCTTAGGGTTTTGTTGTCTTTTTTAAGGAAAAAACTGGGAAAGGTTTAGATCTCGGATTAAATCTGTCTCCGTTGGATAAGGAGTGAGTTTTTTGATTGAAACAAGTAAGTATAATGTTCTCATATTAGATTTATACGAATTTCATGCAAATTCTAAAGATTTTGTGATTTGTTTGCATGAAGGAAACCCTAGATTTGGTTGGGATCCGAATTTGTGGATGTGGGTCGGGTTTTTGTGATCCAAATCAGTAAGTTTCATCTTTTCGTTGATGAAATTAAATAATGCATGATTAGATGATCATTATATGTTCTTGTTGTCATATAATATTAGGGTTTCGGTAAAATATTCGAAATTTGTGAGGTTTGTGCGGTTCGTTGTTGTTTTTGAGGATATTTGTGGAGTTTGATCATAGTAGATGGTGCAAATAGTGGAGATTTCTTTTCGGGTTAGGATTTCTGGAAGATTCATGTCTATTAGAAAATGTTGATAATGTGTTCATATCTATTAATATATATGTTGTAACAGGATATTTGGGGTTTGTGGAATTTTTATTGGTGTTGATATAGGAGTTTGTGGAGTTCGGGTTGTTTTTGTTGTTATTGATATCGGATTTAAGGATTTGAGTTGTGCTCCTGAAACTGAGAAAGGTACGACCAATCCTTGCTTGCTGTTTTTGCCTGTAAGTTTAGTATTGATTGAATGGTTGTAGGGCTTTGACCAGTAAAGACTTGGCTGACAGTGATACTAGTGAGGCACCCTGATGATCTCGGTATGAGGTTGTCCCTAATGGACTCGTTGATATGATTCTGGTAGAATTAGGTGTTTTGGATTCGGGATGTTTGGGGAGTACTCACTCATCCATATATGTATATGATTATTATTTTCAAAGAGTTGTTTGTTTTTCATTGGGGTCCGAGTAACTCCGAGTTCGAGATTAGAGTATACCTAATATTGGACTATGTTGTTTTGTTGGCTTAAGAAAGATAATAATATGATTGTTTGCATTAGTTTGAGTTGCATGAATTATCTGCCTGTTATATGTGCATATGCATTTGTTTTTGGATTGGAGTTATCGTACTGGACGTCGCCGCTCATTCTTTTAAATTTCAGGTACAGGTGAAGAAGATATAGTATATGATCTTTTCGGATATGAGTTATTCTTTAATAGTGGGGATGGCGATAGTGGACCCGACTACCCAGTAGAGATATAGTCTTCAGATATCAGTATTTCTAAAGAAAAGACATGTTTAGATCATTTGGAGTTATAGTTGGATGTTTATGTTGGTTTTAAATGAAAAGATTTTAATGTAAACAGTTTTAGTTTCTGTTGAATTTGTTGGCTATGATGTTAGCTTAGATTTCATGCTTGAACCAGGAGTTTACGTTTTATGAAGTTATTGTTTTTAGGTTTCGTATCCTATGAGATACCCTATGTGTGTTTACAGGTAATAATTGTATTATTGTGGATTTTAGAGCCTTTGCATGTCCTATATAAGAAAGGATATGTGGCGGGTTGTAATGCCTTATTTTAGGGTGTTACATATTAACTAGGTATTTGTATAGATCCATGTCTTATTTTAACTGAATAGATTGAGAGTTCATTCTTTTGAATAGGTCTAGTGATGAAGATACAATTGCATCAAGTTCACCCCAACAAATTCAAGTTCCTGAAGGGAAGATTACACGAAATAGAGCCAAGAAGCTTCGAGAAAGATTTCAAGGATTTGTGCAAAAGTTTGTTGAAGATCAGTCCAATTTCACTAACATCGACTTTGAACCAAAAATAAGGACTTTGATGAGCATTTCCACAACTCAAGAGGATAAAATAACAATACAAATGGAAATTTAAGCCAAAACTGCCTCTTTTAAGTTCAACACCGCCAATTTAGGAGACAACTCCACTGGCCTAAATCAGAAAACAGCTGGAATTCAATCTATCATAACAGAGATTTGTACACCGCCTATGTACACCGCCAATGTTCCAAGTATGCCATCGGCGTAGAGATATTGACCTTCAGCCTTCAGCCAGTGTAGAAGATGACTAGAATTGAAAATTCTAATGCCGCTTGCAACGTCGCTAGTATAACTATAAAAGACCGCTGGCGTATAATTAAGGCCGCCAGCTTTCTTTTGCAAGCAGTTTATTTTTTAATTGTGACTTTTGAGTTTCCTTAGTTTGTTATATACAGCCTTAAGTGTTTATTATAATGGGATAGTTTTAGAATACATTTTTTATTATGAAATACAATTTGAGAGAAATCCTTTCTCTTTGAGTTCTTTTTAGAACTTGGAATTTCTTCAAGAATTTGAATTCTTGTTGAGTTCATCATTATACCAAGGTTCTAGGTCGATATATCCAACAGGGTCACGATCATCATATCAAGGTTTGGGTTACTCAACCATAGGGTTAAAGTCAATTCCATCTTATCATACCAAGGTTCGTGGAGTTTCAGATCTAGATCTGAATATTTCATTAGGTCAAGGTCTACCTTATTGATTCTTAGAGTCCAGGAAAATTGCAAATCCGTGCCAAGCACGCATCAAATTGGTATCAGAGCCCTAGGTTTTCTAGGAATCGTTCCAATTCAGTGAAAATCGAAAACGGTACATCAAAACCCTAAAATTGTTCATTCATATTTTTCTTTTGTATTTCTTTGGTTGTTGAATTTGTTGCTAGGGTTCTTGTAATGAAAAAAAAAAGAGAAATTAAAAAAAATCAAGAAAAGAGTTTCAAAAGGATAAAAAAAAAAAAGAAAAAACGAGTAAAAAAAAGTGAAATTAACAATTCATCTTTGTTTTTTGGTTGAGTGGAATTTAGATCCTGTTATATACTTACCATAGATTAAGGTGTTTAAGAAACGACACAAGAAGGAAAATTCAAGAATTGAGATACAAGTTCAATATAGAACCATGAGACGAAGGATTGAGAGGTAAGGTGGTAAGTGTATTTTGAGTTTGTGTGAAATACGAGTGTTGAGTGAATATTTTTGTGAGAGATACACGTGAGGGAGTGAAGTGAGGTTTTCTTTCCATTTCTATTATTTGTTATGAAATTCTAACCATTACAGGATATTTAGCCCACCAAAGAAGGAAGAAGATGAGAGTAATTATGTACAGAAGGATATGGCTAGAATGTTTGAAATGTTACAGGGATTAACCATGTGAATGGATCGCATGGAACAGAAGAAATCAAGAGAAGAGCTTGATTCTGATGATGAGCAGGAAGTCAGGAAGCCTGCTAGGTTTAGAGGCAAGAATAACTCAAGAGATAGCACTGGTAGTGGAGGTGAGAAAGTTGACACCAATTTGAATTCTATTAAATTTAAAATTCCTCCTTTTCAGGGCAAGAATGATCCAGATGCTTATTTGGAATGGGAACACAAGATTGAACTGATTTTTGCATGTCACAATTACTCTGAGGAAAAGAAAGTTAAATTGGTCGTGGTAGAATTTTTGTGGATATTCCAGCATATGGTGGAATCAGTTATCAATTAATAGAAGAAGAAATCTAGAGGATCTGATTAGTAATTGGCGAGAATTAAAGCAGATTATGAGGAAAAGGTTTGTACCTTCACATTATTCTAGAGGATTGTACCGCCAATTGCAGGAACTTTCACAAGGAAGTATGAGTGTTGAAGAGTATTACATGGAGATGGAGACACTCATAATGAAGCTTGATAGCTAAAAGGATAGTGAAGCCTCTATGGCAAGGTTTTTGAATGGTTTGAATAGAAATATTGTAGACAAGGTTGAATTGCAATATTATATGGAATTGGATGAAATGTATCGGATGGCCTTGAAAGTTGAGAGCCAGCTTAAGAGGAAGGAGAAATACAATTGTGCAAGTTCTTCTTCTACTTCATGGAAGAAGAAATGGAAGAAGGAGGATAAGAAGAATAAGAAAGAAAAATTTACTCAAGCTATTTCAAAAGAGGAGTCTTCTAGCAAATCCAAAGATAAATCCGAATCTCAATCTGTTTTGAGTAAAATTCATAGTTTAGGTGCAATGGTGTTGGTCATATAGCTTCCCAATGTCCTAACAAGAAAGTCATGATTGCTTTGAAAAATGATGAGTATAAAACAGCTAGTGAAAGTGAAGGAGATGATGATGAGGTGCATGAATTAGAAGATGTTACTAATACTGAGGAGGTAGATGCTTCAAACCTATCATTAGTTATCAGATGTACTTTGAGCACACAATAGGTAGAAGAGGGATATCTTGAGCAGCTGATAAGATCATATTTTATACAACGTTTTCAATGTGCAATTTGAATAAACCTATCTTAAATTCTATAAAAATTACTAGAATGAATCTAATTTGAGCAAAGGAAAGCAAAACAAGCATTGTTGAATTGAGAAAAGGAAAATTTAGGGGGTACACCGGCTTTTCTTAAGTCAAAGCCGCCGGTGTAGTGCCAGCTCAGAATACAAAAATTTAAGGCTGCCTCTACACCGCCGGCCTTGAGGCGGTATAGGATGTGGAAGAGCAAACAACAACAAAGGCTGGCTTAACACTACCAGTGTAAAAGAATGGAAAAGCCAGCATATGCAAATATACTCAATGCCGGCTTTCCGGGATTTAAAGCCGTCGGCATTGAGACGGCTTTCATTGTGCACAAAATCGAAATAATTAAGGCTGTTGGACAAGTTGTCAGCCTTGATTATCAACCACACGGCCTTCATTTATTTCAACTTACACCGGATAAATCAAATACTAAGCCGCCGGCTTTTGAACGGTGTAGTTCATCCACAAAAAGCTAAATTTTAAGGTCGAAGTCAACATTTGCAGTGTTCACTGACTTTTCACATGTACGCTGCTTGTAAGCCGCCGACGTTGAATGTGTAACTGCCGGCGTACAATGTTGTAACTGCAAGATTTTGCAATTGAAGAGTCTGAATTTCTTTTATATAAGATAGGTTTTCTTCATAGGAAAGATATATACGAAAATTGATAGTTCTGAATTCCCTTGTGATAATTTAAGAGAGAATTTGAGAGATTGGAGCTTTGTATTGACAAGATTTTGCAAGTGAAGATTTATACAATTGTATTGGTGATTTCTAATCTTATTTCTTATGCAATTCTTTTGTTTGATTTATTTGTTCAATATGATATCATTTGCATTTTCTTACTTGATTGTTGAATCATTCATGAACAACTAAATTTTACTTATGGGAAGAGATGAAACCCTAATCTTGCTAAAATGATCTTTGAATTTATATTATAGGGTTGTTAGAATTATAGAATATTTGTATTGAATCCTAATTATTTATCTTGTTTCTGAATGAAATTGGATTGATAATAATCTTGATAATTCGGAAGAAGAATTAGGGTTCATAGTAATTCATAAAATAAGATTAAACAACAAATGCTGAAGCGGTGAAGATTAATCTAATTTAGATATTGTCTCATGTGATTCGTGCAAAGTTTTAATTTAATTTCTTACTAAGGAATTAGGAGAAATTGGTTTAGGACATTAGACAATTATAAAATCGTGAGATTTATAATTGTAAATTCGATTCCATTAATAATTTATTTAGCAGAAGCTATTAGATTATTTTGTGGTTTCCCAAAACTTGTAGTTTTAGATCTTGACAATTTCATATAAATATCTATAATTCTAACTATTCACATAATATAATTTCGGTATGATTGGCAAAGATTAGGATGGATTCTACTTCTTCCCATATTTTATTTGATATATCTACCTCATTCTCACATTTCATACTTGTGTTGCATTCATTGTTAGAAGTAGAATAGATAATTATAAAATCATAAAGTCAATAGCCTAAATATTAGTTTAAACTGATACCGGTCTAGTAATTACAAGAATTCCTTGTGGGAACGATACTTATTTTTCTATATTATTTGATTCGATCCAGTATACTTGCTGGTATTAATCTGTGCTTTATTTATCTATACATTTCAAGCGGATCAAGTTTTTAGCGCCGTTGCCGGGGAATTCAAATAATATTAGACTATTTTGGTTTTGCTAGTAGTTTAGGTACTTTTCCAAGAATTGATTCTTTTCTTTTCTCTTTGCAGGTTATATGCAAAGAAGTAGAAGTCCTGATCTTCTACCAGTAGATCCTGAGATTGAAATAACCTTGCATCAACAGAGGGGAGAAAACCGAAGAACACAAGAAATGGATGAAAATGAAGCAAGAAATAATAAGAATCAAAATGACAACAATTTGTTACAACCTGCAGTTCCCATTGGTAGAGCACTTAGAGATTATATGGTACCTACTAGTCAGGATCCTGCTGTTCGAAGGCCAGCTGTGGAGGCCAACAATTTTGAGCTTAAACCGGCCTTGATACAAATGGTTGAGTCACACCAATTTGGAGGATACCCTAATGAGACACCAGACAAACACATTGCCAAATTCCTCCAATACCGCAACACTGTCAAACTCTATGGTGTTACTGATGAGGCTATCAGATTGCAGCTTTTCCGTTTCTCTCTTAGGGATAAAGCTTTAGCCTGGTATAATTCTCAACCACTTGAGTCTATCACAACATGGGCAGATTTGACGACTAAGTTCTTAAAAAGGTTCTTCCCTCCAGTCAGAGCTGCTAGATTAAGAAATGAAATTACTAACTTCACTAAATTTCCTGGAGAATCATTGTATGAAGCTTGGGAAAGATTCAAGGAAGTAGTTAGAAAGTGCCCACATCATGGACTACCGAATAACCCACTTATTGAAAATTTTTATCTCAGTCTAGATGAGACTTTGAGGTCATTAGTTGATGTGACATCCAGAGGATCACTTATGGGAAAAACTTATGAAGAATCTAGTGCTTTGATTGAAGAATTGGCTTCAAGTGCACACAATTGGAGTTGTGAAAAAACAAAGTCAAAAGTAGCTGTAATTCATGATAATGAAGCAATATCACAACTCACTTCTCAAATTTCAGCTTTAGCCACACAGGTAAGTAAACTCACCTCAAGTTCTTTAAATACTAATCAATCTGTTTGTTGTGAGTTATGTTCAGGACCATGTGTAGCATATGATTGTCCACATGGAACCATACCATCAACAAGTGAAGAGCAGCTTAATTACGCTGGAAACTTTCAAAGGGGTAATCTTGGACCCTATTCCAATACATATAATGTGGCTTGGGGAAATCATCTAAATCTTTCCTACAGAAATGATGCGAATGTTCTCAAGCCCCACCTGGATTTCAAAGACAAGGTCCCATAAGAAATACCCAACCTTCATCTTAGCAAAATCAAATTTCAACTAAAGAGTTATTGGAGACTTTTATTCAGACCACACTCAATAATCAGCATGCAATTATTCAAGACCTTCAAGGGAAATTCCATCAACTTGCTCAGCAAATTGGTAATAGACCATCTGGTTCTCTACTGAGCAACACTGAGGAAAATCCTAAAACCGTGAATGCTATAGTTTTGAGAAGTGGAAAGGAAGTTGAACACGTTGAGGCAAAAGTTAAGGAAACTGAGGAGATTCCAGTCAAAGACAAGGGAAAACAAAAAATGGAGGAACCAACTAAAAAACCACCTGAAGTAAAACCTTATGTTCCTCCTATTCCTTATCCAGGAAGACTAAAACAGCAAAGATTAGATGAGCAGTTTTCTAAGTTTCTAGATATTTTTAAGAAGCTGCAAATCAATATTCCATTCTTAGAAGTGATTCAACAAATGCCTTAATATACAAAATTCATCAAGTAATTGCTTACTAAGAAGAGAAGGATTGATGGAAATGAACCAGTGATACTCATAGGAGAATGCTCCATGATTTTACAAAAGAGTATACCTAATTTCCTACCAAACAAAGAGATCAAGGGAGTTTCACTGTTCCTTGCACTATAGGAAAATTTCATTTTGATAAAGTACTTATTGATTCTGGTGCAGGTATTAATCCTATGCCTCTATCCATTTTCAGGAAATTAGGACTTGAAGAGTGTAAGGAAACTCATGTTACTCTACAACCTGCTGATAGAAGTGTTAAACACCCAAGGATAGAGAAGTCCCTATGATTCTTGGCAGGCCATTCCTTGCAACAGGTAAAGCATTAATTGATGTGGAACAAGGTAAGCTCACTTTAAGGGTTGAAAATGATCAGGTAACTTTCAATGTTTATAATGCAATGAAACAATTCGATGATAGAAAGGCCTGTTATACTATCAATATTCTTGATGAGCTTATTTCTGAGTCTGTAGAAGAAAAGGCAGGAGTAGAAACTATGGAGTCTGTTCTTGGAGATCTTGATGAATGGAGTGATGAAGGGCAAGAAGAAGAAAGTGAGCATGTGCACCAAATCAAAGGAAGATACTATGAAGAGTTGGGCACCAGTGAAAGCAAGCCAGAACCATCATTGACAAAACCACCAATTCTTGATCTTAAACCCCTTCCTTCACATTTGAAATATGCTTTTCTTGGAACTGGAAATACTTTACCTATAATTGTTTCATCTTCTTTGACAGCCAAACAAGAGTAGCAATTGCTTGCATTTTTAAGGAAGCATAAAGAAGCAATTGGATGGACTATTGCAGATATCAAGGGAATAAGCCCTATGATTTGCACTCACAAGATTTTACTGGAAGCTGAGTGCAAACCTATAGTTCAACTACAAAGGAGACTTAATCCAACACTTAAAGAGGTAGTAAGGAAAGAGGTCTTGAAACTACTTGATGCAGGTATTATCTATCCTACCTCTGATAGTAAGTGGGTTAGTCCGGTTCAAGTAGTGCCAAAGAAAGGTGGTATGACTGTAGTAAAGAATAAGGACAATGAATTGATTCCCACTCGCACTGTAACTAGATGGAGAGTATGCATAGACTATAGGAAGTTAAATGATGCCACTCGAAAAGACCATTTCCCTCTTCCCTTTATTGATCAAATGCTTGAAAAGCTTGCAGGGCATGATTATTATCTCCTTTTAGATGGTTATTTTGGTTATAATCAAATTTCTATAGCTCCTGATGACCAAGAAAAAAACCACTTTCACTTGTCCCTATGGCACTTTTGCCTTTAGGAGGATGTCCTTTGGTCTTTGCAATGCACCTGCTACTTTTCAAAGGTGTATGATGGCTATCTTTTCTGATATGCTTGAAAATTTTATTGAAATCTTTATGGATGATTTTTGTGTTTTTGGAAAGTTTTTTGAAGCATGTTTAGAAAACTTAGCTTGTGTTCTTCAAAGATGCAAACAAACAAATATGATTTTAAACTGGGAAAAATGCCATTTCATGGTAAGAGAAGGGATTGTTTTGGGTCATAAAGTTTCAGTGAGAGGAATTGAAGTTGATAAGGCCAAAATTGAGATCATAGAGAAATTGCCATCACCAACGACTGTTAAGGGAGTTAGAAGTTTTCTTGGTCATGCTGGCTTTTATAGGAGATTTATTAAAGACTTCTCAAAAATTTCTAAACCCCTTTGCAATCTTTTAGAAAAGGATACAATGTTTAATTTTGATTATAAATGTTTGCAGGCATTTAACTTGTTAAAGAAGAAGCTCACATCTACACCAATTATCATTGCACCTGATTGGGAGCTTCCCTTTGAGCTTATGTGTGATGCCAGCGACTTTGTAGTAGGAGCATCTTTGGGTCAAAGAAAAGGTAAGTTATTTCATGTTATGTACTATGCAAGTAGAACTTTGAATGAGGCTCAAAGAAACTATGCCACAACTGAAAAAGAGCTTTTGGCTGTTATATTTGCATGCGACAAGTTCAGACCTTACTTGATAGGTTCTAAAGTCATAGTATATACTGACCATGCTGCTTTAAAATACTTATTTGCTAAAGCTGATGCAAAGCCAAGGTTGATTAGATGGATATTGTTACTACAAGAATTTGATCTTGAGATTAAGGATAAGAAGGGAACTGAGAATATGATCGTTGATCATTTGTCTAGATTAGAATCTGATAGTCTAGATATTCCAATTAATGAGAAGTTTCCTAATGAACAATTGCATGCAGTACAGTTATTAGATTTGCCATGGTATGCTGATTATGTCAATTACTTGGTTAGCAAATCATTTCATATGGTTTGTCTTATCGACAAAAGAAGAAGTTTTTGCATGATGTGAAAAGTTATTTTTGGGATGAACCGTATTTATTCAAAAAATGTGTTGATCAAGTAATTAGACGTTGTGTGCCTGAATTTGAACAGCTTAACATTATTGAACATTGTCATTCAAAAGAAGCAGGAGGTCATTATAGTCTTCAAAGGACTGCAGCTAAGGTCTTATCATCTGGATTTTATTGGCCTGGTTTATTTCGTGATTGCAGGAAATACATAGTGTCATGTGCTCAATGTCAAAGAACTGGTAACATGTCAAAGAAACATGAATTACCACAAAACAACATACTGGTAATTGAACTTTTTGATGTGTGGGGAATTGACTTCATGGGTCCTTTTCCCTCATCTTTTTCAAATAAATATATACTTGTGGTAGTCGATTATGTTTCAAAATGGCTGGAAGCTATTGCTTTACAAACAAATGATGCACGAGTAGTTTTGAAATTTTTGAAAAAGAATATTTTTACCAGATTTGGGGTGCCTAGTGTAAGCCTCAGAAAATTTCAATAAATAATTTCAAGATAAACTTCGAAAATAAACCCTAAAAATCACTCCAAATTAAAACCGAATTTCAACTAGTCTTAAATCACGAACGAATTTGAAAAATTTCCGAATCTTGGGAAAAATAAGAATTCTCAAAAACAAAGTAAGAACTCAACATACTACAATTCCAAAGCCACTACGTACGACAAATTCCATACGTGACTCTGATTTATAAAATTAGGCAATATAGATCCCAAAAACGAATTATTAAAAAGTAAATAACGATTAACTTTTGGAAATAAAACCCAATTCAAAAATTCCGAAAATGTTAAAAGATATTAAATACTTACAAAAGTAAAATTTAAAATAAATTTCTCAAATTAAATATATTGTATAAACATAAATATCTGTTTCTAAATTGGCAAAGGCCTAAACCAGAAAATCACCCGGAAACCTAACCGGAACACAATAGTGTAAGTCTGGCAATCTAGCGCCCCTAGCCCTAGAGACCAAGATGTAGTTTAAATATGTAGAATGGCTCATAGTAATATGAGTTTGTTTAAAAATATCAGATTGGTAAATTTTTGACCTATTTCGAACCCGTTCGGATATAGACTTCGAAAAGCGTGTCCCGAGGCTTGAGATATCAAAAATATACCAATAGTGCCGTTAGACTCGTACTTTCATAAGATTTCCAAATATATCAATTATATAATTTTTCGGGTTATAAAAGTTACAGTTATAACCTTTTTATCGTATTTCCATTATTATCGACGATTGATTAGTTTTTTGCACTATTCATATTTATTTCATTACAAAATTTTATTATTCTTATAAAGCCATATATTTTTAGATAAATATTTTATATGCTATAGAAAATTTTGTTTTTCTAAAATTTAGTTCGTTTTGGGTTTTTACGGGATCGGATTCTGTTTAAGACCCGATACTAAAAATAAAAAAATTAATTTAATAATTGAAAAATATTTTTAAAATATTTTTATTTTCATAAAATAATTTTTTAGAATTTTTCGGGTTATAAAAATATTATTTATAGCCCATATTCGCGTATTTTGATCATACCGGTAACATAATTGTTAAAATACTAAAATAATTCAAATAATTATTTAAATTTAATTATGAAAAATTTGCTACAAATATTTGGAATAAATTTTCTAATTTTATTTTATTTTAATTTATTTTATTAAGAAAGTACTTTTACAACCCATACCTCCAAGTACACCTTACACATTTCACTTCAATCTTTCTACACATTAACCCACACTTCATGGCAGATTTTGACCCTTCTTTATGGCTGTCATTGTCCTTTATTTACTCCATTTTGACTAAATTAATTAAATTCTACTCCTTCTTAAGAAAGTTACATTATACATTTATTACACAAATCAATTTCAAGTCAAAAATTCAAACAAATTTCTCTCTCCTCTCCCTCCCAAATTCACGTGCAGCATGCTTCATTGTGGCTGCCCTTGTTTTAACTTTTTTCTCTCATTTATTCAATTAAAACGCTTATTTTCTCTCTCTCCTTTATTTACTCACTTTCCCTCTTTCATTCCTTAGTCTTTTCTCTCTCATTTTCCTCTCTTTTCTTCTTCTTCTTTTTCTTGTTTCCTCAAGAACACAAGCTGCCCCCTTCTTCTTCTATGGCTTCCACACTTCATTCTTAAAGATTTCTAAGCAAATATTCTTCCCAAAGCTCCATAGGTGATATAGGAAAAGTGTAATGAAGGTTTCATGCATCAAATGACATTCTATAAGCTTAATAGTTTAGGATGATGATGCCAAAAATGAAATACTCCTTTTCTCCACTTTTATTATCTTGTATTTCAATTATTTTCTTGTTTAAAGTTGATATATATTGTAGATCTAACTTTTTGTAGCCTTGATTTTTTGTTTATACCATAGATCTTGCTATTTAAGTTATTATTTTTGTTATTGCTAATGATTTATGTATATATTTCTCATTCACATGTGTTCATGCATTTAAAACTAGTTTAGAAGACTAGATCTAGTATTTTGAGTTCATAAATGCATTGGATTTTTATTTATGTTCATGACCAACTTGTAATAGCATGATGATGGTAGAAAAGTTGTAAGAAACTCAAGATCTATTTTATTTTCAACAAAAATAACTTTTGGAAATTCGAATAAAAATGGAACCATATTTAGAAAAGTGGTTTTTCAACTTCAAAATATGTATTTTCCATTTAAAATGAAGACCTTAGGGTATAGACAACATAAATGAGTGATTTTGATGAGCAAAGTTTAGTTCTATGAGTTTAAAGTTTATTATCATGGGTTTCATTTAGATGTATGTTCATATTATGTGTAGATCTTAGATTTGAACTTGAACAAAATTTGTGAAATTCGTATTTTGGCAAGACCCCCATTTAAAAACCACCTTCCAAGTGTCAAAATGTAATTTTTACTTAAGAAAATGAAGGCTTAATATATGTATATCATCAAGACTTTTTTTACAAGAATCAAAAGTGATTTTCAAAATAAAAATTCTATTTTCGGATTTTGTCCAAGGCCTATTTTAAAAACATGTTTTCCAACTCAAAAATGAAGTTTTTATTTAAGAAATGAAAGGCTCTTTGGATAGGATATGTAAGGAATGGATTTTCATGAGCTTAGATAGATTTAATCAAAAGATATGACCAAAAAATAAATTTTTTAAATTCGGATCCCAACCAAGACCAATTTTTAAAACCTATTTATCAACTCCAAAACTCATGTTTTATGTGAAAAATGAAGTATATAGGTAATAGATATCATTAAGCAATGATTTTTACAAGTTAAAATGAGTTTAGGCATGAGTAATGTGTAAAACAAGTAATGGAATTAAAATGGAAAATTTTAAGTTAGTGATCAAATTGTCAAATTCGTAATTTGAGATGATGCATATGTAATCACTTAGTATTTGAGCTCAAATTGCAAGTTTTATGTGTTAAATGAAGTCCTTAGACAATAGATATAGTAAAGCTTCAAATTTTGATACATTAAACAAGTTTTCTCATAAGAAATATGCAAGAAATGAAATTTTCTAAAATTCGGATTTTTGTGAAAAGCTTGTTTAAAAACATATTTGCAAAATGTAAAATGCAAATTTTTGTGTAAGAATGAAGTCCTTAGTGGTTTTGTATGATTGAGCCATAATTTTCTAAATATCAAATGATTTTTACTTAAAGGAATTAATCAAAAAAAATAAATTTTTACCAAATTCGGATTTTGGAATCAACCCTATTTGAAAATATGTTTACAAAGTGTAAAATGGAAATTTTTATGTAGAAATGAAGGTCATAAGTAATATATATAATGAAGACTCAATTTTGACAAAAATAATTATATTTTCTTAAGTAACAAATCCAAAACAAATGGAAATGATCAAAGTTAGAAAACTAGATTTTTCATAAGTAAGTTGTTATTATGGTCTTGCAAAATAAAAAGTTATAAAATTTCCTTTAGCAAAATCATCAAGATTACGCATACATTAAGCTCATCTCATGTCATTCATGTTAGGAAATCACTCATATTGCATGTATACCTAATTTATATAGTAGGAACATTACAAACATTTACAAAACTATTTTTCGGAAATTGAAATTGTTTCTGTCCTAATCTGATCTGAACTTTTCGAAGCTTTAAAGTTTTCAAAACTTGAAAATAATATTAGAAATAGATAGATCTTTCGAAGTAGATAGAAATCGATATATAATTTACGAAATTCCAAGTTAAAATGACCAAGTTATGGCCGTTTTAAGTTGGAATTCCCACTTAGGAAGAGAATTACGAATTTGATAGTTCGTATAAAATCGTTTGGATTATTTTGAGTTGAAATACTTATTAGAGTATATCTTCCTTTTTAGGAGATCCCGAAATCGACGATTCCCTGCCACCGAATTATTATTACTAGAAGACCGGTGATCCAATGGCCGAGTAAGTTTTCTCCTTGTTTTGTTACCTTGATTATGCTTGTAGTTAGTTGCATTAGAATTATAGGAACAAGATAAAAATCGACATGAATGGGGATGGGAGATATGATGAGACTGTGATGAATGTATGCCAAAGAATACTAAAGCATATCGAAACCACGATTGGATTGGATAACTGCACCGTTCATATTATTTCTGTTATATGTGTGATATTGGTTGGTCACTCTAAAGAATGTATAAATATTTTTTACCTAAGCAAAAATTAAATTAGTCATGCATCACATCGGACATATTGCATTTGGTAGCATGCTACTCCTACGCAGGTCGATCGGTATGGTCCGTTGATGCCTCGTTTGGATAACGAGCCCGGTGCCAGAGCTCATTCAGGGGTACTAAGGCATATGTGGATGCATTCTTGGATGAGCCTAGCTGAGTCGAGTGCTAAGAGCCGAGGGCTTGGGGACTAGATACGGTCGTGTAGACTCAATACCATTCCTAACCCAAGATACGGAGGGCGTAAATCCGTTCTGTGTGTGGTTTCCAGATACCCATGCATAATTGCTTGCTCACGTGTTTGTTCATGCATAGCATATGATTGATTATAACTTGTTTGTTATGGTATGGAATTAAAGAATTTCTCACTAAGCTAGTGTAGCTTATACCCCAATAGTTGTTTAAATGAACAGGTTATCTCAAGAATGCAAAGTGGGGACCGAATTGGTTGGAGCCGAGAATGACTCCAGGATTTCGGCAAAGTACACGAATGTTTGAAGTTATCAGCTAGTTTTATAATTTGTCTTGTAATAGTTTATGTAGGAAAGTCTGTGGATGAATATAATTGAAGTTGAATGATTTGTATTTTGAAGTATAGTGATTTGTATATGAAGTATAGTGGTTTGTATCGGAAGTATAGTGGATTGTATTTCCTTTACATTGTTACTCAATTGTATCAACATAAAATGTATCATTCCGATGTGTCACCTTTATGTGTTAGACGCCTTGTACATAATATGGAAGCCTTCGCATGACTGAGGTGGTCATTCTTAGGCTTTAATATTGTGTACGGTGGACTGCCACGTTTAGGATACCCTTCGGGGCGTGACACCTAAGGCTGTAATTAGTGATGGAGGGTCACATTTTTGTAACAAGCAATTTGAAAAACTTTTGTCAAAATATGGTGTTACATATAAATTGCTACCCCCTATCATCCACAAGCAAGTGGACAAGTTGAGGTATCCAATAGGGAGAAAAAAAGAATTTTGGAAAAAACTGTCAATGCATCTAGAAAAGATTAGACTTTGAAATTAGATGATGCATTATGGGCTTATAGAACTGCTTTTAAAACCCCTATTGGAATGTCTCCTTACATGATTGTTTTTGTTAAATCATGTCATCTTCTTGTGGAACTTGAGCATAAGGCCTATTGGGCCATTAAATTCCTTAATTTTGATGAAAAAGCTGCAGGTAAGAAAAGATTGCTTCAATTGAATCAATTGGATGAATGACGGATGAAGCTTATGAGAATTCTCGAATCTACAAAGAACGAGTAAAGAATTGGCATGATAGAAACATTATCAAAAGAGAGTTTTTGCCCGGACAAAAGGTTTTACTTTATAACTCTCACTTGAAATTGTTTCCAAGAAAATTGAGGTCAATATGGTCAAGACCTTTTGAGATTGTAAGTGTTTCCCCTTTTGGTGCTATAGAAGTGAAAACTGATACTAATAGGACTTTTAAAGTGAATGGGAAACTACTTAAACATTTTTTGTGAAGGGGAAAACCATGATAGTGCTTTCACTATCATGAATCTGAAGGAACCATGAAAAAAATTAGAAAAGTCGGGATAAGTGACTCTAAACTAATAGGACATGATTGTTTTTGTTAAATCATGTCATCTTCTTGTGGAACTTGAGCATAAGGCCTATTGGGCCATTAAATTCCTTAATTTTGATGAAAAAGCTGCAGGTAAGAAAAGATTGCTTCAATTGAATCAATTGGATGAATGACGGATGAAGCTTATGAGAATTCTCGAATCTACAAAGAACGAGCAAAGAATTAGCATGATAGAAACATTATCAAAAGAGAGTTTTTGCCCGGACAAAAGGTTTTACTTTATAACTCTCACTTGAAATTGTTTCCAAGGAAATTGAGGTCAAGATGGTCAAGACCTTTTGAGATTGTAAGTGTTTCCACTTTTGGTGCTATAGAAGTGAAAACTGATACTAATAGGACTTTTAAAGTGAATGGAAAACTACTTAAACATTTTTTATGAAGGGGAAAACCATGATAGTGCTTCCACTGTCATGAATCTGAAGGAACCATGAAAAAAATTAGAAAAGTCGGGATAAGTGACTCTAAACTAAGCGCTTCTTGGGAGGCAACCCGTGTTAACTTCGTAGTAGAATTTTTGTCTTTTGTTTTTACTAACTTAGTTTTTAGTATATACAGGCCAAGCTAGTTGGAAATTTGAGCTTTTAACTGACAGGAGAAGATTATATCTTTCAAAGAGAGAAATGAGAAGAATTTGATCAAATTGTCAAAGGTTCTAAAAGAATTTAAGGTAAGTATTCTAAATTTAGAGTACTATTTTAATTAGAGCTATAGGTAAATTTCTGGATATGGTTCTAAAAAAAAATTTTTTTTTTAGAAGTAGCTGAATGCCAGCATAAGGCTGCCAGCTTTAAGCCAGTGCTGAAAATTAAGGATAAGCCAGCTCAATACATATTTAAGTCGCCAGCGTTTGGGTGGCGTAAAAGTCAACAAAAGACTTTTGGAATTAGGCTAGCGCTGCATTAGAGTTTTCAAAGCCGCCAGCTTTAAAGCCGACGTAGACATGTACGCTGGCAGTGTACATTGGTAAGCTGCCGGCCATTTACTCTCGGCATGAATTCAAATTTCAGTATGCTGGCTTCTACGCCACCAGCGTAGTCGACAGAATTGCCGGTGTAGGATCTGCAGATCTGGCTTAAACAGGTTTCACTTCTCATTTTTCTTCATTCGTTACTCTCTCACTTCCTCACTCTCCTTAGAAACTCTCTCTATCTCGATCACTTGTGGATTATTTGGCTTCCAATCAAGTAAGTTCTTCCTCACTCTACTTGTTTTCATCATTTGTTATTCATTCGCTTACGGTTTAGAATGAGATTGGATGGATTTGTATATAATTTATGCAGCAAAAGTAGAGATTTGGCAAATTTCGGGTTGGATTAGATGGGTTGAATAGATTGAACATTTTGATGAGTCTTTGAACTTGAGCATGAACTGATTCAATGTAGATTTCATTTGATTCATTGATTAATGGAATATTGTTGTGTGCGTGAATTAGGGTTTGACAAAGAGGGTTTTGAAGATTTTCAATAGAATTTGGGGTTTTTGCAATAAGTGTGAATTTAATCGATAGATTATGCTGTTCGAATTGTGATTTTACCCTGTTTATTCAGTTGAACTAAGGAATTCAAAAATTGTGAAGATTCAGTTAAGTTTTTAAGTCTTGAAAGAAAATTTTTGACAAAAGATTTTAAAAATCACGACTTAAAATTGTTCCTATGAATTTTGAGTTTCTAACGTTCACTTCTAAGCTGGCAAGCCTAGGTTGCCAGCTTTGAGTCTAAAGTTGCAAGTGTAAATCTGTCAATTCTAATTTCATGTCATGTGTTCATTGTCTAATATACCTAGGATTTCTGATTCATGTTATCACTAGTATTAGGTATATATTTTGAAGTATATTCAACCTAATTATTCTAGGATTAGTAGAATTAGAATTGTGCTAAGATTTATTTTTATATGATATTACATGATTCAATAGATATAGGTGATATGTATTTTGAGTGGTGAATTCCTTATGCTATTTTTAATTTAGATTACTATTATTTTTTAGGAATGGCACCAAAGAAAACGTAAAGGACTGCTAAAACTTCTACTTCAGGCACTCAGACTAGAAATTTGCTGTCTAGTCAACAATTTGCCAAGGACAGAAAAAAGAGACTAATGAAGATGGTTTTCTTAAATAGCCAGCATATGGATTGGAGCTTATTGGAGTAGTATGGTATGAGAGAGAGAATCCAGGAGTTGATTCAGGATCAGGCTTAAGTTGGGCAATTTGATCTGAGAGAGCCAGCTTACAAGAATCTTACACTTGAAGTCCTGTCTACTCTTCATTATCATCCAAACAGAGAAGAAACCACCTTTATTTTTCAGGCTTATGGAGTAACCAGAGAGGTGGTATTAAAAAGAATGGGTAAACTCTTGGGTTTGTATGATGAAGATGAAGAAAATTTTATGCTCCCTAACAAATAGCCTGAAGAAGAAGAAAATAGGGAGATAGCAAAAACTTATTGGCTTCATTTGATTCATCCCCTGACAGACCCATACATTCCATCTAAGTCTTTAGCCACCAAATTTCAGAGAGTAGAGCACAAAATTCTTCACCACATCCTTGCACATACTCTGAGCTGCAAGAAGACTAGTCACAGCAAGGTGACTACATTTGACATGTTCTACCTGTACAGCCTTATCAGAGGCTACAGAATAGATCTGGGTGTAGAGGTATTCAGCTTTATGTACGACAAGCTGAAGATACCAAGACAAATCTCCTGTTCTGTGGGGGATATAACACTATATTATTAAAGGGTATGGGGATTTTTGAGGAACCTGAAGGAGATGAGATTGTAGAAAGCAAGAAAATCTCATCAGCAGCTTTCAAAGGCTGGGGATTGCTTAAAAACCCCAGAGGAGTTCAGCCACCAGCTTTGGAGGAGCTTAAATTCCAGGATATCTTTCCTGGTGATATTCCGACTGAGATACCATCCTCATTTGCTCCTCCTCTTGTAGGTACTTCTTCAGCATATGATATGGACCAGCTTAGGCTGGATGTTCAGGAATTGAAGAAGCAGAATCAAGAGCTTAGAGATAGAAAAGACAAGAAGAGGAAGAAGAACAAGAAGTTTAGGAAGACTATCTTTGAGGCAGTGAAGACTGCACTCTGCTACTTGAATCCAGAGACAGGGGCTGAGATGACTTATGAGACTTCTACTGAGTCTAGGCATAGCTCAGAGCACACAGCTACACTTAGTTCAGAGCACACTCACACAGCCAGCCCAGGAGATACTCAGAGACATAGTCTTGAGCACAGCAGCAGATCTAGTCCAGGGCCAGAGAGCTAGAGACCCTGCTAGCTTCCTTTTGATTTATTTTTTTATTATTTCTGCTTTTATTTTTCTTTTTGTTTTTCTTTTGTAGTAACTATAGGAAAGCAAGCAAAGCAAAACTCTCTCTTGCGATGAAATTTGATAACATTGAAACAAATGAAGTCAAAGAACTACCGATTTCTTTTTCCTATTCCTTTCCTATAATTTAATTTGCTGAGAAACAGTGAGGACACTGTTTAGTTGAAGTGTGGGGGAAGGGATAAAATGAATGAAGTGCTGAATTGAAGTTGTAAATATGATCTGCTGTCTGAATCGCTGTCATTTATATTTGAAATTTGCAGGATTGATCAATACCCATCTTGTATTTTTTTGTTTTAAAGAAAAATATGTCAAAACTCTGCCAAAATTTTTCAAAAATTTAGAGATAGTACAAGAAATAATATATATAACTTATTTATTAAGTACCTTACTGACCTGCTATTGTGATTAGTTTATCTAGTTGAAATTAGGCTGTATAATCCTTAAGGAACAAGTTTACCTGATATTTAACTTTGGAATTGGAAATTTGAAAATCGGTCAAATCTTTTTGTGAAAAATAAACAGGTTTACTTCTAGGAATTTTTAGTTTGTAAACATTCTTGTAAGTTATTTTTGTAACTTTTTAACACTTAGTGAAAGAGGTATATGAAACTTTTAACTTAGTGATCCTTTATAAAAACAAGTCTTAAATTTGCAATTGCATTCAAAAAGAAAAGAAAGAAACAAGCATAAGCCTATACTCGTCTGATTCAAAAATTTGAGTCAAGAGTATCTGAACTTGAATGTTAAAGTGAGGAAGAGTTCTTAGAGGTCCTTTAAAACCTAGTCACTTAGGTGATGAGCCCGGGATGAGCCAACTCAATGAACTCACTATAACGAGAAGGGAGGAAAGGCAAAAGTTCAATACTTGAACTTTGAAAATATAAAAAGATGGAGGCAAAAACCTCCCAAAAATAGAATAAGTGCTTGTATGAAAACAAAAGAAAATGAATGCAAAAGCTCTAAATGAAATGAGACTTGTAATAAAGAAGGAGAAAATCTAAGGAAAAAGTATATACCACATGCTTTCACCATTTGTTGCTAGAGTATATGCATACAAAAAGTCCATTGAAGTTTAAATGAGTATTTTTCCTTAGTGGATTTTGTATCTACTTGAGAATAGAAGATTCTTTGGTTAAATACTAGGATTAAAACTTGTTTTGTCTAGATTAACTGCTGAATTTTGATTAAAATACTCTAATTACATATAGCTAGTTTGGTTTGAGAAATAGTTACAACACATGCAAGTAAAATAAAGAAAAGATACTCGAAAAAGAAAAATTGTACTACCTATGACTGATTGCAAAGTTTATTTTGCTTGAGGACAAGCAAAAATTCAAGTATGGGGGAGTTGATAAGATCATATTTTATACAACTTTTTCAATGTGCAATTTGAATAAACCTATCTTAAATTCTATAAAAATTGCTCGAATGAATACTTGTTTTGATTAAATTTATGTTTCAGGTCTAATTTGAGCAAAGGAAAGCAAAGCAAAACAAGCATCATTGAATTGAGAAAAGGAAAATTTAGGGGGTAAGCTGGCTTTTCTTAAGTCAAAGCCGCCGGTGTAGTGCCAACTCAGAATACAAAACTTTAAGGCCGCCTCTACACCACCAACCTTGTGGCTGTGTAGGATGTCGAAGAGCAAACAACAACAAAGGCTGGCTTAACACTACCAATGTAAAAGAATGGAAAAGCTAACATCTGCAAATATACTCAATGCCGGCTTTCTGGGATTCAAAACCGCCGGCGTTGAGATGGCTTTCATTGTGCACAGAATCGAAATAATTAAGGCCGTTGGCTAAGCTGCCAGCCTTGATTATCAACCACACGGCCTTCATTCATTTCAACTTACGCAAGATAAATCAAATACTAAGCTGCCGGCTTTTGAACGGTGTAGTTCATCCACAGAAAGCTAAATTTTAAGGCCGAAGTCAACACTGCTAGTGTTCACTGACTTTTCACATGTATGCCGCCTATAAGCCATCGGCGTTGGATGTATAACTGCCGACGTACAATGTTGTAACTGCAAGATTTTGTAATTGAAGGGTCTGAATTTCTTCTATATAAATAGGTTTTCTTCATAGGAAAGATATATACGAAAATTGATAGTTCTGAATTCCCTTGTGATAATTTTGAGAGAGAATTTGAGAGATGGAAGCTTTGTATTGACAAGATTTTGCAAGTGAAGATTTACACAATTAAATTGGTGATTTCTAATCTTATTTCTTATGTAATTCTTTTGTTTGATTTATTTGTTCAATATGATATCATTTGCATTTTTTTACTTGATTGTTGAATCATTGATGAACAACTAAATTTTACTTGTGGGAAGAGATGAAACCCTAATCTTGCTAAAATGATCTTTGAATTTATATTATAGGGTTGTTAGAATTATAGAATATTTGTTTTGAATCCTAATTATTTATCTTGTTTCCGAATGAAATTGGATTGATAATAATCTTGACAATTCGGAAGACGAATTAGGGTTCATAGTAATTCATAAAATAAGATTAAACAACAAATGCTGAAGCGGCGAAGTTTAATCTAATTTAGATATTGTCTCATGTGATTCGTGCAATGTTTTAATTTAATTTCTTACTAAGGAATTAGGAGAAATTGGTTTAGGACATTAGACAATTATAAAATCATGAGATTTATTATTGTAAATTCGATTCCATTAATAATTTATTTAGCGGAAGCTATTAGATTATTTTGTGGTTTCCCAAAACTTGTAGTTTTAGATCTTGACAATTTCATATAAATATCTATAATTCTAACTATTCATATAATATAATTTCAGTATGATTAGCAAATATTAGGATGGATTATGCTTCTTCCTATATTTTATTTGATATTTCTACCTTATTCTCACATTTCATACTTGTGTTGCATTCATTGTTAGAAGTAGAATAGATAATTATAAAATCTTAAAGTCAATAGCCTAAATATTAGTTTAAATTGATACCGGTCTAGTAATTACAAGAATTCCTTGTGGGAACGATACTTATTTTTCTATATTATTTGATTCAATCCAGTATACTTGCTGGTATTAATCCGTGCTTTATATATCTATACATTTCAAGCGGATCAGCAACAAAGGGAAAACATTTTCCATACTCGAGTTGTGGTGAAAGACAAGGCTTGCAATTTAATCATTGATGGTGATAGTTGTGCTAACATGGTAAGTGCTAATCCAATGGAATTGCTTAAACTACCCACATTGAAACATCCTAAGCCTTACAAGTTGCAGTGGTTGAATGACTCTAGAGAAGTGAAAGTAAATAAGCAGGTGAATTTAATGATTACTTTGGAGAACTATAAGGATAAAGTATTATGTGATATAGTGCCTATGAATGCCTACCATATATTGTTTGGTAGACCATGGCAATTGACAGGAACGTTACTCATGAAAGGCGTTCAAATCGTTTCATAGTGAGACAAAATGAGAAGACATTTTACTTGAAGCCTTTGATACCCCAACAAGTTCAAGAAGATCAAAGGAAATTGAAACAGGAAGATGACATGTTGACAGCTAATGAGAAAAAGAGAGAAAACATGAGAGCTAGTGAGGATGATACACGAGTGACAGAGAGGAAAAACAAAGTAGCTAGTGAGAAAAAAAGGAGAGGGTAAGAAGAAGAAACAATTAAATTATTTTGCCACTAAAAGTAAGATCAAGAATGTTGTAAATGAGAAAAGATCTTTAATTGTACTTATGTACAAGGAGATCATGTTTTCTACTAACGATCTTGACTCAACTTTGCCTAGTTCTGTTGTGTCTCTTTTGCAGGAATATGAAGATATATTTCTTGAAGAGATTCCTGGAGGGTTGCCACCAATCAGAGGTATAGAGCACCAAATAGACTTCATACGAGGAGCTTCTATTCCAAATAGACCAGCCTATAGGAGTAATGCTGAAGAGACTAAAGAGATCCAAAGGAAAGTAAAGGAGTTACTGGCAAAACGGTTTGCTCGTGAAAGCATGAGTCTTTGTGTTGTGCCAGTATTGCTTGTGCCCAAGAAAGATAGAACTTAGAGAATGTGTGTGGATTATAGAGCTATTAATAAGATCACAGTAAAGTATCGTCGCCCTATTCCTAGGTTAGATGATATACTTGATGAATTGCATGGTTCTTGTCTATCTTCTAAAATTGATCTTAAAAGTGGTTACCATCAAATTAGAATGAAAGAAGGAGGTGAATGGAAAAGTGCTTTTAAAACCAAGTTGGGCCTTTATGAATGGTTAGTCATGCTTTTGGACTAACTAATGCGCTAAGTACATTCATGAGATTAATGAATCATGGCATGCGTCCTTTCATAGGAAAATTTGTTGTAGTGTACTTTGATGACATTTTAATCTACAACAAAAATTTAAAAGAGCATGTGAATCATTTGAGGAGTGTACTGCCTATTTTGGAAAAAAAGCATTTATATGTTAATCTTAAGAAATGTACTTTTTGTCTGGACAAAGTTGTATTCTTAGGATTTATGGTCAGTGCTAGAGGCATAGAAGTGGATGAGGAGAAAATTAAGGCAATCAAGGATTGGCCTACTCCTACTAGCATCACTGAGGTAAGGAGTTTTCATGGCCTTGCTAGTTTTTATAGACTCTTTGTAAAAGACTTTAGCACTTTAGCAATGCCATTGACTGAAGTTGTGAAAAAATCTATTGAATTTAAATGGGGTGAAGCACAGGAGAAAGCTTTTAATTTGCTTAAAGAAAAATCATGTTCTATTCCTTTGTTGTCTTTACCTGATTTTTCCAAGGCTTCTGAGATTGAATGCGATGCATCTGGCATTGGCATTGGAGCTGTACTAATGCAGGAGGGCAAGCCAATAGCATATTTTAGTGAAAAGCTAAATGGAGCACCATTGAGTTATCCTACTTATGATAAGGAGCTATATCCATTGGTGAGAGCATTGGAGACTTGGCAACACTACTTGTGGCCAAAGGAATTTGTCATCCATACAGATCATGAATCATTGAAGCATTTAAACGGACAAGGGCAATTGAACATGAGACATACCAGATGGATGGAGTTTATTGAGACTTTTCCCTATGTGATCAACTGCAAGCAAGGTAAAGAAAATGTAGTTGCTGATGCATTATCACGTTGGTATGTCCTTCTATCAACTCTTAATGCAAAGTTGCTAGGTTTTGAGCATGTTAAAGAGTTGTATATTACTGATTTTGATTTTGCTACTATTTTTGTTGTTTGTGAAGAGGGAACTTTTAACAAGTTTTATAGAAATGAGGGATTTTTGTTTAAAGAGGGAAAATTGTGTATTCCTCAATGTTCAATAAGAGAATTACTTGTTAAAGAATCTCATAGTGGAGGATTAATGGGGCATTTTGGTGTAACTAAAACCTTAGATATTTTAAATAAACATTTTTATTGGCCTCATATGAGAAGGGATGTAGAAAGGATTTGTAGTAGATGTGTTACTTGCAAAAAGGCCAAATCTAAGGTGATGCCTCATGGATTGTATATCCCTTTACCTGTTCTTAGTGAGCCATGGATTGATATTTCTACGGATTTTGTTTTGGCTTTACCTAGGTCTGAGAGGGGTTATGATTCAATTTTCGTTTTTGTTGATAGATTTTAAAAAATGGCACACTTCATTGCTTGTTATAAAACTAACAATGCATCTCATATTATTGACTTGTTCTTTAAGGAGATTGTTAGGTTACATGGAGAGCCTAAAAGCATTATAAGTGACCGAGATGTCAAGCTTGTGAGCCATTTTTGGAGAGTTTGGTGGAGCAAAATGGGAACTAAGCTATTGTTTTCTATTGCTGGTCATCCATAAACTGATGGACAAACTGAAGTGGTGAACAGGACAATGACGACTTTGCTAAGAGTTGTAATTCAAAAGAATTTGAAGTCTTAGGAAGATTGTTTACCATTGGTTGAATTTGCATATAATCACATTGTTCATTCTACTACTGGTATTTCTCCATTTGAAGTTGCTTATGGTTTTAATCTATTAACTCCTTTAGATTTATTGCCTTTACCAGTTAATAAAAGAACTAGCTTGGATGGTAAGAAGAAGGCAGAAACTATTAATAAATTGCATGAACAGGTGCGACAGAGAATTCAAAAGAGAAATGAGCAATACACTCAACAAGCTAACAAGGGCAGGAAAAAGATCATCTTTGAACCAGGTGATTGGGTAAAGGTTCACTTTAGGAAAGAGAGATTTCCATCTCAAAGGAAATCAAAATTGGAGCCTAGAGGCGATGGACCATTCCAAGTGATAGCAAAGATCAACAATAATGCCTACAAGCTAGATTTACCATGTAAATACAATGTAAGTGTTACTTTCAATGTTTTTTATTTAAGTTATAGGTGAAGCTAATTTGATGACGAATCCTTTTGAAGAGATGGGAAATGATGAAGATATAATTGCATCAAGTTCACCTCAACAAATTCAGGTTCCTAAAGGGACGATTACACAAAATAGAGCCAAGAAGCTTCAGGAAAGATTTCAAGGATTTATGCAAAAGTTTGTTGAAGATCAGTCCAAGTTCACCAACATTGACTTTGAACCAAAAATAAAGACTTTAATGAGCATTTCCACAACTCAAGAGGACAACACAACAATACAAATGGAAATCCGAGCCAAAACTGCCTCTTTTAAGTTCAACACCGCCAGTTTAGGAGACAACATGTCACATCCCGGAGGGTACCCTAAACGTGGCAATCCGCTGCACATAATATTAAAGCTAATAAATGAAAATCTTAGTCATGCAGGAGCTTCGATATCACGTGCAAGGCGTGCTTCCAAGATAGTAGGAGACTCAAAGGTGTATTACATTTAAGTAAATAATAAAAGCATGCAAGAACTTATGAAGGTAAACATGTAATAATCATCAAGATAAAAGTTTCTTACAACTTCGTAGGACCATTCCCCCGTACTAAGAGCCTTGCTCAAATTAAGCCATCTTAAAAACATACATGAATATAATAAAAGTCTTTACTATAGAGATTTCTCTTAGAAGTCTACACTCAAAACTAAAGTATGTAAACTTCTTCCAAAAACTCCTAGTAACTTTGGCTCATATCTGATAAAAAGGGCTCCTTAGTGCCAACCATAAGTAATCAAACTGTAACAAAAAGCTATAAGGGTATAAGCAAAACTAGCTTAGTGAGATAACTCCCTTCTTCAAAGCATTTCCATAAAACATACAGTATTTAGACAATTATATGAGAATGCATCAATCACATGAGTAAACAAAATACACATGATTAACCGAAAACCATGTATAGCATGGATTTTATGCCCTCCATGTCGGGGGTTGGATGGTTACCAGCTCATACGACCATCAATTATTATAGACTTTCCGGCTCCTACTAGCCCATGTAGACTTTCTAGCTCCTACTAGCCACCACTATGACTCTTCGTTTCCCCACACGAAGAATAGTAGCGAAAAATAAATGTGACTCACAATATGTTATGCATGAATTGTTCTTGATATTGGTTTATCCAATTATTGTTGATTTCAAGTTAAAGGTGACCAAAACAATATTCATCATACCTATTGCAAGAAAACATAAATTATTCATCAATTCTTCTTTCGATATACTTAGCTTTTATTTAACAACCACATAATTCAATCATGAATCCAATTCACAACATTTATTCATTTATCTTTTTCCTTACTCTCTAGTGATACTATTTACAAGCACAATCAAGGAAATGTAATTAATAAGGGATTAACTCACTTCATGTCGATCGCTCCTAGTCGAAATAATCTTTTGGAAAGGTGTAAACCTCGGTTTTCCTAGTAACTGAGTAAACTTCGGAAACAAGAAACCAAAACCCTAAACCAGATTAGCTTAAGCTTGAAAGAGAAACCTAGGAACCCTGTGTAAGCCCCCGAATTTTTTTTATTATGGTTTTGGAATACCAAATCGAAACCCTAAAGTCTCACCCAAGTTGAAACCGAACCTTGAACAATTTCGATCATAGAATTTCATAAGAGAATTTTCAAAAACAAAAATAGAAAGTTCAATAATCGTTCGATTCGAAAATCCGAACATGAAAAGATCCGCCTATCCGATCCCTGAGTTAAAATAGCAAAAATGGACTAAACCCTAACCCTAGTCAAACCAGAGTTCAAAAGTCAACAAAGACCAAGACAATTAAGCAATTTCAACTCCGGCAATCCCGCGTTCTCAAACCCTAGAAAACGAAATTAAGTTAGTGGCTTAAAATAGTTCGTAATAATATAGGATAACATAAAAATATCAGATTCGCGAATTTCGAGTGTCCTTCGGACTCGAACGAGATCATTTCTTGAAAAGCATGTCCCGGAGCTCGAAGTATTAAAAATATTTCGTTAACACCAAAAGACTCGTAATTAAACAAGGATTTCAAAAATATCAGTTTTAAATTTTTCGGTAACAAAAAATAACAGATATAGCTCGTTTACACGTATTTTATTACTACGGTATATATATGTCTATCTACTATTCATAGTACAATTCCTACTATTCATTACTATTTCACTATCTCTACTTTTTCTTACACCTATTTCTTACTGCCTACATACCTATTTCTTACTTTTTACATTACCAATACAACTTTATTGCACATCTACTTTATACATACATCTTTCATTTATTAAAATCAAAACAAATAAAAAAAAATCCTCCCTCTCTCTTCCTTTATGCGCCCCCGCTCCCCTCCCCCCCCCCCCCCCCCCCCCCCATTTTTTTCTTTTTCATTATTTTATTACATCAAAAATTCACTCCAAAAATTCTATAAATACCCCCTCTTCCTTCATTCTTTCACACACTCATTTTACATAAAACTCTACCAAAATACTCTCTCAAAACCTCTCTCCAACAAATCTCTCACAAAACACTCTCTAGCCATTTCAACTCTTCAAGAAGAAAAATCAAACATAAAACCCATTCATCTCTTTTCAAACATTCCATAAAATCTTAGGTAAAAGTTTCTTTCATATACACTCATCATGTTCACATAACTTAACATGAGTTTAGTATATGTTTCTTAGACTCATTGAGTTAAAGAAGCAACAATTTATTCATGTTTTATTTTTGTTCATGTTTCTACTCCTTTCCTTATGTTAATATTATGTTGTTATTATTATTGTTATTATTTGCTTCTAATCTAACTTATATATAGTATTATATGTATATATATTTATTTAGAGCATATAAGCTCATTTGTTATTTATTTATTTTCAAGTCTTGCAATTTATTTATTTACTTGTTTTATGCAATTTATTAAGACTAGCTTTCTAGTCTTAAACTTATCCATATCAAGTCAAAACAAATTTCTTTTCTTTCGGGACTAGTCCATTCTTAGTCTCGGGTTGCCTTGATGAAGCTAAGGCTCCCAATACATGATCGGGATACCTTGATGAAGTTAAGGTTTCCAATGCTTGGTTATTTATTTATGTTTATTTACTTACAAGTATTTCTTTCTATCTTACTATGTTTTATCTTTACTTTTACATTGCTACATAATCATATTCATGCATGATTAAGAATGTTGTTGTCTTAAATAAAAATAAAACCAAATAAAAATCGGTTATTTCAAAAGTAAACTAGATTTCTTAACAAAAGGAATTTTCTCAAAAGATCTAAGTTTTGTTTTTCCAAAGGATAAGCTAATCATAATTTCTAGAAGAAGTAGTAAAGTAGATTTCTTCAAAAGAATAAAAGGAACTTATTTCTTTTCTAAATCAAAAACTAAATACCCCATAAAGGAAGAATTTTTAATCATAAAGGATTTTAACTCAACCATGTATTTTATACGACTTAATTATGTTCATTATAGACTTAGAGAATCACATGCTAAGAAAATTCTTTCAAAACTTAAATTTTGTATTATTATTCTCTTTTCAAAAACTAAAATGAAGTTTTACTAAGTTCTAAAGTTAACAATTCTTTAAGAAAGCTTTTCTTGTAAACTTGTCTAAAGGGGTTATTCTATATTAAGTATAAAACAAGTTTTTCAAACCAAGATAAAATTAACTCCCTATTTCAAAGACCAACTTAGAAAAAAATAAAACTTGTTAAGAAAATAAAGTTTTAAAGGTATATCTATAAAAATATAAGGAAAACATATATTTAATAAAACTTCAAATATTTGAAGCTTAAAGAATATTTTGAAAAGCTTATTTTCAATCACTAAAAATAGAGTTGGTAGATAACTTAAAAAACCAAAATTTTTGAAAATGAATTTACTTTTGAAAAGTAAGAAAAAAAATAATAATAAAACATTTACTCATAACAACTCAAATATATATATATATATATATATTTTTTTTTCACAATTCAAAAAGGGAGAAATTTTCAAAAGTCTAGTCTTTTAAATCCCTAAAGAACAAATTGTTTATGAAATATCAATCTTGAGACAATGCTACAAAGATCATGCATACATATGAGTATAAATATATATTCAAAGGATTTTTCAACTATATATATATCCATATATTTTTCTTAAGAATTTTTTAGTGAAGTAAAGTTTGAGAAAATCATATTTTGTAAACTATAAATTCGTAATTATTCTGTACCGCAATATTTTCCAACCCAAATAGCTTTTTATGATAAAAATAACTTTAGAAATGGATAGATCTTTTCGAGTAGGTAGAAAACGATATATTATAAGCGCAATTCCGAGTTAAAATGACCAAGTTATGGCCATTTTAAGTTGGAATTACCTTCTACGCGAATTTTAACAATCTTATGATATAGTTTTTGATAAGTACCATAGAATCAACAAGAAATACTCATTATGGGTATTCTTCTTGATTAGGTGAACCCGAGGAGGAGTATTCATACCCGGAGGATTATTTTGATTAGTAGAATTGCCGATCGACTCATCCGTAAGAAAGATAGATCCTCATGGCCAAGTGAATTTATTTCCTACCTTTTTCGTACTTGGTTGTGCTTGTAGCTAGAAGCACTAGAAGTAGGAAAAGATGAAATGAATTATGTATGATAATATTGGTTGAAAGAATGTTAAGCATACCGAGGCATGAATCGTTGTTAATTAACTTATGTTTTGTTATTATTCTGTTGGAGTGTGTGCAAAATTCTGTGATCACCTTTAAATTACTTTAAACATATACTATGAATTATATTAATTGATTCATGCATATCACGTAGTTAATTTCATTGCATGAGCTGCTAATCTCGATGGGACAAGAGCTTAGCAGCCAGGTATGCAGTAGCCAGAAATCTGCAAGATGGGCGATAGGTGCCTGCAAGAACTATTTGAGATGGGCGATAGGTGCCTGCAAGAACTATTTTGCGATGGCTAGTAGGAGCCTGAAATAAACTACATGAGTTGGATTTTAAGTTGGGTTTTAAAGAGCCTGGAACACCTAACCCTGAATGGAGGGGTAAATCCATTCAAACATATGATTTCCGGTAGATCATATGTATTGCTTGATCACGTGTTTGATGCATTCATATGCTTGTTAAATAACTTGTTTGAAATTATTTATACAAGTACATTGATTTAGGAATATTCTCACTAAGCTAGTTATGCTTATACTCCGATAGACTTTTATTATAACAGGACAATATCTTTTATGCCCGATGACTTCATATACTCAAGTGGGATGATGTCCTAGTAAAGCTTATGGAAATCTTTTGAAGATCATAGGTTAATTATTCTTTAATATCTTTTGGTGTTAGCACTATTTGGTTGTGGGAAAGATTAAGTTGTTATTATGATTATTTGGAGAATTATAAGGGAAAACCCCTAAGATGATGTAAGGATTATATTCTATTAATGATAAATTTGATGTTTATTTAGATTTTTGTATTGCTATATTTACTATCTCAAACTATACATCCCACCGTGTCTCCTATTGTTGTGATAGACGCCTTACATATGGTGTTGAAAACTTTCGCGTGACTTTGGGAAGTCATTCTTAAGTTTTAATACCGTATGTGGCGGACTGTCACGTTTAGGGTACCCTTCGGGGCGTGACACCCTGGATCCGGTTTTTCTTCGATTTCAAACTAAAAGAACTTTTGTAAAATAAATTAATGTGGAATATTGTTTTAAAGTATATTTCAAACCATCAAAAGATCTGATTTCAAAAAAATTTTCTATTCCGGGCCTTCTCGAGATAAATTACTAAAAAGAAAGCCCCGAAACTCGGAATTTGAAAAATATTCTGGAATACTCTTTAGAATCGAAATTTAATGAGGATTTCAAAAATATAATCTTTATAATTTTTCAGTTTATAAAAATTACAGATATAGCTTTTTTCTCGTATTTTCTTTACTACCGGTAAAGTAATTGTCTTGTTTACTATTCATTACTATTCACAACTACAACCTACTACACTCACAAGCCACTCTCTACTCTTACATCCTTACAAACACTCCATTACATTTTCTTTTCCAAGAAGAATTTGTCTCTTAAGAATTATTACAATTTAAGATATATTATTACATAAATTACAAAACAAATTAAATTAAACGCACTCCCTCTCTCCCCTCCTCCTAAACCGGCGCACCCCTCCCCCTTTATTGCCCTAATTTGTTTTATTTCTGCCTTTATTATAATTAAAACAAACCCTAATTTACTTACTATATAATATATTTTATGCCTTCTCTCTCTCTCTCATTCATTTTTCACTTTTCAAAAAAAAAAAAAAAAAAACTCACAAACTCTCTCTATTTTGCTCTCTTGGCCGTGACTTCCATAGTACACACACACACACTCACACAAGTCCATTTTTCTTCTCCATTTTCCTCTTAATTCAAGCTTTAGATTATGGATCTTAGACTTTCCTACATTAAATCTTATAATGGCAAGATTATTCATGAGTATTTTCGTGTTTAAGTCCCCATGAGCACTTACTAGGGATAAGAAAATGCTACTACATGAATATCAAGCCATCACAAGAGTAGATCTTGTGTTTAAATGAGTTTTTGTTGGATTATCTTCATGTTCATGCATATAATAGTAGAGTAAAGTAGAGATCTTGCATAAAAATCTATATTCATGTTTTCAAACTCCATTTCATGCATCATAAGTAGTAGATCTAGCATTTAGATGTTCATATTATACTTGACATTCATGATCTCATGAATATTTTGTGTTTTAATGAATTAATGCTCATAAAGGTTTTGTCTTGTATATATAAATATAGTAGTTAGTAGATCTTTAGTTAGATGAGACAAGAAACTTAAAAAGAAAAACTTTTGTTTGAAATGTTCAAATGAAAATTTCGTATGACTTCAAAACCATGCTTTAAAAACTCTTTTATCAACTCCAAAACTTGTGTTTTATATGAAAAATGGAAAGTATAGGTAATAGATATCATTAAGTAACGATTGTTATAAGTTGAATTGAGATTTGCTAAGAAGAATATGCAAAACAAAGAGTAGAAATAAGATAGAAAATTTTGAGTTGCTACTCAACTTAAGAAATTCGTAATTTTGGAGTAATAACATGAAAACATCCATTTTCCAACTCAAAATGAAAGTTTTATTTAAGAAATGAAGTCCCTAAGGGATAGGTATAATAAATCCTTAAATTTTAATGTATTAAACAAGTTTTTCTCAAAGAAATCATTCAAAAACTAATTTTTCAAAATTCGGATTTTGGAATGACCCATATTTGAAAACATGTTTACAAAGTATAAAATAGGAATTTTTATGTAGAAATGAAGGCCCTAAGTAATAGATATAATGAAGACTCAATTTTAACAAGGATAATTAGATTTTCTCAAGAAATAAATACAAAACAAATAAAAATGATCAAAGTTAGGAAACTAGTTTTCTTGAAAGTAAATAGTCATGGAGTCTTACTAATAAAAAGTTTCTTAAATTTCCTTTTAGTAAATATTGTCAAGAGCATGCATACATCAAGTTCATAACATGCCATTCATGATAGGAAAATCATCAATATTGCATGTATAGTTGATATATATTCTAGAAACATTACAAACATTCACAAAACTATTTTTCGGAATTGGAAATTACTACTGATCAGAACTGATCCGAATATTTCGTGACTCAAACATTTTCAAAAATTGAAAATAATATTATAAATAGATAGATCTTTCGAAGTAGATACAAATCGGTATATAATATGCTCAATTCCGAGTTAAAATGAGTTAGATATGACCATTTTAAGTTAGGACTTTAACTTAAGCGAAAATTGACGAACTTAGTAAATAGAATTGTTAAGTTTATTAGAACTTTATAAGAAATACTCGTTGAGGGTATTCCTTGTACTTAGGTGATTCGGAGGACGGATTTCCTCTTCCGAGGACTACTACGACTAGTGGATTTCTCTCCATAGCTGAGTGAGTTCATTTCTTAAATAGTTGTGCTCATGTATGTGCTTGTAATCGTAGTAGCGTTAGAATTAGGAAAAGCCAAAATTGTGATGAGTTGTGATCTAATCTTGGTTGAATGAATGATAAGTATATCGAGACGAGACTTGTTGTAAAATCATTATATGAGCTAGTATAGACTTGGATTGTCTGAAATTCTCTATGATCGCACTTAACCTACATAATTAACATGCCACGATTATATGAATAAACTGTACATGCATATCACGTAGTGAGTCACATTGCATTGGCTAATATACCTTTTGGTGGGACAAAAGTATATTAGCGGAGGCGAGGGGGCCTGTGTTAACATTAAGGATGCGAGATCGTTTAAGTTAACGGAAGTAGGGTAGGCACTTAAAACTACTACAATAAAACAACAAAGGTTGTATAACTAAGAGAAAGAGATCGGGATTATGGTTGCATGACTTATGGACCACCTCAACCCCGAATGGAGGGCGTAAATCCATTCACATATGGCTACCAGAAAGTCATATGCTTGTATGATCATTTGCTTGGGCATTCATATGATTGATTAACTATGACTTGCTTCTATATATATCTTGAATGAGTTTGTTATTTGGAAATGAACCTCACTAAGCCTGTTAGCTTACACCCCGATAGTTTTTGTTGCAGTGTTCCCATTTTTTTTTGTTCCGAGAGAACACTTTTCACAGGTTTATCTTTTTGGATGAAAGAGCTTTTGAAGAAGTCGGGACCTAGCTATAGGCGTCGACTTATAGGAAAATTTTTTTAACATGAACTCTAATGTTTGTATGATGGATTTAGACTGGATAGACTTCTATTATTTTGGCGGGGGTATGCCCTCTTGACTTTTGTAAAGACTTAACTTATTTATCTTGTTGTGATTTTTATTCTTAATGCTATTGTATGCCTTATTAAGACTATTCGATTCAAAGTATGATCCTAAAAATTGTGCAAGTACACCTTACACTCGATATGTAAACTTATGGGATGACTAAGGTTGTCATACTTAAGTTTAAATATCGAGTGTGGTGGACTGTCGCATTTTGGGTACCCTTTGGGGCGAGACAGAAGGCGATATCGGTTCCTTCTTCACCTAAACAAGATGAAATACCCAAAATGAGTCTTTCATAGAATTTCTACATTAAAGATTCTAAATTTATCTCTAAACTGCGGTCAAATCGGATTGAAGCAATTCCAACTTAAAATGGTCATAACTTGCTCATTTTAACTCGAAATTTTGCATATTATATGTCATTTTCTACCTACTCGAAAAGCTCTATCCATTTCTAAGGTTACTTTCACTATAAAAGGTCATTTGGGTCATGATGTAGAAGGGTACAGATCTAATATGAAAATTCTTTTCATGAAAAACAACATTTTCTAATTCTTCCTTTACTAAGACTTGTTTAAGTAAAACCCAAATATGTATATACTTGAAAATATTTCCTTATGTATATAAATAGACTCATAATTTATGCATGAAGCTATAGGTGTTGTCTCATTTAATTAATTTCTTTAAAACAACCTTTTCTAGTGTTTTGGAAAATTTGGATTTGTTAAACTTTACTTTATGTGGTTGAAGTAACTTATAAATTTTTGTTTGATCAAAATCTAATATTCTATATATTAATTCTTTAATTTATCAAAAGTGAGTTGAAAATAAGGTTCGGTCTTTTGAGACTATCTATCTATTTTATTTCTAGGAATTGAAAAATAGAGCTTTCAAAAGTTTTCTTTAGTAGTATTTGAACAGGTTAATTTATTTTCATTTTCCTTGTAAGTTGATTTTTCTTGAAAACTCATTTATCTCTTGGTTTGGTAAAAATAGTATCAAGTTATTATCAAGATTTCTTTTGTCATTTGAAAAGGAAGTATCTTTAGACTTTGAATAAACTTTTTCTATTATTAGTTTGAAATTTGATGATGAGTTTATATAAACCTTTAAAAAAAATTTATTTGAAAATATTTTTCTAAGCCTTTGGGAAAAACATTTATCTAGTGATCAAATTTTATTCATTCATCAAAAAGATTTATTTTTATTTGGACAACAACTTATTAGCCATACATGAATATGATTATGTAGTTTATAAAAGCTAAAAATATCATAAGATAATATAGTAAAGAATATAAGAAATAAATAATTTTCAAGTATTGGGAACCTTAGCTTCTTCAAGGCTTCCCAGAACTAAGAATAGACTAGTCTCAAAAGAAAAAGAAATTTGTTTTGACTTGATGAGGACAAGTCTAAGACTAAAAAGACTAGTCTTAAAACAACTTAAAAGTAAATAAATTGCAATAACAAATGAGCTTATATGCTCTAAAAGACATATATAACTACATAGATATTTAGTTAGATATACATAAAAAAAAACATAAAAGAAAATAGATTCATGAACAAGAACAAAGTATAAACATATTTTTGCTTTCCTAGCCTCCATGGGTTTAGAAAACACATACTATGCTCATACTAAGCAAATGAACATAAGAAAAGCTTAAGAGTATTACCTATAAAAGAAGAAAAACTAGAGAAACTTTAAGAGAGTTTTTGGAGAAATTTTGAGAGAGTAATGGTAGTGTATGAAAGGTGTGAAGGTAATGGAAGAAAGAGGTGGTATTTATAGGAAAAAGTGGAGGGTAAATTGTGTTAATAAAATAAATGAAAAAATAAAATAGATTGAGGGAAAAAGGGAAGGAAGCCAGCACAAAATTGAGAGGGAAAGAGAGAGAAAAAAAATTTTTTTTGTATTTTTGTTAATGAAAAGTAAGATGTGAGAGATGTGAGGTTGTATTAGAAATAAAACTTGTAAAAAAATAGGTGTATAGGTTGTAAGAGTAGGTTGTAAGGAAAAGTATAGATAGATGAATAGTGTAGAATAATAATGAATAGTGTAATGTAAAGTAAATATGACAAATAAAATACTGGTAGTAAGAAAATACGCGTATAATTGCGATATCTAATATTTTTAGTTACTGAAAAATTATAAAACTGATATTTTTGAAAATCTTATATATTTACTAGTCAACGGTATATCCGGAATATTTTTTCTATTCCAAGCCTCAGGACGCGCTTTTCGAAAACTGTATCTGATCAGGCTCAAAATGAATCGCGGTTTAACTAATATGATATTTTTAAGCTTTCTCATGTTATTAAGAATTATTCTACATATTAATCTCTTACTTTCTCACTTAGGGTTACGAACACGGGTTTGCCGGACCTAAACGGTTTTGTCGACTTTAGGGTTTTCGGTTGACCTTCTAATTAGGGTTTAAGCTCAACTGATCATAAAACTTTAGGGGTTTACACAACACCACCAGCCTATCGTAACAGAGATTTGTACACCACCTATGTACGCCGCCAATGTTCCAAGTACACCGTCGGCCTTCAGTTGGTGTAGAAGATGACCAGAATTGAGAATTCTAATGCCACTTGCAACGCCGCCAGTGTAACTATAAAAGACTACCAGCGTATAATTAAGGCCGCCAGCCTACTTTTGCAAGTAGTTTAATTTTTAATTGTGACTTTTGAGTTTCCTCAATTTATTATATATAGCCCTAAGTGTTTATTGTAATGGGACGGTTTTAGAATACATATTTTGTTGTGAAATGCAATTTGAGAGAAATCCTTTCTCTTTGAGTTCTTTTTAGAACTTGGAATTTCTTCAAGAATTTGAATTCTATTGAGTTCATCATTATACAAAGGTTCTAGGTCAGTATATCCAATAGGGTCGCGATCATCATATCAAGGTTCTTTGGGTTACTTAACCATAAAGTCGAGGTCAATTCCATCTTATCATACCAAGATTCGTGGAGTTTCAGATCTAGATCTAAATATTTTATTTGGTCAAGGTCCGCCTTCTTGATTCTTAGAGTCCAGACAAATTTCAAATCCGTGCTAAGCATGCATCATCTAGGCTACTAATGAAGTTGCTTATAATCAACTTCAGAGAGGGACGGTGAAATTTTCTGTCACTTGGTTATAAAATTCCTTAGAATAGGTTTTTCATCAAAAGATTATTAATCTTTATGTGAATCTAGATTGTTGATAACTTATGAAGAGATTCTGGTAGTCTAATATAGATCTAGAGTTTCTGACCTTGAGAGAAGTTTTAGCTTACCTTAGTGAATCCAACAATGCAAATATACCCAGTAAACAACTCTTTGAGTTTGTTAAGAAATCACATAATAAGGACTTGATAAAGTAGATCCTAAGCTCTATCTTACATTAACAACTTTTATTCTTAATTTGCCTTGAAACCACATATATATTAGCTTTAATCTTAGCTTAGTTTTGTTTTGATTTTTTTTTTTTTTTTTGGCTAGATAATAGACAAAGAGTGAGTAAGGTAGATGCCAACAATCCCTAAGGAATACAGCCTAATACTTTCTATGCTATTTTGGTAAGTGCACTTACATATGTTGGTGATTGTAACCGAAGTTGAACAAAATTTATTAGCATTTTATAAATTTTTGAAAACTTCGACTTTGTGCTTTATAAAATGAATTCACCAACAACATCTAAATTCAGATCCTATGACGGGCATATCCTCAATCACAGTCTAGATCACGGGCATGTTAGCGGGTGTGATCTTCTCTAATGACGAATTTTCACCACCTACCTAAGCACATCAATTCAATTCATATTTGAAAATGTATCATATATCCTTTGAGAAAGCGCAATTCATCATCATTCAAATCATTTGCATGGATTCTTTGAGCTAAATTCAATAAGTCCTTATCTCTAACTCAAGTTATTTGTCCAAGTGACCCATGATTCCTATTACATTAATATGTAATAAACATGAACTATTAGACATAAAGGGAAAAGAAAAAGAACAAGAAATAAAAACACACAAGTTCTATAATTTTTTTCATAAAAAATATAAAATTCTCAGATAGGCTCACAACCTACTCAAACTTAAATTCAAGTTGGACTCAATTGCAGTCAAATCGAATTCAATCTTTTACCAAATTGAACTTGAGTAGCTCATGTGTAAACTTAACTCACTTACAAACAACTACATCTCCATAGATCAATATCTCCCTCCAAAGAAGATAAGACAGCCACGAATGTTGTTGTTCAACAGGTAAAAGAAATTCCATATGTATTGATAGGGTTGACGATAGGCACACTAAATGAATTTATATTCATAGGATATCGCATTGAACCGTTTCTACTCTAGTAGTTGCTATTAGGGGTGTAAATGAGCCGGGCCGAGCCAGGTTTTTGCAATCTTGGGCTCGGCTCGTTTATTTTTTAACAAACTCGAGCCGAGCCGAGCCGGGCTTTTAACGAGCCTGGAATATATAGGCTCGGGCCCGAGCCCGTTAAGCTTTTCCAAGCTTGAGCTCGTTTCGTTAAACGAGCTTGAGCTCAGCTCGTTTGGCTTATATAATTATTTTTTAATTATATTTATAATACTAAATTAATATAAATAATTATATATAATATTACATTAATATATATTAATAATATAATATCAATATTATATATATATTAAACGAGCCCGTTTACGAGCTTGGCTTGTGAGTTTTTAACGAGCCTGTTCACAAGCTTGGCTTGTGAGCTTTTAACGAGCCTGTTCATGAGCCCATAACGAGCCTGTTCGCGAGCCGGCTTGTGAGCTTGAGGACAAGCTCAGGCTTGGCTCGTTTAGATAAACGAGCCTGAGATGGAACTCGAGCTTGGCTCGTTTAACTAAAAGAACCGAGCTGAGCCGGGCCTGAAACGAGCCAAGTTCGATTAATTCACGAATAGCTCAGCTCATTTGTAGCCCTAGTTGCTATCTATAAGCTTAGAAAACAATGAAAAACAGCATCGATGTTAATACAAGTGCACAATCCTTGAAAATCAAGCTTACAAGTAGGACTGGAGCAACCCTAATCAGTTCCTTCCCGTTCTTCTCTATGTTGGCTGGAAAAGTGATACAATGTAGAATAATCCAGGTTTTCAGAAAGGATATAACCAGATCCGTATGGCAGATTAAGAAATGAGCGTACCCATATTCACATATAATGGGTAGTGTCTATATGTTGTGGATAGATTTCTAGAAGCTTAAAAAGCATTCTGGAGCAGCCCAGCAGCTTAGTTGATTAGGTCCTTCCATTTCAGCATTCACAAGTATGTCTTCTACATTTATGAGGTTGCATCTACTAGAGAGAGGTATTTCGGTTCCTTAAATTTTTATATGAAAAACCAATTTAATAATGATTTTTAGTACGGCAATTCAATATCATCGTTTGTACGTTATATTAAAAATTAGAAGGTCACTGCAAAAGTATCTCCAAGTAAAATCTAGTATTCCTACTCCAGGCTAGGTCAATTTCTTATGATTTCTCAAAAGAAATTGTATAGTACCGTCCAAATAAAATTTACACAAATACAAATTATATAAAATTAATTATTAAAATACTAATAGGAAATCACATCTATAAAACATAATTCTATTATAAACACATGAGTTGCATATATAAGATATAACTTAAGTGTCAATAAGTGTGATTCACTACACGTGCAATACAATAATAATATTTACATTAGTAAATCGTATAGTTAAGATGCGACTCACTAAAGTATAGATGAATCGCATTTTTAAAATACAATTTAACACTATACAACTTTTTACTAATCACATATCAAAAAGATGATAATTTAATAAAATTATAACCGCATACTGAACATGCAATTTAGCACTAATTATTTTGTAATTTTTTGTAATTAAAAATCATCTTATTTGTATTTAGGATTTTTTTTTTTTTTCCCAAAAGGTCGTTACACGTTTTTTTCCCTGATTTCCCATACGTAGCGGATGTCTCCTTCACAACTCCACCAAATTAAAGACATCATTATATAGATCAACTTCAACGTCTTCTTTGCCACAACACGCACAACAATTTTTAGGCACAAGAGGGAGATGTCTACACATTAATACTACAGTACCCCCACATAACCAAGTAAAAATAAGAAGGCCATGAGGCTGACCACTAACAGCGTATTTATTTTATTATTCTTTCAAAAGAATAGTCTATACTTTTATTAGCTATGACGTGAGTTTAAACTTCAGAAGCTTACAGGAAGTCATATATCCCCAAACACAAAACTAGGGGATGATTCCAGAAGGACCAGAACTGTGATAAACCATAGCCACTTTGGAAGGACAAAACTGATATTTTTCTAGTAAGTTACAAAAATTCTTTACTACCAAGAAAGAAGGCATCAGCAGCAAATAAAAAGAACCGTTGCAAAATCTGTATCTTTGCTGACGATCCTTAAATAAAGTAGCCATCCAGAAGCACATCAGCTATTGTAAGGTTCCGCATCTCCATCTGCCTTTGACTTCAAGGCATTAGTTCTCTGCTCAATGGACTCTACCCAATGTATGGTGAATTCTCCACACCACCACCATGTAACTGGCTCTTGCAATTTCAAGAATGCAATTCCAACGTAGCAGAGTATAACGTCCAAAGATGACTAGGATATTACTAAAGATCAGAAGATCAGAAGCTCAGAAGACATTGGTGAGCCTCTGCGCTGCTGCAGAGGAGCCTTAATTCCCAGAATCACTACTTTTTGGAGCACTAAATATCCCATAAGTTCGAGCAGGAGGGCTAGGATTATCCCGTTGAGGTTTTCCTTGCTTTGAAATTCCACTGGGAGGAATATTCGCATTCTGGGAGAAAGAAGAATTGGTACCCCCTTCCCTGGATTCTCTCATTGAATGTTGGGCTTGCATATCAGAATGTTGTTGCCTTCTCTGATGTGGAAATTGAGGAGTTGCTCTGTCAGAGTCTTGTATACCTCTTTCCCTGAATTCTCTCATAGAATGTTGGGAGTGCATATCGGAAGCTTGTTGCCTTCTCTGATAAGGAAAATGAGGATCTGCACCATAATCTTTCATATCTTGACGTCCATTAACATTAGGGTTGGATTGTGCATACCTACTATCCGAATCATTCCTTCTGTATCTGTTCTCCATTGCAAATGACGGGTTGGATTGTGCATACCTACTATCCGAATCATTCCTTCTGTATCTGTTCTCCATTGCAAATGATGAGTCATTCCTGGGGCCTGAAGCTTCATTTCTAATGATGGGATCAATGGTCTTATAATTTCCATGTAGTGATCTAGACAGATCCTGATCAGTTATTTCTTCTTCATCCTCTGACATAGATTCATCAGAGGCCTGCTGTCCAACTTGTTCAGGAAGAGCGATGCCATTGCTGGGCTGTGACTTTGAAGGGTGTTGTGCCTCAGCATCCAATGATTCGACCTTTTTTTTCCCCCCACTTTTCTTGGAACCAAACTTTACATGCCTAACTATCATATAAGCCTGTTGCTTCACCACACTGGGCCCACTTTCCACAACAGCCACATCTTCAATCTATTAAAATAGTTCTTGGGTAAGGTAATAAATATTTTGAAGAAATTTATTAAAATAGCTGTCAAAGTCAGTGAAATGAAAGTCATACCAATTTAATTGGTATCAAAGGTTGTGATAGTCAAAAAAATTTAAGGTGAAGAAGTTATACCAGATCTGAAAGGCGGGATAAGACTCCTCCCAAATCTTGATCTTCAGTACCCAGTGCCATACACTGCATAGATCATTTAAAAGTGAATAAACGTCTTAGTTCCGTTGACTGTAATTCCATTGACCATCATTTCCTGTGACAAGCATTCAGCAGAGGAGATGGGTAGTTTACAAGTAAGTCCACCCATAAACAAACATTGCACTTGTAATCAGCTCAAGCTCAACTATATAGCAGTAACAACCAAAGACAAAAAAAAGGAGGGAGCGAGGCAGCAAAAGATACATATCAAATAAGAAACCACAGATCCTGTTCTGTAGGACTGCAGCATATCCTACTGCTAAGGCAGCAAAACACTCCCCAGAGTAAAGAACAACTTGAAAGAAGGGAAAAAAAAATGATAAGTTTCATTCTCGTAGATTTGACACAATAGTCATTCTATGAAGAGTAGATTGAATATCCTTCTGCTTATTCACAGTTGACTTTGTTAACCACTTCCATCGAAAGAATATTATAGCATTGCAAGAACAGATCAGCATGCCACAAGTCCATCAAAGTCATCTTTGATCTAACCAAATCCATGTAGGACAAATCCCACACACAAATACTTGGTGCCTGACAGTAATAAAGCGGAAATTGTTATATTGACATTCCTATAAATTACAGAAACTAGGTAACAGAAACACAGCAGCCACATGACAATATCCATATACAATATCTTCTTAACCCAAAAAACATTCATGTACAATATTACCACCCACTTCAGGCATGGACCAAACAATATATGCCCTAGTAAATATAAAATTTAAAATCCCAAATACAACAGGAACATAAGCAAGCACCTTCACCCTGTAGCCACGTTCCATCAATCTCTTAACAGTTTCAGCTTTTGTCTGCAGGTCCTTTGCCTCCTGAAAACAAAAGAAGAGAATGCATAATCACTTTTGACTGTTGTAAGTATTAATAATAATCATCCTCACTATACAACAAAACATTGTCGTCAAAAATGCTGTCTTCAGAACTAAAAGAGTAGGATACTGCTTGGACATGTACTTGGGAAACTGGATCTAGATGACTAATTAAAGCCCCGTGTTTTCCAGAAATTTCGATTTAAAGTAATATGCATTTTATAGAAATAACAGGTTTACTTGAATAATTACCACAATGAACACATTAACAATTTAGGATAATATTGCTTTAAATATGGATGATGAATACCACTATTAGATTTAAAGAATTGGTTTTTTGTAATGGTCTTTTTACAATTACATATTAAATGATATATCACTTGAAAAAGTTGCTACTCTCTAAAGATATTAAGAGTTATACATTTTATATTGACTCATGTAAGAATTGAAACACACTGCATAATTTTACACAAAGGTCATGTCTCTTGAATATACAATCGGAAAATAGAACTAAATGGTATTCTTAATCAAGAAGTACAAATGACAAAAGCTACCAAAAGATAATCACAAGTAATATTTTAACAATGCATGTATACAAAACATCACAAAAATTGTGTGAATACAACTGTTTAAGTAAGTAAACATTTATTATATATCACTATTGATGATCCTTTCCACATTTATATGAAATGCGATGCCCTTAGAAAGAACTGCAGCTCTTTCCCTAATATAATGCAACGTCATGTTCCAATGGTTATGTTATGTGGTATTAAACCATGTAAATGTCACAATTGCACAACGGACATGACTACTAGAAATGAGATGCCACTAAAAAGAATTGCAGCTCCTTACCTTATATAATGCAACATGATGTTCTAATGGTTATGTTATGTGGTATTAAACCATGTACATGTTTTTTTTTTTTTTTCCCCTCTCTCTCTGGTGAGAAACCATGTACATGTTACAATCGCACAAACGGACATGTCTACTAGACACATGATTAAGGCAAAATGATTGTTATAAATAACAAAAATTTCTGAAATCACATATATAAATATGTTAAAAACTAATGGTAACTTTCATAAAAATTCTAATGCCAAAAGTAAATACTAAAAAGATACTATTATTTCAAGAAAAAAAAAATCATAATAATTGAGAAAAATCACACCAACAAGGTATGATAACCAAAAAAAAAAAAAAAACAAAAAGACGTTTTGGAATTCATATATTACTAGCATTCATCACCTGCCATGCGTGCATAATATACACACACACACACATATATAAACAATTTAAAGGAATAAATTATGAAACAAATTGTAAAATTTGAATTAGAAGCATTATAACTGATTCCATTTTCATAACTAAGAAGAGAATTAATTCCACTATATTTAAATATTGGATAATAGCATGAGATTGCATTTTATTTGTTTTATTACCATTGACATTTATCATCACAGTTAAGGCTGAAAACATAGCTACTATAATTGTAATAAAATTAAAATTTGTTTTGCCTTCTAGGTCTAAGCACATCCAAAATTGAAAGTACATGAGAATGGTCGGATAAAAATACTGCCACAAAAGCAAAGTGCAAAAGTACAATATCTACTCAAGTTGTATCACTTTGATCACCTTTATTATCAAGAGCCCATATAATGCAACAAAATAAATATCTATTCCGTAATAAAATGCGCTTATATCACTATAATCATCATTCTTATTTCCAATAATATGTTAAAGATGCTATTGAAAGTGAAGTCAGCATATTCATATATTTCGTAACCAAAGTACGAGAGAGAGATGCATTTTAAAAGCTACAAATTTTGAAAACATTAATTAAATGGTAATGAAAATCGACTGCATATTTTATAGACAGATAAATTGCAAGGCTTTCATTATAGCAGAAAGAAACAAAAATATATGTATTGTGTAAGAAAAGCAAGAAATATTTAGAGAAGAAGAGAGATCCACAAAAAAGAAAACACTATTTTTTAGTTTTTTTAAAATTGAATTGTGTAAATATAAAATACCTAGAAAAGAAGGAAAAATTGAAAAAAAGGGGGGTATAAATGATATATAAACAACACAAAAAACATACACAAGTCGTGAGAAAAACTGGTAACTATCTTTATTTATTTATTTTTAACAGTAAACTTATATATTTGAATAGTCATGGATGTAGCCCAAGCATGTCCTTTTGTGTTTCAAGTGTCTTGAGGACTAAGACTTCGTTTCAACTCCAGCTCCAATACCAACTCATTATCACAAACTGAGACACGAACAAGTAATCACAATCGTAAATATATCAAATTATGAATGCATTTTATTTTCTACCCTCATAGAGCCATTGTAATGATTCCAGCACAATACAAAAATATGCATTTCTACTGTATGATCATATTCCAATTATAGCAGACAATATAAACAAAATTCTACAATTATGTCACAGGTTAGAAAAAGGGTTAATGTCAAGTTTGGTACCTAAATTTTGTCAAAAAATTCAATTAGGTACCTAAACTTTCAAAAGTTCAATTTCAGTACCTAAATAAACTTTTCGAGGTTATTTTCAACACCTTAATAAACTCTATAAAAATCGTTTGCAGACGTGGCATCTTCGTCCAATAAGAAACTGACACCTGTAATTTGACTTAAAAAGAGAGAGAGAGAGAGAAATCCCTCGAGACAATCAATTCCTCATGAGAGTCAGTTCCAAAACTCCAATTCCACTCACCTACACGCCTTTAGCAAAATCGAACTCCTCAGATTACTTCATCAGCATCAAATCGATCATGATCAACAACGAGAGGCTCTCACTCAACTCGTCATCAACTCATTTAGCTCAACTCGGCACAATGGCACATAAATGGTAATGAAAACCTCGATCTACAAGGCATTTTCCGGAGCATATCGTAGAGCAGCCGCTGCAACAGGGATGGAAGAGGTGGATCCAATAGGACTTTTTAGGGTTTGTTTCTAGGAGAAAAGCAGGGCGGGCCTTTTCGGTGCTGGAGATCAATCTTGTGTTGCCAAGCAAGATCGTGAAGCAGAAGATCAGAAGAGGAATTCAATGGTCAGGGTGAGAGAAGGTGTGATGTGTTTAGGGTTTTTGGATGGCGACGAGGAGATGGGAGCGGAATCGGAAGCTGCCATTGTTATTGGAGGGCTTTAGTTGGAGGACATACTAGTTAGGGTTGCTGTGGGAAGCTTCATGTTAGTGTTTGGTGGACCTTTGTTGGAGAAGATGTCTTGTGCTGAGCTGGCAGTTCAAGCATATAGGAAAAAGCATAATATTGCTGTTCAACAAGGGTGAGTTAAGGTTTTCTTCGATTTCATCCAAAACCACTCGATTACTCGTAGGGTCTCACTGTTCATTGTCTCTTTCGTTTTGAAGCTCGAGCTTTTAATTTCTTTATGTGATGCTTATTTGAGATTTTTTTTTTAAAGTGAAATTACGCGTGTTAGTTATTTATTGGACGAAAATACCACATCTGCAAACAATTTCAACGGAGTTAACTGAGGTATTGAAAATGGCCTCAAGAAGTTTATTTAGGTATTGAAATTGAACTTTCAAAAGTTCAGGAATCTAATTTAACTTTTCAACAAAATTCAGGTACCAAATTCGACATTAAACCTTAGAAAAAAATACATCACAAGGTAAAAAAAATAAAAGACCAACTATGAAACAATTTAAGAAACATAACCACTTTAGAATAGAGTCATAACTCACATTATTATTACTATTATTATTTTGTTAAGATCTATCTTTATTACTAAAAAGCATGGCAAAATAACATACAAAAATTTTTAACTAATTTTTGCAATGAACCAACCCAAAAGTGAAATTGGAACACAAAATCATCCATTTGGCTAATACCATAAAAGTTACAAGAAGAAAAAATTGCACGTTTTCAGATTTAGCATCAACCAATAGTTTTGAATGATAGTTGTACCACTAATGAAATAAAAGCAAAATCTCCACATCTTGTAGTAAAATCATAATAAAAATCAGAATCACCGTTTAAAAAATTCTTCGATATTCTTCAGGGCTTTCATCCCATGGTATAACTGTTAATGGCCTAAAGCTTTTATATATGGCACAATTGCTAATAGCTACAAAGAAGAGAGACATGGCAGTTTTTAATCTTTTTAAAAAGGCGTATAGGGTTGAGAGAGAGAGAGAGAGAGAGAGAGTAAAGTAAGGAATTGTACATAATTTCAACGTTACCCCTAAATGCAAGAGAGTTTTCATTTTAATAGCATTTTATCAACCAATTAAAATTTAAATAAGAGTAAAATATACGGAATAATTTATTTTTTCATAATATCAATATTTTAAGTGGGTGTGATGGCCAACAAAAGACAGTATTTGCATTATAATAATAGATTTTGACTAAAAGCAATTCTAAACTCTTAAATTGGAAAAAAAGTGTGCGTGTCAAACAAAGATGCAAGTGCAATTAGATCTAATTGATCATTCAATGTAGGACTGGTCAATCAAAACTTAATTACATGGCTTTCAGCTTCATACCTACCCTTCCAAAAAAGAATTATGTTAAGCATGTCATGAGCGATGTAGCCTCATCAAAGTCATCAACCAATGGACGAAAGCGGGGCCCCAATCTTTGGTAGAGAGGGTACAATGGAGCAATTTTACAGGACTCAATGCAAAGGTTTAATAAACAACACAGATGGGGGATGCATGGTACAAGGCAAACTACACTTTGGACTGCAAAATGTGTACTTCAAGACTGGATGGACTCTCCTATGTTTTTGCTGCTATGTATTTAGAGGTCTCCATTTCCCTTGGTTAGTTAACAATAGCATAAGTTTGTCAACACTAGGGTAGCTATATTTGCCCGTGGCACACAACTTACAAGGGCTTGCTCTAACAATTGAAAACAATGAAAGAAGAGGCAATGATCCCGCAAACAAGGCCTTAGACATAGAGGCTACTTAAAAGCTGCGCTTGCTGCTGAGTTCAATGGTCACATTATAACAAAAATTTGTATATTCATTATCCTTTCAACATTGTTGGAAATTGATATGTTTTAAGGTATTGTTATTGATTGATTTGTAGAAATGAAATTCAGAAAACCTAATTTGCTGAAGGAAATTACAAACAAGAAAACAATTACGCTCTTACAAGTGTTTATGACTCCCCTTTCTCTGAGAGAAATGCATAAATGACAACCCACATCTAAATACTAAGTAGCCTACTAGCCTCTATTTACATTCATATTCATCTACTCTATTTGCTACATGGCAATATGCTACAGGTTATAACCTCTACTACTATTTTGATTATGCAAGTATTAAAGCTAAATACCTATAGCAGGTACTTTACAATGCCACTTCCAGCCTTATCCTCCAAGCAAGCAAGTGAAAACTTTCAATAAAAACTTCAGCAAGTAGTCTTGCACCAGGATGAACAATGGAAATTGAAAGATATGAGAACCAGCAAGAACTTTGGTTGCAAAACCATCCATCAAAGCATACTCATTACCTCTCTTTTGAGCACCCCCCAACCCACCCCAAAAATAAATAAATGAAGAAGAAATAAACCAATTGCCGAAGTAATGAATATCTTGGCAAAAAAGAACCCACTGTGAAAATTTGTAATACAAACATAGAAAAATGTAACACAATCGTATATTAATGTGTATTATTTTTCTGTACATACAATGAATATATATAGATACCATACTCCTAATAGTTGATGTACCAACCCCTCCTCTATAGTTTTCCTACACCCACCCTAAGAGACCACTTTTCTTAAGGTTTTTCTTCTCCATTCTCTGTCTCTCCAACCTCCGCTCTCTCTCTGCCCCCCTCTGCTCTCTTTGCCCATCTACTTGTCTCATCATCCATTTTCCTTTAGTTCCACCTCCATTCTCCTTCCGCCTGCGTCCCACTTTCCCCCTTTCACTTCCATCCCCTCTCTCCCCCCCTTTACCTCTTATCGTTTCTGTGTCTTTGTTTCCCCCTTCCCCTTGGCTAGCCATTCCACGTCCTTCACTCTCTTCCACCTCTTTTGCCCCTCACCCTGTTTCTCTCTTCTTCCCCACCTAACCTCGCCTCACAACAATGCCACCAATGAGGGGTGTCATTTCTCACCAGCATCCTTAGGCCAACCTACTCTAGGTGACCATATTCCTCATGGCTATGTCAAAAACCAGTGGCAACAATGACCCACTGACCAACCTCTCTGATCAAAGGTGGGACAACCAAGGTTGTACCCCAATCCTTCCGTTTGCAATCTCTTCTTTTGGTAACTTTTCTATGGATGAGCTGAATAAGGTTCTTCATAAAGTTGGAGCCAGTAACCCTAATTCTCCCAAGCAAAAATCTTTTGCTAATGTTTGTGGTCAAAACATCTTGCAGAACCAAGTGACCCCTGATTTTGAGCTCTCTTATTTTCCTTGGGTAGCCAATGGCCCAACAACCAAAGTTGAGCCTCCTCCAGCTATAACAGAATAATGGGCCAAATATTGGGAGTAGATCCTTGTGAAGTACCCTATTGGTCGCAAGTTCCATTTCTCCTTTATTCAGTCCACAAACCTTAGAGTTTGGAAGGACTATGGTATCTTAATGTCTTGGGGAGAAAAGGAGGATTTTTCCTACTTTCACTTTGCCTCTTCTTCTAATGTGGACATCATCCTTGCTAAATCATCAATTTTGCTAAAAGATACCTGGTCCTACAGAACTAGATAAGACAAATGTCCCCAATCAAGCCACAACCATCTCTCTTGCTAGCTTGGATTTGTTCTCTAAGATACCTTGCGAGTATCTTGACACTAAAGGTACTAGCCCTATAGCAAGTGGCATTAGTATCCCACTATGGGTAGACTCTCTAATGGCATTTCAAGAGACGGCTAATTAAGCTAGAGTGCTCATTGAACTTGATGCCAAAGAAGAACCAAGTCATCAAGTTTAACTCATTAGAGAAGACAGTGCCTTGACTCTTGTCTCTGCTGAATATTAATGCTTACCTCCATGTTGTTCCAAGTGCAAAGATTTTGGGCACTTTTGCTCCTCTAGACTAAAGTCACAAGGTGATGTTATTCCTCATTTCAAGAAAAAAGGCAAAGAAGCCAGCTCCTTTATTGAGAACCAGCCCAAGTGGATCGACCTTCCACTCTCAAGTATCAAATCAAACCTATGGTTAGTGAAGAAAAGGCATTACCTCCTCTCAAATCTGCCAACAAAGAAAATTTCAAGAAAGAAGAGAAAGGCTCAAATGATCCTATCCACTTTCAAAGCACTGAGCCCATGGCTTCTCAGGTTTAAAAGACTCCAATTTTAGGTAATAAGGAGGCCTAGCAAGGGTTAAGAACCCTTGGTGATTAATGAGGTGTTGCTTTTACTCCTATTGCAAATCCAGCAAAAGTGAATAGAGACAACAGAGTTTGCCCTAGGGAGAGCTCCTCCTCTGGCTCTATGAAGAGCTCCTCTTCAAGTAGTAACAAGAGCTCTTTAGGCAAAAAGAGAAGAAAAAGTTCCTCTAATGCAGAAAGCACCCTTACACATAGCGCAACAACTTCCCCCTTTTTTGTGTTTTATAATGAATTTTTGGAGCTTGGAACATCTGATAGTGATCCTATCAAAGCAGTGTTGGGAAGGTTTGTCTCGAAAATGGTACTTCTATGATACGGCTACTTGAAACTAGAGCAAACCACCCAGATGAGCTCTCCATAAAATAAACTATCAATCATAGATGGAATTTTGCAATACATAGCCTTGCCAAGAAACACATTTGGTTGTGTTGGAATGCCGATTTTTGGCATGTAGCAGTTCTAAAGGAATATCCTCAATTCTGCCACTGGTCTTGCACAAACTTGAGAGATAACTCTTTCTTTGCCAACCTTGTGTATGCCTTTAATTCTGTATTTGACAGAAGAGAAGGTTAGGAACAACTCTGGTCTTTCTTTGCTTACTCCAAATTCTCCTCAAATTGTTTTAAGAAATTTTAACACATGATCAGTTCAAGAAAGTTTGGGAGGAAATAGAAGACATAGTCAAGCTATCATAGATTTCAAAACTTTTGAAGATAGTGCTGAACTAAATGACCTTCGGTTTAGTGGCAGCCTCTACTCTTGGTCCAACAAGCAAGAGGAAAATCCTATTCCCATCCCTAACTTTGGAGCAAATTTCTTCTCCCCTCTTCTACAAACCACTCATTATGCATGGTCTACAGTGAATTTTGCCCCTGCATGACATAAGTCCTCTTAAATTCTTTGATTTTCGAACAGAGTATGCTGGTTTTGTGAAATTAATCTCCCATATTTGGAGGTTCAGCATTTTGAAATAGCAATTATTTCAACTTGTATAAAAGTTGAAGCTCCTTGAGGCTGAGCTAAAGAAGCTAAAAGTAGACAGTTTTCTAACATCCCTAATAGAGTCATCCAAGTCAAAGTATCGTCTTCGACCTCCAATCCTCCACTGGCCAAAGAGATGTATCTCTTTTGTGAGATGAACATAGAGCGTTTGAAAGTATTACTTGCTAAGGAATGTGGAGAAGTGCTTCTTTAAACAAAAATCTATAGTTGATTGGCTCAATCTCAGAGATAGGAATACATCCTTCTTTCATAAAACTATGGTCCAAGATCATAACCATAGCTCAATTAAATTCTTGGAGAATGAAGATGGTTCTACGGCCATGGGTAGCCAAGAAATCAAAGCTGAAATTGTTGCTACTTTTCAAAGTTGTTCAGTCAACAAGAATCTGCCCTCAATCTCTCTCGGGTTGAAACTTAATTTGTTGGAACTTGAATAGGTCACAGATGAACTTCCATGAGACCCTTTTTTCTAATAAAGAAATTGAAAATGCTATCTTCAGCCAGCCCAACAGTAAAGCTCCAAGCCCAGATGGGCACATTGCCAAAATTTTTAAAGTTACTTAACCAATTATTAGACAAAAGGTCACTGCTTCCATCAAAAAATTTCTTCAATCAGGTCATTTGCTAAAATAGTTAAACAGCATTGTGATTGCTTTGTCTCCTAAAGTTTCAAATACTTCCAAGCTCTCAGACATTAGGATTATCTCTTGCTGTAATATGCTCTACAAGGCCATTTCAAAAGTCCTTGCTTCTCAGCTCAAACAGGTCTTGAGCACTCCTGTAGGGAAAAAGCAAACAACCTTCATACATGGGAGGAAAATTTCAAAAGCATGTGATACTTTGAGTTGGAATTTCCTTGAAAGGGTGCTTGAGTACATGGATTTTCATCCTCTATTCAAGAATCTCGTAGTACAACGTTTCTCTACACTAAAGTTCTCCTTCAACCTGATTGGTGAACTTGTGGGTTATATTTCGAGCCACAGAGGACTATGCCAAGACGATCCTATCTCTTCTTCACTGTTTGATTGACAATGATAGTTGAGCAATTTTAGAGTCCTCTTTTTGGAGCAATATTAATATACCCACTAATTTGCAGCCTAATTCTTCAAAGGAAGAGGAACTAACATGATGGCCTCCTTCTAGTGGCAGATTTTCTATCAAGAATGCTTATCAAGCTTGTAACCCTCGCTGCTCCTCTGTTCACTAGTTCAAAGTGGTTTTGGAACAAGGAAATTCTCCCAAGGAAAAAGTTTATTCTATGACTTAACTTTAACAAAAAAGCTGCATACAATTGTTAAATTGTTTGCACGGGGATTACATCTATCACCTCTTGCTATTTTGTAACCAAGGTGTGGAGTCTCACGAGCACGTATTCTGTTTGTGCTTGTTTAATGTTCACTTTGGTCACTCATTATTGAATCCTTCAACTTTCTTGACCTGGCAACCACAAAGGAACATTGCATGGTCTTTCATATTCTCCATTTCCTCAGCTTATTGATAGATGGAAATTAGGCTTTGCTACAATGGTCTATTGCATACAGAGGGTCTAGTCTAGCTTAGTTTGATGGAAAGGCTTGGGTGATTTTTTCCTAGTTTGAGCCTGTACATATTAGGCCCTTACCCTTATCCTGCACATTAAGGTTGTACACCTTCCTTTCGTCAAAGGAAGATTTCGAATTAACCCAAAACATATCTAAAGGGCAAGGAAGAAAAGTCACAATCAACCGTCATCAGATCCTCCTTGAGCCTGTGAAGTTCTTCTAAAAGACAAAGAATACAAGATAACCAAAGTAAACCCTTGCAGTAACAAAAGGAGTCATAGTGGCAGTTGTAGATAAACCACCGTTAACAATAGTGAAATTGATGCCCCCCTTCTAGGTCAAAACCCTAAGGAATGCATGGTCATTGGCTTCAAATCATTACTGGGAGGAAACGCTGCAAATTTCTCATCTGGCATACTAATAGAGGTAGCATGCAGCACAGATTTAGGGTTTTCAACAAAGAAACATGTGCTCTGTTCAGAATTGACTATGAATACCTCCTGCGATGAGTGGTCAAAAATCACGCCATCACAAACAAATGATGACTCCATTTTGGTCTCAAATCAAGGTGATCTATCCCATTGATGAAAGCAAGCAAGGTTTCTCATCAGTCACCTTGGCAAACATCCTCTTTCAGCATTTTTACCTTGCGTCTTGGAGAACATGCCCGTTCTCTAGACAAACCATGACTAAAAGGAGAAGAAATTATGGAAGCAAAACTTCACATGCCAGACTTCCTTGAGATATACTGTGAAGTGTGAAGTCATTCACACATCATGTTGTTGACTTTTTCATGCAACATCCCTAACTTATGTTTGATGTATTCAACTCACATCGAATACTAACCTCTGTTTATAACCTATCTGTTCTATTTGCCACATGACAATATACTACTGGACTTAACTACTAAAGTTAGGTGTTACAAGTGCTAACATTAACTTTGATCCATAAAAAAAAAAAAGGTGCTAATATTAACTTCAGCAAGTACATTACAGAAATGAAAAGAGTTAAAATACTCATTCTAAATTTAGAGCATTTTTCAGGCAGTAATATCTTAGTTATGCACTGCATGGTGGGTTTGAAGAATGCATGGTCATGGGAGGGGGGAGGTGGCATAACAAGTTCATAAGAGAATAATTACATAAACTAAGACAAATACTGTGATCATATCTAGTTCCAAATTCATTATACAACGAATAAGAAAAAACATATCATGTTACCAATGGCAATCAACCTGAAAAGGCAACAATCACTAGGCAACACCAACTTTTGTACTTCAGGGTTAATTTAAAATGCATGTTAATCATAGGATCCCTTTCATCAAGAAGACAAAGCTGTTGAAAATAAAACTGAAAGTCACTGTCTGCTTTGCTAAGCATACTTTTCTCCCGACCTCATTTCTCCCACCTCCCCAAACCCCAATCCATGGGCATTTTTATTCCTTAGATAACCTATTTTGAACTTGAGGTTTTCCTACACTTTACAAGAATGGAGTCTGAAGAGAGCTGCATACAGGAACATGACCAGGAAGTGCATTTTCAAAATCACAAGTTTTGTTCTAGACTCTAGGAGTCCATACATCAATTGATTAATAAAGGATGCATAATGATGGATACACATATCTGAAAGAAGATTATTAAGACCAATGACAGCTAAGAAACCAGAACATGGAAAAGGAGTGAAAGAACATACAGTCTTTGGGGAAAATCGAACTTCTTTGCAACCACTTTTCATAGTCAACCCTGCCTGCACAACCATAAACATAAGAGAAAATAAGTTACATGAGATATACCTACAACTCATATCCAGTTCCTGTAACCTTCAGGGCAACTTTGAAATTGCCAAGAGACGTATCGAGGAATCAGAAGTAAGCTTACACGGCTTTTAGCACGAGCCTTTTCCTGTACGTGTTTTTTATACTTCTCTAGACGGAAGTCCATGAGTTTATAAACAGGTGGATTGACCTTTCTCTGAACCTGCAGAGAGTGTCAAACAACAGATAGTCCCACAAAAGAAACTACCAAAGCAAAATGAAATAGTAGGGTCAGATTATTATATGTCTAGACATCCAGTCTTGTCCATGAAGATATAGAGAGTATGTGGCCAGAATAACTGTTCAAGTTCAACTTCAATGCCTAAGGATACATCCTACATCACCGTCAACACAATCATTGCACATTCAGTCACTTGGTTGAACCATATTTCCCACTAAAATTGCTGCAGGAAATTAGAATAGCGATGACATTAAGGGTTGAAAGAAGCATTCTCTAGATGCATCACATCCACATATTTCACTGACAGTTTTGTTTATTACATACCAAACAAGTTTTCTTACAACTCAATTGGAATTTGACTTAATATGTTCCATAAAAAGTTTCTTTTTTTTTTTTTTCCTGGAGCAAGGACAACATAGGCTCACATGCACCAGCTGGGAAAGTCAAGATGCCTCGCTGACTAACATCTCTACCAATATTCTTTTGGGTAAATTTAATATTTGTATCAATATGTGAGGAAGTATTTATGCATGTCCATCCATATTTTCGGGTAAAATATCTCCGTCCATGTTGCTAACATCTATAAGGGACTTATCTATAGGATTCTTTCTAAGACATGGTTCTTTCACCAAATAAATCAAGCCCCAACGCATTTCCAACTAAAGTAATGTTTATATGCATACTTAATAGGCTCTCTTAAAAGTCAGAAAAACTTTGAAATTGACGTTTATGTGTATAGTTCAAAAATTGTACTGCCCACAAAAATCTTCATGTCTATAAATACATGATGTCAGCTCTTGGTCAAAAACAAAAACTCTATATCTATGAGGAAATATGTCTATTAAGAACTGTACCTCAACCAAGTCAAGCCCAAGTTTCCTGGCTTGCTCAAGTGCATCATGGATTGAAACTACACAATGCTCTGCACAGGAATGTACAACTCAGGAAATATTTGGGATAGGCAGATAAACAAATGTACTATAATACGTATACAGGCAATCTAAATCTTGACCAAAAGATGATTTCTATGCTGTTATAATTTGCTGTTTCTCCCATCAGAGGCATTCGACCTCATCAAGGTAAAGGTAAATGAAAAAAATATGCATATAAGTTTCATCATATCCACCTTCATCTATAACAAGCCTAATTACTTGGGCTTCCAAGAGCTCCTTTAAGCGTTCCCTGCCAGGATTCTTTGCATTTTCCTTCGGCTTAGCCTAAGATCAAACCATCACGCTACAGTAAGCACAAAGCAATACTGGTTGAAAAAGATAAAACAATGATAAGACCAAAACGCTTAAAATTTGTTGACATCCAAGTATTTCCCATCCACGAAATCATCAAATTTCAAAATCTATCCACAATATCATATAGTCAGAAAACTGAGGACCTTTAACATTATAGCTTTAAATGGATCACAATCAAATTGCTTCTTACTGCAAATTAGTCTAATTACTTGAACACTCAATAAATTCCCTTTGACAGTTCCATGCTCACTCAGAGAGACACACACCTTGCAACTAGTACCTCCATACTATTTATCTATTGATGCCACTTGCATGTTCGATAAATTCAATACTATATATATAGCTTGAACACTTGCAATGTATATGCACACTACCTCAATTATAGCCACGTTGGGATTCTGTACTCGATCTAGTGCTTCATATATTGAAATGGCACAATTTCCTGCACAGGTATGTAGATATTCAGAACTAAAATACATCATCTAATGAAATCACCGAAGATCAGGGGAACCACCTTCCAAGTATATTCACAATTGATTTATCATTTCAATGTATAGCATGAACCTTGATAGATTAAGTATTTTCTGAGAATATGTTTTTCATCATTTAAGTTTTCAACAATCAAATATAGAATAGATCCAGCTCTTCACACTTTACACGTCTTTAGAATCCTCCCTCCTAACATGTGCAGATAGCCTTGACAATAAAGTTCAAGCATGGCTGAGCATGAACAAGCTCAGAGGGTACAATCAATTGTTAATATCTTCTTTACCAATGACATGCTGATTCAACATTTCAATCCTCCCATTCATGATCGAGGCTCCATCCACCACATCCCAAGTATTCAAAGTTTTCCACTTGTTTGAACATAATTGTAATTGTAACACAGCTTTAGTTTGCCATGAAATCTCACTCAAAAAAACCCAAACATAAATCTATTGCCCCCGCCCAATATAAACTTTTGTTAAAAGGCTTGCATCATACATAGATTAGATGTTAGGAATAACTATTCTGTAAAAAAGAGGCACACTTTTGAATATGCAATCCCTAATTTCATTATAATGGAAAGAATTGAAACAAGAAGATTAACCCAAGGTTGTCAAAGGCAAAAAACACACCCAAGGCATAACGCCTTGTAATCGCCCAAGGCAAGAAGCGCAAAAAAAGGCACTCCCCTGGTTGAAATGAAGCACAACTATTTAATAAATTTATTAAAATTGTTTTGATACGCAAAATCATCAATATATAATGATAATGTTTAATTTAGACTAACAAAGACTATTTAAATATTAGATTAACATAATATCATGTTCACAGAATATTAGATGAATGAATTTATAATTACTACTAACATCTTTTTTTCTTAGAAAATTTGATTATAGAGAGAAAAGAAATGAAAATTTCTTTTATTATTATAATAGTTTTATTCTACTGTTGAAAATTTTAAATTTATTTTGTTGAAACCAACAAGTTTCAACAAAAGAGTCAAAAAGAGTGGGTATGGTAATAAAAAGTTACTTTATCGTCAATCTTCATGCCATTTAGTTTCCCTTTTATTTGTCTAAACTGTAGACCATTAGCAGCATATCACAAATGCAAATCTATTTTTTTCCCCACTTTATTCTAAATTCTCGTGCTGTTCACTAAGGTGTTTGTGCGCCTTGCGCCTAGGCAAAAAAGGTGCCTCGCCTGGCCGCCTAGGCGCACAATGCAAGTGCCTTTAACATTCTTGGATTAACCCAATATAGGGATTACACAACTGCAACTCTTTTACATGCCATGCCCATCTATATCTGTCCATGTGCGTCACCAGGTAACTATATTAAACTGCCATGTCTTGACTAATTTTTTTATTGTAGACATGCACTCTTCCAAACTAACCAAAACCTGCAGGAAATATATAAATTAATCTTTGCTAAATAGTGGTATCAATTTCAGGAAAGCTACCTCCATCTTCATCTGTCATGAATCTAATTTCTCTGGATTTTATTTGCTCATTTGAACGCCGCCTGCGAGAATCCTTCGCTTCCTCAGGCCAATCCTAGAGACCAAATAGCCATTTCTCCAATTCAGCAGCCAAGAAACCAACATAAACAACATATATACATGAAGATAGATAAACTGGAAGCCATCATTACACCCATAACTGTTCTATGCATATGTTTGGTGAGCATGGATGGCTAAATAAATAAGTGATGAGAGATATTTAAAGAAACAAAATTCTTTCCACTCTACAAAATTCCAGCTGATCAAATAAAGTTTACCTCTATCAGTACAACAACAAATTAAACCTACACCTTTACCAATGTAGAAGCAGTGATCAAACTAAATCCTGACCATGCTTTGGCAAATTATGTCCTCAAAATGGAAATTCATATTTTTTCTGTATTAAGATTCGTCACCGATGTCTCACATTTATTTAGGCATAGGCACACCAAAACTTCAGCAGCAGTGGCATTAGGTCCCAATGGCCTAATACCACCAGAAAAATCATCCCAAAAGCTCATGATAATTAATCGCTTTATATAATATGCAGCGATGAGATGCGAATGTTCCTGAACTCTTTAGTTTCACATGCCATGCCCATGTTGGAGTCTTTGAAAAGGGGGAAAAGTGAAAAGTGAGACATGGGCATGACAAGGAAAACTGAAGAGTCCACATTGCTTGTTTTCTCTTATTGCAAAGATGCTATGCTATTGTAATTAACTAATATAGACAGTATAAAGTAATATAAAGAAAGTCATCACTCCTCCTTTGGATCCCAGCCAGGAGTATCTGTATCTCTCATTTGGATGCAAATACTCTAGTGAAACATTTTAAATTTATTGGTCCCCAATTATCTTCTTCTTGGAAAGTGATCACTAGTTTGATTATCCATCTTGTTTGGAAGCAATGGAATGAGAAAAAAATGGGCATCAGCTCAAAAACAGTTACTGAAGTAACTAGGATGATCCTGTGTTCATTTTCCTTTTTTTTTTTGGGTAATGTATAGTTCTCGTGCTTTTAAATGCCAAGGTCTCGATCTTAGCACCCTTGAATTTTTTGGTTATATGCTGGAGATTTAGATCTTCTCTAAGCCGTATTGTGTTATTTGTATAGCTCCTTTTTGTAAATACATCTCTAATTAATGTAAATTTCTGATTACCCCCCCCCCCCCCCCAAAAAAAAAAAAAAAAGAGTAATATAAAGAAAGCTATTTCCACACAACCACTAGCCCTGGATCACTATTGTCACCTCCAACCACCACCTGCCAATAAAAGCTATTGAAATTCACAGTTATTAGGAAATATTACAAATGGTAGACCACATTGATGATAAGAAAAGAATTTAAAATTACTATAGATCACTACAATAATCTTGAAAATTACAAATTGTAGATCACAACAATCACTGAGATAAGTTCAGGTACCACTTCCACGAAACCAATGCTATGGATTTAAGAAATAAATTCGCACCTTATCCAGCTAAAATTTAAGAACAGCTGCGATATATATAAGTTCTACAACCAAAATTCAGCTCTTCCCATTGATCTCTGGTGTTTGTTTCCAACAATACACTATCCAATACTCAAAACCCCGTATATGGCCAGCATTCAAGTAAAAGAATACCTGAATCCAACCTAAGCCTACCCTTGCACAAATAGACACGACAACACAACCAAAACTCAATATCCCTAAATCCTGCACAATCATTCCCGTGTTCACAATTCACTTGTTAACCAAAATACATACAAATAGAAACACATATGTATTGAATGTATAGATATATTGAATAGCTGCATGTAGAAACAGAAATTAACACCATATTGGCAACACTAATGAACGAATTATCGATTACGAAAACAAGATTACCCGCATTGGAGAAGCATAAAACCGCACATTATTGCAGAATTCAATAGGGGTTTTGCATATATTAGCCAAAGGAGTCACCTTTGAACCGATCAAAGGAGTTTCACCACTAGAATTGAGAAATCGAGAGTTGGGAACGTGAAAAGGAGTGCATCTTTTGATAAGACTGGACAGGGTTTTCAGCTTCGAATGATCGATTCTTGTGAAAATTGCCATTATCGTTCAGCTAAGTGTCGAGTCGAGCTAATTTGGGGCACTATAGCTGGGGATTTAAGTGAAATTGGAGACCCAGAGACAGACAAAACACTACCTTAGTTCACATTCTGAAGGTAAAAAGAAGAAAATAAAAAAGAAAAGTTTTTCTTTTTTTTTTTTTTCGGCCGGTAAAAGAAAAGTATTTATTTGGGTTTGCGTTTGATGCCCTTAGTTAGGCGTTAGCCCATGGCGTACGGTGCACCCAGTAGAGTCTCTTCTGTAATTTTTTTTTTTTAATTTGAGATTAATATACAATTAGTATTTGTTAATAATACCCACTGACATAGTTATTCTACATGGCATTGCTAGTCACATTTAGTGGTCTTGGATAAACTTGGCAAGTTTTCTAAATAGGTCGGGCCTAGTTCAAATCAATAATGGTTAAAAGCGTAGAAACTTCAGGGATTTCTTAGCCCTAACCTACTTTAATCCTTGAACTAAATAATCCATTTCACTTACTTTACAAAGATGAAGCTTTGTAAAGTGGAATTGTAATGGTGTATACTTACAATTGAGAGAAAAACTGTTTATATCTAGAGGACGTAATGTGTTATATAAAAAGATAAAACGATAATGATATTGTAAAATAAATGCAACTAGGCTTGTTTACATGCACATGTGGAAGCGGAAGCTACAAGATGAGTTTATAAATCGATCTTAAGCTCACTTAACCAACTATTATCTTTTTTGCCAATTATGCCTAATTTTTGCAATTATAACAATAATAATAAAGGGATAATGAAGGAGAAGATTATACCAAAATTAACATAGAATTGACCTATCCCCTAATCTCCATGGTCCTTAATTGGCTCACTCAAAGATGAATTCATACATTTCATTCAAACAATAATTACCTCATAAATAGGACTTCACCAATGCCTACAACAAGTAGGACTTCACATAAGTACCTTAACACATGAAGACTTCATCTATTGCCTCAAACAGGAGAGGATTTCACTAAAACACTCAAACAAAAGTGTGAGTAGTGTCTTACAATATTAGCTCACTAATCTCAATATGACAATATTCACTTAACAACAATAAATACAATTTGAGAGAGCATTTTCACATAATATCATTCGATTAAGCTCTACTCTCTTGCATAAAAACTATTTAAAGGTACACTAAAAAGTTAGCCATTACACAAAAAGCAAGCCTCAAACGATCTGTTTAGAAACTCCCAATGACTATTTTTTAATGCACAAGCGAGTTGATCCAAACGCCACCGGCGAGCCAGTCTGTTACACCTTTGAAGGTACCCTAAGCATGGCAGTCCACTGCACAAAATATTAAAGCTAGAGACTAACTACCTTATTCATACAATAGCTTCAATATCACATACAAGACGTGCTTTCAAGATAGTAGAAGACTCCAAAAGAGTATTACATTTAAGCAGATAATAAAAGTATGCAAAAGTTTATAAATGTCAACATGTAATATTCATTAAGATCAACTTGTTACAACTCTTAGGAGCATTCCTCCATACTTAAAGTCTTACTAATCTTAAGCCAACAAAATAACATGTATATCTGTAACAAAAGTCTACTATAGAGATTTTCCTTAGAAGTCTACAAAAAAACTAAATCATGTAAACTTCTTCCAAAAGCTTCTAATAGCTTTGGCTAATACCTGGCAAATAAGGCTTCTTGGAGCCAACCATAGTTATTCGAACTGAAACAAAAAGTTATAAGGGTATAAGTAAAACTAGCTTAGTGAAATAATTCCCTTCTTCAAAACGTTTCCATAGAACATACAAGTAATTAGGCAAGCATATGAATATGCAACAATCAAATGAGCAAACAAATACACACGAATAACCGAAAACCATATGGAGCATGAATTTACATCCTCCATATCGGGGGTTGGATGGTTATCGGCCCATGAGACCATCATATTTTTGCAGATTTTTTGGCTCCTACTTACCAATGCAGACTTCCCAGCTACTACTGACCACCACTACAACTCTTCGTTTCCCTACATGAAGAATGGTAGCGAAATATATAATGTAACTCACTTTGTATCATGCATGATTTATTTTTAATAATGATTTTTCTCAAATAATATTAGTTTTCTAGTTAAGAGTGACCAAACAATATACACCAAATAATCATAAGAGAATACATAATTTAATTATCAATTCTTCTTTCGATATGCTTATCTTTTATTCATCAAACACCATATACCACATATATTTATCACATACAACTTTTCATATTATCTTTCATTCACTTCTAGTGCCACTACTTACAACCACATACAATGAAATGTAAATAATAAGGGAATAACCCACTCTATGTTGATCAATCCTAATCGAAGTAATTCTCCGGGAAAGTGATGCCGCGTCCTCCTTCTCCTAAACAAGAAGAAATACCTTAAATAAGCATCTCATAAAGGTTATACTTAAATTATAATTCTATAACTTGAAATTTACGTCTTTTTATTAGTTAGGAAAATTCTAACTTAAAACGACCATAAATTGCTCATTTTAAGTCGGAATTTCGCATATAAGTGGTCGTTTTGTACCTACTCGAAAAGATATATCTATTTCTAAAGTTATTTGTAACATTTAAAGACGTTTGTGTTAGAAAATGGGTGATACAGCTTGGTCACGAAAATTCCAGCTTTTAAAAACAATTTTTCTTAAATTTTATTTCATCCAAAAACCTATAGCAAACACATAGATATTTATGTGGTTAAAAAATCCTTTAAACATATATATAAACTCATATTATGTGCATGATTTTAGTGGTGTTGTCTCAACAATGATTTTTCATGAAGCAATATATTTATAGTGATTAAAAAAATGAAGTTTTCAAATTTTTCTTAAATTGTTGAAAACAACTAGTGTTTGAGTTGTGTTAAATGTATGTTTTCTCTTCATATTTATATTTTTCTACTTTTCAAAAAATAATTTTATCATTTTAAAGCTTAATTTCTTAAGTTGTTGACAATTTTATCTCTCTACATTGGTTTTTAAACTAGTGAGTTGATTTTTACTTTGACTTGAAAACTTGGCTTAAATCTTAATGTTAATCATGTATTGGCATTACCATCTAAATAAATGTTTAAGAAAACTTTGCATAACGGACAATTATCAACCTTAAAACTTAGCAAAAATTTTTATTTTAGATTTTAAAAAATAATAATAACATATAACTAGACTTTGAAGAAGTTTTGCATAATAAATAATTATCATCATTGAGGTTGAATTAATAAATTCTATTTTAGTAGTTTGAAAAGAGAATGTGTGATGAAACTACTAAGTTAAATCTCTTGGAAGAATCTAGCATGATACTACTACTACTAAAATCCTTGATGAACTTGTCTAAATTTTTAAAAGAGAATTTTCATTGAAACGTATCCATCAGCTCTTGATGAAAAATTTTCATAAGTGACAAATAATTTTTTTAAAAATAGAGTTTAGTTTTATTTTTTTATTAAAGAAGGGACTCCATTTCATTTCTTGAAGAAATTTTCTTGAAACAAGATCATTATGGTTATGCATGAACATGGTTATGTAGCTATATTAAAGATAAAAATAACTCATATAGAGCAAGAAAGAGATATAATAATCAAATAAGCATATATATATAAGATCAAGTATTGGGAGCCTTAGCTTGCATTAAGGCTTCCTAGAACTTAGAATAGACAAGTTCCAAAAAAAAAAGAAAAGAAAAGAAGCATAATAATAATAAGAGCATAACAACATAACAATAGAATTTATGTATGAACAAGAATAATGCATAAACATATTGTTGCTTTATTAACTCTCATAGGTTTAGAAAACATACACTATGGTCATGTTATGTTACGTGAACATAAAAAATATTTTGGAACTTTTACCTATTGGTTATGGAAGAAGAAGAAGAGAGAGTTGGAAAGAAAGTTGTAGAGGAGAATTTTGGGAGAGTTTTAGTAATGAATGAGATGTGTGAAAGAAGTGAAGGGAGAGGGGTATTTATAAATAAATGTGGAGCGTAATCAGTTGTAATTAAAATAAATTGAAAATGAAAGAAAGTAGAGGGGAAGGAGAGAGAGGCCGGCGTGAAAAGAGAGAGGGGAAATAGAAAAATTGATTTATTTGTATTTTTGTTAATGAAAAGTAAATAATGTGTAAGATATGAAGTGATATTGGAAATGAAAATTGTAAGAAATGAGTATATAGATTGTAAGAATAAGTAGTAAGAAAAAGTTGAGATAGATGAATAGTAGTGAATAGTAGCGAATAGTAAACAAGGCAATTAAATTACTGGTAGTAAGAAAAATACACGTAAAAATACTATATCTGATATTTTTAATGCTCGAAAAATTCTAAAACTAATATTTTATGAATCCTTTTATTATTACGAGTCTAACGGTGTTATCGAGATATTTTTACCGTTTTGCATGTCCATACCCTAATTTTGAAAATCGATCCTATTAGGTCTGAAACAAACAAAATTTCAGTGAATCTGATCTTTTTAGGTTTTGCTATATTATTACGGACTATAATTTATGATTATCTCAATTTTATTGTTTAAGGATTTCAAGCATGGGATCGTCGAACCTAGATACTCTATAACACATTGTTTTAACTTAGATGACTTTTTAAGGTTTTTATTCAGTTCTTTGTCTTAGAAAACTTAACAAAAAACTATTGAAAAATCTAAAGGTTTACTCGATCCATTTTGCACGCCAGCGATCTACCCCTCAATCTTCTCTAATCAAGCATCTTATCTCATCTTTTTGTACCAGCTAGCTAGTGTGTTTCCTCTGTATACACTACACCATAACACAAACAAAAAAATAAATATATATGCACATTAAAGTTTAAACATATCAAAAATAAGTTTTTGCTTATTAGATGTAACATAACTAAGTTGTAGAGCATTTATGCAATACATTTTCTCATCAAAATAAGATTGTAACATCCACATGGTTCAACAATCTTCTCCTTTTTTATGAGAACAATTAAGCATTCAGGTAAAAGCTCACTTGTAAATGATGTAATGCTCAATTAAAGGCTCCCAAGCTACAAGTAATAAAAAACTTATTAAATGTAACTTAACTCTTAGTTAAGCATTTTGGGTAAAAGCTCATTTATAAAAATATAATGATAAACTAAAAAGCTTAAATTATATTTAATAAACAACTCATTTTTAAGCACACAAAACCACACAAGCCTAGTGTTATAATCTTTTTCTTTAAGCTGCAGCTAAGCATTGATCTTAGAGACCAACTCTGATACTAATTGTTAATAAATCTAAGCAACAACTAGGCTTGTTCACATGCACATACAGAAGTGGAAGTTGCTGGTTTCTAAATCGATTTTAAGCTCACTTAATGAATCATTATTTTTTTACCAATTATGCCCAATTTATGCAATTATAGCAATAATAATAAAAAGATAAGGAAGGAAAAGATTACACTATATTTAATGGGGAGTTCGGCTAGTCCTCTAGTCTCCATGATCCACAATTGCCTCACTCAAAAAGGACTTCACGCATTTTATTCAAACAACAATTGCCTCACAAAGAGGATTTCACAAATGCCTCAATAAGAGGACTTCATCAATGCCTACCACAAGTAGAACTTCACATAAATGCCTCAACACATAAGGACTTTACCTATTGCCTCAAACAGAAGAGGACTTCACTAAAACTCTTAAACAAAACGTGTGAATAATGCCTTATAATATTAGCTCATTAATCTCACTATGTCACTATTCACTTAACAAAAACAAGTACAAATTGAGAGAGCATTTTCACATAATATCATCCTATTAAGCTTTACTCTTTTGCATAAAAATACCCTAATACTTCCATTTATAGGTGCACCAAAAAGCTAGCCGTTACACAAAAAGCAAGCCTCAAATGGTCTGCTTTAGAACTCCTAATGTTTATTTTTCAACACACCAGTAAGCCAGTCTAAATGCCATGGATGAGCCAGTCCACTTCACATCAACAATTTACCCTTCGATCTTCTTTGATCAAGCATCATGCCTCATCTTTTTGTACGAGCGAGTCGGTACATTCCCTCTATACGCACTGCACCATAACACAAACACAAAAAACAAATATATATGCACAATAAAGCTTAAACATATCAAAAACAAGTTTTTACTTATTAGATATAACTTGACTAAGTTGTGGAGCATTTGTGCAATACATTTACTTATGAAAACAAGATTGTAACCTCTATATAGTTCAACAAACACAATCTCTAAAAATTGTCAAAATTAATAAGTATGAAGTTAATCAATGAGTTAATAAAATAAAAATAAAGGAGCATTTGGAATTTTAAATATTAACTTTATAATGATATAAATATGCTTATCAACAATTATTGCTATGAACAAAATTATAAAAAATAAAACAATTTCAACAAATTAAAATTATAACAAAACAATGAAAATATAAGTACTTCAAAGCATAGAAGAAGGTAACCTAATATTTGACTAATTACGAGCTAAACTCAATCGCAAATTCTTCTCAACTCTTTATACCCAAGAATTAAAACACAACACCATTAACGAAGTTCACTCTACTTCATAAAAATCTCAACATTATAAAGATAACATTAATACAAAAAAAAATGGAGTACCTCATCAACTTCATCATAGACCACGAATTCAAGGCATGAACATCCAAAGACTGAATCAATTCTTGAACACTGTGTTTGGCAAAGTAGAAACTAACAAAAGTGAAGAAAAAGGGAATGAAAAGAAATGAAAGAAAGCTAACTGTTCCTCACTTATGCCCATTTCATCCCACAAATGAATAAAAGCAATATCACCCCAAACTTCCACCCGCTTCCTCTAGTATAAGCCTCTGAATTTTTCGATACTCTTAGAATTAATCATATAGCTAAATATCGAACCCGAAATCCTAAAACCAACCCAAGTTAAAACCGAACTCCATAAATTCTAAATAAGATGAAATACAGAATTTCGTAACCTTAAGAAAAAGAGTGCCTTCAAAAACCAAATAAAAATCCAATAATTGTCCAACTCGAAGTTCCTATGTTAAATAATTCATCTATATGATCTCTAACACATAAACCGAGACAATAAGTCCAAATAATATTTAACGAAAAAATAACCCAAAATAATCTTTCCATAGTACAGTAATAATTTATCAAGTCGAAATTTCATAAGTTAAGCTAAAACTGTTTCTATACCCAGTCATTGGCACGCAAATTGAGACAACATCACTAGATAACAATCAATGATAAAAATTATAAAACCTTACATTCGTCAGTAACCTTATAAGTGAATCATAGAGTCAAAATTTAAACTAATACCAAAAGTCATACCAAGTCAACATTTAACACTAGAAGCCCTTGGACTCAATTAAACAATCCTGAGAATCCTAGAATATTAAATAAATTATAAAAATAGATTAAATTCCAGTTATGAAACAAATATATATTATAAGTGTGAACACCCAGATTTTATAATCTTATGAGTATATTTTAAAGCTAGAATCTAATCGGAATCCTAATAGCCACCTGAGGATAACACTGAGTTACAGAAGATCTAGGTCCGGCTAGACCATGCTAGGAACCCTAAAACAATAAATATGAGTTAACCCTAGATTATAACCCGAAAAAATGTCATATAACCTAAAAGGATAAGATTCGTCAAAAATTCATTTGTTTCAAACCCGAACGGGATTAGTTTTCGAAATCAGGACACCGACACGCAAAATAAGAAAAATGTTCTGACAATTAATCTAGACTCGTAATGTAGTAAAAAATCGTAAAAATATCATATACAATTTTTACAACCGTTAAAAACATCAAATATCGCCAGTATACGCGTATTTTTATTACTATCGGTAATTTATTTGTCTTGTTTACTATTCACTACCATTCATTACTATTTATTTATCTCTACTTTTCCTTACTACAGATTCCTACATCTCTTACACATCTACTCTTACATTTACATTATCAATACTTTTTTATACATAACTTCTCTTGCACTTTACTTACTTTTCATTAGTAAAATTAATTTTTAATCTCATTTTCTCTCTCCCTCTTTCCATGGCTGGCCACACCATCTCTCTCTACACTCTATTTCTTTTTCTTTTTCATTTATTTAATTAACTTTAAATTTTCATCTCAAAACTCTATAAATACCCTCTCCCTCTTTCATTCTTTACACACACTTCTTAAACCATACCAAAACTTTTGCAAATTTTCTCTCTTCTCTTCGCAAAACCGTAAGCTCTCCCCCTCCCTCGCCTTGTGATTTTCACAATTTTTGTTTCATCCATCTTCATCATCTTTAGGTAAAACACAAAAACCCCCTCTTTAATTTATGTTAACATAACATGAACAGCATGTATGTTATGATTTTAAACAAAATTCTCATGAGCTTATGCTAGGAAATGGAATCATAGAAACAACATCTTGTTCATGTCTTGTTTAACTCTATGTTTAAATTTATGATTATGTTGTGTTCTTGATTCTAACATAACTTTCTATATGTTTATATATAAGTATATGTATATATATTCTAGAGCCTAAAGCTCACTACTCTAACATCTTGTTAATGCTTTATTTCATGCTTTTATTTATTTCTTGCCAATAAATTCAGACTAGTTAAACTCTAGCCTTAGACTTGTCCTTAATAAAGTCAAAACAAAAGGGAATTTGTCCATAATCTATGTCGCAGGAATGTCTTATCTGAAAATTCTAAGGCTTCCATTGTATTTGTTTTGCTCTTTATTATTTTGATATTTCAAGGGATTTGTCTATTTTTAAGTCCCAAGGAACCTTGAATATAATCTAAGATTACCACGTTTTCTTATTATTTATCTTGCTTATATTTATGAGACTAGAAATATTTCAAGCCTCGAGAAGCCTTGAAAAAGATCTAAGACTTCTATGTTTTTCTTTCTTTATGATTTTCTTATTTTCATGGTGACTGAAATTTATTTAAGTCTTGAGGAGTCTTAATGACATGCTAAGACTCTTATGCCTTTATTTCTATATTTTTGGTTATCTATCTTTAAATTTTTATACTTTGATAAGTCTATGATAGTGAGTTTATCCTTAAGTATATTACTATATTCTTACTCATGTGCAAACCTAGCCATTAGTGATGTTGTAATAATAAACTATCAAGGATAAGGGAATCTATAAAATGAATTTCAATAACTTTATTTTCAATACTTAGGAAAAATTGTCATTAAGGATAAAAGAATAAAAATAGGTACCCAATTAATTTCTCAACATATCAAGTAAGTTTTCCTAAAATACAAATATTGATAATCCCTTGTTATGTAGAATATTTTACAAAAAATCTTAGTTCCAATACTTAGGAAATCATTTCATTAATAATTTGAGAGAAAACACTCAAGTATATTTTTCAAATTACCAAAATGGTTTTCTCAAATGTAAATGTTTATAATTCTTTATTATGTGAAATTTTCTAAAAATCTTATTTACAATACATGAACAAACCTTTTTATTAAGAAATAAAAATTTAGAACAAGTTACTTATCTAAATTTTCTTACAAGCCAAAATTTAAAACATTTTAAGGATAATAGAACTAAAATAAATTTTATCCGCAAACACATAGAAATCCATGTCTTGGAAAATAATTAGTTAAAACAAATTTAATATGAAAATGAAATATTCATATATTCAAAATAAACATAAAACCATGATTTTCTTTAGTTGAGTTTCACATTTACAAAATCTAAGAATTGAGATCTTAACTAAAACCAAACTTAAGAGAAATTCAAAGGAAATACAAATATTATGTCATAAGGAGTGAATCCCATATCTTGTAAAGTAGATTGTTAAATAGAGTTTCAAAATAAAAATGAGACCTTCAAGGTTCCAAAGTATAGAACCATAATTTTTTTTAAGTCTCATGTTTACAAAATTTAAGGTAAATAATTTTATGACAAATCTAAAGGTGATTTTTTATAAAACTCAACATTGTTACTTTCTACAAAGATTATTTTACAAAACATTATTTTAGAACAACATAACTAGGATCATGCATATAATATGAGTTAATATCAATATTAAATATCTTTCAAAGATAGTCATATTTTAATGCATAATATAGAATGTTCAAATGAAGTGAAACTTTGAAAAACAAGTAAAATAAGGGCTGGAACATGAATTATGTAATTTATACCCATCTATTCCAACTCCTAAATGACCCCCAAAATTAAAAGTAATCTTAGAAATAGATAGATCTTTTCAAGTAGGTAGAGAATGGCTATTAATATGCGAAATTCCAAGTTAAAATGAGCTATTTATGACCATTTTAAGTTAGAATTTATGCAACTGGGAATAATGAAGTGAATAGAATAAATAGAGTGAGAAGTTTAAGTGGAACAGCTATGGAATACTCATTCCAAGTATTTCTTTTATTTAGGTGATGAAGAATTTGACGTACCACTTCAAGAGGATTATTTCGACTAGGAATTGCTCTAATTGACAAGTAAGTTCTTCTCCTAATTTCGTTACCTTGTTCGTGCTTGTAAAAATAGTGGCACTAGTATGCTAAGAAAAGATAAAAATGGATATGTGTGGGGAACCCATGGGTTATGTATGTAATGCTATGTTTATGTGATCAAGAGAAAGTTAACATATCGAAATTTTGAGTTGTTAGTTTAATTGCTTTGATTACTTATATGTATGGTTGTTTTATGAGTGTTAAATTGTTTGATCACCCCCCTAAAGAACCTTAACAAGATTTGCCTTAAGAAAAAGAAATAATCACGCACTGCATATCGTCGAGTTACATTCGGAAGGTTACTACTCCTACGCAAAAAGCTAGAAGACTATGAATTATGCCGTAAGCATAGATCTGTTCCTTCTTAAAGAAATTACAAACGTTTGAGGAATGCATCCTCAGGAAGAAAGCATGATAACTGATCGCTTTGAGCAAGTTCTTGGGAACTAGTAGTAGAGGAAACGAAGCCTCAATTTGAATTCCCGAACCCTTATCATGGAGGGGTAAATCCATTCTATGTATAGTTTCCGAATAACCTTACATATTTGTGTGTTTCATATGGTCGTTGTATAGCATATACTTTACTAGCAAACTTGTTTGTTTATGATTTTGGGTGCGAATGATGGGAAGCATCTCACTAAGCATGTTGTAAGCTTATACCCCTATAGATTTTTTATTGAAACAAGAATACATGATACTCTATTCGAGGATTGTGACATTAAGAAAATTATCGATGGATTTTTGAGCTTTTAAGGAAGAAATGGGAGTATAGGATGAATTTTCATTGTTGAAAATTTCTTTTTGAGTAATATATAATATGTTATTATTTTAGAGATCACTAGGAAATGTATATATAGAGTTAAAGACATTAGTAGGAGTATTCACCTAAGAATTGTAATTGATCTTATTTATGATTAATGGGTTATATTTCTCTTGCCTTGTTATTTAATTATTATCAACAAAATTGCGCTAATCTGATGCGTTTCCTTAATTGTGATATATGCCTTATACATGATATGAAAGCCTTTGCGTGACTAAGGAAGTCGTTCCTAGGCTTTAATATTGTATACGATAGACTGCCAGTTTAGGATACCCCTCGGGGCGTGACGATTTAAATAAGTATTAGAGCAACAAGGTTTTAGGAATTAGGTGAAAAGATATTGGGAGTTAGAATGATAGAATTTGGCCATAAAAGTAAGAGGTAGATAAGATGATCCTTAAGTTAGCATGATTGCTACCCTTGACTTCCGTGAGCCATAAGACTCGATTTCTTATGTTTGAGGAATAGAATTCTACACTAAAGATTTTTGGAGAAAGTAGAGAATATTCACACAATATTTAGAGAATCTTTAGGAGATTATGAACAATGGATGAATTACTAAGTTTACCCTAGAATGTCGACCCTAAATTTAGAGGAAAGTGACAAATGTTGGAGAATGATCTTAGAAAGACAATGTGGTTGAAACATGAAGGAAACAAGAATTTGAAATGCCGGATGAATAGATTAAGCCTACCTTTACACCTCTCATAAGATTTAATGCATAGTAACCCTACTCAACTCTTTGCTCAAGATCCAATAAATGAACATATTGTACTTCCCCTTTTTATCAACAAGACCGCTAGGTGAATAATACCATTCAAGTGCCTTCACTAACCCTCTTAACAAACAAATGAAAACGAGTAATAAAGTGTTTTGCTACACTTCCTTTCTCTAAAACTAAGTAACATGTGCATAGAACATGATCAAGATAAAAATAAATGTAACATGACCTCCCTGTTTTGTTTCTAAGGGACTACTCGATGAGATCACGCGTCGACTAATCATCCCTCTTAAGGAATAGGAAAAAAAAAAGATTATCCCCATTGCAAGGTTAAACTCAAGAGATTCTAACCGCTATAAGAGGCTTAAAGTATGTGCTAGAAGTGTTCATCAGTGGATTTTTGAGCTTTTAAGGAAGAAATGTGAGCATTGGATGAAGTTTCACTCTTGAAAACTTCTTTATGAGTAATGTATGATATGTTATTATTTTGGAGATCACTAGGAAATATAAATATAGAGTTGAAGACATTAGCGGGGGTATGTTCCTAAGAATTATAATTGATCTTATTTATGATTAAGGGGTTATATTTCTCTTGCCTTGTTATTTAATTATTATCAACATAAATTGCGCTACTCCGATGCGTTCCCTTCATTATGATGTATGCCTTATGCATGGTATGGAAGCATTTGCATGACTAAGGAAGTCATTCTTAGGCTTTAATATTGTGTACAGCGGACTGCCACGTTTAGAGTACCTCTTGGGGTATGACACCTAACTTCATGCAATCTCATTTCCAATAAAAATAACTAAACATAAAAACTTCACCCCATTTCACTTACCTTTTTTCACTTTTGTTCAACTTCCTCTAATCTAAACAAAGTGTAAAGTTCTTATTAAGTAGCTATTGGCACCAGCATGGCCCTCATCTTGTAGTATTATATATATAATATCTATTAATATTGAGTAAATAGTAAATATCTTCTTTATTGGACTTTACATTTGTGATCCATATAATATAAATTTTTATTTTCATTTTTCAATTTATTTACATATTTTACCATCACGGTTTGTGAAACGACCCAACCCCTAGGATGATTAAGGATATGGTTGTTTAGCCACACACGTCACTTCCAGGCGACATGTGCAAGGCTTCCATTAGCTAGGTAGGTTGCTAATCAAGTTTTAGTTGTAAAATTGTGATTAGGTTCTATAGTAAAACCACAACACATCGGTTGAAAAATTATCAACGATTGAAGAACTATTATACAAAACATATAGAGAAACATTTCAAGAAAAGAGAAACGAGGAATTAAAGTTTAAAACAATTTAAGAAAGTAACCATAAAAAGAGGAGCTAGAGTTAACCCGAGAACACATGTTTGGCGCGAAGCCTAAAAGAAAATACGTTCAATCATCATTACAACCATTTGAAAGTCTAGTAATAAAACTCTCTCTAAAGCCTCTAGCAATTCATGCAGGAACGATTATCTACTCGTTCGCATCACTAAACCCATACCCAAGAGAATCAGAATGAAGGTTTAGAATGCGATCATTCTTAATACTTGAAATAGTAAAACATGAGCAACAAAACCCAGCACATAGCAATCAAGCCCATGCATGCATATCATGCACATCTAAAGCTAATGCAACAAGTACATGTTAAGTTTGATTAAATTTTTAAGCCAGCAAATAAGTATTCCCAACATTCCAAAAATACTAGCATGCACAAGAGTACTCATAATTCTTGTAAAAAAAAAAGGGTAAGGTTCTTTCGGTAGAATATGCACCTAAGAGAGGGGTTTGATAAGTTCTTAAAATTTACCTAGTAAGAAAAAAATGAAATAATCTCGTATGGGCCATTCCCTCATAAGCTACCACCAGCGAGCATGGTCCATTGCAACAGTTTATATAGGGCCTCATATGCCATATAATTCGTTACAACTTCATACTTGCTCTTAGTTGATTGTTTGATCTAAAAAATTTCCCTATCGACTACTTACCAAGCCTAACCATGCATTCCATAGGGGCCTAAGTGCCTAAACTACCACATCATTCTGAAATTGCAATTAGGCTCGCAATCTAATATGGGGGTATGACTTTCTACAGTAAGCAATCAAGCAACAATTAACACTCAAGTAGGCCAAGTTTAAGTCTTTAGTCTAGTTATTAATATTATCCTAGCAAACAACATGCAATTACCACATACCTATAGGTTGGTTTGAGCTTGCTATCCCTTTCCAAGCTTGATTTCCAATAACTTCTCATAATTGAAGTCAAAAATCAGTTCAAGACTAATTACCTTTAATCTATTTATGTTGTTAGGTCACTTTAGTTTATACATATTTACTTAAAAGACCGTATTTAAAAATTTATTTTAAGTCCAAGGAAAGAACCGAATCAAGTTTCATGCAATTTAGATAAGGATTGACGACCGTATAAGAAGCTGGAAAAGTCCACGGTTAGTCCATGGGCATAGGTATAAGCCGTGTTCTTTTACACAAGTAGAAACTTTAGTCCTTGTATTAGTCGTGGACCCCATAGGTTTAGTGTCAGAAATGTGCATGGGATCTCGTGTATCCCTTGTGTTTTCCTAGGATTGAATGAGTTAAAGATCAAAGAGGAGCATAGGCATATACATGACCCCATGTATTAACCGTGTTCTTTTAGGAAGGTAAGTTCTTCCATGTTTTTAGGGTTATAGGGTTACAGACTTGATTCATTAGCCCATGTATTGACCGTCTTCTTTTTTGTTTTATTGTTTTAAATTTAAAATCTGGTTTTTTATTGAAAGGAGTTTTTAGATGACTTTTGGGGTTTAAAAATGGGCATATGATCATGTTCAATCCAAATTTTTACCTATTGCATCTTCCTTTTTCCTTAGCAACATGTTTGATCACAAGTTTAAAGTCTTAAACCATCTAGTTGACAACAAATTCCCAAGTTCATAAAGGTCATTCTAAAACTTTCAAAATTTTTGTGCATAAACTCTTCATTTAACAATTTTGACACTAGCAACAATAAACTTCGTGTTTGTGTCATCACTCTCTCCTTAGTTTAGGCACATATTACCACCCTCTTTATCTCAAAGTCAAGTTCTAACATAACTTCAACTCAAAAAGTTCCCACTTTTCATCTTTTACATTTCTAGAATAGTTTTATCTTCCAATCATCATATATTCATAATACAAAGAGTTGATTTTGGGTCTTACCTTGTTGTTTTGATTGTGAGTGGTACTCCAAGGCTTGGAACTCCTCTAAACTCAATTTCCTTGCTACTTCCATTACATACCAACATACCTAAGTTAGATTCTACACTTGAAACACTATAAAACTATACATTTCAATATTTGAAAACCTCAAACTCACCTTATTGAGAATTTCCCTATGCTTGTTGCTCTTCTCTTTCTCTTAGTTTGTCTCCATTGTCCGCATTTCCTATCACAAAGTAGATAACCTTAGCTAATTAGTGTTAACCCTCCTTTAAGCTTACTTAATTAACATTAAGTGAAGGCTAAGGTCTAAAAAATCTCACCTTAGGGTTTTAGTAGACTTCCTGAAAAAGGTGAAGTGGAAAAAAGAGAGATATTTATATGGAGGCTAGCAAAGTAGGGTCTAAGGTTTGTAGAGTTTCCATTTGGAGAGCCACATGGCATGATCTCAACCCTCCATCTCCATTAGGTTTTATTTGACAGCTTTTGCTAACCTAAAACCTTTAATCAAACTAACCTTAAATTTTGTTATAGTTAGCCCACTAGTTAATTTTGTCAATTTGTTCAGTTTAAATTCCTACCCATTTTCCAGCTATTATATTCAAATTTTAAATTTTATGGGTGGTGTTTGAACAATTTCATCCATCCCTCCTTAAATAAAATTTTACTTGGTGACTAGAATAAGTCTGGATATCTCCTCTCTCTATAATAAATATCAGAGGCATTATAAATTTTTACCTTTTACTCCAATAATTACTTATTTTATATTCTATATGAAGTAAATATTGTGATAGTCATTACAATCCTATTACATTCTTATTGAATTAAAATTCAATTCCTTCCTTATTTAATACGGCAAAGTGAACAAGCTGTAAGTATAGTTATCAACAATGCATTAAAAGCGTGTGAATAAATAATAACTTCTATTCAAATGAAAAATAGCATAGACATTAAATTTTTTTGTCAATTTTTTTTTATTTTATATATTTTTATTAGTTTTCGTAAATAGGACCTAGTAGACCTACAGGATCCACATATCTAGCCAATAAATCTAACTAAGACTTGCGGATGACATTCCAGAGTCGAGTTAGGTCTTTGTTCGAACGCGACACTTGGAAATGGCTATTCCCAACATCCCATTTCCTTTCGTTCTTCTTTTGTTTTTTTCGTTATAGTTTTCTTATAATTTTTACTGATTATTTTTATACAACCATTTTTAATTTCATAATTATTTTTCACTCGCAATGTCGATGTTTCATTTGTATATTATCAAACATTAATTTGTAAGTGATAACTTAATTTTACTCTATTCTTTTCATAGGAATTCGAGCTTATTTTGATTTTTTTATTAAATTCCAATGAATCCGATGATTTTAATGTTAAATTATTATTTTTCAACTCCTTGAATCAAAAGAAGAAGGATCAAAGTGTTTTTAATCAGTTTTGGAGCAAAAACAATAGCAAAAGTAAAGAATAGAATTGTCGCGCCTTGAATAATACCGATCAAGGCAAAACAAACAAAATTGGTCTATCGCGCCCTAAATTCGGCCCTTGACATGACCCTCAACACTTAGTCTCAAGAGATCAAACCTAAACCTGAAGAAAGCTTCTGTTGTGTCTTAATGTCGAACCCCAAATCTAACCTTCGATAGTTACGAAGTGAAGTGTAGACTTTCTCCTTACTTGTGTTGCACCTTAAATTATCAAGTATCGAGCCTTCGATAGTCTCAAAGTTAGCCCTCGATGGAAGAATAGACAGAAACGATAGCGTTTTATCAGCTCAGGTCGAGCCCTATCCTTAATGCAACACTCAAATACGTAAATAATGAATTTGCATTCCGTTATAAAGAATCTGCCATGTCAACAATAAAATCTTCATGATTTCTATACCATCATCTTATAAATAAGCATGCACAGCATTATAATAAGCAGGTTATGCAGTGTGAATACAATAGAATAGTACTAGCATAGTATAGTGAAAGAATTTCTGGAGCGAAAGAATTCTTCTTCTTACTATAAAGAGTCTCAATGTTTTCTGGATAAAAACATTTTTACCTGTTATTTGTAATTTCTGTAAGACTTTGTGCTAAATTGTAATATTCTTAAATTAATTTTATATTATTTCTTCAGATCATGTCCATAATTTCTAAATCTATGGAGAAATAATCTCCTACGGCTTAAGATTTGTGAATCCAAATCTTGATTTATGTGATTTCAAATGTGCTTTTAATTCAATATTGACAGTGTGTTTGTAATTAATAACTTGATTTTAATTTCGTAGGTCTAATTGCGGGGTGCACGAGTTAGATTTATGTTTGATTTCAACCGAATAGGCTAAGAGGTAATTCTTTTGAATAGATTATTACCTACTAATGGAGTCGATCTTAAATATCTCGAGAAAGGGTGGGCAAAAACTTTCTATCGCTTATTTTGAAATTCATTAAGTTGGTTTTAAAAACAAAGGATTCTTGAACTTTATGTGGATCGAGGCTGATGTTATCTTGAGGATTTCGGCAGTCTGGTTTAGATCTAGAGCTACTGACCTTAGGAGAGGCTTTAGTTTACCTTAGTGAATCTGGCAATGCAAATACTATAGCAAAAAACTCTCTCTCTGAGTTTTGGTTTTAAGAAATTACATGATAAGGAGTTGGTGAAGTAAATTCTGGGTTGTTGTCTTGCACTATTGCAAACCGATTCCCTAATTTTGCTCAAAAAACATTTGTGAATATCATTAAAATTAGATAACATCTGTTTTCATTATGATTAGCTAAATTTTCTTTGGCTAAGATAATAGCGGAAATGTGAGTATGATAGATGTCACCATTCCCTTGGGATTCGACCTATTTCTTTCTATACTACTTCAGTAGGTGCGCTTGCCATTATTGTTGATAGTTGCTAACCGAAGTTAGATAAGACCAATTAGTTTTATAAATTTTGAAAGCTTCCACATCGAGTTGTTCTTTTAAAAGACTTTTTATACAACTCAAAGCCAACAACAAATACCAAACAACAACAAAGCAGTAAGTTACAATATATCATGTATTATGTATATTTGATAAATACAATTTACTATCATACAGTATCCCTTTTTCACATAGGCACATAAATATATTTATGTTTCAATATATTGTTGAGATAATGTCATAGATTATACCTTAAATTTGGCAAAATATTTAACAAAGTACCTAAACATTAAAATTGATCAATTTATAACTTGTTAACAATGGAATATATGCCACAGCCTGCTCGGCCCATTATCGTCTCCTCACGAGTCAAAGAGCCTAAGAAGGGGCTAGAAGATCATCAACCCCAACTAAATTAAGAAGGGCCCATGTCAGACAACACCTTAGATCCTGACCAGGTAAAGGATCTTGAGCTCATTCTCATATTGATCTCAAGGGAATCTATGACCAACTCGTCTTAAGTAGGCCTCTAGTTCGTTGCGACCTGTCTCAACAAAATCTCTACGTCATCCTCTTCTCAACATGGGACTGGAAGAGGGAGGGGAGGGGGGGAGTGCAACACCGGTTTGGCCACACTCCATGTAACAGCAGCTCCTCCACCTCGGGCACCAAACATGGCCATCACCTTGGGGCTACATTTGGTTGTTTAATTTTTGTGGGACAGGACAGGACAAATTTTCTTCTATCTTGTTTGTTTGTTTGTTTGTTTTTTATGAGTAATGGGACTGGACAAAAAGGATGCTAAGGGACATGACAAATTTTTTTAAAATTGTCCCACATATACCATGGGACAAGAATTACATTCACAAGAAAAGTAATTTTGAATTTTTGAAATTACAAAAATACCCTTGATATTATTCATGTCCTCTTTCTTTTCTTCTACTCCTGTTCGTCCTTCTTTCTTCTTGTTCCAACAGCATCAACGCTCTAGTAGGTTACCAAAACTACAGTAGCTTTGCATGTGTGTGTGTGTGCGTGGATAATCTCTTTGCTTTTTCCTTGGTAGGTCTCGATTGCAGCATCTTTCGCTACATCATTCACACTTGAAACCCTAGCTTAGTGAGTCACTCTTACACTCTATTAGTTATGAGTCATGCATCTTCGTTTAATTGTATATATCTTGATCCAAGTTCCTCTAAATAAGTGCTTTAATCTCGTTTTTGTTGATTTATCTTCACTTATTATAATATTTATTTCTATGCAGTGAAGTTGTTTGATGAAATGCGTATGAAAGATGTGGCATCATGGAATAGTATCTTGTCTTGTAATTATTAAGATTGGCAACTTGAGAGTTTAATTTTGATTTTTTTTCATGTGGCTTATTTTCTTATTCAAATGGGTCTCTATGTGGTATACCTTATCTTGGCTTGGACTATGAAGACTTCCACAAAATTCCCCTGTACTAAGTATTGTACTGTACTTATTGATTAGTGCACATTTTGGTAGTACTGAAAGCTGGAACCTTTGTTCTGTCTAGTAAAGAAAGGGTTGAGTTTTGAGTTGTTTTTATGTAATGGAACTTACTAGAGTCATTTTAGATTCTAAGTAGATCCGGTGTAATGCTTACTACTCACTATGTTGGCATTTATGTCATAAAAAATATTTTTGCCTATTCTTTGGAGTAGAATTTTGTGAACTGCATTGTTGTATAGTTGTAGTACTAAGTTTAAATCCTATGATTGTGTTTATATTGCTAAGTCATGAGTTGAAGACAAAAAGAGAGTGTACTTGGATTCTCAATTTGTAACTAGTGTATTGCAAAACCAAGAAACCTATTATACCCTTTGAAGTTTTACATTTGGGTTTTGAATACCGACCTGGCTTTTGCAAGGAATCAATTGGTTTGTGGTGCTTTAGGTAATATCTTATATAAGAAAGGTCCTATTGTTTTGTTGACAAAATTGATAAGGATGTCCAGAGTGTAAATGCTCGAATTACAGACAATTTGTTGTGTTTGCTGATTATAAGTTATGGTAGATTAGGATTGGCTAAGTACTGTAATGAAGTTTTTGCACATGTTTCTTTTTTAAGGATCAGTCCTAATACTAGGTTATATAAAGTAGTGATAGATGCCCTGGGAAAGTCGAATTCACTCGACATCGTGTATTTAAAGTTTCAGTAGATGGCAACTAATAGTTGTAGACTTGATAGGTTCACATATAATATACTTATACATGGGATTTTAAGGCCGGTGTAATCGATGAGGCGCTTCGTTTGGTAAGACAAATGGAAGGAACGGGTTATCTACCCGATGTGTATACATATACGATACTTCTGTAAAGCAAAAATGGTTGATAAAGCCTTAGAGCTCATATAGAACAACATGCTATTGACACCCACATGGTCAAATGATATACAAACATACATACATACATACATATATATACACACACCCTTAACCTAATAATCCAACTGTTCCCAAGTTGAGGCCATCATCACCTGAAGAGCATGAACTGAGAAAGCATAAAACCCATTTACATGGTTCACCATCTTATGAAACAAATCAAAAGCAATATATATACACACATTTCAGTGAAGTCATACCTCACTTTTTAAAACTAGTATGGATTTGTAATAAATTCTTTTCAAACTTAAGGCTTTCTTTTCTAGCTACTGCACTATCATTAAGACACTATGTGGTCCCTTTTGCTTCTGGATGCTACTGATTAGCTTTCTATGGAGTTCCTAGTTTCTTGTTTCTATGTGCTTGCACTATTAAGAGATGATATAATTAGTAATCTACTAAGCTAGATCAAACATCTATTTATTTGTGCCTAGTGTGGTGTCTTTTTGCATCTTTCATGTCGGAATCGACAACTTAGAATTTTCTTTGAATTTATAGAATGGATAGTAAGGATAAAAAATATAGGCATGCTTAGAGCAAGACTAAAGAAAAAACATTACTTTCGGTGTTAGAAGAATTGGTTGCTAAGGGTTATAAGGGAGAGAATGGAACTTTCAAATGTGGGACTCATGAAGAAATATCGAAAAGGATGAAACAATGCATTCCGGAAATAAATCTTAATATGAAGCAAATTATTAACAAGATGAATAGATGGTTAGTTAAATTATTAGAGGGTGGTTGATATGATGAATACTAGTGGATTCGGTTGGGATGACACCAAAAATTGCATTGTAGCAAATAACGACCAAACCCTTACTGAGTATGCGGAGGTATGTTCAAGTTCTTTCAATAAAGTATGGTGGTCTCATTTGTTAATAAATAATATCGTTATTGTCATATTTATTAAGTGACCTGGAAGATGATATTAACCTTTTGATGTTGCTCATTTCTATTTCATTATCCTCATTCATGTTTATGCTTGGAGAGAAATTATCTATTTAGCCAGTCCTATCTTGTACTTTTATTCTCGTATTTAATCATCGAATAGTTGCATGATAAAACATTGCTTAATTTTATTTAGCTATAAAATCTCTTCTATTCTATCCATCCCATTTCAACTTTAGGAGTAAAATCTACATTTTCACTGTTGAATCAATCCTAATATGGAATATTTTGCTTTTTAAGATGATATAATTGTATATTTTGACAATCGTCTGGATAACTAAGCTTACATTGTTTGTGTTTCATTGAGCTCAACTTAATTTTAACCTTTTCTTATTATAACTAGAGCCTTACCCCTACCTCTCCTCTCATGCTTGCTTTTCCTTATTTATTTATTTAATTTTGCATAATTACACTTTTTCCATTTCATCAACGACAATTTTATCTAATATGCCTCATTTTAAACGTGTTCTATTTCCAATAAGCTATTTAATTGGTTAAAACTAATAAATAAGAGTAATCAAAGTAGTGTCTCACTTTGATTCAATCTCTTTGACATGTTTGATAAGTCATTTCTTGAGTAAGAGTCTAATAATTGTCATTGGTTAACTATCTTCTATAATCAAATGTATGTAATGGCTACTTATCTCTGTGAAGTTTTTGTTGAAATATTTTATTTAAGAGTCTTTAAGTTCCTAAAATATTAGTAAAATCATTGTAAGTGCCTTCATTCACTATTACAAGCATTCATCTATTCCTTTAGTAACTATAGAATCTCCATTGTCTAGAACCTGATGGTCAAATATAATGATTTTTTTTTTAAATGTGGTTTAACATTTCAAGCAAAATTATCGCATGACTTGATTGAATGAGTTATTAGTTTTTCTAACTTATGCAATATCATCTCTTTCTACAAATTTTAGAAGACAAAAATCTATATCCACCTGTCTAGCATTTAGAATCTCATGCTGATCTAATAGGTAAGCAGTGTCCTGTTTGACGTATTTTTAGCTACTTAATCAGGATCCCCTCATGACCCACCATAAAATTCAATTTTTCATATTTTACAATAATCTTTTATGTGCTATGTGGCTGTTAGTGATGTGGTTCTTTGAATATTCTTGAATAGAAGTTTTATCTTAATAAATACTCTTGCCTTTGTTTTTGTTATATATTCGTTGGTATTATTTCTTATTGATATGCAGAAAGACCCAAAAATTGGCAATCATGCCAATTAAGAATTTAAGCATTTTGAAAGGTTGCAAGAGATTTTTGGAAATGATAGGCTCATGGTAAAGTGGCTAAGTCTCCAGTAAATAATCTCTTGAATCCTTTAGTCATGTCTCTCGTCATTGATCTAGAGTGCGCCCACACAAGCATCACATGGTGGAATATGCAGCTTACTTTGTTTCTACATTTGAGAAGAGCATTAGAGATGTTAGAAATGATTTTGCCACACTCGCAGAGAAAATAGCAAATCCTCTAAGGGACGACATAGTAGAAGAATTAAAGACTCTGGGTTTTACTGAAAATGAAGAGTTGGATGTACTTATGAAAATGGCTTCAAATCTACAATACAAAAAATTTAAGGAGAACAAAGGGCAGCATTTGTTAGGCGACTAATTGGATTAGTTAAATAGTTGATGGATACTTTGAACAGGAGAAACTCTAGCAGAGGATTTGTTCATATAACTTTAATTAGACATAAGTAAAACTTACCTAGGGCATAGCATTTCCAACAATCCTAGCTAGTGTATCTTCTTATGGACTTTTGGTAGTGACCCAGATATATGAGCATATAAGTGAAATAGGTCTTGTTGCTTATGGACTAATACAAAGCGTGTTGCTACTGTTTGCAAACGGAATTCTCATTAGGCCTTTGACTTGTTTCATACTCCCATGATACATCATTGAATTTGTGTGCATCATTTTTTAAATTTCATTGAGCCTCCTTGTCACTTTAATTTAGGCCACCTCCTAAAAGTTTGCCAAGAAGGTAAGCAAGCTTCCATATTAATTGACTAACATTTCAATTTCAATAATTTTATGGCTAATGCGAAATAGACTTAAATAAGAGATAATCCAGTACAAGAAATGTATGATGAATTAAGGGCATGCCGCAAAAAGTAGAAGGTTGCTTATTTCGTTAATTACTTGTACTTTTTTTGGTTATTGTAAAATATCAACTGTTGAAAATTTCTTGACATTGCAAATTGGATTGTGATGGTTATTATAAATGTATATTATTTTTAATGATTTACTATTAATTTAATAATTACTTAATATTATTCAATATTAATGTTCCCTACTGATGTAATAATTAATATTGATCTAGACATAATTATATTTTTATGTAAATAATTATATTAATATTAATAGTATTGATTTAATTAATTTTGTATTTATTAAATATTAAGCTAATTAATTTATTATATTAATATTTAATTTAATTAGGTAGCAAATTTTTGTAAAAAAAAAAAATTAATTATAGCTTTTTATTTAATATAATATGTAATAAATTTAATTGAACGTATAGATTTAGCTCTTGAAATCATATTTATTAAACAATATAATAAAATTAATTAAATAAATATATTATAATACGAGGGCATAATGGTTAAAAGATAGTGTTCTGTCCTATACTTACGTATACCAAACATTGGACAGGACAAAAATCCTTATCCAGTACCATTCAATCTAAACGAGATACAAAAGAATTGTTCTGTTCAATTATGTTCTTCTTGTACTATGTTGTTCATCTCTTCTTGTCCTATACTGTCCGTATAACCAAACACTCCTGGGTGTCAAGTTAGCTAATAGAATAAGATCCCTTCTAACATAAAAGATGTGGTAGGCACCCATTCTAGTATGACAATGCACTATAAATAGCTTTTCTCCAATAGGGGGAAAGGTAGGATGAAAGGTAATAAGTAACATAATTATGATTTCCTTCATCAAATCAATGCTCTATTCTAGATTTTATAAGGGACCCACTGACTAACTTAAGCCTCGAAGTGGCCATGCTAGACATGCCTCACCTCCTCGTCTCCCCCCACCTTCCCTAACGAACCACTAACCATGTTTTGTGTTTATAGAGAGCAAACTCAACCGCCAGAATTAACACCTACAACAAAACTTAAACTTTGAAATCCATCAATTTAGTGCTTGAATTTTGAAATTGATAAATTTAGTACCTAAATTGATCAATTTAGTATATGAAAGAACTTGACATGGGTACTATTAGCGTACATAATAAGTTGTTTCAAGTATTAAATTAATCAATTTTAATGTTCGAGAACTAAATTGATCAGATTCAAACTTTAAATACCTAATTGCATATTTTATCAAAATTGAGGTACCATTAGTGACATTAGCCCTATATTTCTTTCTAATGTATTTTTACACCTACAACCTAATAAGAGTAATTTTTAGCGTATACAACTATCCACATTCCATTCCGAATATGTTATAATAAATTAGCGATTTAGCATTACCGTAAATAAAGTTTGATGGATTATTCCATTTTATATATTCCAAGGTAAGTTTCACTAACGGTGCTTGAACTTTTTTTATTGTTATAGAAATGTACCGAAAGAAAATTTCGTACCAAGAAAATACCTGAACTTTTTTGAAATTTCACTAAAAGTACTTAAACATTTTGAAAGTTTCACTTAAAGTACATCCGAATGGAAACCGTCCATGTTTCCATTTCTTCGCTGATGCGGCAAGCAAACCCCGACTAAAATGTTATTTTTTCCTATCCATGTTGGCTTTTTTGTTATTTTATTTTACCTCTCTCTCTCTTCTCTTCTTCTTCCTCCTCTTCCTTCTCATTCTCCTCCTTCATTATCATCATCTTCTTCTTATTTTTAAATAAAAAAAATCTGCAGGACATATTTTCTTTTAAAAGTTCTTTTTTGTACTTTTCTTTCTCTCTTTCTCTCCTCTCTCTTCTTCTTCTTCTTCTTCTCTTTCCTATTCAAATGAAAAAAAAAAAAAAAAAACTTACAGAACATAACAAAAAAAGGTTCTTTTTTTTCACTTGTCCTTCTCTCTTCTTCTTCTTCTTCTTCTTCTACTACTACTACTTCTTCAAATGATGAAAAAAAAAAACCATAGAACATAACAATAAAAAATGGTTCTTTCTTTCTTTTTTTTTTTTTCTCTTCTTTCTCTCCTCTTCTCTTCTTCTTCTTCTTCTTCAAATGAAAAAAAATATGTAGAACATAACAAAAAAAAAAGGTTTTTTTTTTAACTTTCTCTCCTCTCTCTTCTTCTTTTTTAAATTAAGAAAAAAAATTGCATAGCATTTTTTTTTTAATTTTTTTACTTTTCCTTCTCTTTTTCTCTTTTCTCTCTCCTCTCTCTTCTTTTTCTTCTTCTTCTTTTTCTTCTTCTTCAGATGAAAAAAAAAATCACAAAACATAACAAAAAGGGGGTTCTTCTTCTTTTTTTTTTTTTTTTTACTTTCCTTTCTCTCTCTCTCCCCCAACACCCCTACCCCCTTATACTTCTTCTTTAAATAAAATAAAAAAATTGCAGAACATTTTTTAAAAAAAGTTGCTTTTTTTTTTTTTTTTACTTTTCTTCTTCTTCTTCAAATTAAAAAAAAAAAAGCAAAACATATTAAGAAAAGTTTTTTTTTTTTTAACTTTCCTTTCTCCCTTTCTCTCCCTACTCCACTCCCCCTTATCTTCTTCTCTTCTTCTTCAAATTAAAAAAAATCATTGAATATATTTTTAAAAAGTTCTTTTTTTTTTTAACTTTCACCTCTCTCTCTTACGACTTTTATACGCATTCCATGAAGATTTCAAGCTTTTTAACGATGGTTTTTTTTTTTTGCGATATTAGTATTTTTTGTATCTTATCATGATAGATTATGTGTATGTTTGTGATTTCCAAATTTGAAAATTTCAATACAAAAAGTGGAGCTTTCAAGCTCCATTAATGGCATCTTCATTTTGGAGAAGAAAAAGAGGAAGAATGAGAGTAGAGAGAGTGAAGAGAGAGAAGGGAAAGTGAAACAAAATAACAAAAATTTCCACGTGGACTGAAAAATAATATTTAATCGAGTTAAGTATCCATGCCAGTATTTTAATGGAAAAATGGATGGACGGTTTTCATCAGAGGTATTTTTAGTGAAATTTTAAAAATGTTCAGGTATATTCTTAATATAAACTTTTTTTAGGTATATTTTTGTTACAACGAAAAAAGTTCAGGTACCATCTATAAAACTTACCCTAAATTCCATTTTACATCATTCCACTAACTAACGCAACATAGCTTTATCAGGCAATTTTATGGGTTATGTGCCAAAGGCAAATTTTCTCAACCCACCAAAAGAAGAAGAGTGGTGCATGTACATATGAAACCAATGATAAATACATTTAATAACTTAATTGACGTCATAGATGATGATCCCATCTTAAAAAAACATAATTCCATTTTTATCTCGCGAAATTCAACATGTAACCAAAAGGATTAAACTTATACCGAAAAGAAACTCACTTTTCCTAAAATTTTGCATTGTAATTAAGCTCATTATATGATTTTTCCTATCGATTAGAAATTATAGCTCAAACTTTCATTTACATCCTCTTCCTAATAATATTAGCTTATTATATATATTCATTTATTTTGAATTTTTTTTTTTCTAGTTTTGTTTAACTTTCAACTTTTTCTTATATTTTCACTAGATGGCCCATGAGCCAACCCACTTTAACCCATAGGTTAAACGGGCCTGGTATCTTTTAACCTACTTTTAAATGGGCTGAAAATGGTTGGTTCTAGCCTCTTTTTTCAAATGGGTAAACTAGCTAGCCTATGAGGTCACGATCTATTTGCACAACTCTAAATGACTCCATCACAATGAAATAGAGAACTAGTAAATATAATTTGTGAAATTTTCTTATTTAAAACTAATCATAAATAATCCCTTTTTCTCGTTGGTAGTTTCAAAATTTTGTTATTTTTTTCCTAATCTTTACTACTTAGTGTGTTTGAAAATAAATATTTTATGTTTAAGATATATATATATATATATATATGATAAAAAAAATATGAAATATACCTTAAAAACTATAAAGAAATAATTTGGGCGTTAGGTTGAATTAGCTTGGAATTGCCGGTTCACAGGTCGGTGAATGCTTGAACTAAAACTGGCCCATGATTATCAAGGGTTGTGTCGAGCTAGTTTGAACTGATAAGTCAAGGGTCGATTCATGGCCCTTTGACTAGTGGCATGTTTTCTTTTTTTTTTTTTTTTTAAATTCCATCTCCATATGTACTTTTGATTAACATTTTCAATTCATCTATACTATTAAAGCAAAACCACCGCCTTTTGTGTTTTTAGTGTAAATATTTTTAATATAATATTTTTAGCATATGAGCATAAAATACATTTTGTATACCTAAAATAATAAAAATTAAATAGGGTTTGAATATAATTAAATAAGGGTTGAATAAACATAGCCTTTTCCTTTTTTAGCATATGGGCATAAAATATTTTTGGTATCCTTGAAATCATTAAATTAAATAGGGTTTGAATAGAAACAGGGGTTGAATAGACATAGTCTTTTCTGCGTAAGATATTTTTGGTATCCCCAAAATCATGAAATTAAATAGAATTTGAATGGAATTAAATAGAGTTAAATAAACATAGCCTTTTCCTTTTTTAGCATATGGACGTAAAAATTTTTTGATACCCTAAAATTATGAAATTAAATAGCATTTTAATAGAATTAAATAGGGGTTGAATAGACGTTTCCTTTTTTAGCCTAAACATGTATCTTTATATACTAATTTAAAGCTCTGATACCATATTTATGCATAGCAGTTACCCAATATGGAGAAGTTACATGTGGAAAATACAATTGTAATTATGATTTGTAATTAATTTCCTAATTTCTAAGACTAATTGAGGTTGTTCTCTTCAAACTTATCAAAATAATATATCTATTTAATTTATATATGTTGGATTGTTTTATTTGCACACGCATCGTGGGTGCATCTTCTGCTTGTATATTGTTAAGTAATATTGTTAATTTGTTATACACTTAATACTAATAATATTTTACCTCTTTTTAAAAATAAAAAGATAAAAAGCTGTCATGATGAAAGGGCCTTGAATTTCTTGAGTAAACATATTCCATGAGGCAAGCCACGCAAATTACATTTATATCTTTGCTGGTTTGGTTCTTGTTTTTTTTTTTTCTTTTTTAATCCTGGACTAGTTCGACCAAGCGGGTTGGCGGGTTAGGCATATTGACCCAATAACCTATTGGGTTGAACCATTTTAGGAATTATGTAGATCTAATTTGTATCTATTTAAAAGTCTAATGTTTGAATAACAATTGAAACACGCTAGAAAATATTTCAAAACAAGGGATATTAGCATAAATAAACTAAGAGATATCATGATATGAATCGATAAAAACTTGTATGATGAGATATCCATTCCTTGAATGTCCATATTAAGTAGCACAACGCTGTTATTGTGTAAATATTAAGAAATTATATAAGAATAACTTTTATGTATATTTTTCACAAAGTGTTTAGTCAGTATTAAAAATTGCAAAAAGTATTCCATTAAGTTCTTGGTAAGAACTTTTAGACGCATATTAATGGAGCAAAAAATAAATAAATAAATTTATGACATGAAAATATAATATTTTATAACCCACCAAATAGCACTTGATGTTGGAAGTTATTTTCGTCCTACTACAACCATGAAAAAGTATAAAATTAAATTGTTTACTAGGATGATCAGAGTTCTTTAATATAACTTAGGTGTGCTTACAAATGAAGTGCAGCCAGAGGGATATCCTGCTGTCCCACCTGGCTTTGAGTAGAGAACTCCAATATATTATCTCATTAGTGAGAAGACACAAGAACAGATGATATGGAGAATTTAATGAGAAGCGTAGTGGAGGAGGATTTAGAGGTCGGCAGGGAGGAGCCGGATGCACCAATTCCTCAACCAAATTCAGGTAAGCCATCACATCCACTTAAGTCATCTACCTTTACAGTGCATTTCTAGAAAGTCAAAGGTCCCGATGGTAAAATCCAAGACTACTGCAACTATTGTATGGTAAGTTATGTGTGGAAGACTGGTGAAGGATATGGCAGCTTCACCAAACACCTATGAAACAAACATCACAGCGAGTTTGGCATTGAATCACGCCAAAAACAATAGTTAAGAAGTAGCAGTGGCTCCAAAAAGATGCAAGGTTATTTCTATTTAGCACCGAAAAGTACAAGGACACTCTTACAAAAATGATTGGAGGCATGTGCCTTAGTATGGGGTTTGGTGAACATCCAAACTTGAGACATTTAGTAGAAGACACACTTAATCCACAAGCATGCCCACATGGTCGAATAACAATGCATCGACACATTATACAGCTTTTCATGGACATAAGATGGAATTGAGAGGTATTTTTCAGCAACCTTGATACATATGTTTCCATTTGTTCAGACATTTGGACCAACAGGTGGAGCGAAAATTCATATATGGGTATCATGTGTCACTAGATAGATGATAACTAGATACTTAATAAACGTCTCATTTCATTAAGAAAATGGATGGCACACATACTGCACAAAACATATATTCTATAATAAGCCAAGTTCTTTCAGACTATTTCTTGACGAAGAAAATATTTTCTATTAACTTTGATAATGCATCTGCAAATACTGCCAGTGTGCGTAACCTTCAAAACCTATGCTAGCTCACATTGGGTGGTACTTTTTTCCATATCCGATATGCATATCACATTCTTAAATTATGTGTAAAAAGTGGAATTGACTCACTAAAATTAAGATATTCACCTATTAAACTGAGCATTAATTATATAACTGATCATCCATCAGTAAATAGAATATGGACATAAGAAATTTTGAAAAGATGTGGTGCACTGATGAAACTCAACTTACCAACTTCTTATGAGTATGATCGAATATAAAGAATTGTTATGCCAATTTTCTCTCGCACACATGCCCGTGCATCCTAACGATTGGGTTACATGTTCCAATTTGCTTTCTATTTGAAAGTTTTTTTATGATTGTACAAAGACATTTTCTTGGGTGTATTCCTCGATTGCTAACCTGCTTTGGCTAGAAGCATTTAATATTGTAGGCACTTTAGGTAGGCTCTACTATGATGGACTGTTACAGTTAAGTATGCAGGACATGACACTCAAGTTGCTTTCGTACCATCACCATATCCCAATGATATATAATATTGCATAGGTATTAAACCTAAGTTGCAAATTCGAAGGGCTTGGTGGACTCCTTGAGGAGTATTACAAGCAAATTGATACATTTTCGGAAGGTGTGAATATGTACTATGTTAATTATACATCTATTATATGCGAAACAAACTATTTTTTAATTAAATTGTACAAACAATTTAATGATGCATATGGAGGACAAGGATTGGTTAGTGAATCAACACCTTCATCTAAACCACCATTGCGGATGATGTTGCATCGGGAGATTTGTTCGTACTCACATAGTCACATGCACGGAAAAAAGTGTAAAGGGGGAAGCAGCAGTACATAATGTACCAAAATTGATAGATACCTTCATATAGAATTTGATTTTGGTGACAACACCAATGTGAGGGACTTTGACATTTTTGGAATGGTGAAAATGTCATAAAAAAAATTCCCATTTCTATCCTGCATTGCAAGACAGCAACTCACGGCTCTAGCATCAACGGTTGATGTGGATCAAGTATTTAGTTGTGCAGGTAATATATTGAATAACCACAAGGCGTGTATGGCTCCGCTAACAGTTGAGGCAGTAGCTTGTTTTGACGATTGGAGTAAGGCAAAAAGACGACAGTAGGAGATCGCTGTTGTTACCAGTGATGAAGATGGGTACTTCAGTAACTATAATTCGTCGGGACGAGGCACTACGATAGGCACTCCTAACATAACCCAAGGTGAGTAGTTATTACAATTTTATTCAAATGCAAATATAATATGTATCATAGAACAAACTATTTTCAAAAATTAGAAAATCGAAAATGGTGTTTTTCGAAATACAAAGGTAAATATAGAATTCTTCAAAATTATGTGGACCAAAAACATTTTTCTAAAATTGCTAGAAAATTACTAATCACGTAAAGTCGAAATCGCATTTTGACAATTAAAATTAACGAACACACTAAATATTTTATAAAAAAAAACTAAAAAATTACATAAACTATGAATGTCTGATTCCGAAATTTGGATACGTAGGCACCTCCAGGGTAACAAAAACAACGTCAAATAAATTTTATTTTCTAGTTTTTTTTTCCTCACTAATCACATGTATGTACACAAAATAAGGTATAATGTCCCTCTCACACCTACAATGCGCTAACCATATTAGTGATATAGTATTACTGTGTAATATAAACTATGAAGGGTATACTTGATTTTTTCTGAAGTTTTTCTTCTTTATTTTGTATCTTAAATGTTGAAATATTTTTTTTTATAAAAAATAAGTATTATAATTAATGCAATGTGTAGGGAATATGCATTTTTGTATTTTTAATTATTTTTTAGAAGGGTCCAACCCTGATTGGACCCACCCTATGACCCAGTGGGTCCTACTTGCCCTGTAACCTGGCAGGTACCCGAGTCCTACCTGCCCCACCATTGTGGTCGGGGAGTTCCGGATCCTCTAATTTTGGATCCAGACTGCGGTTCGAATCATGGGTTAGACTTGAACTGCCCTGGGGGCATGCCTATTAATACCCATGTATTCAAATGAGTGACATATAAGTGTTTAGTAAAATTTTAATAAGTAGTAGTGGTAGTTGGTAAGCTTTTAAAATGTTAATCATATATTAAAATTTTATTAATATTTATAAGTTGTTCATATGAATATATGTGATGTATTAGAGCATCCTCATCACCTAGGACCTTAAACAATTTAAGGACCATTTTTTCTAAAGACCCTCACCACTTTTTTTTTCCTTTGATATTATAATAAAAAAAAGGGGTTTTGAACCCAATATCTCTCACTTAATAGTTTAGATGTCAATTGCATTGTAGCTTAGTTGTATCTCCCTAGCCTCTCAAGTGAGAGATTTTAGGTTTGAATCCTTTCTTCCTTGTTATAAAGGCAAAAAAAAAAAAAAAAAAAAAAAAAAAAAAAACAGTTTAGAGTTTAGAAGTGATGTCACTAGGCCACAAGCTTATTAGCAAGACACCGTCACTCACCACTTTATTCCTAAGATTCCTTACACAAGATTATTCATATCTTTTTTGAGTTTTTGTGAGTCTATATATTTGTACATAATACACTTAATAAAATAAAAAAATATAGAAAGAGTATAAACAATATGAAGGATCATACTTTTATATACTCTTAATAAAGGACTTTAAAAATTGAAGGACCTCCCTCAATTGCTAAGTACTTTGAAAGATAAGATTTTTAATATAGAGACTTCAGCTTAAAACTCGTAATAGAAATGCTCTTCGTCCAATGGATCTTTTCTTATGGTCATGGCTAGTTATGTACAGCTCATACGTGACTAAGGTAGACTCCACCAAGTAAATGTAAAATCCCAATTCATCCCAAAAAGAAAAAACAAAAGAAGCAAAATCCCAAAATCTTTCCACTTCTCAAGTAAATATTATGAATCAATCAATTTTTAATTTGCCATTTTCGTTCTTTCCATGAATAAGTATTTCTAAACTTCAAACTATAGTCATAAAATCATTCAATAAATAACCAACTAAGAACATTAATAAAATATTTCAGTCTCTTAGTTATGATTATTTCTACATAGGTTTCTAATACGTAGCTTTCTTTTTTCATTTTTTTCTTTTTATATTTAAACATCTGACGATATTAAATACAATTTCTTTTTATTATTCTATAAATACAAATCACTTTTTAATATAAAATGTTGAGAAATATGTTAGTTTACCGATTTGCTACAAATTTATTTACATGGATACTGATTACATAAAAATAATTATCTAAAAACTGTTGCAAAATCGTATGTTTAAAGTGTGATTTTGCTTTTTTTATAGTATGACCCATGTCAAATATCTTACACAAGTTCAGGCACAATAGTGAATCGCATGTATAATATATGTGTTGGTCCCAATAATGTAAGCAAGAGGGGGGGGGGGGGGGGGGGTGAATTGCTTTTTCACAAAAATAAATTCTTTTCGAAATTTTCAATTCACTTCCTTTTGATTACTTTATTAAACTTAGAATTAATTAAACTTGCAGTTTAGAAACTAATCACAACTGATAATCACACTTGTATATCTATTTTAATTCAAAACAGATCAAATTTAATTTTATGTGGAATACAGACAACTCTCTGAAGAACTCTCTGAAACAGGTTCTGAAACGTGACAGTTTATCAAATACTTCAATATAAATTGCACGAAAATAAAAAGAGTAGGGTAGAGAAAAATGCAAATCGATTTATAGAGGTTCCGCCTCGAGCGTCAGTCCTCTCTTCCAACTCCACGTTGGGGACCCGGTATTCCACACCGGTTTGTTCCACTATATCCAAAATCAAAAGTTACAAGCTTGTCTTGCCAATCCTCTTGGCTACAATACACTCTGTCCCAATTCTCACGGTTATCCTATAACACACAATTGGTCTAACAGATAACTTGCAACACTCAACCTCACTCAAAAAAAATTGAATGATACTCAATCAAGGAAATACAAAAAATATCCTATCTTTCGAACAAAAATATTGTGAACACTTTGTAACGCAAGGACTTTTGAGAGAAATGCACTCGAAGACTTTTTCTTTCAGAGAGTTAGAGCAATATTCGTTCTTCTCATCATGTTCTTTTTTGTTGTGCTTCCTCTATATATTGTTTTATCTCAACGGCTAGCAAAGAAGTCGTTCAAAACAATTCGAATTCTTCTCAAATTGAAAATATTTGACTTGGCAAATTCCCTCCTTTGAAGTGTCTGTTACGTGTATGATCAATCCCGAATAATCTTCTTAGCTTTATCCAAATTTCGTTGATGCTGTCATCTGATAATGTCTCATATATCTTGATATGTTTATCCATAACAATTTGGATAAATACTTCAACAAACTATCCCATAAAAATAGTGATATCCTTTATCCTTGAAGATAAGCTTTAAAAGATCTTTGTTTCGAAAATTTGAACCAACATGAACTTGGTAAAATATATCCCTTATCTTTAGGAATTTGCTGACCACGTGAAACATAAAAATCTGACGATCTTCTTCCTCAAGAAAATTAAATAGACGTAACTTATAATAAAATTGATGAAATAAATCCCCTTGGATATTTTATCCAACTTTAGTGGAACAAAATGAATATACTACCCAAATATATTCATTTCGTGGAGTCAGGTCTTCAGATGATAAGGTATAAATAAATTCGCAACATTCTGTGCATCTTCTGTTCTGGAACAGATTTAGTTTCTGATCTTCCTTCTGAAAATGAATCTGAAATACCTTCTGAAACAATTTCTAAAAAATCTGATGATTAGTTCAATCATGAAATATTTTGGTTTTGGTTTTGGTTTTGGTTTTGATTGCTATACTTTATTTATTTGTTAAAAAAAAAACTTTTATTCCTTTTTGTTATCATCAAAATATTATGAGAGATTCCAACAATATGATTTATACATTAGCTATAAATCACATGTCATGCGATTTTTGTATTGATATTTGCAATATGAAAAATAATTCATGCAATCCATCTCAGAGTATTGTGTAGTTGTTATTTCATGTACAATTAAATTTCGACAAATGAATATTCAATACGTTAATAATCTTAATTAGATAATAATTTATCTTGATCCCAAATTGGGCCAACATACTAAAATACATAACATAATAATTTATAAAGAAATCATTAAGCTTGACGAAAATATAATTTAATAATTTATGAAATATATAAAAAATGTCATATGAAGTTCATAATAAAGTTTTTCCAAACTATTTATATTCTTTTAAAATTCTACTCATTGCTAAAATATACATCTAAAATTTTAATAAAATTTATGTTCTATTTACTTAAAATATTTTGTTACTCTTTATTTTTGAAAGCATTAACTCTGAAAAATTCTTTTTCCTAATTACTCATCCATTTTAATTTCCAAGATTTACCATAACTTTTTATAGTTTTTGTGTTATAAAATTTATTATTTCGTTTTATATTTGTGCATTATGACTTCTGAATTTTTTATATATACACTATGCATGCATTTTGTCCATATTTATTTTTAGATTTCATTGATAAGTTATATATATAATTTGGAAAAAAATATGTAAAAAATATAAAAAAAACCTTTGTAAATTAATAAATATTCATTTATTGATAAATAAATAATCTCTATAAAATCATATTTTTATTAGTCCCAACAATATTATTTTATAGAAGTTTTACTATAACTTAAACTCCACTAACACATCATTCTAGCTGAGAAACTTGTATCAAATTCAACTAACCACTCCCTAAATATTGCAATACTCAAACACTAGTGAGTTCAAATTACATTTCTCAATCCCATACAATCATGAAACACTGCGGCTTTGATTTCTAAATTCATATGATTCATTTCGTCAACCACTTACAACAACATTTATAAGCAGCAAATAAAAATGATTATGAGGAAAAATAAGTACACATCATCAGTATTGAGTAGAAAATATACAATATATAAGTGCTTTTTTCTCATATACAAGTCAACCATATTTGTAATAATCTATAAATCATATATAAAACCCTAAACCTCTTCACGCTTCCTCTTATACGTTTTGTGCATCCTTTCGTCTTTAACTTGTGATAAACTGCTCAAACCTTATACATCCAATGTTATATGTCGAGGTTATACCTGCAACAGATTATCGAATCGGATTAGGAATCCACGAATTATATAACCTATAGTTAGATTAGCAAGCAAACATCACATTAGCGAATAAATACCTCTGTAACTCACTTTCTTATACGTAATGGTGCTAGAAGCCTCAGTTTCGTGTGAGTGGGTGGAGTAACAGTGGATGATGAGGATTGAACCACATTTAGTATGGATTAGTCCATCAATTCAAATAATGGGGCCTCTATGCTAGCTGTGGACACCCATATAGTATGATTTGCGAAAGCATTTGTCGATGTATTTGTGGTCTAATCTACTATAGTAGGTAGATTTGCTATAGGACAATGTATAAGAGGATTTGGTATTGGATTTGCTAGAAAAGAATCCATAACAACATCTACAAGAGGATCTACAACATCATTTGAAGGAAGACTATCGGATCGGTCTAGCTTTAGCTGCTAATCACAAGCCTAACCCCTGTCTGTGTCCTTAACCTAGGTGGTCATCTCCTTCGGGGTACTACTCTTGATGATCTAGATCAATTAATCAAGAATCTCTATATCCCTTTAGTGTATGACTTTATATAATAGTTAAAGTATGTATCTCATCCACATTCCTAGGCTCCCATATACATGCTAATGTAATTGACTGCACAATCATAGGTAAGTAGAGGAAATTATCATGGAAACAATGTGCATATCAACATGTATCTAATGATTCGGGATAAAAGACTCACTAGTCAAGCTAGAAGTACTCATTGGCAATTCATGTATTGCTGCATGACTCTGTAAGTATTAGTTGAAGAAGTTAGCAGAGATTGTATGGGCGATGTGCCATGGTGATCGACCTAAAAAAGTCTCTAACACAAGTCCTCCAATGAGCAATGACCATAACATTCTTTCTAGCCTAGTTCTTCTTGCTTCCCCTTAAGATTCATCTTATAGATGTGGTCTAGATTTGTTTACAATCTTATAGGAGTCGTTGGATCCCATTGAATTGTCATGTGACTATCTGGAAGGTGTATCTCGATAATGTAGAAACAAATTAGGGGCACAAGCAAGCGAAAGAACTCTCCCCTCCTAAAAGATATATAGTACCAAGTTGATTATTTTGTGAGTATAAGGCATGCATGAAATATGTAAAAGATGAATACATGCTAGTATGGGACATGCGAACATAGTTATTCAAATGATACAATTGATAATCGTACTTGTGTAGGTATTTGGCAATCCAAAGTCGCTCACTCCTTAGCTAAGATGTGCATGGGTGTCATTCTAATATTGTAAATATTGTGTTATTGACTCATTCCTATGCTAGGCCCCTAAGGAGTGGCATGTCTTTAGGTCTTGTTTGGTGCAATACTAGGGATTGTATCCTATGCCTAAATTCGTATAAGGACAGCCTATGTCATACCCTCATAGGGTATCCTAGTTGTAACAATACACCATGTAACCAACTAAGGTCTCCATAAGGTTATATGAGTATTGTACAGCTAACATGCCTTGTATAGGGTGGACAGATAAAATAGGATCGAAGGTCAATTAAAACAAGAAAAATATTGCATATATATAAGCCATAAACAAAGACAATATTACAAAGAGGTCATCACATAGATATTGCATCCATGGTCTTTAAGGCTTTACCAGAGCTACAAAAAAACTTAAAAGGAGAACAAAACATAACTTATACTATGACAAACATAATCTCTAAGTCTCTATTACAAAACAAGATATTAGGGCTACAAGAGACAAATACACAAACCAAAGGCTATATGCCCCTATCTATGCCCTATATCAAAGGGTATATGGAGCAGGGTAAGGCACAGAGGCCACCACGCTCGACACCATGCCTTGTATAGAGGGGCATATCAATAGGGCTGGTGTACAAAAACAACCATGCCTTTGCCACACCCCATATAGAGGGGCATATCAGCCCAAGCAGGGATACAATAGCTATTACGCCGCTTGCCATGTCCCGTTAGGGGGGTAAACGAGTCGAGCCAGGCTTTTGTTGGTTCGCACTCATCTCGTTTATTTTTTAATGGGCTCAAGTCGAGCTAGGGCTTTTAACAAGCTTGGAATATGTAGGCTCAACTCCAAGCCCATTAAGCTTTTACGTATCTAAGGAGTAGAGTTCGGGCTTGGGCTTGTTTATCTAAATGAGCTTAAGCTTGGCTCGTTTAGCATATATAATTATTTTTAATTATATTTATAATCTTAAATTAATATAAATAATTATTTATAATATTGTATTACTATATATTAATAATATGATTTCAATATTATATATGTATATATTAAATAAGCTTGTTCACGAGCTTAGCTCACGGGCTCTTAACGAGCTTGCCTTGTGGGCTCTTAACGAGCTTTTTCACAAGCTTGGCTCGCGAGCCCTTAATGAGCCTGTTTGTGAGCCAACTCACGAGCTTGAGGACAAGCTCAGGCTCAGCTCGTTTAGCTAAATAAGCTTGAGTTGAAGTTCGAGCTCAGCTCGTTTAGCTGAATGAGCTCGAGTAGCTCGGCTCGTTTGCAACCCTACACCCTGTAAAGAGGGACATATCCACCTAAAAGCACCCACAAAACGTGCCATGCTCTTCACTATGCCCTTGTATCAAAAAGCCAACAAACATACTTCTAAATTCCATACTTTTATATGCTTTAACCAACTTCAAAGCTCTTATAACCATCTAATACACTTTAACATCACATAAAAGACTCATTTTCACCTCTCACTCTTTCATATCTTCCAACACTTAGCCACTTTCTACATCAACTCAACCAACAACCATAGTCCATAACATCTATGATTTAAGATGTTATACCACTATTTCATATCACTTCATATATCTACCAGCAAAACTCGTAACAATCCTATTTATACCATCAACCAACAAGGACTCTTAACTTACACATACTCAAATACAAAAACAACAAAGTAAAAGCAAGTATTAGTTTACCTACTCGTGCCATGGATTGGAGATAGAAGTTTAGCGTGGCTTTCTTGACAAATTGAAAAGGAAAATTGAAGAAAAAATGTAATGTGTGTGTATGTATGTGTGTGTGTGTGTGAAATATGTTGGTTTGAAGATGGAAAAGGAGAAGTGATTTTTTCTACCTTTGAAGTTAATAAACATCCTTATATATGTAAAGTAAAATGTTGACTTAGAGGCATTTGAAAATAATCTTGTCTGTATGATTGTATGGTAGCTATGGTGGGCTAAAGGATTTAATTTTGTAGAAATTTAACTTAGTTTAAACACAAATAATCCTCTATACCTCTAATGCATTACAATCATCAATTACTTCAAATTCAATGCAAAGTTGATAAATTTGATTAATAAATTCTATTTATTTAAAAACTTCTTTGTAAAAATCTATATTGATATTCTTTATAAATTACAATTTAAATTTTTGAGATTCAAATTCTTAAAAGAATATGAAAGTAAAATTAATTGATAACAACTTGAAATAGCTCAATTGAAAATTTTGAATTTCTATTTCTACTAGTTCTATTTTACAAGAACTATTGTAATTGAATTTATTCAAAATTCCATTCATTTTAACACTCATATTCAAAATATATAAATTCTAAATTCTATTTTTAAAGCTTGGTTTATGGTAAAACTTGGGGATTACAGTCTCCCCATCTTTTTCCACTCTCATATGTCCTCACGCATGCAACTCGGTACATATAACTATTACAACCATGATAGGTAAGCTCACTGCTAACTGTAGCTTCGTATAGTCTAGAAGTCCTTTAATAATAGTAAGAACATAAATTGAATAAGGCTAGAAGACATGTTAATGAAGAGGAGATCACCACATGAGCCCTCACATGTGTTGGATGGCCACGCTATCTACATCATCTATCAGAGGCACTAATTGGAGGATCTTGTGCCAAGACATCTCAACTTGTTGTCCATTAATGTGCTTGTCACTTGGTCTAGCTCTTAATAGGCAATCACACGATTGAAACCAATCATGAATCATATGTTCCATTGTTACTTACCCATTAATTAGCAAACTAAACTATACCCGTCTCTTGACTAAAGTGGTAATCAAAGCCTTATCTAGTTATATAAAGGGCCGATGTGCTAAGTTATCAAATTCAACCAACTTTAAACTGGGTTGACTCGAGTGTCATACATGTTGTGCATCTCTTGTACATTCTTCAATGTTGCCTCCTATGATCATATGCAAATAGGTAATTCTTTTGGAAAAATTAATTACATTTGACACGATCAAATGAGATGAACAATTTCAATAGACGATGCAATCAAGCTGCATACTTCTCCCCTTATGCAGCTACAAATCTACAAGTGTCCTATTACATCAACATTGATTTAACCAATGATGTTAAAACAGGCCCTAACTGGTCGGTTTGAATCGGTTCGACTGGAATCGGAGCTGATGCCGAGTTGGGTCTAATGTGCGGCTTGTTTTGGCTTCGAATTAGCAAAACCCATCTGACCTAACTGGTTCTAATGGGTCAGAATGCCCAAGGCTTTAAAAAAAATGAAGTAGCCCTACAGTTTCAACTTTCGAAGGCTCCAGAGGCGTAGGGTAAAAAGGAAAAAACATAAAAGTTGTTAGATTCTCTTAAAATAGGTTTTGATGATAACAAAAGATTAAAAATGATTACTAATGAGTTTATTAAGTGTGTAGTATCAAGTTAAAGAGAAAGAAGAAAAATGATGAAGAGTATTCGAAATCCATAATGTTTTCTAGAAGGTTGCTTTAAGGATAAAGAATTTTTCCAAAAATCCAGAACCTTTCACTACACTTTTGACAGCAACTTTATATTACGTGATTTCACTGTTCATCTTCTCCAACTTGATACAAATCATTCCAGTTCAGTACAAAAATGAATCTTGAAGACCTAGCTCCGAGTAAATGATTTTGTTTGGGTAATATACTCATTTATTCCACCTAAGTTGGTTAATATTCAAGGGGATTTAAAGATTATCTCAAGTTTTTCTCTCTACAAATGTTTCTCTCTACAAACGGAAGAAAAATCTTCATGAACCGTACCATAACTTCTTTGAACAACTGCGGCACGTTTTTCTCCTTCAAGACAAGTAAAATATCATTATCTACAATGTTTCAAGATAAGGATAAGTCCATCACTTACCTATTTTTATGGGATTCATGTGTGAGTTAAAAAAAAGGAACATTATCTACTTTTGGTTTAGATAAAGAAGAAGAAGATCGGATTATGATGAATCAGTTTTGGTTTTCAAATTTGAAATCAAGATGAATGTCACCACAATATCAGGAAGAAACATATCTCATCTTATCTTCTACCAATTGAAGAAACGAAAGAATTCAAATTTAAAAAAGAGATAAGGAACAAAAGATTTTTAACTGAGATTTTTAGGAAAGCTTATCTATCTTCCAAACAGCTTTTGGAACATTAAGGAGAAGAAGGAATATATTATACATAAGATAGAGAGAAAAAGAAGATGATTGAAGTAAGAAAAAAAAGGAGCTGATACTATTCACGCACAAAAAAGAAGCTCTTTTTTCTTACCAAGTATATACAGAACAAAACCCATAACAAAACCTAGACGTTTCATTTTGCCTAAAATATTCATAATTTTTTCTTACGGTTCAACAAGCAAGCAGATCTCTTTGCAATCTTTTTTTATTAGCTTTTTGATCTAGAAAATTTCTTTTCTTTTTGTAATCAAAGGAACGTGTTGTTGCCTTCTTAGTTGGTAGTTCAGTTACAAGATTAGACTCTGTAGATCGATTGTAGCTAGAGGATAGCTGTGAGAATCGAGCAGAGATGATTGCACTATCTTGTAATTTGAATTTGTTGGATATAGTGGAACAAAACTGTAGGATAATGGGGTCCCCGGCTTGGAGTTGGAAGAGTGGACTGACGCACAAGGCGGAACTGCTATAAATTGCTACCCGATCTTCTTTTCTCTATTCTTTTACTTTTATGCAATTTATTTTTATATTTGTTTAATTGGTATATTGTTCTCATTTTTCGAAATGAAAGGGGATTATTTTTAAAGGCAAAAATTTGTAATAATCAATTCAACACCCCACACAACCCCCCCCCCCTCCTTCTTGATTATTATTTAGGACCAAGCTTAGGCTCTTTTATCAAAATTGAGCCATCCAAACAAAATGGCTGAGAACAATGTGCAATTAATCGTGCTCTTTTCTTTTATGGTTCGAATTTTTCTTATTGGAAAATGCGAATGCAAACTTACATTAAAGCTAATGATTACGATTCTTGGAAGGTTATTTCCATGGGAGACAAGGTAATTACTTTGAATAGAAATTCAATCCTGCCAGACTTTGAAAAGAAGTTCATTGAGAAGAAAAACAAAGCAAAAAATTTGTTGTTGACTACTATTGCCCCATCAAAATTTTATCTAATATCATCATGTTGAAGTGCTAAAGAAATATGGGACAGATTGTATGAGACATATGAAGGAACCAATACAATTAGAGAAACCAAAATAAATGCTTTACTTCAACAATATGAACTGTTTAAATTTAAAATCGATGAATCTGTCAAAGATGTTTTTAATAGGTTTACAGCTATAACAAATGAGCTTGCATCTCTTGGAAAGAAACTTCCCGATCCTGATCTAGTGAGAAAAATGTTGAGGATTCTACCACCTTCTTGAGATGCAAAGAAAACAACCATAGAAAAGCACAAGATCTTAACAAACTTTCTCTTAGCCAACTAAGAGAAAAATTAATGGCTTATGAGTCTCACAAAAAGACCACTCAAGGAGCAGAAAGTAGTACCAAAGGAATAGCTCTTAAAGCAAAAGAAGTTGTGGCTAATCAAGTTGAATCGGATGAAAGTGAGAATGATGAAGAAGAAGACTTAACTATTTTAGCAAGAAAGCTAAACCGATTTCTAAAGAAGAAAGATAAGAAGTTTATTACCTATAAAAAGATTGGTTACAAAGATTTTGATGTAGGAAAAGCTTACAAAGAAAAGGAGAAGAAGGAGATCCAATGTTATGAATGTAAGAAACCGGGTCATATTAAGTGTGAATATCCAACTCTCATTACGAAAATGGAGAAATTCAAGAAGAAAAATAAATCATTGATGGCTGCATGGAGTGATCTAGATGATACAGAAAGTAATCCAAAAGTTTCTGATGGAGAAGAAGAACAAGCAAATCTATGTCTGATGGCTACTTCTGAGGTACATTCTGAATCTGATCATGAGGTAACTGAAGATGACATGCTTGTTGAAATGAAAAAGTTATTAAAAGCTCTCAAAAAGGCTGATTTGAAAACTTCTAAATTAGATGTTGAAAATAAAGCTTTGAAAAAAAAAAGATGTTTTGAAACAAATAAACAAATTGCTTGTTGATGAAAATGACATCTTAAAGCATGATAATGAAAAATTGCATGTTGATATTGAGAAAATAAAAAAAGACAATAGTATGTTTAAAAAAGAAACCAATGTTTTGAAAGTAAAAATATATGAGTTATCTAGTTCAATAAAGAATACATTTAATAAATTTAATGAAAGTGACAAAAAATTAACAATGTTAATTACATCTCAAAGATTATCTTTTAAAAAGCATGGTTTATGATATGAGCATGGATCTAATTCTAATACATCTAAGAAAACCGTGTTTGTAAAAGCTATACCAAACACAATTAATGAATGAAGTGTTAAAAAGCAAGATTTAAAGTCAAATCACGTGGAAAGGAATTATACATGCAATACCAGAAGGTACTCCAGAAGTTATCCTTCTTATGAATACAATGCTAGAAGGTATTCCAGAAGTTATCCAATACAGAACAACTTGAAGTAGGTAAACAATAGGTATTGGAATAACATATTATATAAATGTTTCTTTTGTAATAAACCTGGTCATATTGAGAAATATTGCTATTATAAGAGAAACAAGCTTAGTAATCATCAAGCTAATCATATTGATAACACGAGCTTGTCTTTCAAAGGACCCAAGTTAGTCTACGTTCGTAAAAAGGTATAATTTGTTTGTTAGTGATTTCAGGGATCGAGGCATTGAGCAGAAGGATATAAACTCGATAAATGAGTGCATCAAATGGTAAAGAAAGAAAAATATGACTCTCATGAAGAAAAAGAACAACTATTTGTTTGGTATTTATGTTCCAACTCCCTTAAATGTTTTGCTCTTTATGATTCTAAACAAATTCTTGAAATATGTTGTTTTTTTGTTAAAAGAAAATTAGTTGGTATCATATTAAGGGGAAGCATAATTTTTAAAAGAAATTTATAAAGGGGCAAAAGATAAAAGGGAAAGAATATTCTTTGGAAAGATGATTAGTTATTTTTTTTAAATAAAAAGGGGGAGAAACGTTTGAAACGAAGAAAAATAACTAGAACAAATGTATTGAAGTTGTTTTATCTTACAATTTTTGTTATGAGTATGTTAAATGAACAAATTTTTGCACTTTTCATGCTAAATTCCGTATTTTTTTTTATAAATTTTGCATCTTTTTGACAAAATTCTGCACTTTTTAAAATTTTGCACTATTCATGCTTCTTTTTAGTAAAAATTCTGCATGTTTCTGCAATTTAAGTAACTTCTCTAAATTTTTTAGCTAATTTCTACAATTTTTGCACTTTACTGCACAAAATCTGTAATTTTCTGTATATTATGTGAAAATTCTGCAATTCAAGTACATATTCTGCATTTTTTGCAGGTTAAAAGAAAAACAACATTAGAATAAAAAAAACTGCACTTTATTGTACAAATTCTTCATTTTGTGAAACATTATGTGAATTTCTGCAATTTAAAAAAAGATTTTGCATTGTTTACAAAATTTTGTTATTTTAAATAAACTTATGCGCAAAAATGATTAGACTTACATGCTTGAAAAGTATGCTTGTCTTTTGAATTAAAGGAATTCATATTTGGTCATATTCTATGAATGTGTTTTTTGTTGATAACAAAAGGGGGAGAGAATTATTTTGTAACAAAAGTTTTGTTATCATCAAAAAGGGAGAGAATGTTAGATTCTCTTAAAATAGGTTTTGATGATAACAAAAGAGTAAAAATGATTACTAATGAATTTATTAAGTGTGTAATATCAAGTTAAAGAGAAAGAAGAAAAATGATGAAGAGTATTCGAAATCCATAATGTTTTCCAGAAGGTTGCTTTAAGGATAATGAATTTTTCCAGAAATCTAGAACCTTTTACAGAACCTTTCACTACACTTTTGATAGTAGTTCTATATCACGTGATTTCACTGTTCATCTTCTCCAACTTGATGCAAATCATTCCAGTTCGGTACAAAAATGATTCTTGAAGACCTAGCTTCGAGTAAATGAGTTTATTTGGGTAATATACTCATTTGTTCTACCTAAGTTGGTTAATATTCAAGGGGATTTAAAGATTATCTCAAGTTTCTCTCTCTACAAACGTTTCTCTCTACAAACAGAAGAAAAATCTTCATGAACGGTACCATAACTTCTTTGAACAGCTGCAGCACGTTTTTCTCCTTCAAGATAAGTAAAATATCAGTATCTACAATGTTTCAAGACAAGGATAAGTCCATCACTTACCTATTTTTATGGGATTCATGTGTGAGTTCAAAAAAAGGAACGTTATCTACTTTTGGTTTAGATAAAGAAGAAGAAGATCGAATCATGATGAATCAGTTTCGGTTTTCAAATTTCAAATTTCAAATCAAGATGAATGTCACCACAATATCAGGAAGAAACATATCTCATCTTATCTTCAACCCAATTGAAGAACGAAAGAATTCAAATTTGAAAAAGAGATAAGGAACAAAAGATTTTTAACGAGATTTTTGGGAAAGCTTATCCATCTTCCAAACAGCTTTTGGAACATTAAGGAGAAGAAGGAATATATTATACATAAGATAGAGAGAAAGAGAAGATGATTGAAGTAAAAAAAAAAGGAGCTGATATTATTCACGCACAAAAAAAGCTCTTTTTTCTTACCAAGTATATATAGAACAAAATCCAGAACAAAACCTAGAAGTTTCATTTTGCCTAGAATATTCATAATTTCTTCTTACGGTTCAACAAGCAAGCAAATCTCTTTGCAATCTTTTTTTTTATTGGCCTTTTGATCTAGAAAATTTCTTTTCTTTTTGTAATCGAAGGAACGTGTTGTTGCCTTCTTAGTTGGTAGTTCAATTACAGGATTAGACTTTGTAGATCAATTGTAGCTAGAGAATAGCTGTGAGAATCGAGCAGAGATGATTGCACTATCTTGTAATTTGAATTTGTTGGATATAGTGGAATAAACCCGTAGGATAACAGGGTCCTCGGGTCGAAGTTGGAAGAGTGGACTGACGCGGAAGGTGGAACAACTATAAATTGCTGCCTGATCTTCTTTTCTATGTTCTTTTACTTTCATGCAATTTATTTTTATATTTGTTTAATTGGTATATTATTCTCATTTTTCAAAATCGAAAGGGGATTATTTTTAAAGGTAAAAATTTGTAATAATCAATTCAACCCCCTCCCCTCCCTTCTTGATTATTATTTGGGACCAACAAAAGTAGAAGCCAAAAAAATTTAACTTTCCCAAACTAAAACTCATAAACTCAAAAACCCAATACTCCCTAAACTATGAAGAAGTTGCTAACTACCGCCGTTGCTCGAAGTCTCGAACCACCGATGCTACCCATAATAAACCTTCAAACGAACCAAAGACTAACCACCTACCCATTGTAGAAGCCATAAGCCGTCATCGTTGTTGATAGGATCGCCTACCTATTATAGAAGCTTCAATGAAAAATATAAACCTTCAGCGAACCAAACGCTAACTACCTTCTACCAAACACCATTTGAAATTGAACCAAACACAGAGCCATAATACTGGAACCCAAAGCCATAATCAATTAACACATCCAGTCGAACTAGCATTAAACCCCCTCAAGCATAGCCACCTACCACTTCAGCCCCCAAATATTCCGTACATCTCCTTGTAAGTGGTGTTGAATGATAGATTACGAACGTATAGGGTACAATTTGCTTCAGGAGAAAGATAGGCATTACCTTTCCGGAGATTGGTTATCACCATGGGAAAGTGTCACGCCCTAAAGGGTACTCTAGACGTGGCAGTCTGCCACATATGGTATTGAAACTTAAGAATGACTTCTCGAAGTCATGCGAAAGCTTCAACACCATATGTAAGGCTTCTATCACAACAATGAGACTCCGGTGGGATGTGTAGTAGAGATAGTAAAAATAGCATACAAGAAATCTAGATAACTATCTAACTTCAATATTATAGAAATATAGTTCTTACATTATCTTAAGGGCATCCCCTTAGTAAATCTCCAAAGAACAAAATATCGCTTAGTCTTGCACATAAAGAAACAATACTAGAACTAAAAGATATTAAAGAAAATCTATCCTAAGATCTTCAAAAAGATTCCCAATAGCTTCCTAAAACATAATTCCACTTGGGTTCATGAAGTCCTCGAGCAAAAGAGATATTGATCATGTGTTAACAAAAGTCTATCGGGGTACAAGTACAACTACCTTAGTGAGAATATTCTTGGATTAACATACTCGTGTCAATAAATTCAAACAAGTTATTAAACAAGCATATGAACGCATTAAGCAAGTGAGCAAATAATACATATGATCTACCGGAAGTCATATGTTTGGATGGATCTACCCCTCCATTCGATGGTTAGGTGTTTCAGGCTCTTTAAAACCTATATTTGAAATCCAACTTATGTAGTTTATTTCAGGCTCCTACTTTCCTATCCTAAAATAGTTCTTAATAGCCCCTATTCGCTCATCCTTAAATAGTTCTTTCAGGCTCCTATCCGTCCATCTTGCAGACTTACGAGTTCCTGCAAACCCTACTACTATACTCTTGTCCCATCGAGTATAGTAGCTAATGAAATGAGACTAACTACATATTATGCATGAATCAATTAATATAACTCGGAATATGTAATTAAGGTAATTTAAAGATGATCATAGAATTTGCAAACACTCCAGCATAATAATAATAATAAAACATAATTTAATTAACAACAATTCATGTCTCGGTATGCCTAGTATTCTTTCAACCAATATTACCATGCATAATTCATTTTCATCTTTTCCTACTTTAGTGCCTCTAGCTACAAGCACAAACAAGTATGAAAAGGTAGGAGATAAACTCATTCGACCATCCTTGCTACAATTCCTTACTCGTAATAGTGCTCCGAATACGGATTCTCCCAAACTTTGTAACCTAAACGAAAGAAATACCTAGAATGAGTATTACTTTCTCTATTCTGGTATTTGCGTCAAAATTCGGATAGAAGGAAATTTTAATTTAAAATTGTTATAACTTGCTCATTTTAACTCGGAATTTCGCATATTATATACCGTTTTCTACCTACTCGAAAAGATCTATCCATTTCTAAGGTTATTTTTATCATGAAAATCCATTTGGGTTGCAAAACACCACGGTACAGAATAATTACGAATTTCATAGTCCTTAAAATATGATTTTTCAAACTTTTCTTTACCAAAAATCCTTAAACAAAATACATGGATTTTGTATAGTTGAAAAATCCTTTGAACATATATATATACTCATATTGTATGCATGATTTTCATAGAGTTGTCTCAACATTGATTTTTCACAAAACAATTTGTCTTTAAGAGTTTTAAAAGATGAAATTTTGAAAATTTTTCCTTTTTAAATTGCTAGAAGGAAACTTAAAAATTCTTGGATAGTTATAAGTGAGTGTTTTCCTATTATAATTTATTTCTTAACTTTTCAAAAGTAAATTAATTTCCAAAAATTTGGTTCTTTAAGTTATCGACCAACTTTATTTCTAGTGATTGAAAAATAAGCTTTTCAAAATTTTCCTTAGGTTGTTGGTGTGTCTAATATTTGGAGTTGTGTTAAATGTATATTTCCCTCTCATCTTTATATTCTTTTTTCTTTTTTAGAAAATAAGTTTACCTTTTTAAAACTTCACTTTCTTGGCAAATTTTATTTCTCTAAGTTGGTTTCTAAAAGAGTGAGTTGATTTTACCTTGATTTGAAAAACTTATTTTATTCCTAATACTTATTAAGTGGTGGCATAATCCTTTTAGATAAGTGTATTAAGCCCATGTATTGGTGAGCTATAAGACACAAGGTATGACCATCATTTCCCTCTTAAGATTATCCCTAATAGATAGATTGCCTTCATTTTCTATGTTTGCCAGACCATTTACAAACTCTTAGATCTATAGTGTATGAGGTGTACTTGTATAGCCTTAGAAAGTATACTCTTAAGGCATGTCAGAGTGATCTTTTTCTTCGACAGACAATTGCTGAAGGCATGTTATACAAAATTTCTTGGTAAGATCTATAAGAGCTTTTACATCTTCATCATCACTAATAAGTTAGCATGAAGTCTTTTGAGTTTGGTCCTTAAAATAATATATGTCTATGATACATTTGTATAATGCTTGTCCTAGGATCAATTCCCATAACTTACATATCATGCTCAAGAGCCCTTTAGTAATCAATGTCTAACCTTACTTTTATATTCCGCATTAACCCCTTATCATATGTGATTTAGTTTCTTGTATGCATTATTTCATTTAAAGCAAGCTAATATAATTTAAAAGTAAATCACATACAAGAAACGCAATTTAAATCAAATCGCATACAAAATGCAATTTGTTTATGTTTCAAACTCCTCAAATATATGAGTAGCTAAATTACATGTAATATATGTGATTTAACATGAATGCATGTTTCATATGCGATGTTAAACATGTTATAGGAAATGTGATTTAAGGTAAACCACAATTCTTAAATGTAATTTGCTTGTGCTTTAAACTCCTCCAATATATGGATAACATTTAATATATGTTGTTTAATATTAATCACAACTTTTAAATGTGATATGTCTATGTTTTAATCTCCTTGAATAATATGAATAACTGATTGGCTATTGTTGATAGTCCATTTTGGAGAATGGGGCCAACCGAGCCAAGCCCAATATACTAATGGGTTGGACATGAGGGGTGACCTAGTCTTGTGACATGTCTTCATGATTGCTTAGTCACCTTCATCTTGCTGATTGATCGGCATAAATACGCCAGTCAGCTTGGTCTCCAAAGTAGTGGTAACGTAGATTCACCCCATATTCTCCATTACTACCGCTAACAACCTACTTACCACTAGCCTTCAACAACTATATCTACTAGGTTAGTCACCTATAAATACCCATCTACCTTTCTACAGATAAGTAATATCGCACTCAACCACTCTCTTTAATTTGAATTATAGGATATTCATGGTTATCTCTAGCTTAAGCATTAGGGTGACTGCACTAGACCCATACCCGATGCGCCATTAACTAGTTTCCTGCCTTTGCAAGCTGTCACGCCCCAAGGGTACCCTAAACGTGGCAGTCCGCTGAACACAATATTAAAGCCTAAGAATGACCATCTCAGTCATGCGAAGGCTTCCATATTATGTACAAGGCGTCTAACACATAAAGAAGACACATCGGAATGATACGTTTTATGTTGATACAATTGAGTAACAATGTAAAGGAAATACAATCCACTATACTCCAAATATAAACCCTATACTTCAAAATACAATTCATCAAACTTCAACTACATTCATCCTAAGACTTCACTACATAAAGCTATTACAAAGCAAATCGTAAGGCTTAGCCAAAAACTTCAAGCATTCTTATGTCTTGCCGGAATTCTGAAATCATTCACGGCTTCAACCATCTCGGTCCCCACTTAGCATTCTTGGAATAACCTGCTCATTTAAATAACTCTTGGGGTATAAGCTACACTAGCTTAGTGAGATTCATTTCCATAATAATATACTCAATTGTAAAATATACAAACAAGTTTATTTAAACAATCATATGAATGCACAAGCACGTGAACATACAAGCATATGACTTTCCGGTAGTCATATGTGAATGGATTTGCCCTCCATTCGGGGTTTGGGGTGGTCCATGAACATGCGACCACAATTCCAATATTTTCTCTTGTGGTTTATAGTGTCTACTCCACTGCCCATTAACATAAGCGACCTCATAGGCCCTTGCTGTTAACGAAGGTGGTCCTCCACCTGTTTATATGTATTGGTTTATAGTATCTACTCCACTGCCCGTTAACTTAAGCGACCCTGCAGATCCTTAACGTTAACGAAGACCCGCTGCCTCCCGATCATACTTTTGTTCCCACCAAAAGCATTCTCGTAATGCAATGTGACTCACTAATGATATGCATGTACAATTTATTTATAGAATCGTAGCAAGTTCATTATGTAATTTAAGAGCGATCATAGAGTATTTCAAACAATCCAAGTCTATACTAACTCATACAATATTATTTCAACAAGTCTCATCTCAATATACTTATCATTCATTCAACACGAAAAGTTCATTTCTCATCAACAATTTTATCTTTACCTAAGTCTAGTGCTACTACAATTACAAGCACACTCAATGAGCATAATTACTTAGGAAATGAACTCACTTGGCCATTGGATCACCGGTCTTCTAGTAATAATAATCCGGTGGCAAAGAGTCAACGTTCTCGGGTTCACCTAATCACATAAGAAATACTCTAATGAGTATTCTACCATCTAAGGATACTAAAACTCTAAGAAAACTTAGCGAAATCGAAATTCGCGTCATTTTCGAAATCCCGATTTAAAATGGCCATAACTTGATCATTTTAACTCGGAATCTCGCAAATTTTATATCGATTTCTATCTACTTCGGAAGAGCTTTCTAAATATGAAGTTTAAATTAAGTTTCGAAAATATCTAAGCCTCAGAAATGAGGGATCAGATCTGTACAGCGGTAACATAGATTCCAAAAATGCGGTTTTCATGAATGCACTTGAGATTCCTAAGTACAAAATGAAACTAAATGCCATGGTAATGATTTTTCCCTATCATGAATGTCATGATATGAACTCTAATGAGCCTGAGTTCTTATAACTTTTTAGACTTAAAGAATTTAAATAATCTTTTCCTTAGAAAACCATTTTATGCTATTGTTTAACAAGTGAGTTTACTATACTTGGTCACACCTACATATTACAAGGATTTTTCTTTAGGAAAACTCCACTTTGTTTAAAGAAATTTTGACCCTTATATTAGTTATATCCTAAGGCCTTTATTTCTTTAATAAAATCTTCATTTGTAAACTTTGAAGTGGGTCTTATACTAGGGTGGTTCCAAAAATCCGAATTTAGAAAACTTCATTTTCCAAGTTGATTCCTTCAAGAAAAATGTATTTTATACTTAAAACTTTAAGTATTTATTTTACCTATACCCTAAGGACTTCATTCATTTAAGAAAATATCATTTTTGAAGTTGGAAAAATAATGTTTTCTAGCCATCTATCCATTATTACGAATTTGGTTTTCAAGACTTTTAACTCAAAACTTCTATTGGACTTCATCTCTTGTTTTAAATATTTTCTTTAGTAAAAACTCATTTAAACTTATGAAAAATGTTACCAAACATTATCTATCACCTATAGGCTTCATTTTTCTTGTAAAACACATGTTTAGAAGTTGATAAAAGAGTTTTTAAAATAGGTTTCTCAAGTCATCCGAATTTACACAAACTCATTTCTTGAAAAGTGTTTTCCTTTTTAGCTTTATTAACTCATCTACTTATAGATCTATATACTAGGAAGGTTATTTATTAAGGACAAAAGCATTGAAGACCATTAATGCACATAAACTCAAAATAGTGATGAGATCTTAAATGCCTATATGAATATGAGTAGTAAAATGGTAGATCTACTATATCAAATGCTTAAATAGGTTTTGAAAACATAAAAACTATATTTTTATAAAAGTTCTTTTGTTCAAAATACCTTTTGATGAAAAATCATAAAGCTTATAGCATGAAAGCTCCTTTAAATGCTAGATCCACTTGGTGATGGTTTGGTATTCTTGTTTTGATATTTCCTTGTCCCTAGCAAGAGCTCATGCGGACATTTAGTTGGAAATATCCAAGAATAACCTAGCCATTACAAAGATCTAAGGATATATGAAGCAAGGTTCATCTACTTAAGGTAAAATAGGAGACAAAAGAAGAAAAAAGAAAGTTGTGTGTGTGTGTGTGTAGCCTTAGAAGCTCACGGCATGGAGGTGGTGAGGGAGAGAAAAAGAGAGCTTTTTAACTTTGTAAAACTTGAAAAGTGAAAGAATGAAGTGAGAGAGAGAAAAAGTAGCTTATATATTAAATGGAATTAGGTTAAATGAGGCTAAAATAAATTAAAAGAAATTGCAAAAGGGAGCTTGTTGGAGAGGGTTTCACGCCAACCAATGCAAGAGAAAAAGGGGGGAAAATTTGATTTTCTTTGATTGATTTGTACATTAATGCCATAACTTGTAATAATAATTAAAAGACAAAAGTCTTTGGAAAAGAAAGTGGAATTGAGTGATGGTAAGTGTTGCAAGTGTAGGGTGCACAAATAGGTAGTCATAGGTTGTACTTGTGAATAGTGAGGAATAGTAGACAAGACAATTTAATTTCCGTAGTAAGGAAATACGAATAATAAGGCTATAACTGTATTTTTCATAAGCTGGAAAATTATGAAAAATATATTTTTGAAATCCTTATTTTATTTCGATTTAAATGAGTATTCATAAGTAAATTTTTGAAATTCTAGTTTCGGGGCACGCTTTTCTATAATGGGTTCGGGATGACCCGGAATTGAAATTTTCTTAAAATCTGATCTTTTCTTGGTTTGAAATATAATCAAGAACTATATTCAAAATTAATTTCGCTTATAAAAGCTCCTTAGTTGGAAACCGAGGAAAAGCCGGAATTAGGTTCCTAGGTCTTTCTCATAACGCTTTGAACTAAACCGGTTTAGGGTTTCATTTTCCGGTATCTGAAGTTTGCTCGATCACTAGGAAACCTGGGGTATACATTATATAAAAATAATAATAATAATAAAATTGTGTAATGAAATAAAATGAATAGTGCAAAAGACTAATCAATTACCGGTAGAAATGAAAATACGATAAAAAGGTTATAACTGTAACTTTTATAACCCGAAAAATTATATAACTGATATATTTAGAAATCTTATAAAGTTACGAGTCTAACGGTACTAATGGTATATTTTTGATATCTCGAGCCCCAGGACACGCTTTTCAAAGTCTGTATCCGAACGGGTTCGAGATAGGTCAAAAATTTACCAATATGATATTTGTGAACAAACTTATATTACTACGAGCTATTCTACTTATTTAAACTACCTCTTGGCCTCTAGGGTTAAGGGCGCTAGATTACCGGACTTAAGCTATTGTATTCCGATTAGGGTTTCCGGGTGATTTTTCCGGTTTAGATCCTTGCCAATTTAGAAACTGATATTTATGTTTATACAACGTATTTAATTTGAGAAATTTATTTTGAATTTTATTTTTGTAAGTATTTAATAACTCTTAATGTTTTCGGAATTCTTTAATTGGGTTTCATTTCTGAAAGTTAATCATTATTTACTTTTTAATAATTTGTTTTTGGTTTCTATATTACCCGATTTTATAAGTCAGAGTTACGTATAGAATTTATCGTACGTAGTGGTTTTGGATTTGGAGTTTGTTGAGCTCTTATTTTGTTTTTAAGGATTTTCATTTTCTCATGATTAAGAAATTTTTGGATTCATTCGTGATTTATGACTTGTCGAAATTCGGTTTTAACTTGGAGTGATTTTTAGGGTTTATTTTCGAAGTTCATTTTGAAATTATTTATTGAAATTTTCCGGGGCTTACACAAGCTTTACATTCAATATTGATCCAAGCTTAAATTTCCAATGTTCAACTTGTACTAGATTGGGGCAAACGACATTTGTGTTACGTGTCATTTCTTTGTACAACATATAATCATATTTATTACATGCAATTTAGCGATATAGATAAGATTATACATGAGATTTTGCACTAATATTTAAGTAATTAAAATGATGGGATTTGTATTTATGTAGTTTTATTTTATAGGATTTGTAGAAATGTGTTATATCATAAAATATTACTTCTAGTGCAGCTTGTAGTTCTAAACATGAGACAAAAATAATTATTATCAAGTTATAGCATTTACATGTAAAAAGAGTTATGTTCATACATGATAGAGCCTAATTAATTTGTTAGCTAGCTTAAAGAATAACTCCCATTTAAGATATAGATTTATTAATTTGGAAAATTCTATGGTCCTTCCATTAGTTTTGATGGGACCTGTCCTGTCACCATCCAACGTCTCACACCATACCCAATCGTGATTGAATGTCTATTTTAACGGTTAGATTAATGGTAGGACAGTCCCATTGATAGGACAGTAGAAACTCCCTATTACTTTATACGGTTTATAACAAGGTTTAAAACACTAATGTCATGTTTAGTACTCGAGAATGGTTTGGAATTGATGTCATGTTTAGTACGTAGGAATGTTCGAAATGGGATGGATTGGAATGAAAGGAATGGAATAGACATGCTATTTATTGAAAATATCCTTAATAATTAATGTAAATAATAAATAAGTAAGAGGATAAAAATATAATTTAATATTAATTATTTCTAAGGAACGAATGGAATCATGATTCTATCTTCTCAAGGGTAGAATCGAATTCCCCCTCAAAGCTGGAATCATATACTCCCAAGAATCGCGATTTCGGCTTTTAAAATTACAACCTAACGTAGGAATCAGAATGGAACACGGAATCACGATTCCATTATAGGTTCATTCCCACATACCAAACATGACATGAATGGATTGGAATGGAATGAGTTTCAAAATGATAAATCCATTCCTATGTTTGGAACTTAGAAGCATTCATGGAATGGAATGACTATAGAGGAATGCTACGAACACTTTCTTTCGACACTCTCTTTCTTATTGGTTTATTTTATAGTAAATCTTAAATATAATTATTGTACTTTTTTATGCTTATTTGTTAATGTTTTATTATTTTCTCTTTCTTCATTCAACACCAATAATTAATTACTTAATTTATAAATGTTTCACATCTCCAAAACTTTACTTAATATTTTCTTGAGGGAAAAATGGTATAGGAAAAAAAAATAACAGAAGCAAAGCTTTCCTTATGCCTTGTTAAATAAGAAAAAATGGACAAAAAAATTTAATGCAATTTAATTTTAAGACATGAAGTCAAAATTAACATTAACAATTAAGGAAAATAGAAAGACACAACCTCTAGGAAAACATGAAATGAATTTGGTTCTATTTAAAAATTCTTCATTTTAGTATCTCATGTTGCTATTCTAAAGCCATCTGCAAAAGTGAAAAAATTGAAACTAATCAACATTTGTATTTTTTTAAATTAAAAAAATATTTTAATTATCTAAATTTGAGAGTGAATCACAAACCTTATTTAATTATTTATTTTAAAACGTGATATTTTAACATTTCTGATCTTTAATGATGTATTCTTTATTACTAATCTCATCACAGGCATCATAATCTAAACTTTCATTTAGTCAAGCTCCATTCACATCGATTCAAAAGAGAAATAAACTTTTAATTATATAATATACATAATAATTAAAAAAATAGCTTCTAACCAATTCACTACTAAAAGATTAAATATTAATAAACTTTAGTCAATCTATTTTGAAAGTGGACAATCAATAAATCACAAATTATTCTTAAAATTAAAATAATAATAAATCCTTTTATTAGTAAAAAAATAATCACATATACTGATTGTAAGCTAGTCCTATATTAAAAACACATTAAATTGTAATTGTTTAACAATTAAAAGATTAAAAGAAATTTAAACATACCTTAGACATTGGAAAAATAAATATTTCGTCTCTCTAATGAAAAGTAAAGCAACTGCTTTTCACTATAGAGTACTTCATCATATAATTTTTGATAAGGCACAGAGAAAGCTTTCCCTCCCTTGTTTTTTTTTCCCTATTCCATTTTCGCTCCATAAAAGATTAAATAAAGTTATTGAGATGTGAAACATTTATAAGTTAGGTAATTAATTTTTATGGTTGAATGAAGGTAGAGAAAATAAAAGAATCATTAATAAAGAAAAAAAACTACTATGATTATATTTAAAATTGACTACAAAATAAATCCATAAAAAAGAGTATCTAAAGAGAGTGTTGCTAACATACCTCATAGCTATTAATTGTATATGTTAATAATATCCCTATCAATAAATGTTGTTTATAATATTTGCAGGATAAAAAGCTACATATAATAAATAAAGTTGGGATAACTGAGAAGGAGGAATCAATTTTTTTTTTATGTGGGAATCCTTAATTTTAAGTAATTAAATTTTAATTATTAAAAATACATTCAAATATAAAAAATATAATGGATCGCTGGATTTGAGTTTTATAAAATCTTCGGAATTTCGGATTACATTTGTAATACAAAGGCCGGGGGGGGGGGCGTGGGGCGCGGGCGAAGAACATAATGACTATTTGATATCTCAACATAATACAACATGAATAAATTATTCCCCACTTACACTTTTTTCTTTATTTACAAAAGAATTCTATATTGACAAGCGGATTTAAAAATATCACAAAAACGATTTGAAAAATTAACGGCTCCCAAACACAAACAAAGGAAAAGCCCAAAAACAAAAATGACTACATTTTTTCAGCTATCTTTCTTTCTATCTACCAGTCAAACTTCCGAAAACAAAAAGTCAAAACCTCTCTCCTCGCCCTTCTCTCTCCCTCTTCCCCCAGCTTTCATGTAATCATTGTCTTGCACTTATTCATCGTCATCCTCTTCATCATCGTACTCCACTAACCTCTCTCCTCTCTCGCCTCCAAACACCGCCCTAACAATCCTCACCACCGCGTTACCCAACCACCACAAGCATCCGTCATCGCAATCGCAATCGCATCTCACCTCTTGCAATCTCCCCCAAATCTCTTTCCCTGCAGTCTCTGGCGGCATCGACATCGGCTGCAAATACGCCAAAGCTGCCTGCTTTACAAGCGGGTTTTTGATCGGGATCTCATACCAGCTTGAATTGTTCGTCGGCGATGTAATCATCGCTGGAGACAACGGAAGTAAGTCGCGGAGGCTCGTGTATGATACGGATTGGAATGCTGTCATTTCGATATCAGATATTTCGATGTGCTTCGAAGAATCGAATTTGAACCCATTGTGGTGAATAAAGGAAGAGGATAGATTTGGATCGTTAGGGTTAGTATTTAGCGGTGAAGGACGCGATGGGTTCATTAGAATTTTGGGAGTATTTATTGGGGGACAATAAGAATAAGTGATTTTTGTTTGGGATATGAATATAATTTTTATGAGTTAATGATTGGTATGGTTTTGGGAAGGGAAGTTAATAGCGGTATTGGTTTGGAAATTGGATATTAGAATTGAATGTATGGGCTTTGTTACGATAGAAAGAAGGGAATCTAGAAGATTTTATTTGTTGAGAGAGTAAGGGTGACAGAGTGAGTGCTTATGGGGTTTCCAAGAATAGACTTATACCAGATTAAGGTTTATGGTTCAAATAACAAATAGATAGATGCTAATGGTAGTGGTCATTTTTAAGGTAGAGATCCCTATTCAGAGGAGCACAACTGCTGGATGCAATCGGATCAATCATTAATGGGTTTCCAACCCGTCTAAGTTGATAAAAATCCTATTAAATAATAGGGTTAGATTTGGATATAGATAAAAAATCCTATAGGGTATTAGGATTGGATTTGGATACTATTAAAACGTGATGGATATCTAACTCGTATCAACCGATCTATTAGTTCTAGTGAAAAAAATTGTAATATAAATACATTTACTAAATATAAATATAATAACATGCTAAATTTAAAAATAGGTTGACAAAGAAAACGTAAATTGCTATATTATTAGACTATTATTTTATTGGTTTAAATCTGCTAAATCTATTGATAAAAAAAATAAGCGGGGCGAGTTTAGATTGATAATCGGGTGGTGGTCAGGTAGGTAATCAGATTAATAGCCAAGACGGGCAATTGGGCGGGTTGTAGGTTTTAGAGTAAACCCTATAAGCTGGGTTTGGATATAGAAGGAAAATCCTACAGAGTTATAGGGTTGTGTTTGATATATCCTATAGTGCAATGGGTTTGGATTGGATTCATATGATCCGCCTAAATCCTGACTTGGTTGCATCTCTAGGAGCACATTACCGTATTTGATAAGAAATTTTTAGCATCAAGAATAGTTTGGAATAGAAGTGATTAACGGAACGAGTTCTAAAATGACAAATCTATTCCTATATTTTAAAATGACATTCAATGCAATATGTATGAAGTGTATTTCCCAAGAGTGATCCTAATAATAAATGTGGATTATAAATAGATGAGAGGATAAAAGTATAACTAAACTATGTATAATTAATAAAGTTGGAATATAATTATGTTTCAACTTGTAAAATATGAAATTGAATCCTCCTTCAAGCACATATCATCGATTTTGATATTTAAAAACACATTCAAATATGAGAAAATGAAATAAATATGGAATTGTGATTCTAATCTAATTATTTTTATATGTATCTACGATTCTAATCTAATTATATCCATATGTACCAAACATGACATAGGGTCTTGTAGAAATTGTTAACCCATAAAAAGAAGTTCCATACCATTTATTAGATGGTATAAAATTTTTACTTTTTGCCTTCTCCAAATAGGGATTAATGGTACATAATATTATAATGTTTATAGTGCAAATGTAGTATGACAATTTTGTCAAATCCAATCTTTTAATATTATAACAACCAAACTTAGTTTAATCATTGATGGTAGCAGACTATAAAATTTTGCATAAAAAAGAAAAATCATATTGATCATATTAACATGTTATGGAATTAATAGGAAAGATGTCTCATCTTATTACTTTATGCCATAATTATATGGCTCTATCACTATTGCTCCATGGAAAAATTTTCTACCATTGTTGTTCGCCGAATGGAATCCCCTCAGGGATCTACTTTTCCCCGATCATTCGTAAATTGAAGTCTTTTAACTCCTTGTACACTTCCCAAGTATTATGAATTGAAAGTATAGGAAATATTATTGATGGCTGCGAGGCTAAGGAAATTTAATTACTTGAGCTGGGTTTAAGGTATTCATTATATTTATACCTAGGTTACTTTAAGTAGGTTTTGATGGTGAGAAAACTACAAAAAATTATCATGAAAGAAGGAAAATTGTTAGAGTATTTTCCAGAGCATACGTGTGACAGAGCAAAACGAACAAAAACGGCATATAGTTTTAGGTAGAGCATGCAGTTAGAAAATTCGAATGTTCACAAATTAATCACAAAAAATGGTCTAGATTTTGCTTAATATCAGTTTTAAACTTGATTTAAAGGTTCAAATCCATAGAATAGATACGTTTTGATAACGCATTCAAATGTTACATTAAGAAGAAATAATATTCATAGGATTCAGATCAATTTTTTGTCAAGTTTTATCAAAATCATTTAAAATCATATGAATAACTAATATTGCAAGTTTAGATTTGAAGATTCAAATTTATTAAGTGTTATTCTAAACTTTCCTATAAAAATACAAAGTTGATGTTCAAGATAAGCCAAGCCACAACACTCGGCTAATGAATTAAAATTATATCTAAGCTATTGCTAGATATATTTTTATTTTTAAGCAATATGCAAGATGATGTGGAATGGATTTTTAAAATTGGATATAGCCAAATAATTCTCTACATTCAATCTAGTATAAAGGAGATACTTTCAAGAACATATAACTATTAGCAAAGACATATGAAGGAAGATAACTATGCGATTTCATTTTTTGAATTTTTGAAGCTTCATAAAATTAAGAAGAACAATATACTTACCACACAATATCAGGAGATATTTATCATCCAACGATCAAAGCTCTAATGGCTTGTTTGGTATGTAGGAATGGACCAGAATGAAATCATGCATTTCGGCCTCTATTCCTTTTCCTATGTTTGTAAGCATTATGCGAAGCTGGAATCGCGATTCCTTAGAATCGATAATTGTAATGTTAAGGTGGAATTCGATTCAAAAGCGGAATTGCAATTCCTTTCCCCCTTTTATTAAAGATCTTTAATTAAATGACTTTTTTTTATCCTATATGATTTATTATTTTATTTTTTATAAATAGTATTTTTAGTAAATTCCAATATAAATTAATTCCTTTTCATTTCATTCCGTGTTTGTATCTGTAAACCCTTTATTTTTTCATAACTTTTAAGAAATAATTATAGAGCTAAATACTAAAACTAAAATCCTAAAACCAACCTACGTTGAAACCAAATTATAGAAATTCTAAACAAGATCAAATACAGAATTTCTTAGCCTTGAGAAAAAGAGAACCTTCAAAAACAAAAATAAAAATCCAATAATCATTTAATTCAACATTTGTACACCAAACAATTCATCTATATGATCCTTAACACGCAAGCCAAGGTGATATATCCAAACAACGTACAATGACAAAAATATAAAACCTTAGATCATTCGATGAATTTCAGAATAAAATATTTAAACTAAAAACTAAAAGTCGACCCAAGTCAACACATAATCCTAGACTCGATTAAACAATCTTGAGGACTACAAATATTAAACAAACCATAAAAACAAAGTGAAACTTAAATTTTGAACAAAAAATATAAGTATGACATTAACCCTAGATTTTATAATGTTATGAGTAAAACTCAAAAGCCGGAAGTCAAACCGGAACCCTAAAGTTAACAAGCGTATAACAAACCCTAGTGAATTTAGATCCGGCAACCCTGCATTCTAAACTCTAGAAAAATAAATTTGAGATAATCGTAGATTATAGTCTGTGGTAATATAGTAAAGCTTAAAAAGATCATATTCGTAAACATTTAATTCGTTTTGGACTCGAACATGATTAGTTTTCAAAATCAGGGTCCAGACATTCGAAACGGTAAAAATATTCTGATAACACCATTAAACTCATAATAATATGAAGATTCTAAAAATATCAATTTTAGAATTTTTTTGGCATATAAAAATATCAGATATAGTTTGTTTATGTGTATTTTTTTTACTACCGATATTAATTTGTTATGTTTACTATTCAAGTTACTATTATTCTATCTCTACTTTTTCTTATTACCTATTCTTACACTCTAACATACTAATTTTTTACAATTTTCATTTCCCATAAAACTTTGTTTACATCATATCTTATATATTATTACTTTCATTACAAAAATACAAATTTTAATGAATTTCTTCCCCCTCCTTATACACCAAAACTAGTGCCCCTCTCTCTCTTCTCTATCTTTTTTTTTTTTCCTTTTTCATTTTATTTAATTACAACTAATTTCCCTCCACATTTATCTATAAATACCTCTCTCCCTTCGTTTCTTGCACACACTTCTTTAACATACCAAAGCTCTTTCAAATTCTCTCTATAAAATCCCTCTCCCAAAATTCTCTTCCTCTCTCTCTCTACTTTTCATAAAACTATCACCCACATATAACTATCAACTCTTCATTTCTTCTTCAACCAACAAATAACCTTAGGTGAAAACACTTAAACCATTTTCATGTTCATGTTAACATAATATGAATATATTGTGTGTTTTTTAAACCCATGGATATTATGGAAGCAATAATATGTTCATACCTTGTTTAACAATATTCAAGTATTACTATTGTGGTTATATTATTATGTATTATTAGAGCTCCTAATCTAGCTTTTATATATTATTAAGTATATTTATATGTATTGTTAAAGCCTATAAGCTCACTAACATAACTTTTATTTATGCTCATGCAATTTATTAAGACAAGTCATTCTAGTCTTAGACTTGTCCTCATCAAGTCAAAACAATTTTTCTTATTTCTTTTTGGACTTATCCATAATCTAAGTCTAGAGAACCTTGAAATAAATCTAGGACTCCCATGATTTCCTATTTGTTTTCTTATTTTCTTAAAGGACTTGCCCGTGTCTAAGTTCGAGAAGCCTTGATACAAGTTAAGACTTCCCGATACTTGACCTTTACTTATGTGTTTATTTAATTTCCATGTCTTTTATCCTTTATGTGAATTATTTTTTTCATACTACATAACTATAAGTTCATATTCATGCATGACCATATTGTTGTTGTTTTAATAAAATAAAAGGAGTTCTTTCTTTAATAAAGAAGATATGACTAAACTCTTTATAATAAAATGACTTCTTCTTTTTTTTTAACTTAGGAAAAATTTCCATTGAGAATTAGAATTATGTTGCAACAATTTTTTTTTTTCAAAAATTTAGACAAATTCATCATAAATTTTTAAGTGTTAATATTATAAACTTCTTCGAGATTTAACTAAGTAGTTTCATTACACACTCTCTTTCAAACTACCAGAATGAAATTTATTATTTAAATCCCAATGTTGATAATTCTTTGTTATACAAACTTTTTTAAAAAACTTATTTATGAGATTATTACCAACTCTTTAATAAACATTAAGAACAGAACAAAATTTTCAAGTCAAGCTAAGATAAACTCTCTAGTTAAAATCCACATAGAAATAAAATTGATATACAGTTTTAAGAATTAAATCCATCTTTTTAAGGAAGTTAAGAAAACATGAATAATAGTTATAATAAGTAGACACCCGCTTATAACAACTAAAAATTTTAGCTTTCTTCTAACAACCCCCTAAGGGTCAATGTGTTGAAAAATTACGAATTAAGAAAGAAATATTACAAGCATAAAAATTTAGAATAAGCCATTCACATAATTTTTCTCTTATGACAAAACTTAAAACATTTTTTTATATAACTTAGGATAATTTTTCCTTACAACCACATAAAGATTCATGTTTTAGAAAATAATTAGTTAAAAGAATATTGATAAAAATAAAGTATTCATGAACTCAAAATAAATGTAAAACGATGATTTTTTCTAAATTGAGTTTCATATTTACAAAATCTAAGGATTAAAGTTTTGTTTAAAAAGTCAAACTTTAGAAATTCTTTAAAAGAATAACACACTATGTCATAAGTAGGTAAAATCATGTTTTACAGAATAAATTGTTAAATAAGAATTTTCGAACAAATATAAGACCTTTAAATATTTTTAAATATATATATTGAATTATGATCTTCTTGTTGTTGAGTCACATATCTACAAAATAGTAATTTAATCACAAGTCAAAGAATGATCTTTCACTAAACTCTATCTTTCATAAAGATTGTTTACAAATTCTATTTTTGAGACAACATCACTAGAATCATACATATAATATAAGTCTATGTATATATTAAAAGGATTTTCAATTATATAAATATTTACGTGTTTACAATGGAATTTTTGGATGAAATAGAATTTAGAAAAATTATAATTTGAGGCTGGAATTTTCGTGTTAGTACTGTACTAACCTGTTTTTGAACCCAAACAACTTCGTTCAAAATAATCTTAGAGATAGATAGATCTTATCGAATAAGTAGAAAAAGACATCTTATATGTGAAGTTTTGAATTAAAATGAGTAAGTTATGGCCATTTTAAGTTGGAATTTCACATAATTCGAATTTTGATGACAATGGCATAATAGAAATAAGAAGTTGAGTAGAACTTCTATGAAATACTCATTATGAGTATTTTTTTTTGTCTAGATGACGAGGAATATGAGACTCCCTTTTTTGAGGATTACTACGACTAAGAAGTTTATGATATGGACTAGTGAGTCTTCCTTTATTATTTCGTTACCTTGCTTGTGCTTGTAGATAGTTGCACTATAATGAGGTTATGGATTTTTATGTATATGTTTTTATGTATGAGTGACAATGGATGCTAAGCATATTAAAACCAATAAATGATTATTTAAGTATACCATAAATATTACATGTTGTTTACGTGTGTATGATGTTTGCTTGATTGCCTTTAAGTATACCATAATTATACTCATCTTGATATAAATTAAATGGACACTCATTGCATCCGTTGAGTCATATGTCGAAAGCTGGTACTCTTACGCAAAGAATCGGGAGGGTCCGAGGCCAAGATGGACCATAGTCATGCTCATTCCTAGGGAACTAAGGTGTACTGGGGATACATCACAAAGATGAGTTGCGTTGATCGATTGCTGAGGGTATGGTGCGCCCGAAGACTAGTAGTAAAGATCGTGAAGACCTTCAAATATCATTCCCTAACCTTTGATATGGAAGACATAAATCCGTTTTGCGTATGATTTTCGAGCACTCATATATAATTGTTTGTATCATGTTGTTGTTGTATAGTATGCATAGTATATGCGTGAAAATCAATAAACTTGTTTGAAATCATAGTGGGAATAAAAAGGAATTTCTCACTAAACTTGTTGTAAGCTTACACCCCCATAGATCTTTGTTGTAACAGGTATGCCTGAGACTTCATTTGAGGGTTGGGATATTAAGGAAATCATTGGTGGATCTATGAGCTCTTGTGGAAAAAATGGAAACATAGGGTGGATTTATTTTCTTGTAATTTCTTTATGAGTAATTTATGCTATGTTAATATTTTAGAGATTTCTAGGTAATGTATTTTGTGTGGTCTTGAAGACATTAGCGGGAATATGCCCCTAAGAGTTATAATTGACCTTATTTATGATAAAAATGTCTATTGCCTTGTTACTTTAATTGTTATCAATGTAAATTATGCTACTTCGAATTGTTCCCTTAGTTGTGATATATGCCTTATGTATTATATGGAAGTCTTTATGTGACTAAGATAGTCATTCATAGGCTTTAATATTGTGTACGATAAACTATCATGTTTAAGATACCTCTCAGGACGTGATAGTATCCAAATAAAGGAATAGATTTCTCATTTCCTTATTGATTCCATTTTATTCAATTCCTTTGATTCTAGTTTAATCCATTCCATTCCGAACAATTCATGTATACCAAACATGACATTATAGTTTTATCCTATTTTTAGCTATTGAAGAGACTAATATATAATTAAGAAGAATTCAAATTGCTAAAAGATAACGATAATAGTAACATCATCATATTTGAATTACTCAAGTGTTCAATCAAATTTTGTTTAAAGTATATTCATCATTATTTTGCTAGTTAACTACACTAGACAAGGATTTCTTACTTATGTCATTGGAATTTTTTATTATATTCTTGTTATATTTAGTTACAAATAACTCTATAGTCGGTGTTAACTTAAGGTCAAGTTAAGGAGACTAAATTGAAGGAACCGAGTCTAATCAAGGAAATTTTTTGATATTATGGAACATACTTTGTGGATTATGGGGTCATCAGCTTAGAGTTGGAAGAGGGAACATAGATACAAGGTCGAACCACTATATATATCTATGCCACAATTTTCTCTTCCCTTTCTCTCTTTATTTTTTATAATTTATATTGTCATTTAATTATATTATTGCAAATTGCCTACAGATCAATAAGTAATCAAGGGGATTATAGTATTTGATTGAAAAACTTTCTAATTTAAAAAAGTAACAAATACAATCCCCTTCTTGGTTTCTTGGTTACTCTATTAGCATCGGCATTTATTTAGTAGACCAAATGATCAATCTTTGGAGTCAAATTCAAATAAAGTATTAAACTTTAAATTGATTAAAATATGTTGGCAAAAAAATCAAGATGATTGATTAATGTATAAAATAAGTGTTAATTCAAATAGATCATGTTGATATGTTGACATAACTCCTTTTAAATAATGTATCTTTTTAAGTTTATAATTTGATGCTAATGTGTATTGCTATGTCCTCTATAAAAGAAAATAAAAAGTTCAGTAAAAAATACTCTAACTTGAAATTGAAACTCTTGTTTCATTCCACCATTTCATTTTTTTTCTCTTTAGTCTTTTTCTCTAATATGAACTTCCTAATCTATTATTTAATCATAGCTTGAAACAACATGTACCCTACTCTATTATTTAAAATCCATAATTCTTACCTTCTTTCTCCCTTTTCTCTTCTTGTCAAAATTCAAAAACTTGGAATATGGATTTGCGGATAGATTTACTCTCCATGTAATAGACAAGTTGAAAATTCGCAAGACCTCATATAATATAATTCTCAAGAATTGTAAATTTACATAGATGATGTTGGAACTTACAATGGAAAAATCTTCTATGTTATAGCAAAATCAAACTTAAAAGTAATGAAGTAAAATATTTCACATCCACATGACAAACAAAATCATAAAACTTATCAAAGAATTAGTATGTGAAAAAAAGTATCATCCTCTTTGCAAAGATAAATTAATAAGGATTTTTTTTAATTTTTTTTAAGCAAACAATAAAGACTTGTTTTGTAAAGAGATTCACACCATGATTCTTTACTACGACTTCCCTCAATTATCCCACGAATCACCATAAACCTTCTTAACAATTATCTATCAATAGATTATATTAAAAAATTAAATCACATAAAAAAGATAAAAAAAAAAATCTCCCTCTATCATAGATTTATTCCTTATAGGAATAGACGAATTTGATAAGAAGAAAAGGAGAAGAAGGGCTTTTTGGAAAAAGATTGGGAGACTTTATAAAATGTTATTAAGCGGGTTTTTTCTCTAAATCTTAAAGAGAGAATTTTACCTATAGGGCTTTACATTATCTCAGTGCTAAATCAAGATTATTTAGATGATTTCTTTCCTTTCTTTCTCTTTACATTACTACTTATGCTCTCTTATTTTATTCTTTGTTTAATCTTTTCGTACTACTCTATCTTTCATGTTTGATCCCATGTTTCACTTGTTTTGTTGTGGCTCTTCAAGGTAAGAGTCTATTGTTTCCTTTTACTTCCTTGTGGTTTTTTCTCTTTCCCTTTCTTAGTCTAATAGATAATTTTTTTTCTATTTTTCACTCGTAAAATCTTGTCTCTATACATAAAATCTTTTAGTACTCCTACACTTTCTCACCATCTTATGATTATTTGGTTAGATTTGGTTAGTGGCTCTATTAGAATGGATTTACGAAATTCCCAATGTGACAATGTGTTGGAAATCAATGCTGATCATCTAGATACGAGAGTTATCGAGAATAAACATCATCTAATGGGAAAAATATTAGTTGATAAATTGATAATCGAAGCGACAATCATCAATAACTTAATCGAGTATAAGGGAGATTGGGTAATCTCGAAAGCTCACATCTTTATGAAAATTTATTTTTGGTTATTGTAGATGAAAGCAATGTGATAGGTGGGATTATAAACCAAGAGTCGTGGTCCATAGTGACTTTGTTAGTTATTTTTATAGAAAGCTGGAACATGGGGAATATTGGAAGAATTTATGTTTGAGAATCTTAGTCCATCGATTCAAATCTATGGTCTTTCTTTAAATATTCTCTCAATAAATTATGCAAGTTTGATAGCATCGAGAATTGGATGAGTGATTAAAGCAGAAGATACATAGTTAGATAGATGGCATTCTCAAGAATAAAAGTCCATTGCCATATCTCATAACCAATAGTAAGTGGAATTTGGATTAAGATTTGATGAGAATCCAAATGCGATGGGTTCGTCAAGTCAATGACAAATTCCACTTAGACCAATGAGTAGGAATTTAGCTAAAAGTCTTAAAGCATAGTTTAATGGATAAATGAGTGAAACAATGAAGATCATTGAAAATTATTTTGAGATAACATTTGATGCAATTGAGAAGCCAATTAATTTATTAATATAGTGCAACAAGTAACTTCTACTATTTGCTTACATATGATATGACTATTTAAAATTTGCATTTATCATAATCTTAGCAAGATAACCACAATCTTTTGGTTAGATTTAACAATATTAGAATTTTTCTTGAAAGATTAATGAAATCATCTTTCTTTGGTTCTTATACAAACTTTAAACTCAGCAAAAACTATTTGTTCTTATCATTTTCTCACTTAAATTGAAGTTTCAGATTGCTGTATAGTCAGTGGTCAAGATTTCCATTCAATTATATCAAGGTTTTTTGTTAGCATAATTCAATTGGTCAAGTTCAATAGATACCTCTTGTTGTATGTATTTGTAATATATTTCAAAATGACTTTTGTCCCACATTCCTTGGAACCAATTCACTATCTTAACTTATAAACTTAATTTTCCATATGGGCTTGGAAAGAGCTAATAGAAAGGGATAGGCTTGTATATACAAGTAGTAGGCTAGGTTAGGGCAATTTCTTGGATTACAACCCCCTACCCATCGGGTGATATATTATCCAATCATATTGTTATTATTATCTTACCATTACTCTTTCACTCCCTCTTCTCCTCCTCCTCCTCCTCTTATGTTGGTTTGGTAATTTTTCTGTTGTTCTTGCTCCTGGCATATTGCTAGAGAAGCTTATTGAATCTTGGGAAATACACCCATTTGTTTTTGACGCATTTATTATGTAGGACAAATTGTCATTAAGGACAGTGCCTAGCATTCCTCAAGCTTAATACTTTTGTTTTTTTTTTTTTATTATTATAACATAATAATCTTAAGGATAATTATGGCCACTGATCTATCTACTATTGCTGCTACCGTGCCTCTAGCTATCAATGTTGCTACTACTGTCATTCATGAGACTACTATAAATGGAGCTGATCACATTTCACTTGTAATTCCTTAAGCAAAGCCTTTTCCAAATATATAAAAAAAAAATTTGCTGGAGATAACTTTAAGAGATGGTAGGAACATATCTTTTTGGTTTTGGATATGCATGATGTTGCTTATACTCTTACCATCACTAAGCTTATGGATCCATCCTCTAAACAAATGGAGCTTCGAACTCATGCAAATAAGGTATGAAGGCATACTGTTATAAGTACTTTATCTAATGAGTTGTTCGATGTTTATTGCTGTTACAAAAAAACAAAGGAGATTTGGGATCCATGGTCACTAAGTATACTGCTAAACATCCAGGAAAACAAAAAATTGTCATTGGAAAATATTACAAATAGGAGACGGTTGAGGACGAAGATATAAAGGTGTAAGTCAATGAGTACCACAAGTTGATAGAAAAGCTCAAGTTTGAAAAATATCACTTTACAGGAGGAGTTCGTGGTTGGCTTACTCATAGTAAAATTATCGTAAACATTGAGCAACTAGAAACAACAACTTAAGCACAAGAATAAACAACTTTCATTTGCTGAGTTTGATCACTTACATCATCATGGAAGACACTAATTGAAAGGAGTCCTAAGCTACCAAAGGCAAGGAGATTGCAAGCAAGACATGCTCATGCTTGGTGAAACATGAGCCTCACAAGCATGCAAAAGGTATAAAAAAGAAACCAGATTATAGGCCCAAGATCAATAATCCCATGCTTAAGAAGAGAGGCAACTGCTTCATATGTGAGTAACCTGACATCATGTAGTTCCATGTAGAAAGAGGATGGGAAGAAATAACAATCCTAGTAAATCAAAAGCAAATTTCATTCAAGCGGATAATATTATTATTGCAATCATTTCTATGAATATTGTGGCCAGTATGAAAAATGGGTCACATATTCTAGTGCTATTAAGCACATTTATGCAAACAAATATGCATTCATGACATACATACAAGTTGAGAAAAGAGAATAATTTGTTTATCTAGGTGATTCTCAAACTACTCAAGTTCTTGGTAAAGGAAAGGTTCTTTTACAGCTCACATACAACAAGACATTAGCTTTAACTGAGGTGCTACATTTTATTAACATTTGAACTAATTTGATTTTTGTATTGTTGTTGGGAAAAGTGGGCATTGAAGTGTTATTTGAGTCCGATAAAGTTGTAATGACCGAAAAAATAATGTTTTTGTTAACAAAGGATATTGTAGTCATGGTTTGTTTGTACTCAATGTTTTTGAAATTATGAATTGAAATGCAATTTCTTCTACTTACTTGATCGACTATTATGATTTATGATATGATAGGTTAGGACATGTTAGTTTGCCATACATTAAGAAAACACAATCTGTCGGTTTAATTTATAATATCAATTGTTTAAGCATGTGTAAATGTGTCCTCTGTGTTGAATCTAAACAAACAAAGAAAACATGTGCATCTGTCCTTAGAGAACCTAGATTATTAATTTAGTTCACAATGATCTAAAAGATTTGAAGCAAACCATGACTATAGGAATTAAAAGATATTATGTATCCTTTATAGATGTTTTTTTCTTGGTATACTGAAGGTTATTTGCTTATGAATAAAGATGAAGCTTTTGACATGTTTTTAGTGTATAAAATTGAGTTAGAAAATCAATTAAACAAGAAAATTAAAAGAATTAGATCATATAGAGTTAGTGAATATGTTTTACTTAATGAGTATTGTGAAAAAGAATGAATAATTCATGAAATAACTCCACCTTATTCTCCATAATCAAATGGAGTGGCTGAAAGAAAAAATAGGATATTAAAGGAAATGGTGAATTATATGCTTGTAAGTTTTAATGCACTCGGGGATCTTTGGGGTAAAGTTATATTAATTGCATATCACTTGCAAAACAAGTTACCTTATAGGAAAATAGGGAAAAAAAAAACCACCTTATGAACTTTAGAAAGGTTAATCCCCTAATATGATATATTTGAAAGGATGTGGGTGTTTTGCTAAAGTTATGCTTGATGAATTTAAGAAAAGGGAGATATGTTATAAAACCATTGATTGCACTTGTAATGGATATGTTGAATATAGTGCCGCATATAAATTTCTTATTTTAAAAAGTGATGTGCTAGATCGTATTACCATTATCAGACAAAAAATGCATAATTTTTTTGAGCATGTATATCCTTTGAAATCTAGAAGTATTTCCCATACATTAGTTTATAAAAATGTTTATGAAAATGAAGATTTGAGAAGAAGTAAAAAGACCAAGGAAATAAAATTATTTTGAAAATGATTTTATAACTATCTTATTGAAGATGATTGTTTAATCATTTTAGACGCAATTTCATCTTTTGATGCATCTTTTTGGAAAGAAGCCTAAAATTGATTTTATTTTACAAAATAAAACACGAGAATTGATTGAGTTACTTTGGAGCTAAATCTATTAGTTGTAAATGGATTTTTAATAGGAAATTAAAGCCCGATGATTCATTTGATAAGTTTAAAGTTAGACTTGTTGCTAAAAGTTTTACTTAAAAAGCAAAATGTTCATTATTTTGATACTTTTGCTCTTGTAATTAGAACTTCTTCTATTCGAGTTTTGATTGCTTTAACTTCAATTCATCAACTTTTCATTCATCAAATGATATGGAAACAACCTTTCTAAATGGTTATTGGAATAAGAGATCTATATGGTGCAATCTGAAGGTTGTGTCATTTTGAGTCTAGGAAAGAAAGTTTGCAAACTTCTTAAATCTTTATATATTTTAAAACGAGCTTCAAGACAATGTTATGGGAAATTTGATCAAGTTTTGTTAAAAAGATGGTGTCTCTACTGTTGAAGTTGATAAATGTGTTTATAAAAAACTTGTTGATAATGATTGTGTGATGGTAAGTGTCAAATCCAATAAATATATTTTCCTACTCTAAAGATTTGTACATAGTAGTGAACATGGTCGTATCCATAAAGATTGGTAAAATTTATTCTATTTGAAAATTAGATGAAGAAAAGAAAAAAAGGGGTTTTGTGAAATCTAAAAAAAACTAATTAGACTATAAGCAAGCAAACAAATTACAAAGATTAATTCAATGTCTAAGAGTTCTTAACCAAATGCATTATCACAACTCAGTTCACAGAATTGATCATTGATGCAAGTATTCCTGTTCTTTATATTGGATAAATTGGTTATGGTTGTTAACAAGCTCCGACAACCTATCTCTCCTTACTTTATCGATAATCAAAACAAAATCTTTGATTATTTCCCTTATCGATTAAACAACCCTAAACAAGCTCTTAGGGTTTAATCTATCAATAGCATGAATGACAAGAGAGATCACCAATTCAGGCCAACAAATCAAAAGCATGATCCATTTAAACCAAATTATACATCTTCATGACACAAATCAGTTACCTATCATATAATTGAATATGTTATTATGTCATAGATTTTAGAACAATCGAACAATTACGGATTTAACATTCTAATTAACAGTTTATTACCTTGCCAATTGAACAAACGAATCCTAATTTGCATCAATCAAACAATATAAAAAATCAAAACGATCAGAAGACATACAAATATTCAATTGCAAAGAACAAAGCAAATAATTCAATTAGATCTCACAATTCTTGAAGAATCGAATCCTGTAACAATCCTTTAGCTAGAAATATGAAATTAACCACTCATTCCCATGAAGATCTCTCTTTTTTCTAGGGTTTTACAAAGTCCAAGGAATGAATAATACAAATTTGGTCGACACTTCTTATAGAACAAAAATTAGAATTTCATCAGTCACAACATATACCGACAGTTACACCATGTACACTGTTGGCATACATAGCCAGCGTTCAATGTAATTTCAAATCCGAGGAGAAAAACGCTGTCAGCTTTCATTCATACACTGCTAGCTTTCATTGTACACTAGTGGCAATGCTGGTGGCGTAGAATCTAATTTAGTCGGCGTTCGTTGATTTTGAACAATTTTCCAAGCATGCAACACTAGCAGCGTACGTAGCGGCATTAGAGAAGGCTTTAAAGTTTTTGCTACTATGGACATGCAAGGCCGGCTAAATGTCAGTGGCATAAATGCTCCAAATACCGATGTAGACTATTGATCATTGAATGTTGGTTTGATTCTTGATGAAGGCTGGTGGTGTAATGGACGGTGTTAAAGTTTTTGAATATGTGCATGGTTTGCGCTGGTTCAATGCCGACGGCATTGAACTTCTAGAAGCCGACGTATAAATCGGTTTTCAAGGCTGATGAACTCTATTTTTGCATCGGCCGTGTTGCTTTCATTTCTTACTCATGTTGAGTATTTGTTTAGATGTAGGTAGACGGTTTAGACTCTGTTTTGGTCGGCCTACTTTGTTTCTTGATTCCAAATGTGATGAAACTTATCCAAACTTGTTCTATTTGCATTATATTTTTTTGAAGACTTGAAATAACACAATTAAACACACTTAAGTACCAATTCATCATGATTTCTATAAAATCCATAACAATTAAGCATGGTTTGTTCAATGAAAAATGAGTATAATCCATCTTTATCATGTAATTAGTCCTAATCTTATACATAAAACAAAGTCTTTTCTTCTAAATTTGATATGAAAGACATAAGTGAACCAAGTGTTATATTGGGTGTTAAAATCATAAGGAAGGATGGTCGTATCATGTCATCCCCAGAACATTATGTTAAGAAACTTCTAAAGAAGTTTGGACACTTTGATATCACTCCTTTAAGTACCCCTTATGATGCTAATACTCAATTAAAGAAAAATAGAGGTGATCTCATTGCTCAATCCGAGTATGCATATATAATTGGAAGTTTGATGCATTTAATGAATTTTCAAGACGTGACATAGCATATGTTGTGTGTAGATAGAACAAGTATACACATAATCTTAGTCGTGATCCTTGGATTGCATTACTCAGATTGATGGGATATTTGGGAGGTTCCATGGACCATAGTCTTTTATAGTGGATTTCCTGCTATATTAGAAGGAAATAGTGATGCCAATTGGATCAACAACCCAATTGAAAATAAATCCATTAGTTGTTTTGTATTCACCCTTAGTGGTGGTGCAATTTCATTGAAATCAGCCAAACATATTATCATAGTTAAGTCTACTAAGTCAGAGTTTATTACTTTGGAATTAGCTAGTAATGAAGCTAAGTGGTTAAGAAACTTATCAGCATATATTCCATAAAGTTTAAAAACTAAACCATTAGTATCTATGCCAAGTGGCAATATCTATTGCCAAGAATAAGACCTCCAATGAAAAGAATAGACATGTTCGGTTGAGACATGATGTCGTGAAGCAACTGCATTGATGGAATAATTTCAATAGATTATGTGAATTCAAAAGTGAATTTAGCTAATCTTTTAACTAAACCTTTAAGAAGAAAATCAATAAGTGGAACATCGAGGAATATGGGACTAAAGCCAAGTTGAGGTATCAACGATGATGGTAAACCTAACCTATGTGATTGGAGATCCCATGAAATAGGTTCATATGGGTGATAACAAGTCATTAATTGATTTGTGTATTGCTTTTAAATAATGTCCTTCATATGGTGTGTGTAGTGCTAAAAATTGTAAAGAAAGTGAGGTAAAGTAAAGCTTTAATTAAATTACATATCCTTGAAAAAGGTAATGTATTATGTAGTATACATTTGATAGAGTGACCTATATGAATTTGGAGTGGGGGCTGCTCCTATAAGATTCTTGTCAAAGGCTTTGGAGTAGTTACGGATAAGTAGGCATGTGCAGGATCTACTAGTACAAAACCACAATGAACAATAGAAATTTTTTGAGTATAATGGGATTAGTGAGTATTTTAACTTATAGTAAAATTCTTGGTTCATAAAAAGTCTAAGCTTCACCATTTATTTTGCAAGTTATGTCCAATTTTTTGTGGTCTGGTTCATAATATTAAAGATACGAGATTCAATGTATAATACTCATATGAGGAAGCCCAACATATTAGTCTCTTTATCATTATCCTTTTAAAATATGTGGGGGATTGTTATATGTATTGATATTATATTCTAAAGACTTCTACATTTCTTAGAGCTAATCTTTATCTTAACTTATTAACTACTTTTTCACATGGACTTGTAAAGACCTTGTGGAAAGAGATGGGAGATTCAAGGTATAATACTTATACAAGAAACCCAACATATCAGTCTCTTTATCATTATCCTTTTAAAATATGTGGGGTATTGTTGTATGTATTGATATTATGTTCTAAAGGACTTTTGCCCCACATTATTAGAGCTAATTCTTTGTCTTAACATGTTAACTAATTTTCCACATGGACTTGTAAAGAGCTAGTGGAAAGGGATGTGCTTGTGTGTACAAGTATTAAGCTAGGCTGCACACATGATAAATTTCAAGGCATGGTTCACGGAAACCTTTTTCATTCAGGATTAATATTTTATTTAATTTAGATGTTATTTCAAACAAGTAAACTTTGACTTGGCCAAAATTGGTTTTCACATTATTAGATGTTGTTTCTCTATGACCCACCTATTATTCTACCACTCATTTCAAACTCTTATCTACTTGTTACATATATTTTTCTACCTATTCAACTTTATTATCTATTGCTTCATTATTATCCATATCTTATTGTTATTATTATCTCACCATCACTCTCTTGCTCCCATTTTTCTTCTTCACTTCTACTGGATTTATAATTGTTTTGCTCTTCCTGCTCCTAGCATATTACTAGAGGGGCTTGTTGAATCTTAAGGGATATGACCATCTATCTTTTTGTGTTTATTGTGTGTTGAGCAAATTATCTTTATAGATAGGGCCTAGCATGTCTCAAGTTTAGTACTTATATTTTTTTATTATTATATCACAATACCTCTGGTTTTTGAATTTGTTTAACCACTAGGTTAAGGTCTACCTGCAGCCTGATTTTAGCAATACGACTTTTTCCACATTATTGCGTAGGTCTAATGTGAATTAAAAAAAAAATTAAAGAAGCTCAACTAGAAAATTCTCAAATCTAGTTTATTCTTTAGTGAAAAATAATTTTATCATTTTCTTCTTTCTTGATTTATTAGTATTTTATTATATTTCTATTGTTATATTATTTTTTTATTAGTGAGATTTCATTTAGTTCCATAGTCAAGTTTATTTCCTAGTTTATTGGATATCTTTTAGTTTCCTTTTTTTTTTATTTAGGTAAATTCCATTGAAAGATCCCAACATTTGGGGTTAAGTTCATTTGAGGTCTCAGCATTTTGAGTGGTTCAAAAGAGGTTCCAATGTTTGGAGAAGTGGTTCAATCGATGTCTTTGTTAACATGTGTCAAATGGAAAAATATTTAATTAAGACTCAAAAGACTTGTTACGTCGTGATACGTGTCAATGGAGACCTTAATTGACCTACTTCTTTAAATGTTAGGATCTCATTTGAACCACTCAACATTCCGAGACCTTCAATGAACCTACTTCCAAATGTTTGGACATTTCGATGCAATCTACCCTTTTATATTTAGATTACATAAGATTTTATTTTATGCCCATAAATACATCTGGTTATAACCAACCAAGTACAATGCTTGTATGGGATGATTATTTACTAGAAATGTAGTATATGTGTTAACATGAGAAATTTTGTGTTATGATTAAGTTGGTGACGAATTCTTATGGAAGGAAACAAGTGAAGGAAAATATTGAAGAAAAAATTATAAGAAGGTAATGTGCTTCTTATATAAGTTTGATATTGTGAATTTTAGTTATGTTAGAACTAAGTAAATTTGTGTTTAACATGATGTTGGGATAAAAAACATTTTTGGTTTAGAAACCTATGAATCTAGCAATTTTGGGAGTACACAATTAAGTGCATGGCTCGTGTCTAGGTCGAGTAAACCTTAAAAGTCACAAACTTTAGAACGAAGTAATTTTGGGTGCATGACTTCCTACATAAGCTTGTGCATCAGGTCATGTACCTATCGTGATTCAACAAAATAATGACTCTAGAAGTGCATGACCTATGCATGGACTAATGTACTAATTTTTAGCTTGAAATTTATTCCCAAAAGTGCATGGCTCGTGAACAACCCATGCACAAACCTATGTACCTTTTTGTGCTTGCACGATTCAAATATGGATTAAAACCTATTTAATACCCTCTAAAAATTTATTTATATTTTAAGATCTTGAAACATAAATACTAATAGGGTAAAGTGAGCATTATAAAAGCATAGATTATGAGTGAATTTAGAATTATGAATAATTCTAAATATCTCAATGGTTATAATTCAGGCAAGAAGACTATAGTATTTAAGACAGATCAACTTCCTATGTACATGTATATCTTGTAGCTTATGTTTGTTTAGGTTTGAATCACAAATTGATTGAATGACTATCTGACCATCTGGTAATAACAATGTGTTTGTTGCTTGTGCATACTTGCTACATTTTCCCAAAGCGGCATCGTGCATAGAAAGAATCTAGTTGGATCCAAGTGGTTTTGATGTTGTAGATATTAAGGAGTACCTAATATATAACATATAAGTATACACTATAATAGAATATTGAGTTATCCCTTTGATGTGTGCTCGGCTTTACAGTTGAAGATAATGAATTGAATGCTTGTTGCATTAGAGTTATTTGTATAGATGTGATTGATTGTTCATGCACGTGTCTATGGTATATCGTTCTAGGTTTTGACTTACTCCTTATCTATTTTTTTGTACACCAAATTAAAATATTATGCTTTATCGAATATCGATAAAAGAATAGTGTCGAGTTCTAAGTTAGAAATTCTGAAAATTATATATTTTGCATATAATTTAAACTTTTAGCTTAATGTTTTTCTTTTCTGTTTACACTTGTCATGCCCCGAAGAGTACCCTAAAAGTGACAGTTCGCCGCATATAATATTAAAACTAAAGGATGACTACCACAATCACGCAATAACTTCGATATTACAGGTGTGCTTCTAAGATAGTAGGAGACTCCAAAAGGGTATTACCTTCAAGCAGATAATAAAAGCATGCAAGAATTTATAAATGTAAACATGTATAAATCATCATGATCAATTCATTACATATCTTAGAGGCATTTCCCCGTACTTAAAATCTGATAGTATCAAAATATTCTAAGCCAAAAACATGTATATTTATATCAAAAGTCTACTACAGAGATTTTTCTTAGAAGTTTACACCTAAAACTTTATTGCACAAACTTCTTCCAAAAGCTTCTAGTAGCTTTAGCTTGTACCTGACAAATAAGGCTTCTTGGGGCCAACCATAAGTAGTCAAACTGCAGCAAAAAGCTATAAAGGTATAAGCAACACTAGCTTAGTAAATAATTCCCTTCTTCAAAACGTTTCCATAAGACATACAAGTAAGTTAGGCAAGCATATGTATATGCAACAATCATATGAGCAAACAAATACACATGATTAAATGGAAACCATGTATAGAATGGATTTTACGCTCTCCATATCAAGGGTTGGGTAGTTATCAGCTCATGCGATCATCATATTCTTACAGACTTTTCGGCTCTACTTGCTCATGTAGACTTTTTAGCTACAACTGGCCACACTACGACTCTTTGTTTCCCCACACGAAGAATAGTAGCGAAATGTTTAGTGTGACTCACTTCTTGTCATGCATGATTCACTTCTAGTGATGATTTTTACCGAATAACATTAGGTTTCAACTTAAGGGTGACCAAGCAATATATTAAACAATCACAAGATAATACGTAATTTAACCATTAATTCTCTTTTCGATATGTTTATCTTTTATTTATCAAACACCTCATACCATACGCATTTGTCACATACAACTCTTCATTTTATGTGTTTCTAATTTCTAGTGTCACTACTTACAAACATAAATAAGGAATTATAAATAGTAAGGGAATAACTCACTCCATGGTGATCGATCCTAGTCGAAATAATCTTCCAGAAAGGTAATGTCGGGTCACACAAAGAAATACCCAAAATGAGCATTTCATAAAGGTTTCACTTGAATTTTAATTATATAAATTGAAATTCACATCTTTTTTCCTGGCTAGGGAAATCCTAACTTAAAATGGCCATAATTTGCTCATTTTAAGTCGGAATTTTGTATATAAGTAGTCGTTTTCTTCATACTCGAAAAGATTTATCTATTTTTAAGGTTATTTGTAACATATAAAGCCAATTGGGTCACGAAAAAGAATGGTGCAGATCCGTCTTCTAAGTTCCAGCCTCTAAATTCATGCATTTTCAAAATTTTCTAACACTTAGATAAACATAATGATATATCCTCCTCTTAGGAAAATAATATTAACTCTTAGAATATGCAATAACCCTAGTGATGTTGTTTTAAAAACAATTTTTGTCAAATTACTTATTTTATACTCTTGGAAAGTTAAGTTCTTGATACTCTTTTTGAAAGAAAAATAAAATTTCTATTTTGTGTAAGTGAGGCATCTAATTATTTAAATCATTACTTCCTTATATCCACTTGGTTTTATGAAGATAATTATTTCAAAACTTAGTCATTATTATTAAATACCAAGTTTCATTTTTAGGTTGGTTTAATTTAACAAAATGCCTTTAAGGTTGCTTTATTCCTACCTTTTAATAAAATATTAAATTTTCTTACAAAATGTTGGAAGTTAAAGAAACATATTTGAGTAGTACTTTTAAAAATTTCTACTAAGTGTTTTTTAAAATAATTCCTTTTGAGGGTTAAGTTTCAAAATTCTAAACAATACCACCACTTTATGATAATGTATGCATGTGAGTAAAATATAGTAAATGCAGATAAACTCATATAGAAATTAATAGGAGAAAAGCAAATAAATAATATGGATAAAATGGAAGTCTTAGCTTATCATTAAGACTTCTTGGGACTTGAATAAATTCCAGTCTCCTTGAACAAAGAAGAGGAAAGAAGGAAAAGAAAGAAAGAAAAAAAAATCATGGAAGTCTTAGACCATCTTCAAGGCTTGTCAAGACTCGAATAAAAATATCAGTCTCATAAAGAAGCAAATATAGCAAGAAATATTAATGGAAGTCTTAGACTTTTAACAAGGCTTTTCCGAGACTTGAATATTTCTAATCTCATGAAATAAACATAATAAGCAAATAAGAAGGAAAGAAAAGAAAAGAAAAGAATGAATATGGAGTCTTAGATTATTTTCAAGACTCCCGAGACTTAGAATGAACTATTCTCAAAATTGTTTTGACTTGATTTAGGACAAGTCTAAGACTAGAAATTCACTACTCTTATTTATTGCATGAAATAGTTAATAAAGCATAAAGTAGAGCATTAAACAAGAAGTTAGATTAATGAGTATCTAGGCTCTATGGAATATATAAGTATATGTATACATAATATAATATAAGAGTTAAGTTAATAATATGAGCAAAGAGATAAATATGTGATCATGGCAGAAGTATAAATAGAATGGACATAATATGAGCATGGTAGAAACATGATAGAATAACATGAATCAAGCTTCATAAGAACATGGCATAAATATGGATATTATAACAAAAATAATAATGGAGAGAGTGTTTAGTATTTTTACCTAAAGGAAAATGGAGACCTTAGAGAGATAGAGAAGAAGAGAGTGTTGGTGAAAGAATTGTTGAAAGTATTGAATGCTTTTGAGAAAGTTTTGGTAGTGAATGGGATGTGTGAAAGAAGTGGAGGGAGATGTGGTATTTATAGGGGAAAGTGGAGGGGAATTAGTTGTGATTAAAATAAATTAAAACTAAAAAAATGGTGGGGAAGAGAGGGATGGCCGGCATGAATCATAGGGAGAGGGAGAGAGAAGAGAGAAGAGAGAAAAAAAATTAATTTTATTAGAAAAATGTAAGATAAATTTAGTAAAAAGTGATGCAAAGTTTTATGGAGAAAGAAAATTGTAAGAGTAGGTTTATAGGTTTGTAAGAGATAAATTGTAAGGAAAAACTAGAGATAAATAATAGTAGTGAATAGTAATGAATAGTAATAAAGACAATTAAATTGCTGGTAGTAAGAAAAATACGTGTAAACGGGCTATATATAATATTTTTAGTTACCGAAAAATTATAAAACTGATATTTTATGAATCCTTATATTATTACGAGTCTAAAGGTGTTATCGGAATATTTTTATCGTTTTACGTGTCTGGACCCTGTTTTCGTAAACTTGTCTCGTTTGGATTTGAAACGAACTAAATTTTAACGAATATGATCTTTTTAGGCTTTACTATATTATTACAGACTATAATCTATGATTATCTCAATTTTAGTTCTAAGGTTTAGAGCTTGGAGTTGCCGGATCTAGAATCTCTATAACACCTTATTTTAACCTAGATGACTATTAAGGTTTTTATTCGATTTTCGGTCTTGGAAAATTTTAGTAAAGCTAACAAAAAAATCTAAGGGTTTACAACACTTTTTCATTAATGGCTCGTTCACTTTTGCTGTATAGAATATGAAGAGAATGAAATTCCAATTCATAGGAAATGTAATGGGATTGTAATGGCTATTACCATGTTCACATACTATAAAAAGTAAGACAAGTAATTATTAAAGTAAAAGGGAAAATATCTACAATGCTCCTATATTTATTATAGAAAGAAGATAATTGTATAGGTGATATTTTTACAACAAAGTTAAAAAATAAAATATTGAATAATAATTTATGAGGGTGGAAATATGAATTGCTATTCATCAATAATAACAATTCATTATGAATTATTATTCCTCTCAAGTGAACTTCATAATAAATGAATTATCATTCAATATTTATGTAACGCCCTAAAATAAGGCATTACAACCCGTCACGTATCCTCTCTTATATAGGATACACAAAGGCTCTATTATCCACAAATTTGTTCAATCATCACCTGTAAACACTCATAGGGTAACTCACAGAATACCAAACCTGTTAAAAATAAAAACTCATACTTCATAAAACATAAACTCCTGGTACAACCATAAAATCCAAGTTGACATCATAGTCAACAAATTCTACATAAACTAAAAACTGTTTACATTAAAATATCTTCATTTAAAACCAACAATGAATCCAACTACAATCCCAAATGATCAAAACATGTTTTTTCTTAGAAACTTGGTATATGAAGCCTAACTCTTGGCTGAGTAGTCGAGTCCACTATCGCGATCCCTGCTATCAAAAATAAATCATAATCGGATAGATCATACACCATACCTTCTTTACCTGTACCTGAAATTTAAAAGAATGAGCGGTGACGCCCAGTACGATAACTCCAATCCAAAAACAAATGCATATGCACATACAAAAGGCATATAATTCATGCAACTTAACTAATGCAAATAGTCATATTATTATCTTTCTTAAGTCAACAAAACAACATAGTTCAGTATTAGGTATACTCTAATCCTGAATTCGGAGTTACTCAGACCCTATTGAAAATCATACAACTCTTTGAAAATAATAATCATATACATATATGGATGAGTGGGTATTCCCAAAACATCTCGAATCCAGATCACCTAATTCTACCGGAATCATATCAAGGCACGAGTCCACTATGGACAACCTCACACCAAGATCATCAGGGTGCCTCACCAGTATCACTGTCTACCAAGTCTTTACTGGACAAAGCCAAGCACAACCAAAACATACAATTATTAAACCGAATAAAGATTAAGTTTATTAAGAAATTCTGTTCCTACAAGTATTCAATCAATACTAAACTTACAGACAAAAACAACAAGTAAGGATTGGTCGTACCTTTATCAGTTTTAGGAAATTCCAATCTGTATCTCCTAAAATCTTTTATCGACAACACTCAACCACAACCGAATCTCCTGAATCTCCACAATACTTCAATCAATATTAACAATTCAACAACAAACTCAAATCTCCAAATTCCTGTCAACCTCATACATTTATATATTTACAAATAAAAACATGATATAAACAATTCCTAATGTACTATAACTCCCGAAATCCTAACCTGACAAAGAAAATCATCAAGTTGCACCGTCTAACCCGATCAATCTTCCACAACAATCTATAGAATTTGATAATCCTTCAAAACCCTAATATTATATGACAACAAAAACACATAATGATCATCTAATCATACATTATTCAACTCCATCAAAGAAAAGATGAAACTTACTGATTAGATCACCAAAATCCAACTCACATCCACAAATTCGGATCCCAACCAAATCTAGGGTTTCCTTCATGCAAACAAATCACAAAATCCTTAAAAGTTGCATGAAATTCGTATAAATCTGATATGAGAACATTATACTTACTTGTTTTAATCACAACACTCACTTTTTATCCAACCGAGGCAGATCAAATCCAAGATCTAAATTTGTCCCACGTTTTTTCCTTCAAGAACACCACAAAACCCTAAGCAAACTCATACAAATTTGTATTTAATTCATGATAGAAGGTTAAAATTACTTACTTTGGATCGAAAACACCCTCCGGATGATTCTCCAAGTCTAGATCTTCAAGAACACTCCAAAACTCTCTTATACGAAGGAGAAATATGAAATGATGTTTCTATCAAAACCGTTTTTCGCGTCTCGTATTTATATAAATTTGGTCATACGCTGGCCCTACACCGGTGGCGTACGTGTAGATCTTGCCGCATACACCCTACGCTGGCAAAATTTACACGAGCGTTGGCAGTGTTCATTGGGCTTTGATTTTCTAGAACTTCGATCCTACTACATACGCCGGCAAATCCATGCCCTACGCCGACAGCGTTCCCTGTCGGTGTTGAAAGAAACCCTAATAAGCACCGGCAGCGCTCCTCCTACCGTTAAGAAAAACGCTATTGTTCCCATCCTACACTGTTTCTACGCTGGCGGCGTAGATTCTCCAGGAGACGGTGTACAATCTATCAAAAATTGCAGAAATCCGAACTTCAACATTTGTTTTACAACCAAACTTAAACATTTATAATTTACTTGTTTTGACCTTAAACTCATCCCATATAATCTCATGATTCATAATTCATTATATTTTCATCTTTATTTCTGTATATTACAATTTATGTCCAAAAATGAGAAAATAAATAATTATTCATGTTATTAGTCATCCTAATTTACATTTAAAAAATTGTTTTATAAAATGGAAATGCTTCATTTAAAACTTTTCATTCTTAAAATGCCATTGTTATAATAATTTTTTAAAGCATAGCATGTATCATATATGTACGATTCTGCTAATACCAGCTGGATGATACCTGTGCTGCGTGTATATAATTAAAAAAGAGAGAGAAAGAAAGAGAAAGAGAGAGATAGAGAGGTACTGACTTTCTAATTTCCATCCAATAAAATAATAATGGCCTTTATTTTGGTGTATTATTTTTTCCCCCTAAATTATTGTGTGAATCGGTGAGTTTTGAGTCCACCATCACTTCCTCTCCTCCTTCCAAGTCCCATCCCGGTGAAGAGGTAGTGATGTGGTGTGTCCGAGTCCGAGGATGTTCTCTGTTGTATATATACACGTACATCGTGCATGCACGCGATAGAATGCTGAGATGCACTGAGAAGCTGCCACGTGTGTTTTGTTGACTCGCCTTGATCTCTCTCCTCTCACATTCTGACACCACCACAGCAGTACAACAAACCTTCTCGTCTCTGTCCCTCTTTCTCTCTTTCTCTCTCTTATTGAATTTCATGGTAAGTAGATGAGTGACATCAAAAAGGTCAAAAAAAGAAGCATTTCAATATGTTCAATTTCTGTTAGAATTAGAACTCTTATATTTTAAACCCTTCTGGTGTCGGATGCTTTGATTAAAGGGTATTTTGGATTTTGCTTATTATAAATATGTAAGAGCTTTTTATTATCACATTTGGGTTTTGGTCTGCATTAATTTGTCTATATATGGTCGGATCTATATCTGTGTGTTTGTATGCATGAATCATATTTGCATTTTTGTTTATATGAGAGAGAGAGAGATGCCAGTGAGACAACAGACGATGATGCCTTGCATGTTAACAAGGATTTAAATTTAATGGATGGTTTTAGTTTCATCATAATTTTAAAATTCAACCGAAGTAATTATTTGGTCTATTTGGGGTCAGAAAATTATTGTTAGTGAGTTATTTATAATCACTGCTTTCCTAATATAATATATGGTGTGACCGGCTGCTTGGCTGATTTTGCATATATATACACACATTAATGATTTCTTGCAATTTTTGTGTGTAAATTACAATCTTTTTAAAATTTATTATCTAAAATATACCATTGGAAAAGTGAAAGGCGTAACTCTTCAGCTTTAAAACTGATATAGCTTTAGAATAGGCGAACATGTTTCCCATTAATATCTTAGAATCAAGACCTTAGAATTGTTAAGTATTATTGTAATAATCTCAAGGGTATGCGGCTCCTAGTGGATTTTAGTAGTAGCTAATGGTAGGAGGCAAAAGTTGTAGTGGACGGCCATTAATTATCATAAAATATTTTAACTGAAAATGTTTTCCATGAAATAAAGACACCTTTAAATTTGAGTGTTTTCTTTTGCCTGACATTTTGTCCCTTTTGCAGATTTATAATATCTTCTTGAAAGTAGCTAGATTGTACAATGATGTCAGTAGTAGGAATAACCCTATGAAAATATGTATATTGCATTGATTATGATGGGTAAAATTACGTTGATAGGATGTGGTGATAGGTGGTAGTGTTTGCTATGGTGGCACCAGTAGTTGGTGCTGGGAAATAGTGGCAATAATATTGGAGCCAAGATTTCATGATCCACCGTCAAACTTACTTCAATTATTCGATCCCCTGAGCGTTATATTTACTATATACTAAGATCACCCTTTCAGGTGTGTCCCACTTTGAGATAAGCCGAGAGCGTTACACCTTTTTCTTTTTTAATTATTTTTCCTTTTATTGTAATTGAATTGATTTATTCTATAACATCCAAGTGTCAGCTGTCTAAGCAGGATGGTTCTGTGTCAGTGATGTTTATGATGCCCCGTTCCTTTTTTCTGTAGAGGCCTTCTTGGGTTCTGCCAATTACATATGCAGCCAGCTGAACACAAGAAAAATCCTTTTCAATTACTAGATAACAATTACTATGCCATCTAGCTAACTGATGGATTTATATTTTCCCTGTTTAATATGTTGGGACCATAAGAATATGCTTTATGGTACTTCTGCCGTCAATGTCTCATTTTGGGAGAAGAATAACAATGCGCATTCTCTTTTGTTAATGGAAAACACCATCTTCTTTCATATCTTAGGAGGCTAAGCATTTTAAATGCAATTGAAAACAGAAACAGAGGAGCCCCTTGATAAAGCAGACATCCATCCAGATGCCAGTTCACGACAATGCTGACCATCCATTATTGGCGGACGGCTCTCCCCCAAAGATGGACAAGTTCAATAAGGTCTCAATCATACCTCTCATTTTCCTCATCTTTTACGAAGTTTCGGGGGGACCATTCGGAGTAGAAGATAGTGTTAAAGCTGCAGGTCCTCTCTTAGCTCTTGCTGGTTTTCTGGTTTTTCCATTTGTATGGAGCATTCCAGAAGCCTTAATTACTGCTGAAATGGGTACTATGTTCCCTGAGAATGGAGGCTATGTGGTTTGGGTTTCATCAGCTTTGGGTCCTTATTGGGGATTTCAACAAGGTTGGATGAAATGGTTGAGTGGTGTTATAGACAATGCATTGTATCCTGTTTTGTTTCTAGACTACTTAAAATCTGCCATACCAGCTTTAGAAAGTGGTTTTCCAAGAGCTATAGCGGTTCTTGTATTGACATTGGCTCTCACCTATATGAATTATCGTGGAATGACTATTGTGGGTTGGGTTGCGATATTGCTTGGAGTGATTTCACTTGCTCCTTTTGTGATCATGGGTTTCGTGGCAATCCCCAATCTGGATCCTTCAAGGTGGTTTATTGCTGATCTTGATAATGTTAATTGGGGTTTGTACCTCAACACTCTTTTCTGGAACCTGAATTACTGGGACTCCATTAGCACTCTGGCTGGAGAAGTTGATAATCCAAGTAAAACTCTTCCCAGAGCCCTTTTTTATGCCCTTATCTTGGTAGTCCTTAGCTACTTCTTTCCTCTTCTTGTTGGTACGGGTGCGATTACAGTTGATCGGGAGTTGTGGTCAGATGGGTATTTCTCAGACATTGCTAGAAAGCTCGGAGGTGTTTGGTTGATGAGTTGGGTGCAAGCTGCTTCTGCTTTATCTAACATGGGAATGTTTGTGGCTGAAATGAGCAGCGACTCTTTTCAACTTCTTGGTATGGCAGAGAGAGGGATGCTCCCTGAGTTCTTTGCCAAAAGGTCACGTTATGGAACCCCACTCATTGGGATAATATTTTCTGCATCAGGTGTGATTTTGCTGTCATGGCTGAGCTTTCAAGAGATAGTGGCTGCTGAGAACTTCCTCTACTGTTTTGGAATGATCATGGAATTTATTGCCTTTGTGAAATTAAGGATTAGGCATCCTGCAGTATCCAGGCCCTACAAGATTCCACTTGGGACGGTTGGATCAGTTTTGATCTGCATACCTCCTACGGTGTTGCTGCTTCTCGTTGTGACTCTAGCATCAGGAAAAGTTATGGCTATTAGCATCTTGGCTGTGATAGTGGGGCTTGTTTTGGAGCCCTGCCTTAGGTATACTGAGAAGAAGAGATGGGCCAAGTTTAGCATAAGTCCTGATCTTCCAGATTTCTATCCCGCTTATCACCAATGTAATCACCCATGAAGGTAGAGATCTTCTTTGTAAATTTGGTTTTGCTTCCAATGGCGTTCTCTTATTTTCTTGGAATGCCCTCTCTCTATCTGTATCTTGAAATGATCAATGCAGTTGAGGTTTTGTGCACATTTCATTTATCCAACGGAAAATTAAATGATTGCTGTTGATTCAATCTCCGTTTATGTTAATCCTATATTATCCTAGTGAACGGGCTTGTCTGGTTTCCATTCTTGGAGTCCAATTCCTAGAATTCAATTTTTATAGTCCAATTTTTCGAATGTGATTGACTATCGAATTATTTGACAACTTTTCAAATAATATGGAGAAGGAAGTTATACTTGATGTACCCTTTTGGATGGTTGGTAAGAGAGTGAAGAAATTGTGTGTGAAAATGACGAAGAAGAAGAGAAAAAGGAGAGCGCGCCCTAGGTGAGAGGTAGATCGTGTTTTTCTAATAGAGAAGATAAGGAATTGAGATCCTAAAAATAGATAGAAGTGAGGAACGAGATTTTGGAGTGAGATTCATTTAGGAATCTGAAATCTAGCTTATTTTTTACCAATAAACGATGGAGTGCCATATCTAAAAAGTTGATCAACGCAGAACGAAAAGAAAAAGCTTATGGTTCCCATTCCTTTCTATATGCGAAAGTCCACCCCCAGTTCACAGAGAATACTTGCGACTCCATTGGTAAATGGAATTGAATTGGAAAAAAAAAAAAAAAAGAAGGAAATTGAAAGTGGCATCTCATTCTGTGTGTCTCGAAGTAGGTGGATGCACCATTTCTGTAGCCTAATAAGTGGAAGTGGAGCGATCTGGCATTCCTGGCGATTGCCTTATGGAACTGATGCATCCGGCTGCTTTCCTCCAATTTTAGATACATTGGTTTCTGGATTCTTTGGCATTGTTTTCTTGGCTGGATGTCATTGTGGCTTTGAGAAAATTTTGAGCTTCTTGCTTGAGCTGAAATTGGGGTAAATATGAAGGATTCCTTGTGGACTTTTGAGAATGAATCTAGGAACCTGTGAATTCTACTAGGAACATCAGAAACTATTGAAGCATTGTAAACTTTTTCACCCCACTGAAACAGATTAAGGTTGCGTTTTGGTTCGTCTTTTTTCTTTTTTATGCTTTTGGTATCCTTTTTAAGATTGATTTTAAACCCTATTTAGTTTTATGCAAAAGACTAATAAAATTTCATTTTGAAATGAATGAAAGATATTTCGTAAACCCTATCCCTAAATACATTTGACACTCATTCTCTAGTTATTATTTTAGCTATTAATATGATAAGGTTAAAAAAAAAAAAAAAGAAGAAGAAATCATCTGACCGAAGTTTGAAGAGAAATGAATAAGGTATCAAGCGATAGTTCTCCGAAGGCCAAAGCAGATAATGATCTAGCTTTCATTGAATTTTATACTAGGCGACAGCTAAACATTTCTTATAAAGGTCTTCTTTTAACTTAAACTTCCAGAAAACCTTAAATGTCGTAGCAGCTTGTTTTCTAAAGGGATGAAAAGATTCATAACCATAAACTGGAAGCACATAATCTTGTCAGCCCTTAAGAAAATATGCTGCTTGGATATTTAAGGTTTTCTGCTGTCAAAGTTTTGATCCTCAACAATAAATGGCATGACCAAGTTGACATCAGGGAAGAGACCAATGGTTTTCCTGAGGCTCCCTGCAAAGGCGTCCTTGATGAGAATGTGGTGTCTGCTTCCCAGCAACACTAGACTTGGTACTTCAAGAGCTTGTCCTTCACGGGGGGCTCCAGTGCAGACATACACTGATCCCATGCCCCATTCTTCAACATCTGCCAGGATATTAGAACATGAAAAGGTTAGTTGTTAAAAGTGTTACTTTTTGATGCATTAGGCTTCAGCAAATGGAATGAATAATTATCTACAATCCATTTGCGGGTTGAAGGTACATTCGAACGATCAGCAAAAACATATCAAACAGTAGTACCAACCATTTTATAGCCACGCAATACCCAGCAAAGTTCAGCATGCAAGTCTTCACTCGTGATCTCCTAAGAAGCAACAAAATAATTATTATTTTAGATAAAATTAGGGAAGATTTCCTAGATCCTTTCGATGTAGGAATGCCATTCTTACATTCCAACTTGCAATTGCTTTACACATGAAAACAAGTGAACTCAAGGCCCCAGCAGGATTGGCTTTAACCTGAAATCTAGAGAAATTATATACAAATCTTTATACAGGCAAAGTACAAAAGCTTAAGAATAGCAAAGCATACCACTGCACACAGCCCCCAAAATGCATCCTCCTTTTCAACATCATCGCGTATGCTAAAATTTATTAATTGTAGATTAAAAACCATCAAGAAAGCTTGCTCAAGATAAATGAAAAGAAGAAAGAAGTATATCTATCAATTAGAATTGAGAGTGAAATTTAACATAAGTACTCTCACAGCAGAAAAGCTTAAATTTAAAATGAAGTATTAGAGCAATTCATTAAATACATATACATTTTGCCAAAAAGATTGTTTAATAAGATAATTTCTTAAGTGACAGAATAATCCACTATGTACACTTGCAGCTTGCTCAAACGATTGCCATTCAAGCGTACATTATTGGCAGAATGGCCCTACACAATATGCTTTTGAATAGAGAAGAGCTTTGCTGTCCTTTCAATCATATGTTGCCATGAATGTGAGAGAAAGCAAAAAGTAGGATGCACATATATTTATTTGTACATGATGGCATGTGGTTGGAGAGAAAAAGGTGACATATGAATAAAATGTTTCTCATAGATGGTTGCGTGCGATTGAAAGAGATATGAACAAGGAAGCCTGGTCCTATCAATATACTATAATAATTCCTGAATTAATTGAATGATTAATTTAGTTTTTTTTTTTTTTTTTTGGCCAAAGAATAATTTAGTTTTAGAAAACCTATTTTTCGCATTTGAGGTACGATCTTGCAAAGAAGATATGGTGAAAATTAATCATATTTTGTTGTAAAACGGTATCGACATGTGGAAGAAGTTTCCTCATGAAAGAGATACTGCGACAGAGGGAGTGGATCCTTACATAGCCAAGGCACCACACCAAGCTTGCATGAAATGCTCCAAATGTGGGGAGACTAACTCTGGACAAACCCATGCAAGCCTTCCGAGTGTGATTGCTCCAACTTCGACAAATGACTTGTGGAGCTCCTGATCAATGACAGAATGAGAGGGTTGAAAACGGGAAGTATAATATCATGCAGGAAGAGAGTTGGGGAAGAAAGAATCACCTCTGCATGCTGAAAGATAGGGACTAGGCATGAAATGACTGTCATAACAACAGGAGATATATCTTTTTGAACCTGGATATGGAAGTAAGAACATAGCCCAGTGAGTCGGCCAAAAGGCATGTATATGGGCTAATTGCTAATTAAAAAACACATCAAATGTTCACAACGGAGAAGGCACAGTGTAAGTAAGCAACAAAATTATACTTAGTGCTATAATCATTCAAAAGTAGAAGAAAGATGGGATCATGTGCTGTGACACTTCCTGGCTTCAGTCTGACCATTCAAAAAAGAATTATCCACAATCTCAGTGTCATTTTCCTTTCGGAAATCCTCAAAATGTTCTCTTTCTGTCAAATGTTAGGGGAGAAAGTGGAACAGGTTCTCCCTTGTGTGATGGCTGCAGATTGCGCTCACAAGCACAAACAGGCAATTTCCCTGTGTATTAATTTTTTATTGCTATCTGTATCAACTAGTGGGGTGATTAGGAGGGGATTTAGACCTTGCCCCATCAGTCTGGCCACAAAGGGGCACTGTTATGACCCCATGAATTCATCAACCAATTTTAAGGGTCTACAGTAGAAGGGCAAAGGCACCTGGGGTGTCCTAGAGTGTTTTGTATGTTTTGTCTTTGTTTGGTGTTGTAATTGCATTGCTGAGGGGCATAGGTTCATGTTTGTTATGCTGTGTGTGGGTGTATTGCTGAAATGCATATGCGTTAGTTGTAGAGCCAACTGTCATATAAAGATACAGAAAAAAGAAATATGCAGGCTTTAGAGGATTAACAAACGAGAAATTGAATGAGAAGCTGGTTTGCTATAATTGGTGAGCCCGAATCTTGCTCTTTTGAATTTCATTCCATGGTTGTATCAGGCACTGACTTTTGGTTAACGCCTAGTGGCTACGTTTTCAACTACTTATATAGTGATTAGAGTGTGGAGTCTGCAATTATGATATCAATAAGTTCATACTGATTATTGATGCCAGGAGTACGTTTTCACTACCAGTTTAATATGTGGAGCTGCTGAAATCACCAAACATAGCTTAAAAAGCAAAAGTTGAGTAGATATTTTAATGTATTAATATTTTAATATGTAATCAACATTATGAAATGTTGTTTGTAACATGATGTTTCTACTGAGATTCTGCTGAAGAAGCAATCAGAGTTTAATGGTACTACCTTAATGGCCAACTCCCCAATAGCCCAACATGCATTATTTGCCACATAAGGAGTTTCATTTAGCTTTGGAGAGCACTGCAGGCAATACAACCTAAGTAAATGAAAAAAAAATTAAAAATAAGGAATGACTTCAAATTATAGCAAAGAACTTCACATACAAGTTGCTTGGATGCTACGTCAAGATATTCTGGCAAACGAGAGTGCAAATAGAAGGGACATGCCTGCTCATCATCATGAGATTGGTTTTTATAAATTTAGTCAATACAAAGTGTCAGCCAGCATTCATAACATGACAAAGTAAAGCCACCTTAAACTTTTCGACGTCACAGGAAAGATACTATCTGACTTAAGGGATACTGAAGCTAACTGCTTCATACAATGAGGTGAAGCCTTAAAGCTTTCTTCGTGGAGAGAGGGAGATTCATTTATTACAACCACCACTAATAGATTATGCAGCAAAATGGTTCTGTTCTATATCTTACTCTAGCAATGTCCCCAACCAATGCAAAGGCACTCTGTCGAACATCAGAAGCCTCATCCAAGCAACATTGTAGAAGCAAGTCCCTCAGAGTACTTTTAGAAACCTGTCAAACCAAAAAACAGAAAAAAGGGATGGCTACTTTTAGTATCATGGAAGAAGAAATAAAGGATCCATTAGCAAACAAGATGACTTGCGATGAGGCTCTGATTAAAAGCTAACTTTCAGTCTCATATGAAAAGGAATTTACAAACAATAAAAGGTAAATCATTGTTGCCAAGCTTCCAGGAATGCCAGACATTTGGTAATCTCTCCTCCGACCAGGATAAAAGATCCCACTGAAGCAGCTTATCTTGCAGTTAAAATTACAGTGTCCCATACTTGATATTTAAACAAAGGCCTGTTAAAAATCTGACTTGTTTTATAATTAAAACTATTCAAACACCCCAAAAGTTTCCTTTTGAATTTTGAAGAACCATTTGCACCATTATAATTCTTAGGTATGCATGTGTACAAAAGACAGAAGAGGAAGCGGGAAGAGAGAGAATCCCATGATTCTGAAGGGAATATTTTAAATGACTTATTTTTACTTTTGGCAATTATCATTTTATTTTCGAAGAAAATCAGAAGTTTGGTGTAGTCTATCAATTTATAGGTATCTAGGACCTGATTAGGAGTTCAGCGATATAATGAGTTAATTTCTTCCATCCATGTTTCTTATCGCAGAGATAATGGAACAGAAGTAACCTTAATGAAATAACTGCTCATCCTTCATGACCATTATTTACACATATTGATCAATCATTTCAAGCTATTATATCACCTAAGCACTAAAGCGCACATTAGTATAAGCCATTTCACAGCAGACACGTGTTCCCAATAAGAGAAATAGCGGCAATTGAGCAATTCAAAGAGGTGAATCACAAGTTATTACCAAATTCTCTATCCCACAGCCGAGACCTTCTGCAAGTCCAGAAAGCAGATCGAGAGAACACACAATAAATTCTCTGTCATATTCACCTCCTGCTGCAGTAGGATCAACCTGCAATTAGCCCCATCAGTAACTTTCAAAAATACATGAGAGCAAGACTGATGAGATGAAACTTAATCATACTACTACTTATCTGGTTCATTTTATTTCCATCACTCTAAAGAACAGCAAAAACTCTGTCTCCATGTAATAAGAAATTAATAGTGAATGCGTGTCTCTCTTTTATCGGTGTTCTTTTCTAGATGGAAATAGGTTAAAGGGTGCAGCTCCTCCAAGTGTTGAACCCTCTTGTGTTAAGTCAGTTCTCTAGGGCACTCAAATTTTCCTACATCCATGAACATCTATATGGAAACTAATGAAGATATTGGAGGGAAGATTAATTGTCAATATTCTAGATGCCAATTTTGTAAATTTAGGAAAGTCTTATTTATAGCTATTTTATTTTTTTATTCTTAGGATTAGTTGTTGACAGTAAAACTAGTTTTCCAAAATAGTCTTGCTGTATTTGTATAAAACTATACACAATGAATGAGAATTTATACTCTAGATTATTATTTTCAAGTTGGTATCAGAGTAGTACTTGATTTGCCTGATTCTTTCTTTTCTCTTGTGCTCTTCTTTCTTTCTTTCTTTCTTATTTCTAACCACCATATCTGATATGACATTTGATTCTAACAGTAACCCTCAGATCTCTATATCCCCTCTTAATCCTTCACAGCTCTAGCCGATCCTACAAAGATAGGCATGGACTCTTACTTGGTTCAAATCACCACTATTTGCTTGAATGGTGATAATTTTCTGTGCTGGTCACAGGCTATTAAGATGTATATTAGAGGACACGGGAAGATGGGCTATTTGATGGCGACAAGAAAGCTCCATTGGAGATAGACCCAAGCTGCTATGCTACGTGGGATGCTGAAAATTCCATAGTTATGACTTGACTCGTTAATTCAATGGAAGAGGAAATTAGTGCTAATTATTTGTGCTAGTCTACAGCACAAGAGCCATGGGAGAATGTGAACCAAATGTATTCTGACTTGGGGAATCAATCTCAAATATTTGAATTAACACTTAAACTAGATCAGATTCCTTAAGGAGAGGACAATGTCCCAAAGTACTTTAGCTCATTGAACCGATCTAGCAAGACCTGGATCTGTTTAATTCAAAAGTGGAAGTCACCGGCGGATGCAAGCTACTGCAAGAAGATGGTTGGAGAAAGTTGTATTTTCAAGTTTTGGCAGGTCTGAACATCGAGCTTGATGAAGTGAGGGGGAGAATCATTGGTAGGTAGCCTCTCCCTTCAATTGGTGAAGTATTTTCTAAAGTTAGGAGAGAAGAGAGTTGAAGAAGTGTCATGCTAGGAAAAAAGGGATCTGGAACTGTTGTGGAGAGTTCAGCCATGATAAGTGCTGGTATCAGTTCAACCAAAAACCTTGTAAACCAACGCAAACCTGATGAGAAGGGCCCTGTTTAGTGTGATTATTGCAGAAAACCATGCCACATGTGTGAAACTTGCTGGAAGATTAATGGAAAACCAGCAAACTTCAAAGGGAAGACTGGAGAAGGCACTGGACGGCGAAACTTCCCTGCTGCAAATGAGGCTGGTTCCAACCCCTTCACCAAAGAATAGATGGAGCATATTCTTGCACTGCCGAAATCTAATCCATCATCATCCAGTACTCTTAGTGTTTCCATAGCACACACAGGTAATGGACCTAAAGCTCTCTTATCCTGTTTAAATACACTTACTCCTTGGATAATAAATTCAGGAGCATCTGATCATATAAACAACTCACATAAACTATTCCAATCCTATATACCATGTCCTAGGAACAAAAAGATAAAGATTGCAAATGGTAGTTTTTCTCCAACAATAGGAAAAGGTTCAATACAAATTTCTGAGAAGATAGAACTTAAATGTGTTCTCCATGTTCCTAAACTTGCTTGCCATTGCTTGTTTGTTAGTAAATTTACCAAAGACTCCAACTATTGCGTTAACTTTTTTGATTCCCATTGTGTTTTTTAGGACAGAAGCTCAAAGACGACGATTGACAGAGCTAAGATGATCAATGGCTTTTATTATTTTGAGGTTAATTTACCTAGTTTCAAATTTGCTTAAGGGTTTAGTTATTAGTTCTATGTCTATTATTGAACAAATATTGGTTTGGTATTACAGATTGGGTCATCCTAGTTTTATTTATCTAAAACATTTATTTCCTACTCTATTGAAAAATATCACCCCTTATTATTTTGAGGTTAATTTACCTAGTCTCAAAATTGCTTAAGGGTTTAGTTATTAGTTCTATGTCTATTATTGAACAAATATTGGTTTGGTATTACAGATTGGGTCATCCTAGTTTTATTTATCTAAAACGTTTATTTCCTACTTTATTAAAAAATGTCGGACTTGTTATTCCAAGAATGTATCAACCATCAAAACCTTTTTACCTTTTTCATAGTGATGTTTGGGGACCTTCAAAAGTAACTACAATTTAAGAAAAAAGTTGGTTTGTAACCTTTCTAAGCAACTATACGCGTTTATGTTAGGTCTCTTTGATGCGTGGGAAATCTAAAGTTGAAAACATTTTTTTTTTTTAATTTTTTTATTATGATTGCAAACCAATTCTAGGTTAATATAAGTATTTTGAGATATGGTAATGGAATGGAGCATTACAATAAAGTTTTAGAAAACTTTTTAAAAGAAAAAGAGATTTCACACTAATCTTCATGTCCAAATAATCTGGAACAAAATAGGATAGCTGAGCGAAAAAACAAACATTTGCTAGAAGTCGCTCGTGCTATGATGTTTTACATGAATATGCCAAAATATTTTTGGGGTGATGCTATTTTAACCGCATCATATTTGATCAACAGGACGCCCACCAGAGTGTTAGAATACATCATACCCTTGGATTGTTTGAAAATGGTATTTCTAGAATCTCACGTTAATTCAAGTTTACCTTTAAAAATTTTCGGCTGCACTACATACGTGCATATTCCAAAAAGATCACGCACCAAATTAGACCCTAGGGTAGAAAAAGTGCATTTTTTTGTAAATTATGCCCCTAACAAAAAGGGGTACAAATTTTTTAATCCTCAAACAAAACGATTTCACATAACTATGAATGCTACGTTCTTGGAAAACACAGCATATTTCAGCAAAAAATTTAATCTAGGGGAAGAAGATGTCAGGATCAAGTTTTTGGGAAACAAAACCTTTACCAAATATGATTTTAATCTTGATAAGGAGAAAACTATCCAATTTGAAAATACTGAGTCTGTTATTGGTTTGTTAGATATGGATATACTATAGATGGAGATAAATTGATTTAATCTTGAGCCTATGGTTTACACTAGGAAAAATATTCTTGAAAGAAATAAAGATCCATTGATTATTCCAACACACAGCCATGAGGAAGCTTCGAGTGAAGTCTATCTGGAAATGTCTGGTAACTCAAATTCCGAACCTTAAATGGTGTCTCCTACTTCTATACCTTGAACAACTATAGTCCCTCAGCCTAATCCTAAACCTGTGTTTGTCATACCGGCCCAAGAGTCAACCCTTAATCTTCGTATTGCCCTTCGGAAGGGAACCCGAATCTGCACAAGATATCCCATTGCCAAATACATTTGTGATGATAACCTTTCAGACTGACATGGATCTTTTAAAACAAAAATTTCAAAGCTTTTGGAGCCTAGAAACATTGAGGAAGCATTGGATGAACCGAATTGGAAATCAGCAGTGTTTGAAGAAATCGACGCACTGAGAAAAATAGTACTTGGGAGGTAGTTGAATTACCTAAAGACAGATAGGTCATGGGATGCAAATGGGTATTCATAGTTAAAAGAAAGGCTGATGTGAGAGTAAAAAGGTATAAGGCCAGATTAGTAGCAAAAGACGTCACCTATACCCGTGGCATAGATTTTCAAAAAACCTTTGCTCTTGTCGCAAAGATAAACTCAATTTGAGTTTTGTTGTCATTAGCTATAAACTCTTATTAGCCTTTGCTTCAACTTAGTGTAAAAAATGCTTTTCTTAATAGGGACCTAGAAGAGGAAGTTTAGATAAGCTCCTTATCGGGATTTGAGGAGAAATCTAGAAAAGGCTGTAAATTGAAGTAGTCTTTATATCGGCTTAAGCAATCTTCTTAAGCGTGGGTTGAATGCTTTGGTAAGGTAGTGAAAAGGTATGGGTTTATACAAAGCCAAGCAGATCATACTATGTTTTACAGGCACTTGAGAGAAGGTAAAATTGCTATCTTGATTGTGCATGTTAATGACATTATTAAGATAGAAGATGACGATATAGAGTTGAAAAAGGTAAAAGAGAGATTATAGTTTGAGATTAAAGATTTGGGAGCTTTAAAATACTTCCTTAGAATGGAGTTTGCGAGGTCAAAGAAAGAATTTTTGTCAATCAGCGTAAGTATGTGTTTGACTTACTTGAAGAAACAAGTATACTAAGGTGTAAGCAGCAGAAACTCCATGGAACAAAATGTTAAACTACAGTTTGCTAGAGCTAAAGAAGCGAAGGGGAGGGAATAGTATCAAAGATTGATGGAAAGGTTAACCTACTTGTCACACACACGTCTAGACATAGCATTTTCTGTAAGTGTAGTTAGCTAGTTTATGCATTCACTTGGACTTGAGCACTTTGAGGCAGTTTACAGAATCCTAAGTACTTTAAAGGGTCACTAGGTGAAGGGTTTCTTTTCAAACCTCGAGAGCGCCTCTAGGTTGAGGCCCACACTGATGCAGATTGGGCAGGAAGTGTTACTGATAGAAGATCAACCTTTGGCTATTATACTTATGTAGGAGGCAACCTTGTAACTTGGTGAAGTAAGAAACAAAATGTGGTTGCAAGTAGGAGGGCACGAACAGAGTTTAGAGCAGTGACTCATGGTGTATGTGAGGTGTTTTGGATAAGAAGAATATCCTAGGAGCTGATAGTTTCAGAGTCTCAAACTATGAAGATGTACTATGACAATAATGCTACTATTTCTATCGCCCACAATCTGGTTCTTCATGACTGCACAAAACATGTTGAAGTGGATAAACACTTTATCAAGGAAAATATAGAAGATGGTTTGATATGCATGAGTTACATCCCCACTAGAGATCAAGTAGCCGACTTGTTCACAAAGGAGCTATCAAGAAAGCAGTTTCACTAGTTAGTTAGCAAGTTGGCTATGGAAGACATCTTCAAACCAGCTTCAAGGGGAGTGTATAAAATAACAAAGATATTATTGTAGGGAAGATTTTTTTATTGTAGTTGTCAATATTCTAGCTGTCATTTTTTTAAATTAGGAAAGTCTTATTTATAGCCTTTTTTTTCTTATGATTAGCTGTTAGAAGTAAAGCTAGTTTCCCAAAATAGTCTTGTCGTATTTGTATAAAACTGTACACGATGAATGAGAATCTATACCCAAGATTATTATTTGCAAGTACCTATACTAGACTAGGGCATTTTCCTAGGGCATCCGCATTATCCGAAAACCTTCAATATCAAAAAAGTTTTATTTTTTATTTTTCTGAAGAAACATTGGAAACATTTGTCAAATATAGAAATGCTATTTACAGGCTCCAATACAGAAAAATCTCAGAAGATGTAAAATAACGGCTACATTAGATCCCAGAATGAAGAGAGAGAACCCAAGATTTAAACATTGATAGTCATATAAATATCCAAGCATTGAACTATATCTTTTCTTTATCCATTCAAAAGAAGGAATTCTAGTAAAAGATGTTGATCATATGGCAATTGCAATTTCTCTTGATACCTTACAATATAAGAAGGATCAATACCAATGTGATAAAAAGAAGTGTGAGGTGAGCCAGAGTGCTGCACTTCTGTTCAAAGGACAAACAAGCTAGCAGGATGCTGCAAAAATATGGACAGTAGAATTTGCTTACAGAAAGCAAATTTTTTCATACCTTTGCCAATTGCTGGGTTTGAATAATGTCAATGCATCTCTCAAACACAGGTTTAGCAAATTGAGAAAATCCAGATCCCAGGGCCTGAAAGTGACACATAGTCTCAGGCGTCATTATGAAACAGTAGCTCTTTGATCCAAACTTGCTGTGGATTTCCTGTTATCTGACTTTGATATTCAACCCCTTTTAAGTACTCATGAAACTCTATTTTAAGGAAATGCAAAATTTTTATAACCAGATTACTTCCATCGTATGTAGGCAACAATTATTTATTAGGTTAAATTCAAGTACTTGAAATTTGACAAAATATGTAATTAGATATCTAAACTTTAAAATTGATTAATTTAGTACTTGAACTTTGAAATTGATCTATTTAGTATCTAAAAAAACTTTTTATATACGCCAATAGTACCTTCCTTAAGTTCTTTCAGGTATTAGATTGATCAATTTGAAAGTTTTTTAAGTATTAAATTGATCTTTTTGAAAGTTCAGGTACAAAAGTCTAGATACCCCTTGTGACATTATCCGTTATTTATTTTGAGAGCCAGCCGACCTTCCTAGCTATTATTCTCCTTTCGAATGATATAACATTAAAGTTGAATGCATATGTGTCACTTTCATACTTTTCTTAGATGGTTCATGGAAAACTTTCTTAGGCTTCAAAACCAAGACTTATGGCCACATAAAGCACATTCATAAACACACTCCTGCAAACACTTTCATGATTGTTATATCAAGGGCAGTGCATGAATTACCATTATATCTACTTGTTCAAATAATGGAGAAAGAGGGGTCCAATATGAATACTTATCAGGTGTGTTGTTGCTTCTTCGGTAACAAATGGTCATTAGATACTTTTAATGGTTGCATGAAAGAAGAACTCTCAAGATTGTCTCTCCTACAATAAAATGTGCATTTTGCTAACTTTGTAGGTTCTCAAGTTTATAACATATCTAGGAAATTTTCAAATAGCTAATGCAGTGAGTTAACTCTATGATCTAATGTGTTGCTGCAGTTTGTTGCGTGGCTCAGACTACAAAGCAGCACTAAACATTACTATTCCAACGATTCACCTATATCCTTTCCACATAAAAAGAGCCTCCATAAGATCAGGTGTTCTGACCAGAAGCTGAGACAGCACTTACCACTGCAATAGATGAGAAGCACTCCAGCAAGGGGAAAAGGTCTTTGTCTGTGTTTGATAGTTGTTTCCACTTTGCAAGCAATGGTGGCAACAATATGTCAAGATAAATGGGCTGCAAATACAAAATTAATGTGTGTTGCATCCTTCACAAACCACAGTATTCAAATCAAATTGGGAAAAATATTAAAAATAATTATAAAGGAAAAAAAAAAAGTAGCTGATTGAATAGGAGATGTTAGGAAGGAAGCAAGATTTTCTAGAAAGAGAATCATGAATGAGTCAGAATTTCATTCTTGAGTTACTAACAGTACCTGATTTAGATTACTTCCAACAGCATCTGCTAAGGTCCCGATAGCATCATATAGGATCCTAATGTTATGCCTCTGCACAATGAATTGGAAAACTATTATGTTCTCAAGGTATCCAGGAGTCTAAAATGCAGCCTTACAAAGGTGTAATTTTAATTGATCTTTCATTTTGTTTATGATCACTTATAAGGAGTAGCCAATGGTAAACTAATTCCTACAGCTGACAAGTCATTGAAGTCTTCAATTCAAATAACGATTTTCAACTGACAAGTTTGCTCGGGTATGTCAATGATGGTTTATGTATGAATATGAATTATAGTGTTGATTAGTCTATAACTTAACTCGTGAAAGATATCTAAACCCCTTTTTATGAATGAAAAGAAGAGATTAAAAAGCTTCTGCAAGTCAATATTAGTGAACAAAGTTTCTGTTTTGAACAGCATGTAAGAGCTGATCGCTGAGCCACTTCACTTACTTTGATTCACTAAACTCCTGTGAACTTGAAGTTTCCAAACTCAACAAAGCTTGAATGATTTGATAGTCGAAAACATTTTTATTTTTCCTTCAATGCTTCTGATAGCTTCATGTTTTGCTTTTATTGAATAACAAAGGCTCCATTAGCTACATGTCATGGCTGAAAAAAGGCCGTTAACCCTGTGCATCCTAAATTTATATTTTGTATTAAGAGGCCTAGATACGTCTAACTTTGAGAGATTTTTAGAAATACTTCATTTAAATTTTAAACTGTTTAACTATAAAGATTAAGGCACTATATACAAGCTTTAGACAAGTTAGTGATTGGCACATATGAAACTTTTGATGGTAATGAGCCAACTAATTGAAAATTGTTCAAAATCAGCTCACATGACCTTTGCTATCTTGAGTGTAAACCAACATGGGTTAAGCTGTTGATGGAACTATACATATTATGTGCAATAAGCCGCAAAATTGCAAATTTAGGTGACTGCAAAAATATACTCAAAGTCTAGAGTGATGTAACTCAATAATTGTGTCGAACAAGTTAGGTCATTTCCCATGTATGCTTAATGAATTTACAAGAGGAGTGATTTACCTTCTTTTTTTCCCGAAATTTTTTTATTTAGTTTTCTCTTTTTCTATTTACTAGAAGTGTAACTTTCCTTGGATGCATATTTACTCTGAGTCACTGTTCATAGCATTTCAGCTCAAGATCGCTGGCATCAAGTTCTAGTTATGCAACAGCCCACTAAATCAGGTTTTTGGAGAACATAAGAATTTAGAATATCCATAGTTATAACTACAGAATCCGACTAATCTGAAAACATTGTCCAACTAGGAAAAACATAATATTGCCAATACCTGATATTTCTCAAAAGCCCACATAAGATGCTGCAAAATAATTTTCAAGTTTGGAATTAATGCAGTTCCACCCTCCTGTCAATTTTTAAAGAGAAAATCACAGTTTAGGACATAACATTATATATTTTTTTCTCCTTACCGAAAAAAAATATATATTGTTTCAACTGCATGAATAATCAAAACCTCCTCAAGCATTGCAAGAGCTGAACAAGCTGCTTCCTGCACCCTTTTATTGACATCCAATATTCTTTGTAGAAGACCCATGAGAACATCGTCAAATTGCTTATAGCCTTTATAGTGGTCAACACCCTGAAAGAGAATAAAGGTGCATGTTGAATAGTGACTAAAGATAAATCACAGTATATGAACCAATTAAGCAAAATCCTGCAAAAAAGTTATAGATAGGTACAAAAACTATTTTCTTGGGAGTATTATATGAGCTCATATCATTATATTAAAGTATTCAGGTTGCAGTTTAAGGAAACTCTCCATTGAATAATTTCTAGGGATATGCAAGATTCATCTGTACATCGTAGAGACAACTTCTGAAATTTTATTTAAAGAATCATTTCTACTATCCTTATATTAAACACACTTTGATGGGATGAAAGTTGGTTCTTAACCTATAAGTAGACTTGGGCAACATGAAATTATTGAAAGTGGAGCTGTATGGCAACAATGAAATCCATCTGCAAGTCCATTTTGCATGATCAACACTTTGGGCAAGTTGAGAAACTCGCACCACAAAATGAACTGATTTGATGGCATAATCCACTTAACTTTTGGGTTCTCCCTGCTAAACTTGCAAATCTAGTGTCTTAGCCAAATCTTTTCCAGTGACATCTACATGGTTTTTATCCTGAAGTAACCAAGAATTGGTCAAACATTATTTGTCATTTAGAAAGTGTTTATCTATCAATGAATAGAAGTTTGTGAATGATGTGAAAATAGCGTGCCTCATTCTGCCACAATAAAAAAAAATAATTCCTAGACAGAACACTGAATGGTATTATATCTGTGACAAAAATATATTTAAAGAAAAACCCATGTCAAATCAAAGCATCCACCTGACGAGGACAGGCAGCATACAACTAAATCGAGTACTACCTCAGCTAAAAACTTGCTGAATCGAGAAAGAGTCCAGCAAGTTATACTTCTTATGAGTGGAAATTTATCATCCAGGAGAGTGATGAGAAAATTGACAATCTGCAAGGCAATCCAAGATTAGATGTATTGGAAAGGAAAATTTTGATGTCAAATAGAAGGGCAATAAAAAAAGAAAAATTCAAGTAACTCATATAGGTGTATTAATTTAATTTTGAAAGCAGAAAATCAGGTTTTCAAAATGAAGCTAAGCTGATAATCAGTGACCAAGGAAAATAACATCAAGGTAAGCATGATGTATAGCAGGATAGAAGCAAACAAATAAAGCACTGCAGCTATATGACGTGCTCATTAACGAATTAGAGACCATGAAGCAGACAAAAATTTTTTTATAGGCATTGATATATCAACTACTATTTATACAAAGTACAAAAGGAAGCTCCCAAGGTTGTTGCATGGTTACCTCTGGCAGATGAGGATAGAGACCACAGATGGATCCCTCAGCTATGGCACCTAGGGCAAAAACAGCAGCTTCCCTTTCTTTCCAGGAAGCATCACCCACAGTCGGCAACTTAGTCTGCAAAGATGGTACTTTTATTTAACAAGGATGGCAGGAATAATTTAAAACAAACTAAAGTAGATCTTGGGGAGAAAAAATTGGAAGGATATAAAATGCTGATAAATCGACAGTAACTCCAACAGGCAATGACAAATTCTCTTTAAGATTGCTTTGATTGTAAAACCATAATTACATTTTTTTTAGAAAATAAGAAGATAATTGGCTTTAATCTACTAGGTTAGACAAGATCTCTCCAATCTGGAAATGTGTAATCTCTTCCTTAGAGGAAAGTTTCAAGGAAGGGGCTACACGTAAGGAGAGTTTTAATGGAAGTTGATTTCAGAAACCAGAAAGTTACTTCACATTAGAAGGTTGCAAGGAAGGATACTGAGTGAGATTGCAGAGAACCATCAAAGAAGAGGAATGACCTTGATAAACAGGCACCATGATGCATGTATGTGACATAGTAGTCAAATTAGGGCAAATACAAATAGCTTTTGTTTTGAGTTTGCTGTTACATTACAGAAAGTCATTTCTCAGGGATCTTTATAAAGTGGTTCCCCCACTCAATATCACTTCTCTATATATAATTTTTACTGAATAAGAAAAGACTAAAGAGTACCAAAGGATAGCCATAGACAGAACTGCTGTTCCTAATTATTGAATAAAAACAGCAGTAAGGTGCTTCAGGTTTCACAGACCGGAAGAACATGTCAGACCAAAATGGAGAAGATCATATTCAAATCTGGGATAAATTTGCATTGGCCAGGTCCAATACAAAGGACGGAGAAGAGCATATTCAAATCTGGGATAAATTTTCATTGGCCAGGTCCAATACAAAGGAATTAATTAATTTTCCGTATAGATCTATTAAAAAGAAAACCGTTGCTGGGCAATTAGTATAGTATAAGTTGCTTCTACCCAAGGTCATTTAACTCAAGTCTATGGAATTCCTTTTCCCTTAGATTCCTGCCTCTACTAAAAAGGAAAACAATAAGAGAAGGGGAATAAGAACAGTGCAGAAAAATGAAAAAATAACAAAAAAATTGAATTGTGCAGTAAATGAATTTGATTACCTGGACAAATGGCATCAACAGAGGAAGGATTTCGTCACCAAATATATTTGAGATAGCGTTAAGAACAGCAGCACTGCATTTCCGTAGATTCCATATGGTCACAAGATCATCATCATCCTGTGAAAGATATATGGGATGAAAAATTTTGTAAAACAGCAATAGGGTAAATTCAGGTTGAGGTTGCAAAAAATATTGAGTCATGCCATAATAAAAGCTAATAAATCTCATGGTACCATACATTGTCCTCATTCTCTGATCCATGGATTCTTGATGAATGAAAACGAGGTTTAATGTCCTGAAATACATGAGTATTGGTGATCAAGAGTAAAACGCAAAATGAAAAATGAGGATGAAGCACCAAAAATTCAAGAATGAAAATTATATTGTTTGCACCTGATCTTGATCAGGGAGAGAACCATCTTCCTGTACCAACAGAAACTAGTTAGTAATGTTGGTGCATCAAGAAATGCATTGTATAGTCCAAATAACATGAGCAGAATTGACCTCAGAATCAAGAAGTGATTCATCATCCTCAGCATAAACCATGTTTGACAACAATGCCTGTAATGTGTTTCAAATGTCAGATGGCTGTGGAAGGGAAGAATCAGTTAATAATAAAAAGGAGAATCTAGCTTCAACTGAACTGGAACCAGACGGGGCAAAACTTCTCTCAAGCTCTCAATAGGTAGCTGAGCATCACAATATGCAGACCTGCCATTCATAATCAAGTATAATTATAGAAAGATTAATTGCTCATACTGCAAAGCAGCTTGTAAGATAATTGCACTAATCACCTCTTTCCCCAAGAATGCCAAAGAGTGGAAAGTGAATATGTTGGATATTGGGTACACAAATCATTAGCTCTCTTATATAGAGTCTAACTTTTTGACCACTCTGGATACAATATGTGCTTTCATTAAAAGGTATATTAAGCATTCTACATTTGAGACACTTATGCTCTCTGTGTTAACTTTTAGAGACTGCATATATAAGTTGATGGTTCATGATGAGATTGATCATCCATTGGCAACCAATGTCTCATGGAGAAAAATATGCTATATTAAAAAAAAAGATTTTTTCACTTTGACTACACATTAAAAAAGTTGTATCATAAGCATTTACGAATCAGTGAAAATTCACTGGCAGCTTCCAACCAATGACACGATGTGGACAAATGGTCAGAACACCTCTTTAAGAACATCTACCCATGTCCATAAATGAATCATCTTGTAGGAAGGATTACCAGAATTCACAAGCTTCAAGAGCCACTTCATCATTGCGATCCTCGTTGATTTGCAACATGTACTCCATTATATTTCGCAAATATTGCTGTAATACCATAAAATCACTTCAAGCAGCAACAAATTGTAAACGCAAGAAACTTATTGTTCACAAAGGTAATTAATAATAGAGATCAATAACTATCAACATTAAAGTTAATTATTGGTTATTTTCATTGGAAAGAAGAGAATTGGGCTAAAATACATAAAGAGAGGCATAGACAGCTACCTCCAACAAGGATGGACGAACTTCAGTTAGCTGAACAAAAGCTGCACATACCTGTTTCCAGAAAACCAGGGAGAGTATGATGACATGATGAAATGTAGAGACTGTGCATGGGAAGAAATTGCCCTTATTTTCTTCGCTATAATGAAAACAATTAAGGCATGGCATATGTTATATCCATAGACACCTATCAATAACATAAAGAAGCAGCTTCTGGAACTTAAAGTAATAGGGATTGTAGACTCAACGATTAAACAGCTCATCTTGTTTCACATGCAACTTCCCGGGTGTAATATATTTAATTTGGATATTATATCACTATGTGATGTTTAGTAATAAAAATTGAACCCACACCAAATCTAAAAGTTTGAGCTTTTAACATGGTATCTAATTACGGGGTACTAGATTTAATCCCATGTTTCATCATTCAATCCCTATTAATTATGTCATCTACTTGATTTGGCTGTCTTAGTCTAAAAGTGAGGGGGATCATTAATTAATAAATTAAAGCTCACCAAATTAAATCTAGAATGTTCACTTTTTTGATAAGAGAGCTGTGGCTCTAACCTTAATATATAAAAACAAATGATTATCTAAATACTATCCACATATAAATTTTTTAACATTCAACCTTGTTAGAGGTAGAGTTTCAGTTGATATATCCTAAAATTCTGGTCCTACCATTTCAAACTGATAAGAAAATTTAGTATGTACTAGTTATAACATTATGCTTGGGACTAGAATTGATAGACAATTTAAGCAAGACACATATATGTAAATATGATGAGATTTTCATAACTATCTCCTTATTACCCTTTGGTAAAACTTACGTTTATAACCCCCAATACCACCAACATCTTTCCAAATGACCACTCTTTTGTGTCAGTCAACCTGAACCTTTTCCTATGCACTTAAAGTTAGATGTATCTCATTTCAATTCATATGAATGTTCTTAAATCTTAGATTTTTATTGCACAGGATTATATCCCCTTAGTATATAATATTAGAGCATAATAATGATATTAGAGGAACAGAGTCCTTTGACATGCTTTGCTGTCTACAATCTTAAAAATATGGTTGGAGGGCGAAACTGAAGTAGCCGTTGTGATTCTTGTGAATGATGTGCACGAGAGAATCTTCCATTCTAACAATAACATTATATTTTTGCTACACAACATGCATAACCTCAAAGAGCAGGACTATATGAGATATTTACCGATTTGCGAATCTCTCTGGTTGGATCATTGGCCAGGACAAACAACCCCTGAAGATACTGGTCCATTGATGCATACAATACCTGAAACATGTAGTTATGTACATTTAATTATCTCAAAGGAAGCATCCAGATTGAAATGACTTGGGGCATACTCACAGCAGGCATCAACGTTATGAATTCATTTACTGATCCCAAAGAAAGCTTTCTCAATGAGGCATGGGGGGAGTGGAAAAGCTGCATTAAAGGGCCAGATAAGAAGAAGCTTGGAATACTGTTCGAAACTATCAATGTTCTATAATAGAGACAAAAACGGACAAGTTCGTACTCAATTATATGCATGGAAAAAATAAACAGCAAACTAGTAAACAATTGTCTCACCTGAAAGAATCGTGGAAGGAATATATCGATAGGGCGCTTAGCAAGGCATTGTAAATCCGAATCGAGCACTTCGGGCATATCCTCGCATATCTGTGCTACACCAAATTATGCATCAAAGCTAGTAGATGAAAACGCAGAGCCACCCTTGATAGCTCTTAGTGATAATGCACTTGGTTCATTTTATTTTATTGGCCGAACACTAGGTTCATTTTTTAAAGACAAATTTTTCGAACTTTCTATGCTTTTTTTTATTTTTGTTTGCATGCAAAAACAAATACGCAATATTGAAGAAAAAGTAACATGCAAGATCCAAACGATAGTCTTTAAAATTTTAAGGAATCAAGCATCTAGAAAACCGAATAAAAATTTAAGAAATAAAAAAAGAAATGTAAGGAATGGAGTTTGCAGAAAAGGGGGAAAGCATATAATTGAAACATTATAGTCATGTGATAAGTGTGGATTAAGGCCGGCTGCCCAGCCAGCCAGCCAGCCAGCCAGCAAATCCAGTTATGGAAATGAACAAAGAAACTATGTTACGAATATCATTCAGAAAGAGGAAACAATATTGTTCTCATGCATATTGCTATTGCTGACCTTTGCCAGAGCATCCATTGCACCCTCCTTGTGGTTAAGGTCATTGCTGTCCAACAAATTAACAAGAGCTGGCACTAATTCGGGCCATTTTTCAAGTCCTCCCAGTTGTACAATTACACTTACTATGGTTCCTACTGTTGATCTAATGTGCCAGTCCTCTGCTCCTAAACATACCAACAACTCGGATTTTAGGGATTGCTGAGAAACAGGAGCCATGGACCGATATGTTGTCCTAAGATTATTTTTCAGAAGCAGTCCTGCAGCTTGTCGTATTTCCATTGATTTTCCCTGTTTTGGAAGCACATAGTAAGTTTGGATTAGAAACAAAATTTTCAAACCTCAAGCTGGTGAACTAATTATAAGAAAAGTAAAAGTAACAACCCGACACCAAGCAATGCTTATTATCTCAAAGATCAATCAACAAAATGGAAAAAAAAAAAAAGACACTGCTTCGAGATTCTGCCAATGTCTTTTGCTAAATATTTCCTAGTGCTAAATGACAACTTGCATGATACCCAGCTCCATTTCTGGAGAACACATCTCTTGAGGCCACCTACATGGTACGCACAGTGATTAAAGAATGCATGTGTCATTGCAGGGTATCTGTGTGAAATTGACAAAGACTTTGCAATCTTCGTAGGCAGTACCTGAGCACGAGAGAGAATGAAAGCGAGATAATTATTAAAACCAGGGAATTGAGAATAATGCTGAAGCTTGAGCAGAATCTGGGACTTATCAAGCGTTGAAGAAGGAGAAATCTGGTGCTCCAACAGTCCACATATCTCCATGATCCCCTCTTCCAGCAGCTGCAACGTTGCCATTTTCGGTCTTCTATGTGTATGGGATATGAAGACGGACAATGTGCACTATGGAAGTGGGAAGTGAGATGTGAAAGAACAAGAGCGAAGTATAACTAAAGAAGTTGGGTTGGTGTTGTGTGTTTGTCAGATGTTCGTTAGTGTTTAAATCTGTTTACATCCGAGGTAATGTACTGCATGAGACAAAAGATTCACTGTATTTTTACTGCGAGGTAATTACCGATAAAACGATTCGGCATCTATTGAAAATTTGAATACGGTATCTTTCTGTTGAATGCAGAGCGTGGACCAAAGTTTCCGATTCATGTACTCATTTGTACTTTTGAATCATATATTATATGAGAAATATATTAAATATTCACTCTATTTTTCCTTTTGTTTTGGCACATTATAGCGTGCAACGAGTGAGACATGAGCAGAACAATGTTTAAGGATAGAATAACTTTATCCGAGGTCGGTTCGGATTATGTTGTTTTGTTGGTAGCTACATCATAACACCAATACATTGAAATTATTTCTTATTTAGTAACCTTGTTAATAATAATCGCTTATATAAAGTCTAATGAGAAATAATTATTAATATACAATAGTAAATTTGTAATTTTGATATGAGATATGGAAATTTTCATATACTACATATCTATATGATATGTTATAGGAGCGATATTCATATCGGGATGCTTTTTTTAGAGTACTTAAAATTGCCTCAATAGATATGAGATGCCTTAATAAGGTTTTAGGAGGGGGAGGAGGGAACCGCACTATATAAGTTATATCGTGAAAAAAAAGCATAATATATGTCAAAAGCAATATATTTCATTTTTTACACGTGATTTAGTGATGGTACAAAAACATGTTATCCTCTCTTATATGCACGATTTGTTTAGAAATTGTATATTCCGTGTTATAAATACGATTTAGCAATGGATTTTGGTAATTTTTTCATCTATCCTTTATTTTTGTGATTTTTTTTTGTACATGCGGTAGACATGTTATTCACCACTATACATCAACTCTATCTTATATGTATCCATGACAAAAATTTATATATAGTACATATTTAAATAATACATAGTTCTAAAAAAAATCTTGAATCTTTAAAGTTTTTACAATAACTAAACTTGACATGATCAAGATAGAATTGACATGTTGGGTTTAAAAGATGATATAGTGTAATTCCAATCTTTCTCAGCTTATGCACTAAAAAAATAATATTGTTTAGTCCCATTTTTTCTCAACGTATAGCTCATGCATTGGGGGAGAGAATTGACATGATAAGGTTTGAAGTAAGGTCTCTAAGAATTAACTTATCAATTTCCAATCTTTCTCAATTTTTCTCATGTACTAAAAGATGATAAGGATAACCAGGCTTTATGAATACTTTCAATTTCTTTTCATTTCAAGATCTAATAATTTGATAGATGTGTGTTTGTGAGTCACAAATTATGATGATTGAGATTGTCTACTTCTATTTCACTTCTATTTTAATTATTTTTAAGTGTCACTTAAAGTCATTCTCTTCAACTGCATTTAGTACGATATTCATGCAACTTGCACATGACTAATGCATTCGAATCCATACATCTATGTTTTGGTGACTTGGTTAAGAAGAGAGGAGTTTCATGCTTTCATGTGGTATTACATGTAAATATTAGCAGACACCGTATTCCTTACAGGGTGTTTAAAAATGGTAATTAATCAACATAAATTATTGTTATAATTATTTTACATATACATATTTTTTTAAAACCATGCAAATTCTTTCTTTGTATTGGTATCTTGGTATGACTGAAATATTTAAAAACATATTTGTCATATTCACACATCTTAAAATCTTCACCAATACATATTAATTCTAATGAGAATTGTGATGGTAAAAAAGAAATATTTTTTTTAAAGGTGAAAAAATATTGGTAATAACATGAAGATGAAATTGCATTTGGAAGAGGAATGAATTGTGTTTAGTAAAAGACATGATATTAGCAATTTCACTTAGTGACTAATTTTTAGGAACGAGGGAGTAGAGTTATACAGATGTAGTGATAAGCTCCTAAGGGGGTTAACAATTTTTCACAATCTTTTTAGGTTTTCTGATTTTAAAGGAAAACAGAAATAAATGATATGGATGATATTATTAGTCGATAGGTGCCACGACTAACAAAAATCAAACTGGTTTGTGAATGGAATCACAAATCGATATAACTCACGATTTGTAAAAACTCTCACGAATTGCTAAAGGAATATAAAAATTCAATCAGCAAGAAGAATAAAGAAAATTATAATTCTCAATATTCATAACATGTATTGACAATCTTGTCAATTACAAGAGAAACTCTCTCACATGAACTCACCAAAATAGAAATCAACTAAAACCTTTCTTTCTAATTCTCATAACCAAGGCTTAATATACAGTCTTTTACATACAAAGAAATTAAAGATATGTAACTGACAAAAATAAATAGCTGACTGTAACTGACAAAGAAATTAAAGACATATAACTGACAAAGAAATTAAAGACATGTAACTGACAAAAATAAGTAACTGACTGTAACTGACAAAGAAATTAAAAATGACAATTAACTAATAAATTGGCCTTGATGCGTTCACATCATTCTCCCCTTCTTGGAAAAGATTTGACCTCAAATCTTGGCAGTCAAATTGGATGGATCTTCATTTGGAACATGTTGAAGCTCCTGCAACTTTTGGGGTGACTTTTTTTTTTTTTTTTGTGATGATCTGCATGGTAACAAAAACAAACTTCTCTGACAATTAGTTTTCACATGAACAAACTGCTCCTGTAAAACATCAGCCCTTGTCATTGGAAGCATCATAAAATATTGGCCATTCTTTTTTATTGTATAAGTGTTCCTGTAACCATCATATATGGCTCGGCGGTCATATTGCCAAGGCCTACCAAGAAGCACATGTGTGGTATCCATAAGAGTAACATCACATAACACAGTATCACAATACTTTCCTATGGATATAGGAACACGTTCTTTGCATTTAACCATCTTAACCCATAAGGCTTAGGATGTGAAATCACTGGAAGTTGCATCTTCTTTACAAACTCCTGTGAAACTACATTAGCACAACTGCCACTGTCAACAGTTAATTTACAAGTCTTACCCTGAATTAAGCATCTGGTATGAAACAAATTCTCCCTTTGCCCTGGGTCTTCTTTAACCTGTAAACAATTATCGACATCTGCAATTACCTCTTTTTCCTTCTCAGCCTTAACTATTAATACCTGCTCTACAGATGGTTGTTCAATCATATCATCATCCTCCATTCCTTCTAACTCAGCAACATCTGAATTAGGCTTCACCTCAATAACTTCCACCTCTTTCACTATATTCAAGTTATCATCACTCACCACTTCAACCTTTTTCTCATCAGTAGATTTTCTAGGTTCAACCCAAACCACTTGCAACTCTTTCTTCTCCTCTTTCTGCTGATTTAACTTCTTTTCATAACTTTTAAAGAAACGCTCAAAATCCTTTTCAAGTTTATTAAATGCTTGTCTAATTTCACCTAATAACAAATTTTTGTAATCTGAAGTACCATCATGATATTTTAAAGATCGTTTTTCTGGATAATTGTTTATAAGATTGCTCCTTTCGATAATACAAATCTTCATGAGTACGTCTATGAGATCGCTCACTTCGATAATTCAAATTATCTTCAACATGCCTTGAACGACCTTTATAAAAATCCTTTCTTTGATGTTGAATCTCATCCTTATAATAACTTTCAGGACGACTGAATCTCAACATGATTTTAGACAACACAAGCAATTCAATAACAAATCCAAGAACCCTAATTCTCCAAATCCCACAATTCCACAACAACAGAAATTTCGCACCAAAAGCTCTGATACCAAATGATAAGATCCCAAGGGGGTTAACAATTTTTCACAATCTTTTTGGTTTTTCTGATTTTAAAGGAAAACAGAAATAAATGGATATGGATGATATTATTAGTCGATAGGTGCCACGACTAACAAAAATCAAACTGGTTTGTGAATGGAATCACAAATCGATATAACTCACGATTTGTAAAAACTCTCACGAATTGCTAAAGGAATATAAAAATTCAATCAGCAAGAAGAATAAAGAAAATTATAATTCTCAATATTCATAACATGTATTGGCAATCCTGTCAATTACAAGAGAGAACTCTCTCACATGAACTCACCAAAATAGAAATCAACTAAAACCTTTCTTTCTAACTCTCATAACCAAGGCTTAATATATAGTCTTTTACATATAAAGAAATTAAATATATGTAACTGACAAAAATAAATAGCTGACTGTAACTGACAAAGAAATTAAAGACATATAACTGACAAAGAAATTAAAGACATGTAACTGACAAAAATAAGTAACTGACTGTAACTGACAAAGAAATTAAAAATGACAATTAACTGATAAATTGGCCTTGATGCGTTCACATCATGTAGTTGTGAAATGTAATTGGAGTTTTGAGGAGGGTAGTTGCTAATAGTGTTGGGAATAACTAATGTAAATGAATATGTAAGATAATTTAAATTATATTGATGTAAAGATTAATGACACCAAAGTATTGTATTTTTCTTTAATAATATAGAAGATAATATATATAAAGAGATTGGCCAATATTATATATATACATATATATACAGAGATAAAAGACGGAAAAATTAAACATGTATTAATAAAAAGGTCTTAAAAATTTTAATAAAATATTCTCATAAATAGGGCACTTAAACAAGATTGGATTACAATTTACTAAAAAATCAACATGATTTCCAAGATGATATAAACATTAAAAAAACACAATTTTTTAGTAAAGTATGACAGTGTTTTCTAAATATAATTTTAAGTGTCGAGATTATTCTTAAAAGATTCGCATTCTATAAAAAGAAAGGGAGATTCTATGCTCTTGTTATTAATTTTAACGGGACTAATCTTGTTACTATCCAATAGCTTATACCATACCCTACTGTGATCAAATCCTTAAAATAGTTAATATTCCATTTACTATATTCATAGTAACGGTTAGATTATTGATGAGATGGTTACGTCGATGGAACCGTAGAAGCTCTCAAGAAAGAAAAAGGCTAGACGGGTCATGGTAAAAAAAAAAAAAAAATGGCAATAGATTTATGACAGGTGATATTGGAATCGTGACATGTAATAAACTTGAAAAAAAAAGAAAAGAATTGATAGATAGAAATATGTGTGTATGCGCCCGCATATAACATTAAACTTTTTCATAAAGCATCTTAATAAACCTTGCAGAGTTGTGACCTATGGAGGATTTGTCTTCAAACTTGGAGTAAGCATTAAATTAGTGGTTTGTTAAATTTAGATTTTTGTTACTAAATTTCTAGAGAACCTTTAGCCTCTTCTTTGAGACATGGATAGAATAGAATGCTAAGCTAAAAAAGAAAAGATACAAAACGAGTGAACTACAATGGCAAACTCTCTTTTCTTTGCAATGTGAAATATATGGAAAGAACAAAATAATAGGATCTTTAAGAACAAGAACTGCTATTAGAACTGGACGCCTATAGTATGAAATGCAGCATGGGAGTTCTAGACAAACACCTTGTGACTTGAACAATAAACACATAAGATAGTCAGCTAAATTTATGGCAACCATCCAATCAGAAACAACTAAAACTTAATGTTGATACAACTTTTGATATGGATAAATGGTGGATGTTTGAGTGATAACAATGAACAGGCCAAGGAATCTTCACTAAGGAAATTCATGTGAACCCCCCTCTTGAAGCCGGAATATGGAGCATCTTTATTGTGGGCTTAACAATATAGCTCCTACCTTTAGGAATAGAATCATTATCGAAACAAACTCAATGGAAGCAATAAGGTGGTTAACTGCAAATGACATCAATACTGAATTTCTTCCAAACTTTGTTTTATTGAGTAGGCAATAGATCCGAGTAAATCAATTGGTGTCATGGATGCTCAGGGATAATAACAGCCTAGCTCATGACCTTGTTCATTATAGATTTACAACATTTGAAGACTTTTACAGTTTTATATTTTATAAGGGAACTTATGTCGATCTTTCGACTTATTGAAGAACATCCTTTTACTCTACGATATTTCTTTTTTGAATCCAAACTCTACGAATGTTCTTTTGTTAGATCAAGATAGTTCTGGTTAAAAAACTTGATGTAAATTGTTTCTTTTCATAGAAATGAAATTTTACTAGAGATTCGGTTATAGCTTAGGTGGATGATAGTCTGTCAATGAGATTTGAAATTTTTTTTTTTTATCATACCTATATTAATTATTAATATATCTGGTTCATCGGTTTAGGAATGATGTACGATGTGATGAGTATTGCTTTTCAACTCGAAATTGGGTGTGGAGCCTTGTGGGTCAATACGTGAATAACGGTGGACATAATTATGGATGTGTAGGTATATATGTATGTATATTGCGGAAGCATATGAATTTATCAATTCATCACGACCTACGAAAATAGAAAGCCAATCAGCGGAAATAGTTAGGGCAAAGCAATTACAAAAGTGTATGTGTAACTCGATAAGACAAGTCATTTGCATATGTAAAGTTAAAAAATGAAAAAAATCAAGCTGTTCAACTAAGTTTGTCCAGCGAAAAGAGACTTTGATATAGTGTTTGGACGATGTTACCACACCAATCAAAATCATGCTTTGAAAAATGACTTTACTTTACTAAAACAATTATGTTTTTTTTAGTGTTTATATCATCTTGGAAATCATGTCAATTTTTAAGTAAATTGTAATTGTGTCTCGTGTCTTGTGTTTAGGTGCCATGTTTATGAGATTATTTAATTTAGATTTCTGAGACTTTTTTACAAATACATTTTTTAATTCTTCCCTAAGTTGTCACCATAAGTTGGTGCACTAATATATGTGTGTATTATTGTATCTATACTCTATCACCATAGTGATGATCTCAATTTCGACGTGCTCAAGGCGATGCGCACGATTAAATGGTGCAACCGGCTTGTACACAAATGGGAAATCAAATATTTCTTTTCCCAATAACGAATAATGGGCAATTATAACCTTCAAGTTACAAAATGTGGTATAAAACCCTATGAATTCTAATGGCAAGCAATCCTCTTGACTTTAGCCTTAGAGTGGAAATATCTGCTTAAATTTATTAAATTATATTTTAATATTCCCTCAACTTTCTTTTTTTCACATAAAAAATTTTTCTTAGCGTGTTTCCATTTTATTAGAGTTTAAAGGATATTAAATTACACTTTATAAGTTATAGAGTATATCATAAGAAGATTTAAGTTTATAAATATTATTTGCAATTTCTTTAAAACTCAATAGATTTCAAACGAAATAGATCCATATATAGCGGTCATTTTTATTTCAATATGCTTTTTGTTTCAAAATATTCAAACACCAAAAGGTAAATCGTGTTTATGTTCACCAGGTATTCTCAGCGGCTATAACTATAATTCGTTACATACTACGATTCTATCCAATAAGAATGGGAAAAAAACAATTGTGCTTATAAATGGAGGGTTTGATATTTGATAACCCAGCACTTGTCATAAAAGTATTTTAGATGGCTGAGATGGTCTCCTCCTTTTTTCAAGTTTTTCATTAGTTTGTAGCCTTTGAGATATTAATTACCATAATAACATTTATATAAAATTAATTATAAAAATATAATAACATAATTGAATGCTGACTTACTTGCATGTTAAATATGCGATTTGCATTATACTAGTTGCAAATAATATGTATAAAATACGATTCTTATTCTATGAAATAACCAGTATGACTATTTTTCTAGTGTCACTGACCTCTAAAACAAAATCGTGAACCCTAATTTCAATGCATTTTTTGCATTGTAGTAGAGGATTGATCAATCCTTATGCAATGTTGCACAATCATGAGCCCTACTTTTGCAGCTCTCCATGTGCTATAGTAAAGTTTTGATTAATCCTTTGCACATCGTGTCTTGTCCATCAAAACATAACACCATGTTGTAGTCTATTTTTTTTTTTAACTATGTGCGATTTTAGTATGGTAAAATGGTAATTCCATTTATATGAACTATATTGCAATAATTTCTTTTTGAAGCAATGGTTGATTGGTGTTATACCTTTTTACTATTTCACTTCTCTCTTAGTCATTTTAAGTTTCATTTCACATTACTCTTGTCAATTTAAATGCAGGGATATTCACCCAATACACATTTGACAAATCCATTTCAATCCAAACATTTACATGATCACATATTTATAATATTAGAAATTGTATGTACTAATAGTTGCAAGAGTAGAGCAAGTAATTTTGACAATATGTCCAAAAAAAAAAAGTAATATTTGACAATAATGATATTAATTAACACAAAATGATAAATTAAAATTATTTCTTTTTAGAAAGAAATTAATATGGTAAATTATTAGCCAATGATGACTATAACATAATGGAAAATGTCAAATTTGGTACATAAATCTTGCACAAAAGTTCAATTTTGTACTAGAACTTTAAGATGACTAATTTAATACTTAATCAAAGATTCCATAGTTGTCTTTACCTTTTTGCTACTTTACTAACACTATTTGTTCTATTTTTTGACTTGAAAAAAAAGTTTATCACCATTAGATAGTGTTAAAAGTATTAGTAAAAATTCAATGATATATTACTTCTTCTGTGTTTGCAAACAATATTAACAAGATAGTAAAAATAGCCACAATTTTAATTGGGTAGAAGATGACCACTTAAAAAATTTAGATACTAAATTGAATTTTTGTATAAAATTCAAGTATCGAATTTGATATATACCCTAACCTTTATTTATAGCAATTATAAGCACTTAAAATTACTCTAATGATTAAATTTAAATGTTTAATCATAATAAGTAAAAAAAAAAAATCCGAAAACAAAATGCCCTAAAAAATTTTAAGCGAATATTTTTGAAAATTACTAGGTCGATGTTAGTTGCGACGGCCAGTATTCAACGCCCTTTTTAATTCTTTTTTTAATTTGTGTTACTAAAACTTTCAACTGGAACTTACAAATTAAAGAAAATACACATAACTGCATATCTAATATTAGGGGTAAAACACTTGTATATTGTTGCTACATAACAAAAAAAATTATCAATATACAACCAATATAAGTTGCACACAAAATTAATTATCAATATTCCAAGCAAAATCATCTTTGCGATACAAGATATTGGATTTCGTGCACATAAATCACGATATCAAGTCTAAATAATGTTGCTATATTATGGGTCTTAAAAGCGATATATACATCACAGGTTTTAAACTCGATATACCTCTACATATATTGTTTATTATAAACGCAACATACGATAATATATTCCTTTATCAACCCGTGATATATGTATGGTATATTTCTCTCATATATCCTGATTTATACATGTGATTTTGGTACTATATTTTAGTGATCATTTTTATTTTGATCTCATTTAAATGATTAATTTTAATCAATGTCCTAATCAAGAAATTATTTCTAATATTAGCATGTAATATTTTCTCAGTGTGTGACACAACAAAGTTTTCCAAGCCCAACTACCGTCAATATGTATATACACACACAAATATGTATGTAGATATCATACTTAATTTTTCAATCATACCACATGGCAAGTAATCATTTGGGATGAAGAAACTCTGTCTACTTGAAGCAATGTTGCCAAACCAATCTTGTTTTCGGTTGAAATTATAAGAGACTACTACCGCATGTAAGGAACTTCCAACTTTTTATGTATTTGCTTTTTCTTTTTCATAAAGCCTTTGATTAATATAAAAATAAACAAAACAGTTCCATTTTATTTTTAGTTTTTTATTGCGATTATTTAAGAAATTGGGATGAATCAACTTATTATATATACCATGGTTTGTGTACAGAGTAGGTCTCGTGCTGGACAAAACACCACTAGATAAATCCTAAAACGGAAAATATCAAATTTCTCATTTAAATTTTATTAAAAATTTTAGTTAGGTACTTGAATTTCGAAGTAGTTAATTTAATACTTAATCAAACTTTTCAATTCCATTTTTACAACCTTATAAACACTGTTTGCTATGTTTTCTAATGTAAAAAAAAGCAACCTATCAGTGTTTGTTATTAGATAATATTAGGAGAAGTAGTAAAAATTCAATGATATATTAACTCTAAAGAAAGTAGTAAAATTAGCCACAAAAAATTTGATTGAATATTAAATTGACTCTCTTAGAGTTTAGATACAACATTAAATTTTTGTATGAAGTTTAGGTTCTAAATTTAACATTTACCCAAATTTTTATTACATGAATCAGGTAGTTCAATAATCTTCAAACTAGACAAAGTAAAATCTTTTAATTATAATTCAAACCAACACTTATCTTTAATTATTACTACCATCATTGTTACCCCAACCATCGTAACCACTGACATTGCTCATACTATTACCATAAAAAGTAAAAAATAAATAAATACCACACTTGATATACCAAATAAAATACAAAAAATTCACGTTGTATTATCCTCTTTGTATTGTACCATAGTATTCAAACACAACCTTAGTAAATATAGACAATATTGGACAAGAAGACCTAACAAATACTCAATAGTTTATAGTTGTAACTTTTATATAACATTTAAATAAGATTCCTTATCTACTTCTTTTAGCAACACCCTTAATAAGGTGTATAACATATAAAATTGCAATGTTATATATAGGACATATGGAAATAGGATTTTATAAAAATATGATCCTGTATACGGTCTCATATACGAGTTTCGTTTTTAAGTTATATACCGGACTTACTAAAAATATATACGAAAGGGATTTGTAGAATTAAGTAATATTTAACAGCTCATGGGGTGTGACTTTCATAAAATTGGGGCACCAACTCCTAGCATCATGATACCTCCTGTGGATTTATCCGCTGATTGTCCGTCATGTGTGATCTGATCTGGGATGCTTGGTGTGATGTGATGTGATGTATGTAGCTTTAGAAATTTGCTGGGTTGTTGCGCAATAGGCATGCATGTGAGAGTGTGATCATTATGATGATGATATCATGATGGCGATGATGACTGGGACATAAAAACGTACAGAAAAGTGTTGGAGTTGCAGTTGCAGAATCACTGGCTCACTGAAGAGGTTTCAGTTTCGGACAATTTTTATATTCTGAAGGTGGTGGTTAATCATTGGAACGTTTTGGGGTCCCAGAAAATTCCTCTCCAGATTCCTAGCTCTGTATATAACAATTTTCACTCTTCTAAGATTAGGAGGAATATGATTTGATCTAGCGACACTGTTTTTAACCACCTGACTTTTACCGCCAAGACATCAATGGATGATCTATTTTTTATTTATATTTAATTTATTAATAAAAATTATTAATATTTTTTTATACATCTAATTCTTTATAAATTATTTATTAAATAAAAATTTTGAAAAAAATTTATATATCTATAATCTACAAATAAACAAACAAACAGATCCTAAAACACTATGTTATTGCCACTCATCGTGAGTACTACCACCTATATTGCATTTTCATTCATTATTATCGCTTGAAAATACTCAAATACTATCTTTGTCGTCAATATTTTGTCTTTACCACTACTCTTGCTACAAAACTACAACAATCCCCATATCACCGACATTTTTACCGCACTAAACCATTATATCCACTGTTACCGAGCTATTACCACATCATCATTGTTATTACTAATGAATTAATATATTTCACAAATATCACAATGATGCATCAATAATGATGATTGTATTATAGCAACGATGGCGCTGATAGTGTATTTAATGAACAATACTAGTGATGAGATGTCTATGGTACGAGAAAATAAAGTAAAAGAAATACATGATAAATAAATACAATAATTATTAAACCACTATTTTAAATATAATATTTACGCATATGAATAGTATGCAACACCAAAAAGATTATATCGTTCTTAGCTTAACTATCATAGTTTAAGGTATTTATGTTAATCTATCCTTTTTACAATAAAGTTTACTGTTTTTATTTTGTATCATAGTAAAAATCAGATACTATCTAACTACCCTGGAGGAGCATTTTAAATGCTTTGGTTTCCTACTTCAAAAACATCGATTTCTTTTTTTTCACAGTTTTTACCGCCCAAATTATAAAATTTTTCTGGAAACTTATTGCGGTGATTCCTATGTTGATAATTTGAGGATCAGATTTGAGTAAATTGTAAATCAACATGGCAAAGTATCAGAATTAGAAAAAGCAATCAATGTAACATTATGATATCTAAAAGTATACAAAGATGTCATAATGGTCCTACTTCCTTTTGCAGTGTAAACTTTATGTGCTAGGTGAGATGTCACAAATTCACAATCATTACCATATCCATCCATATCTAATAACCATAAAGCAAATAAATTACCAAATCATCCGAATTTCTCACCTAAGGATTAGTTCCGGAGCAGCAGGGAAGATTTCTTCACCATCCCCTGTAATCTCTTAAAATTTTATCAATAATGTTCGCTTGTTTGTTGTCGTTGTTGTTCTTCTTCTTCTCCCCTTTATGCATTTATACACATTATTTTGTAATATTAAATCCCCCTAATAAGATCTAAAAATACATAAAAACACTAAAAATATGTTAACTTACGAAAAAAGCCATCATACAAGTGTATAATTAAAAGAGTTCAGAGTATCAATATAATTGAGCATTTATAATCATATTTAATTTGCAAGATAAATCTTGTACTGCACAAAAGCCTCTTATAATGCTCGACAAAGCCCAAAATCTAGTCGTACAAAAATCTAGAAATAAAATAAAAATAATTTTTTAATTAAAACTCTAAATTAATTCTAATAATATGTACCATCTCATTATCACCACTCTTGTGACGACAATGACTACAGCCTCCACTTCTATTGTTGTTGTTGCCACCAAAGCCATTGTCGTTGTCACTACAATTACCACTATCCTAGCAACAATGATAGTAGTGGATATTGATCAAATAAGAAAATGCAGTTAAAATAAATATACAATAATGTTAATAGTATAATTATTAAAAATTTCAATCTATTGTATACTTGTGCATCACAAATGATATAAAATATATATAAAAAAAATCATATATTATACTCACTACTTAGTACACCTAACATAGTGTATGGAGCTTGTACTCTATCGTACTATTCTCATTATCATGAATTATGCTAGAATTTAATTGCTACCTATAGACTAATTAAATATGTTCCTTAATCTACTGAAAAGGCACAATCCTAATAAACATGGTAAGATATAAGTCATTATCGACTGGTTTTGAAGCACTGTAGCCAACAATAAATTATTGGTGAAATTACTTGAATTGCCTACATTTACATCCATCGAAATATTCTTTTTGCAGTTGAAATATACACTAGTAAGAACTACGTTAATTATTGCTTGAATGAATGCATAATAGTTAATAGTGGCACCAATGTTAGTCTGGATTATAATATAATTTGTCCTGAAAATTAGACAAGCAAGATAATCAAAAGTGTGTGCATGCCTAATTGAAGGAAGAATCAAAATGGGTGGTCACCATGTGGAAAGACATTATAGATATGTGCATGCCTCCTCCAAATAGAATGAGACGGGAGAAGAAACCATTTAGCATGAGGCAGATTTAATAACCAAAACTCATCAACTTGCCATGTGCAATAAAACATTGTATGAAACTTTTTACGCTACCGCGCTCCCTTAACAAAAAAAATAAATAAATAAGATTTAATGTTGGATTTGATGGTCCAACTTTTCCAACACAATAAAAGCTTTTGTATTCACTAAAACAATCTTTTTTACTTAGTTGAACTAGCACTTTCAGTAAATATGAAAGTGAAATGTGTCGAATAATTAATAAAAAACTAAAAATGATAATTAAGCAAGTGAACTAAAACACACACGTATTGTCTAATAAAATTTTAAGTAGACATATATATCCAAGAAACTTTCATGTATGTGTTAATTTGCTTGCTTATTTGATTAATTTTACAGTTTCAATTTTTTTTTTTGTTGGCTACTGACACACGTTACTTTCCTATTCATTTAGAGTGTTGGCTCAGCAAGCGAAGTTAACTTCATGAGTATTGATGAATACAGAAATTTTGATTATGTATTAAATTGACTATTTTAAGGTTCAGATAGTTAATCATATATTTAAGAAAAAATCAAGTAGCAAATATGACATTAACCCAAAACATAATTAAATTTTGTTAGAGACTAAGAAAAAATCAAGTAGCAAATATGACATTAACCCAAAACATAATTAAATTTTGTTAGAGACCCAAACTAAAGTTAAGGCTAAAAGACATCTTAAAGAGGTTTTGTTGATTCCTTCCTTTTTTTTTTTTTTTTTTTTTTTCAATTATAAGAAATTCATTGTAAACATAGATAATATCCACTTTTTTTATATGTGTAATTTGGTAGCCATGCAAGAGGAGGGGATGGCAATTGCCCATACCAAGTTGAAGACAATAAAGTCCGCACTAACCTAAAAAATATATAAAATGAGTAATCTCTTTTTCTACTGCTTTTTTTTAAAGATTTGAACTGAGGTCGATGGTGGTTGTTAAAATCCCAGTTCAATTACTAAGATTCTACAACTTTATGGAGTACTTCCTAATTAAATCCCATGAGAATCTTTTTTCATGTAAAATCACCGTAAATTCCTAATTTAAAACCTTAAAACCAGTGAATAAGTCTTCGTTTTATATTCGATTTTATGATTCTTTGTATTCTGCATTTTTTTTATTTAATACTCCTCATCTTCTAACGTTTCAATATCACAACAATAAGCTTTTTCCACTTTTCTCGACTCAAACTCCAGATAATGAACAGAAAAAAAAAAAAAAAACCCTTTAACTCTAGATTTGCAACAATAAAAATGCTTCCTATCTGTTAAAAACTTTATAGGTTTGACTATATAAAATTTTGAGATTGGTTTGAGAATTTTTTTTCGGTCTATAGATATAGGGTTGGGTCAAATATCAAAGTAACAACCTATTTGAAACACGGCTTGTGAAAATATAATAAAATTTAAAAATAAAATTATTAAATAAAAAAAGTAAATAGGCCTACAATCTCTGCACCCACTCCGTTGGACACTCTCTCTCTCTACCTCCGTCTCCCTCCACCTTCCTCCCGCCTCGACCATTGATTTATGTGGTTACACATGATACAGTGATCGTCTTCACTCAACCCATCTTGGGCATTGATGAATCACCAAAAAAAAAGGGAAAATACCAATTAAATAAAATCTGGAGAAAACATATTTTATGATTCCCGATTTTCGTACATTTCTTTCTCTATTTTTTTTTTTTAAACCAATTCATAAAAAAATATAAATACTTACCAGAAACCAAAAAAAAAAAAAAAGTTCAACAGGAAAAAAAAAAAAAAACTCCAAGCTAGATTTGAAAAGTTTGATAGAGGTAAATTATATCGGAAGGTCACAACATTGAAAATAAGTTCATTTTAGATCATAACGTTTCAAAAAGTTCAAAATAGATCATAATATTTGAAAAGTGTCTTTACGAGGTTTAATTAAGTATTTTTTCTAATTGATAAATGTCAATGGAACCTTAAAAAAAGGATTTCTTAAGCTTCGATTAAATATTTCTTCATTGACACGTGTCAATGATGATCTTAATTAAATTCACTTTTTTAAATGTTGTGATATAAAATAAACTTATCCTCAAATATTATAATTTTTTTATACGTTTGATGGATTAGGCATTGCAATAAAAACTTTATAGTTAGGATTTTAGATATCTTGTAAAAACCAAACCCATCCTAATTACATCTTTAAATAAACATCATAGCTTATACTTCATTACAAACTTTTGGATGACGTAAGATATTAAACAGATAATGATACCATAATGCGTTACGTGTCCTTGGATATATGTAAAGTCACGTAGCGAATTGATTCAGATTAGTGTTTTACAAATAAATACAAAGGAGGTCATTTGGTATTATTCCATCCATGAAAACTCATGAGTACACATATTGGGAGTTGGTTGGCAAAGAGAAATCTCTTTTTACTGATTAATCAACAAACCTTGTAAAGCTTGAAATGAAAGGATAACAAATTTCTAACCATAAAATTGACCTCTCAGTTCAAGCGAAAATTATGCTTTCATTGGTCTGGAACTGTAGTCCATAATTGCGCACATTGAAAAAAGAGTTTTCTAGGAGCGTCTTTTGTCAGCCACTTGGCGGTGTTTTATTCGATGCCCATGGCTGTGCACTAGCCTTTATCAACACCTCTCTTAAAACCAAAATTAAGATAAGGGAAATATTCAGGATAATTAATAAAACGCTGGATTAATACGTCTTTCATTTATTTATTATTTATTTATTTGTTATTTCATAATTTATATAATCAATCTTGCATGGTACAAAAATTTATTTTTCTACTCTTAATAAATATCCTAGAAATACTCTATAATGGAACTTTGATATGTATAGCGATGGCTTATGTAGTTGTGTGAATCAAAGCTTCAAGTTTCCAGGATTTGTTTGAATAATATGCACCAGGAAAAAGTACATAAATGAGAGAGAAATGTAGAGACATCAGTTTCGATTCAATTTTTTATTTGTAACTATATATGTATCTATTTATCATTTATATTCATTTTTTTATTTGGTTTGTTTGAATTTTTATGAATAAAATTTTTTATTTATTATCTGCATCTGATCTGTGTCAAATTTTTTTCTTACCAAACAAACCTATAAAGTGGTATTTGGTTTTCTACAAAGTACAGGACATGAAAAGTAGTAAAACACAATATAAGAGGACACGATCGTAATAGATTTTTATACCATACATGGTGTGCTATTTTTTATTTTTTAAATTTTTACATTATTTTTTGTGCATAAATATTATAAGTAAAATTAGTTATTATTTAGTGGTAATTTTGTGGTGATAGTGGTGTAAACTTATTGATAATATTGGCTTGATGGCTTTGACAATAGTAATATTGGTGGATAGACATAGTCATGATTTTAGAGCTGAACCGGAGCCACCGGTTTTTGTCTTAAAATTAAGGAATCGGAACCATAATTATCTCCTATGGTTCTGGTCTAGTCTTATGAACCGATGGTTCCCAGTTTTGGTTTTGAAACTACAGAACCACCTTTTTTTAAGAAAAATAAAAAATGAATTCTCAATATAAAATAAAATAAATTTTAAACTAAAATAATTATTGGATCTAAAAGTGTCAAATTATTCAACCAATTTAAAAAAAAAAATTTAGAATGCATATTTATTTTTATACAAACATATCCAATATCAATTTTAGTACTAATACGAGATTACAAAATACTCTTGAGGATAAAAAAAATTTCAATATAAAAAATAGTGTCATGTTATTAAGGAAACGAAACTTACTTTTAGGAAAAGTTTATACTAATTAAATTATATATAATTTTAAATTATATTTATTTGTGTTGTTGATAATAACATATTAAGAATTGTGAATAGGTTAAAAAATTTAGTATTCATATGAACAAATTAAACATTAATAATTATATATTTAATATTATTTTTAATTGTTTTCTAATTTTCTTTTTTTTTTTCAATGGAGCCGTCGGTTACAATTGGTTCTAGGCTAAAGAACCGCCTAGCACCGAAAAACTGGCAATTCCTTGATTGGTTTTAATACAGGCCAATTGGTTCGGTTTTGATTCTGGAACCGTTGATGATAATTCCAGTTCGAAACTGAATGTCTGGTGATAGATGTAAATAATATATAATTACAGTTGTATTAGTTTGATGTCTTTGATAAGATATTTTATTTTTGCCCTATTCCAATATTTTTTCTAGCACGGTAAATATGGTTTTATCCTTCATTAAATATATTTTATAAAAGAAGTTTTCGTTTAAACCAGTGCCTTGTGAATTGTGCGGGCAATAACCATCGAGAAACCAAAATCGTTTCCTTCATGTTGTTTGGACAAATATTGCAGTAAATTATCAAATGTGCCGACTTTCTTTCTTTTTTGGAAAAAAACTTGTATTTAAAAGGTTCAAACATATAATGTACCATCAGCAAGTGCTCTTGGGAAGAAGTTAGATAAAAAAAACTAGCCAAAGTATCATAGAGTTTAATGATGTTCTAATAAAATGGATTACTTTGAATATTCAATTTTTATGCTGCTCTTTTTTGGGTAATAAATTTTGATTCCCCTTTAGTAAAAAAAATAAAAAAAAAGTATATGAAAACAAGGAAGGAAATCAATATTTTTAAAAAAATTACAAAAATACTATTGAGATGAAAATAATGCCAATTTTAGACAAATTGAACTCATCTATTAAAGAGAAAAAATTATAAGTGATTGACCTCATCTTTTCAAGAGACGAATTTAATATTGTAAAATCAGTATCGTCTTTTGAAAAGATGAGGTCAGCCACTTACAACTTGTCTCTTTAATAGATGGGTTCAAATTATCTATTTTTTGGATTAATTTTTATTTAGAGGGATTTGTGTAAATTTTGTAGTAACAGTTATTTTTTTCCCTTAATCCTATGACAATACAATTCTGTTTTTTAATCACCAAGTGCAGTAGAGAGCACTCATTAACCCTATCTGATATATAATTGGTTTAATTAGAAAATGGGATTTAAATTTTTTATTTTTTATTTTTTCCATTTTACTACTACTACTACTACAATTATTATCATTAATGTCATTTGACACGTTTTCAGTAATCGCTTGGAAAATTTATACTTTCCTTTTGTGTTTTCCATCAAAGTGTAGTGGACACTGGACAAATACTATGCAAGGGAATGGAATCTCTATGCAACTCCCATTTATTTTACAACAGTCAAAAATACTAATTGCCCACTCACCCTCTTTCTATTTTTATCTAATCTCTCCTCCACATTCCTCCGATTCAGACATAAAACTAGGCACCAGAGAAGTGAAATTCAATCTCGAATACAACAATTTTAAAAAATAATAAAAATGAAAAAGACCAGGAATCCATTTAGGACCCATTTTTTCTTTTTATTTTTTTTATCTTTATAATTTCCAGCAATTATCTAGAAAACTTATTAAAGTTGTTTTTTTTTAAAAAAAAAAAATCATATACCGTTTTCTGTAAATTGGATTCCAAGTCTTCAAAAAGTCCAAACTACACATAAAAATAAGTAAAAAGCATATTCATTTCTTTTTTTTCTTTTTTCTTTTTTCTTTTTTGTGATTTGCTCCGTAATTCTGTGTATATATATGGGAAAAATATCATTAAAAGCAGTTTAGAGTTTGTTTTTTTTTTTCCCCTGATGCAACTAACTAAAAGAATGCACAAAACTTCAAAACTTTATAGCGACTTATCCATCTGTTTTCCAATCGTTGATGATTATTATTACTACAACTAGTATTAATCGTTGTGGTGGTGGCAACAGCAATAAACAACAAACTCAAAATAAATTTATAATACCATGGACATTCTTGAAACAATTATTAAATATGTAAAACTAAGATTTAAAAGATTAATTACACTTAATATATATATAATATTTCTCTTCTTTGTTTATCCGTTGGCTCCTTTTTTCCTTCTTATCACTATTTTCTTTACTCTTTCTCCCTACTAGGGATGAGCTTGACTTAAGCTCAACTAGTACACAAGCCGAATTTAGTTAGTAAACAAGTTGAACTTGAACTTAAAATAAAACTTATTTATTTAAATGAATCGAGCTCGAACTTTAATTTACACTGGCGAATTTGCTCGTGAGCTAATGCCTTTAGACTCATGATAAGGCTTGTGACTATTCCCACTAGTAGGCTCATTAATAGGCTCGCAAACAAGTTTGCTAGTAAACCTGTAAGTTTTATATTTATTATATATTATATATAAATGTATAATTAAAATAATAGAAAAAATAATTTCCATTTAATATATATGCGTATATATATTTAATGGTTCTTATATATTATTTTTAAGTTCAAAGAAAAGCAAGATATGGATGATTTGAATAAAAACTGAGACATCTAAATGACCGAATTCAAATTTAAATTTTAGACTCAATAAAAAAGTTTAACTTGGCTCAAGCTTGGATTTGATAATTTTCAAACGAGCCGAATTCGTGCCAAGCATTTTTTGGAACCCTACTCCTACATCTTTGTTAAATCCAATCTTTGTCGAAGCTACACCCTTTTAGCCTTGCCAATTTCATCTCTAAAGGTTCAACTAGTAATCCTCTCCACCACCATCTCCATCTCCATCTCCACTCTCTCTTCAGCATGACCTCTAGCTTCACCTCTATTATTGATTTGGTTAATTCTTTTTTGTTGTTATTTCATTTAAATAAGCTTTTATCCATATAAAAGTAATTTAATTGTTCAAATAACCCCATTTTCATTTTGAGGATTTGTTTTGCAAAAGAAATATTCAAACCCTAGTTTATAAAATATATACGTCTAATGCATCTTTTGAACCTATCTTTTTATTTGATTGTTGGTAATCCATCATTAATATTCTTTTATGAATGAACCTATCTTCTTCTTCTGTTATACATATGCCTTAAAGTAAAGAGCATGGTGAGCTTTATATTAATGATAATAGGCATAGGGAGACCTTTTGCTTTTTCAGTTTCACCAAAAAAGCCCATGTCCTTTATGAGCAAAGAGAAGCAGCACAATACAAAAATAGCATAGCCACAATCACAACCCTTCCCGCCTTGCATTGCATATTGGCCAATGGCCACTTTATTTTTGGGCTTAGTGGATTGCACCAGGACATTCCACTCTTTGAAATCCAAATCGCCACATTTTCATGTGCACTTGTACTGCCCTTTTCCCTAAAATCTTGTCTTTAATTATGATGTATATTTTGTCTGTTTATTAAAAGGTTCAAATTTTACTTTTTCTTTTTCTTTTTTTTTTTTACCACCCTGCATTCCCATTTAACGTACATCTCTCGCGCATCCTTTAATTTTGTAAAGAAAATGCCAGAACAACTCATTTCACGAGCTCAAGTGGTTTGGTCAAATTAAAAAGAAACCCAAGCGACAAAAATTCCATTGAATCAATGCGGGTACTTATCAAGAAATGAAGAAGTAAATTATAAATATATATATATATATTTCAATGCACGTTTATTACTTTTGTCTTTTTTTTTATTAATTGGATGTATAAACTATAATCATTTTTATAAAACAATAGTATTCAATACTAATTAATAAAACAAAAGAATACAAAACAAAAATAGAAAAAAGGCTTGCAAGAGTCACAATTGTTTAGTGGGATGCAACCCAACCCTATAAATGATGATGTGATCCATCTAGGATGGCGTGTGACCATCCATTATCCTTATCAGCCAAACGGGAAAAAAAAAAAAAAAGACGGATTATAGCTAAATATCGCGCTAAAAGTCCTTTATTTTGTAATTTCACTCAGCTCCACATCAGTGCTTCACACCACTCACCAACAGATGTGAATTGCACAATCTCATCAAGCTAAGGGTGATTTTTTCTTCTTTTTTTTTTCTTATTTTTCCATATCTGTTGACTGAATTAATTTAGTAAGATTTCTGAACTAATTAAAAGTTAACATATTCATCTAATTAATAGAGACAAGCACAGTATGCAAATGTCAAAATAACAATATTACAAGTATACGAAGTAAAATTTATCTTTACAAAGATATACCATATTGGTAACCATCTGGACATATACACACATATGGTCCTATCCAAAAACTATGACTCGATGAATGAAATTACACCCCATCCATTGATGGAATTGCTCACTTCAGCACCCCGCTTTTATCCATTTCCTTCACAAGTTATAGCGGACTGATCAATTTGTGTCATATCGGGTAGGTTGGCATAGTAAGGTCTTCTTTTGTTGGATCATATCAAATCAATAAGCTATCTAAATCCTTTATTTTGTCCCCTTATTGTTAGGATAGCATATATAAAAACCCATAAGAGAATAGTTGTTCTTCAAGATCTAGTGGTTGTTTCCTTAAACTAGTGGTGACTGGTGAGAGAATTGTTTTATGTTATTAGTAACTTGGTGATTATACCTCCTAAGTGTCTAACTTTTGGAAATAAAGTTTCTTTGTTTTGGGTTGCATATGTGGATTGTGTTTTGGTTTCCTTTATGGAATCCTAAGCACATCAAAAGAGAAAGGAATACGGGTGAAGTCGAAGTGAGCTTGAACATGCAGAAGCTTGAATTTTAACAAAATTAAAATCAAAATATTTTGGATTAAGGAAAAAAAATGGTAACTTTTTTAAAAACAATAATACAAATCCTATCAGATGAGAAAAAATTCTAAAAATAAGGAACTTAAACTCGTCTTTTGAAGAGACAGAGTTGTAAGTGACCAATCTCGTCTCTTAAAGAGACAAGGATAGAATGAATCTTATCTCTTCAAGAGATGAGGTTGCTGTCTTAATTCTACAATTATTTTTATCACAGTAATATTTTCGTAATTTGTTTTAAAAATATGTATATTAATTTCCTTTTCCTAAATATTTTTGGTTTTTTTCCTTTGTGAATCAAGTAAGAAAAATAAAAGATATGGATAAATTTATTAAAGTATATGACAACATGAATAAATTGATATGAACTATGTTTAATTATAATTCGATGTGACGACATAGATTATAAGTAAACTAGGTTTTGAATTCAATTTATTAATGCGATGATACAATCAATTGAGATTCAATAGATTGTCTGCCGTGATTTATAAAATCAATAAAAATGAAGAATCTTCAGATAAACTTATTTGAAAAAGGATTTTCACTTGTCAACTAATCTCAAATCATGTCTATGTTACAAGCTTATTGATGTGATCATATCAAAGTCTAAAATTGATAAATTCAAATTAATTCCTACGATCAAATTAGGCAGTATACCTATCTATAGTAGTATAGAATTAAATGGATATTGTCCTTAGGGATCTATTAAACAAGTACTAGAATCACCCTTTTTCTACTATTTAGTCCAATCATATGAAGAAATATCTAATCTTTAACTATTAATTATCTAAATTATCAACCCTAGAATCAATTATATTGCTCTAACAATGTTATATCAATCACAAGACATACCCTTAATCTTGATCTATTCTAAACCCTAATTTTTTTATAACAAAAAATTGATTAATGTAATATTTATGCTTTACAATACAGAATCACATAAATAAATCAATCACTCCCTCGATTTAATCAATTCCTAATCTCATATGAGATAATGGAGACCTCTCCCTCACTAACGCCATAAGAGATTGCATTCAAGATCTTGATTCTTAAATAAAGATGGAATCTTTATTGCAAAAGATCAAAGCTTTCTACCTCTAGATAAAACATGTAATCCCTCTATTCATATAGGTCTATCCTATTAAATGAAACCTCTGTCTATCTAACAAGAATCAAACATATAATCAATCTTGTCCACAAATCAATCACAGAACAATTATAACATATGAATAGATGTAAAGATATAAACTTTCATTAATCAAGAAACAATTCAGATCACATGAGTTTAGGATTTCACAAGATTTAAGGCATAAAAATTTACTCCTCCATAGATTTCACAATAAAAATAATAGATCTAAAGAAGTAATCTATGAACATGATAAACAATAAACAATAAAACCCTTTTGATTGTTGTCTTGTAATCTCCAATGAATTCCTAACAACCTTGTCTCTAAAGCTCGTGCCTTTACAATCCTAGGTTTAGAATAACAATAAAGATGATCTCTGAAAAGTTGCAGCATATATATATATATATATATATAGTTATAACCACCTTTGGAAGTGCACCACCAAGTATACGGCCATGTTCGTGGTCGTGTACATTGAAAAAACCTCAATTTCTTCGTTGGCCACATTTTTTCCTTGTGCACTACTTCATACACTCCTTGTGCAGTTGCTAGTGTACATTTTGAAGTAGTTTCTTGTCACTTTTTGTGGCTAAACATCAGCATGTACATGGCCATGTAGTTGGTTGTGTACATTGAAAATCAACGTTTGGTGTATTTTGCCAACTTTCATCTTGTTTTTGCTTGAATCATCCTTAAATCTTTGAAATATCTTCATTAAACCCTGAAATGAAATATTAAGCAATTAAGTACCCTTTTCTTAATAATTTCTCATAAAATCCATATAAAACTATATACAATGAGTGCCAGAATTGAGGATCTTTTAACACTTATCAAACTTCCCTACACTTAACCGTTTGCTTGAAGAATGAGACAAAAGTACAAGGTAGGACACAATGTTCCTCTCTGGTTGTAATTATAATATATTGTTATTAGCACATAGTGAAGAACCTAGCATATTCCTAAGGCATGTGCCTTGTGAAAATGTTATTTCTCTTATCTTAAAGCAATCGTTTAGCCACAAGTTATAATCCAATCTTCTAGACACAAATTTAATGATATCCTTTAGATTTTGATCCCTATTTAAGAGCTTATATAACAAATTTAGGTCTGTTTGGATGGTCTGTTTTTCATCTGTATATGTATCTTTTTTAAAATGATATGTGTAAATATGTCCGACTTGTATATATATTTTATCTATATTTGATCTTTTGATGAGAACTGCCAATTTTTTTTTATCTATTTCTATTTTTTGATAAATAATCTATTAGAAAAAAGTGTCTGTATCTATCGAAAAAAAGCTAAACAAACAGACCCTTAAGGAAAGTTAATTTTTTGTTGTTTTGAAGTCTTTTAAGACGATTTGATGATAACAAAATACATTAATTGTTGTGATGGAGTTACTTAGGTGTGTAGCTACATTTGTTCAAGTAATTGCAAAAAAGAGGAAAAGAAAAAGACATACTCAAAATCTCTTCAACAAGCTAGATAACCTAAGTGTGGAACAATTAGGAGCATGTTTAGAAGCCAAGTAATGAGAAGAAGGTGACAAAGCTCAAAAGTTGAAGAGATCTGTCAGAGATTCAAAAGCTACTATACAAAAATGTTAAGAACGCTAAAGGCAGAATTCGAATAAAAAGTAGAAGCTCAAAGATCATAAGTGAATATTTTTAAGAAAGAATATTTGAAGAGAAGAGATATAAAGACTCAACATTTTGAGTAAGACATACATGGGCAATATATCTAAATTGTGCCAACAATATTAATGATCCACTTTATTAAATGGCTTCGTGATTTTTATTTGGAAAAAAGATCAATACTTGAAAAAAGAAAAAAAGTATGAAAGAATTTTTATAAAAGAAGAATATTATAAAAAGGAAAGAGAATATTCATAGTCAAATCGCAATAGATATTTTCAACGATATATTATTTAAATTGGAGGTACATGCAAAAAAAAAAACAAAGGTGTGGGCAAGGTGTAGTTTGGTCTGCTTCGCCCTTGAATCAAACTAAATCATACATTATGGTTCGATTTTTCATTTCAATTAAAATCCCATTATACGGTTCGATTCATAGTTTTTTCAAACCAAAAACTGATTCAATTTGTGGTTTAAACCATTTTTTATTCTTAAAAATACTTTATATCGAGACATTCCAATTACATATTTCTTATCATGGATACAAATAAAAAAATAATATTTGAAATTAATTATTTACCTAAATAAATATATAAAACTTATATTGGGCAGAGAATTCATTCATCATAAAATAATAATCATATTCTAGTTTTATTCACTTGAATTATCTTGATCTATGATGATATAATGAACTCGATAAAATTTATATATGCTATCCTAATATCAAGTGCAAATTTCATTTTTTTTTTTTTTGCTTCTAATCAATACATTATTAATTATATAAACTAATAGGTAATTAAGCAACGAAATTGTGCAAATCATTAAGACAAAGAAAAAATGTTGATAACACTAGAGGTTAAAACCTAAAAATTATGTTATATCACAATAATCGAAACGCAATACAATTATTCTAATTTCACTTTCATGAATGATATATATATATATATATGTAATTTTAAAAATAGTTAAGAGAAAAAAATGTTTAATTTTTTTTTTAAAGAAATATGTAAAGTAGCCCGGTTTGGCTCAAACCATATGGCTTGGTTTGGGGTGTCAAATTGGACCACAAACCTTTACTTTTAATTGAATCGTATTGCAAACCAAACTATCTCAAAAAAAAAAAAAAAGCACAAAATTTTGGTGCGGTGTAGTTTGATTCGATTCATAATTCAATCGCTTTTTTTGTATAGTCCTAATTTAAACATTAAAAATGAAGGGTACAAATTGATCAAAATTCAAGAGGACAAGACATGAAGGGACAACAAATCAATATTAGAGAAATAGGCATTGCTTGCAAATTTTGTATCATACTAAATAGTGGCTATACTTATTGTGTCTAAGAGAAATCCCATCATAATCCTAAAGAGGAATTTTCCTCTGTGAAAACTTTGAAGTGCAACTCAAAAGAGATTAAGTAGGAAAAATCTTATAGTCTTGTGATAGTCTATCACGTTGATCGTTTAATAACTCAGATTCATTTCTAAATGTAATCATAGCACTAAAATACTTAATATACAATATTATATTAATGATTAGATGATTGACTGATTGGACTAGACATGTCCCTGGGGTGGGTTGGATTAGGTCCGACCCGTAACCCAACCCACTAGGTTTAGGTCCAAAAATAGGAGATCCATAATCACCCCGAGAAGGGGACGGGGCAGGACCATCCGTTGACCCATTGGGTCACGATGAAAGTCGAGACGGAACCTACCCATCCCCTTTATATTAATTATTTTTTTTCTAATTTTGCAAGGGTGGTCCCATGGACCCAGAGGATCCAATTCACAAGTACAATCTACCCTGTAGGGTGAGTTCATATAGTTTATATTCGTGGCTGAGTCTCGGTTCAGACTCGACCCGAGATATGTCTAGGCTGGATTGTTCTATTAATGACACCATAGAAATTCTCATAAGGGAGATTCTACGGATCCATGTGCCCTGTTAGAGTTTGAGGACATATGATAACACAATATACACACACACACATTTTTCTTCTCATCTTTAAAGTGTCATCAACTTGCAAATACTGTTTTGAAAATGATTCATCACATTTCCATAACGAGTACAAATACGAGAAAGCTTAGAACTTGCTAACAAAACAATACATATATACACACATATATATATAATATTCTCTAAACACTCACTTCTTATAACCATTACAATGTATGCTTTACAAGTACTCCAAACTCCATAAAAGACTACAACATACTCCAAGTGGCTTGTTGAATCCACGACAAATTATACAACTAAAACATAACTAAACATATCATAGGAAGCTACTAACCATAAGAAACCAAACAACATAACCACTTGATCTTCTAGTATAATTCATTCTCTACACCACATACAAACTGACAATCAAGTCATTTATCCCATGGATGTCATTTAAAATAAAAAATGTTATTCCTAATGACCCACTAGCAAGTTGTAACTAGTAATGTTGTAAGTTATCATCCCATCTCATATATTGTTCTATTAATAATGTGATACTATAAAATATTCAAGATACAAATAAGTCTCAACAATACAAAAACAAGTCACACATTGTTAAGAAAGAAAGTCTATTTTGGTGAGAAATCTACATAAATTTAATAACATATGATTTCAAATATATTTATTACTTGTGTTATTAATGACAACACATTAAATATTGTGAATAAGAAATAAATTTTTTATTATTCATGCGAAAATAGTTTTAAATATATTTTTTTAATTACAATTTTATATAATTTCTACTCTTTTTTTCTTTCTTTTTTTTTTTATAATTATTATGGTGTAGAACCACAAGAATCACCGGTTCTACCGATTCTTGAACTAGTAGTTTCAAAACCACCTGACCATACTGTTTTTAGGAGTGGAACTGTAAAGATCCATCAGAATTGGCGGGTCCCTTGCAGGTTCAGACCCACCATCTCCGGGCCAGTTCCTGGTTCAGGAACTACCAGTGATGGGTCAGGTTGATTCTCGGTTCGGAACCGAGCCAGCCCACTTAAGAGTAAAATAGCAAATGTCATTTCCATGTTACCAACAATAAATATATTTTTTTTTGGTAAATTATAATTTTTAATAAGGTATAGATTCACTCTTTAAACTTTTAAAATATACTCTTTTAACACTTGACACAGTTAAGGACAATTAATATTTTTCATAAATTTGGAAGTATAAATCCACGCATAGATTAGAGTTTTGGGGTGAATCCAGATATAGATAAAAGTTTGAAGAGGTAATTTACTAGTCTCACTGTTTTGTTTTAATAGAAAATATTAAATATCTTTAATTATGCCAATTTTTTTAAGTTGAGAAAGTCAAAAGGTGTGCTTTGAAAGTTCAATGAATGAATCGCCATTTAAATAAAAATTTAGGAAGATAATTTGCTATTTCCCTTTTTTATTCAACATACATAGACTAACTTTAGCAATTCAAGGTGTGATGACATTACATATACAACTCAAGAAAAATGGAGAAACTGAATTCTAATTCAATAGGAATATAAAAGAACTATAATGATTATAACACGTATAGTATAATGTCTAGTTGGTACAAAAATAAGTAAAATATTTATTATTCCCTATTATATTTATTATCAAGAGATAATAAATAGTTACTCCCTCAAGCAAACAGGCTTTTAAAGTCAAACAATAGGACCAAATGTGAACGTAGCCAAATAATTGCTTATTAAGTTAATATGTATGCATGATCGTCGGACACCCTTGAATCTTAATGGTAATTTCAATTACAATTATTAGCTCACGTTAATGCAGGCACTTAATCTATCACTGTGAGTTTTGCAGATAATCCATAAGAAGAATCGCATCGAATTTAAAGTCAACAAAATGAAGTATATGTGTTTGGTAAGTTTAATGAGGCATGGAATGGAATGAAATGTATAGAAATGGGTGGAAAAGTTTCCACCTAGAGTCCTTTTTCCTTTCAAATTTATAGAGAACGCAGAGGAAACAGATAGAAACAATAGGAAGGTACAAAAATGTCCTCAAGGAAATTTAATCACTCCACGACCCCTACAACAATTAATTTATAATCTCATTTTTTTCCGCTTTCCACTATTCTTAAGAGTTGCCAAACACATTGTCCCGTTACACATGATGAATCTTCAGATAATAATTGAAAGACTGGGAGGCTTTTGCTTATGGGATGAGTCAAATCACTTTAAAACTACTGCTGCATTTCTTAGACCCAGATACCTCTGCACATAGTCATTTGGAAGTGACCTTATCTGCTTAAACACGTCTGTATTTGCATAACGTAGCTTGGTCCTCGGATCAAGATAAGATGCCTGCATACCACATAATAAATATTCCATAAGACACAACATACCAGAAGTATTGAGTAAAAAGAAGGCTCAGAGAAAATTTAAACATTCACACCAAGCAGTTGTATACAACCTTTCCAGCAACCTATATTTCAAGACGTGCGAAGACTGACTGACAGAAAATTTTAACATTTACACCTAACAATTGTATACATCCTCAAAAACCTACATTTCAAGCCGTGGTTTACTTGCCCAGGTGAGTGGTTGATGATTTTTCACCTAGCCAAACATGTATCAGAGCAGCCGCTCTATAAATGATTTTTCAACATTTTAATTAATGACCATGTATATTTGTTTGTCTTCCACAAAACTTAAATAAGCATGCAATGCAAAGACATGCCAACATATCTGATAGGTAATTCTTAACATTAAAGGAGTGTTTTTAACGGCTGTACTTTTCCCTTTTGCCCAATTAGCATAAAACTAACACTTAAAAGCATCACTCGAGCTAACAACTTTGGGATGATGTGTTCCAGACATCTTTTGATTCACACAAAAAGAGTTTTGCATGGTTTGGTGGGGTTTTGGGGCTAGGGCCAGGGGTGTGAGAAGGTTTTCAGTGTTAGCACTTCCACATAATTGCAGAGTTTAGGGTTATTTGGATTGTTTGATTTTCATCTGCATCTGTATCTTATCTACATCTATATTTGATATGTTTATGAGTAAAAATGTATATTTTTCATATGTATCTATTTCTCGACAAGATTTTGTTTGAAAACGGCAAAAATAAGACGTTAAATTGACTAGAATAGGATGAAATAAATAGACCTAGGTCTTTTACTTTGGCATCCTAAGATGAACTACAACGATTGATAGGAACGAAAACTATTAAAAACTATGCCAAGAAAACGAAACACCCTTCTATAGTAAGCCTGGCAATGTTACATGCTTAGAGTTTTGAAATGAACTCATGCGGTATTTAGTACTCTAATCACACTTAACGAGGCTAAGTTCAATCTCAAGATCTCACATAAGAACTTAGAGAGAGAGAAACTCTAAATATAAAAGTATTCACTCAATGTCCAAATGATTTACAACAAAAGAGTCACCCCAATATATACAAGTGGCATCTTGAAATATATGGCTTAGATTTACTAGATCTAACAATTACAAATAAATCTCACCAATCAATGGTAGTTATATTCACCTACCCTACCAACTATAATACAATGTATCTGGATAATGTTGGAACTTCCAAAGTCTTCTAAAAACTCCTGGAGTATTCTGAATCGCGACACCAATTATCGACCTTAGACCTTATCCCACTCTTGAGCCATTGTGAACTTCATGAATTTAGCCCCATTTGTGAAGGACCGTGACATTCTCCCCCACCCAATCTGGCGACACCCAAGTTGCATCCTCCTTATGGAATCCGTTGATGAGGTCTCAAATTGCCACAATGCCTCTGTTGGTTTCTAACTTGCCTCAGTCTCTGGTAAACCTTTCCAAACAATCATGTATTTGTGTTTTAGCTACTGGCCTCGGCATCGAACATATCTGTCAACTATGATCCTTTATACCTTTTATCATATGAACTCTTAATGCTAAGCGAAGCTCGATGAGATACCATCCTCCTTGGATCTTCTTTGTCTCATGATATGGTTTGAGCATACTCACATGGAAGACCAAGCAAAACTTAAGTCTTGGAGGTAAGTTTAGCTTGTAAGCGACTTGGCCCACTCGTTTTACCACTGCAAAAGGCCCTTCATTCCTTTGCATCAATCCCTTATGTAGCTGACCGTGGTCCTATGAATAAGGCACAACTTGATGAAGACCTAATCTCCCACATGATATTTTGCGGGTCTTCGTTTCTTGTTTGCAAATTCCTTCATTCTTTTGATAGCTCTACTCAAGTGTGTTTGAGCTAAGTCCTAATTCTCCTGCCATTCTCTAGCAAAACTTGTATGCTGGTAGGCTAGTTCTTGTGCACCCTAAGATGATTGTGTTAGAGACAAAGGTTTGCCTAAAACAATCTCAAATGGGCTTTGATTCGTAGATTCATTTTTCTGCAAGTTGAAAGAGAACTGTGCCACATCTAACAACTTGGCCCAATCTCACCGATTGGCCTCGACAAAATGTCTCATATAAAGTTCCACCAGCGCATTGACCTACTCTGTTTGCCTATCCGTCCGAGGATGAAGGTTAGTTAAGAAGTTCAATTCCAACCCCAATAGTCTAAATAACTTTATCCAAAACTTCCTTGTAAATCGTTCGTCTTGATCACTTACAATGTTCTTAAGAAGGCCAATACTTCACCATGTGCTTTAAGAATAATCTAGCTGCTGGGTACACAACTTAGTTGCTAGAATGAAAATAGCATACTTAGAGAATCGATCGACCATGACCATTATCATGTTGCATCCCTTAGACGTTGGAAACCTAGCAATGAAATCCATAAAAACACTCTCCCATGGTTGTTCTAGAATCACAAGAGCATCCAACAACCCTGGTTGTACTCCATCGACCACTTTATTTTGTTGGCAAACAAAGGTTTGAATGTAACTTTCCACATCCTCCCACCAACGTAGCCAAGTACTCTACCTCAACTAAAGCTTGATTGCGATGTACACTCAAATGTCCGACCCACTTGGAGTCCTGTCACTCCTCTAGTATCTCCCTTCTTAGTGTTGATGACCGAGGCACATAAACTCTTTGCCTTTTGGTGTAGATAAGTTCGCCCTCTTCCCAAAACCTTCTAGTCTTCCCTTCTTTTCATTGATTTAACAAAGCCTTTGCTATGTCGTCTTCTTCCATCCCAACACGGATCCTGTCAAATAAGTCAAAGTTGCATTAAGCCAAGAAGACTTGCCATCAAGCTTGCTTCGGTGAGAGCTTCTTTTGTGTCCGGAAGTAGCTCGTAGCAATGTTATCCCCTTTTACCACAAATTTTTTGGTAAGTAGGTAGTGCCTCCAAACTCGTAAGCAATGCATTATAGTTGCCGTCTCTTTCTCAGGCATCAAGTATCTTTCTGTTTCATTCAACTTGCGGCTTTCAAAGGTTGCTAGATGTTTGTCCTGCACTAAGACACCACCAATAGTAAAATTACTAGCATCGATGTATACCTCAAAAGGCTTGGTGAAGTTGGGTAGTGCCAGTGCTGGTTCTTTTATGATGGCCCTCTTCAAAGTATCAAAGGCTTCTTGACATCTAGGGCTCCAACACCAAACGACATTCTTCTTTAGCAAATTCGTCAAGGAGACGACTATCTTTGAGTACCTACGAATGAATTGTCTATAATAATTTACTAGACTTAAAAACGACCTCACCTCAGTCAGTAGCGTATTGCACATACCTTTCTATTGTTCATCTAGATCTTCCCTCGCCTTATCACATGCCCTAGGAACACCACTTCCTCTTGGGAAAATGCATACTTTTCCTCTTTCACTTACAACTCATTCTCTTGTAATGCTTAAAATACCGCACAAAGGTGGTTTACACGTTCTTCACAAGAGTCCCTATAGACCCCTATATCATCCAGATAAACTACCACAAACCGATGGAGAAATGGTGTCAAGACTATTCATGAGGGTGCAGAAAGTAGCAAGAGCATTCATGAGTCTAAAAGGCATTACTAGGAATTCAAAAGCATTGTACCTCGTGACACGTGGTCTTAAGCTTATGACCTTCCACAATTCAAGCTTGGTGGTGTCCCAACCTCAAGTTCAGCTTTGAGAAGTACCGAGCTGCTCCCAATCTATCAAAAAGATCTACCACCAATGATATAGGATACTTGTTTTTCACAGTTACCTTGTTTAATGCTTGATAGTTGATGTATAGCCAGAGAGAGTCATCCTGCTTCTTTTGGAATAGCATCGAGACTCCAAAGGGAGCTTTTGAGGGTCTAATATATCCAACTTCCAACAACTCCTTAAGCTGGTGCCTTCACTCTAACTCTAGAGGGGACATTAAGTACGACACAGCTGTAGAAGGTTTCGCTCCTAGCTCCAACTCAATCTAATAATCTACTTCCCTCCTCGAGGGAAGCTTCTTAGGCAATTCGCATGGCATCACCTTCTTGAATTCCTCCAATAACTCCCATCGAAGCCTCCTTACTTAGCTCATCATCTTTCATAGCTGCTAGATAAGTTGTTTCATTTCTCTTCAACCTTTTTGCAAGTTACATTATTGATAGAAACTTGGTGACTTGTTCTACCTTCCCAGTTACAAGAATCACACGTTGGACCATGTTATCTAGCACACATAGACAATTGGCCTAAGGAACAATAAAAGCATCAATCTTGTCTATGAATTCCATTCCTACCACAAACTCAAAGTCATCGAGGGGTATCACCTCAATGGATTCCTTTCCTTGCAAACTGCCAATTTGCAAACCAACCCTCTTTGTTAGACCGACTGTGGGGAAGGTCTTAGTCTTCTCAACTAGCAACTTCAACTTTATTGTTGCAACTCTAAAATGAAAAGATGGGATGCACTTGTGTTATTGAAGCATTTAATTTCTTACCAGCAACTTATACTACAGTGTACATTAATCCTTTGCGCTTCTCGACTGTTTGGCCTTTCATGGCATTTAAGACTCGCAATGAGCCCAACTTAGCTTCTTCCTCATCTTCCAAGCTACTGTCTACCATCCCAATCACCGATTTTTTTCTCTTTGGGCATTCCTGGGCATAATGTGGCCCATTGCAAAAATAACTTCAATTCTCGAGGCTTTCTTCTTTCCCCGTCCCTTTTTTCCATCCTCCACTTCAGTTTAGAGGAACTACTGCCTCCTTCGTTTTCCGCACTACTCTTCCCCCTTCCCATGGAAGACTTGGGGTTTGTCTTCATAAATTCAACCAAGCTTTCGACAATAGCCATGGCTTTAGAAATGTCTCCTGCCCTTCTTCATTCCAGCTCTAGCTTCACCCATGGCTCGAGCTTGTCAAGGAACATAATAAAAGCATCATTAAGGCTCAATTCTAGAATCTCTAACATCAACTTTGAGAATTCTTGCACATATTGCTTTACATCTCCTTTGAAGTGTTGGAGTTTAGTCTCGGGCAAGTGAGGAGCATTCTGAGGAAAGAGTTGCCCCTTGAACTCTTGAAAAAATCCCGACTATGTGATGATCTCATTTGCCCTCAAAACACCACTAAACTATTGCAGTCTTTCAAATATATGGCAATAGCACATACTTTGCTTAAGTCATCCATCAACCTAGCTGCGTTGAAATATTGTTCAAGTCCCTAAAAGAAGTTATCTACTTCTCGAGTTGATCTGACCGCCTTGAAGTATTTGGGCTTAGGTACATCCACCTTATTCATTGGTTGGATAGTCACCCCATTAGCCATTGCCGCTCTACATGCCGTCAACTGGGCCCAAATTTCCTCCATCTCTAGGAGCAAGGCTGCAATTGCGGCATCAGTTCGTGCCTCATAAGCCCCTTCCTTGTTTTCTAATGCCCTAATCTTGGCTTTAAGGAGTTCACCCTTCTCCTCAATGGTCGACCTCGTGCTATGGGATCTCCCATAGCCTCATTAATAGCTCCCTCAAACTGGCCATAGAGTTCTCCCTCAATTTTCTCCTCCAGGCTTTCCACCTCGTCAAGCCTTTCTTTAGTTTCAGCAATGCTTAACTCAACCTACTCCATGTGAGCATTCAAAGAGTACAGCATGTCTCTAGACTAAGTTCTTTGCCTAGTCAAACAATGCTCCTCTTGCTCATTCACCTCCTCTACCGTAGAGGTGTAGTTCTGATTTCTAGATGACATCTTCTCCACCAACTCTTGCTCTGATATTACTTGTCATGGGCTTAGAGTATTAGGAGCAACACTTGGCGCTCTAATCTCACCCGAAGAGGCTAAATTCAGCCCAAAGATCTCACACAAGAACTTAGAGAGAGAAACTTCGAATATAATTGTATTCACTCAATGTCTGGAAGATTTACAACTAAGGCAATCACCCCAATATATACAAGTGGCCTCCTGAAATGGATGGCTTAGATTTACTCCATCTAATGGTTACATACAATTCCCAGGAACCAGTGGTTGTTAAATTCCCGTACCCTATCAACTTACAATGTACCTAGACATTTTTGGAACTTCCAGAATCTTCTAGAAACTTCTTAAATATTATGGATCTTGACATCGATTAGAAACCTTGGGCCTTGTCCCACTGTTGGGCCTCCATAAACCTCATGATTTTAGCCCCATCTATGAAGGTTTGTGACACACACATCACTTTTTGCTTTTTCTATTCTTTGAACAGACACGCCTATATCTCAAAAAGTGTCAGACCCTATGAGGTCCTAAATAGGAGAGTCCAAGCCTCATTGTTTGAAAACCATATTTTTGGAAAAGACATAGCCCATCCTCATTCACACCATAATCATTTTTGAAATTCCGTTGAAATTTTCAATTACTAGATAATAAAATATTGTATTAATTCATCCCTGATATCAGCAGTTTAACACCTGAAACCAACCACAGTAGTGGATTTGCTGTTTATTCGTCTATTTGCATGGAAATAACTGACCCTAACCTTGAGATTCAGAATGTGAAAGGCAAACCAGCTAGTGAAAATGTTTGAACAAAATGATTCTACAAACAATTTTGCAGCTTATAATCTACACAATAGCAAGTCATTAACTTTTTTCATGTGATCGGTAAGTAAGTTCAGGATCTGAAAAAGCAGCAAATTCAAGTCCAATTCCACCTTTTTGTTCCACCATTCTGGAGAACAGATTATGAAGTAGGAATTGAAAGTCCAATCAATTCATCACCAAACTAAAAAATTATGTGAAAGAAAGCACATTGCCACACATGGAGCAGACACATACCTCGAATCCAGTAATATCACAAATTTTCTTGCATGGATGCATTGGAGGGGGAGACTCGATATTAACATCTGTCATACAACATTGGATGAAAAAGTCAAGTTGACTGCAACTTCTCTGACAGAAATCTTTGTAATTAGAATGTGATACCTATGAATGTAAGCTTATAGATGCACATCATATGTAGGAAATAGGAAAATTATCCCCATTTGTTGGCCAGTACATGATATCTGGAATAAAGCACTGTATTATACTTGATTGTCAATGATATAGTTAAATGATCACTATATCGATCACAATTAAAACAACTGCAAGTGCTACAGTGTTGCAAAGTTGTCTTATTATCAAAACACTCATTCCAACAACCAGTCAAAGACCATATAAGCTAAATTCAATAGGTTGCAGAAAGCACATACATGCTATAGCTAGTGTAATTGAATTAGCAATAAGGTGAGGATTTCTGCAAGTAATACACCAAAATGAACTGAAAAGGAAAACCTACAATGGCTAGAATGCATTTGTAGAAGACATGGCTTGGCACATATTTCACAGAGGATAACCTAGAAGATCACCCATCATCTACGCTATAGGTACAAGCCACTTTGTTCATAGGAAAAGGCTCCAGAAACATTAGGATAACGCCACGTTTAACCTTTAAATTCCCCTATTTATTCAAGTGTACACCTCAATTTTAAACATGTCAAATCACACAGGTAACTGAAACTTTACTTATAAGCGTTACTACCCCAACTATTTCTGTTATGTCATCATCAGTCATCCCTTGGAAACAATAAAGATCAGCCACACATATTAAACCAAAAGAAAAGGCCAAATCAGCAAAAACTAAGTGCAGTCAGATTCCCACTTGTAACATACTTAATACAACAAGAACCAAACTCCATCTTCAACCTCAACCTCCAAATCCAATTCTTAGTTATCTTTGGCAATCCCATCAGCATTTTAAATATTTCATCCATGATGTAAAAGAAGAATAAATGCCAAAAACAAAAAAGGCAAAAGTAAAAAGAAGAAATAAATGAAGGCAGCAATTAACTAAAAATATTATACTGCGGCAATGATAGATAAATCAAAAAGAAACAATACAAAATTGAGAAAATGGCGCCTTTTTGCTCACCACCAAGCAAAATATCGTCCACGTACCTAAAACCAGTTTGGCCATACCAGTGGTTTGCTTTGATTTCTTGGAAATAACAATGATGATGATGATGAAAAACATGCTGAAAAATGAAGAAAAAAATCCTTCTTTGAAAGCATGGTCTCAAACATGACTCGATTTTGGAAGAGTCACAAGTGGCATGGTGGAGAAAAGGAGAGAGGGACCATGGATAATTATAGTACTTTGTCCCCATCTTCAATAATTTCTGGGTTTTGTCTTTCCATCCTTTTCTCTCTGTTACACTGACAGTGTTTGTTCCTCCCCTCTTGTCTTAAAGTGACTGTTCAAACCATTCATAGTGCTAAACTTCAATATCAACTTATTCTTTTAGATGAGGGTTCAACTTCAAATTAAGTGATTTGCATAAAGTTACATCTTCCTCTGTCTAGACAGCTTGAATTACAATAGCCCATGGTTGATGGGTTAATGCCAAGTCGCTATGTTAATAAATAGGGTTGAAGATTGAAAATGAAGATAAATTTTGATTTTTCTGGCATTAGGTACTTATATATGTCTGAAAAATATTGAGTGAGGCAAACATGTCTTCTGCTTTTGTTTTAATACACATAGCAGTCCATTGATTGAAATGAGTGATTAAAATGACAACCCATAACAGAAATAGTCAGGATAGTAATGCTAGCAAGAAAACCTTCAATTAGGTGTACACTTTAGAAAGTTTTAGATTAAGGTGTAGAATCAAGTCTGATGTGATTGTCTTTTCTTCATTTCTTTTTTTTCTTTCAAATTATATTGCATAGATCCTAATTCTTCTTCTGCTAAATAAACATAAAGCGAGATCAAGAAATTCTACATATAAGGTAATATAAACTATAAACAGTTGAGTTCCATCTCACTCTTCTTCTCAATGACATGGAAAAGAGACATTCAATTCTTCATGACACTGTCACAACAAAGTTTCAATTCGAAGACATCGTTATGAAATGAATAATCAATCGAGTCACTGAATTTCCTCAAGGGAATAATTTTCCGTTCCCTCTCCAACAAATTCAATATTCAAAGATTATGCCACATTACATCAAAATTAAGGAATTGATCCAGCTACAGCTACTTATTCGCACAAATTTGCACAACTCGCCTTTCACGAACCAATAATTTGCAATGATGACTAAAAATCCAGTCACCGACATTCATACTAAAATGGTAAGGAAAGGGTTGCCATCGACCTTTTCTGAACACCCAGTTGTGTGAACCAATCACCGATAACAGCGACACCTTTTAAGCTCAATCTCCCGAAAACCTGAGACATTGGGTCTCCACAAAGAATGCTCACACAAACTAACAGATACAATATTGCAACTTATAATAGCAAAACAGTTCGCAGGTGACATGGTCCTCAATTCATGTTACCGAATCGTGCCTAATTATGATAACTACTAACAGAATTAACAACCAATATCTTACTGTCTCACTATTGCATACATGATGCTTGGAACAAACGGTCTGTGCCACATAATGGTGGCAATGTCAAACTAAAATAACAACGACCAACATTTCACTCATGCGTTTGCATACATAATGTGAGAATCAAACAATTTGTTTTCTTGGTGCCTAGTTACCAAATTGTATAGGGCCATGTTATTGAATCATGCCTAACTCATGGCCAACTGCTAAATGAATTAGTAACCAATAATATCTCAACAACTTACTCACCAACAGACATAATGTTCATTAAAAAAAAAAAAAAAAAGGTTTATATCGTGTCGGGAATGCAGAGAGGGAAGGAGCCAAATATTAGAAAACAGTAAAAGGAGGGAGTAAGAGGAGAAGGAGACTTACAATTGGGTTCGTCGGGAGGGTAATTTTGGTAATTTTCGCTTGAATGATCTGCTTGAGATGCTTAAAGCGTTTGGCACTCGATTGGCCTTTAGGGTATTTTTCGTAAATTTGGATCTTCTTGAAAGGATAGTACGTCGGCAACACCAGCTCCGCCTCAACCACCCCGTCTCCATTCACTCTCTCTCTCTCTCGGAAATCCAAAAGGTTTTGTATTTCAACATTCCAATTAGACATCCCTTTGGGCAAAAAAGAAATAGACATCCCGCAGTGGTCTGTCTGGTCTGCCCACGACGCAGCCCAACCCGGCCCGTTCATACCGAACCGGTAAGGACTTACCCTTTAAAGCATTGTGGATGGCAAATGTTGTCACGACGAAACGGGATTGCGACTAGGAGGTGCCGAGTTCCATCTAGGTTAATTGAATCTATAAATATAGAGGATAATTTAATTATAAAAAATAAAAATATATTATATTATTTGATTAAATTTTGTTAATTGATTATTAAATTAATGTGAGACATATAGTTTAAAAAAAGAAAAAAAGTTATATAATGATTATATTTTATAAATTTATAATACAATATGAATATATTTATAAGTATGTAACTTTTCAAGATACAATTACTAAGTTAAAAAAAGTATTAATTTAATAATTAATTCAAGTATGCATTTTTATGTTGCACTATAATTAATATTTTTACTAAATAATCAATATGCTTATAAGCTTATAACATGAAAAGATATCATTACTTGAGTCGAACATGAAAAAAAGCCCAAATAATGAGACTATGTAAAAAATAAATAATAAAATCGTAAGGAGTCTCCATTTATCTTAGACTGAGCAAACTTCTATATAGCATAGTGGTTATGTCTTATTTCTTTATTTAGTTGTTCTACATGGGCTGCAAAACATAAAATCTCATTTCAATAATCCAAGGTTAAGAGAGAGGGGATAAAAAAAAAAAAAAAAAAGAGAGGAGGCAATAATGATGTAGGAAATAATTTTAACTCTAATATTCTAGTATTTTTTTAATTGTACTTTGTAATGGGGTAAATCCAATTGCAGTGGTCATGTGTGTGTAGTGTGTACCTTGCACTGCACTTGGCCTCAGAGGAGTGACATAGAGACACACAAAAGGGATGACTAAGAGTGAAATGATAGAAAGGAAGAGCAGGCTATCACACCCTAATAGATACCCTAAACGTGACAGCTTGCCATCCATAATATTAAAATTTTAAAATGACTACTTTAGTCACTCAAAAGCTTTCATATTGGTATAAGGCATACTTTCACAACAAAAGGATGCTGGTGGAGTTACTCATTTTAACTTAGTAGTAATAGAACATACAAGAAATACTAATATATTTCATCAAAATGTAATGTGTTACAACTTCTATGGGGCATTCCCCTAATGAAACATCAAAACCATAATTCTATCATAACCTTACAAATAATTGTAGCTTGAAAGATTTTAAAAGAAATCTATCTAGAGTCTTTAAATATAATTCCCCCAAAAGCTTCCCAAAAACATAAGTCCTACTAGGATGGACAAGGTAGTCTTAGGTGCAAAAGTGATAATCCTGCAACATGAAAAATATATTGGAGGATAAGCATAACGATTTTAATGAGATATTCCTTACGCAAAGTACTCATAACAAAGCAATCAAACAAGTCCATTTAGCAACATATGAAATATAATAACCATGTGATCAAACAATACATACGACTAGACAATTTCATATGTAGAATGGATTTACGCCTTCCATTCGAGGTTAGAGAATGCTTTTTGAATGGTCCCAATCGACCTCCTTGAAATTTGAGTGCGTCTTGGGATTCCAATTAACCGTACTACTAGTCTTCGGGCTTTCCTTAACCAAAGCGATCGATCAGGCTTGGCTACACATGAGACCGTATTCTCCGAACGTCCTAATTCCTCAAGATGTAGCTAGCCAACTTACTTTTCGATCCCACGCTGAGGAGTAGTAACAACATGTGAATATAATATTCTAAGTGATATGTATAATAAATTTAGTTATAAGGAATTTTTGATTTGATATTAATTCATTTAAGGCGATCAATTAATATTTGCACACATAGTAATATATAGAGAGAGACAATTTATATTAATCAACCAATTGAGCTCCAATATACTTATCATTTATTGGTCATACATAACGAATCACATACATAGTTCCCATGATAACCCTCATGCATATCAATTTTTATCTTTTCCTAATATCTAATGCTCTATTCTATAAGTACATGCACGAATACATAAAAACGTAAAGGAAAACTCACTTAGTCATGACAATCTCTATCAATCGAAGTAATCATCGGAAAAGAGATGGTCTTGGTCCTCGTCACCTAAATAAAGGAAATATCCGAAGTGAGTATTTCATCCAAGTTTTATTTAAATTTTCTAATCCTATTTTGTTATTTGCATTAAAATTCGTATGGCTAGAAATTCCAACATAAAATGGCCATAACTTACTCATTTTAACTTGGAATTTCGCATATTATATGCGTTTTCTACCTACTCGAAAAGATCTATCTATTTCTGAGGTTATTTTTATTATAAAAGGCTACTGGAGTCCGGAAACAGAGGGGTACAAATTCACCACGAATTTTACAGCCTTCAAAATACAATTTTCCAAACTTTTCTTCATCCAAAAATCCTAATATATATATATATATATATGTATATGATTGGAAAAATCTTTTTGATACATAAATAGACTCATATTTTATACATGATGCTATTGGTGTTGTCTCAATAATTTTTTTTTTTTTTCATAAAACAACTTCTCTTATGGGTTTGAAAAATTGGACTTTGACAAATTTTTCTTTAAGTGGTTAGACTGAATATTATGAATTCTTAGGTTATTATAAATAAGTGTTTTCTTTTTATATTTTTATTTCCTAATTCATCAATGATAAATTAATTTTCCAAAGAAGATTTGGTTCTTTAAGGTATCTATAAATTTTATTCCTAGGGATTGAAAAATAGAGTTTTCAAAGAAATTTCTCGAATGTCTCAAGTTGTGTTACACGTATGTTTTCTCTTCATTTTTATGTTTTTCTATTTCTTAGCAAATAAGTTTATCATTTTTAAAACTCCTTTCTTTGGCCAATTTTATTTCTCTAAGTAGGTTTCTAAACTAGTGAGTTGATTTTACCTTGACTTGAAAACTTGTCTAGTTCTTGGTTTCTATTATGAAGTTGGTAAAAATCTCATAAATAAGTTTTCAAGAAAATTTTGCATAATAAAGAATTATCAACCTTAAAGTTTAATTAATAAATTTTATGTTACTAATTTGAAAAGAGAGTGTGTATCTCCCTAGTTAAATCCTTGAAGAAGGCTTCAATACTAATACTTAAAAATTCATGATGAGCTTATTTAAATTTTTTTAAAGAATTTATTAAAAACAATCTCTAAGTCTTTTATGGGAAAATCCTTGCTAAGTGGAAAAAAATTCATTCTAAAAGAGAGTTTAGTCTTATTTTTCTTTATTAAAGAAAAACTCCTCTTCATTTTTGTTGAGATAACATCAATAAAGTTATGCATGAATATGAATATATAGTTATGAGAAAAATAAGAATATCACATAATAAGATAGAAAGGGATATAAGAAGCATAATAATAAGGTCAAATATTAGGAGCCTTAGCTTCATCAAGGCATCTCAGAACTAAAAAAAGACTAGTTCCAAAAAATAAAAGAAAAGAAATAAAAGAAAAAGTATAATAAGAGCAACAGAGTAAGAATATGTTAGTAAGATGTTAGATTAATGAGCTTTTATACTCTAAGAAATATAGATATATATAATAATGTATATAGAGTTAGATTAGGAGCAATAATAACAAACAATAACAACAACAACAACAACAACACAACACAACAACAACACAACAACATAATAATAATAATAATAATAATAATAATAATATAAGAGTTTAAGCATGAATAAGAATAAAACACAAACATATTGTTGCTTCCTTAGCATTATGGTCTTAGGAAACATACACTATAGTCATATAATGCTACATGACATGAAGCAGAAATATTATGAATATTTACTTAAGTTTTAGGTAGTGATGGATGAAGAAGAAATTTTATTGGTGGTTGTGTAGAGATAGTAATAGGATGAGAGGAAGAGAGAATTGGGAAGGAAATTGTTATAGAGAAATTTTGTAGTTGGAGAGAATTTAAATGAAGTGTGTGAAAGAAATAGAGGAAGATGGGGTATTTATAGATAAATGTGGAGGGAATTTAGAGTTAATTGAATAAATGAAAAAGAAAAAGAAAAAGAAAAAGAAATGGAGGGATAGAGAAAGAGTGTTGGACTAAACGTAGGGAGAGGAGAGAGAAGAGTGATTAAAAGTTAATTTTAGAAGAAAAGTGTAAGAGAAGTTTAATAATATGTAATGTAGAATTTTTATAAGAAAAAAATTTATAAGAAATAGGTATATAGGTTGTAAGAATATGTAGTAAGGAAAAGTAGAGATAGATAAATAGTACCATGAATAGTAGACAAGATAAATAAAATACCGGTAATAAAGAAAATACGTGTAATCGAGCCATATTTGATATTTTTAGATGCTGAAAAATTATAAAACTGATATTTTTGGAATCCTTCATATTATTACGAGTCTAACGATGTTATTAGAATATTTTTACAGTTTCGCATGTTTAGATCCCGGTTTTGAAAACTGATCCCATTTGATTCCAAAACGAACTAAATTTTGACGAATCTGATCTTTTAGGCTATAATTTATGATTATCTCAATTTTATTATTTCAGAGTTAAGAGCGCGGGATTATTAGATCTAAATCCACTATGGTTTTATAGAATTGTTGACTTTAGGGTTTCCGGTTTAACTTTTGGTTCTTAGGATTTACCTATAATTACCGTAAAATCTAGGGATTTACACAAGCAATCTCAGGAAGCTCAAATGCACTAGTGATAGGTGAAGAGGCTAAATAGTATCAACCCTACTATTGTAGTAATAGTCATCAATGATTCAACCTAGCAGATGCATTGCATCATCTATACATATACATACATATATGTACCATATTGATATCTCAATGATTTGCTATTACCATATTACAAGGTCCAAACTGCCCAAAAGAAAAATTCATGTATTGTTATATGCTGCCTCTTGCTTGTAATATCTTCTCGGAATCTTCTTTACCTATTTGAGATCTTTGCGAAACGTATCCATGTCATTATCACTTCTTAGGATTTAGATTGATTCCAGTAAGCGTATCTTAGGCTATCTATTCCCACAGATGTATTTCCTCCACATATACATGCATATATATTACAACATACTCCTCACAATAAGCAATAGGACGAGTCTTCCATCCTTTCGTAAGTCATAACCAAAAAAAAAAAAAAAAAATAAACACATTTTTCTATCACATATATGTGTACATAGATTATCATCCTGGCGCGTCATATATATGTATATATATATAGACTATCATATATGTATATATACATTGCATTGTTTTCCTATTGATAGACACTCCTGCCACAGGCAATCATCTTGTCCCAAGATTTTTTTTTAATCATGCAGCCATGTTTTATATGTATATATATATAGACTATTACGTCGCTTTCCCTGCTGTTACTTCTTATCCTTTACCTTGTTATTCTATTTTCTTTTTTACTTCACAGATCATATGCGATCCGACCATGACGCCAAGTGATCACCCTGTTGGCAAGACACGACTTGGAAAGCTATCAGCGACTTCGGGTCACAATCCTTAGACATGCTCATCATCATCTGGTTCTGCACACTCAAGCCGTGTATATTCTGTTCATACATCAATTGAATATATTCTTTTGATCTTTAACCATATCTATTTCCTTGAAATCTTTAATAGAATTGGCGGCTATTAGAATACAACGATAGAGTGAACTAGGTCAACATGATAGCAATGAAAATAGTTCTTCCTTTGCATTCAATGGTACTGTATCTGCCCAATTTTAAGATTATTTGATTTCTTGTTCTCTCTCTCTCTCTTTTTTCAATCAACATGACTAAGTGGCTATAATATCCATCTTTTGCGACTTGGATGATAGAACAAAACCCTATACCTGTTATTGGCGTGAACATTAATTAGCACCGTTGTCTTTTATAGAATTGGTAAGTTCTGCTTCGAACTCGTTGCCTTTCCTTCTTCTTCTTTTTTTTTTTTTTTTTTTTTTACATGGAATTTTTCATTCATATATATATATTAGAAAGATGGTTTTTTAAAAAAACATGGAGAAGATCCCATACCTTATGAAATATGGTTAATCACAGGGTCTTCAATATGGCACAAACACAAGTTAGAATAGGAACAACATCGTATTCCTTCCTTTTGAAAAATATCGCAAGTTCTTCCTCTTTCTTTGCAAGTGCTGAGTGTCTTTAGTCTCTAAATTGATAAAACGCTAAGGGTAGGTTCTTTGTGACACAAATTATTGTCATATGCCTATATGCATGCACCTATTCTCATTCAATGATATTGGTTAGTCTTGTATTTCAAAAATCTAATATATATATATATATATATATGTATATATAAGCCTCCTCTTTGTTTCATATCAAACCTTAATGATCTTGAAGATGCTCGTGGTACTCTTGATAACGTCCTGTTGCTAGAATCGTTGTTCAGTGATAGTTGTCTAGTTATCATAGACGAATAGCAGTGATAGTTGTCTAGCTATCAGGAAAAAAAAAAAAAATGTTGGTTGGTAAATGACAAGCTGTACAAGAACAAGCTGGGTAGTTGTGTACGAGTATCTATAATAGTTGTCAAGCTATCATTCTCATGGTGGTTGTCTAGCTGTCACAATCGTTGTTCAGTGATAGCTATTTAGCTGTCATAAACAAATAGCAATGATAGTTGTTCAGCTATCACAAAAAAGGTGTTGATTGTCTAGCCTCGCTAAATACACTTGTTGCCACAATTGAGTTTGATAGTAATATCCTTGCGATCAATCAATTACTAGCACAAATTCCAATAGCTCATCGTCACGACTTATCACTTGCATTTTTTTTTCCTTTTCAAACAACTCGTGATAATTACAATCCTTGTCCAACATCTTTTTTTTTTTTTTGTATTGTTAATTGGTTTTTGATGTTGCATTCACATTGAAACTCATGTTTTCCTCTTTATCTTACAAGTAACTTTCTCCTCCCCCAAGTGGTGGTAACAGTATCCTCTACTTCACACACCACTTCCAATAATATTATCGTCACTACGATTGTGGACTGTTCGACTACCTTATCCATGGGCAAAGAGTTAAGAGAACTGAAAACGTTGGTACTACAAGAAGAAAAACTTATGAGTTTGTTCATATGGTTGAGTACTAGAGGTGCCTTCTCCTCACAGTGTATGGCTAGATGCTACTATCACTAAGGATTTCTTCTGGACAAGTGCGAAGAAGTGCGATACAAATGAGTATCATCCTGCTTATGGGACTTTGCAATTTATAGAACTAGAGTTGATCTACTGCAATTGCATAGATAAAAATAGGTGCGAATGCTACCAGCAAGTACGCTGGATCGAATCAAGTAATATAAATTGAGTAGAGTATTGTTCCCACGAGGATCACTTAAATACTAAACAGTTATCAGATTCTACTATTATCCAAGCAATCGAAATTCAAGATGATTTACTAATTAACTAGTGCTAAATCTAGATTATCACTATCTATAAGAGCAATGAGAGTGTTTTCAAGAAAGATATATATAAATTGAATGTGGGAAGAATGTAATCCATCCTAGTTTCACTAATCAAACTACCATCCTGTTATAATAATCATTAGCTTTGTGGATATTCATATGAAATTATCAAGAATCTTAATCCTTTCATAAGTCTCAAAATTCTTTAAACACCACCAATCAAACCACTAGCTTCCACTACACAATTGAACAATGGAATAAAAAATACAATTATGAATCTTCCAATTCTATAATTGTCTAATGCCCTAAACCAATTTCTCTTAATTCCTTAGTGAAAAATTGATTTAAAAACATTCCTTTAATCTCGAAAGATAATTTCTAAATCAGATTGAATTATGTCACTTCCACAATTGTAATTTAACCTAGATTTAAGAATTCCTATGAACCCAAATTTCCCTTCCGAGTCATTAAGATTCCTATAAACCTAATTTAACAAGAAACATGATTTATAGTCAGAATTGCAACATGAATATTCCACAAATCTAATAGTTCTATAATAGGATTACAATAATCATCTTAGTTATGTAAGGCTTCATCATATACCCAAAATAGAAACTTAAAAACTCATGGATTGAACTAAACAATCACAAAATAAAGATTTTGCAACAACAAAATTCATTATCACAATCAGGAATTGAAATTGCATAAACAAATAAGGTCATACTTCACCAATTTCAATCAAAAGTTCTTTGTTGCACAACTTCAAACAAGTCTTCTATCCAATCCTTAATCGATTACAAGGCTTCAATTGATAAACAATTAGGATCTAAAACAACTCTCTAATAACACTATTTTAGGGTTCCTATACTACTCTAGATCTGGAGAATATTTGCTATGAACTTTGTGTGTATTCAATATGAAGGAAACCCTAGGAATTTAAAAGCAAAAATCAAAGAAATTTCAAAAGTTGCATTGTTCACCGACGGTTACACTTTCAATGCTGGCGGCGTAGGGGTAACGTAGAATATACAACGGCATAACAGTGGTTGTGTTGGCATCAGTGTTAATGTTTTGTAAGCTATGGATGTTCAACACCGCTTCAAATTCGGTGGTGTAGAAATTCAAATAGCCAGCGTAGGATGAAAAATTTGAACACCGATGAGATCTAATTGTTTACTAGCAGTATATATGCCAGCATCAAAAATTCGCACCCTAATCACAAGCAGCACAGGCTCAATGCCGGCAACATTCACTTCCCAGGAGCCGGCGTATGTTGTAAAATTTGTAAAAATTTTGATTAAACACTAGCAGTGTTGTTTAAATTGTTGAAGGTTGGCTTACTCTAGGTTGAAGGCCGGTGGTGTTGTTCCTCCATTAGCCGGTATAGGTTAATTTCTCCATTAAATTTGCATAAATCTCCTTCAAACTTTGTATATTTGCAATGTATGTCCTTTTGTGGCCTGAATTAACAATTTAAGAATAATTAAGTACTATTTCCTTAGATTTCTACAAATCAATAACAAATTATCACCAATTTGTTCCATGAAAAGTGTATGAAATATGACTTCATCAGGAGCCTCATCCTCAATAGAGAGTTCCCTTACTAGAAAGTTAATGTTGCATTTTAGGAATGAGAGGAAGAAACTTCCCTCTCACATACCCAATTCTTATGTCCAAGGCAAAGGGTGGCGGGGTGGATTAGCTAGGTGAAATACATCATAGCCAACCCATCATATTTAGAGAAATTATATAAAGCAAGGTTGTACCATGCTATAGTCATTACTTTTGAGCTACACTTCCCTTGTACAGATGATATGAGGCTTTGGCGGACAATTCTTACTAGACGAAGTGTTCAAATACATACCTTTGTGAATACATGGGGTGAGATAATGCTAACTCTTAAAGATGTCTTTGTTCTATATGGTCTTCATACCTTTGGGCGTACTGACGTCGTTGCTGTTAATGCTTCTGAACAAGAAAAGAGATCGCAACCTATCTTAATAGCTACTATGAAAGAAGCGAAGGGGAATAGTAAGAAGATGACATTCGCCTTATGGCTTAAACACTTTTTTACGAGTGAAGGATGATGATGGAATGATTCTAGGACCCCGCTGTAGGTGTGAGTAAGTGCTTGTGCTCTACATTGTAATGTATACTCATGTTCACCTTGTCATACTTCTATGACTCACATACCCCCCTACCTTCCCCCACCCTTTCCCCCTTTTAGGTATGAGCTTGAAACTTGCCTCTTATTTTGGTTATCTTTATATGTATTTCTTAGAGGGCTAGAAGACAGTGTTAGTCCACAACTATTCTCTTTAGCAATTCATATTGCTTAGGCGAGCGTTTTACATTTGGGCCTTTTTACTTAGGCTCATTGTATTGATGCTTAGATCTCTATCATTTGGCTTCAATGTGTTCTAAGGGGTGTTATACCATGTCATCAGTAGATTTGATATTCTTACACTTATTTTTCTCTGAGCACTATAAGAACTATTCTAGTCCTCCTACTAAGAACAAGAAGCTTGCACTTGCTCGTCCCCGAGCTTGGGCATGGACAGAAAAGAAACCTGTACAACTACTGCTTGAGGTAATTGATGTTACCAATGAATTTACATTTCGTCCTTATGTTAAAAAATTGGATGGCTATGAGGGTTGTCTCCATTTCTACCCTCCTCGATCTAGTAACCTTGGTGGGAGCTTCGAAGAAACTGCATAGTTAGAGGTTGGCTTTCTCATCTGGTGTACACTTGGGAGTCTTCCTTCACTCCATGATTGGAAGAACTCTCCAACATGTTTCCTTGAGCAAAGTGTAATGGTGTATTCACTTCATCGGGTTACTTGTCAATTTCTTGCCAATTCGGTATTAACAAAAATTTTGATGTATGTTGCGAGGCATGTGCACCGAAGAGTATAAGGCATTTATCCACATGTCCATCATACGTATTTTCCATCTTCTAATCGGTTTTGGGTAGCTTCAATTAGATGGTTAATAAATTAGATCAATTACCTAGACATGTTCCTGGAATATGCTTACATTGATGTTAGTGATGAAGTAATTGAGGCAGTCATTCATAGGCATGAGTTTTATTTTTGGCTTCCTACAACTAGATCAAATTCTACCCGTTAGTCAGGTAGAAAGACAAAAGATAACCATTCTCCACTTGCTTTAACCACCGTTAAGCACACCAAGCGTTTATGCATTAACGAGATATGTCATTGCACCATCTTTCATTTGTGGTACATATGCATCAGCTACCCTATTTTCCTTCTAAATACTTTGAGATCATTTCTTTTGTGGGTAACAACCGAAGATAATGTAACTCAAGTACGAATTGAATGTGAGATAGGAAGTGCTAGAGCATCTAGCTTTATCCCAGCTAATATCCATCCTCGACCCCATCAATATGGGAAAGGAAAGCAACTTCATCTTAAGGATCACTCCGTATCTTTTGTGACTATAGGTGAGGAGGATGATAAGGAATTAGTGGATTATGAGTCAACTCTTGAGTAAGTATATGAAGATATCGATGACTACATGGGAGATGATTATGGTGATGGGGGTAACACCATAGCATAAGGAGGTGATGATGATAGCAAAGAGTCGCAAGCATTTAGTAAATATGATGTAATGGATGAGTTTAATAATGATGGTGGTAATTTGGTGCACTCAGAAGATGGTGGGATTCAGATGCCTATTGATGCATCTCTTTATGAGGGTATGTATGGTGATGACATGGGAACTATACCTAGTGGATAGTCCTATAGCCTCTTGTCTGTAGATATTCAGAACGTTCTACCTCCACCTCCCCCTGTTTCTAACTTGCTAGAACAAGACATTACAAGAAGTTCTAACATAACGATAATGTCATCAGGGGGAATTGTCACTTTCCATGGGTATAATGTAACAGCTTCTCTTTTGCATTCATCAGAACAATAACATGAGATAGAAGGTAACTTTTGGTTAGGTTCATTATGTCTTGGTACTGAAGCAACTAGTGATATTATGGCATTACTTGGCAGAGCTGTTAAGCTCTTGGATAAAACATGGAATTCTCTATTAGCAACTGAATCAGAGTTGTTAGTGAGTAGCATTGCCGCAACGCGTGCTTTCAGATTCAAGTTAAGTAAGATGGAGCTTATTGCTGATGAAGCTTAGGAGGTATTGGATTATCATGATGTTATCAAGCGAAGAGATCGACTCAGGGCTGAGCTTAATGAAGATTAACTTGAGATTGAAAGACGGCTTGGAAGCAATGATCTTAACTCGACTGTAAAGTTGGTCATTAGGTGTTGAAGTAGTATTGCAATTGAATTTGTCTTTCCTTGTACATTTTATTTGAAGATAATTTATACATTTTGAGAAGTACTTGATAAATTCTAGCTGTCATTGACTTTCCTATTCCGCTTTGTCGTTTCTTTGATTTTCTATCGTGAAATTATATTCATGATATTTATATGACATATTGTGCGCTTAGACTGAGGTATACTCATCTAGCTGCACTTATATGAAATAAGTAGGATGGTGTTAACACCATCTCTAATGACTTCTTTAGTATGATGTCATGCATTAGAGCAATGCTCAAGCTTGCAAGCAACAATTTCTTTATAATGCTATTTGTGAAAATCCAAATAACAACTACATGAATCGTGTTATCTAAAACATCTATATCCTTAGTTAAGGGGGTATTACCCACTACATAATTGTTAGGGACAGATCTTCCCATAGAGAGCATAATATCTTTCTTAATATCTTTAGAACTTAGTTTTATGCACTTGGGAGACAATGCTCAAACCAATCAGCAAGCTCTAAGTCTGTCAATTATATCGCGTACTTGGGAGGTAAATGTCAAACAAAGTGGCAGCGATGTTTACAATATATATTTGGATTGATGCGGATACATGTATTCATGCATACTAAAAAGATAGAACCATAACTTTTGTAGTAGTGTAAAGGAAATAATTTCATATAAGTGTGTGTGAGAGAGAGTTCAAATGAATAGCTCATATTTATGAGCTGCACTTTTATTCATTTTTTGTTTTGCTAAAGTACAATGCTATTACAAATGAAATTTATTGATGTATTGAAAGTTGACTGGAGTAGTAATAGCAATCTATTCTTGGATTGCGAAGCTTGCAATATCCACTATTGTGCACTTCTTCGACAATGAAGGGACCTTTCCATTTAGGTGTGAACTTTGATGCTAGGATGCCACAACGCACATGGTCTGCCCCATGGAGGACAAGATCACCTTGTTAGAAAGAACGTTTTCGAACTAGCTTATAATAAGCATTACTTAGCCATTGGTGATAGTTGGCAAGATTGTGCTTTAAGTCACAGCGTTTGTCGAATGCTTCCAAGTCTAGCATGCATAAAGTATTTGGTTCCATCTCAGTAATAATAGCAGGACGTGTAAATGGAATTAGAACTTCAACCGGCATTATTGTTTCAGACCCATAAACCATGGAAAAAAGCATTGCTTTTGTCGATCCGCGCTGGGAAGTTTAATAAGCCTAAAGTGCTAAAATATATCATATACCATACGACTTATGAACTTATAAAATATATTCTATCAAGTTTGTTAAAGTTTGTCTAAGAGGAAATCCCAACTTAAAACGGTCATAACTTGGTCATTTTAACTCGGAACATATTATATACTAATTTCTACCTATTTGACGAGAGCTATCTATTTCTAAAGTTATTTCTATCAAATATGGTCATTTGGTCCATGAACAGTACAGTACAGAATGTGATACGAGATTCCCAACCCCCAAATCAAATTCTAACTTCAATCCAAGCATCATCCACAAGCTTTGATAGATACTTAGCTATCATTATATCTTGAAAGACTCTTTTATATACGTAAATAACTCAATATCATGCATGATTCATGGGTGTTGATTAATCTATTTCCTCATGTACTTAGACAATGCTTCATCGAATGTGTAAGACACTATTTTCTTAACTTTGTTTCTACTAAGTGTATTATATATACATGCAATATCTATAAGTTATTATCATGAATTCCATGAGATGAGCTATCTATATGTATATCCTTAATGACATTTGATAACAAGAATTCTTTTAGAAAACTTTTGCTTTGCAAAACCTTTGAAATTACTTGACTTAAGAAAACTAGTTTTATTTCTTGCTAGATCATACTTGCTTTTACAAAATACAATCTTAATGACCTATATGCCTAATACATTCATTATTTTAATAAAATTCTTCATTTTTGAGTTGGAAAATAGATGTTTAAATAGGGGATTTACCTAGTTACGAATTTAACAAAATTCTAAGGAATGAAAAACATTGTTTAATCTATATTTTGAAACCTTTCCTTGTTTTAGGATTATACCTTGATAAATTTCACTTATACTTGTCAAAATTAGGTCTTTATTACATATATTCCCTATGACTTCTATTTTTCCATTAAAATCTTCATTTTGGCATTTGGAAATAGGTGTTTAAATAGAAGTCATTTCTAAATTTGAATTTTGAAATTTATATTTGAGATTGTTTCTTGTGTAAAACTCATTTAATCTTTTTAAAATTAATTCATAATCAAACCTACTCCTTAAAGCTTTCATTTCTTTAATAAAACTCTTGTTTTAGGGTTAAAAAATAGGTATTCATATATCAAGCTTTCCTTATTACGAATTTTAAGTTTGTTGTTGGGGCTGAAACATAATGTTAACATAGCTTTTGTAAACTTTTCTTGTTTTGGAAATATTTCTTAATAGATCTAGGCTTTACTCATCAAAACTAGTCCTTTATTTTACCTATTCCTTAAGCATTTCATATTTAATGTAAAATACTCATTTTGAAGTTGGAAAATAGTTTTTCTAAAGTGAGTTCTTTGTAGATCCGAATTTCCAAAAACTATTTTTGTTGAAACTAAAATAGATCTTAGACTTTCTAACATCTTCCCACTATTATTATGCTACTACAAGTCCTTTATACACATAAAACAAAAACCTAAGGCATTTATGTACTCAAAACAACTAGATCTAGTATATTATGCTAATCATGAATGCAAATGCACTATGAACATTATGTAGATAAGGTTAAATAATGAATACATGCACAAAACATCAATAATAACAACATAAATCAATAATAAAGCAAAATAACTTAGATAACAAGATCCACAACATTGTGATGGAAAGAATCTCATGTTTAAGTGTTTCCACATCCCTAGCATAAAGCTCATGGGGATTTTGAGTGGAATCGCACATGTGGGATCTTGTCGTTACATGTTTTATTATGGTAAGTTGTAGATCTATTACCTATTTGATGTGTGGAGCTAGAAAAACTTGAAGAAAAAAATGTTATGATATTGTGTGTGTGTGTGTGTGTGGGTGTCACGGCATGGAGAGGAAGAGAGGGAGAGAAAAAAAAATTTATGAGGGTTTGTTTTAGAGAGGAAAGAGAGAAAATGAAAAGTGAAAGAGAAAAGGAGTATTTATGGAAAAGTGGATTAGGTTTTGTGTGATAAATAAATTAAAGAAAATATAGCAAATTGAAAGGGAGAGTATGGGGGGGGGCCGGTTTGCAAGGAAGAGAGAGTGAGAGATGTGTGTTTTTTTGTTTAATTAAATGCAAAATTTAAAAGTAACTTAAGTAATAAAAGTATTGAAAAAGTAAAGGTAAAGAAAATAATGTAATATTGTAAGAATAGGTTGTAAAGATGCAAGAATAGGGTATGAGTGTTTGTACTTGTGAATAGTGTGATTAGAAATAAAAAAGTAGATTAGATAATTAAATTACCGGTAGTAATGAAAATACGATAAAAGGCTATAACTGTAACTTTTATAAACCAAAAAATTATATAACTAATATATTTGAAATCTTATGAAATTACGAATTTAATGATACTAATAACATATTTTTAGTATCTCAAGCCTCGGGACACGTTTTTCAAAGTATGTATCCTATCGGGTTTGAAATAGGAGGAAAATTCACTAATATGATATTTTTAAACATCCTAATATTATTATGAACCAATCTACACTCTCCATTCATATTTCGACTTCTTGGCTTAAGAACACGGGGTTGCTGGATCTAAACTGCTAGGGTTTCCTAAGGATTTGTTGACTTAGGGTTTCCGGTTGACTTTCCGGCTTAGGGTTTAAGCTTGAAATTACCTTAAAAATTAAGGGTTTACAAAATGTCTTTGCAAACCTTACCGTCCGGACGCTACAAGACTAGCGTCTGAACACTATTTAGTTTTATTTGTTTTGAGAGCATGTATCGGTCTTTTTTGTCACTACCGATTGGACGATAGTGCTTAACATCCAATCGGTATATATTTCGCCTGCAGGTCGTCAAGTATGGCCCGGATGCGAAGGAGGACTTTCCATACTGTTCGGACGTACTGTTCAGACAGTAATGCCAAGAAATATAGCTGTTGTAGCATTTATTGCACACGAATTTATTATTTCAAGGCACAACAGGCAAGTCAAATGAGAAGTCTATTTACACATGATTTCTAGTAGATGAAGACTTGTTGTTGAGTTTAGAATTTACTACCAAACTCTTGTACTCTCTCATATTATTGAATTTATCATTGGGTCTTAATTTTGTTCAAATTGAGAGTGACAAAAGTGAGTAATACTCTTAAAAGTTATTTGCAAAATTTTAAAAGAGTATTACTCAACTGGTTTTATCAAGAATTGTTGGTTGTGTAGCTCATATGATCATTGATCATTTTGTGATTAATAAATAGGTTGAAGACCTCTTTGGGAAGTATTATGTGATAGTAAAGATTAAGAAATGAGCCGAACTCCACATTAAAATCCTGGGCTTGTTTCTTTACCTTACTCTCTTTATTTATTGCATTACATATTGAAAATTTGGTTGATTGTGTTTGGTTGGTCAATCCTTAATTTTTATTATTGAAAAAAATTGAATAAATACTCAATTCACCTCTCTGTTGAGTATTTTATAGTGTATTAGGTGATTTTCAATTGGTATCAGAGCAAGGTCTCTAATTTCTTGTGCTTAATCGCATTTAGAGTAAAGATCATGACATCTAATGCACTAGATTTTTAGAAGGACAAGTTATTAATGGGCTACCACTCTTTTAAATGGAGGAAACTGCCCTATTGGAAGTGTAGAATGAAAATCTTCTTGATAGCTCAAACTAGATTAATTTGGAATGTTATAGAAAATGGTCCTTTTAAGGTTGAAGGAAAAGAAGAAAGAGAATATAACGATGAAGATTTGGAAAAGACTAGATTTAAATGAGATAGCTATGAATATCTTACATTGTAGCTTGAATGAAAGTGATTTTAATAGAATTTGTACATGTAAATCTGCAAAAGAAATATGGGATGAGTTGGAAAAAACCTATGAAGGAACATCTAGAGTAAGAAACACTAAAATAAATCTTCTTCGTAGTTAATTTGAAATTTTCAAGATGCACCAATGAAACCATAGATGAGATGCATAATAGGTTCATAAATATTATAAATCATGTAAGTGTGCTTGGAAAAAACTTCACTAATGTAGAAATCAACTCCAAACTTCTTAGGTCTTACCCAAGGATTGGGAAGCCAAGAGAACTACAATTGAGGAGGCAAGAGATCTAAACACAATGAGTAAAGAGAAGCTTCTTGGAACCCTTAAGACTCATGAATTAATCAAGAAGCAAGGAGATGAGTTAAGCAAGAAAACCATTGCTTTAAAAGCTACAAGAAATGACTCAAGTGATGATGAGGATGATGATGAGGAGGAGCTTGAATTCATGGCTAAAAAGTTTAGAAAATTCATGAAGTTTAACAATAAACTAAAGAAAAACGACGATGAAGGAAGCTCCTCAAGGTATAAAAAGGAGAGAAAAGAAGTACTCACATGCTTCAAATGTCATAAACCGGGGCATATCCAACAATATTCCCCTTTCAAGAAGGCATCTAGAGGACCTAAGAAGAAAGCTCTAATTGCTACTTGGAGAGATGAAGACACTAGTGACTCGGATGAAAATGTATGCTTCATGGCACATGATGATGAGGTAAGTGACTCTTCCAAAATTCCTTATGATGAGCTTGTCAATATGTATGATGATTTATGCAAAGAAATGGTAAAGATGCAAAAGAAAAATAAAGCTTTAAAAGAAATGATGATAAGTGTTAGAAATAAACTTGATGATTTTAAGTATGAATACAATAAACTTGAAACCAAGATTAATAAACTAGATGAGGATAATGAATTTTTGAGGTATGAAAATGGTAAGCTAAGGAATGAAAATGAAAATTTATGCAAAGATAAAAAAGCATTAAGTATTGAGATAGGAAAATTAAAAATCCCAAGTCAAAAGGAGAACGATTTTTGTGATGATAAACTCATGCATGAACTAGAAGAACTCAAAATAGAAAATGCCATGTTAAAGCCTAGCTTAAATGAGTCAAAAGAAACAATGGCAAAATTTGTACAAGGAGAAAAGAATCTAGAACTATACTAGGACAACAAAGATACACACTAGAAAAATATGGAATTGGTTATAAGGGAAGAAATAAAGATAAGACACACGAAAGTTACTTTGTGAAAGCAACTAATAGAACATGTAACTATTGTGGAAGATTTGGACATATAGCACATAAATGCCATATTAGAAATTATGTACAAAAAGGAAAGCTAGTTTGGGTCCCTAGGGACAAGCTGACAATACATTTAATCCCAAAGGACCCAAACTTATGTGGGTACCAAAGCAATAACTCATTGTTTTGTAGGAATTCACAAGAAGCAACAACAAGTGGTATTTGGATAGTAGATGCTCAAGACATATGACTAGAGACGCATCCAAATTCACATCTCTAATTTTGAAGGAACAAAGAAATGTTACTTTTGGAGATAATTGTAAATCAACCGTACTTAGTGAAGGTAACATTCTCATCAACAAAGATCTTCTTATTGGTTGATCATTTAAAAGATAACTTACTTAGTATTAGTCAACTATGTGATAATGGTTTCAAAGTAGAATTTTGTGCCAATAAATGCTCTATTGAAAGAATTGACAATTGCTAAGTTTGTTTGGAGGGATATAGACATAGAAACGTTTATAAAATCAATTTAGATGACTTCAAGACCTCAAATGAAACATGTCTATACTCTCAAGATGATGATAGTTGGATGTGGCATAGAAAATTGGGGCATTCTATATGAATACTATTTCAAAACTTATCAAAAAGAATCTTGTTAAAGGATTACCAAAATTAAATTTTCAAAAAGACAAGATTTGTCAAGCATCCAACAAGGAAAGTAAACACAATGTTCTTTTAAATCTAAAGATGTTATTTCTACTTCTAAGCCACTTGAACTATTGCATATGGACTTATTTGGACCTACTCAAACCTTGAGCTTGGGTGGGAAGGAATACACCTTGGTAATTGTTGATGATAAGAAGATACACATGGACTTTCTTCCTTGCATCTAAAAACGAAACAAATAATGTCTTTTTGAGATATTGTGAGAAAGTCCAAAATGAAAAAAGTTTTAACATTGTGACTATTCGAAGTGACCATAGGGGAGAATTTGAAAATCATGAAATGAATGATTTTTGTGATAAATTTGGAATTGAACACTCCTTTTTGGCACCTAGAACACCACAACAAAATAGGTAGCAGAAAAAAAAATAGAACTTTAATTGAAATGGTTAGAACAATGTTAGGTGAAAATTCCCAAACCTAAATATTTTTAGGCCAAAGCCGTTAATATCGCATGCTATATATCTAATAGGGTGTTCATTAGACCTATTCTTAAGAAAACCCCCTATGAGTGTTGGAAAAATAAAAAACCTAACATCTCATACTTTCATCCATTTGGCACAAAATGTTATATTTTAAATAATGGAAAAGTTCAACTAGCTAAATTTGATGCAAAAAGTGATTAAGGCGTTTTTCTTGGCTATTCTCTTACTAGTAAAGCTTATAAAGTATTAAATAAAAGAACTTTAGTTGTAGAAGAGTCTATTCATATAGTTTTTGATGATTCTCTTGCTCATGTGTACTCTATTGATGATATGAATGATGTATATGCTAAATTAGACAAATTTTCACTTGAAAATGACAATCACATTAAAGAGACTTCAAAACAAATGGATATATGTAGAAATGATGACTTAAATGAACAAACAAATCATGATCTTCACAAAGAGTGGAAATATGCAAGATCACATCCTAAGGAACTAATCATTGGTGAACCATCTATTAGACTACAAGTAAGATCATCTCTAAGAAATATGAGTAATCTTGTCTTCTTATCACAAACCAAGCCCAAAAATACTAATGAAGCTTTGAAAGACATCTTTTGGATACAAGCTATGCAAGAAGAACTAAATCAATTCACTAAGAATGAAGTTTGGGATTTAGTATCTAGATCTAGTGATAGACCGGTTATTGGAACCAAATGGATTTATAGAAATAAACTTGATGAAACCGAAATAGTAACTAGGAACAAAGCTAAATTAGTGGCTAAAGACTATAATCAAGAAAGAATTGATTTTGATGAGACTTTTGCTCCAATTACTAGACTAGAAGCCATTAGAATACTTTTGGCATTTACGGCTTTTAAAAACTTTACACTTTTTCAAATGGATATCAAAAGTGCCTTCTTGAATGGCTTTATTAAAGAAGAAGTTATGTAGAGTAACCACCAGGCTTTGAAAATAATGAATTCCCTGATCATGTTTACAAACTAGACAAAGCTCTCTATGGACTTAAGCAAGCTCCTAGAGCTTGGTATGAAAGACTTAGTAGCTTCTTATTAAACAAAAGTTTCTCTATAAGAAAAATTGACACAGCACTTTTTATAAAAACTCACAAATCAAATGCTTTAATTGTGCAAATTTATGTGGATAATATCATGTGTGGAGCTACCAGTATGAATCTTGTAAATGAATTTGTTGATTCTATGAAAAGTGAGTTTGAAATGAGTATGATGGGGGAACTAAATTATTTTCTTGGTCTCCAAATAAATCAAACCGAAAGTGGCACTTTCATTAATTAATCTAAATATACCAAAGAATTCCTAAGAAAAATTAAAATGGAAAATTGCAAAACCAAGCCCACACCTATAAGCAAGGGCATAAAACTTGATAAAGATGAATGTAGCAAAAATGTGTGTGAAAAACTATATAGAGTCATGATAGGTAGCTTGTTGTATCTATCTACATCAAAACCTGATATCATGTTTTCAGTATGTCTATGTGCACGATTCCAATCTTATCCAAAAGAATCTCACTTGAATGCGGTAAAACGCATTTTCAAGTATCTTGTGGGTACTATTGAAATTGGATTATGGTATCCAAAGATTACTTCTTTTGATCTTGTTGGATACTCCGACGCTAACTTTGTTAGGTGCAAAGTTGACCGAAAAAGCACAAGTGCTACATGTCACTATCTTGGCAACTTATTAATCTTCTGGCACTCCAAGAAACAAAACTCGGTTGCACTCTCAACTACCGAAGCCAAATATGTGGTAGCCGGTAGTTGTTGTGCCCAAGTTTTTTGGATGAAACAAACTTTAGAAGACTTTAGACTAAAGTATAATAATATCCCAATTCATTGTGACAACACTAACACCATAAATTTAACAAAAAACCTGATCTAACACTCAAGGGCCAAACACATCAAGATTAGACAACATTTCATCAGAGGTCATGTTTTAAATAATGATATTAGCCTAGAATTTGTTGACACAAACAATCAAATTGTTGATATCTTTATAAAACCTTTGAGTGAGGATTAGTTTTACACTTTATGTCAAAAATTGGGCATGATTATGCAAAATGAGTGCTAGATATCATTGTACCAAGTTGTGTTTTTGAGTCAAATGAGCTATCCTTTATCTAAAACATAAAACTACCTTATGCATGCTTTGTGGTGTACCTCAATCATATAAATCTTCTTGTTGCTTTCAAACTTACAATGCCTTGTCTTTGGAATGTTGTTTTCATCATTATTGACATATATGCACTTTGTCGAATCAAATCTAAGTCTCACTCTTTCTGCATATCATCCCAACCTATCTTCTCTTTTCCAATCTCACCATTATCCCTTAACACCATTTCCATCTCTTATATGCCTCTCTTTCTCTCTCTTCTCCATCTAAGCATGTAACACACCGGTCAGATGGTATATCTGCAGCATTCGACCGGTACCATGCTACCTGGTTTTGTTGCAGATGACCTACTGTTCGTATGCTATCTCTATAGCGTTTGATAGGTAAGTTAAATTGTAGCATCCTTTAAACTCGATTTTTTCTCTCTCCTAACTCATTTGATCTTTTTTTTCTCCTCTCTCTTCGTTCAACCTCTAGCCCCCCTACCAGCTTCCCCTGCCTCTCATCCTCTCTCTCTTCCCCTCTATCTTCCTCATCCTACCCCCACCTTCCCATCTACCAGCCTCCCACCCTCATCCTCCTCATCCTCCTCCGCCTCCTCCTTTTGCTACCATGGCCTTTTCATGGCCCCATGGTGTGTACATTAAAAGCGCTTGGAACGACAATTCAAGCACTTCCTACGATGCCTAGCTCTTTCCTTCTCGGACGCACTCGAAGCGGTTCAACATTTTTGACAGACTCCATACAGATTCTTGTCGTCTTTTTTAGTCTAAGGCACTTCACTTCTTCGTTCTTCACTCCATTCTAAGTATTCAACTGAACCAAATATTTGAGATTATGCGTTTTCCTGTGTCTATCAATGAGCATTTTATTGTAATCTCACTGATAAGGAAGATGAGCATGGGCATCTCGGTATTCAGTTAGGTTCTAGTGATGACATTAGAGATAGACTATGGACACATGTGTATGGGCATGAAATTGAAGTACTCCTGATGATACATGTAGTTTGATTGATGTACCTACTAGTGGGGCTCATTTGATGACTAATTTTCATGGTGATGTATTCTATGCCCGTACTTTTGATGCTATTGATGTTAAGGGCGACGCCTAACATTCTGATCATGCTTTACAAGCCAAACGGATGCCTTATCATCATCGCATTCTTCATCTATACTTATCCCATAACTATGTGCCTAGAGTTGGTCGCCATAGCACCACCACGTTCACTGACTTATGGATCATGTATAAGCTCCCCAATGGGGAGTTAATCAATTTTTGGGATGTCATGGTTCATAATTTCAAGAAAGTTACTAATGATCCCAACCGTGATCTCCTTCGACACAGTCGCCTGATCACTCTATTACCTCAAAGGAAAGGAGTTCACTTTGAATTCCCATCTTGCCCTGTGTCCTCTGAGCCTTACACCATGAATCATATTACTAAGGGCAATTGGCGCAAAGTAACTGACAATATTTATGGGTCCAAGAGCCTCTGTCTCTTATTTATGGCATTACGCTGCCTTCTAATTCTGATGATGAAAGTGGTGATGATGACAGTGATGATGGTGGGGATGATACTAATGCTGAAGCTCATGCCCCCACTGCTGATGAGCCTTGGTGGCCCTATGGATGTGCCTGCCCCTATGGATCTTAGGGGCCATTCTAGCCTAGGCACCAAGGTGGTGCCTCTACTTCTGTTAATGATTTGGCTCACTCCTTTGACCTATTTAAAGTCGAGATCTTGATGATTTCATAGCTGATGTTAGTGGTTACCTCCAATCTATGGCTAAGACTTATAATAAGATGAGATCTAATCTTGACGGCTTCTTTCAGCACTTCTACATCATTCATCCTCGTCCTCCACTACTTGCTGATGCCTAGTTTCTCAAGGTTTCCCTTTTGTTTGTCTATCTTGGCCTTTAGCCGTTCTATATGTATTTTGGATCATTATGTTGGCTTTATATGTGTCGAACTGGCTAGCCGCCTACTTTTTGATGCATGCTTTTTCCTTGTTTGTTTCTTATGCTTCTTGTCTATTTCTTAGCTCATATCTATCTATTTTTATATGCTATTGCTTTTTGATGAGGCTAAAGGGGGAGAAAATATCTTAATTCTTTTATGGTCAAGTTTATTTTTTAACTGGATGCTTAACTAAAGGGGAGCATCTAAGTTAGAGGGAGAATTTCATCAAGTTAAACTTTACAATATTTGTCCTCATAAAAAAAGGGAGATTGTTGAACCAAATCAAAGCTTAATTTTGATGAGACAAATATTATAAAGTTTAATTTTGTTAAATCCTTGAATAATACAAAGTATATATATGATATATCCATTTGGACATATGGTTGCATGGCATTCTAACAAAATACCATTGCAGACCTTACCATCCGGACGTTGTAGGACTAGCATCCGGATGTTATTTAGTTTTATTTGTGCGAGAGCATGTATTTGTTTTTTTTTTTTTTTTGTCACTACTGGTTGAATGGTAATGCTTAGCATCCGACTGACATATATATTTTGCCTACAGGTCTTCAGGTATGGTCTGGACGTTGAGGAGGACAACCCATATTGTTCTGACAGTATAAACATACCATTCGGATGGTAATGCTTAGAAATATAGTCGTTGCAACATTTATTGCACACACAATTTATTTTTTCAAGGCACAATGGGCAAGTCAAATGAGAAGCCTATTTATACATGATTTCTGGCAAATGAAGACTAGTTGTTGAGCTTAGAATTTGCTACCAAACTCTTGTACTCTCTCATATTATTGAATTTGTCACTAGGTCTTAATTTTGTTCAAATTGAGAGTGAAAAAAATGAGTAATACTCTTGAGTGTTATTTACAAAATTGTAAAAGAGTATTACTCAAGTGGTTTTATCAAGAATTGTTGGTTGTTTGTAGCTCATTTGAGCATTGACCATTGATCATTTTGGGATTAATAAAGAGTGTGAAGAACTCCTTGGGAGGCATTGGTGTGATTGGGGACATTAGGAAGCGGGCCGAACTCCATATTAAAATCCCTAGGCTTATTTCTCTTTACCTTACTCTCTTTATTTATTGCATTACATATTGAGAATTTGGTTGAGTGTATTTGGTTGGTTAATCCTTAATTTGTATTATTGAAAAGAATTACGTAAATACTCAAGTCACCCCCCCTCTTGAGTATTTTGCCTAATGTATTAGGTGATTTTTAGAATATAGGCTTAAAAACTGCAAATGAACTTAATGATATTTGGCTTTAAATTGGTTATTGCTTGTGTTTTGCCGGATCTGCTGGATCGGGAGTACCAGTACCACTAGGATGCCATCCTGATGATCTATGTGTGGTGTTGTCCCAACTGGAGTTATTCACAAAGATGATTCTAGTAATTTAGGAGTAGTATGAGTACGGTACCTAGGGTTTATGGGATACCCAAGACCAGTGTATATATATATGTAAGTATTCATGTATACATATTTGTTTTTCATGGAGTCATCAGTTACTCCTAGTTTAAGACTAGTTACAAATGGTTATGAATTATGTTAGTCATCTGTCTAGTTAAAAGATAATATATTATGATTGGTGTATGTATTGCATATTGCGTGTGGATTTACATGATGGTTACTCATGCACATGTGTTTGTGGTTTATGGTTTGGCATATTGGGCCTTGCGCTCACTCCTTTTGTTTTTCATGATTAAGTGAAGAACCTATAGTGTTCAATCTATCAGGTTATGATGTGTGCGTAGATTATGAGGACAATTATAGTAGAGCTGATTTTCCAGTTGATTATTAAAAGAGCAGAAGTTTAAAATAGCTAGAGTTGAAGGCTATATGAAGTTTTTATTAGTTTTATGATTCTTGAAGTTATGAGACCTTTTCATATGGTGTTTTTAAGTTTTATGTAAGTTGGAGCTTGGTTTATGCTAACTGAGTTGCTCAAAAGTTTTTATTATGACATTAGTATTTTAGAAGTTCCCATAAACATGAGACATTGAAGTTACACTATGTTTTATTTGTGGTTTAGTAAAATCCGAGCCTTAGCATGTCCATCTCTAATGAGGACACATAGCGGGCTTTTAATATTCTCAATTTAGGGCATTACAGCTTAAGTGGTATCAGAGTATAGGTTTATGATCTTCAAGGAGCTTAGGCTATGAACTCCTTAGGACGGTGAGAATTATGAGTGTGTAGATCATGGGATCACTAGTAATTAAGGGAAAGTTATAGTTATCCTCTTAAATGATTCTTTACTTTGTTTGTTCTATTCTAGATTGAACGCTATTGTTTTACATTTAGCATAATGTCTTTGTATTTATACATATATGAATAAATTGCTTGTGAAATTATATCCCACCTATTATTTTATATGTTTATACTTAGTCTTTAGTTTCTTTTCACTTTAGTTGTCGCTCCCTAAACATTCAAAAGAGAAATTTTTCAAACCTCGAAAGCGAATCACATATCAAAAGTTACACCTTACATATATTGAAAGTTATAGACATTTATTACATAATGGGTGAACATATACATGCATATACAACTCAATAGAGTTTAATCAATATCAGTGACAAAGCAAAAGAGATCAAAATAAGTTAGTATAGTAAATAAGTAAATCATTGAATCACATGAAATACTTTGAAAGGAAATTTAAATTTAATAGTTAAATGTTGTTAATGCTACCCTCTAAATCTAAAAGAATAGGATAGTGATCAAAACATCTCATGAAGTGACTAAGGCCAAATGTATTAGTCAATATACCTCTCTACGATTATTAAACAAAATCTACGAATGAAAACCATAGAAATAGAAAAGTTGCTTAAACAATAATATAGACTTCTCAAAACATGAAGTGAAAATGATCCTGTAATATATAAATAAATAAATCATAGTGAGAGGAAATATTATAATATAATGACATCTAAGGCGGTAATTTTTTCATTTAAATAGATGAAATTCATCAAACGAGAGTTGTTCATGAAAGAGATTTGGAGTAGGTTTAAGACGGTTGAAAGCCACCGACTTAGAGAGGCAAAGCCACTAGCCTTGTAGGAAAAACCACCGGCCTAGGGGTAACTTACATGGTGTTTTTGCTCTCCTTTGAGGCTTCAAAGCCGCCAACTTTTATTTAGGCCATCGGCCTATCTTCTTGAGCTACCAGCTTTCCTTACCAACTTATATTTCCACAAAATAGAACATCTTTTCTTAGTGCTAGGGTATCATAATCCTTATTTATACCCCTAGGTCTTTTGTTCATTCCCTATATCTCTTCCTAAGGAAAATTCTAGGTAAGAATTTCCTCTCAAACTCTTTTGGGTTAAGTTTTAATTGAATCTTGGTTTCTAAAGGTTATTTTCATATTGGTTTTTGTGAGGAATCAAGTGATTAGAGACAAAACCCTAGATGTTGCTGGAGTTGTGATTTCTTATTGATCAAAGAGGATTTGAAATCTCATGCTAAGCAAGATATAAATCTAATATATCGTTGTGATATCATAAAAGTAGTCTTTTCTAAATTGTGGTTTATGTTATGCTATGAAAGGGACTCTAGAGCTTGGTGAATTGTGAAGAATACCATAAATTGTGATTGATAATTTGGTCATATGATCTAGAAAGTGTGAGATCCAAAGCTTTGGATAGGTATGAATCCATTCAATCTTTGTGATTTCAAAGATGAGATCTTTTCTGATTGTTGAATTATTATTTATTGAGAATTTTATAGTTTAAAGTGATTTGTGGAGAAAAGTTGTGTTTGGGGATTGCATTATCTTGTGATCAAGAGGAAACAGGTGTGTGAATTTGTTATCGTAGATTTTGCGTTTTAGATTATGGATTTTAGGATTTATGGTTTAATTATGTGTTGGAAAACGTATTTTGATTTGATATATGTTGATGATTAGGATTATGTTGATATTAAGGTTTCTAATCTATTTAAAAGGATTCATTGATTTTAGAGTTTTGGAAGCGAAAAAGGTACGACCTTACCTTACTTACTATTTGTGCATGTAGGATTAGAGAAATATATTGACTTAATTCTATCAAATCTTTTAATTTGATTTACTGCTTGTGCTTGGCTATGGTTAGTAAAGACCACGCAGAGTGTGATACTAACGCTGGCAACCTAATGATCCTTGTATGACGTTGTCCCGAGTGGAGTTGCACCTGGATATGATTCTAGTAGATTAAGAGTCGTGCCAGCTTAATTGTGGTACGCGATGATGGGTGAATTGCATCCAATACCAATATATGTGTATAAAAGTATTTTAGTATAAAACTTGTTTTATGAAGTCATGGGTTACTTTGGGTTTAGGAATAGTTACAAATGGTTCTAAACTGTGTTGGTTATTAGTTAATCAAAGATAATAACATGTGGATGTTGCATTAGTTTTAGGGTTGTATGTGAGTTCTATATATTGCTTGTTCATGCATATTTGTTGGTGGTCTGGCGTACTGGGCGTTTTCACTCACTCTTTATTATTTTTCAGGTATAGGTGATGATGATGTAGTATATGATCTGTCGGGCTATGATATATTCATGGATCATGGGGATGGCAATAGTGGATTAGACTACCCAGCTGATGATTAGTATATTTTTGGACATAGAAGTAGGCAAGAATAGTTATTGAGAACATATTGAGATTTAATGTTTTAAAACTTTATGAAACTTGTTATTAAGTTTCTTTTGATTTAGATGATTTGAAGTTCTAGATTGTATAGTTTATGAGATTTTTATATGATGTTTTCAAAGCATCCTTATTTTGAGAGATTTGAAGATATATGTTTATAATTGGTGGTTTAGAGTTTTAATAGCCTTAGCGTGCTCTTAACAAGAGAAAGACACGTGGCGGGTTGTGTCACGCCCCAAGGGATACCCTAAACGTGACAATCCGCCATACATAATACTAAAGCCTAAGAATGACTACCTTAGTCACGCGAAGCCTTCCATATCATGTACAAGGCATACATCACAACCAAGGGAACACATCGAAGTGCGCAATCTACATTGATAACGATTAAGAAGCAAGGTAAGGAGAATACTTATCATAAACATAAACGTGGTCGATTACAAATCTTAGGGGCATACCCCTACTATTCTCTTCAAGTTTTTATAAATACATTACTTTAAAAATCTCCAAAATACTAACATAGCATACATGACATATAAGGAAATTTCAAAATAACTTCATCCTAAATTCCCATTGCTTCCATAAGAGTTTAAAATCCATCCATGACTTCCTTAATGTCACAATCTTCAAGTAAGGCCGCATGTATACCTGTTTCAACACAATCTATGGGGGTATAAGCTTTCAACTAGCTTAGTGAGATATTCCCTTTTATTCGTACCATGATTTCAAATAAGTTCATTTAATTTATCACGCATATGCTATACATGTTATGAAACAATCACATGATTACACAAATATATATAGTTATCTGGAAACCATATATATAATGGATTTACCCCTCCGTATCGAAGGTTAGAGAATTATTGATAAAGATCCTCGACCTTTTACTACTAGCCCCCAGACCCCTGCCCAATGATTCGGTTGTCTCAGCTCCAAACCTAGAGTCGTATTCCTCGGGTGATGTGGATTATCTAGGAAGGAACAGGGTTGTTACGCCCCAAGGGTACCCTAGTAGCAGTAAACAAGATACACTTGAATACTATTACTAGTTTACTTTCTGAAATGACATATTTTCAATAAACAGGATCTTTTAGTTACTTAGATAAGAAGGATAAGTATATATAAAATATAAATTAGTAAATAACTGTCATTTCATTCTTGTGAATAATAAAAATATTACAAACCATAACATTACTATAAAATCCTTCGAATACATAACTAAAGTTTCTAATGCAAGATACTTGCAACTAAAATAAAAATATATATTCTTATCCTATACTACTCCTTAGGCTTCCAGCTTCTAATTTCTTACCGGGACCATGCTCCTGGAAGTAATGAGCCAAGGTCGCAAGGTAAACCTGAAAGGATTGTTGGAGTGTGAGTTAAACCACGAGCTTAATGAATAACCAAAACTTATTACATAACACATAAGTTATTTAACAATCATATGAAATGTATCAATCAAACATATGTACAAATATAAACTTGGATAACCCAGAATCCAAACTGGATGAAGATTTACACCCTCTCATCGGGGTTGAAGGATCACAATCTATGGCCCACCTACCCAGGAGAGACTAAGCTTTTAGGAAACAACAATGCTCAATTTAATTATCTCTTTGAATTTATTGTGTCTTAACAATTATTTCCTGTTTTACCTTTAGAAACTCCACTAAGTGTTAGTCATTTCCAAGCAATACCATAAGCAACGTTCTTCATTTACCATTTAGTTCCTATGGTATCAACAGAACAAAGGTAATCTTATGATTAACTAATAGCTTTCTTGCCTAGATAAACCAAGCATTACCAGAGATCCGAAATACTAACACGTAGAAGGCTACCACTTACTCAAATACTACTTTATGCAAAATATGCAATGCATGTACAATTTCCTTTATGGTACTAGTAGTTTTAAATAAATTGAAGGTGATCAACCAATGTACAGACATTCAATCATGTTACACAAACAATATAATCATACATAATTCTGTTGTCATTATTATTAGAGTGACTTGGCAATCAATGTCTCATACAACAAACAGTTCCCATAAACCCATATAATACACTCAATTTATTATTCTTTATTTATAGTTCTCTAAGTTACAAGCACATACAATGTAGTAAGACTGAGTTACTCACCTGCTCATATTGGTCAATTGTAGTAGTCATCAGGGAAATCCTCATAAGTATCCAAGTCACCTATTGAGATAATTAATATATTCATCAATGTCACATAAACTATATGATTAAACTCTTGTAAGTGTCTAAGTGTTCTATCAATTATTAGTTCATATTTATAGTTATTATTGTTATGTTTATATTGTTCCTTATTTGACTTAATGTAGTAACTCGTATTTATTTATTATTATTTAGAACTATCGGTTTTCTTTCGATTTATTTGATATAATTTGCTCGTAAAGTAAAGATATCCCTATAGTCATAAATTTAAACTATTTAAATTTCCACTGTAGTCCATAGTCTAAAGGTATGTATTTAAATAAATACTTATAATTTCTAACTTTTCTTGTAAAACATATTAAATTCATCTATAATAATAATACAATTAGTAACATTAAGATTTGATAAATTTACAAAAATTATTTCAAAAGTATCAATAATACTATCTTTTGGCCGAATAATAAAATAATAAAAAAATAAAATAATAATAATAATAATATTATTATTATTATATTATATTATTATTATTATTATTATATTACGTAATGACAATAATAACAAACAAGTTTAATGATAATAATAATAATGATTTTGGTAATAATGATACTTGTAATAATCATCATATAATTTAAATTAATAATAATTCACAAATCCTTACCCATTAAAGTTAATAATAGTAGTAATATTACTAAAATAGTGTTAAGCTTAGCTTTTGGGTTTTAATTATAAATATTAAATATAATAATATTTAAAAAAATGATAATTCTAGAAATATTATTAATTTAAGTATTTTTTTATATTAGAAATATTAACAACTATAGTTGTAAAACTTAAGGACTTAAATTAAATTAATGATAGTGATTTATATCACTAATAATCCCTTCTTGATAACGTTAATATGTTAGACTCGACCTACAAATTCCCAGCCTAGCCCACTGTCCACAGCTACTTACCCTAATTCGCAACCGTGCGTATCACCTACTGCTCAGACGATAATTCCAAGCTAAGAACCCTAATCTCTCTTATTATTACTCTCGTGTTTCCCTTGCTGCAAACCCTAACTAATGTCTATGATGTTCTTGATTTACAGGTGTGTAAAGGCAGTTTCGAGCATGCCAGACTCCTTAACAACCCGGATCTGGGATAAAATGATTCGGTCATCCTTTTCCTTTTCATTGAATGTATCATTTATATAAGTATCAGTTCGTGTGATAAGGTTACAGTTGTATTTCTGTTACAATGAGCTGTTATATTTCTGTTACAATCACTATGTTATCTGATTACAAGCTATTTTCGGGTATTTCATACAAGTCCTTCACAGATCTTGTCTTTATTAGCTTGTTATGTATCCCGTCCGTAACAACTTTCTTTCGTTCTTGAGAAACAACCTTGTCCTCAAGGTTGTAAGTAGGATAAAGTGTTTGAAAATGAACAACGTCTTCCCAAGTAGAGTCCTCTGGATGTACTCCTGCCCATTGAACCAAAATCTGTGGGACTTCTTTATCATTCCGCATGATAACCCTAGAGTCCAAAATGGCCAAGGGTTCCAAAAGGGGCTGGTTGTGATATGAATGAGGTGGTAAAGCCAGAGATGGAAAAATTGAACCATGAGCTGGTTCTAAAATCGAAACATGAAAAACATTGTGAATTTTAGAGTTGGCAGGTAGTTCAATCACATAAGCACACAACCCGATTCTTTTAAAGACCTTGTAAGGTCCATAAAATCGTTTGGATAGCTTATGAAAGCCACCAAAAATAGAGCTTTGTCTATAAGGTTGAAGCTTAATGTAAACAAAGTCTCCTTCCTGAAACTGTAAATCCAATCGATTTTTATCAGCTTGCACCTTCATTCTCTACTGTGCCCATAGCATCCAATTTGGATTGACCCCTAACATACATAGGTATAGTAGGAGGGAGCCTACCATAAACTGCCTGAAAAAGTGTAGTTTGTATGCCTTCATGAAATGAGCAATTATATGAAAATTCAGCCCAAGCTAGAAACTTACACCAATCATGGGGTCTGTCTATACAAAAACATCTGAGGTACTACTATAAAATTCGATTGATCACCTCAGTTTGGCCATCACTCTGAGGGTGATAAGCAGAGCTCATACACAATCTAGTCCCACTCAATTGAAACAACTCCTGCCAAAACTTGCTGAGAAAGATACTGTCCCTATCTGACACAATCGTCCGAGGGAATCCATGTAATTTGACAACCATTGTCATGAACAATTGAGCCACCTTAGATGCATTATAATTGGTATCAAGTGCCCCAAAGTGACAATACTTAGAAAGTCGATCCACTACCACCAAACTAACAGTGAACCCGTGAGACTTTGGTAAAGATGTAATGAAATCCATGGAAATATCTTCCCAAATCTGTTCTGGGACTGGTAATGGGGCTAATATTGTTTGCTGACAAATGGAACATCCCTTAATAAAAAGCTCCACATCTTTCTTCATACCCTCCCAACAAAATTGGGAAGACAAACTTTTATAGGTCTTTATGACCCTAAAATGTCCAGCCGAAGGAATGGCATGGAATTCATGCAATAATTTGTTCACCACAGAAGAAGTGGGAATTAAAAATAAACGAGTGCCATAATACAACAGATCAATCTTCCAACTAAAATCCCATTTCAGAGACTCACCCTGCTGTAAGTTGTGGATGAGTGTTTGAAAATGAGAATTTCGTTGATATTCCTGTTTGAGGTCATCAACTAAACCAAAATGTGGTAGAGAAAAGGCCAAATAATGGTACATCTCCTCAAATTGTTTAGATAGAGGGTCTGCCACCACATTTTCAGCCCCTGCCTTGTAGACTATAGTATAGTCAAAGCCCAAAAGTTTAGTGAGATACTTATGTTGTTCAGGAGTTTGTATTACTTGGGTCAATAATTCCTTCAAACTTCGATGGTCTGTTTTAATAATGAAATGAGACCCCCAAGAGATACTGCCTCCATTTTCTGACTGCAGCCACCAATGCATGTAATTCCCTCACATAAGCTGATGCCTTTAACAGATGATGAGGAAATTTTTCACTGAAAAATGCAATCGGGCGGTTGTCTTCCAAAAGCACAGCCCCCATTCCTACCCTGAAGCATCAGTCTCCAATATGAACTTCTTAGAGAAATCTGGAAGTGCTAATATAGGAGCTGAAATTAAAGCTTCCTTCAATTTCTCAAATGCTTGTGTTGCAGCATCGGACCACTGAAAACCATCCTTCTTCAGTAATTCTGTAAGAAGATGTGCAATAGAAGCATAAGATTGAATAAATCTTCTCTAATATCCCAAAAGTCCCAAAAAAGCCCGAAGTTGCTTAACAAAGTGGGTTTGACCCAATTACAAACAACAACCACTTTATGAGGGTCTGGATGGATACCCTGAGCAGTAACAATATGGCCCAAATACTCAATAGAATTTTGGCCAAAAGCACACTTAGATTTTTTTACAAAGAGGGTATTGTCAGCAAGTATTTTCAATACCAAATCTAGGTGTGCCACATGAGAGTCCAAAGTCTTACTATAAATGAGTATATCATAAAAAAAAAAAAAAACAATGACAAACTTACGTAAGTAAGGCTTGAAAATTCTATTCATCATAGATTGAAATGTTGCTGGTGCATTACTTAAGCCAAATGGCATAACCAAAAACTCATAATGGCCTTCATGTGTGCGAAAAGCAGTCTTTTCCACATCCTCCTTGGCCATTCTAATCTGATGATAGCCAGCACGAAGGTCCAATTTAGAGAAAACAGTCACCCCATGCAACTCATCCAATAGTTCATCAATGGTTAGAATTGGAAATTCATCCTTTATAGTAGCATGGTTTAATGCTTTATAATTCACACAAAATCGCCAAGAGCCATCTTTCTTTTTAACCAGTAACACTGGTGAGGAGTATGGGCTTATGTTGGATGAATCCTTGTTCCAGCATTTCCTTAACTTGTTTTTCAATCTCAACCTTTTGAAAGTGGGGATAACGGTATGGTTTGACATTAATTGCTGAGGCACTATTGACTAGATGAATGCGATGTTGAATCTCTCTAAACGGTGGCAATGATGAGGGTGGCTTGAAAATCTGAGAGTATTCGCCCAACACACTATCAAACGATGTGTTGTCGGTGAATTCCACTGTTGAAATGTCCTCCTGAGTCAAAAATTGAAAACAAGTAACTACTGCATCAACCTCAAACAAACGTTTTAATTGGTGATGTGTGATTTGGCTACTTGTAGGAGATGATCTCCATGTAAACAAACAATATGTCCCATATGAGAGAACTGCATTGTTAATTCTGAATAGTCAATAGTGATAGGCCCTAAGTCCTGTAGCCACTGTACACCCAAAACCACATCAGCACCCTGGATGGACATAACATAGAAAGAGGTAAGAAAAGAAAACCCCTATATTTCGACCGAAACATACTTGCATAAACCTGTCCACATTAGTTTATGTCCATTGCCAATCATGACTTGAAAAGAAACTGTCGGGGATATGATCAATCCCAAATGTTTTGCAACTCTTGTCTAAATGAAATTATTAGTAGTGCCAGTGTCTAACAATACTGATAATTGCATTTGTCTGATAGTGTGTAAAAATCTAAGTGTACGAGGAACAAGATTCCCACTTAGGGCATGATAACTAATTGAATTCGAAACAACAGTCAATCCTGTTCAGACTGCCCGATGGCATCAGAATAATCCTCTTCAAGCTCATCATGCTCGTCATACAACAATAAAAGAAACTTTGATTTACACCTATGATTTCTACTATATTTCTCATCGCAATTATAGCATAAGCCCTTATCACGCCTAGCTTGCATTTCCTTAGAAGTCAATTTTTTTATGGGATAAGGTGAATTAGGTTTGAGAGTAGAAGAATTGGGAACAAGAGTGGTAGAAGAGTAAGGTTTAGAAAAAGGAATAGTATGTGTAGAAGATAAAGGGGAAGAGAAAACTGGTTTGTAAGTATTGTTTTGATCATTCAATTTATCCTCATACATTCTAGCAAGCCAAATAGCATCCATCATAGATTTAGGGCGACTAATTTGCACATCTCTTCTTAATGAAGGTTTCAAACCAGACACAAAGCAAGTGATCAAAAAGGACTCAGTCAATCCTTGAGTGCGATTAGATAAAGCCTCGAATGCTAATTGATACTGAGAGACAGTAGATGACTGAGTTAATTTGGAAAGCATACCTTGGACATCTTCATAACCAGAGGGTCCAAATCTCGCAGATAAGTCTTCTACAAACTTTTCCCACAATGAAAGTCTTTTATTTAGAAACATTCACTTATACCATTGTAATGCTTCACCTGCCATAGCAAAGAAGCAAATAGACAATCGTTGAGGACCATCAATGTGATGAAACTCAAAGAACTATTCTATCTGGAAAATCCCTCCCAGAACATCCTCCCTGAAAATTTAGGGATTTCCAACTTGATGCCCTTCAACAAATCACCCTGAGCCACCAATGTTTGTGAAGATGATGAATCTTGCACATTCTTACTGAGATCAGGAAGATTTTGCGAGTTCTAACTCAATTCAATCTTGTCAACCCTCGATGCCAAGGAATCAAATTTCTGATCCATTGATTCCTACAAAGACAAGAGTGTGGTCTTGATGAAGTCCATGTCTACAGCTTGAGAAAGGGACGACTGAGATCTGGTATCAGGAGCCATGAGTATCCTGACGAGAGCACCAATTTGTTAGACTCGGCTTACGAATTCCCAGCCCAGCCTACTGTCCACAGCTACTTACCCTAATTCGCAACCTTGCGTATCACCTACTGCTCAGACGATAATTCCAAGCTAAGAACCCTAATCTCTCTTATTATTACTCTCGTGTTTCCCTTGCTGCAAACCCTAACTAATGTCTATGATGTTCTTGATTTACAGGTGTGTAAAGGCAGTTTCGAGCATGCTGGACTCCTTAACAACCCAGATTTGGGATAAAATGATTCGGTCATCCTTTTCCTTTTCATTGCATGTATCATTTATACAAGTATCAGTTCGTGTGATACGGTTACAGTTGTATTTCTATTACAATGAGCTGTTATATTTCTATTACAATCACTATGTTATCTGATTACAAGCTATTTTCGGGTATTTCATACAAGTCCTTCACAGATCTTGTCTTTATTAGCTTTTTATGTATCCCGTCCGTAACATAATATCACTAATTCATAATACTTATGTCAATAATCTCATTATATATTACTTAAATACTATATATTTATTAATACAGAAAAATTTTTAATTTTAAACTCAATATTCAATAATTTCAATATTATATTACTACCGAATAATAATACTCTTAATAATTCATAAAAAAATAAATAAATAAAAGTAATAACAGTACTAAAAAATATTTATAATATTAATTATTATATTATTTAGGTTAATTAATTCGGTTTTTAAAAAAAATTATAAAACAAAGAAGCCGAGAGGTACACGGGTAGAACATGCACATGTTCCTCCCGTACTCATCTGGGGAAGTATTGTTCATCATCTTCCCCGATTAGCTCGGCCATTTTCGGCTGAAATCTGACGTTACAAACCTCCCCAATTGATTCCTATGAGTTCCTACAATGTTTTACTATACGAATATCAACTTAGAGCATCAAAACAACAACATGATTCATGGTTTTCGGATTAAAGTAGTGTAACTAGGGTTTTTGGATTTTACCTTACTCGAGCCTATCCGATGAAATTCAAAGCTTGTTCTTAGGTTGTTTATGATCATATGATCATCAGAAGTCAGTTCCAATCCTTGTTAAATAAAAAAAAAAAAAACAAACCGAAATACAATAACTTACCTTGTTCCCAATTTAAGCGTTCTTTTTTTATTATTTTCTTCTTTGATTCTAACTGAGATGTTTTGACCAATTTGATTTATGTTTTTAGGTCGATTTACTTACTTAATAGGTGTTTGTTTGATCTGGAAATTTTGAGAGGAAGTGATGTTTGTTTGTGTGTTCATCAAGAGCTATAAACATATATATATATAGAGAGAGAGAGGAAGAAAGAAGACGTTTGTCTTCTGATATTTGCCCCGATTGTTTCTCAATTGAATATTGTTCCATCCAGTTGTTTTAGTGTCAGTAATGAGGGAGTTGAGTTGGCAATGTGTGATTTGTTAGTGAGTTGATTTTGTTGACTATTTGTGCACAAATTGGATAATTTTTCAAGCAAATTTCGGCTCTCAACTTTCAAGACAAATCAAACCCTTCATTTGTTCATCTTGGAACCGATCCTGCAAGTATATATATATACACACTAATATTTAGATAATATTTATTTATATTTTTAGGTAGTTTATTACGTTAATCGAGTATAATTTAATGAATGTTTGAGAGTTTTTGTCCAAAAATATTTTTATAGGATTCTACAAAATGTTTAGTTTATCAAACAATACAACTTTAAGTTTTAAATTTACGCGGTTAATTTTTTTTTTAAATTTTATCTCCTACGATTAAGGTTTCCTAAGCTTGTTAGGTCAATTTTTGTTTTAGGCTCCAATAGCTTAAGAAAATCCTAATTAGAACAATGGTGTGATTCAAATATTTATTTGGAGTCCAGATCTTTAGTTATACATCTGTTTATGTTTTTATTGTGTATTTATAATCCTAACGGTTCATCTTTAGGTTATCGTTTCCCATCTATAAGCGTAGTTGGTTAACTACTCATTGTTGCATTTGATATATTAGCTAAATTATATATATATCTTAGTTTTTTTATACCTACTATTAAATCTTATTAGTAGTGTTTAATACTATCTAGGAATCTTAAATTTAGGGTTTAAATTCATGTATAGGCTCATTACTACTCATTGTTCTAGTCTCAAGTCATTATTGAGTTCAATAGTAGTCATTTAATCTTTATATTCATATTTTTCTATCTATTCTATTCGTATGACAAGTTTCGGGATTTGAAAATTTGGGTTTCCTTTGATCATATCTTGAATTATCAGTTCAAGATACGAAATCTCGTTTTTTTTTGTTTCAATTAGGGTCAAAGAAGTTTTTTATTCGACTTTTAGATCCCAACCCAGCCAAATTCAAGTCGTTGTTCTATCCTTAGGTTTTTATTGTATTCTAGGTTTACTAACTAGTTCATACTTTCTATTTTAGAGTCGTGTACTAGTGTGAAAAAATTCCAGGGTTTACAAGGGCCTGTGTCACAGTATGATAACAGCTCATTCAACTCTACGCGTAGAAGTATCAGCCTTCCGAAAGAAATGTGACTCAATAGAGGCTATGCGTGATCATTTTATTTTTCTTAAGTCAAACATTGTTAAGGTTTCTTAGGGGCGATCAAACAATTTATCAAATAATAAGCAAGCATACATGTAGGTAAACAAAATACTTTAAACAAACAATTCAAAGTTGCGATATGTTTAAGTCTCATTTCATCACATAAGTATAGAATCACATATATACATATCCCTGAATTCCCCATACATAAATATTTTTATCTTTTCTTAGTATGTTAATGCCACTATTCTACAAACACAAGCAAATAACGAATTTAAGAGGAATAACTCACTTATCCATTTCGCAATCTTCTTAATAGTAGTAATCCTCAGGAAGGAAAATCTCGTATTTCTCGTTACCTAAACAAAAGAAATACCCAAGATGAGTATTTCGTAAAATTTCTATTTAAACTTTCTAATTCTATTTTACTATGTTCGTAAAAAATCGTATAAAATGAAATTCCAACTTAAAATGGTCATAACTTGCTTATTTTAACTCAAAATTTCGCATATTATATGTCATTTTCCACCTAATCGAAAAGATCTATCTATTTCTAGGTTTATTTTTTTATAAAAAGTTATTTAGGTTCCAAAACTATAGGATACAGATTCATCACAAAAATTCCACTTTTCAAAACGAAAATTTGCAAACTTTTCCTTATCCAAAAAATACTTGTACCAGATTGTAGATATTAGTATAGTTGGAAAAATCCTTTGAATACATATATAGATTCAATTGTATGTACAATTCCAATGGTGTTGTCTCAATGATTAGTTTTCGTAAAACAATTTATCTTATGGGGCTGAAGACTTGAATCTTAACAATTTTTTTCCTAAGTGTTTTGAAAGAATTTTATAATTTCTTGGGTTATTATAAATAAGTATATTCTTTTTATGTTTTCTAATTCCTTTTCTAAAATAAATAAATTTTCTCTTAGCTTTGGTCTTTTACAAATTTTACTTGTAGTGATAAAAATAAATTTCTCAAGAGTTTTATTAAGTTGTTGATAACTTATAATAATTTGAGTTATTTATTTTCCATTAAAAAATGATTTTGATAAACAAGTCTTTTTCTCCCTTTATTTTCATTTTCCAACTTCTTTAAAATTAAACTTCAATTCCAAAATTTGGTATTTTAACTCTTTGACCAATTTTACTTGAAAGGAAATCATGTTTCAATATTTTCTTAAGTTTTTGATAATGTCCATTGTTTTTGAAACCTCTAATGTTTATATCCTTTTATTTCTTTGAAAATGAGTTCATCATTTAGAAACTTTAGCAAAATTATATTTTTCTAAGGGGATCTGTTATACTAGTGGTTTGATTCTTACCTTAACTTTGAAAACTAGTTTAGTTCTTGGTTTTTATTATGGAGCTAGAAAAGAAACCCTATAATTAATTTTTATGAAAAATTTGATATCAAAGTGTTACTAACATTAAGTTTTAATAAACTTTATGTTACTCATCATAAAAAGATAGTGTTTATTTTCTTAGTTAATTTCTTTGGTAAAAATCATCTTTATTACCATTAAAGAAAATTTATGATGATTTGTCTAAATTTTTTAAAAGAATTTATAAAAATACTTTTTCTATGTTTTTTATGACAATGTCTTTATTTAGGTTTAAAGTTATATAACAAAAGAGTTTGGTTCTATTTTTCCTTTATTAAAGAAAATTCTATTTTAATTTTATTGAGATATATCATTATGATGATGCATGCACATGATTATGTAGTATGAAAATGATTAAAATACAACATAGTAATGTATGGAAGATATAAGAAGCAAAAGTGAGTAAAATAATAAGAATCAAGTATTGAGAACCTTAGCTTCATCAAGGTAGCTTGGTCAAGTATTGGGAGCCTTAGCTTCATCAAGGAAATTCAGTCAAGTATTGGAAACCTTAGCTTCATCAAGGCATCCTGGGATTAAGAATAAACTAGTCCCTAAAGGAAAAAGAAAAGGAAAGGAAAGAAAAAGCAATAATAAAAGCGTTAAGAATAATAAAGGCAAGTTAGTAAGAGTTAGTTAGTATTTAAGCTCTAATAAATATATAGATATACATATAGATAATAATATATATAGTTAGGTTAGGAGCAATGATAATATGTGGGTGATAATATGTGGAAGATGGTTTTTGTGTAGAGGAAAGAAAGTTAGAGAGGATTTTTGGTAGAGTGAAATTTTGTGGAGAGAGGGTTTATAGAGAAATTTTGAAAGAGTTTTGTTATGTAAAATGAATGTGTGAAAAAAGTGCAGGGAAAGGAGGTATTTATAGTTGGAGATGGAGGGAAATTAAGAGTTAATTAAATAAATGAAAAAGAAAATAAATTGATGGCATGAAGAAGAAGAGTAATTAAAAATTAATTTTAGAAGAAAAGTGTAAAAGAAGTTTAATAATATATGATGTAGAATATTTATAGAAAAAAAATTTATAAGAAATAGGTATGTAGGTTGTAATAATAGATAGTACAAAAAGTAAAGATAGATGAATAGTAATGAATAGTAGAATAGTATTATGAATAGTAGACTAGACAAATTAATACCAGTAGTAAAGAAAATACACGTAAAAATGCGACATATGATATTTTTAGTTATCAAAAAATTATGAAACTGATATTTCGAAAATCCTTGTATTAATATGAATCTAATGGTATCATCGGAATATTTTTACTATCTGTATCGAGGTATAGTTTTCGAAAACTGATCACGTTCGGATCCGAAAGACACTAAAATTTGCGAATATAATATTTTTATACTTTCCTATATTATTATGAACTATTATCAATAATAATTTCAGTTCTGTTGTTTAGGGTTTAAGAGCGCGGGATTGTCGGATCTTAAACACTAGGGTTTGTTGTAAACTTTGTTGACTTTTAGAGTTCTGGTTTGGCTTCCGACTTATTAATTTTATTCATAAGATCATAAAATTTTGAAGTTTTGACTGTGTTATATTTTTTGTTCAACATCTATGTTTTATTTTATTTTATTTTTTATTTATTTAATATTTTCCAGTTCCGGGATTATTTAACCGAGTCTAGGGTTATAAGTTTACTCCGTTTGACTTTTGGTGGTAATTGAAATTTTTTATTCTAAAATTCACCAAATGATTTAAGGTTTTAGTATTTTGTTGTCGAGCGTTATTTAGATATATCATCTTAATTTGCATGTTAGAGATCGGATAGATAATTTGGTTGGCGTACGGATATTAAATTAATCAATTGTTGGATTTTCTATTTTGTTTTTAGGGTTCTCTTTTTCTTGAGGTTAAGAATTTCCGTATCTGATCTTATTTAGAATTTGGTTTTAACTTGGGATGATTTTCAGGTCTCGGATTTTGGTGTTTAACTTTTAGGATTATTTTCTAAGAATTTTGAAAAATTCAGGGGTTTATAGGTTGTAATACCTTTAGGTTAGGGCGTTACAGCTTATTTGATATCAGAGCAATAGGTTTTGATCTTGATAGATATATGTTATGAACTCCTTAGGACGGTGAGCATCGATGAGTAAGGTAGCAATAATAGGTGTTGTGTAACTAGCTTAGTCTTGTTTTACCTAATAGTTGTATCTTTAGAGTTTAATCTTTAAGTTGGATTTACTCTTTTATCTTATGTAATGTGTTTGTTTATGAGAGAATACCTCCATGAAGAAAAGCCCCTGATGTCGATTCCTCCAGGACTGGTTAGGAGGACAATCACCAGAAATCCAACCATCACTGAATCTAGTCTTAGAGGATTTACCCCCACCACCACCGGTTTCACCTGTAGGAGAACAGGTGCCAGTTGATGCTGCCCAATTAATGAAAGCTGTCAATACTCTTCTAGGAGTAGTCACTCAGCGGCAGTAGAACATGAGGAATGATATGCAGGTGATTCAGGCTAATGCTGATGCTTAGAGACAAGAGACCCAAAGGTTGAATAATAATGGGGGCAATGGAGTTAGGCATGTTGATGTTTTAAGTCTGAACAAATTTGTAGATCTGGTCTACAAGTTTGAGCCTACATCTGGTAGACCTCTGGATGTACAGCTATGGATGGAGGAGGTCAAGAAGATGTTTACTGCTCTAGACATTCGGGAGAACAAGAAAGAAGAATATGTCTCCTATTTGCTGATAGGGAGAGCAAACAACTAGTGGATGAGCACCAAGCGTCATATGCCTGGAGTTATCACTTGGTAGATGTTCCAGCAGGCATTTTATAGAGAGTTCTTTCTTGATAGTGTGAAGCAAAGATGCTTCAGGAGTACTATACCCTACAGCAGGGTAGGATGACTGTCGAGGAGTATGAGGTTGAGCTGCATAGGTTGATGAGGTTCCTACCAAACCCTTTGAAGAAGAGTGAAGAGGCTAAAGTTAGCAGGTTCATCACTGGTTTGGAGCCTGAGATCCAGTATCAAGTGAACTTGATGGACCTGACCAACTATTCTACTATGGTCAATAAAGAAAAGACAGTTAAGCAGGGTTTGAATAAGATTAAAGGTAGTGAAATTCAAAGGAGTCAAGTTTATTTGGGAAAGAGACCAACTTCTATAGTTCTTACCCAAGATAGAGCAAAGAGGCTTATCACCCATTAGGTTATATCAGCAGTTCAAGATACTGAGGGGAAGTGTATCAGATGTTATGGACCACATGATATTAAGGACTGCAAGTGGCCTGAAAATGTATGCTTCAATTGTGGCAAGGTTCGACACAACCATAGGTTCTATACCAAAAGAGTTCTTCTAAGAATGTTTTGTTTTAAGTGTGGACAACGAGGACACAACGCCATAGATTTTAAGGAGCCTAGTAGGCCATGGTTCCAGGAATTCAGATAGGACGATCTTAGGGTAAGGACAGAGAACCCCAGCTAAAGTTTATGCCCTCCAGCATAGGGATACATCTAGGGTGAATACTATTGCAGGTAAGCTCTCTATACTCATGTATGGTGTATAAGTAACCTTTGATTTTGATGAAAAATCTTTATAAATCTCTAGATCATTGTATCTTTATGGAATGAGTGTGTTAAATGTATACTAGCATGTTTTTTTAATCTACCAGATAGAGATTAGTTTATATATAAGTTTAAAGTGCATAGTGGTAACTGCTAAAGAAAGTGGAGGAGAATCCAATTACTAACATGAAAATTTGAGTAAGAGTGGAGAAAATTCTTATATTGTGATTAAAGACGTATTTAATTATAGTAAAATTTGAAGTACCATATATCAATAAGAGAAAGAATGGTCATAAAGGTAAAGAATATGACTAGTGAAAAGAAAGAAAAGTAAATCATACTATTGAGATAATATAACAATATTGAAGGTACTAAACAGGCAAAGGCTTTAAGGTAAAAAGATAGATGACTAGGCTTGACTAGAAAGAATTGGTAGTATAACCGAGAGACATGAAAAGAACGGAAGTAAGTGAGGGAGACCATGTTGAAGAAGGAAAGTAAGTGAAAAAGATGATATTGAAGACTAGATGGAAGTATTGATATAACCAATATAAATTAGAGAATAGTTAAATCGTATGAAGATATGAATATGCATGTGGAATAGCCATTGCAAGAAGTAAATATGATCTTAGTGAGTTGTAAGATGTGAGAAATCTATAAATGATGAACGATGATGGCATCTACACTAATCTATGATGATGAATTTGAGTTGATTCTTAAAGAAAATCTATATGAAGATATAAATTGTTATATAAAAGAGTAATATAAGTTTTGGAAGACAATTGAAATAGCAAAAATGGTAAATGAAGAACAATCACTTAATCTTGGGGCAAAGAAGGGATTTGTATGGTAATAATTTTGGAGACAAAGTGCATTAGTAATTTAGTTATCAAGAAATATTGGAACGTTAGGAGTATTGATGTCAAAGGACGAGTTAGAAGTTATCTGGTGATTTTAAAGGTTTGCCTAAGGACATAAGTGTTAATTTTTAAGCTTTATGTATATATTGATGGAAAATATAATAAAATATATATTGGAGATTGAGAAAATATATTGGAAGTAATATGGTTAGTTAATGAGTATTTTGAGATTAGATGAACAATATACAAGTGATGTGAATTATTTTTTATATAGAACAATAAGGATAAAAACTAAGCCAAATCAATAGAAGTACAAGCAACATAGTGACATTTAGAGCTCTAAGTTAATGTAAGATTCGACCTTTGGAATTTAAAACTACAGTTAAAATTTTCAGCTTTCTAAACATCGCTCGAGGAATTGAATTGGAGATTTAATACAATGAAATCAAGCCAAGATTTCTTGATGGATATTGTTAATAAGTTTAAGTTATAGTCAAGAGGTGTGTTGTGAATTAACAGAGAAAGTGAATCTAAATTGAGTGGTGAAAGTTAAGAATTAAAGAGACGTCGATGGAATTATATTATAGCTAGAAGATATAAGCATGAAGGTGGGTCAATATGGTGTAAAGAATCAGAAATAAGAAGAAAATGAGTGATAGAGAACCGATGGACACATGGATAAAAAGGAGATAGTGATTTGGGTAACTTTCAAGGATCAAAGTTCTTTTTAGGAGGGGAGAGATGTAATATACAAATAAATAAATCATAGTGAGGGGTAATATGGTAATATAATGACATCTAAGGCGGTCATTTTTCCATTTAAATAGATGAAATTGATCAAACGAAAGTTGTTCACCAAAGAGAATTGGAGTAGGTTTAAGACGGCTGAAAGCCGTCGCCCTAGAAAAGCAAAGCTACCGACTTTGTGGTAAAAACCGTTGGCCTAAGGATGGCTTACATGGTGTTTTTGTGCTCCTTCGAGGCTTCAAGGCCACCAGCCTATCTTCCTGAGCTACTAGCTTACTAGCTTAGTTTTCACAAAATAGAACATCTTTTCTTAGTACTCGGGTTTCCTAATCCTTATTTATTACCTTAGGTCTTTTGTTCATTCCTCATATCTCTTCCTAAGGAAAATTCTAGGTAAGAATTTCCTCTCAAACTCTTTTGGGTTAAGTTTTAACTGAATCTTGGTTTCTAAAGGTTGTTTTCATATTGGTTTTTGTGAGGAGTCAAGTGATTGGAGACAAAACCTAAGTGTTGCTGGAGTTGTGATTTCTTGGTGATTAAGGAGGATTTGAAATCTCATCCTAGGTAAATTATAAATCTAATATATCATTGTGACATCATAAAAGTAGCCTTTTCTGATTTATGGTTTATGTTATGCTATGAAAAGGATTCTAGAGATTTGGTGAATTGTGGAGAATACCCTAAATTGTGATTGATGATTTGGCCTTATGATCTAGAAAGCATGAGATCCAAAGCTTTGGGTAAGTATGAAAGCATTTAACCTTTGTGATTTCAAAGATGAGATCTTTTCTGATAATGAAATTATTATTTATTGAGAATTTTGGGGTTTGGAGTGATTTGTGAAGAAAAGTTGTGTTTTGGGGATTCCGTTGTCTTGTGAACAAGAGGAAACAGGTGTGTGAATCTGTTGTTGTAGATTTTGCATTTTAGATTGTGGATTTTAGGATTTATGGTTTAATTATGTGTTGGAATACATATTTTGATTTGATATATGTTGATGATTTGGATTCTGTTGATATTAGGGTTTCTAATCTATTTAAAAGGATTTGTTGATTTTGGAGTTTTGGAAGCGAAAAAGATACGGCCTTACCTTGCTTGTTGTTTGTGTGTGTAGGATTAGAGAAATAAATTGACCTAATTCTATCAAACCTTTTAATTTGATTTGTTGCTTGTGATTGGCTGCGGTTTGTAAAGACCACACAGAGTGCGATATTAACTCTAGCAACCTGATGATCCTTGTGTGATGTTGTCCCAAGTAGAGTTGCACTTGGATATGATTCCGATAGATTAGGAGTCGTGCCAGCTTAATCATGGTACGCAACGGTAGGTGGATTGCAGCCAACACCAATATATGTATATAAAGTATTTTGGTATAAAACTTGTTTTATGGAGTCATGAGTTACTCTGGATTTAGGACTAGTTGCAAATGGTTCTAAATTGTGTCAGTTGTTGGCTAATCAAAGATAATAACTTGTGTATGCTGCATTAGTTTTAGGTTGTGTGTGAGTTCTTTATACTGCTTCTTCATGCGTATTTGTTTATGGTATGACGTACTGGGTATTTTCGCTCACTTTTTATTATTTTTCAGGTATAGGTGATGATGATGTAGTATATTGTCTGTCTGGCTATGATATATTCATGGATCATGGGGATGGCGATAGTGCATTAGACTACCCATTGATGATTAGTAGATTTTTGGATATGGAAGTAGGCAAGAATAGTTATTGAAAACATATTAAGATTCAACATTTTAAAACTTTATGAAACTTGTTATTAGGTTTCTTTTGATTTAGATGATTTGAAGTTCTAGATTGTATAGTTTATGAGATTTTGATATGATGTTTTCAAAGTATCCTTATTTTGAGAGATTTGAAGATATATTTTTATAATTGGTAGTTTAGAGTTTTAATAGCCTTAGCGTGTTCTTAACAAGAAAAGGATACATGGTGGGTTGTAATGCCTTCAAGTTAGAGCGTTACAGATCCTATCATGATATTTTACAATAGATAGTAATGTAATCATAAGCCACAAAATCAATATATGGAAACTTTAGTTGATATACGAAAAAAGGAATGGAAATGCGAAACTACCACACTAAACTTCCATAGTGGTAGTGGCAACTCAACAACAAGGACTCATAAGTTTTAAATATTAAGAAAAGTGATTAATAATTAAATCTCAAAGGTTGAAAAATAATTATGAAATAGCTTTGGAATTAATGCAAGAACATGTGGGGCGAGACTGATGAGTTCATGGTTCGTTCTTGTTTGTTAGATATCGTATTAAGAGTAGAAAGTATTGTAATTATGTCGTGTTGTGTCTCGTTTTATCGTATCCAATCTTATTGTGTGAAGTTGTCATCTGCAGTCCTCTGTATTGAGTCAAGTCGTTTTGAGTTTATCTTGAGAGTCAAATTGTATGTTGGTCTGGTACTGATCAATCTAACTCTTCTTGATACTCGTCAGCCCCCTCGCACTTGTACTTATGCTAGAAATAAAAGATAAAATTTCTTAAATTCAATAGAAAAAATAGAGACATGAATATGAATACACACATAACTTGGCAAAGGAGTGACGATTAATAAATTAAAGATAGAACAAAATTATAGTTACTATAGAGATAAGGGAAACAATTATAAAAAAAAAAAAACAACAAGACTAAAAATCTCATTACCATAACATTAATGGTAGCGAAAAATAAAAAAATAAAATAATGAAAGCCTCCAAATATGGTAAAAGCCAAAACTAGTGAGAAACAACAAACTTATAAAATTAGTTGAAAGTAAATAGAAAAATGCAAAATAAGCTTAACAGACTCTAAAATCAAGACAACAAATGATAAATGGTAATACCATAAGCAAGTAAAATAACTTACCAATGTAATATGTAATAATTGTTATACTTATTAAAATATTAACTTGGGAGTATGACAATCATATCTACTATTTATATATGTAATTATGGTATTTTCTTTCCTTGCCTTCAGTAAAGTGGAGTAAGCATAGTATGAAGTAGGAAAATAATCATGACTGCCTAATTGAAAGTTGCTAGCTAGTGTGAGGGTGGAGAAAATCCTAACACTATAGTTAGGAAGGTATTTAATGTGATTTACTATGAAATTTGAGATAACAAGTATCAATATGACCAGGAGTAGTCAAAACTGTAAGGAAATGAATGGTAGTATGAGAAAAGAGTGAAGAATGCTATTGAGATGAGATAACAATATTAAAGATGCTAAGTAGACAAAAGTTGGAGTCGAAAGAAGGATGATTAAAGTTGAATAGAAGCAGCTAGAGGTGTAAGGAAAATCATAATAGGTGGTTAGCATTGTGAAATGCAATTGTGGCTTAATAAGCATAAAACAATATACATAAGACAAGTGAGATGAATCATTAATGAAGAGTAGATGGTAAGAATTTGGGGATAACCAATATAAATAAGAGAATAGTTAAATCTTATAAAAGATATGAAGGTATATGTGGAACAACAATTACAAGAAAGAGATGTGATCTTAATGAGTTGCAAAGTATGAGAAATCTAAGGATGACAGACAATAATGATAACTAATCTAAATAGGAGAATAATTAGATATAATAATGGATGTAGAGGTACATGCAAGAAAGTAATTCCAAGAATGAAATGTGATCTTGATTAATTTGAAGGGTAGGACAAATATAAGAATGATAGATAGTAATGATGCTTAGACTTGGTTATGACTATGAGCTCTTGAGGAGGTTCCTAGAAGAATCTATATGAAGCCATGAATATCAATTATTATAAAATGTATCATTATAAGCATGGGAGACTCAATAGAAGGATGATAATAAAAGGTTTAGAATTAAAGAGTGGAAATAACAAAAGAGTTGTGTGGGTTGGAAATCAAAAGACAAAATAAAGGTAACATGAATTATTTGAGAGGAACTAAAAAAAATGTGGAAAGAATAGATATTGTAATAATGTGAATGTAGGAAGTGAAGAAGTATAATTGTTGCTTAGGTAAATGGGAAATGTAGGAGCACAGCCAAAAAAAGATTTGTTGGACGAATTAAAATAACCCTTATAGAATTTAAGATATTTGATAGAGGAAAGAGCTATAGATAGAGAAGAGAACGTAAATAACTAAACTAATATATATATATATATATATAGCAGTAAAATAGTAATTTTGGGAGATATAATGAAAAGTTTTAGAGTAGAGAATTATAACAAATGAAATTGATAGCTGGAAGGTTGAAATATTGAAGAAGAATGAAGTGGGATGATTAAGAAGGATCAGTGGTGAGATTAAAGAAATATAAAGATCACAATATTATAAATTCGGATTGAAGAGTGTAACGGTTGGTTTAATAGCTAAAGTAATATAAGTGTACAATCAAAGGGAGATCTTTTGCTGAGAGACAAATTAAATAAGAGCAAGAGGATACCTAACTCAAGTATAGAATAATCATATAATCTATTAACATCATGGATAGATTTATAAAGTAATGATTGTGGAGACAATGTGCAATAGGGAAGTTGAGTATCAAGAAAATATTAGAAGGCTAGAAGTAATAATGCTAAAGGAAGGGTTAGAAGTCATCTGTTGATTTTAAAAGATTTATCAAATGCCATGAGTGTCAATCTTTAGTCCTCATCTATATATTGGTGGTAGATATAAAGGAAAGATATTGGTAGTCGAGAAAACGTGTTGGAAGTGATAGATAAGTTGATGAATGTTTTATGATTAGGTAAGTGATACATGAATGTGATAAACTAACTTCAACATAGGACAATAGCGGTAAAAATTAATTGATTAATAGAAATGCAAATGCTAAGGTATCATTTGAAGCGTTAAATCAACATGGGGTTCAATCTTTAGGAGTTTAGTGTTGAAACTATAGATGTAAGATTTTCAATCCTCTAAATGTTGAATGAGGAATTCATTTGGGGATTATGTGCAAGGAGGGTTTCCAATAGGAAGGATGATACAAAGGCAAGATTTATGATAGGCTTTGCCAATAAGTTTGACTGATATTCTTGAAGTGTACCATGTAGACATGGACAAAGTGCACAAAATCTGCACAATAAAAGTTAGGGATTATGGAGATGTTGATTGAATTATATTCTAGTTGGAAGATATACTCATGTGAATAGTAAAGAAAAGAGTTTTAGAAGTAGGTGGATATGGTGTAAGGAATCGGTAATTGAGCAGAAAACAACTTAAATACCGAAAAACAAATAAAGCATGGATTTAGGAGTTGAAAATAAGGATTAAAAGAGTTACTGTAATCCAAGTAGCTTTTGAGAATGAAAGTTTTTTTTAGGATGGAGGAGATGTAATATAAAATAAAATAAATTAAAATGAAGAGCAAGGAGTGTCAATTCACCAGTTTAAAATAGGGATAATTTAGTACTTATATAAATACAACCCTTCAACCTAAGCCAATGTATTTTCAATTCCATAGCCATTTCTTAAAGTCCCAAACCATACAATTTCCTCCCTTATAGTATTTCCATTCAAGAGATGTTCAAAGATTAAGTGATCAAGGATATCATGTTCTAGGGGAAAATAGGAAAAGAATAAAACTTTCTCATTGAATTTCACGTTAAGGATCATTGAATATGTTTTTCCAATGATTTAAGGATTAGATTATGTGGTTTAGTTGTAATTGAATGCAAAATCCCTATTGATAGGTTATTGATTTCAAAAGAGGAGAAGAACAAATTTTTTATTTAAGGTAATTGATATGTCTATGTCAATCTCAATGTTTCTTTATATTTTCTAGTTATATGGAATATAGGGCGTTAAATATATTGGTTTTTGGCATATGAATGGGAAGTTTATGTTGTTTGGACTCAAAGAAGGGATCGTGACACAAAAAATGCAAACCCTAGGTATGAAAGACTTAAGACCCAAACATTTGCTTAAGGAATTCAAACCCTAGGATCGTCTTGAAGTGAGTAAATAGCAACCTGACCCCAAATGAACCATCAATTGAAACCAAAGTTATCAAGATTGAAGTAAAAGAAACCTAATCCCAACTAAACCTGTTGATTGGAACCACCTTTATCACAAACAAAATTTGACCCTAATCAATCCTATTGATTAGAATCAAAGTTATCAAAGGAACAGTTCTTATCACAAGAACCAAAGAAAACTCTTATATTGGAGAAATCTCTCAAGAAAAAATATTCATTAAATTGACGATTAACTGATAATATCCATACAAGGGTTCATATAGGCTTCAAAATAGCCTTGGAAAACAAACAAAGAAAAATCAAAGAAATTCAAAAATTCATGTCGAATAGGTACAACTGGCTATAAACTGGCAGCCTACATGTTCAAGGCCAATGGCCTTTAATATCAAAGTTGGCGGTGTTGCAAGCAGCTCTGAAAGATTCGATTCTATAAACTTCAAAACCAGCTATAAGCCAGCAGCTTTCTCCAGAAAGGCCGGTGGCATACTAAGCAAGGCTGGCAGCCTTCCCACTGGTGCATAGGTTATTGGTTGAAGGCTTGCTAATCTAGCGGCTTTGATCCTCTAATAACTTAATCCGCCAAATATTGTTTTAATTTGCTTTATCGTCCATTTGATCCTCGTCATTCTCTCCTTCTTCTCGAATTTTCACCATCTTTGCAATCAATGGGAATGGATCATTTGCTCTTGGATGCAAATTAGAATGTCGTTGTTTTTGAAATTTCGCTTAATGCATTTGCAACAAATATCCTAATTCAAGTGCAATCTCATTACAGCGAGTAGTAGAAGAAAGTCTTTTTGAGGAGATGTTCCATCTAGGATTTTCTTGAACTCCTGCAACAATGAAATATCTATATTAGGTAGAGAACAGTTAAACTCATTAGTGGAAAAACAAATATCCTCACTTTTCTTATCAATATCACTATCAAGTGTTTGTATTTCATACTATAATTCCTTTTTTTTTTTTATTTCTCACTGGTGTGTTTTCATAAATCTTTTTCTCACTCTCAATCTTTTCCATAATCTCACTCTTTTGCTTCTCATTATCTCTTTCCTTGATTTGTACATTCAAATCACATTGATTCAACAAAGACTTCTCTTGGGCCAGATACTCAATTTTACTATCATCCTTCAATGGTTGCATAGAATCTTCATTTTCTTACCCAACTTGACTATCATCTTTCAATGGTGGTATAAGATCTTCTTGAGCTTGCAAATTAGAAGCAATAACAGTAACAACAACCTTTTCTTCCTCATCTTGCACCACAAGAATTTCAATAGTCTTCCCCTCTACCATCCCCTATTGTCATCATCTACCTTCACTTCATCAGCAATAACAATCTTTGCTTCTTCTTTCTTAGGTGGATTTTCATTAATAATCTCAACAGCCTTTTAAATCTTCTCAACCTTTTTGTCATTAAAAGTTCAACCCTAACAACCTTTACTTTTGACTTCTCTGAATTCTTAAATGCCTTTTCACAACTAAACTTCTCCACCTATTCATCTATGCCTTTCATTATCTGATTAAACTCTCGTTTTGTAGCTTGTATCTTATGTTGTCTATAATATTCATCACAACTAACTCTCCTATCATTGCTATCAATATGTCTTGATTTATCATAACATCTCGAACCACCATTATAAAAATTTGATGTGTGATAATGATAAAAGTATTTTTTTTATAACGATTTTTTGAATAATAATATCTCGACATTTTTTCAACAGAACAATAAGAATCCCAGATTCTCAATTCACCACAGTCACAATTCACTAACAAAAACTAATCACCAAGTCAGAATCAAATCTCTTGTTCTTATTTTTTTTTCAAACAAAAATCAAATCCTAATCCATGAGTTTTACATGAACCCTAAATCACAATTTTTTTTACATGAATTTCTCTATTTTTTTTTAACAAAACACCAACAACAGTTAATAAAAAAAATCTGACAAATTCCCAAACCGACGAGGAAGAAAACAATTAAAATATATGAATGATTTCGAGTTTCCTCTAATTGAACTGGATATGAATTACCCGATTCAAGAAACTAGAAGCTTTGATACCAAATGACTTGATAAACGCGAACCTTAGGTATGAAAAACCTAAGACCCAAATGTTTGCTGAAGGAATTTGAACCCTAGGATCATCTCGAAGTGAGTAAACAACAACCTGACCCCAATTAAACTCGTCAATTGAAACTGAAGTTATCAAGATTGAAGCAAACGAAACTTGATCCCAACTAAACTTGTTTATTGGAACCACCATTATCACAAGTAGAACTTAACCCTAATCAAACCTACCGATTCGAACCAAAGTTATCAAAGGAACGGTCCTTATCACAAGAACCAATGAAAACTCTCACACTAGAGAAATCTCTCAAGAGAAAGTATTTATTCAACTGATGATTAAATGATAATATCCATACAAGGGTTCATATAGGCTTCAAAATAACCTTGAAAACAAACAAATAAAGAAAAATCAAAGAAATTCAAAAAGTCATGTCGAATAGCTATAAGCCTGCTATAACTGACAGCCTACATGTTCAAGGCTGGCAACCTTTAGTATCAAAGTTGGCGACGTAGAAGAAAACTCTTAAAAATTTGATTATGTAAACTTCAAAGTTAGCTATAGGCCAACAACTTTCTCCAAAAATGTTGGTGACGTACTCAGTAAGGTTGGCGGTTCCTACCGGTGCACAGGTTCCTGATTTAAGGTTGGCTAATCTTCAATTTAGGCTGGCTTTTCTCCATTTTAAGTTGGCAGCTTTGATCCTCCAATATTTGAATTGTTTTAATCTACTTTGTCATTGCCATTTGATCTTCATCAGGTTGTTTTGGAGAATTTTGCGTTTTAGGGCAAAGGATGTACAGATAGAGGGTCATGGTCGTGACATAAACCGTGATCACCTAGGGTTTGGTAAGCTGTGTTCGATCACAACCGTGATGGTCGTCACTACCCACATCGTGACTGTGACAAGGGCTATTATGGCCATCACCGCCCACATCGTGATCATGACAAGGGCCATTATGGTTGTTACCATCCACATCACGATTGTGACAAGGGTATTGTGTTGAAGTTTTTTCCTTCCAGAGCCTATCACACCCCCTATCACGGGTGTGATCAATAGAGGTTTGTGTTGTCTTCTCTTAACGACTGTTTTCACCTTCCTAACCACTTAAATCCTTAGTCTAATATCTAGTACTCCTAAATCCAAGCAGTAAGACCTATCTATACTTAGAGTAGTTGTTGTTCCTAATAGTTTAGGAGGCTAGATGACCTTAAAAGCATGTTTTCTTGTTTAAATCAAGTTTTGAGTTAGCGTTTGCTTGTGATCAAGTGTTTTTTGTGAAGCTAAGTTATCTGTTCCAAACATTGTTTCGAGTATGTCCTTACCTTGGTTGTTGTTGTGAATGTAAGCCTAGAATTACAAATAAACTTAATGATATCCGATTATAAATTGGTTATTGCTTATATTTGGCTAAGTCTAGTAGATCGGGAGTACCAGTGTCACTAGGACGGTGCCCTAATGATCTTTGTGTGGCGTTGTTCCCAAGTGGAGTTGTGCACAGAGATGATTATGGTACTTTAAGAGTGGTATGAGTACGGTACCCAAGGTATGTGGAAAGTACCAAACACCAGTATCTATATATAAGTATTTATGTATACGTATTTGTTTTTCATGGAGTTATGAGTTACTCTAGGTTTAGGACTAGTTACAAATGACTCTAAATTGTGTTGGTTAATTAAAAGATAATAAATTGTGATTGCTGTATATGTTGCATATTGTGTGTAGATTTACATGATGATTGCCCATGCACATGCGTTTGTGGTTTAGCATATTAGGCCTTGTGCTCTCCTTTTTGTTTTTTAGAAACAGGTGAAGAACCTATAGTATTTGATTTATTAGGTTATGACGTGTACGTAGATTATAGGGACAATGATAGTGGATTCGATTTCCCAGTTGATTTTTATTAGAGCATAAGTTTAAAATAGCTAGAGTTGAAGGCTATATGAAGTTTTTATTAGTTTTATGATTCTTGAAGTTATGAGACCTTTTCATCTGATATTTCTAAGTTTGATGTAAGTTGGCACTTGGTTTATGCCAACCGAGTTGTCTAGAAGTTTTTGTTGTGACATTAAAATATTTTAGAAGCTCCCATAAATGTCAAACATTAAAGTCACATTGTGTTTTATTTGTGGTTTAGTAGAATCCAAACCTTATATGTCCATCTCTAGTGAGGACATGTGGTGAGCTGTTAATACTCTCAATTTAGAGCATTACAATATTGGTTACACAGCTGTTGTGAGTTAAGAATGATATGGTTACATAGCTGTTGTTGGGAGCATATATTGTTATCGATTTAACAAGTGTTTTGAAAGATGATTGAAAGTATATAATATTGTATTGTTACAAGTGAAGGATGATTGAAAGTACATAATGTTGTAATTTTTATAGGTGAAAGATGATTGAAACTACATAATGTTGTATTATTAACAAGTGAAAAATAGGTCAATCGATGGAAAAATAGCAAGGATATGGCTGTGAATACACATATATCACATTTAGGTATTGTGATATATGCTCATTGAAATTGTATCGCATTTCTATAATGCGATATAATCTTAGTAAAATTATATTGCATTTACTTAAAGCGATGTGCTTTTTTTATCATATCACTTGTTTTCTCGTGATATACATGCGGTATAACTAAATCCTATATCCTGTTTATTAGTCGCAATTTCGCAATAGTATATTGGTAATTATTTTATATTGACCTTAAATAAGTAATTACTTTTGATAGATGCTCAAAACATAAAATTATTTCATTAGAAATCTATATAAACTCAGCATTATATTATTTCAAGCAAATTTATTACTTGTGTGGTTAATAACAACACATTAATGTTGTGAATAAGAAATAAATTTTCACTAATCACATGAAAATAACTTAAATATTTGTTTCATATTTGCAATTTTTTTCCTTCTATTTTTCCCCTTTCTTTTTTTTTTTTTTTTTTTTAGCATGGAAGCAATATGTCAGGGTTTTAAAGAGATTAAACTAGCTAAATCCACCAAAACCGATGGGTTTATAGCTAGTCAAACTGCCTTAGCAAGTCCAATTCCCAGTTTAGGAACTGCCAATAGTGAGTCAGATCATTTCCAAGTTTAACAACCAACCTATGATAATGTCTATATAAAACATCACCATAAAACTACCCTATAAGATATTGGATATTAAATTTTATACTTAGAACTTACTCCATAGCACCTTATACCTACTTTGTACTCTATAGTGGAAAATATACAAAACATGAGATACCTTATGGAAGTTAATTTTTATTTATAGAATCCGTAAATTCTTTCTTTCTTCTTAAATTACAAATTATAGTAATATATATGGTTTTATATAAGAGGTAAGCAAGTAACCCTATCGTATATGATATCTATCTGTACCTGCTCAACTAGATAAGATCTAGTGATTATTAAGGATTATAAGGTAGAATATTGATACAAATTTTTTAAAAGCTACTCTCATAGAATAGGATATGGTAAGATTGTAGCTATCCTGAAACCTGTACTCCAATGTAGAGAGAACAAGTTTTAGGATATTCTATTTATCTTATTAAATATTATATAATAATATTAATATATGATAAATAAATAGTACCACTCCATTAGAAGGAGAAACTGCAAAATGATGACGAGCACTAGGGCATGTAATAAAAAGTCAACTATGTAAGGAACCTTGAAAATTTTACGGAGTTTTTTTGTTGAGTAAACTTAACAGGTGTTCTGTCACTTGTTGATGGAATCCTTAACTATAAATATCATATCAGCAAGTATAATAAGAAAACATGTCGGAGTCAAGAGACTTGGAACAGTGTCAAACTATTGATAATCCAATCGCATATCTATTGAATAAAACAAGTAGAGAGTGGAGATTGAGATAAATTTCGTTAAATCTTCGATTAAGGCTCCGCAATGCTTCAATATGTGGCTCATCTTCCTCAACAGGTATAATTCCGGCGAAGCTTCCATGCTCGAGGTAGTCCACTACACGATTGGCAGCTTCAAGACCAGTTACATAGGACTTTTCCTATAGAAAATGATGTATGGTAATTTCATACAAAACAGGAATATCGCTAATGGATAGATCATATAATAGCTGAAATCTTACCTGTGACCACGAACCATGCCGGCTGACAATCCAGTCCCCAGCCACGAACAAGTTAGGAATAGATGTAGAGCCGCGCATCATGTACTTGTACGAACCTTTCAAAGGAACCAAAATGCTGAGAAAACTTTCTTTATTTCCAATGACAAGAAGCACCATGGAAATTTGTCCAGTTTGAATAATGAACTAATGAGCAACGAGGTTTAAAGTGAAACCTGATATGAAGAAAAAATACGGAGCCACCAATCGAAATCATTCAATCAAGATTTAAATGGAGTCCGTCGACCAACATCCTTGTTAAATGTTCATGGTTATATGCCCATTCAGTTTCCTATTTAATATTCTGGATTGATTTTGTTCCTAGATTATCTGAAGCATATAAACACTGAAAACAGACAATGGTTGGTACCTAAACACTTCTCACATGTTAAATTTTGCTTCCCTCTTAAGGTTTTTCTCACGAGAAAATTTTGGGGTTTTCCACATAAATTGTCGTCCATCTTATCTTTTCTCTAAACAGTCCGATCACTTCACATGAATAACTATTTATTCTTTCTTCATTGGACATGAAGCCGATATTACAGTATCCACTTAGAAGAAATGACAATTCATAATAAATTATTATTACGTAAAATAATGAATAGCAATTCATGTCTTCACCCTATGAATTGCGTCTATTTTTCAACTTTGACATAAATATCCATCTTGAAAATAACACAGATGCAATTATTTTCCCTCTAATAATTATCTATTTTACTTTTTATACCAAGCGAACATTATAATAACTATTATAATCCTATTAAATTCCTTTTATATTGCAATTCTATCCTCCCTTATTCCATTCAACGAAGTGAACAAGCCATTAGTGTTGCACCAAATGCAATCTATATGTTTCCTTGCTCAACACAACATAATGCAACCACTCTTACCTGGAAAGAAGTGAGTAAAAGATCCAGGACATCTTTTTATTTCCTTGTTGACCACAGTTACATTCTTGAAATCCTTAACACAGTTTGAGATGTAAGACATAACTCTTTCCACTAAATCCTCATCCTTGAGTGGTAGCAACCCGGTTGCATTATACTACATCAACATGGCAACCACTTTAAGTTATCCCATAATATCTCATTCCAAAACTGGTTTTCTGAATAGAAAGCAGAGGCAAAAATACTCACAAAATCAGCTTGTATAACTTGAGAAGGATTGTCCTTGTGATCATCGTGAAGAACATTCAAGTCGAAGAATGTCAATGCGAAAGAATCTTCGAATCCAGTACAAACATTGCATGCATTTGGAACTCTAACCTGTCATAACCGACGGTTATTCTTTTAGTTGCTCTATAGATTTAAAAAAGACATATAAGGCAATCTTGGAAAAAGAAGACACGTTGGTCTGCTTCTCTGAGAACCATCACAAAGTAAAGAAGTACATATAAACCATAAAACTAGAAATGGCATCCACAAAGGCAAATGATATATGCGTTCCCCCAATTTAACTCATAAATCTGTATTTCTATTGGATGTTTAGTATAAAAGAAGTTGCGATGAAAGAAAGTCTTTGCCAATGCATTGTAGCAAAACTAGTTTCTAAAGCTGCCTGAAAATAAGTTTCCACTAGTTCAATCAGCTATACTACTAAGTGCATCATGTGGCAAATGAAAAACACTATCATATAGACACATACAGGAAATAGTGCTGCCTGAAATTGAAATTGATGCCCAGTCATAACAAATTTCTTCATTAGACAGAAAATTTGGTCCAAGTTGTGGATAATTATCTTGTAAATAAAGGTCCATGCTATACTTTACTAGCACTGCAGGTGTAAATCAAATAGATGAGTCAATCAGGGGAAAGGAGTGAAAGACAATTCCACTAGTTTCCAAGAGAACCAGCAGCTTAGAAGAGAGTATGAAGTAAAAATAAACAAGGTGCCTAAAAATGCCCTTCAGATTGGAGCCTGATATATGTCTTTTTAATGGACTGGATATCATAGTTTTTAATAAAAACAATATGTAATGCCATATGCATGTTAATTTTATAGCTTTAGATAATTAAGTTTATAAAAATTTAAACTTTAGGAGGCCTACTAGCGCCCCACTTACATTAATTTATAAGGCTTACAAGTGAGTTGCAAAGTTTAAACTAGGAATTATGACAGAAGCAATGCAAGGCAATACAAAAAAAAAAAAAAAAATACATATTGTCGGTATGAGTCATTTAAATATGCTTCATCATGTCTAGCAAAATCACAGAAAGCATCATTTCTCTGTTTAATCAACTAAATTCTCAGAAGGGAATAACTACCATGAAACCTGGATCACCCCCTTCCAATTAATTGACTAGAAGTCATCACTCAAGCATATGCAGTTGAACAAAACAGTAGATTATATCTTTTTTTCTCCTTTGGCATAAGGTGCAAAGGGGACACTTTCTAACCTTAACGGCAAATGCAAAGGGTAACTTGCAATGCCCGCATTAATATTATGGTGTGATTTGTGTCCAGAGAAAATGATAGAGATTGAAAGCACAAGGAACAATGTATATGGTATCAGCATGTGCCTTTTGATCAAGTTGCATCTTCACTGTAAGTGCATCAATACTTGCCAAGTTCAAAACTTTCAGATAATCATCCCATGTGCGTAATGCTGCACTACACGGTTGCAGAAAGTCAAACAGAATGGCACCAATAAGCTTTTAACAAAACTTTCTACATAACTCCATATAAAATTTAGGTGTAATAAGCTTTTCCAAGCGATTAGATTGTCATGAAAGGTGACTAAGACAATCACAATCAAAAGGGTGTGCTTGTTTGCATATTACATTTCCCAGAATTCTTTTGACAATTATTATACAAATATTGTAGTTATCAAATATTATTCCAATGATTTGAATAGAATGCAGATATTAGTGGCTCTTAGCCCCTAAATGGTGATGGAAGACAGTAGTAGGCTCACTTGGCTTTTTTACCACTGAAAATCACTTTTCTTATTTCTCATTAATATTTTCTGTGATGATTAGACCCACCAATATTTGACTCTGAAACTCACCCCCATCATAAAAGCTCGTTAAAAGTCACTAAAATCCACAACCTCTTGAAATTACTTAATAATACTTAATAATTCCAAGATTCATCTATAACAAGTGCCAAAAGAAGTTCCGAAAATGTTTTCCTTAGAACAAAGACACCCTTAAGATGAAAGAGTACAATGATCATTCCATTTTCATAGTGACAAGAGAATAAGCAAACATAAAATGTCCTAAATCAAAGCTCACTTGGCTCAAGATTCAGGTCAATGAGTTTAAGGAAAACTGCAAAGAAGTACCTCTTCTTGATCATCTCCTTCAGGGTGGAAATTCGAACAGCCAAAATAACTGCATCTGCATCATATATCTCTCTACCACAAACTACTCCTGAGATTCTACCCGTTTCCTCATCCAACAAAAAATCAGTGACTCTTTTGGCCCCCACAAATTCACAACCTTCTGTCTTCATGGAATCCATCCATGGTGTAAAAATCTTTTCTCTAATCGTTCCATGACACCACACCACATCAAAATCTTTCTATAACATCAAGAAAACGAATATTTACAGATTGAAAAAGCAAAGAAAACCGGTGAATAACAATACAGAAACAGAACCGGTTTGATTTCTTGTAGCTGTAGGCTACATGTCCAAAAAGCATCCCTTTTGTGTTTCAGGTTTTAAACCCTCAAAAAAACCCAGTAGATTCCTATATTATGCTTACTTGGAAAAGATTGCAAGCCTTACGATCTCTCATTCATGTAATTAAGTAAATGGCAGTTGATTTGTCCACTATAAGTAACTGAAAAAAATAATAAAAATAAAAATAAAATAATAATAACGAAAAATTGACTTTATATTTGACACCAGGAAAATACGGATATCATGATATGATTAATTGATTATTTTGTAACGAAACTTCACAATGAACAAAATGCAATCTAAAATATGAAACCTGGTGAGCAAGGACTAGGTAATACAGCATGGCAAGTGTTGCTGCAGCACTACATTGCTCCGGAGGGGCACAAAGACCCACTTGAAGCAGAGGCCGAAGGGTATCCTGATAAAGCCTTTCAGAACAACCATACTGTCTGAGAAGCTCCCGAGCAGTAACTACCAGTACCAGGGGAAAATCAATCTCACTTGATATGGCATGACTTTCATAGAGCACTAAATTCAAGTATGAGTTGATCTTTACTTGGATCATGCTTTCTCCAGGAAGTGTCAGTATTGTCAAAATCTATCACTGCATATACAAAATACAAGTGAGTTTGAGAAAAGGACATAGCAATGCCATGGGAGAGCAACAATATGCAACTAACCAGCAGTCATTACAGGAAGTGATGACAATCTTTCCAGCAGTGGTATGCGAGAAAACTGCATTTAACATCAAAGGAAAATAAGTGATTAAAAGCTAAGCACGTCAGATCATGTGGTTTCATATTTACTAACCAAGACTCCTATACTTGTAGGCTGAGACTTCGATTGAATAACTGCAAAATTACAACTTAATTAAATAAAAGTGAGATGAACGCACAGTATTTGGATGGTCTGTTTTTCATCTGTATCTGTATCTTTTTCAAAATGATATGTGTAAATATGTCCGATTTGTATCTATATTTGATTTTTTGATGACAACTGCTAATTTTTTATTTATTTATATCTATTTCTTAATAAATAATTTGTTAGAAAAAAGTTTGAAAAAAGTGTCTGTATCTGCTGAAAAAAGCTAAACAAACAGACCCGTAATTTGAATACAAGACCTCCTGCTGCTACCATAATAAATATTAGATTTACAACTATCAAATCTGAAATCTAAAACTTATTAGAGCTAATGTGTTCTTTTATTCATTTATTACAATGTAAAAAGATGTACCTGAGTGTAAAGTAGACTTCCTAATGGAGATGGTAACTGAGGCAAGTCTTGGTAAATAGGGAACTCAACCTGCAACAAAAAATTCATGCTAGTAAAAATCTTACAATCACCAAAAGACAAGATTAACATTTTCCTGGAATCACTAACTGATCACTAAATTCATGCCACAACTGCTCAATTTAGTGAATAAAGCAGCTGCTTCAAATATGAGAGATGCACATGGCTGCATACTTTCCATTGTTTATGGTGCGTGCATATTAACTTACATCCAATCCATCTTGTGAGTACTGTGCAGATTTTATCTGTTTGTGGTGCATGCATGTTCACTTACCTCCAATCCATCTTGTGAGTACTGTGCAGATTTTATCCAGTTTGTAAAGGGCTTGATTCCAAGGTCATCAACAAGACTAAATATATTCTGGTATGGATACCAAAAGCCTGGAATTATGAAACCAAGTACCCTTCGGTCATTCAGTAATAATTTTTTTCTTTTGACAGAATTAGCAACTCAAATATAATAAGCATCTAATGCATCCATCTAACATGGCTGGATAACTAATGCCATTTTCCATATATAGTTGAGTCATATGTCACTCCAGCAATAGATATTGGCTGGCAATTCATGTTCTTGAATGGTACTATATTCATAGCAGTCTTAAAGCATGCGAAATCACCTATAAATATTAAGAAGCATATTGCCATGCATTGGAAGTATCCATCTTGTGTAGCCATGGTTCAAATCTTGTCCTGTTTGGCCCGTGTTGCTCTATCGTATCAAAGTAGTTGCTTATCTCATATTTATAGGGAGAAAATTCAGTTTGTTTTGATAAAAGAAGATCAATACTGGGTCTATCTAACAGTGCCTTGAGCTAGTGTCAAAGGCCTACATAGGAAACTTTTCCTGTATATTAACATTAATTGCATATTTTACAATAAAATAAGAGCATGAAAACATGGAAATTCTTTTCTATTGAGCATCTTATCAGTGTTGTGAGCACCCGCTAAACTGTTTTCCTTATCATCAGATGGGTTGGGTTGGGTTGGATTGATGTACCTTGAATACCAATATCATCAGAGCTGCCAAAATCATCACCATCTTCAAGAACAGTGACATCAAAGCCCTGATACCAAAACCAAATTATCATAAAAAAAAAAAAAAGCAAGAGACCCTCGGAGAGCAAGAAACAAGCTAAAATTTAAGAAAGGAAAGAAAACAATTAAAAGGGCAACAAGACCTGCTTGGAAAGATGGTGCGCAGCACCAAGACCAGACCAGCCAGACCCAACAACAACAACTTTCTTATTATTGTTATTGTTGGTGGTGGTCTCTTGGTGCTGTTCAATGGTGGAGGCATGGAGCTGGAGCGAGTTTAGCTTGCCATGAAACCCATGATTTATTATTAATCTGGTGGAGGAGAGAGATGCTGGAGGTGTGAGCCTCCAGGAAGAGGAAGAGGAAAGGAACATAGTTAAAGAGACAGCTGTGGTTCTCCGGTTGTTTGCAACAGCAGTTTTCGACCGTTCTTAAGTGGTTAGTAAAATGCCAATGTCTGGTGGCCAGGTCTTTATACCTCTGTGGTCTGTGACTGTGACCCAAATGGAGGAGTTGTGGACCAATATGCGCGGGAGGAATGGAATACATTACAGACTAGCATAAAATTACATGTATATTTTTAAGCATGTCTCTGCCATCAAACAAAGCAATAACTATTGCATTTTATTATATTCTTAAAAATTACAATTCCATTTTCGGGAAAAGAAAATTAATATTTATAATTTAAAAAAAAATATTACTAGATAAAAATAATACCAGTTTTAAACAACAAGATCATAAGCTACTGATATCATCTATTTAAGAGATGAGATCTGTAAAATGCAGAGCTATCTCATCTCTTGAAGCGCAAGTTCTACTATAATAACATAACCTCGTCTCTTTAAGAGACGAGATTAAACTATCTCCCACCACAAACACTTCTCTTTCTTTTTTCTCCAATGGTTCTCAATGTTTCTCTTGTTCTAGTTGCATTGTCCTTGGGCATTTCATCTTTCACCGTTTCAGTGTTTTTGTCACCATTTCGTTTCACTCTCCTTTTGGACCTTGAACTAGTAGTAGGTTCTAAAGTTACCTTGGCTAAGGATTTAACCCAGTAAATACAAACATAAAATCCATGCTACGGGATTTTCCTATAGATCGTCTCATCATCAATCTTTATCCTTTTTATGATCTTATCCAATTTGATTCTCTTAATCATTTGGTTCGATCTCTTCTTTTTCTTCTCTCTCTATGCATTACAAGATCTTATTTTTTATTCTTGTTTCCTTTTGAATTGAAATAAAGTAGTGATTTTGGTGTGATTTGTGTTGTTTTGAGGACGTGGGTTTAGATGGGTTTAGTTTATTAAATTGGATTATGTTAAAAAGATTATATCTTTAATGGAATCATATTTTGGGTTATAATGTACAAGAAAGCATGCATTTTTTCTTAAGGTGAATGATAAGTTATTTTTACTCTATATTTTTCATAGGATTTTAAGCTTAATTTGCTAAGAATCTCTGATAAAATCTTGCAAAAATCATGCTTTTGATAAATAATTTTGTTTTACAGCTCTTAGAATCAATTAAGGAGTAAACAAGTGTTTTAATATAGATTTGGAGCAAAAACAACAATTAAAGTAAAAAATGCAAAAGTGACCCCTGAAAAGACAAATCTGAGGCCAAACAGAAAAAGAAGATAGTAAAAATTGGTCTATTGAGCCTCAAATGCGAGCCCTCGAAATGACCCTCGACTTTAGTAGAAGCGATCGAGCATCATTTTGAAGAAAATACATTATTGAGCCTCAAAACTTGACCCTCGACAATTGTATTGCCATACCAATTCTTCAACAAAATTTCCTCGAGCCTCAACAATTTGACCCTCGACTCTCTCAATTTTACCATCGATAAAGCAATGGACAAAAACACACAGTTTGCTTAAGAATTCCCTGAAGTCGAGCCTGATCTTACTGAAATATAAGCCTCGACGAACAAGCACGTGACCATCGATGAGTGTTTTCACAGATTATTTGCGTGCGTGAAAAGTTACCAATTTAAGTTAAAATGATCTGCTGAATCTGCCACGTGTCAAATAAAGATGGCCATGCTTTCTATACCTAGTAATCTATAAATAAACGTGCAAGCGTGCATTGTAAAGTATGTACCAATAGTGTAAATAAGTATTAACGTAGAGTAGATTTCTGAAGGATTTTTGAGTAAAAAAATTTCCATTTCTTTTTACTTGAAAATTTCCTTTGTTTTCTGGGTAAAATCAATTTATCCCATTGTTTGTAATTTTTTATAATTTTCTAAGCAATTAATTGATTCACCTTTTGAGCTTATTTTATTTCTTCTAATTTATGTTTATTTTGATAAATCCATGGAGAAATAAACTCCTACAACTTAGGGATTACGAATCCAATTCTGATTTAGTCTAATTTCAAATGCTCTTTCAAGTAATTTTGATGGGTGTTTGTAATTAGTAACTTGAATTTAACCGGTGGTTTTTAAAGGAATGGTGCATTCTTTATCCACGATTGATTTCAATTGAATAGATCGAGAGATCATTCAATTGAATAGATCAAGAGATCATTCGATTGAATAGATCTTTGGTTACTAATGGAGTCAATCCTAATTACCTCTTACCGAAGAATGGGTGAAGACTTCCTGTCACTTGTTTCAAAAATTCATTGAGTTGTCTTTTTAAAACAATGGATTCCTATTCTTTATGCGGATCTAGTTAAAACTTTAGATTACTAGTTTTAGCTAGACCTAGAACTACTAACTTCGAGAGGAGCTTTGGTTTATATTAGAGAATCCAGTGGTATAAACACACCATTTTAACAACTTTTAAGAAGTTTTTGTCCTTAGAAATTATTCTGATAAGGAATTGGTGAAGTAACCCTGAGCTACTATTTCATAGAAGTTACAAGCTTATTTCTAATTTTACCCATTAAATATTTGTTAATATTTCTAACTTAGTATAGTTTATTTTCCTATATGTTCTTCTAAAATCATTTTTTGCCTAGGCAATTAATGGGATTGAGACTATACTAGATGGCAATCATTTCCTTGGGACCGACCTATGTGCTACAATTGATGGGTGCGCTTGCCCTGTGAAACTATAGTTGTTGATTTAGAATATATTTATAAATTTGAAAAACTCGATCAATGATCAGTGGAATTTGAACCTTGAATTTCACAAATCACATTTTGTTAACACAACAACTTAAAATCCACCTCAAAAAACAAACAAACCAGTGAATTAAAGCTTTCATTCAAAAAGCAAGGAAAAGTGCAGTAGTGGAGAAAGCATACGTTACATGTTCTTGTTGTTGATTTTGTTTATTTTATGTGGGCATGATGGGAGGAACCTCGTTTCTTAAAGAGATGGGGTTAATGTTTATTTGCAACCTCGTCTCTTGAAGAGAGGAGGTCAATTACTTATGACTTCAAGGAACGATGTCAAGTTGCTTAAATCTAGAATTATTTTTGTTGTAATAGTATTTTTATAATTTTTTAAATTATAAATATTAATTTCCTTTTCCCTCCATTTTCATCTTATTTCGTTGGATAAATAAACTCATTATTGAATGGAACGTACCTATTATTACTCAGTACATGAACTCTACTAGTAAAAATTACTAATTAATATAGTTAAATCTACTTGCCCCCACAAAGGAAAAAAAAAAAAAAGAAGTTAAATCTAGCAAACAAGAAGACAACTCAACTAAATTAGCTTTACTAATGGCCCACTATTTTAGCTAAACACTCACAATTAAAGCTTATGTATCCCATCTCTAATTTGGGGAAATACTTAAATTAGCGTTACTAATGACCCACTATATATATATATATATATATATATATATTATTGTACTTCTTATTATTTTATCTATCATGTTAAAGCTAGATGAAAGATTGCAATATATGGGATTAAGAAAAAAATAATAACTTTTTCTAAAAATATTGCACAAATCTTGCTGGATGAAAAAAAATCTTATAAATAAACAATTTAAACTCGTTTCTTGAAGAGACACAGTTGTAAGTGGCTGACCTGGTGACCTCGTCTCTTTAAGAGACGATGTTATTGTAAAAATATACTAACTTCATCTCTTGAAGAGATTATAACAGAAGAGATGAGGTTGATTTTATAATACTAATCTCGTCTCTTCTTGTCTAAAACTGAGATTATTTTCATCTCAATGGCATTTTGTAATTTTTTTAAAAGTACGTATATTAATCTCCTTTTTCCCCAATGTATGATTATAAATTTAAAATATATTTATTAATAAAAATAATGATTTTTTCTAAAAGGCTATTACAATATAGACTAATGTTTTAGATAGCTACATCATGTTTTCACCTAATAATGCGTCGCCTAGAATGAGTTACAACATTTGATATATAGAATGGAAACGTTCCAAATATAAAACCTGTTTCTTGTTACATTAAATTATGCAAATGTTACAACTTTCTAGAAGTCGTATCACTTGGATTATAGAGCTTCTGTATAATACAAATATAAAAAATGACAAATCAGTCTAAAAGAGTTGCAATTTTTATTAGATAAGAATGCAACATTAGAACTGCTAAGAATTATGTTGTTTGACACCATATCATATAAGTAGCAATTATTTCCACTTGAAGGAGTTATTCTTAATTTAGAGAACATATCTATTGCACATCTAATTTATATGTGTGTGTTTGTGTGTATATCTTCCCAAACATATACATAAAATATCAAAAGAAGATAGTATATTAGAAATGAGAAAAATAATGTCCATACATTCAATTAAATACTTCTATCTTAAAAATAGGGGAAAAATCAAATCGAAACCATCAAACCAATCCAAAAATTATGGTTAATCGGTCTATTAGTTTTGGTTTAGGATTTTGGTTTTTTTTTTTTTTCTAGTTTTTGGCTACAATTTTGGTTTATAGAAAAAAAAGATTATGGTTATGGTTAACCGTCTCAATATTTATAAATATATTATATATATAATTTACAAATACATAGAATTATTTAAAAAAAATACATATAATTTACCTATGTTAGTGTTCCTTGGATTTTAATTAAAGTATTATGTTCTATCGTATATTTGATTGGAGTTAATGCGGTAATTGATTTGGTTTGATTTTTATTGATGATGATACATCCAAAAGCTTGTTTTTCTCCTTTTCCTTAATTTGATTTTCTTTTTTTAGCTCTTATAATATATATAATAATTTAATAAAAAACTCTATGATAAAAGTTAAAAAATAAAGTTTGGTGAAACTATCAATTTGATTTATTGAAACTATTATGTTAAATGGTTAAAAACCGAAAACTAAAAAAATTATCCAAAAAAGGGTTAACTATTAAGGCTATTAACCATTTATAATGACTTGGTTAAAGATCAGGACATTAAAAAATTGATCATTATGGTTAGGTTCAAAAAATAGGACCACAGATCGATTAACTGGACCGTGAATAGTTTCCTTTATGATCCACTAAACTCTTCGTAGAGGGTTAAGTTCGACTTTGAGCTTTGAACCTAATAACTATTTAGATATAACTCTTTAATGACAAGTCTCTTTAAGTCAAATCTATTTATATATTAGGATGATCAAGAGAAAATTGACATAACAAGTTTAAAGTAGAGCTCCGTCACTTTATTTGGAAGACTAGAAATCTTGAAAAAAAGCTATTGTGCTATCGGGTTTCTATCTCAGCGAATCAATCACTTGTTCAAATCAAGAACATATACCATTACGTTGTATTTAGCAAGGTTTAGTGCTATTTTTCTCCATCACATGTTACGTGTGCATTTGAGCCTACTAAGAACATTGTTTCTCCTCCCCACGCACTTCTCTATTTATCATCCATGTATGTATTTTCTTTTAGGTAATGCATAATGCAATGATCGCACAGTATGCAGATTATAACATCCTAATCTGAAGGCATTACAACCCACCATACGTCCTTACTTAAGATGGACATGCTAAGGCTATTATTCCTTTAGTCCACAAATTATAAAACCATATAACATGAAACTTTCATATAAAGGGTTGTTTAAAATATTTCATAATAACAAAACTTCATAATAACATAGTTGGCATAAGCCAAAGCCAACATAAATCAAACTTATAACATTGTAAAAAGTCTCATGAAATTATAAATTTATTAAAGCATATAAAACTTCTTAAGTTCTTCAATTTTGTCTAACTCCAAAACCTAGTTATCTAAATATCAGTAGGAAAGTCAGGTCAGCTATCATCTTCCCATATTCCACATACACGTCATAGCCTAATAAATAAAAAATCACTGGAGCTTCACCTACTCCTAAAACATAAAAAAGGAATGAACACAAAGCCCTAATACGTCATACCACGAACACATGTACATGAACAATCATAATACAATTTCACATGCAACTTAATATCTAATGCAACAACGCATGTTATTATCTTTTATTAGCTAGGAAACAACACAGTTTAGAGCTGCTGGCCATTAATCCTAAACCCGAGTAACTCATGCCTCCATAAAAATAACATATAGAAAATAGGTAATATATACATATATTGGTGTTGGAAATGTCCCACACACTCAGAGTACCATAATCGTACTACTCTCAAACTACTGGAATCATCTCTATGCATAACTCTACTCGAGATAACGCCATACACAGATTATCAGGACACCATCCTAGTAGCAATGGTCTTCCCAATCTACTAAACCCATCCATAGAAAAACAGCAAATCAAATTTAAAGCCATATAGTATTAGATTCATTCGTAATTTTCTAAACCTACAATCAAAAGCAAATAAGGTAAGGTCGTATTTGAAATAATTTTAAGAACAGTAACCTAATTTCACCAACAACACCTGATCACATAATCAAAACTAATATCAAAACATGTCTTCATAAGTTAACCCTAATCCTATCATTATCTAAAACCCTAAAAAGAATAACAAATCTTAAATCTATACATAACTTCTTCGCTGATTTGTAAAACTACAAAATCTCTAAATTTCACAAATTAGGGTTTCCTCCAATTTTTCTCCCAAATTTGATTTCTTTCAAAATCCACTAGGAAATTTCAAAAAAGATTACTTTTATATTATCATAAGGATAGAAAAGATTCATACTTACCAAGAGCTTTGAGTCTTGATTCTCTTTAATTGTAGAACACCAAAATTCCTAGACTCCCTTGATCTCGATTCTTGATCTGCTTTGATGCTAAGATCACCTATAGAGAGGTTTTGAAGAGAATTCTATGATTTAAGGATGATTTTAGAGAAGAAGAAGCCTAGGTTATATAGAAAACAAGGAATAACTCTTAATTTTCTGAATAGGAAAGGTTAGCAACTTAGGGAGAAAAACTGGCAGCCTAAAACTCTCGAAGACAAATTTTGGACCATGTGGGCCAATTAAAGCCGGCTATGAGCAGATGCAAGGCCAACAATATCGAGTTGAAGGCCACAGCCTTTAGCTAGCTTAACTCTTGCGTCTCTCCATCTTCAATCATGTATCTGCCATTTGATAAAACTCATAATTACACATTAGGATGAATCATAAAACCCTCTTATTTTTAGTCAAATGACACTTTTGTCATTTATTATAAAACATTTATCTTTTATATTACAGACATAATTGTTGTGATTGAATCCTAACACCTATATCCTCTAACTTTCTTCACCTCTCTCTCTAAACTTTAACATAAACTCTTTCTTGCCCTTCTTCAATTATCTAGAGATCATCAAGAGTAAGAGCAAGTATTGAAAAGGTAAGTCAAAATCTTGATTCACTTTATTCGTCTTTCAAGTTTGAGCTTATTATATTAGTTATGTAATGATATGTGAATGGGCAAGATTGTTGGTCGAAGGTTGTTGATAAGTAAATGCTTTAAGTAAGCTTGATTTTGTATATGAAGAGATAATTAGAATAACTTTTGAGATGCCATATAGTGGATAGAAGTTAAAAGTGATAGGTGAAGAAGAAAATGTAAGAAGTTAATGTAGGTAAAATGTGAGAAGTTAAAATAGTATTTTTAATCTTTGTTACATAATTATGTTGAGTAAGTATAAATGAAACCATCAAATAACCATTTTGATAACAACAAACATTCACTCAATTCATATTCTAGTTGAAAACACCTTGAGATTTAAGGCATTACATCTATAGGTTTCATTTCTTTTTCTTTTTCTTTTTCTTTTCCCTTACATGAAGTAGCCTTTTTTTTCTACTCAATTCTAAAGGGAACGAAAAAAAAAAAAAAAGAAGAAAATTGAAAACAAGAGTGTCTTAAGGAAAATATCGGTACAATTATTAGTTATTATGATTCAATTTAAATTATTTGTTTCATAGTATTAGCACTTCATATTTTCATATGAAATGACATGTCAGAAAAGTTATGACTTTTTAAAAATATTTAGAGTTATGTCATTCATATTAAGTCATGAAAAGGTTACAATTCTTTTATATATAGCCTAATCATTATCTATTACAACGCATAAATTTTAAACTTTTTATCTGGGCACCTTTTCTATCTGACCTATTTGAAACTAATATGAAATATGCTGAAAAATATTTTATAATTAGAGGTGCTACAATAAATTAACTAGATGATGTGTTTTTTTTTTTTTTTTCCAACTTGTACATTCTTAAAAGCTTACCTCTCATTATTGTAATATATGATTTTAAGAGTTTTTTCTATCTTATACCTTTTTAGTATTATCTTTGTAATATACCGTCTTGATATTATTTGTATGTATTATTACGATTCAGGAGATAATACATTTTTCTATTTGTACCATTGAAGTTTACTTTTCATCCCTATTCATTAATACTAAAAGTAAGTGGGTTACCTCGTTATATATGATACACACCTGTACTTTACTCCATCAGGTAGGTATTAAGGGTCACTAGATAGAAATGAGTACAAATTTTCAAGAACTTGCTCTCATAAGATAGGGTATGTATATGAGATATTCATATTCTATATCCACTCTGAAACGTATACTGTAATCAATAGAAAGTACATGCTTCAAATTATCTATGCTGCCAATCCTACCAAAAATTATAAAATGATATTAATAAATAAAAATAATAATATTCCATCATTATTTTGCGATCACTTTGTTCAAAATTATCATTTATAGATTTCCTTTTTGGAATTTTTTATTTTATAGGAACTCGTATTATTTCATTTTGAAGGAACTTCTTACTTTATTTTAGAAGAATTTCAGTTGTATGAAAGTGAATTTCTATGTATTCTATAGTTTTTTCTTTTTAATATCATCATAAATAGATTCTATGGATTTTGCATATTTTCAGAACTAGTGATATTAAGAAATCATTTTCAAAAATTTTCACCTATGTCATTTATAGTGAATATATAAAATACGACAGTTTTACACATTACATGGAATCATATATTATCACTATATACTTAAAATTTAAGAAAGGAAAAAAAATTACTGGTTCATAAAAAAATTTATATGTTCCACAGGTATGACGTGTGTACAAGAGGTCATAGGGTAGCTTTTAAGTATAAAATTTAGTACCATAATTTTTATAGGGTAAGATTTGAGTCACATTATACTTCCTTATCCCTAGTTACTACCTTTTCATATTCTACCATTTATATATTTCTCTTTCGTGTTTTTACTTTTCACTAATTTTTATATTTTATTACATAGCTATGGTGTATATGTAAACCCCTCAACTTTAGGGTAAAATTTGAGTAAATCCTAACCCTAGTCATACTGGAACTTCAAAGTCAAGAAGGATGAAGGCATACTAGTAATTTTAACTCCGATAATCCCACGCTCGAAACCTAAGAACAATAGAAATAAATTAATGGTGGATTATAGTTTGAAATAATATAAGATAGCTTAAAAAGATTAGATTTGTCAAAATTCGATTCGTTTTGAATCCGAACGGGATCACTTTCCGAAAAATGTGTCCCAAAACCCAAAATAGTAAAAACATTCCGATAACACCAAGTTGTAGAACTTTTACAAGTGTATTAACTATTTTCTTTAAAGCCCATGACTAATAGTACTCTAATGGAAGACCATTAATGCAAGCTCATACCGCAACTAATTCAATTTCTCTTTTAAATGGAAGAAATCTTGGAGTCCAGTTGCGAAAAGCAAGATACTGGCTGTTTATAAACTGGGGTCCATCTCTTATGATAGCTTCTTTGTTGCTTGTACTTTGGAAGTAAACTATATAGAATCCTATTCTTGCATTTGATCAATATAAAGGGGCATTTTTCTCCCTAAATGATTGTAAGCTTCTTAATCAGCTTAACATATCCCATGTTTCGGCCATTAAGTTTTATTAATAATGGCCTTTTTCCATGGTTCGGACAACCTTCGTTTTTCTTCCCTTGAGAAGTTTAATCTTCCCACACCATTTTCAACTTCTCCTATTTCAGTCCACTTCCATAGTGTGGTTCTGAGTCATCATCTTCCATCATATTGTTTTCGCCGTTGTTGGCACTATCCTCACAATCATTCTGGTGTCAAACTTCTTCATAAGCACCAGGGATGTTCATCTTTGCAACAACTTTGTAGCTAAAGTTCTTGTTTGGTCTTGGGTGAGGAGGATTGCTATCTGGCATTTCATTACCTTTCTCCTGAGAAATCTTGCTAAATTTGAGTCTTGTTCTTTTGCGATGCTCTTCCTTCGTATCTTATGTGTCTTTTGAGTTCCTTGATGTCACCATTTTCAATATCGTATTATCCTTCGTTTTAAAATACCTAGTTTGTTGTTACTTTTGCATTCTTGCTTATTTTGAAAGAAGCATTATGTTATGTAAAATAGTTAATGCAAGAAATACCATTTGGACAGAAGTATTTATTTCTAGTATTGTACTAGTACCTTTCCCGAAGAAGTATCATGTTTCCTACAATACTTCGTTGTGTGGCTTCATTTAAGAGATACGTCACTTGCTATCCCTTCACTACAACAACAATTCTATTACAGCATTATTTCTTATCAAGAACTATTATAAGTTTAGTTGATTGTAATAGAGATTTCATAAGAATCTCTAGTTAAAAAGAAAAAAAAATTAAATAGCATTAATTATCTAAACTTATGAATAGAAAATTGATTTTTTTTCTTAAAATACCTCATTTAAATAAAAAATTAAGAAATAAATATCTTAATTCAACTATATTCCATTACTAAGTAATTAATAGTATTTTGGTTACAATATTATGCATTCATCAAAGTGACGACAATTAATGCAAAGTGACATAACATTTAGAATATCGTAAATTTTTACATAAACTTTTAATGTAAGTAATATGCTCATTAAATGAACACAATTTTTGCCAAAACAAAATAATAAAAGATAATAGTAATATAATTGCTCATATTCCTGATTTTTCATACATGAATTTTTAAAAACCATACCTTATTTTATAATCTATACAATGCATCATTTCATAAAAACATCAGGTAGTAGTCATATAATATTATATACATATCTAATATTAAAAGGTAGTACTTGCTATATTTTTTCTATTATAACTACATATTATTAATATTTTCATCATGATGTCTTTTGAGTAATTTAGCTATTTTTTTAATAAACATATTTTAAATTCCAAAACTAAGTATAGTATGGGATTTTACCTAGTTATATATTACAATACATCTATTACCTTTGCGATCTTTGCACGTGTGTGTATATATATTTTACTAGCAATATTGACTTTAGATTTAAATATCATAATATTAGAGGAGAATAGATAAAAGAAAAGTTATAAGTTCCAAGTGATCATAAAAGGTTCTATTGCAAACTTTTTAAATTTATACTAAGATTACAGGATATGTAATGGTTCATTCTTGAACACAATTTGACATGTTTTATATTATCTCACGTGATAAAAGACAAGATACAAAGAGTATTTATACATGAGAAGCTCTAATATAGTAAATGACTATTTTACCCTTACATAATAATAAATATAAATAATATACAATAATACACCCCCTTAATCTCAAGGTGCTATAGTCAGCGTGAGATTGGAATAATGATCAAGAAAAGTGGACATTGATAAGTACTTGGTGAGTATATCTACATGCTAGTGGTAGGTGGGAATGTATTGAATAAGAACCTAACTAAAGCTACCATTTCACTCATAAAGTGGTAATCTATAACAACATGCTTAGTGCAATCATGGTGAATTGGATTGCTAGTGAGGTAAATTGCTCCAAGATTGTCACAAAATAAGATGATTGGCATGTTGAATGGGGACCCCTACCTGACGAGCAAGATGATAAATCCAAGTGGATTCTAGATGGCATAGACTAGTTCTCAATACTTAGCTTCCATAGAGCCATGTGAACACAATGGGTTGCTGCTTGGATAGCCATGAGATAAGATTGTGCCCAAAGAAGATGGCATAACCAGTGGTGGAGCAACGAGTGTTTGGACAATAACCTAGTTTGCATTAGCAAATGTGGTCAAAGAGGTGTTGGATGTGTGCACAATCAATAGGCCTAAGGAAAGAGCACCTCAAAGATATCGAAGGACCCGTTTAGCCACCTCATGTGATTTATATTTAGGAGATGCATGTATTGACTTGGTTGGTTGACCGCAAAGTTGATATCTAGTCGAGTAATGGCTAGGTGTTACAAAGCATCTACGATCTCACAATAAGCAGAAGGGTTTGATAGAAAGGGAAAACCATGTGCACTTAGTTAACTCCTAGGAAACAAAGGAGCTTTGACAGGTTTAAAGAGATACATGTTATGACGTTTCAAAAGATTAAAAGCAAAAGCTTGCAAACATGGTTTAGATAGGAAGGGTGAACAAATTTAAGGGCTTGTTTCATGAAGACTATTTCAGTTAGAGTGTCATGAAGGAAGGTATTTTACATCAAGTTGTTGGATGACTATACCCCACAAGAGGACACGGCATGAGAAAGGATGAAGCTTGCAAACATGGTTTAGATAAGCAGGGTGAACAAATTTAGGGGGTTGTTTCATGAAGACAGTGTCATGCCTCAAAAGGTACTCTAATCATGACAACTAGCTATACTCAATATTAAAGCTTAAGTATGACTACTTTAGTCACTTGAAAGCTTCAATATCGGGTAAAAAGCATAGTTTCACGATTATAAAGAACCATACTATGGAACAAATAGTTTAAGAAGATATGCATAATAGAGATTAAGAATGGAAATCATAACACTACAGCTTAGTTCATAATATAGGGAGTCTTACAAAAATCAAAGGGGCATACCCCCATCAAATATACACTTTAGTTCATAAAATAGTTCTTCAAAAATAAATACAAAGGAGTTTTCCTTGGAAGTCTAAGTCTACTTCTAGGCCACGATTTCTTTTAGAAGCTCTTGGATGTCAAAAGGTCATTACCTATGTAAAATATCCCCAGGGCTTCAACCACAAAAAGGGGAGCTGCAAAAGGTATCTAAGGGGGTGTAAGCTTACTTGCTTAGTGATTGATATTTCCATAATAATGTACTCATTATAACAAATTTCAAACAAGTTAATTTAAGCAATCATATATAATGCGGCAAACACGTGAGCAATCAATGCGCATGATTAATCAAAAATCATATGTTGAATGGATTTATGCCCTGCATTTGAGGTTAGGAGTTCCGAGCTCATATGACCAAAGTTTGCAAATAACAGATTTCGTAGTTCTTTCAGGTTACTACTCGCCTTTAAAAATATAGTTCATATGGGCTCCTACGTGAAAAACAATAAAAATAGATTTTTGGGCCTCTGTACCTCACTACCATACTCTTGTCCCACCAAGGGATAGTAATGAATGTAATGTAACATACTTCGTGATATGCATGAGTTTATTTAATTAGATTCTTTTTATCATTATAATAAATACCTTAGCGGCAATCATAGAATTTACAGACATTCCAATATAATACTAAACAACCATTTGATTACTGACAACTAAGGCCTCGATATGCTTAGTATAATTTTAACTAATCGTATAAGGCACATACACTTTCAAATTTTTAGCTTTTCCTATTCTAGTGCCCCTATACTATAAGCAAAAGCATAAGTATGAAATTTAATGAAATAAACTCACTTGGCCATAGTACAATAATCCACTAATCATAATAATCGTCTGGATAGGGAAAGTTGTCCTCCATGTCACCTAAACAAAAGAAATATCCAAAATGAGTATCTCTAGTAATTCTACTTTAACTTGCTGATTCTAGCTTACTATGTTCGTCAAAATTCGGATAGTATGAAATCTCAACTTAAAATGACCATAACTTACTTATTTTAACTCGAAATTTCGCATATTATATGTTGTTTTCTACCTAATTGAAAAGATCTATATATTTTTAAGGTTATTTTTATCACATAAAGCCATTTGGGTTCCAAAATGATTTGGTACAGTAACTATTACGAAATTCCCAACCCTCAAAATAATTTTTTTTCCAAGCTTTCATCATCCAAAAATCTCATAGTAAGCATATAGATATTTATATAGTTGAAAAATTCTTTTAATACATATATATGAACTACCATTATATGCATGATAATAGCGGTATTGTCTCAACAACAATTTTTCATAATGTAATTTATTTTAGGAGTTAAAGAATGGAGTTGATAAAATTTCTCTTTATATTGTTGGAGTGAAAACTGAAAAAAAAAAAATTAAGTTAATACAATAGAGTGTTTCCTTATTATAACTATATTTTCTTATCTTTTTAAAATATATATATATATATATATTAATTTCCAAAATTTTGATCCTTTAAGTTATCTATCAATTTTATTTCTTAAGTGAACTTTTAACTAGTGAGTTAATTTTAGCTTCACTAAAAATACTTATCTTGTTCTTAGTGCATATTAAGGTGTTGGTATAAATCTTATAAAGAAGTTTCTAAGAAAAATTTTCATAACAAAAAATTATCAACATTAAGGTTTGATGATAATTTCATTTTAGTATTTTGAAAATAGAGTAATGGAACCACACAATTAGATTTTGAAGAAGCTTTGCATAATAACAACACTAAAAATGTGACTTTCCGGGAGCCATATGTGAATGGATTTACGCCCTCCACTCGGGGTTAGGATGGTCCATAAGACATGCAACCATAAATTCTAATTTTTGAGTGGGGTGGTCCATAAGTCATGCAACCATAATCCCGATCTCTTTCTTTAGATATACAACCTCCGTTGTTTTATTGTAGTACTTTTATGTGCCTACTCCATATCCGTTAACTTAAATGATCTCACATCCTTAATATTAACATAGGCCCCCTGGCCTTCCGCTAACATACTTTTGTTCCACCAAAGGTATATTAGCTAATGCAATGTGACTCACTACATGATATGCATGTACAGTTTATTCATTTAATCGTGGCATGTTAATTATGTAGAGTAAGTGTGATCATATAGAATTTTAGACAATCCAAGTCTATACTAGCTCATACAATATTTACCACAAGTTTGTTCCGATATACTGAACATTCATTCACCCAAGATTAGATCACAACTCATCTCCATTTTATCTTTCCCTAATTCTAATGCTACTGCGCTTATAAGTACATACATGAGCACAACTATTTAAGAAATGAACTCACTCGGCCATGGAGAGAAATCCACTAGTCGTAGTAGTCCTCGGGGAGTGGAAATCTGTCCTCCAAATCACCTAAGTACAAAGAATACCAGGAATGAGTATTTCCTATAAGGTTCTATCAACTTAACAATTCTATTTACTAAGTTCGTCAATTTTCGCATAAGTTAGAGTCCTAACTTCAAATGACTATATCTAACTCATTTTAACTCGGAATTGAGCATATTATATACCGATTTCTATCTACTTTGAAAGATCTATCTATTACTAGCATTATTTTCAAGTTTCAAAAATTTTTAGGTCATGAAATAATCTGATCAGTTCTGATCGGTCGAAATTTCCAATTTCGAAAAATAGTTTTGTGGATGTTTGTGATGTTTCTAACATGTAGATCAACCATACATGCAATATTGATGATTTCCTATCATGGATGGCATGTTATGAACTTGATGCATGCATGATCTTGACATTATTTACTAAAAGGAAATTTAAGAAACTTTTTATTTGTAAAAACTTCATGACTATTCACTTTCAAGAGAACTAGTTTCTTAACTTTGACCATCCCTTTTGTTTTGGATTTATTTTCTTAAGAAAATCAAATTATCCTTGTTCAAATTGAGTCTTCATTATACCGTATTACTTATGCCTTTATTTCTACAAAAAAATTTGCATCTTACACTTTGTAAATATGTTTTCAAATAGGATTTATTCAAAAATCCGAATTTTTAGAAATTAAATTTTGGATGATTCTTTTGGGAAAAACTTGTTTAATGCATTAAAATTTAAGACTTTACTATATCTATTCCCTAAGGACTTCATTTATTACATAAAACTTTCATTTTGAGTTGAAAAATAGGTGTTTTCATGGCATTATTCCAAAATTACGAATTTTCTAAATTGAGTAGTAACTCAACATTTTCTATATTGTTTCTACCCTTTGGTTTACACATTAATCTCATCAAAACTCATTTCAACTTATAAAAATCATTACTCAATGATATCTATTACCTATATCCTTCATTTTTCACATAAAATATGAGTTTTAGAGTTGATAAAAGGGTTTTTAAAATAGGGCTTTGAAATCATACGAATTTGTCTTTGAACATTTCAAATAATAACTCTTCCTTTGTAAGTTCCTTGTTTTATTTGCCTAAGTATCTACAGACTACAATATCTATATACACAAAACAAAGCCTTTATGAGCATTAATGCATGAAAACATAAATTATCCATAAGATCATAAATGTCAAGTATGGTATAAGCATCTAAAGCTCTATCTACTATTTATGATGTATGAAATGAAGTTTAAAAGCATCAACATTGGTTTTTATGCTAGATCTCTACTTTACCCTACTTTTACATGCATAAACATAAAAACACTTCAACAAAAACTTAATCAAACACAAGATCTACTCTTGTGATGGCTTGATATTCATGTAGTCGCATTTTCTTGTCCCTAGCAAGTGCTCATGGGGACTTAGAGTGAAAACACTCATGAATAATCTTGTCATTACAAGATTAAATGGTAGAAAGGCTTAAGAATCATCGCCTAAGGTTGGATTTAGTGAAGAAATGAAGAAGAATGAAGCTTGTTGTGTGTATGTGTGAGGGGAGTAGAGGTCACGGCAATAGGGAGGGAAAAGAGAGGTTTTTGTGAGCTTTAGAAACAAGTGAAATAAAGTGAAAGAGAGAGAAAGTAAAAGACTATATATATATATATATATATATTAGGTGAAATTAGAGTTTGTGTGTATTATAAAAAGGAAATAAAAATAAAACAATTTGGAGCCAAATTGGGGGGGTGGGCGCTTGTGCGCCGGCCATGTGAGGACTAAGAGAGAGGGAGAGTTTAAATTTGTTTTAATTTGTAATTTATGAAATAAAAAGTAGTAAATGTGATAATTATTAAGAGACAAAAATTTCTTGGAAAAGAAAATGTAATTAAGTGTTTGTAAGGATGTAAGACTAGGGTATGGGTTGTGTGTGTAGTAGGTTGTACTTATGAATAGTAATAAATAGAAGATAAGACATGTATTTTATTAGTAGTAAAAAAAATATGGAAAAAGGCTATAACTGTAACTTTTATAATCCGAAAAATTATATAACTGATATATTTGGAATTCTTATGAAATTAAAATCCTAACGGTACTAATATGATATATTTAATATTTCAAATCCCGGGGCATGCTTTTTGAAGCTGTACCCGACCGGGTTTAAAATAGATCGAAAATTCGCTAATCTTATATTTTAAAGCCTCCTAGTATTATTGCAACCTAAACAATACCCTTTACTCATATTCCGACTCCTTGGTTTAAGATTATGGGATTGCCGGGTTTAAACTACTAGGATTTCTTGGGAATTGTTGGCTTAGGTTTTCCGATTGACTTTCTGGTTTAGATCGCTGCCAACTTGGAAACTGATGTTTTATGTTTATACAACATGTTAAATTTGAGGAATTTATTTTAAATTTTATTATTGTAAGTATTTAATATCTCTTAGCATTTTTTTTTTAAATTCTTGCATTAGGTTTTATTTCCGAAGGTTAATCATTAGTTACTTTCTTGATAATTTGTTTGTGGGTTCTATATTACCCGATTTTATAAGTCAAAGTTAAGCAATAAATTTGTCATACGTAATGGTTTTGGATTTGAAGACTATTAAGTTCTTATTTTACTTTTAAGGATTTTCTTTTTCTTCAAGATTAAGAAATTTCTGGATTTGTTCAAGATTTCGGAAGTTCGGTTTTAATTGGGAGTCATTTTTAAAGTTTATTTTAAATGTTTATTTTGGAATTATTTACTGAAATTTTCTGGAGCTTACAGATATAGGCATAGCTGCATCATTATCGATGTCACACCCCAATGGGTATCCTAAACATGATAGCCCACCATACATAATATTAAAACTTGAGAATAACTACCTTAGTCACTCGAAAACTTTCATATTGGCACAAAGCGTACGTTCACAATAAAGGGAGATCGGTGAAGTTGTGCATTTTAAGATAATTACAGTGGAACAATCAAAGCAATACTATTATGATTCATCAAAATATAAGATCTTACAACTGCTACGGGGTATTTCCCTGATAAATCTCCATAATAACATAATCTTCATAAATTAAATAGCTAAAACTAAAAGATTTCTGAAGGAAATCTAATCTAACATTTTCAAATAGAATTCTCCAAAAGCTTCTCAAAAACATAGATTCTACCCGCACGGTCATGGTGGTCTCGGGCACAAAAACAATCATCCTGCATCATCAGAAATCTATTAAGGAATAAGCATAACTAGATTAATGAGATACTCCTTACACAAAATATACTCATAATAAAGCAATCAAACAAGTCCATTAAGCATGTATATGAAATGTAACAACCATATGATCAAACAATACATACGACTATCTAGTTTCGTATGTAGGATGGATTTACCTCTCCATCGGTGGTTAGGGAATGATTTGAACTAGGCCCCAGTCGACCTCCTTGAAATTTTGTGCACGTCTTGGGGTTCCAATGAGCCATACTACTAGTCCCCAAGCTTTCTTACCCAAAGCGATCGATCCAGGTAAGCTATACATTGAGGCCGTATTCTCCGAACGTCCTAATTCCTCAAGATGTAGCTAAGCAGCTTACCTTTCCAATCCCACACTAAGAAATAGTAGCAAAAATGCGAAATGATATTCTAAGTAAATGCATGAGCAATTTAGTTTAAGGGAATTTCCAATCCAACATTAATGCATTTAAGGCAATCAATCAATAACTGCACGCATAGCAATACATACATAAAGGTAATTATAATTATCAACAAATCGGGCTTCAATATAATTATCGTTCATTGATCACACATAGCCAATCACATACATAACTCCCATGATAACCCACATTCATATCAATTTTTATCTTTTCATAACATCTAGTGCTTTATTCTACAAGCACATGCATGAATACATAAAATGAAAAGGAAAACTTACTCGTCCATTTTGCAATCTTCTTAGTCATAATAATTCTCTGGAAGGGAAATCCCATATTCTTCGTCGTCTAGATAAAAGAAATACTCGGGATGAGATTTCATGGAAGTTTTACTCAAACTATCTAATTCTATTTTTCTATGATCGTCAAAAATTGTGTAGAATGAAATTCCAATTTAAAATGGTCATAATTTGCTCATTTCAACTCGAAATTTTGCATATTATATGTCGTTTTCTACCTACTCGAAAAGATCTATCTATTTCTAAGGTTATTTTTACGATAAAAAGTCGTTTAGATTCAGAAACGATAGGGTACAGAATCATTACAAAATTCCAATTCCTTAAAACACAATTTTTCAAACTTTCCTTCATCCAAAAATCCTTAAGTAAAAATATAGATATTTATATAGTTGAAAAGTCCTTTGAATACATATATATATATATATATAGACTTATATTATATGCAAAACTTTAATGGTGTTATCTCAACAATTATATTTCGTAAAACAATTTGTCTTACGGTAGTAAAAACTTGAACTTTAACAATTTCCCTTCTATGTGTTTTGAAATGACATTATAATTTCTTGAGTTATTATAAATGAGCATATTCTTATAAATTTTGTTTTCTAATTTCTTTTCTAAGACAAATTAATCTTTTCTAAACTTTGATCATTTAGGATATCTACAAATCTTATCTCTAGTGGTTGATAGCCTCAAATAATTTAAGTTGTATTACATATATTCTTCCTTTTAAAAGGGCTTTGATTGAAAATTATAAATAAGCCTTTTTCTCTTATATTTCTATTTCCTAACTTCTTTAAAGATAGATTTTATTTCCCAAAAACTTGGTCTATTAAGTTCTTTACAAAATTTTTACTTGGAAGAATCACTTTCAACATTTTCTTAAGTTGTTGATATTATCTATTGTTTTTTAAACCTATCATGTTTATATTCTTCTATTTTTTTGAAAATGAGTTTATCATTTAGAAAATTGGCAAACTTTTATTTCTTTAAGGAGATTTGTCATACTAGTGGTTTGATTGTTGTCTTAACTTTGAAAACTAGTTTAGTTCTTGGTTTTTATTAAAGAGTTAGAAAAAAATCATATAATTAAGTTTTTATGAAAAACATTTGGATATCAAAGAGTTATTAACACTAAGTTTTAATAAACTTTATGTTATCATAAAAAGATAGTATTTATTTCCTTAGATAATTTCTTTGGTAAAAATCATCTTTTATTGTCATTGAAGAAAATTTATGATGGGTTTGTCTAAATTTTTTAAAAGAATTTATAAAAATACTTTTTCCATGTTTTTGATGATAAAATCTTTGTTTAAGTTCAAATTTATATAATAAAAGAGTTTGGTTCCATTTTTTTTTATTAAAGAAAATTCCACTTTAATTTTGTTGAGACTATATCATTATAATGATGCATCACATGATTATGTAGTATGAAAATGATTAAAATATAACATAGTAATGTATGGAAGATTGGCTTGGTGTTGTTTGTGGTTAAAATGTGCATTGTGAAATTAAAAGTTCAGATTCCACTGATCATTGACCGAGTTTTTCAAATTTATAAGTGTTTTCTAAACCAATAACTATGGTCTCACAAGGTAAGCTGTCACACCCCAATGGGTACCCTAAACGTGGCAGTCCGCCACACTCAATATTAAAGCTTGAGTATGACAACCTTAGTCATTCCAAAAGCTTTTATATTAAGTGTAAGGCTTACTTTCACAATTTTAGAGGACCATATATGGAATTATGTAGCTTAAGGAGATATAAAAACATATTAAGAAAAGAAGAATCACAATAATTATTTGTCCATGGCATAAATTTTACAAACTTAGGGACAACTTACTAATCTATTATATACATATTAACATGCTAATGCCAAGCTACTCTATAATCAGAATTCTAATATACAAGGGGGATTACCTGCCCACAGGGTCCACGTGGCCTTAGCCATAGATACGGATGCAAAAGATAGCTATCGGGGTATAAGCTAATAAGCTTAGTGAGAACTATTTCCATAAATAACTTCTTGTAACAAGATTCAAACAAGTTGGTTTAATCAAACAAATGTAATGCATCAAACACGTAGGCAAACAATCATATAGCTTTCCGGGAACTATATGTTGAATGGATTTACGCCCTCCGTTCGGGGTTTGGTGATACTCAAAACAAGTGGTTTTAATAATAGAAAATTTAAGCTTGCGAGCACATATCGCCAAGCATTCAATAAAAACTTTTATACTTGCGAGCACTCATCGCCAAGTTTTCCGAACCTACTTGATTTGACCTTGCTTCCGGATCAACCGCCAAGCATAATCCATTAAGCCGCCAAGCAATCGCTTTCGGATCCTCCGCCAAGTGTTGCTTTCGACATGAGCCTACTATCCTTCTCACCCAAGGATAATAGCCCAACCATGTAATGTGACTCACTTAGTGGTATGCATGAGTTCATTAATTTATAAAGTCATAACATAATTATTTTCAACTTTATGGTGATCAAGGAATTTCACACAAATCAATATTATACTAAAACAATCACTTAGAACAATTCGGGCTTCGATATTCTTAGAATTCTTTCAAGGAATTATTTTACATGCATATCGGTTTATCTTTTCCTAACTCTAGTGCAACTAATTTACAAGCACAACAAGTGTAGTATTTAATGGAAATAAACTCACGATGCCATTGGCGCCTATTCTTCTAAGCGGATGAGTCGTTCACACACTCCACTTAATCGTAATGGTTCTCGGGGTGAAGAAATCTTTCCTCCAGATCACCTAACCAAAGAAAATACCCATAATGAGTTTTTCTTGAAGATTTTCTTGAATTTTGACAAAACAATGTCAAAGAACGTTAAAGTTCGTGTAGAAGAATGTTCCAACTTAAAATGGTCATAACTTGGTCATTTTAACTCGGAATAGCATATATATACCGATTTCTATCTACTCGAAAAGATCTACCCATTTCTAAAATTATTTCCCACAAACATAGCCATATAGGTTCTGAAAAAGTGGCGACAATATTCACCACGGATTTCCAAGTAAAAACAACTTGGGTTCAAGAAATCAAAATTTGTTTGATAAATACTTAGTTATCTATATAGTTGAAAAATTCTCTTTTTGTAACTATATAACTCATATTTAAGCATGCTCAAGTGTTTTGTTGTCCAAATTATTTTTCTTAAGTAAAACAATGTCGGGTTGAAGCTTTTCGGAAATTGTTTTTGTAAATTTCTTTGAAATGAATACCTTGTTTTCTTTATTTTCTAAAAACGTTTTATGTTGGTTTTATTTATCTTTTTCTAAGTGACCTTTGAAAAATGAAATTTTCTCCTTTCTAGGAAATATGCTTTTCTTCGTGTTTTTCTTGCGTAAATTCCTTTGTTTAATTGTTTTGCAAAAATCCTTACTTGAAATTTCTCATTCTTTTCTTATATCTCATATTCTCCAAAAATAATCATTCATGTATGAAAATTAGCTTTCTTCATAAAAATAATGTGGAACAATTAAGGACTTTTTTGTAGAAAAACTAATTTCTATAATCTTATTAACTTCTTCTTGTAAAAAGAAATAACTTTATTATTTTCAAACCATAAATTTTCTTTGCCTATTTATTTGCAAGGTCTTTTACTTAAAATTTTCCTTAGTCATCCATCTTCTTATAAAAAGAATCATTTTTGTATCAACAAATATTTTCTTTTGGAAACAAGGTAGAATAACAAAGATTTGAGTAAAATAGTTTCTAAATTCATAGTGAATTCTTTTGTAACTTGAAAATGAATGAGTTTATTTTTTTGTTATCTTATATTTTTATATTTCGCATAAACTTATTCCTAAGTGACAAAAAGCCTACTTTTATTTCATTATCTTTAGAAAATAAGACTGTTGGACAACAATCTAGATGAACATGATTATGAGAATAATAATAAGCAAAACAACATAAGGCATAAATAATAAAATCAAGTATTGGAGTCTTAGATTTTTCAAGGCTCCCGGGACTAAGAAATAAACTAGTCCCATAATAAAATAAATGAAAGAAAAGCTTGTTTTGACTTGATGAGGACAAGTCTAAGACTAGAGACTAGTCTTAAAAACAACTTGAAATAAATAAATTGCATTGAAGTAAATAAATTGCATGAAAGGTAAATAAATTGCAAGATTATGAGCTTATATGCTCTAAAGAATATGTATATAGTTATATAGATATAGTAGATAGTTATGAACATAAAAGAAACATAAATGAACATAAGAGGAACATAATTGAATATAGAGGAAACATGAACATAGAGGAATTATGATTATAAACAAAAACAAAGTATGAACCTATTGTTGCTTTCTTAACCTTCATGGTTTTAGAAAACACACACTAAGCTCATACTAAGTAGATGAACATGGAGACTTCTTGAAGAACTTTTACCTAAAGAAGATGAGCTTAAAGAGAACTTCTTGAAGAGCTTCTTGGAGAGAAATTCTAGAGAGATTTTGAGAGAGTAATTTTAGTGTATAAGTGGTGTGAAAGAAGTGAAAGAGAAGGGAGGTATTTATAGGATTTTGAGGAGTGATTTTTGTGTGATTAAAATAAATGCAAAATTAAAACAATTTGAGGAGGGAGAGAGAGAGGGGCGGCCATTGTACTTTAGAGGGGAGGAGATTTTATTTTGTGACTTTTTGATAATTAAAAGATGTAATATGTAAGGTAGATGTGATAAAGTTATGGGAAAGGTAAAAAGTTAAGATTATAGGTTATGTAGAGTGTAAGAGTAGGTGTAAGAAAAAGTAGAGATAAAAGAATAGTGTAGAATAGCAATGAATAGTGTAATGTAAAGTAGATATGACAATTAAAGTACCGGTAGTAAGAAAATACGCGTATAATAGCTATATCTGTTTTTTTACTTACGAAAAATTAAAAACTGATATTTTTGGAAAAACTTATATTTTTACGAGTCTAATGGTATATTCGGAATATTTTTACTATTCCGGGCTTCCGGACACTTTTTTCGAGAACTGTGTCCGATCGGGTTCGAAGGACACTCGAATTTCGCGAAACTGAAACTTTTATGAAACCTATGGTTATTACGAACTATTCGAGCTAATTATCCCAACTTCGTTTTTCCGGCCCAAAGAAAACGGCAATGCCGGATTTAGATTGATACGGTAAACTAGTGTTTTATTGACCTTTAAGGTTTCGTTTGACTTCCGGTTAAGGTTTTGTGCTAAACCGATTCCGAAAATTTTAGGGTTTACATAAGCACACCCATCAAATGTAGCATAGTAAATGATTTAGGTCGGTCACAAGGGAATGATTGGCATCTAGTATACGCTCGATCCCATTAATTGTCTAACCAAAGAAAGAATATAGAAAATCATAAAGGAAAAATAAACTATATTGAGTTAGAAATATTAACAAATGTTTAATGGGCAATGTCACGCCTCAGAGGTACCCTAATCGTGGCAGTCCGCCGCACATAATATTAAAGCTAATGAATGACAACCTTAGTCACGCAGGAGCTTCGATATCATGTGCAATGTGTGCTTCCAAGATAGTAGGAGACTCAAAGGGGTATTACGTTTAAGTAGAGAATAAAAGCATGCGAGAACTTATATAGATAAACATGTAATATTCATTAGAATAAAAGTCTCTTGCAACTTCTTAGGGGCATTCCCCCGTTCTAATAGCCTTGTTCAACTAAGCCATCTCCCAAAAATACATAAATATAACATAAGTCTACTATAGAGATTTTTCTTAGAAGTCTATATCCAAAACTAAATATATATAAACTTCTTCCAAAAACTCCTAGTAGCTTTGGCTCGTACCTGACAAAAAGGGCTCCTTTGTGCCAACCACAAGTAATCATACTGTAACAAGAAGCTATAGGGGTATAAGTAAAACTAGCTTAGTGAGATAACTCCCATCTACAAAACATTTCCATAAAACATACAAGTATTTAGACAATCATATAAGAATGCATCAATCACATGAGCAAACAAAATACATATGATTAACCAGAAACCATGTGTAGCATGGATTTTACGCCCTCCATATCGGGGGTTGGGTGGTTACCGGCCCATACGATTATCAATATTTGCAGACTTACCGGCTCCTACTTGCCCTGTAGACTTTCCGGCTCCTATTTGCTCATGTAGACTTTCCGGCTCCTACTAGCCACCACTATAACTCATCGTTTCCCCACACGAAGAATAGTAGCGAAAATAAATGCGACTCACCAATATGATATGCATGAATTGTTTTCAATATAGGGTTATTCAATTATCGTCAAGTCCAAGTTAAAAGTGATCAAAACAATGTTCATCATACAATTGCAAGAAAACATAAGTTATTCAGCTATTCCTCTTTCGATATTCTTAGCTTTCATTCAACAACAATATCAATCAATCATGAATCCAAATCACCAACATCTATTCATTTATCTTCTTCCTTATTCTCTAATGCTACTACTTCCAAGCACAAACAAGGAAATGTAACTAGTAAGGGATTAACTCACTCTATAATGATCGATCCTAGTCGAAGTAATCTTCCAGGAAGGCAATATCAGTTCCTTCTTCATCTAAACAAGATGAAATACCCAAAATGAGTCTTTCGTAGAATTCATACTTTGAAGATTCTAAATTTATCTTCAATTTTCGGCAAAATCGGATTTGAAGGAAGTTCTAACTTAAAATGGTCATAACTTGCTCATTTGAACTTAGAATTTGACATATTATATATCGTTTTCTACCTACTCGAAAAGATCTATCTATTTCTAAAACTATTTTCATCAAACTAAGTCGTTTGAGGCCCAAAATAGTGGTGATCAGATTTACTACGAATTTCACAAAACTTATTTTCTTTTTTTTTTACAAAAACTTATATAAAAGAGATAGATATTATAATAGTTTGTAAGAGCTTTGAAATGTATGTGTGTTGTGTGTAGATATATATAGACTTATATCAAATGCATGAAATTAATGAAGTTGTCTCAAACCATGAACTTTTGGTAAAAGTAAAGTCCTTTAAGGATTTTGGAAAAGTGAGACTTTTGAAACTTTCTTCTTAGCTTGCTAGAAAATATCTCAAGTTATTCTAAATGAGTATTTTTCTTTTCCTTAATTCCATTTTCTTATTCTTTTTAAATTTCAAAAGAATGATTTTTATTTTCTAAGCTTAGTTTCCAATAGTTTTTTAAAGTAGTAATAATTCTATATTTAAAGAAATGATTTCCTTATTTCTTAAGATCATTCTATTTTTATGAAATGAAATATTTGGTGTTTATCAAACTAGTCTATTTGAATTTCAAGGTGTTGATGAAAAGTGAAGTTTAGCAAAACTTTTGTTTAATCAAGAATTGATTTCTACTTTATGAATTTGAAAAGGGTATGTATGTATTGTTTAAAAATTCCTATGTTCTTAACATTTATAATAAACTCATCTAGATTTCTAGAAAAAGTTTGTTAAGATAAATTCCTATGTTTTTATAAAAAAATTACTTCCTTCATAACAACATTTATTTCTAGAGAAGAACTTCTATTTTAAGAAAATTTTTCCTCCTTTATCTTGTTGAGACAAAATCAATATGTTCATGCATAATCATGAATATGAATCATAAAATTATGAAAACATAAGAAATACATAATAATTAATGAAATAAGCTAGTAAAGAAATATGTCAAGTATTGGAATCTTAGCTTCATCAAGGTATCCCGGGACTAAGAATAGACTAGTCCTAAAAGAAAAAAGAAAAATTGTTTTGACTTGATGAGGACAAGTCTAAGACTAGAAAGACTAGTCTTAAAACATCTTGGAAGTAAATAAATTGCAATGTAAATAAATAAAGTGCAAGGAAAGTAAATAAATTGCAAAACAAAGGAGCTTATATGCTCTAAAAGATATATATAACTACATAGATATATTTAGTTAGATATATATGAAGCAACACAAAGGAAAATAGATTCATGAACAAGAACAAAGTATGAACATAATATTGCTTTCTTAACCTCCATCGTCTTAGAAAACACACACTATGCTCATACTAAGTAATGAACATATAAAAAGCTAAAACTATTACCTATAGAAGAAGTAGAAACTAGAGAAAACTTGAGAGAGTTTATGGAGAGATTTTGAGAGATTAATTTTAGTGTATGGAAGGTGTGAATGAAATGAAAGGAAGAGGTCGTATTTATAGAAAAAAGTTGAGAAAAATTTGTGTTAATTAAATAAATGAAAAATAAAACAATTTGTGTGTGTGTGAGGGAGGACCGACGCAAATATGAAGGAAAGAGAGAGAGGGCATTATTTTTTGTATTTTTGTTAATGAAAAGTAAGATATCATATGAGAGATGAGAAGTTGTATTGGAAATGAAAATTGTAAGAAATAGGTGTATGGGTGTAAGAGTAAGTTGTAAAAAAAAGTAAAGATAGATAAATAGTATAGAATAGTAATAAATAGTATAATATGAAGTAGACATGACAATTAAAGTACCGGTAGTAAAAAAATACGCGTATAATTACGATATCTGATATTTTTAGTTACCGAAAAATTATAAAACTGGTATTTTTGAAAACCTTATATTCTTAGGAGTCTAACGGTATATTTGGAATATTTTTACTAATCTGAGCCCCAAGACACGCTTTTTGAAAACTGTATCCGATCGGGCTTAAAACAAACCGCGATTTAACTAATCTTATATTTTTAAGCTTTCTCATGATATTATTAACTATTCTACATACGAATCTCTCACGTACTCACTTAAGGTTACGAACACGGGATTGCCGGACTGAATTGGATAAGTCTGACTAGGGTTTTGTTGACTTTAAGATTTCCAGTTAACCGTTTAATTAGGGTTTAAGCTTAATTGGTCACAAAACTTTGGGGGTTTACAGGCAAAAATAGAAATAAGGTTGTAACTTCTATGAAAAAGTAGCTTAGGGTTACTTCACCAATTCCTTATCAAAATGATTTCTTGAGGATGATAACTTCTTAAAAGCTGTTGAAATGGTGTGTTTATACTGTCGGATTTTCTAAATTAAACTAAAGCTCCTCTCGAAGTCAATAGTTCTAGATCTAGTTAAAACCAGTAATCTAAAGTTTTGATTAGATCCGCATAAAGAATAGGAATCCATTGTTTTAAAAAGACAACTTAATGAATTTTTGAAACAAGTGACAGAAAGTCTTTACCCATTCATCGGCAAGAGGTAGTTAGGATTGACTCCATTAGCAACCACAGATCTATTCAATTGAATGATCTCTCGATCTACTCAATTGAAATCATTCATGGATCTAAAAGAATACACCATTCCTTTAAAAACCACAAGTTATATTCAAGTTACTAATTACCAACACCCAATCAAATTTACTTGAAGGTGCATTTGAAATCAGATTAAATCAGAAATTAGATTCATAATCCCTAAGCTGTAGGAGTTTATTTCTCTATGGATTTATCAAAATAAGCATAAATTAGAAGAAATAATACAAATTCGAAAGATTAATTAATTAATTGCTCAAAAATTCATAGAAACTACAAACATTGGGTTAAATTGATTTTACCAATAAAACAAAAGAAATTTTCAAGTACAAAGAAATGGAAATTTTTTTACCCAAAAATTCTTCAGAAATCTACTCTATATTAATACTGATTTACACTGTTGGTACATACTTTACAATGTGTGCTTGCATGTTTATTTATAGACTAACAGGCATAAAAAGCGTGGCCATCTTTATGTGATCCTAGAAGCATCAAATTTAAATCCGACCAAGATCAAGTCCAAAGCATTGCTTCAAAGGATTGAAGATTCAATAGCTGGAGTTTCAATGCTAAAAACCCGAGTCAAGCGAACCAAGGATGTTTACAAAATAGTTTGGGACTCGAAAGATTAAAGTTGTGGAGCTACTACATAGTACACCGCTGGTTTATCTTTTAAGTTATCATTTATTTTTGTAACCACCGGCTTATCTTTTAAGTTATCTTTTATTTCGCAAGTTATCTTTTATTTTCTATAAATGTTAGTGTTTGTCATTTGTAAAAGAACAACTTGAATATTGAGAGTACAATTGAGAGAGTATTCTCTTCTTCTCCTTTGGAGAATTTGTGAACTTATCAAGATCATTTCTTATGGCGTCTAGTCCTACACTTTGGTTCTAGTTTGCAATACAACTATGGGTCAAAGTTTCCTTTTGATCTAATTTAGCTTTCCTAAGGCAATGTCTCCATTAACTTGTGTGGGTTTCAAGTTTAACATACTTGGAGTTCACATCAGATTTGGTATTAGAGCTAGGCTCTAAATCAGGTTATCTATCTTTAATTTCTATTGTTTAGTTGTTTAATCGTTTGTTGTCTTTGTCATCAATTCTAGGGTTTTTCATCAAAAAAAAGAGACAAAAAATTCACATTAAAAAAAATGAGAGTTGATAAAGATGATTGGGAGAAGATGAAGAAAATTTAGGAAGATGGATTTATAAAGTTGTATATCAGTTATGGTATTAGTTTAGATGAACTTAAGTTTCCACCCAAGCATAGAATTGCCAGAAGACATATAGATGAAAAGAAGGATTTTCATTTCAATGAGATAGATGATGAGGATCATCTAGCATCGAGAATTCAAGAGCCAAAGTCCAGTGATCCACTCCATAGCATTGGAGGATCAATGACAAGAGCTAAAGCTAAATGAATGAAAGAAGCTTTGCACGGTCTTGTAATGGAAGTAATGGAGTTGCAATAAAAGGAGTCAAACTCCACAAAAGAAGAACCGACATTAATTCACATTATTCAAGCTTCCAAAGAGATGGTCAAAGGCATGGACAACCCCAAGATGAAAGTTACATTGAATACTGAAGACTTCAAGAAGTGTGATAAAGCTTCTTAGACCAGTTATTAATATTTAGATTTTTCCAAGGCGAATGCTGAAGACTTCAAGAAGTGTGATAAAGCTTCTTGGACCGGTTATTAATATTTGGACTTTTCTAATGCAACTTTTAGTCTCCAGCAATGTTTTTAAGTTGTTTTATGCCGGGTTTATTATTTGTTTTGGGAATTGTTTTATGTTGACATTTTTGGTCTTTTCCCATGTGTCTTTTAGTCTTTTTCTTTTATTATATATAGACATATAATGTTGTAAACAAGAGAATATCATTGAATGAAAAACAGAATTTTGAGAGCACTCTCTCTTTTGTTCTTTGCAAAAGAACTCCTATTTCGATTTCTTCAATCTAAGCGCTTGGGGAAATCATCTTGATAACTCAGGTTTCAATCAACAGGTATGGTTGGGGTCTAGTTCCAAATCCAATCTTGTTCAAGACGATCTTTGGGGTTTCGATTTCAAATTACGATCACCGGGTTGTAGGTTTAAAATATCTAGGGTTCGCATCATTTGGTATCAGAGCTTCGGCTTCTTGAATCAAGTAAATCTATCTTTTATCTTAATTATTCATTTTGATTATTTGTTTTTGTTTCATCTCCTTGGGATTCGTATTATAAAAAAAAACAATTGCTTTCAAGTTCGTAGATTTGCAATTCCTATTCGTCAATATTTCGTTTGTCAAGACGTCGAATCGAATTTGAATTCCTTTTTTCTTAAATAACAATTGCTTGATTTCGTTTGTCAATTACGGAATCCTTTCGTCCACATTCCCTGTAGGCAAAATAAAGGTCAATTTCCTTTTGCTGACAAACCTGTGTTCATGACCTTTCTTCACAGATCTGTGGATTGTGCCTTTTTTTTAGTATTCGGCTTTGTTCTATCAATTAAAGTCGCTGGCACCGAAGTCAATTTGTGACCTTTCTCATATTTGCGAAAGTTTGATAAGGAACACTCCAATTCGTGAATTTGAGAACATTCCAGTTAGTGAGTTTTTTTTTTTTTTTTTTTTGTGAACATTCCAGTGGTTGAAATCTCAAATTAGTAAAAAAAAAAGTACTAAAAAAAAAAGAAAATTCGTCCAAAAAAATGGCAAAAAAAAAAAGGAGAAGATTTCGGTATATTGTCTTTCCATCCTAGTTTATGTCATTGTGTATTTTGTCTGAGTCCTTGATATCGTTTCTATTCATCTTCTGTTGATTTAGAATCATACGTTGGTTAGGTTGAATCCCTTAGTGATTTATATTGAGGAAAGTTATTAAGCGAGTTCTAATCAAAGAACCTGTAAGAGTGAGTTGAGAGGAACATCTACTTGTGGAGTGAAACACGAGTGAATCCACATCTGTGAGTGTAAACAGGTGAGGGAGTGAATTGTGAGGTCTATATTATTTGTGTTATTTCTAACCTTTTTTTGTTGCAGCAATATAACTTATCGAAGTCCATGTAATCCCCTGAATTTTAGATACCCTGAATATGATACTTAATAAATTGTAACATAGAATCTTGGAGAACTTCGAGAAAAAGTCATAAAGACCACTCCCGATTTTTCACGATTTAATAACATTAAAGTATAAAAAATTCTGTTATAATTAGAAATATTCGAATCCTTATAGATAAAGTTTTGAGACACAAAATGTAACTTCCATAATCATAATTGATTAATAATCAAGATAAATAAATTTCTAGGCAATAAAAGACAATATTTTGCAACATAAGAAAAAAAATTCTACAAGTGATTATAAATAGCCTTAGATTACACATGTAAGAAGAAACAATTGATTTTAAAAGCCTATTGGGTAGAGAATGATAATTTAGAAAAGGATCACTAAAGTTCAAAAATATATGATAGGATTAAAAGAAAATCAATATTTATAAATCTAGACCTTAGATAAATATATATGTGCATATACAAGATATATACTAAAGAAATATTTTCCAAAAGAATGTAACAATAATAGTATGATTAACACATAAATATGATAGTAAATTAGAATCCTAAATATATGATAGATATTGGATTTAAGATCCGATTAGACCTTAGTTGGAAACTTTATAGTATTGTGAACCTATTTATGATCTAAAAACCTTAAGAATCTAAATAAATAAATGCATTAAAAAGACACCAAAGATAGATTTTGTAATCTAAGTCAAGAACCAAGAATAAATTATATACGTATAAATAAATAAATGGCTTTAAATTTTAAATGCATTAAAAGGCTAATAATTCATGGTATGTGTATAATAAGAATAACCTGTTAAAGATAAAACATTAGGGATATGAATACCCAACGAAGAGCTATAAACAGACCTACAATTAATTATTTAGACTTCAAATAAAAATGTAGACCACACCATCATTTTAGTTCGAAAATGTAGAGTCTGCAGATACTAATCTTATTCTTTGACCTATCGAACCCTAAAACCTTAATCGCGTAGAACAAAACTTTAGAAATACTAAATCGCGTAAATTTTAAACTCAAAATTTGAAACTCAACAATATTTTAGAAATATTTTAGGACCTTAAATAAATTGTTGGAAATAAAATTCTCATATAACTAACATAAATATACGCATAGGAGATAGTTTTGATGAAATTAGTTGGATATCTGAATTTATTAATATTTTCTCAAATGTTGTTGCAAGTCATGGTGAAAATTGGATACACTTGGCCAGCCCAAAATTGCTCCAAGTCTCTCCACCATATGTAGCTAGCTTAAGGGAGTAGTGGATGGTCCATAAAGCATACACATCACTAAAATTACTTGGACACAATTCCACCATGTAGCCTTGCTTAAGAAGTAGCTGCACATGAGGTTAGAATTTAAACACTTAACTAGCCTAAATTTGCTACAAGTCTCTCCACCATGTAAGCTAGCTTAAGAGAGTAGAAAAGAGTATATGAGGTCAATTTTAAGACACATCAACCAATGAAAATGCACCAAATAAAAACTCTTAATTAATGCAAACTTGTTGAATTATTTAAAGGGACTTGTAGAACCGGTAAACAAAGATTTCTCTTCCTTTATCGTAAAACAACACCAACAACATAATTTATTAAATAAAATAAATAATTAAAGCCGAGACTAGTTAAACCTTCCTACATAAGTCATCTCAACCCTTCATCCATAAGTTATTAGAAACCTTCCTCCATAAGTTGTTACAAACTTCCTTCATAAGTTATCTTTGACTCCTATAAATAATGGACAACCAACAAAGCAAGTCCCACTCTCTCAAAATTTCAAAACCGTGAAACACACAAAAATTCTCCAAAAATTGCAATTCCACTTCTCTTACAACAAATTGTCCCCATTTGAGCTCCATCAACCAAAGACCCATCAACCAAGACTCCATTTTTCTTGCAACTCCACTACAAGTAGCTATCAACCATTCAACAAAATAAAAGACAAGGGTAAGAATATATTGTAGTTAGTTATCTTATAGAATCTGATAAACTTATCTCCTTATCTATATATGTAGGTTTTGGTCTATATAAGAAAGAGAATTCATCGTCTCTCCCTCTAAACCATCAAGGTAATGTCTAAACCTATTCTACAAATTTACAATCTCCTTCATGTGTAGAAATTATGAAAATTAAAGGCATAGAATTGTCATAGAAATTCTACATGAATAGCCTCCTTCAATTATGTTAATATTAAATGAATGAGAATAATAGGTGATAGTCATTTTGATTAAGTAGAATACCATATCTAGTAAAGAAACTATGAAGAAAATTAAACTTAGATTTTAGAAAACCCTAGATTCTAATTTTGTTGTCACTATAAGGCTATGACTTTAAACTTAATACATGACTTAGTTTAGTTCAAAGGAATTAGTCAAATATGTCTATAATGCTCTCTAGATAATAAAACTCAACCAACATAAACCCCAAGATGTCAAAATAAATATATATATATATATATATATATAAGCATATGATGCATGAAATTATGATAAAGAAACTTGTCATTAGGTATATTAAAAGTATGATAACAACGAAAGATTTATGATTGAGTTAAAATTAATCTTAAGAAATAAACTATAATTTGGAATACAAAATAATACTTAGATGAATTTAAAAGATCATTGGAACCATGTATTAATAATTGAAATTTAGATAAGATCCTCTAAATAATAGAAATTCTAACCTATATAAACAAATAGGGTTGACAAAACAAACAATAAAAGAAAATTTGTTATCACTAAAGATATTAATGGACAATATAAATTAAAAATAATAAAACTCATTACCAAAGATAAAAGCTTAATAATGACAATAGGAAACAAATATATATATATATATATAATATAGGAAGGTCTTACACCAACTATAGGAATTTATAAGATTAGGAGGAATATAGATTAACAAGTAAATAAGTTGAGTAACTAGCATATAATATGCAAAACAAGCTTTTTAACACCTATTTGTACAACAAAATATAAGTTAAAATAAGTAATATAAGCCTACTTAAAGATTTTACACTAAAAACATGAATTTATAATTATTTAGGTCACTTCTTAGTAAGAAATAATTATCTATACGAATTTGTAAAAATATAATGTATTTCATAAATTATAAAAATAACTAATTATAGACTACTATCGGAATAGAAATAATAAAACATTATAAACATTAGAGAAAAAAATAAATAATAATAATAATAATAATAATAATAAATAAATAAAAATAAAATAAAATAAAATAAGATCCTTAAAGGATATAACAAAATTGAGTTATTAGAAAGCTTCTATAACAAATTTTAGAATTAGTAAAATCACTTAACTCTCTTAATAATTTAAAAATAAGTAATTGATGTCTAAAATAGTAGCTATGTCTAAAACATAAAACAAAGTATATAGAAAAACAAATAAGGTTAACAAACAAAGTAAATAATAATTAAGAACCTTAGTTGTTTTTAACTACATTAAGAAAAGCAAAAATTTAAACAACCTATATTGATAAAAATACTTCCTTGACATATAAGTACAAATAAGATCAAGAGAAGCAAAACAAAAATAAAATTATAACATAAGTTTCATCCAAGTGATGATCAAGACACTTAAAAATGAATATAATCACTAAAGCTTAGTAGTAGATACATAAAACAAAGCAATAGATATGAAGTAGGAATTAAAAATATAAAACTGGAATAATAGATATCATAGTATAAACATTTCGAATACATAGTCATATAAGGAAAAATATACAAAATAAAAGAATAAACTAGAAAGTGAAAGAATATGTCCAATAAGCTTTACAATACCCATTTATTTGTTAAAATCAAAGTTAAAATAAATAAAATAGATCTAGGTTAAGATTATGCTATTGAAATTGGTATTTGAAATCATTTAAGACACTTTTCCTGAGAAAAACGAGCTTATACAAATTTTATAACTCGATCGAATAAACTAAGCCCTTATGAACCTTAAAACCCATATTTAAATGACGAAATTAGGATTAAGATGATAAATGTTGAGTTTAGGAGACAAAAGGGCACAACCGAGATTGTTATGCAAATATTAGTATAGTAATAAGTATTTTATCTCATTCTATAGGAGAAACAGATCAATCTTTGGAATTTCCAGTAGATTACTACGACTTAGCAAGGATACCAGGTGAGTAACTTTGACCTTATCACATTGATTGTGCTTGTAGCATAGTCGCATATGTAATAATATACTAATACTGTTATGCATATGGGGTTGGGTATATCGCATGGTGCTTGGTGTATGATTGGTTGCCAAAACACCATATTGATAGTAACAATTACATTGTATGATAATTAATGTATGAAGCATGTTAAGGTTTGTCTGTGAATTGCATGGACACTTAAGAACCTAACCTAATACTATTCGACTATCTATTGAATTGGTCATGCATTGCATAACTTGCATATACTGCATAAAAAGTGTGACAGCCCGCTCGTATTAGTATTTCGGATCTCGGTTAATGCTTGGTTTTTCTAGATGTAGATTTCCTAGTTCTTCCAAGATTATCCTTGTTCTGTTCGGTTCCATGGGAACTACTTGGCAAAAGAAGGAACGCCGCCCATGGTATCGGCTTGAAATGACTAATACTTAATGGAGTCTCTTTGTTCCGAAAGGAAATTGAGTGAAGAAAATATATCTAATGAAGTGATAAATAAAGTAAGTACTGCTATTCCTATGGTTCTCTGTTTCTCCTGGGCGGGTGGGTCATAAGGATGTGATCCTTGACTAGGTTCCTTCAACCCTGATGTGAGGGCGTAAATCTACATCCTGTTTGGATTCCGGTTCTCCAAACTTGTAATTGAGCATATGTTTGATTGATACATTACACTTGCTTGATAATAAACTTGTTTGTTATTGCTTGATGTGTGGTTTGGTCAGGTTATCTCACTGAGCCGTGGTTTCGCTCACCCCCAACAGTTTTTATGCAGGAATAATACTTGCTGGAAAAGGGCTAGGAACGTGTGAAGAGAGTTTTCCATCAAACTCATTGAAGTTAGAAAGATAGATCACTATGAACATAATATAATTTAGATAAACGTACAAACATTTGAGACTTTGTATTTTATAGGTTGAAACCCAATTTTTATTATTTGGTAGGGGATACCGATTCTCTGCGATCTTGGTGAAATGAGGAAAATCGATTCCATAGTTATGTTTCAATAATAGTATATGTATTGTATGATCAATGTATGAGAAGTTAATAAATAAATAGAGTCTTGTAATCTCTGACTTGCAAGACGGTTTTCATATTGCGGGTGCACACGTAATATGACAACTTCAGGACAATCCTACTAAGCCCCTATTAGGGTCATGACAGTCCAACTGGTGGAGAGAAGGGAGAAGTAGATAATAAATTGTTGATTGACGCCTTACTGGGTGAGATGAGAAAAATGTTAAGTGTTGAAATGGAGCAAGTCCATGAGAGGATGGATAAGATGGAGCAAAGTAAGGAACCATCAGGTAGCAATTTTGTAGGGCGAAGAACCAATAGGCCTTTAAGAGGGGGAGTGAGGTTAGAAGAGAAGGAGGATACTGATTCGGGGGAATATAGTTTCATGAGGGAGAGAGAGAATACCCAAAGGCGAGACAGTAATTTGAGCAGTAGTAAAATGAAGATACCTTCCTTTCAGGGGAAGAATGATCCAGAGTTGTACTTGGAATGGGAGCGAAAAGTGGATCATATATTTGATTGCCACAATTACACTGAAGAGAAAAAAAATTAAGTTAGCTGCAGTTGAGTTTTCTGACTATGCCAGTGTATGGTGGGATCAGTTGGTACGTAATAAGGGAAGGTATGGTGAGAGGCCTATTAGTACATGGGATGAGATGAAGACAGTCATGCAGAAGAGATTTATCCCTAATCATTATTATAGGGATTTGCATAGGAAGCTGCAGGAATTGAGATAAGGGTCCAAGAGTGTAGAGGACTATTTTAAGAAAATGGAGATAACAATGATCCGAGCTAAGGTAGAGGAGGAGGATGAGGCTACTATGGCTAGATTCATCAATGGGCTGAATAGGGAGATCTCTGATATAGTAGATCTACAGCATTATGTAGATATTGAGGAGTTGTTGCATAAGGCGATCAAGGTTGAAAAGCAACTGAAGTCTAAGGGAACTTCTAAATCTTGTACAACTTCTAACTCTTCATGGAAGTCAATTTGGAAGAAGAATACTACAGACTCAAAGCTAAAAGAAGATGTGAAGACCAAGAGCCCAGCCACTTCTTCTAAAGGTAAAACTGACACTAAACCATTTATTAGAACTCGTGATATTAAGTGTTTCAAGTGTCAGGGGTTTGGACATATTGCATCTCAATATCCAAATCAAAGGGCCATGATCATGCGAGATAATGGACAGATGGAGAGTATTAGTTCCAGTGATGATGACATGCCTCCATTGGAGGATTGTAGTGATATGGATATGGAGGGACCCGTGAGTGGGGAATTGTTGGTCACTAGGCGAGTCCTTAGTAATCAGCCTAAAGATGAGGGTGAAGAGGTACAGCGTGAGCACATCTTTCATACCCGGTGCCATGTGCAGAAGAAGGTATGTACCTTGATCATTAATAGTGGTAGCTGCACCAAAACTGCTAGTACTTTGCTGGTTGATAAGTTGAGGTTGAAAACTATGAAGCATCAAAAACCCTACAGGTTGCAGTGGTTGAATGAGTGTGGGGAGATGAAAGTGACCAGGCAGGTTCTTATTTCCTTTTCAATTGGGAGTTATCATGATGAGGTGATGCGTGATGTAGTTCCCATGCAGGCTAGTCACCTATTGCTAGGTTGACCATGGCAGTTTGATATAAGGGTGACGTATGACGGGTACAAGACCAATTTTCATTTGTTCTAAATAAAAGGATTGTGGTTCTAACTCCTCAGAAACCGTGGGAAGCTTGTGAGGACCAGGTGAGGATAGCAAAAGATTTTAAAGAAAAACACCTGAGTGTACTAGAAAAGAGTGAAAAAGAAAGGAAAAGTGAGAGACAAACACTGGTGAACCAGGAGAGAGAAGGATCCAAAACACCGAGTGAGAAGGAAATTGCAAAAGAGAGTGGAGTTGTAAAACAAAGTGAAGTTAAGAGCGCAATAGTGGCTAGGAAACAACTACTTGTACTCATGTACGAGGATGTATATTTTACTACTACTGACCTTAACTCTTCTTTGCCCAGTGTAGTTGTGTCTCTTTGCAGGAGTATAGGGACTTGTTTCCTGAAGAAGTACCAAGGGGATTGCCTCCACTAAGAGGCATTGGGCACCAGATTGACTTTATCCTAGGTGCTTCAATTCCTAATCGGGCAGCTTATCGAGCCAATCCGAAGGAAACAAAGGAGATCCGGAGACAAGTTAATGATCTGATAGAGAAAGGGTTTGTGAGAGAAAGCCTCAGTCCATGTTCAGTTCCTATCATCCTGGTTCTAAAGAAAGATGGAACATGGCGTATGTGTGTTGACTGTCGAGCAATCAACAAGATCACAGTTAAGTATAGACTTCCCATTCCTAGACTTGATGATATGCTTGATGAGTTGCATGGTGCTTGTTTGTTTTCCAAAATTGATTTAAAGAATGGCTATTACCAAATTCGCATGAAAGAGGGAGATGAGTGGAAAACAGCTTTTTAAACTAAGCATGGTTTATATGAGTGGATGGTAATGCCTTTTGGATTAAAAAATGCACCTAGCACGTTTATGAGATTAATGAATCATGTTCTTCGTGCTTTTATTGGAAAATTTGTTGTTGTATACTTTGATGACATCTTAGTTTACAGCAAGACTTTAGATGAACATGTTCAGCATTTACAACTTGTTTTCGCTATGTTAAGAGAGAATAAGTTGCATGCCAACTTAAAGAAGTGCACCTTTTGTATGGAAACTGTGGTTTTTCTTGGGTTCGTTGTAGGTGCAAATGGGATTACTGTTGATGAAGAGAAGGTGAAGGCGATCAGGGCGTAGCCAACACCAAGGAATGCAAGTGAGGTCTGAAGTTTTCATGGATTAGCAAGCTTCTATAGGAGATTTGTTAAGGACTTTAGTTCTATAGCTGCTCCTCTAAATGATCCTGTTAAGAAGAATGTTGAGTTTAGATGGACTAAAGTGCACGAGAACGCTTTTAATGCTTTGAAAGGTAAGTTAGCTAATGCACCATTACTTGTTCTACCTAATTTTGAGAAAGCTTTTGAGATTGAATGCGATGCTTCTGGGAAAGGTATGGTGGTGTTGTGATGCAGGATTCCAAACCAATCGCTTACTTTAGTGAAAAACTCAGTGTTGCTGCATTAAACTACCTAATCTATGACAAGGAGCTATATGCTTTAGTGAGGACCTTGCAAACTTAGCAACATTACCTATGGCCCAAAGAGTTCATCATTCATTCAGATCATGAGAGCCTGAAGTTTCTGAAAACTCAAGGTAAGTTAAACAAGAGACATGTAAAGTGGCTGGAGTCCATTGAAACATTCCCTTATGTGATTAAATACAAGCAAGGGAAGGAGAATATGGTAGCTGATGCACTTTCTCGAAGCTATTCACTCTTGACTTCTCTACATACTAAGTTGCTTGGGTTTGAACTCATTAAAGGATTGTATGAGACTGATGTTGATTTTAGTCAAATTTGGGCTGCTTGTGCTGAATCTGGTTATGCTGATTACTTTAGGCATGATGGTTATTTGTTCAAGAAAGATAAATTGTGTGTGCCTAAGAGTTATGTGCGTGAGTTGCTAGTTAGAGAAACGCATGGGGGTGGGCTAATGGGACACTTTGGTGTTAAAAAGACTTTAGATGTATTGCATGAGCATTTCTATTGGCCTAAAATGAAACATGATGTCCAAGTTGTTTGTGGCAAGTGCATTGCATGTAGACAGGTTAAATCCAAAGTAATGCCTCATGGAGAGTATACCCCATTACCTGTGTCTAATCAACCCTAGACTGACATCTCTATGGATTTTGTGTTAGGGTTACCACGATCTCAGAGTGGTAAAGATAGCATATTTGTTGTTGTTGATATTTTTAGTAAGATGGCTCATTCCATTGCCTGTTCTAAAACTAATGATGCACAACATATTGCTGATTTGTTCTTTAAGGAGATTGTGTATTTGCATGGCTTACCTAGATCCATTGTGAGTGATAGGGATGTGAAATTCTTGAGTCATTTCTAGCATACCTTATGGAATAAGTTAGGCACGAAATTGTTGTTTTCCACTGTTGCAAATCCTTAGACATATGGTCAGACGCAAGTAGTCAATAGGACTCTTTCAACCTTGTTGCATGCTGTGATTCATAAGAACTTGAAACAATGGGAAAAATGTCTGCCACATGTTGAGTTTGCATACCATGGGACTGTGCATTCCACTACATCTTATTCTCATTTGAGATTGTGTATGGTTTTAACTCATTGACTCCATTGGATATTTTACCTTTGCCCGCTAATGAATGTGTTGATCTTGATGCAAAGAGAAAGGCAAAGTTTGTCAAGGAGTTACACGCCAAGGTTCGAGCTAACATTGAGAAAAAGAATGAGCACTATGCTCGCCAGGCTAATAAGGGTCGTGTAAAGATTGTCTTCCAACCGGGAGATTGGGTATGGGTGAATTTGAGGAATGAGAGGTTTGCTGATCAAAGGAAGTCTAAGTTGCACCCAAGGGGAGATAGACCGTTTCAAGTGTTGGAGCGCATCAATGACAACGCTTACAAGATCGACTTATTAAGTCATTATGGTAATGTAAGCGCTACCTTTAATGTTTTTTATCTCTCTTTGTATGATGCAGGTGATTCGAGGACAAATCTTTTCGAGGAAGGAGGGAATGATGAGGATCATCTAGCATCGAGAATTCAAAAACCAAAGTCCAGTGATCCACTCCATAGCATTGGAGGACCAATGACAAGAGCTAAAGCTAAACGAATGAAAGAAGCTTTGCACGGTCTTGTGATGGAAGTGATTGAGTTGCAAGAAAAGGAGTCTAACTCCACAAAAGAAGAACCGACATTAATTCACATTATTCAAGCTTCCAAAGAGATGGTCAAAGCATGGCGAACCCCGAGATGAAAGTTACATTGAATACTGAAGACTTTAAGAAGTGTGATAAAGCTTCTTGGACCGATTATTATATTTAGATTTTTCCAACGCGAATGCTGAAGACTGCAAGAAGTGTGATAAAGCTTCTTGGATCGGTTATTAATATTTGGACTTTTCCAACGCAACTTTTAGTCTCCAACAATGTTTTTAAGTTGTTTTATGCCAAGTTTATTATTTGTTCTGGGAATTGTTTTATGTCGACATTTTTTGTCTTTTCCCATGTGTCTCTTAGTCTTTTTCTTTTATTATATATAGACATATAAGGTTGTAAACAGGAGAATATCATTGAATGAAAAACAAAATTTTGAGAGCACTCTCTCTTTTGTTCTTTGCAAAAGAACTCCTATTTCGATTTCTTCAATCTAAGTGCTTGGGGAAATCATCTTGATAACTCAGGTTTCAATCAACAGGTGTGGTTGGGGTCTAGTTCCGAATCCAATCTTATTCAAGACGATCTTTGGGGTTTCGATTTCAAATTACGATCGTCGGGTTCTAGGTTTAAAATACCTAGAGTTCGCATCAATAGATGAAACTCAAAGGAAAATTGAACAGAAAGAAAATCCTAAAAATATATATATGAAGATGGAAGAGATGAAGTTGAGGAAAAATTTGTTGAAGAAAAGAAAGAAGAAGAGAAAGCTCTCTCAATTGTATTCTCAATATTCAAGTTGTTCTTTTACAAATGACAAACACTAACATTTATAGAAAATAAAAGATAACTTGCGGAATAAAAGATAACTTAAAAGATAAACTGACAGTTACGAAAATAAATGATAACTTAAAAGATAAGCCAGCGGTTACGAAAATAAATGATAACTTAAAAGATAAACCGGCGGTGTACTATGCAGTAGCTCCACAACTTTAATCTTTCGAGTCCCAAACTATTTTGTAAACATCCTTGGTTCGCTTGACTCGGGTTTTCAGCATTGAAACTCTACTATTGAATCTTCAATCCCTTGAAGTAATGCTTTGGACTTGATCTTGGTCGGATTTAAATTTGATGCTTCTAGGATCACATCATTCCCTCCTTCGTTGAAAACATCTTCATCCTTGGACTCTTCTAAATTGCACGAAAGGAAATCAGATTGAGGCTCTATTTCATCTTGATCTTCTTGAGGACATATTTCTTTGAGTTCCTATAATGATGAATCAATTTCACTAGGAAAAGAAAAGCCATTAGTTGATAAGCAAATATCACTCTGTAGTATTTCACATTCTTTTTCCTTAGTGCTCACCAAGGTGTTTTCATCACTCTTTTCCTCTCTCACATCGTTCTCATTTTTTTCATCTTTCTTAATCTTTTCTTCACTCTTTTGTTTTCTAGAGCAATCTTTTCTTCTTCTCTTTTCTTGAATTGCCTTGCAATCTTCATTTGATCTTCAATAGCTTCCCATGGATCAAGAGGTACTCAAATCACTCGCTTTTTTTGAAAACCAAAGAATAGCAATCTTTGCATCCATCATACTTAGCTTTCTTTTAGACTTCCATAGTCACCCCAACAAAATATGACCAGATTGCATTGAAATTACATCACATAAAATTTCTTCACAATATTTTCCAATAGAAAAGGCAATCCAAACCTGCAGTCACCATAAATTCTCTACGATCATCCTGTATTTTGTATGGTGCTCTAAGCTTCAAAGTTTTCAAATCCAATTTTTCCACCAACAAGGTACTAGCAATATTTATAAAACTTCCATTGTCAATATCTAAGTTGCAAACCTTGTCATTCACCAAACATCTTGTGTGAAAGATAGGTTTATCATCATCTACTCGTATTTGACTCATTTTTTTTTTAAATAAACCTAGATCTAAAATCAAAACTTTCACCAGAGAACCCTAAAAAACTTTTTTGTTTGTATGGATTTCTTTTTTTTTTAAATCACAATCTTAAACAAATCAAAACTAAATTACAGACATTTTTAGAATGAAAATTATGGATGGGAATTGAATTTTTTTTTTTTTATGAAAAACCCTAGAATTGATGACAAAGACAACAAACGATTAAACAACTAAACAACAGAAATTAAAGATAGATAACCTGATTTAGAGCCTAGCTGTGATACCAAATCTGATGCAAACTCCAAGTATGTTAAACTTGAAACCCACATAAGTTAATGGAAACATTGCCCTAGGAAAGCTAAATCAGATCAAAAGGAAACTTTAACCGACAGTTGTATTGCAAACTAGAACCAAAGTGTGGGATTGAACACCACAAGAAATGATCTTGATAAGTTCACAAGTTCTCCAAAGGAGAAGAAGAGAAAACTCTCTCAATTGTATTCTCAATATTCAAGTTGTTCTTTTACAAATGACAAACACCAACATTTATAGAAAATAAAAGATAACTTGCGGAATAAAAGATAACTTAAAAGATAAGCCGGTGGTTACGAAAATAAATGACAACTTAAAAGATAAGCCGGCGGTTACGAAAATAAATGATAACTTAAAAGATAAACTGGCGGTGTACTATGCAGCAGCTCCACAACTTTAATCTTTCGAGTCCAAAACTATTTTATAAACATCCTTGGTTCGCTTGACTCGGGTTTTCAGCATTGAAACTCCAGCTATTGAATCTTCAATCCCTTGAAGCAATGCTTTGGACTTGATCTTGGTCGGATTTAAATTTGATGCTTCTAGGATCACATCAGATTCGGTAGATTCTTTTTAACAAAACTTGATAACTTTTCACGTACAAATGAGCTGTGAAAACACTCGTCAAGGGTCGAGTGCTCTATTGGATGAGGCTTGTATCAAGCAAGATCGAGCTCGACTTCATAAAATCCTTAAGCGAACTGTGCGTTTTGTTCATCGCTCTATCGAGGGTAAAATTGAGAGAGTCGAGGGTAAAATTGTTAAGGCTTGAGGTAATTCTAATGAAGAATTGGTTTATCAACACAATTATCGAGTATTGAGTTTTGAGGCTCGACTTTAAGGCTTGACAATGTGTTTTCTTCAAAATGATGCTCGATCGCTTCGACTAAAATCGAGGGTCTTGTCGAAGGCTCGACAAACCAATTTTCACTGTTCTTTCTTTGTTTTGGCCTCGGCTGTATCTTTTCAAGACTCGACTTATGCACTTTTGACTTTACTTGTTGTTTTTACTCCAAATCTGCATTATAACACTTGATTACTTCCTTATTTGATTCTTAAGAGCTTTAAAATAACATTATTTATCAAAAACATAATTTTTGCAGGATTTTATTAGAAATTCTTAGCAAATTAAGTTCAAAATCTTATGAAAATATAAATTAAAAATGACTTATCAAAGATATAAGAAGCAAAAGTAAGCAAAATAATAAGATCAAGTATTTGGAACCTTAGCTTTCATCAAGGTATCCCGGTCAAGCATTGAGAGCCTTAGCTTTATCAAGACAACCAGATGATGTATTGGGAGTGTTAACTTCATTAAGGCTTCCCGAGACTAAGATAGACTAGTCCCAAAAGAAAAAGAAAAAAAAAAAAAAAGCAATAATAAGAGCAATAATAATAGTAAAAGCAAGTTAGTGAGCATTTAGGCTCTAAGAAATATAAATATACATATACATAATAATATATAATGTTAGATTAGGAGCAATGATAATAATAGCAACATAATAACAATATAATAACAATAATAACATAAAGGAAAGTATAGGCATGAGTAAGAACAAAACATGAACATATTATTGCTTCAATAACCCTATAGGTTTTAGGAAACATACACTATGGTCATGTTAAGCTACATGACATGAAAAATAAATATGAGAGGTTTTACCAAAGGTGATAGGTCTAGTTACTCAAAGTCATGAAAAAGGGAAACAAAAAGCAAAAACATCAAGGAGTAAGGTCAAGGAGCAGAGCAGCCAACGTGGAGGACCTAAGCCGGCCCTATGCCGTCGGCCTACAAGGGAAAGGCTGCCGGCTCAAGCCGCAACTTTGTTTGATTTTCACATCAACTTTTATTTATTCGTATTTTTAAGCTTTGTTTAGGGGCAATTTTGTAATTGTCTTTTAGGTCTCTTTAGGGTTAGTATATAAAGTTCTCTTGGTTATTTTTAGATAGTTTTTGACATTTTGATATTTAGAGCACATTTGTGTGTGAGAACATTCTTGTGGTTCGTTTGATTATTGAGATTATTGCTACTCCTTAATCATTTGTTCTTATCAAATATTATGTTATATAGATTTGTGGCGAACATCATTTTTGAATCTGTGATTCATTGACACTCTGATTGTTTTATAGATCATGGTTCCTGTTGATTTATAATTCGATTACAAACTAGTTTGATTTTTATTGTTCGTGGATCCTATCAAGTGACAATTTCATCAATATCCATTCTATATTTGCAATTTCATATCAATCATAAAACCCTATTTTGATCAAGGTCAGATTTTTATCGAAAACCGTAGTCGGTCCACATCAGTTTGGTATCAGAGCACAGGTTGTGCCGAGATTATAGTTCGACGCGGCTTTCATACAGGTTGGTTTAAAAAAAATTCTTTTGATTTCTCTTGTTTTGGGAATTTTTGTTGTTGGGGTTGCTGCTGTATTTTGTGTTGTTGGTGGTGTTTGTGGAGATGTCATTGGATGATAGTAACAACGCGAATAGGAATAACCCTAAGGCTAGAAGGGATGGTGGTGGTGAAGGAAATGTTGTGACAAGATAGGAATTCACTCAATTACAAATACGATTGAATAGGATGCAAGAGGATGTGTAAAGAATTTTAAAAAGATTAGAAGTGAGGGATGGGAGAAGTCAGAGTGGATTAAGCCACAGGAGACTATCTAGTGATGAAACCAATGGAAATAGTGGTAGATAAAGGAGGCATGAGAGAAGAGATGATAAGCGATAGGGAATAGAGAATATAAAATTGAAGATTCCTCCATTTACAGGAAGCAACAAGCCTAAAAAATTCTTGGATTGGGTGCCTAGGGTAGAAAAATTGTTTGAATGTTATGAATGGGATAAACGCATGAAGGTTAAAATGGCATCACTGGCCTTTTCAGATTATGCTAGCTTGTGGTGGGACAAGTTACAAATTGAGAGAAGAATGGCAGATGAAGAGAAAGTGCATTTTTGGACACTAATGAAGAGACTGATAAGCGCAGATTTGTTCCTGATTATTACAAATAGGAATTGATGATGGGTTTGCAGTCTTTGAGACAAAGGAAGAGGAGTGTTGAAGAGTATGTGAAGGAGTTTGAAACATTGATGGCTAGGTGTGATATTCAAGAATCCACTTTTGAATCTATTGCTAGGTTTATCAATACGTTGAAGATGGATATAGCTAATGTTGTTGAACTTCAACAATATCAAACTCTTGAGGATGTCATCAAATTGGCTAGCAGGGTTGAAAGACAACAACACAGGAGGACTCACAGATTTCATTATCGTAACAAATCTGATGAGAAGGAAAGGAAAGAGGACAGGAAGGAAAAGAATAAAGGGAAGGAGGTTGAAGAAAGAATTCCAGATCAGGCTCCACAGAAAAATAGCAAAGAGATCAAGTGTTTTAAATGTTTAAGTCATGGACACATTGCTTCTCAATGTCCTAACAAGAGAGTGATGATCTTAAAAAATGATAAAATTGAAAGTGAGGAAGAGAAGCAGGAGAGTAGTGAGGAAGGTGAGATTGAGTTAGATGCGCCCAATGGTCCATTGACATTATTGCTTGAGCAGGATAAGGCCAATTTGGATCAAAGGACAAATCTATTTTATATTCAGAGTTTAGTGAAGGGAAAAACTTGTCTGACTGTGCTAATGTGATTTTAGCCGAATTAGTTTCTAAATTGGGCTTACAGATGGAGCAACATCCAAGGCCATATGCCCTTCATTGGCTTAATCATCAGGGAGTGATTCATGTACACAAATAGGTTTATGTTCCTATATCCATTGGTGATTATTCTGATGATTTCTTGTGTGATGTAGTTTCCATGGATGCTACACATTTGATTCTTGGGAGGCCATGGCAGTATGACCATCGGGCTATATTTGATGGGTACAAAAATGAATACACCATTCAGTACCAGGGAAAGACTTACCAATTGCTACTTATGAGTTTTGAGGAGGTACATCAAGCCAAGTTATTACACATTAAGAAGATCAAAGGCTTTTGAAGCTTGTTTGCTTGAACTAGCAAAATTACTAGCCCAAATGTTCTGAAAAAGAAGAATCAAGATTGAGGACGAATCTTCTTCAACCGGGAGGTATTGATAGGAATTTGGTTGCTCAAAGTCATGAAAAAGGGAAACAAAAAAGAAAAACATCAATGAGCAGAGTAGCCAGCGTGGACGACCTAAGCCAGCCCTACACCGCTGGCTAACAAGGCCAAAGCCGCGGCTTAAAATGGAAAGGCTGCCGGCTTATAGCCAGCCTACATGGCCAAGCCGCCAGCTTTGTTTGATTTTCACATCAGCTTTTATTTATTCGTATTTTTAAGCTTTGTTTAGGGGTATTTTGTAATTATGTCTTTTAGGTCTCTTTAGGGTTAGTATATAAAGTTCTCTTAGTTATTTGTTAGACAGTTTTTGATATTTTGATATTGAGAGCACATTTGTGTGTGAGACCCTCTTGTGGTTTGTTTGATTATTGAGATTATTGCTACTCTTTAATCATTTGCTCTTATCAAATCTTGTGTTATATAATTTGTGGTGAACATTGTTTTTTGAATCTCGTGATTCATTAACACTGTGATGTTCTATAGATCGTGGTTCTTATCGATTTATAATTCGATTACAAACTAGTTTGATTTTAATTGTTCTTGGATCCTATCGAGCGATAATTTCATCCATATACATTCTATATTTGTAATATCATATCAACCGAAAAAACCCTATTTTGATCAAGATCATATTTTTATTAAAGATCGTAGTCGGGTCCACATCATAAGGTAATGTATTTTGTTGAAGGAGAAGAGAGGTGGTTGTAGTAATATGTAGGTAGTAGTTAAAGAGAGGTTCTGGTAGTATGTTAGTAGATAAATTGTGGGAAATTTGGAAAAGTGAAGAGAAATTTTTTGAGAGAGAATTTGAGGAGTGATTTTGGGAGAGTTTTGTTATGGTAAATGAGTGTGAAAAAAGTGGAGGGAAATGGGGTATTTATAGATAAATGTGAAGGGAATTATGAGTTAATTAAATAAATAAAAAAGAAAATAAATGGAGGGAAAGAGGGGGAGGGAAGTGGACAGCAACATGGGGGGAAGGGAGGAAGAGTGAGTTAAAAATTAAATTTCTTAATGAAAAGTAATAACATGTAAAGTATGATATGAAATAAAGTTATATGGGAAAAGTAAAAAGTAAGAAAATAGATATATAGGTAGTAATAATAGGTAGTAGAAAAAATAGAGATAGATGAATAGTAGAAATAGTACATGAATAGTAAACTAGACAAATAAAATACTGGTAGTAATAAAAATATGCGTAAAGGGCTATATCATATATGTTTAGATTTTGAAAAATTCTAAAATTGATATTTGTGGAATCCTTATATTTTTACGAGTCTAACGGTGTTATTAAAATATTTTTACCGTCCGATGGCCTAAGCACGGTTTTCTAAAACTGATCTCGATCAGATCCGAAATACACTCGAAATTGGCGAATCTGATATTTTTAAGCTTTCTATATTATTACGAACTATTATCCACAATTATCTCGATTCTATTATTCAGGGTTTAATAGTGTGGGATTGTCGGACCTAGACACTAGGATTGTTGTAGACTTTGTTGACTTCTAGAGTTCTAGTTTGACTTCCGGCTTTTTGATTTATTCGCAAGATCATAAAATTTTAGGGGTTTTGGCCGTGTTATATTTTTGGTTCAAAATTTATGTTTTACTTTATCTTTATGATTTATTTAATATTTTTTTCAATTACCAGGATTGTTTAATCGAGTCTAGGGTTATGTGATTGACTTAGTTTGACTTTCGACATTAATTTAGATTTTTTATTTTAGAATTAACCAAAGGGCTTAAGGTTCTATAATTTTATTGTTGAATATTATTTGGATATCCCATCTCGATTTATGTGTTAGGGATCGGATAAATGAATTGTCTCATATTCAGGTTTTGAGTCGAACGATTATTGAATTTCTACTTTTGTTTTTGAAGGTTCTCTTTTTCTTAAGATCATGAAATTCCGTGTTTGATATTATTTAGGTTTGGTTTTAACTTGGGTTGGCTTTTAGGGTTTCGATTCGGTATTTTAATTATAGGATTATTTCCTAAGAATTACAAAAAATTTGGGAGGTTTACAATCGACAATTACTCTATCAAAACCAATGTAAAGTGTCAAATTAAAGAGTATACCTACATCTGGGGTCATGGATTGCACTAGAATTAGGATACCAAACAGCCTCATGTGTTTCTCCAAGAGAGAGAGTTGCAAACGATTAGGGCACCTTGTATAAGCCTTATTGAATAAATGATAATAGTTGAGGACGGTATGTTCAGGCTTGTCACATATCTGGCACTTGAGGTGAGATCAAATGAATGAGCTAAAGGCAGGTGCAGTAGAGGTAAGTCGGTGTTAAGTGGAGAATGATCTAAAAGAGCTGCCAAATGGTGATGTTGAATGGTTGTTTGTGCCAGAATTTGAGTTAAAGGAGCGGCCATAACCCTTAGTCCCTGATCGACTATAGCCACAACCTCAACTCTTGGAGGTAGTTTGGGTATGGAGGGTAATCGAAAAGGAGGTTGATGAGAAACCGAACCACGCCAACCTGTGACAAGAGCCGATTATTGAAATCTGGAATTAAATCCAAGGACCATCTAAGAACCTGATAGAAACCGTGACTTGTTACTTATATTGAAGCAAGAATCTTAGTATAAGTGAGGATACCACAATCGAAGATGAAAAACCAATTGATAAGTCATGACTGAACACCATAGGATTCCCCAATAAGCTCAAAGGGTTCTTTCCAGAACCAAAGAGAAATCAATTCTCAAAACATATTTTCATTCCACTATATTTTCCATTGAGTGTTTACTAGCCTTTATATATAGGCTATTACAAGGTAGTTACGTAATTGAAAAAAATATAATTGTGGTGGTTACGTAACTGATAATGTAACTACAAAATATAATTATAACTAATCCCTACATCAACTAAAAAATAAAAAAAAAACAAAGAAATTTGAAAAGACATCATAAACTAATGAAGGCTAGTGGTGATTAAATTAAAGGTTGGCCGCTTTTATGGCTGTTTTCCAATTTGTAATATGTTTCTTTTAATCCTTCATGCTGATGCCATTTGATCTCCGTCATTCCCTCCTTCCTCAAAAGGATTCGTCCTCACATTTGTAAACTGATGTGAACCACAAATAACCTGCCTTGAGACCCAACACCTTTATGCTTGGAGACAAGTATCCCAAATAGTTTGAATAGATTGATAAGTGACAAACCTCAACTCAGTGGTGAACCTATGCCAAAGAGCCTTGGTATTTTGTGAGGAACTCATCCCAATGTCTCTTTTTTTTTTTTTTTTACTTCTTCTTTTTTCTTTAACTAAGGACTCCAGAAACTCAATCAATCCTTAATTTCAAACCCTAAACTTGCAAATTTTTTTTACACAAATTTCTTTCTTTTTTTTTTCCAAAATCTAACAAAGACTATCAAAGATATGAATGATTCGAGTTATCTTTAATCGAACTGGATATGGATTCTTAGAAAACCTTCACTCTGATTCCAAATGATGAGAAACTAGACCACGCCAACTTGTGACGAGACCTAATTATCAGAATTTGGAATTAAAACTAAGGACCATCTAAGAACCTAATGAAAACCGTAACCCATTGCTTATATAGAGCAAGAACCTTGGTATAAGTGAGGACGCCACAATTGAGGATGAAAAATCGATTGATAAGTCATGATTGAATGCCACGGGATTCCCCGATGAGTTCAAAGGGTTCTTTCTAGAACTAAAGAGAAATCAATTCTCAAGAAATATTTTCATTTCACTATATTTCCCATTGAACGTTTATTAGCTTTTATATATAGGCTATTACAAGGCAGTTACGTAATTGAAATATATATATATATATTAATTGTGGCAGTTACGTAACCGATAACGTAACTAAAAAACATAATTGTAATTAATCCTACATCAACTAAAAAATAAAACAAAGAAATTCAAAAAGACATCCTAATTTAATGAAGGCTGGCGGTGATTCAGTTAAAGGTTTGCAGCTTTTATGGCTGTTTTCCAACATGTAATATGTTTCGTTGAATACTTCACGTTGACGCCATCTGATCTCCATCATTATTGGTATCGGAGCTCTTGATTTGGTGCGCTTCGATTCTGTAAGTCATCTTATAATCTTGATTTGTGTTTATGGAATTTGGGAGTTGAATTTTGGTATTAGTGGATTTGTGTTTTGTTGTTGTTAGTGAATTGTGGGTGTAATGAATTGAGAATTTGAGATTTTTTTTGTTATTCTACTAAAAAAATGTTAAGATATTATTCGAAAAATCATCATGAAGAAGATTTTCATTGTTATCATACATCAAATTTTTATAATGGTGGATTGAGATGTTATGAAAAATCAAGGCATGTTGATAGCAAGGATAGGAGAGTTTCTTATGAAGAATCTCATAGATAATGTGAGATACGAGCTATAAAACGAGATTTAAACCAAATAATGAAAATCATAGACGAATGGGTAGAGAAGTTTAGTTTTGAAAAGGCATATAAGAATTTAGAGAAGTCAAAAGTATAGGTTATTAGGGTTGAACAAAAATTGCAGCTTTTAATAACAAGAAGGTTGAAAAGATTGAAAAGCCTGTTGAAATTGTTGATGAAAATCCACCTAAGAAAGAAGAAACAGAGATTGTTATTGTTGATGAGGAAAGGTAGATGATGATCATGGAGAGATGGTAGGAGAGAAGATTATTGAAATTCTTATGGTGTAAGCTGAGGAAGAAAATATTGTTGTCTGATTCGGGAGACGGTTTGTAAATTGGTTGTTGATGGAGGTAGTTGTGCTAAGATGATTTCACAAGACTTTGTGAAGTACATGCACTTGGAAGTGATTCCACATCCAAAGCCATACAACCTTTGATGACTGAAGTCTCTAGATGTTCTACACATTCATTAACAGGCACGGGTTTCTATTACTATAGGAGATTATACTGAAACTATAACCTGTGATATAGCTCCTATGGATTGTGCACAGGTGCTGGTGGGCAGGCCGTGGTAGTTTAATAGGCGAGTTGCTTATCATGGGTATCGAAATACCTATAAGATCCAAAAAGATGGATAAGTTTTCTTATTGCTTCCAATGACCTTAGCTGAAGCTCAGCGGGAGAGATTTGAGTATGTATGGGCCCTTGCCAAAAGAGTTTATTTCTGTTTCCTTGCAGTTCTTCCAAGAAAAGAAAAAAGTCGTCTCAAAAGTTCCAAGAGATACAACAGATTAGAGACAGATCTCTTCAAAGAAGGAGGGAATGATGCGAATCAAGAAGTGTCATCAAAGGAGATCAACAAATTTTCAAAAGTATAGGAACTTCAAAGACAATATGGAAAATCAAGGAACAAACGAACAGATTTAAAGCCGAAGCGAAGGATTGAAAATTTGAAACAACAAACTGTACGCCAACGACATAGTCGTTGGCCTTTAGATATACACCACCAGCATTTCAACTTTGGCCACTAGCTTTCAACCAACGTTTACAATGACCAGAATCCAAATTTTTAAAGTCGCTTCCAAAGCCGCTAGCTTATATATTCAAGAATACCAGCTTTCTTATATAAGCCACTAGCCTACTTTGAGCGTCACAACTATTTTATTTTGTGTCTTTTAATCTTCTTATGTTTTAATATATATAGGTATTGGGTCTTGTCATTGGAGATCAGAATATATCATATCGGACTTTATCTTTGATATTGAGTTTGAGAGAGAGAGAGAGTTCTCTCTTGTATTGCAACTTTTGCAATGAATTGATGAATATTGAGAGTTTCAATTTCTTTATTCATTCTTGTTGATAGATTCATAGACTCTTTTGACACAATGATTAGTTTTGTAATTCGTGGAGCCTATGGAATTATGATCCTTATTACGAACTTGCTTGATTTTATAATTCATGAGTCATATCGAATTACAATTTCATTCATATCCTTTATGTTTTCTCAGTTATTTCACCTATAAAAACACTAAAAAGAATGAAGAACCCTAATTTATGACGAAACAAATTTTTGACCCCCTTGGATTCTTATCATAGGCTAAGTTGTCATGATTGTCAAGATACCTAATCCATTGTTCTTAATTTGTGAGTTTAGCACAAACCTGCTCAAAGGTGAGAGCAACAAACAAGTGAGTAAGACAAGTGACAAGAGCATCAGTCTTGTGGAAAGCCATGAAAAGCATGCGTAATATAATCTATAGACTAAGTAGTCAACCAATAGAGGCTAGTTGGTTACCAATGGATTTCAAATCTCGAAGATAATAAGTCGTGGGAGTGTTTTTCATCCTAAGAGAAAGAAGGCATTGTTCAAGCTCCATTTCATGTGCCATGAAAGTCTCCAAAAATTTTTATCAAAGGGCGGTCCAAATTTCATAGGCTGCTAATATGTCGTAGACCTCCATAAGGATGTCGATGAAGATCGTAGCGAGTAATGATGCACGAATAGGCATAGGCCGAGTTAGGAAGGGGAACACTGTTAGGGTGGGGATAATTTCATGGGGTGAACTCTGAATGAAGCCATCAAATAGCAATAGAGATCAATAGAGATGAGGAATACGGTCATGAGAGAAAGCTAGAGTTGATAGACGTAGGTAGATAATTTGATAGGAACAACGCTTTTGACATTAATGGATGAGAAGGAGAGCATTTGAGTGAGGTAGGAAGATGGATAAGTAGATGGTAAGTGGTTGATCAAAGGTAATGGATTGGTGGTGTTGGGTAACAAAAGGTGTGAATGGGTGGATAGATTGGTGTGAGTGACGTAGGTAAGAGGGTTCATGGTGGTGAGAGGATTTAAGAGTGATGGCAGCATGGTAATGACAAAAAGAGACGGAAATGTGACGGTAGAGGTCAGATTTGTGGTTTTTATTGATGACAAGCAACTCAAAAATGGAAGGCTTAGGGTGGGAAGCCATGATTAGATTCGAATAGGTGGTGTTGAAGAAAAAGTGTCACACCCCAAAGGATACTCTACACGTGACAGTTCGCCGCACTCAATATTAAAGCTTAAGTATGACAACCTTAGTCATCCCAAAAACTTTGATATCGAGTGTAAGGCGTACCTTTACAATCATAGAGGACCAACTTTAAAACAAGTTTTTTTAAAAGATATTCATATAGCAATTAAGAATGGAAATATAACATAAGCATCTTAAATATAGGAATATAAATGTCTTACAAAATATAAAAGGGGCATTCCGCTTTCAAAAGTCAGAGTCCATCATAGTCTATCTATAACAATTACATTAGAGATTTACTTAGAAGTCTAAGTCTACAACTAGTCTTTAACTTCATCCAAAAACTCCTAAATCCAAAAAGTAGTACCTGAGAGAAATATCCTCTAGGCATCAACCAAAGATAGGGGTGCTGCAATAAATATCTATAAAGGGGTAAACTTCTTGCTTAGTGAGAATTATTTCTACTAATAAAGTACTTGAACAAATAATATCCATACAAGTTATTTAAACAAGCATATGAAATGTAACAAATACATGAGCAAACATTTCATATGATTTTCCAGGAATCATATGTTGAATAGATTTGCCCCTCATTCGAGGTTAAGTGTTCCGGGCCGTAAAGCCATAGTTTGTAAATGAAGTTTTTATAGTTTTTTACGAGCCACTACTAACCATTAAAATGTAGTTAATTCAGGTATCTACTCATCATTTTAATCGAGCGAACATTCAACATAAAGTAGATTTTCGGGTTCTATGGACCTCACTACTATGTCCTCATCCCACCAAGGTTATAGTAATAAATACAATGTGACTCACTACATATCATGCATGAATCATTTTATTTAAGTAATCATGACATAATATTAGATATGTTAAAAGTGATCACAGAATTCGCAGACATATCATTTCTATACTAATCATACAATGACTATTAGACAATTCCTGCCTCGATATGCTTAGCATAATTTCAATCATATACGTAAGACACATGCACTTCCATGTTTTATCTTCACCTAATTCTAATGCGGCTAATCTACAAGCAAAAACACAACTACAAAAATGTAAGAAATTATACTCACTCAGCCATGGTGGCAGAAGTTCCTAGTCAAAATAGTCCATGAGGTAAGGAAGCTTAGACTCCACATCACCTAAATAAAAGACATATCCAAAATAAGTATTTCTTGAAAGTTCTACTTAAACTTGTAATTCTATTCCACTAAGTTCGTCAAAATTCGTATACGGTGAAATTCTAACTTAAAATGGTCATAACTTGCTCATTTTAACTAGGACTTTCGCATATTATATATTGTTTTCTACCCACTCAAAAAGATCTATCTATTTCTAATTATTGTAAAAAGTTATTTAGGTTCCGAAGAGACACGGCCTAGAATTGACATGAAAATCCCAGCCCTTAAAACATGATTTTTCTAATCTTTTTATCAACAAAAATACCACAGCAAACATATAAATATAAATATAGTTTTAAAAAATCCTTTTAATATATATGCAACTCATATAATACACATGATCATGAATGATGTTGTCTTAACCACTGATTTTTCATAAAACAATTTGTCTTACTAGTTGGAAAAGTGAAGTTGACAAAATCATTTTAAGTTGTTTGGAAATGAAACTAAAGATTTTTCAGTCATCAAATGTGTGATATAATTTATTTTTCCTTAACTCTTAAAAAATAATTTACTTTCCAAAAAATTTTGGTCTTTCCAAGTTATCTACAAATTTTATTTCCTTAGTAGATTTTACTTATTGAGTTAATTTTGACTTGTTTTGAAAAGTTGTTTTGGTCTTTGTATTTATTAAAATATTAGTGAGGACTTAATATCCAAGTTTTTAAGAAAAATTCTCATAACAAAGTATTATTAATATTAAGGTTTTTAATGGTAGTTTGAGATGAGTAAATGATTTCTTGGTTAAGTTTTGAAAATTCTCATATGTTATTAATATTAAAGTCTATGGTGACCTTTGTCTAAAATTCTTTAAAAGCATTTTGTTGATGTAAAGTTTCTAAACTTTAATGAAACATTTTCTAAGGGATAAAATCATACTTTTAAAGTAAGTTGAGCTTACTTCCTTTTATAAACAAAAAGAATTTTTTTTATTCTTGTTTAAACAATAATCAACATAACCATGCATAAATATGGGTTTATAGCTAAGTAATATGACAAAAATATTTAATAAGAAGACGGAAAATATAGGGATAAGCAAATAATAAATATCAAGTATTGGAAGTTTTAGCTTGAATTAAGGCTTCTAGACTTAGACATGGGTAAGTCCAAAAAAAGAAAAATAAAAGAAATAAAAAAAAAAACTTGTTTTGACTTGATAAGAACAAGTCTAAGACTAGAAAGACTAGTCTTAATATTAAAGCATGGAATAAATCAATAAATTGCGAAGCATAATAAATAAATAACGGTTATGTTAGTGAGCTTATATGCTCTAAGAAATATACATATATACACAAAAATATGGATAATACAATATAGAAGTTAGATTAGAACAATAATAATAACATGTAACAATATAACAATAATAAAACAACATAATAATAAAATAATATTTATTCATGAATAAGAACAAAATATGAACATAATGTTGCTTCCATAATATTTTGATGTTTAGGAAACATACATCATGGTCATGTTAAGTTATATGATATGGTAAGAAAGTATAGGTAAGAAATTTACCAAAGATAGAAATATGGTTGGTAGAAAAGAAAGGTTGTAGTAGTATGTGGATAGTGGAAATGTAGGAAAATTGGAAAGGTGAAAAGAGATTTTTGGAGAAAGGATTTGAGTAGTGATTTTGGGAGAGTTTTGTTAATGTAGATAAGTGTGTGAAAGAAATAAAGGAAGATGGGGTATTTATAGAGTTTTAAGGAGGGAAAATTGTGTGAATAAAATAAATTGAAAAGGAAAAAAATTGTGTGTGTGAGAGGAGAGGGGGCACTAGTTGTGGTAGAGGGAGAGAGAGGGAGTTGTTTTGATTTATTTTGTATTTTTGTTAATTAAAAGTAATAGTTTGTAAGGTATAATATGATTAATGATGTATAGGAAAAGTAAAAGGTAAAAAATAAGTATGGTAGAGTGTATGAATAGGTGTAGAAAAGTAGAAATAGATAAATAATAATGAATAGTGTAGAATAGTATTATGAATAGTAAATAAAACAAATTAATACGAGTAGTAAAGAAAATACGCGTATTTAAACTATATCTTATATTTGTAGATACCGAAAAATTATAAAACTGATATTTTTAAAATCCTTGTATTTTTACGAATCTAACGGTGTTATTGGAATATTTCTACCGTCCGGTGTAGGGCATAGTTTTGGAAAACTGATCCCGTTAGGATCCGAAACACACCAAATTTTAACGAATTTGATATTTTTAAACTCTCATATATTATTACGAACTATTATCCACTTTATCTCAATTTCGTTGTTTAGGGGTTAAGAGCGCGAAATTGCTGAATCTAAATCTACTGGCGTTTGATATAAATTTGTTGATTTTAGGGTTTCCAGTTGACCTCTGGTTTAGGGTTTAAGCATAAAACATAGTATAAAATTTAGGGGCTTACAAAAAGAAATAAGGAAAAAAACAAAATTTGTGTTCTTGATTAATGACTTGCCTAAATTTTGTCTTATTATTGCCGGAGTGTGGTTATTGGAGAAGACGATGTCTTTAACAAGTGATGTTGCCAATGGTGGTGTGCAGCTGCTAAAGAGGACAGATTTGCGATGTTGTTTATTCTTCTCTCTTTTCTTGCCGCCTTCCCCCACTTTCTAGGGTTTTGACTGTCTTAAGGTGTTAACTGGCACTAGTACCATGAATACAATTTGAAGTGTTTGTATTATTTCATGTGATGAAAGGCAAGATACATGAGAAGCCCTAGTATAATAAAGGGAAAAAGCCCCTTTTGATACCTGAACTTTGGCCAAGTAGATAATTAGGTTCTTGAACTTTGAAGAAGATCAATTTTATACCCAGTCAAACTTTTCGTGCTCCTTTTCACTACTTCATCCAATTATTACTTGAAATATGTTCATTATATCAAGAGATAATAAAAGAGTGAAGTACCGGAAAAGACACAAAAAAATTAGTTGGATATAAAATTAGTCTTCTTAAAAGTTAGGTACCTAATTATCCATTCTTTCAAAATTCAAACATCAAAAGCGGCTTTTCCCTTACGATAAATGACTATTTTACCCTAACATAATAATGAATATAAATAATATACAATAATAATTCTCACATAAACTTACTCACCCTATCTGCACGATCGAATGTAGCTGCAGAAGGTTACAGCTCGGACTCAATAATGGCTCCCTAGAGAAGGAAGCACATAATAACCCTGTGGCCGCCATCTGGATTTTTGGCGCGACGAAGCTCTCCTCTCCCATCCTTCCATGGATATGGATCTTTCCAACTTTTTGTCTTTCGATAATATTTTCTGCTTTTCACTGAAAATATAATAAAATACCTACAGCATTAATTTTTTTTTAAATCATTATAATAATCAGGTAATGGCGGAGGTATGTACAAAATCTCTTAAATCTAGAGTTAATTTAACTGAACCTTTACACGTCTAATACATGTCTTTTGTCTTTTAAAAAAATTATCAGTGAATAATCTAAATAAAATTAATTATCAAAATATTATTATTAAATTACATCTATAAAATAAGATGTAAATATTTATATACAAATTATAAGTATAATCATGATATTATATTTTACTGTCATACTTCATCGCATTTTAAAGGGGTAATTTATTTTTTTTTTATGTTGCGATATACGTCCGCTGCTGTATTGTTTATGATTTGATTGCCACCGTCTTTTCTCAACACTTGTTTTAATTTCATTTACGGTGAACTACTCTCCACCAACTTCCCTCAAGGCATTTGACTTTTTGACTATCCTCTATTATTTCTCTTCAGAATTATGTTACACAGGTATCACGAGAATAAGTCGCAATTCTCAATCCTGAGTAACAAACGAGATTTTGTTGCTCTATTTTAGTAATTAATTTTATTTTGATTTTATTTAAATAATTAATTTTAATTGGGATTCTAAATAAGAAATAATTCAAACTTTTACTTATCAAATTTATTATATCATTTTTTTTAAAAGGATGTCATAAAAAATATTCGTTGATGAAAAATAGAGTTTAATACATGTTTAAGATTCCTATATAAAATAATTACTAATATATCATTTGAATGAAATTAATTACCAATTTCCAGTTACAAAATCGTGTTTAAAAAACATGATATGAAATTTTACATAAAAATCACGCAAAAAAATCACGATTTAATGTTTAACTACGATCGCGATATCACGATTATTAATCACGATATAAGTATTTTGTACGGATATCACGTTAATAATTACGATATTACTCCGTACGTCAAATATATATAGCGTTTTATAATCGCGATATACACGTATATATCACGTTTTAAAGACACAATATACATGCATTTACTAATCACTTGTATATCATATAATAAAAACACGATTTTGATGTGATAAATTAGTAATTATTTTCATTTTGACCTTATTTAAGGAATTAATTTCAATTAGTGTCCTCAACAAGAAATTAATTCGTGAAAAATATATGGCCTTGAATGAAATAAAACAACAAATTTGACTACAAAGAGTTCCGAGGAATATGATATTTGACAACAGCACCAAAATTTCAAGTTATAGTGACATCCTTCCAATTTTGAAATGTAAATGAGTCCCTTCATACATTCAATATGACCAATCACCACCCATGTCATTATGCATCATGGGATGCAGACAGGATCATTTCCTCAGGAGGAAAAGAATGAATACCTTCCCCACTGCCAGGAAATTTCAAGCACTTGATGCCCTGCCTTTGGTGGAGAACCAAGCAAACGTAAAGAGGGAGTGAGACATTTACATGTCCGAATACAGCCAGACGAAGATGACCCATATATATACGACATTACATGCTCAGCACCCACTTGTAAGTGCAAAGTCAACAACAATTGCTGACAAATATACACCAACTATGGCACAATATCCGGAGCCTTTCTACCATGATTACATGATTTCTCAACATTATCTATTATCTCTTCGCCAACTTGAGGATGAGGACCCTGTAAATATGACAAGTTTGCTGCTTTCTCTGTGTTTTCGAAGAGGATAACTAGGTCATTATACATTTTCTGAGATGCTTTAGAGAACTCAGACAGCGATTCAAAAACTGATGAAAAGCCCGTTTGAAATCCATTCAGAGTGATTCTTTTTGTTTCCTGCATGCAGTCATGATGCTTTTCCTTCTCCAAATCAAGTTTACTTTGCATGAAATCTAAATGATCCTTTTTCTCATAAACACAACCTTTGTGATCGTCATTCTGCGCAGACCTATCCTTGTCTTCTATCAACTTTAATTCAAGGAAATGGCTGTCTGTCTTGTGGAACGAATACTTCTTTTTCTCGAGTTCCTTTGCTAGAGCATCAACCTTCCTTTTCTGCTGTTGCTCTTTACCTTGTTGCACCCACAGTGCCCTCACGTCTTTTGCAAAGCTTTTCAATGCAAAAGCCACAGCCCTGTGTGGTAGTGCTTCCAAGGCTGTTAACCAACTATGGCAGATTGGCAGCAATGGAGGACCATTTGCTTGATATGGTGCAGCTGAACTCCGACTTCTTGAGGAGAATTCAACTTCAGGTGCTAAAAACTTGGCAAGCCAACCATGTAGAGCTTCAACATATGCTCTTTGTGCAGTGACATAGTTCATTAAGCATTCACACCAACAATGTAGCTCCACCAGAACTTGATGTGTGGCTAGTCGATGAGAGTTGTTGCAGAATTTTCCATATGTTGGGCAGGCGAAAGTGCTGACTTCAAAAATTATTTTCTTCTGTGTTTCATGGGCTTCAAGCATGATCTTCCAAGACTGTGTTAGGCTGCATAACAAATAAATTTTAAGAAAATGATAGAGGCAGTGCCTGAACTTGACTCATTAAGCTCATGAAATTTGATATCTCTATTCTTCTGTATCTTACCCTTTTAAAAGTTCAATTATCTGAGGTTTCAACTCTTCGTCCCTTAATTTCTCAATCATCTCTGAAATGGACTCAACACTTCGAATGGCAACCAAGATCCTTGCATACAAGTCTTTCACTGCAGCCTTGGTTTTGTCCATAGTCAATGCATCATCTCCTCTTACATCTTGGTTTCTCAAGTGCATGCATTTTCTTTTATAAAGTTTCCGCACATCATCTCCAGCCTGATAGCAGTGATTTTAAAAAGATTCATGATATGGAGCTTATTATGCACAAAAAAGTACCCACATGATGGTCAAAAAAAGTTGCATGGTTTCCAAACTGCAGTAAATATGTGCATATTTGGAAACCATTATGAGATGGGCAATCTAACTACTAATCCAATTTATTTGCCCTTTCGATGATATGGCCTGAAAAGAATACAAGAATTAAGGCTCACTCTTTTCCACAATACAAGAATGAAAAAAAAAAAAAAAAAATCGCTTGCCTAGACCTCATACATCACCAAAAAATTCGGGCCAGCATGCCTTGAACATTTTGTTCTGACCCACATTGAACTTTTATACCTTTAAAAGAATTGTATGACCTAATTTTAAAAGTACTAAGAATTTTCAAAATTTCTTGCTCCATATCACATCACTAATTAGAACCTATAATGACAGTCCTATACAAGCCGCAAGCACTACAAAGTGCACAATGTTAAGCAATTAATATAAAGCTCATACCACATACACAAGCTTAAATCCTCAGAAAAAATGGTTGTGGTGCTAACCTTAAAACATGATATTAGAGTGTGAAGTAGTAGATTCAAATCACTTCACAGTCATCTCACCCCAATTTAATTAAGTCGTCCACTTAGTGTGTTTTAGTTAAAGTCTTAGCCCATTAGCAAAGGAGAGAATTAAGTAATAGATATTAAGGCCTACATCAAATTTTCAAGGTTAAACTTTCAGATGGGATGGTTATAATGAGTAGCACCATCAAGAAAACTGTTTGGGAAGTAAATTACCAGGAAAAACACAGTGGAGAGACAAGATGTTTAGAATTTCATCATATGTGCTTCCTAGTAAGACAAAGTGCAGACACAAGACCATCATCTCCTAGAGTTTTAAATTGTTTAACCCCACTGGTCAAAGAAAGCAAGAAGTATTTCACCTACAGTTTTCAATCATGCTTCGATTAGCTGAATCAGGGGAGACAAAATCTATAGCTCAGCAAATACACAGGAAACCAATGTGTCACTAAAACAAGAAATTGCACATGAAAGCAGCCTACCTTAACTTCTTGATACAGCTTTTTCTCCCATGCATATAGCCTTTCAAGGGTTAGGGAATGGCTACCGGAGACCATTCCACCATAATCATCAAATAATTCGTTTTTATACTCTGTCCATGTTGATGAGCTTCTTGAACTTGATGCCACAAGGCTCTTACAAGACATTGACTTGGATGAAGTAGATCGGTGCCAGGTAATAGCTTGGATAAATCTCGTTGAGTTCTCTGCACATGTAAGCAGACAATCATGATATGGTGTGCCAGGAAGGCAGATGCAATCTTTATCCATCAATTGTTTGATCAATAGAAGGTAGATTTATGCCTTAGTTCTTTTTTTTTGGTGTGTGTGTTTTGGGGGTTGGGGGTTTTGTGTTAAAAATTAATGCTTTTATTCTTGATTCCCAAAGAAAGAAACTACCCTAGAAAAATCTAAGCAGATAGTAGCTATGGAACTTTAATGTTGGTGTCCTGTGGTTGTTATAATTTGTTCATATATTCCACCAATAGCATAATGCTGAAATTGGTTAACAAGATTGAGAAAGTACGCAACTACAGGTATGCCTTCCAAAGCTCAAACAGCTAAATTGTAATATATCACTTTAAAAGAGGAAAAAAGTAGGCTGCTATCCAAGACAATGTAGGATGCTTGCATCTTGAATTCAAGTCAAGACATTTGGTGCTGGAGAGAAATGACATTCCTTTCCAAATATATGATTGCAGATACCAGGTCTCATGCAACAATGAAAAGCAATCGCAAATGAATCTAAGAACTTAGTGGATTTACATAGTGCAAATGGGCTTTAAATTATATAAAAATCATTTATTTATTTGGATTTGACTCGCGGATTGAGTGACAGAACCCAGCAAGTCAGTTCATTTATTGGGATGATTAAGGAAGATTTAATATGATAGGCTTGAAATAAGGCTTATTGGACTGTCCGTTTGTCATCCAACCTTTTTTAGTATGACCCTTGCACTAAAAAAAACATCTTGGTCGTCGACTATCAACATGATTCAACAGATGATATTGATAGTCAAGATCTATAAATATCTCAAGTCTTGTCTCATTCGAATAAGAAGAAATTGAATAAAAATACTGAGATGCTACTGAAATTCTATCTCAATAGATCAAAGGCTTGTTCATTATCACTATTGGGGTTCGATACCTGATTACTCCACCACCTATCACAAGTGCATTTATGTTTATTGGATCAATCTGTCCGCCATTCAGCCTTTCTCAATATGGGTCACGTACTAAAAAAGATTCATTTTGGCCGTCGGCTATCAATAAATACCTCAAGTCTCGTCTCTTGTGAATAAAAGGAAATTGACTAGAAACACTCAAGTGTTGCTGAAATTCTATCTCAAGAGATCAAACGTTTGTTCATTACTACTAGTATTATGGGGTTTAATGCTTGGTAACTCATCCAGTCCATTTGGAACATCTAAAATTGCCTACTCCTCCTTCCTATTTCATCTCTCTTGATCAATTTTTGTGTCATAATGTGTCACACCTCACACATGTAGCACTATACTCATGCAACATGCACGTAACTATCCTGATCGTATCCATGCATCTACAGATAGCTAGAGACGTTATACTTCCAATAGTTTGACTCTCATCAAATACATAGATAGACTTGTTCCAGTATGGAATCTCACATCCAGTTCATAGGAAAAAAAGGTCCCCTTTGAGCAAACACAAGAAAAGACCCACTAAGAAATCTTTTTATCATCGTTCACGAACATCTAGTGGCATAAATGAGGCCACCTTTGGAGGAACAGAAAATCAAAATAGCAAGCATTACATTGAAAAGAATAGTTAGTGATGAGACAACTTCCGCACTGTGGTCAGTACTCAATTTATGCGGATGACATATTAAACCGCATATTCGAAGTTGAGTTACAATACAAACTCAGTATCCATTCAATTAAAGATGACAGTTGACACTCCTTTTTCATTGAAATAAATCACTCTAGAACCACAAGGGTTCTTCTAGTGACCAGCAAAAGAACTCGCATAAGAAACTGCTTTCAAGACAAATCATATTTGCGCATCTCTACAAGATCCCGGTTTAAATGAAGACATTCTTGGAGCCATCTAACATTGGTAGCTGAAATAGGCCTCGCCAGAGCCATTGGGTGTGTGTGTGTGTGTGTGTGGGCGGGCATCCAAGGGCCAACAATTTTTTTTTTTTATCTTTTCAAAGAAAAAATCAATTAAAGAAAAACATCAAAACTCACCTTTAATTTCCTCTATACTAGATTGTAGATGCAACCTGTTGGCCTCCAGCATCCTAGATACATCCTTGCCAGAATCATAAGCCTTAATGAAATAGTCCTCAATATCCCTCAATGCTTCCAAAAGTTCTCTCCCTCCTTCAGGAATCTCCATTACACCCAAACCCTTCTCCTCAACATGGTTCATATTATCACTGCACACCATTGACTTTACCATTTCACTTCCACATTCCTTCTTACTCTCCTCGCACACATTTTCTTCAACACCAACAACAACTTTGCTTTTGCTTTTGCTCTTGCTCTTGTTCTTGTTCTTGTTCTTGTTCTTGTTGTCTTGCTCTTCCTCTTCTTCTGTTTCTCCCCCGTCCACTACTTCCTCTTCGAGTTCCGGTATACCCTCTTGTTCCCTCACCCTTCTCAACTCATCATCGTCACAGTTTTGCCTGCTGTACCCACATATAACTTCATTACTCATGCCAAAAAATGGATTAAAAAAATCCCAACCAAACTCTCTCTGTGGTGATGGCAATTCCGTTTGCGTTTGCGTTTGCATTTGCATATGCATATAATAATATTCACCAACCTCTCTTTGCTCCGTTTCTACTCTATCACCAACCTTTCCTTCTCCTTCTTCTTCTTCCTCCTCTGTATTATTACTACTCTGGGAAGTAGTAGAAGAACCACATGAAACACAACCGATGGCTTCCTTGGTGGCTTTACGAGGTCTTTGCTGAAGCAACATAGTGTTGTTTACAACACTATGACAACATTCATTTGTATTTGGTGCTTCCGGAGGAGAGAAAGTGATTGTATAAGGATTTGAAGGTGACTTATGTCTTGCAACAAAAAGATCAATAGAAGCTGAAACAGCATATAAAGCTTGACAGTACCTAAAATGTGCCTCGGCAAGTGCATACCTTCTTTGAACTGCAAGTTTCATGAGCCGTTTTCTCTCTCTACAAATAGATACTACTTCTTCTTCTTCTTCTAGCTTTGAAGCAACACATCCCATCCTTTTTTCCTTCCAAAAAACCTCAAAGACAGTACCTTTAGCTTCTCCTATGAAAAAAGTTTGTTTTTTGCAAGATAAGTTTTATTCTTTATGATAAAAAAAAGAAGTGGGAACTGTTTTTTTCTTTTTTTTTTTTTTTTGGTGTAATACACTAGTAAAAAGAACCATGAACCAAGCCCAGTTCAGCTTTTTTACTACAATATGTAGTAGTTCCAGGAATGCTGCACATTTTCAGTTTCGCTTTCCTTTTTCTTTGGCTGAAAAGCTAGGCCTGAAGAAAGAAGTATGGGAAATGGCTATACGGGTTTTACTAGCTAAAACTAAAACATACTAGCTAAAACGGTGTTAACCCTGAAAATGGACATGACTAAGAGAGAGAGGTGGCACAGCAAAAAGCTGAGTTATAGGTGGTAAGAAAGGTAGGGGCTCGAGAGAGAGAGAGAGAGGAGAGAGGGGCGGAGAGAGAGAGGGAATCCTTGTTTTTAGTAAAATTTTAGGCATGAGCTGAGAGTATAAGTACAAAGTTGGAGTGATCTATTGTCACTCGCACTCAGCATGAATTTATGAAAAGCTGCTGCTAAAATTAAAAGAAAGAGAGAGATATGAAATTAGGACAACATATTATATATCTCTCCTACTTGGATCAATGAAAAAATGGGGTAAACACATCCCCTATCTTTAGAAAAGAAATCATATAAATATAAACTAGATAAAAATAATTATATAAATAGCACTGGTATATCATTTTAAGTGTGAATATACAAATTTATATATGTATCGTATAATCAAAATATAATATAGTGATTTATGATAATTTGTGTATCAGATGTTAGATATGCAATACACATATATTATTTAGGGTTAATGTCAAATCTGATATCTAAACTTTGCCCGAACATTCAATTAGGTAAATATCCGAGCAAACCTGTTATAACGTGATACTTGTCATCCGATGTAGTATTTTTATCTTATTTTTCTTGATGTAGTAAAGACTTAATTTTATTTTTTTTATTATTAATTTTATTTTATTATGATTAATATCATTTTATTATAATTAAAACAAATTTATATTCATATTCAAAGCCCAAACCCACTCAATATGTCTTAATATAGGAAGCACATGATACCTTTACAAATTTTCCTTTTTCAATGGTTGTTTGCTTCAATACTATCTTTTATATATAAGGCGAAAAGAAATAAAATATTAATATTTTAAAATTAATTACGAAAATGCCATCGAAAAAAAATTATTCCCGATTTTAGGCAACATGGCTTCGTCTCTTGAAAAGACGAGGTTAAGCTCTTTCTCCACAAACTTCACTTTATTACTTGAAAACCCAAAAAATTACATATAAAACTTGTCAAGTAGAAATATAAATAGCTATACGAGCCATTAACAATGCTCCACCGTGGTTAGAGGACAAAGAAATTGTAGTATTCCCAAACCCAATCCAAATACAACATAGCTATAATACCATTCCACCTAAACACACATTCTCAATCCCAATCCTAATCATTCAATCACAGCGGTATTGTGATTGTTTCTTAGTACAGTACAATCAAAATATGGAAATTGTAGACTCGTAACACATAATATGAAATGAAATGCTGATTGATTGTTCTCTTAAAATGTACAAGAGAAAAAGAGTACAATGTACATACAAGAATAATATCAAAAAGTAAGAAGCTATATGCAACAATCAAAATAAAAAAAAAAAAATCTATCATCTACTACTGCTGCTGATGTGTGTCCCCCCTCCCTTGTCCTCGGCCTCTACCCTGCCTCACGTACGTCCTGCGTAACGGGATACGCAGATGAGGATGCTGTGTAGATGGAACAATTTCTATAACTGCAGCATCCTCATCTCCAGTAACAGCACTGTACTGATGGAATGGGACAGGGTCTGGGTCTGGCTCTGGCTCGACCCTGTGTGAGGCCCTCCCCCATATCATGTGATGGCGATGGTCGTCTCTTCTGTGGAGCCAAGGGGGTATGGAACTCAGTGTATGACGGGTCCGGCATGGAGGTATCCCCCATATAGTAAGATCTCGATGACGGGCCAGCCTCGTCCTGAATAAGGGACCACCCTCATCAAGTGAAGGTAGATTGGACGGCTCAAGCTCATCTCTGATCTGAATACTTGGTGCTCGAGATCGTCCCCGACCCCGCCCCCGCCCCGGCCCCCGCCCACGCCTCTCTCTAGGAGGTTGTCTTCTCTATACGGCATGAGACTGTGGGTCACCCTGCGCTGCTGCTGATGGTGGAACTGGTGGCACTGGATCATTAAAGTTCAACCCCATAAACTCTTTCACGACACGACAGACATCTCGTGCAGTAGATGAAGTGAGCTCTGAGGGCATGTCTGGGATGCTATAAATGAAATTAGCCTGCGAGTAATAGCAAAAAATTATATCGGTGAGTAGCTGCCAAGTCAATACATGTCCATATAAAGCTTATAGAGACAGTGATCTTACCATGTATCATATGATAGCTCCCGTACGACCGATCCAGCGTCGGGTGATCACATGATACCATTGGAAGTAATCATCAGATGTCCCAACAGGCAAATCTGGCAGCTCAACTATCCAATCACACCGAGCATCCCATTCAGCTGTCCACCTAGCGTGCTTGACCTGCCAGTTCCACTCGGAACATCCTCTCATGTCAATCTCATGGAGGGGTCTCATGTCGGCAGGGGGGCTGGGATCCCCTGGAAGCCACCAAACTGTCTAAGCATTCTGTTAGGGTAGTAGTGCTCGACTAGGTAGAAGCAAACCAGTGGGACCCGTGTACGCCAAACATCGCTACTCTCTAGGTAGTATGGAGGCAGGGAGGGCAAGATCAAACTATAGGGGTCCCACACCACCTGATGCAGTAGGAAAAGTGAAATATTGCGTAAATAAACAATCGAACTATAGTAATTTAAGAGTACAAGACACTGGAAATCAATTGAGGTATAGAAGGGAACGGATATCATACCTGATGCGCCGTCTGTCGATCGAAAGAAGCGCAGTACTCAATCAGTAGATGAGTCGATACTCGGGTCACGGCAAAAGTCGCACTCTAATGGCTGATGAGTGGGCGGCCCGCGGTAACTAATGTGTGCAGTCAACAAACTGGGGCAATATGGGAGAAGTGCTCCATGCCCATATCTGCAGGACAACTAACGGTCCTGCCATGTCCCTCATGTCGACGTGGAAAGCCAAGTAAACAGCTGCCTGTATAGCTAAGTCAAACAGGCTGCTCCCCACGCGTGCTGCCCCGCTGTCTCAAAGTCTCGAAGCAGCTGGAGGTACATAAGATGGACGTAATTAGAGGACTTGTCTGCGACAATAAATCCCCCAAGCAGCAAAATGTACGCCCTAGCGTGGTGTCTGATCATCAGATCATCGGCAAAATCAGGTATGTCGATGAAGTGGCTATCCAACCACGATATCTTCAGGCGACCACCATCCATGTTAACGCTGGGCTTAGGCGGGAGTCCTAGCAACTCCTCACATAAATCAGGCCAATCCAGCCTAGCCGTGCCCGTAACTGCCAATCCATCTACGGGGAGGCCGTAAGGACAGCAACATCCTGTAAGATCATAGACCACTCACCCGTGGTCATGTGGAATGTATGCGTCTCTAGTTGTCACCTCTCGACCAAAGCTGTAAGGAGATGCCAATCCAGCTGAATGAAAGGAATCTGGGCCCCCCTATGAACTTGCCTAAGACAGGAATGGTACCAGTCGCTCGTCAACCTCTGTAGGTACGCCAGCTCGCCTGAGCCTCACTTCTCTACGCCGACAATGCAATACCTCATGTTCCTATAATAAAGTTATCACATTTTTTAAAGACCAATATCACCTTAACCATCAAATCTGCAATCACAGAAATACATAAATGAACTAACTTGTCCATCCCAGGCTAGAATCGACCTGTGTACAGGCTGCTGGGTGAGTAATGAGCTATCAATTGGTCCTGGATCCATCTGTGAAGGAAAAATAAAGAGATGTTGTTATAGTCCACATATGTTGATTAAAAACAAGCATAGAAAACATACGTTAAATCATAACTCATTAGGGTAATAATAAAAACATATGAGAATAAAGAATTACCACTACGAATCGACTGCCCCGTAACTAGTCTATCCGCCGATCCCACATTTAGACAACTCCTTATGTTGTGGCCCTGCTGCCCACAACAATCGCATGAATAACCTCGGGGGCCCTCTCGAATGTCCATCTCATTCTGGAATCGTTTCTCCCTAGGCCAACCCCTTTTTCTAATAAGTCTTGGATTAGGGTACCACTTTGCTAAGTCCAAACGAGTCCAATTTGCCATATCGGCTGCAGGAATGAAGGAACAACCATATACTCTTAGTTGGTGGTCCCACCTATACCACTGTCCTACGTAGGCAATACAATCCATGTGCATTGTGCCCATCACTGCCATCGCATGCAAGCATGGAATTCTGTATGTTTGTCACTTGTTACACGTATATCTACATGATCTTAACTCCACTTCTTGTATATGGTCCCCCTTCTAACCATACATCGTTGAACGTGGTGCAGTTATAACCTCGTATATCCGTTCTTGGTAATTGAAACAAGTAACTCTATGGGAACTGGATATGTTGTTCCATCTCTCAAACTTCTTCGCAGCGTATTCTGTGAGCAACTTACCCATACTCATGGCATCGCTGGCTTCACGCTTTTGCTAATTAAATATGGAGTTACAATTGTAGAAAGTTTTCTTTACCAATGCTTCCACAGGTAAGTACCTGGCATCTTTTATAACTGAATTGTAACTCTCCGCCATGTTTATTGTGCCTTGGCTAAATCTAACACCTTCATCGTAAGATAAAGTCCACATACATGGAGGCAACTCGCGAAAATATCGTGCTGTCCAAGGATTGCTTTGAAGTGCTGCATTAAAATATCCGTGGAACTTTCGACTCTAGGCTTGATAGGCAACTCTTTTTACTATTTTCTTACATTCCTTACTTTTGGCCTTCGAATTAAAGTTGTTAGCAACATACCGGATACACCAGCACCAAGGCCACCCCCTAAGCCACATCGCATTCTCACCTTCGACCGCACTCCTAATATAGGCATGCCGATCCGATATCAAGCAAATATTGGATCGGTCTTTGATAACATGTTCCAGCACTTTTGCAAGGAACCAACTCCATGTTTCCGCCTTCTCCTCATCCACAAGAGCATACGCCAATGGGACTATATGATTTGCCCCATCTACTGCCACTGCAATAAGCAATTTGTGCTTGTGCTTGTGCTTGCCATACAGGAATGTACCATCAACTGTGATCACAGGTCTGCAATGATTTAACGTGTATAACTTAGTCAGTGATCAGCTAAAACAAAATTTAACAATGATTACGATACATACCTACAGTAATGGAACGCCTCAATACAAGGACCAGATGCCCAAAAAAGCTTATCCAATAATACGTAGCTGGCGGTATTTGAATCTTGAGTTTGCCACTCAACTTTTGTTCCTGGATTTGCCTCAGTAATTACATTAAGTAGATGCGGAAGCTCCACATAAGACGCCTCCCAACTTCCATACACCTGCTCAATGGCCTTTCTCTTTGCCTTACGAATTCTCTTGATATGAACATTATACTCGAACTGCTTTAATATATTCGTTTGGAGATCCTTCGTCCTCACATCTGGAGAATTGCGGATCTCCAATATTATGGCCCTGGACAAGCTGGCGGAGTCCAACTGAGAGTAATCCTGTCCAGTGATTTTATCCAAGCAGGTGTGAGGTCCTTCATATTTAGTGATATGAAACCACCACCATGTTTCTTATAACTGCCTCTGAGTCTCCACTTACAAGCTTTATTATGGATATCAGTATATTTCACTGTCCATGCTCTTGGGTCCGAATCCACTACCTTGAAATTATAATAGTTCGTTATGTGCCACATTTTAACTGCCCGTATGAGATAATCTTTGGTCTTAAAACGCATCCCGACCTTGAATTCATCAATGAAGCTCCAATTCCCAGCACTCATTTCCTGCTCATCATCATATGCTGCATAAGTACTACCAACTTCGGCATTGAAAAATGGAATTGGTGCTGAACTCCCTATTGCATCAATGTCAGTAGGAGCAACGAAACGGTCCCAGTTATTTCCCCTTCGTTGTACCTCGGGCAAGGCATATTGTTGTCGAAATACTTCGACATTAACATTTTCATCATCATATAGTCGTCACTGGATTCACTTGCCGATGAGTCTTGCACAGCATCCATATCATCACCACCTGCCGATGTAGGTCCACAAAATTAAAGTGACCTATTTCCACTTGTGCACTGCCTATTGTCTAAACTGGAATAGAGTTTGAGTCTATCAACTCCTGGCTCCCAATATTTCTATCATTGCCCATTTCCCCTGCAGGTGCCTATGACAATTCAATTTCCAATACCTGCACATAAACAACCACTGAGCCTTCTGTGTATACCAACATCTCTTGTGCCGCATCATCATCGGTAATTGGAATAATATCATAACGTAGCGTTCTATCTCCAATAGCTACCCTATGATATAGCTCCACCCGATGTGTACACCTATTTACCTTTAGTCTATTGCAAATAATCTCCACTATCTGCTCATATGTTGAATTCCTATTAATACTGACCATAGCAACAGGCCACTTATCATAACCAAAACCATCATCCCCTTGCACAATATTACCATGAGCGTACAGTATGAACTTCACCTTATCCATTTCCTCACAAATCCTGCCATCTCATCAAAATTAGCTTCCACGCATCAAATTCACAAAATAACACTTATAAATTTCATTCCTCATAATATTTAACATAATTCCTAAAGCTGCACCTGCATTTTCAAAGTTGAAATTTAATTTTCTAATCTATCCTGCTTTCTTACAAATATTAGTTTTTTTCATCGCATATTTCCATGCCATACCAAAGCGCCATACCAATGCAAAGTACTAAATACATCCCGTTAACGACAATTGAAGTTATTTTTAATTTTTTTCCCACACTCAAATTCCTAAAATAATTATCCAACAACAACTACTTAGGACATGATTTTTTTCGATGCAAATATTATACATATACATATCTATACAACATACAAGAGGAAAAAAAAAAACGTCGGCATTGGAATCATGCTACAAAAATATTCTAACAATACATATAATCAACATTCATAATGCAGCATGAATGGTTGAAAAAAAATACGAAAATACGCGGAAATCCAACCTCAACGTTCGCCATCGATGGTTTCGCACAAAATCTCCTCCTTTCAATCCTCCTATCCACGAAATTGCAATACAATCAACTTTGGAGCAATTAAATCAGCCAAATGAGAAACAACTATGGGTGGATTTGATGTCGGGCGGCCGCAACAATCGCAATCCTCTCAATTTGGGGATTAGGGTTCTGGTGAGCGCAAGGGGAAATAGGAAGAAAAAGATGCGGGCAGAGTTTATAATCCGCTGACCTCGTCTCTTCAAGAGACGAGGTTAATCACTAATGACCTTGTCTCTTGAAGAGACGACGTCACATGCGGTGCAACCTCGTTTCTTCGAGAGACGAGGTATTATGGAATGAGACCTCGTCTCTCGAAGAGACGTGGTCAGCCACTTATGACCTTATCTCTTCAAGAGACGATGCCATGTTGTCTAAAATCAGGAATAATTATTTTTTTATGATATTTTCATGATTAATTTTAAAAATATTAATATTTTATTCCTTTTCCCATATATATGTCCATTTTTCAAAATTTTTTCATACGAGACTAAATACAATTGAAAAAGAGTCAACACATTTGGGTCCTGTGGTTCTTCTATTTCAGTGGTGTTCCTATTAAACTTATACGACCAGCAGCCATCTCAAACCTAGTGATGGGAGACTTGATACTGCTGCTGTTAGTGGGCCTGGCATTTAATTAAGGGTCATAATTCCAACTTGGATAGATTTGGATTACCCAATAAGCTAGAGATGAAAAATTCATTATCGAAGCCCGAAGGAACTTTTCTAATGGTGGATTATCTGACAAATTAAAAGTACTGAGTTCAAGATAACTTTTCTGATCAAGGATCTTCTTCTTCATCTTCCTCTCCCTCCCTCTCCCTCTCTAGAGACTAGCTTCTCTCTCTAAGCTTTTTTCTTGCTCAACCCAACCACTTGGTTGATCCTTTTGATGGGTCATGCAAATTTTGTTTCACAAGAGACACTGCATTCTCTTTTAAGGGTACAACAAGTCATGCTTCATCAAGTGCGATTATAAGGTGGAGTTATTGGTTCGGTTGGTTCTGTTTCATTTGATTTATTTCATATGTGATTATATGGCCACCAGGAGTAAGAGTAACCATTGTTGTTTTCTTATTGGGTTATTGTTTCTATGTTGTCGTTAAAGGCTATGACCTCTTCTTCTCCGGCTTCCACTTCCACTTTAAATTCGACGCCTTCGTCTTCCATTGGTTTTTGTATAGAGTTAAGATGTCTAGCTAAGCCCACCGAACGTTGGAAAAGAAGTATTCATGCTATTACTTTATTTGTAATATATATTGTAAAATAAAATAGGTATTAAGAAAGATGTTTGTTTTTTCCATAATATTAAGAGAAAAAGATTTAACAAAAAAGGTTATAGTAAATGACTATTTCCGTGAAAGTCTATAAGAAGCGAGGGAGATAACAAAGTAGAATTAAAACATTGTTAATGAGAAAATTTGTGTCATTTGATTTGTTCGACGATGATGATCCATGGATTAGAACAATAGATTTTACACCAAATATGTTCCTTGTTAACGAGAACAAAAACAGGGTGTACAGATATGCCTAAATGATGATGCCTTTTACTTGAAGAAGAAGAAGAAGACGGTCCACATGTGTATATCTTGATCCACCAACTTGAAGAAGATGACGATGCCTTTTACTTGTTGAATGAAGATGATGATGCCTTTTATGCATCTAAATCTAAGATAAAAGTCTGTGAAAAACGGAATGAAATTAGTCCCACATGGAAAACATTTTGAAAAATTAACTTGTATGTAACATAAGACTTAAGCAAACCATGACAATGGAAGAGAAGACTCTAAAGGAACCATGCGCTTGATTCGAAGTTGGGTGGGCTTAGACTTTGATTGGTCGTGAATAATGTAGTAATATTAATTATAATAAAATAAAATTAATCATAATGAAAATATAAATAAATATTAAGCTTTTGCGATGTGAGAAAAAATATTACGTCCAATAACATGTGTTGTAATTAGTTCGTATATTCACATTAGGTACCAAATTCAACATTAACCCTATTATATACATGAATAATTGAATATCACATGTTCAACATGAGATACTAAAAGAAAATTTAATATCTCATGTTGAACATGTAATACAATGATACTATTTAGATAATTATTTTTACCTAATTTTGTATTTATGTAATTTTTATTTGGCGGGTCGGTATCATATAATTTCCTCACTAAAAACCTATCATATTTAGACAAAATTACCTTATCACGTTTAGTTCTACCATATATAGATCGATCTGCCATAAATAAATCTATCACATTATACCAACCTATCATATTTGCACCAATTTTAAGTGATCATACATGACTTAACCGAGTAATTTATGCTAGAAAGACAGATCTTATTGGGATAAATATCATAAGATGACTTAAAATTAGACCCATATGTATATTAAAAAAATTATTATATATGGACCATATTTGTATACATAAATGAACTTTTTGACAAACTTACCAGATTTAGACCGATGTACCATATGTGATGAACTTACCATAATAAACCTACCACATCACATTCAAGAGTCCTTATTTAAAGTTATCAAATCATGACTTGTGGTGATAATTTTCCCTTTAAACACTAAATACCAACTTAGTATAGGAGATGTAAACCTCTGAAATTTTCAAAACTCTTAAAAAATAATTCTAGAGCTAAAAAAACCAAAATTGAAATCCTAAAACAGACCCAAGTCAAAACCAAACTCTAGAAATCAAAACACGATCAAATATGAATTTCATAACCTTAAGAAAAAGAGCAACTTCAAAAGCAAAATGAAAAAAATCCAATAAATGTTCGATTGAAATTCATATGCTAAATAATTCATTTATTTGATTTTTAACACGTAAATCAAGATAGTATGTCCAAAAAGAATTTAATGACAAAATTATAAAACCTTAAAACTTCTAGTGAATTTGAGGATAAAAAATTTAAAAGTCAAACCGAGTCAAGATATAACACTAAAAACCCTAGACTTAATTAACAATTTCAAGAACTGTAAAATATTAAATAAATCATAGAAATAGAGTAAAATTAACTTTTTGAACCAAAATATAGTATAACCATAAATCTCTAGATTATATAATCTTATGAATGAATCGTAAAACTGGAATCGAAACCGAAACCATAAATACTAACCTAGGTCAACATTAGGATCTAGAAGATTTAGATATGGCAATCCTGTGCTCAAAACCCTAATGCAATAAAAATGAGATAACATTAGATTATAGCTTGGACTAGTGTCTTACAACCTAAAAAGATCAGATTCGACGAAAATTCATCTGTTTCGGATCCAAACGAGCTCTGTTTCTAAAATCGGGCTCTTGGCTTGCAAAATGGTGAAAATATTTCGACAACATATATAAACTCATAATTAAATGAGCAATCGTAAAATATCAGTTGTAGAATTTTTCGGCTTCTAAAAATATCAGATATAGCCCTTTTACGCGTCTTTTCATTATTACCAGTACTTTGTTTGGCTAGTCTACTATTCATTTACTATCACTATTATTCATTACTATTCATCTATCTCTACTTTTCCTTATAACCTATCTCTTACAATCTATAAACCTATTTCTTATATTTATATTTCAAATATTACTTTTTACTTAACTTCTCTTACACTTTATTTATTTTTCACTACCAAAATACAAAATAAATTAATTTTTCTCCATCCCCTCTTCATGAAACGGGTACCACTCCTCTCTCTTCCTCTCCATTTTTTCTTTTGATTTATTTTATTACATCTAATTTCCCTCCACATTTCTTAATAAATGCCACATCTCCCTCCATTTCCTTCACACATCTCTTTTACATACCAAAACTCTATCAAAATCACTTATCAACTTATCTCTCTACAAATTTCCCCTCAAATACTCTCTTGTTCTCCATCTCCATAAAACACTCATTTATCTTTACGAAATTTTATGAACACACCATCCATTTGTTTATCACATCTTCAATCCTTCATCAATCTTAGGTAAATATTTCTAAATCCCTCTTTTGTTCATGTAACATAAAATAAACGACATGTGTGTTTTGATTCTATATAATCCCATGATGTTAATGCTAGGGGAAAAAAATCATGAAAAACAATATGATATTCATGTCTTGTTCAAACACCATGTTTATTTATGATTCATGTTATACTCATGTTAGTAATCTAACTTTCTATATGCTATAAGTCTGTATATATATTTTTAGAGCCTATAAGCTCACTAACATAACTTCCTATTTATTGCTTTTATTTACTTGCTCATCTTTTATTACATATAAATTATTAAGACTAATCATTATAGTCTTAGACTTGTTCTTATCAAGTCAAAACTTTTATTTCTTTTCTTTAAGGACTTATCATAACCTAAGTCCAGGGAGCCTTGACACAAATCTAAGACTCTCATGAATTTTCTTATTATTTTCTTGCTTTTCTCTATGAAACTTGTCCATTTCTAAGTATTGGGAAGACTTGAATAAAAACCTAAAACTTCCACAATTTTTTTCTTTTTCTCTTCCTTAAGATTTATTATGCTTTTCTTTTCTTTTCTTTTTATAAAACTTGTCAATGTTTAAGTTCTGGAAAGCCTTGAAAAGCTAAGACTTCCGAACATTTTTGTTCCTATAAATATGCTTATTTAATTCTCTATGTCTTTTATTTTTCATATGAGTTATTTTTCTTTATAACTACAAGTTCATATTCATCTATTATCATAATGTTGTTGTCTTGATAGAGTTGTCAAAAAAATAAAAGGAGTTATTTTCTTTCACCTAAAAATAAGACTAAACTCTTAAGAAACATAATTTTTTAACACTTAGAAGAAACCTACACTAAGATTTAGGATAATCATTCAACTACATCCTTTTCAAAATATTAAAATAAATTTATTATTAAATTTTAATGTTGATAATTCTTTACTATACAAAATTATCCTAAAAACTTATGTAGATGGTTTATACTACACTTTGATGAACACTAAAAACAAAATTATTTTCCAAGTTAAGTTTAAAATCAACCCACTAGTTAAAAATTTACGTAGAAAATAAAATTGATAGACAACCCAAGGAATCCAATTTTTAAGAATGTAAAAATTTATGAAGTTAAGAAAATATGAAAACAATAGTTATAATAAGAAGACACTCATTTATGACAACTCAAAATTTTAGTTTTCTTCTAGCAACCCCTTAAATACTCAAATGTTGAAAAACTATTAATAGAGAAAGAGTTATTATGAGTATAAAGATTTAGAACAAGTCATTCATTTAATTTCCTTTATGCTAAAACTTAAAACATTTTAGAGGCAATAACACTTATAATAATTTTTCTTCATAACCACACAAAAATTCATGTTTTAGAAAATATTTAGTTAAAAGAAGTTCAATATGAAAATAAAATATTCATGACCTCTAAATTAATATAAAAGCATGATTTTCTTTAATTAAGTTTCTTATTTAAAAAGTCTAATAATTAAAATTTTGTTTAAGAATCAAACTTAGGAAAATTTTAGAAGGAAATACATTTGGAGTTTTATGTCACAAATACGTAAAACCATGTTTTATAAAATAAATTGTTAAATAAGAATCTTTGAACAAGTATAAAACCTTTGAGATTCCAATATATATATATATATTGAACTATGATTTTTGTTGTTAAGCCACATGTTTACAAAATAGCAAATTTAATCACAAGTTGAAGAAAATCTTTTATAAAACTCTATCTTTCACAAAGATTGTTTACAAATTTTATTTTTAAGACAACATCACTAGGATCATGGATATAATATAAGTTATTGTTAATATTAAACAATTTTCAAAAGTATAAATATTTATAGATTTGCTATAAAATGTTCGAGTGAAGAAAAACTTAAGAAAAATTACAATTTGAGGGTTGGAACCTTCATGTTAAATATGCACCGACCTATTTTGAAACCCAAATTGCTTTAAATGTAAAAAATAACCTTAGAAATAGATAGATCTTTTTTGAGTAGGTAGAAAACAACATCTGATATGCGAAATTCCGAGTTAAATGAGTAAGTTATGGCCATTTTAAGTTGGAATTTTCCTTCATTCGAATTTTGACAAAAATAACAAGATAAATTAAGAAGTTTAAGTAGAACTTCTATGAAATACTCATTCCAGGTATTTCTTTTATCTAGGTAACGAGGAATGCGAGACTCGTCTTCTTGAGGATTGTTAAAACTAAGAAGATTGTGATATGGACGAGTGAGTTTTTCCTCCTAAATATATTACTTTGTTTATGATTGTAAGTAGTCGCACTAGTATGATTAAGAAAAGATAAAAAAGAGTATGTATGGGAGACTATCAAGGTTAAGCATGCGTTTCTTGCTTAATTGATTAAGTGGATATTAAGCATATCGAAATGTTAGAACGTTTGTTTAACTATGTTCATTTGTATGCTTGATTGCTATGTGTGTTTAAGTTGATTGATCACCCTTAATGAATCATAATACAGAATGATGTTAACAAGAAAAAGGTCACGTATAGTATCCATCGAGTCACATTTCGAAAGGCTGCTACTTCTATATGTAGAGTTGGATAGGCCACTAGCGTACTGGGACATGGGCCATGATCCTTCATAGGGAATCCACATTGCTCAAGGAATACAACTTTAGGTTTAGAGTCGTGCCAATCGAAATCTTTGGGCACGTGCCTGGGGACAAGCAGTAGAAGATCTAGAGGACCTTCATCAACAATTCCCTATCCCTTAATATGGAGAGTGTAAATCCATTCTATGTATAGATTCCGGATAACTATACATATATGTGTTCTTCATGTGATTGCTGCATAAGCATAGCATATGCTTGACTAACCAACTTGTTTGTCTATGATTGTCGGTGCAAATGACGGGGAAAATATCTCACTAAGCATGTCGTAAACTTATATCCCCATAGATTTTGTTGAAGCAGGTACGCTCGAGACTCAAATCAAGGATGACACATTAAGAAAAAACATTAGTGGATCATTAAGCTTTTGCAGAAGAAGTAAGAGCATAGAAGGAATTCACTTTCTTGAAATGTCTTTATAAGCAACATATGTTATGTTAATATTTTAGAGATTAATAGGAAGTGTATTCGTGTAGACTTGAAGACATTAGAGGGGGTATGCCCATTAAGAATTTTGATCGATCATGTTTATGTTTCATGTTAAGTATTTCTCTTGCTTTGTTGCTTAATTGTTATCAAAGTAAATTACACTACTCCAATGCGATCCCTTGGATGTGTTGTACGCCTTATGCATGATATGAAAGCCTTTGCGTAACTAAGGAAGTTATTCCTAGGCTTTAATATTATACACATCAGACTATCACATTTAGGGTACTCTTTGGGCGTGACAGGAGACACCAAAATAGAAAATGGAGTTTGCAAATAAATAGGCTAATTATGCATATATTAATTGACAATTCACACTTTTTTAGCCTATTTGGAAATTGGATGGGAATTAAGATATGGTATATTTCAATGCCATGTGCCAAACCTAGAGCTACACAAAAGAAGCAAATTACACTAGTCAAATCATTTAACCCTTAAAAAAAAGATTAGATTAAAAATTTCAACCTGCCCTGCATATCCTGTAGGCCAAACAGCTGGCCCATGAACCCGTAAAAGTTTTTTTTTTATGAGCAAATTATGAAGCATGTTGGAAACAACTTAGTTTAGAGATTATGGAATTGGTGCTTAAGAAGATTGCTGCATTCAAATATACACAAATACTATTAACCACACATGCCATCAAGTGGAAAACTTTACAATGAACAAAAGTAATGAACACAAATGATTATACAATTGTTTAGTTGTCAAAAAATTATTTAACATTTATGAATTATACATAAGCAAGTACTTCACACTAAGGCACTCGAGTTTATCATAGAATTCTAAAGGGTAAATACATATGGATGTTAAAATCTTTTAAGTTATAAAAGCTAAAAATTGGAAAGTCTCGGGCCTTGGCATATGATGCAATTGAATAAGTAAGTACAACTATAAGCTTAGCAAGGTAAACGTGTCACTTATAGCCTATTCACTTAGGGATACAAATATTCATCTTGTAATATATAAATAAATAAATTATAATGAATGGTAAAAGTGTCATATATTGATTAATAAGAGGGTTTTAGGATCCACTCTAATATGAATGATGATTTATGGATAAATGGCTGATGCATTCGATCAAGAGGGAGTTGTTCAAGAAAGACTAGAGGAGATAGCTGTAGGCCACCCCTAGGCTGCTGACCTTAGCATTTATGCCACCAGCCTTGAAGCTTATGTCGCCGCCGTTAGGTACTAGCCATTTTTGCCTTAGTTTCATCTTTTGAGTTTTAAGCTGCTAGCGTAAATTTTAGGTTGCCAGCTTATATTCCTATGCTGCTAGCCTTCTATGCCAGCATTCATACACTGATTTTTAAGGATTCCCATGTTCTATAAATAGCCCTAGCCTTGCTCCTTCTTTTCAAAACCTCTCATAAGCTTTTAGAAAACCTTAAGACGTCTATCAACCTGTATCTTGCTTCAAGGAGGACCAATAATCAAGTAATAGATAAGTTGATCCTTTTCAATCCTTTTGAAATCTAAAAGTGTTATCTTTCCTAAGGTATTCATATTGGTATTGAAGGAAATTAAGTTCTTGGAGAAACCCCAATAGTGGTTGGAGATTCTATGATTTTTACAATCAAAAGAAGGAAGGTATGTATAAATTTAGGGTGGTTGTAGTTCTTTTTTTTTTTTTAGGGTTTAGAAGATTATAGAATTATGTTTATCTCGTGAAGATAAGAACTGATTGAATATTTGATGATATTCAAGTGTTTCTGGTGAAGTTAGGTTTTCTACTCCATATATTATTCCAGGTATGTCCTTACCTTGATTGTTGTTTGTGGTTGTAAGATTAGCATCTGTAAAAGAACTTAATGTTATAAGGATTTAATCGGTTTGCTGTTTGTGTTTGGCTGAATATAGTAAATCGGGAGTATCATGTTACTAGGACGATACCTTAATGATCTGTGTGTGTGGCATTAACCCGAGTGAAGTTGTGTACAGAGATGATTCTAGTAGTTTAGAAGTGATACGGTATGATACCCAGGTGTGTGGAGTACCTAGCACCAATATATATTTGTAAAATGTATTTTGTATACAAACTTGTTTTCATGGAGTTATGAGTTGCTTCAAGTTTAGGGCTAGTTGCAAATGATTCTAAACTGTGTTGTTTCTGGCTAATCAAAGATAATAACTTGTGTTTGTTGCATAAGCCATTGGATTACATGTGAAATTTGTATGATGCTTGTTCATACGCATGTGTTTGTGGTATGGTGTACTAAGTCTTTGTGCTCACTCCTTTTGTTTTTCAAGTATAGTTGATGATCTAATGGTTTTTTCTCTTTTTGGCTATGATGTATATGTGAATTATGGGGAGGACGATAGTAGAACCGACTTTCCAACTGACTTTTAGATATTTTGAATTGGAAAAAACTAGAGTTGAAGACTGTATTCAATTTTAAATGGTCTTTATGATTTTAAAATTTTTATGAGACTTTTTCTTATGATGTTTTAAGTTTGATTTAAGTTGGCTTTTGGTTTATGCCAGCTAAATTATTCAGAGGTTTTGTTATTACTAAAGTTTTAACAGTACCCCAATATGTGAGATATTGATGTTATATAGAATTTACAATATGGATTAGTTGAATAATAGCCTTAGCATGTCCATATATACTGAGGACATATGGTGGCTGATAATGCTTTCAGTTTAGGGTATTGCAACTTAAGTAGTATTAGAGCATAGGTTCTGAATCTCATTAAATCTAAGTTATGAGCTCCTTAGGACGGTGAACAATGATGAGTGGGGTGGCAAACAGTTGGAGCTATTCATCTAGATCAATATATATGTTATCTAGTTGTTCCTTGTAATGTTGTTCCTTTAACCTTTTCTACCTCTTTTCTCACAATATGTGTGTTTATCGTTACTAGAATGCCAACTAAAAGAAGAGCACCTGATGCTGGTTCTTCTAGAACTGGTAAAGAATAAATTAATGAAGGATAGCCACCTTTGAATGAGTTACCTCATGATCTACCACCACCACCCCCACTTGTAGGTCAACAGGTACCAGTTGATGCTGCTCAGCTTATGCAAGCAGTGAATACCTTTCCGGGGGTAGTTGCACAACAACATCAGACTATGTGCTAGGATGTTCAGGTGATACAGGCTAATGCTGAGGCCTAGAGATAGGAGACGCAAAGACAGAATGGTAATTGATAGGTTCAAAAGACCGAGTTTAAATTTATAAATTTTCTAAATCGTTTTCCTTTCAACTATGGTTTTACAGGGTAAGTGCACCCATCAGATGTAGCATAGAGAAATTATCTAGGTCATATTCCTAGAGAATGTTGATGAGTACTTCTACTCACTCTTTTCCTATTATCAAGCCAAAAAATCATATTTGGTTTTATATACATAGAAACTAAACTAAGTCTAATATTTACAAATTTCACAGCAAGCATGTAGAAAGATAAATCAATTCAGAAGGTTGTTTGGATCATACTTCACCTAAGGTCTATTCATGTGACTCAAAAATTTTCTCAAAAAGTTGTGTTGATTATTGAACCATTGAATTCACTAAATTGTGCTAACGCTTCTCTTAAAGTCAAAAGCACCTAAACCTCAGCCGAATTGTCGAAATCTCTTCCTAACTATTAGTAACTTAAATTTGCATAAAGAACAAGAATGCTTTGTTTTAAAACCAAACTAATGAATTTCAAAACGAGTGACAGAAAATTTCACTATCCCTATCTCTAGGTTATTATGAGCAATCTCGTCAATAGCTTTAGATCTATTCATTAAATCAACCTCTCGGTATATTTTTAACAAAAATCAAACATGAATCCAATGGGATGCACCATCCAATTAGACTCATTCTTTAGGCGTAAGCTCTTGAATACAATAAAATCAACACGTTTTGAAATTAAAAACAAAGGAATCACATGAAATCAATGAAGGATCCACAATACCCAAGCAATATTAAACTACTCCTCCATAGATAAAACAATATAAAGCAATAACAAGGAGAAATAGAAAGGATATAAAATTAGATTTAGCAATACAAACAATGTTCCTTGATGGATTGATACGCTCAAGCACAAACGCTGCTATGAAAGTACACAAAGTGTGTTTTCTTTTGCATCTGTCTCTCCCTTCTTCTTGATTCTTCCTTCCATCTTCATTTTGTAATGATCTTCATGAATGTGGAATTGAATGCTCATTATGGGAAAGTGGGAAGTTATGGGAGTTACGGTCTCTTGGCTTTCTAAAGCAATACCCCTTTAATGCCCGATAAACGTTTCTTTAATAAATAGGAGGTTACTATTCAATTAAAAAGCCGTTTCACATTAAGTAGTAGATCGTCAAATTGACATGTTTGGAGACAAGTCGTGTCACTGAGTATGTCTGGCAATTTTCTTTAACATGCAAATTGACACGATTGGGACATGGTTTGTCCCAAAACCGTGTCCTTTGCTAAACTTTTTCTCTTCGCTGACACGACTGGGACATGGCTTGTACCATTGTCATGTAACAGGTCGTAGCTCATTTTTGGAGATGACATGCTCAACGACAGGGCATGTCAAAGTTGTGTCCTTTGCAAAGTGAAATTTCCAGATTGACATAGTTTGCGACAGGTTATGTCATAGTCACAAGATTAGAACATGAAATTCAATACCATGTGAATTTGTTGGATTTGACCAATTACTCAATTGTGGTCAATAAAGCAAAGACTATTGAGTAAGGCTTGAATAAAATTAAAGGTCGGGAGGCATAGAGGAGTCAGGTCTATTTGGGAGAAAGACCAGTCACTAATGCTCTTCCCTAGGATAAGGGGAAAAGGCCCCTCACACATCAGGTTAAATCGACAGTTCAAGGTACAGATAGGAAGTGTACCAAGTGATGTGGACTACATGATCTCAAGGACTGCACGTAGCCTAAGAATGCTTGTTTTTCATGTGGTAAGGTTGTGCATAGCCATGGATTATGTATAGAGAGGTTTCTCCTATAGGTGTTCTATTTCAAGTGTAGGCAACATGGATACAAGGCCATATAATGCAAAGAGCCTAGAAGACAAATGGTTCCAAGAGTTCAAATAGGTCGACCTTAGAATAGTGGCCAATGATAGGCAGCACCATCCAAGGTTTATACCCTTTAACACAAAGATACATCTAGTGTAGACACTATTGTAGGTATGCTTTCTATACTCCTGCATAGTGCTTATGTGTTTTTTGATACTGGTACGAGTTTTTCATATATCTCTAAGTCATTTGTATTTGTTTGCGGTGTGTATGTTGAGTATATCTCTAAATGTTTGTCTGTTAACACACCTTTGGGGAGTGGAACTATGCTGAACAGGATTTATAAAAATGTGAATATAGAGATAGAAAGTAGGCATCTACCTACAGACTTAGTAGTCTTGGATATGGTAGATTTTGATGTTGTCACGCCCCAAAAGGTATCCTAAACGTAACAATTCGCCACATTAAATATTAAAGCTTAAGTATAACAACCTTAGTTATTCCCAAAAGCTTATATATTAAATGTAAGGCGTGCTCGTACAATTTTAGTGGACCATACTTTGAAACATGAAGCTTAAGAGATATAGTAACAATTAATAAATGGAAATTATAATATTAATTCATAAATATAAAGGCTTACAAGGATCTTGGGGGCATTCCCTCGCCAAAAGTACACTAACAAAGCCATATCATATAAGAAGTTTTCCCCAGAAGTCTACATCTACACTAGTGTTGGAATTCATCCAAAAACTTCTTAACCAAAAAGGGGGTCAGGTACATGGCCCACGTGGCTTCAGCCAAAGGTAAGGAACTACAGCAAATAGCTATAAGGGTATAAGCTACTAACTTAGTGAGAATTATTTCCACAAAAAAGTATACTTGAATAGCAAAAATCAAACAAGTTATTTAATCAACCAAGTGAAATGCAACAACCACAAGAGCATACAAGACATATGATTTTTCGGTAATCATATGTTAAATGGATTTAAGCCCTCCATTCAAGGTTAGGGTGGCAATTATATGCTTCTAACCAAACATCCTGAAGCTTTAATTAATGTGCTTCTAACCAAACATCCCGAGGCTTTAATTAAGATCCAACGATCGTACCACTACCCCTTTCCCCCACAAAGATAGTGATCCCATGCAATGTGACTCACAAGTGATAAGCATGATTTTTAGTTTATTAAAGGCTCATAGCATAATTATTAACAATTTAAAGTAACCATAGAATTTCAGACAAATCAAGTTCTAAACTAAATCAAGCATTGATTATAATCAATTATCGTCTCAATATTCTTATCATTCATTCAAACAATATTACATGCATACCATTCAAACTTTTCCTTAAATCTAGTGCTTCTAGACTACAAGTATAATCAAGTAAGATAAGTTATGGAAATAAAACTCACTTGGTCATGGGTTCATCGGTCTTCAGTCAAAGTAGTCTTCTGGATACGGAAGATCCTCATCAGAATCACCTAAATAAGAAAATACCTATAATGAGTATTTCTTGATAGCTCTATAGAAATTTGATGAAACTATGTCATTAAGTTCATCAAAATTCGTATGGAAGACAGTTCCAACTTAAAATGGCTGTAACTTGCTCATTTTAACTCGGAATCACGCATATAATAGACCAATTTCTACCTACTCAAACAGTTCTATCTATTTCTCAAACCATTTTCATCAAACTAAGTCATTTGAGCTCCAAAACAGTGGCAATCAGATTCACCACGAAATTTCTCATCCCAAAGGCAGTTGTTTCAAACATCAAATCATCTAAAAATTACTTTGATAAATACTTAGTTATCTATATAGTTAAAAAATTCATTTTTATAGATTTATAGCTCATATTTCATACACGGTCAAGTATTTGTTGTCCAAACAAAATTCTTTAGTAAAAATAATGTTAGTTAGAAGTTTGGAAAAATCAAAATTTACAAGAAATCCTTTTTGTAAATTCTTTATAAAAGAACTTTTGATTTTTTTGTTTCCAAAGAGTATTTTATGTTTATCTTATTATTTTCCTTGGTGAATTTTCCATAAAAATGAATTTCTCTATTTTTACTTTTTGAAACTTCTAACACTAGTGTCACTTTTCCTATTAGTTTCTTATGTATTTCATTTGACTATTATTTTGATCTTTTTAAATCTTGGTTTAAAAACTTACATTTCCTTTTTATGGGGTTTCCTTTATATTATGTTTTTAAGGAAAACATTTTTGTAACAAAGAATCATCTTCCTCAATTTTAGAAAAAAGTTCTATTACTACTATAATTATGGTTTTAGAAAAAGCCTTTCAAAATAGTGGTATTTCCAAAATTATAGTCGGTTCTTCCTAAGGCTTTGAGAAAAAAATGGATTCCTTTTATTAATTCAAAAAAAAACTCTAAATTTCATTTAGAACTCTTCTTTGGTGACAAAAACCTCTTTTGCAAAATGTATAGTTTAAACTTTGCATTAGTTTGCATGAATATGAGAACAATAACAAGCAAAATTATACCAACAAAATAATAAACAAGGTAATATAAGTCAAGTATTGAGAGTTTTAGCTTTGAATCAAAGCATTTGGACTAAGAAATGGACTAGTCTTGAAAAGAAAAGAAAATTATTTTCACTTGATGAAGACAAATTTAAGACTAGAAAGACTAGCTTTAAAATAGCATGAAATAAGTAAATAAATTGCAAACTATGAAAATAAATAAATAGCAAGTGAGCTTATATGCTCTAAAGAATATATATAGATATATAAATATATTTAGTTATATATAAATAAGAAGTTATCATAATAACAACAATAATTTAAGCAACGTATAATAACAACATAAAAATATAGCCATGGATGTTCATGAACAAGAATAATACATGAACATAGTGTGGTTTCCATAACAATAAGTTTAAGAAACTCACACCATGGTCATGTAAAGTTACATGACATGGTAGAAGTAATATGAAGACGGCTTATTACCTGAAAGATAAATGGTAGTGAAGAAAAGTGGTGGTGTTAGAGTTGATAAGAACTTGAGAGGATTTGGGGAGTATGTAGAGAGGAAATTTGAGAGAGAATTTGGAAAGAGTTTTGAAAGAAAAATTTTAGAGAGTTTTGGTAGTAAATTTATGAGTGGATGAAGTGTGAAAGAAATGAAAGAGGGGGGTATTTATAGGAAAATAAGGAGAGGATTTTGAGTGACTTAATTAAATTAAAAATTGAGAAAAATAGAGAAAGAGAGAGGAGGTAGGGGGACTGGCCAAGGGGAGAAGACAGAGGGAGAGATTTGATTTTTTTGTAATTTTGTGTATTAAAAATAATAATGTGTAAGATAGATGTGATAAAAGTGTATTGGAAATGAGAAAAGTAGTGGTATAGGTATGGTACTATGCAAGAGTGAATAGTGAAAAAGTAAAGATAGTATGAATAGTGTAGAGTTGTACAATGAATAGTGTACAAGACTTAAATATACCTATAGTAAGGAAAATATGCGTAAAAAGCGATATGCTATATTTTTAGTTATCGAAAAATTATAAAACTGATATTTTTGAAAACATTATATTTTTACGAGTTAATGGTGTCAATGGAATATTTTTAAATTTGGACCCTAGGATACGTTTTTCAAAACCAGTATTCGTTCGGGCTCGGCCGGATCAAATTTTAGCCAATCTGATATTTTTAAACATCCTTATATAATTACAACTATTCTACATACTTAGCTTACATCTACTCTACACAAGTTAGGAGCGCGGGATTGTCGGACTTAAACTGCTAGGTTCTATAAGGGTTTTATTGACCGTAGGATTTCCAGTTGACTTCTAGTTTCGGGTTAAAGATAACATAAAGCTTAGGGGTTTAGAAGGACCGCCTATAAGACACCATTAGGAACTACACCATACCGTCTTGTTTATAATAAGGCTTGTCACTTGCCAGTGGAAATTGAGCACAAGGCTTATTATGCTATAAAACAAGTCAATTTAGACTTCGAATCCTCCGGTATGAAAAGGAAGAATTGCTTACGACAACATGAGGATTTACAAGGAAAAAACAAAGCTATATCATGACAAGCGCATCCGTCATCTAAAACAGTTCAAGGAAGGTGACCAAGTCCTTTTGTTCAATTCTCGGTTAAGACTTTTTTCCGGGAAAATTAAAATCAAGATGGTCTGGACTGTTCCTAGTAAAACAAGTATATCTACATGGGTGGTTGAATTAGAGCATCCAGAAAGTAGAATTTTTAAGGTACATGGGCAACGTTTGAAGCTTTACCAAGGAGTTGATTTTGAGCAAGTGGGACGTGAGGAGTTTTGACTCCATTCACTAGATTGATGATCAAGCTATGGCAAAAGCATTGAGCCAACGACGTTAAAAAAGTGCACTTCTTGGGAGGCAACCCATGTCTAACTTTCTTTTTATTTTATTTTTCTTTTTTAGTTTTGAACTCATGATCATATCTTTTTTTTTATGGCTAAGTGTTGTTCTTAATTGAAGAATAGGAATTTTGGAGGAAACAAGGCAGAAAAATCCTCGATAAGTTGCTGCAAAATTGACACAACGAGGATATGACTTGTCCTTAGTCGTGTCTCTCACTGATCTAAAGCTTTTTTATAAAGTTTGGAATGACATTCAAGGGGCATGACTTGTCCGTTAGTCATGTAGCACATTGTGGGTGCACTTCTTGAGTGACACGCTTGGGACATTGCTTGTCCCATAATTCTTTTCAATGTAAAAAAAAAAAATTTCCAGGTTGACACGCTAGGAACATAACTTGTCACTTAGCCGTGTCCCTTTATTTTTCAAGCAATTTGCACTTCCAGGATGACACGCCAAGGATAAAGCTTGTCCTTTGGCCATGTAACCTATTGTGCTTCTACTCGAATTCGATACACACGAGACATGCCTTGTCCCTTAGGCGTGTAACTTACTGCCCATTCCATTCAAATAAAACACACATGGGACAAGCCGTGTCTCTTACTCATGTCGCATGCCCTATATAAGCTTAAAAATCTTTATTCTTTAAAACTCATAGGGCATATTTTTCTGCACATCCTCTCAAAAAAAAAAAAAAAAAATCGAATGCTTAGAACATCAAGACATTTACTCTATTTACTTCATCCACACCATTGTGAGAGGAAAATCTGAGGAATCAAGGTAAGTTTTTTCTTTCTCTTCTTTCTCTCACTTCTTTCTCTCATTTTTAGTTCATGATTTCCATGGAAGAACATTGTTGGTTTGATTTAAAGCTTTTGGAGTCTTTATCCTTGTTGCATGTGAGTTTAAATCATTGTTTGATGTTGAGAAATGCATATAAATCCTTGTTCCATGCGTGATATGAGATTTTGGTCTCCTTGGCGTGCGTGATTACCTAGATCTGAAAATAGGGGATGACAAATTTTCTGTGTGTGCATGATCTGAAAATTGGGGCTATTAAATTTTAATAGCGTGCGTGATTGATTTGATCTAGTTGAGTTGTTGAAATCGTAGTTGTGGAAAGAAGATTGTTGAAATTGAAGAATGGGTTTCAAAACATGAGCATTATAAGAGAAAATGGGCTATCAAAGGGACACGACCGTGACATGCCCTGTCACTTAGTCGTGTCGTGCTGGAAATGAACTATTTCAATTTTTTTTTTTAAAAAACGATTTCAATTTTTAATAAGATGAGTTGTTAACATGACTTTTGTGTGTTCTCGCAACACTAGACTTAAATTAACAAGCTTGGATCTTATTTGAATTCTTTTAATGTCTCAATTGTCATCTAAACTTTTGATTCTTTTTAGGATGAGGCAAAAACAAACAGCTGGAAGGCGATCAAGTACTTAACGTCACATCCTTAGGAATGCCCTAGATCCTCAAAGGCCAACTCAACCCATGTTAAGAATGGAACAAGAAAAATATAATGTTTTCTTGGGGAGGCAATTAGTTGGAAATATATTATTTAATTGGAAGAGTTTGGCAAGATTTAACAGGGACAAGGAAATTCGAGCTTTGATTAGTCATAATGGATGGGATAAACGATTCACTGTGAATGAAAATGTTTATCGACAAATCACACTTGAATTTCTTTCCACATTCAAGATTGCGAGTCAAGCCAAGCATTCAAGGATCAATAACAGTATCACTTTCAGAATAAAATGGCCAAGAAAGAATGATTTCTATTAAAGAAATTTGCAGGGCCATGGGGTTTTATACCGATGAAATTATAGAAACCGTGGAATTTATGCGTTACCAGTTGATTGGCCACCAGGGGAGTTCAACTATTTGTATTGGGGAAAGCAAAGTCCAGCCACTTCCTATATAGCAAAGGGGGCTAAGGCTTCTACCCTGAGAGACATCAATCATAGAGTGATTCACTGGATAATCACTCACTCAGTTAATGGGAAGGGAAAGAGCACTGGAGTTGTTGGGACTTGTGAGTTGCTATATCTACATAGCATAATTCCTTTGAATTTAAGGGTGATGTTGGCTTTCTTTTTTCATCGATAAGCTAAGACCAACAAGGCTAAAAGCACTATCTGTTGTGGAGCCTATATCACTCGCTTGTTGAAGGGTCTACAAATCTTTCCTGTTGAGGAGCCAAAGGATGTAGTTTCTTGTTCACATATCATTGAAACTTCTACTCTAGAGAAATGGTTCAAGAAGCTGGGACCTTCCACCTCAAGGTCTTCTCCTCCTATTCAGTTTCCATATGAAGTGCTGACCAAGAAGGTTGAAGTAAATCACCATATTTTGCAAAAGATGAAGTCATTGTTCAAAGCTCTCAGTCGTACCACAAAACGTCGGACTCTACACCAAGAGGCCATTTATTCCTGTCTAAAAGTAATTGCAACTCACAACAATGTAGAGTTTTCTCCACCTCAGGCTAGCCTATCAGAGAGCTTTATATCATCACCAGATGATGTTCAGGTAGATTCTCTTCACACTCTTCTAAAGGATAGCAATTATGAAGAAGTGGATGCATTGTCACGCCCTGGAGGGTACCCTAAACGTGGCAGTCTGCCGCACATAATATTAAAGCTAATGAATGACAACCTTAGTTACGCAAAAGCTTTGATATCACGTGCAAGACGTGCTTTCAAGATAGTAGGAGACTCAAAGGGGTGTTAAGTTTAAGCAGATAATAAAAGCATGCAAGAACTTATAAAGGTAAACATGTAATAATCATTAATATAAAAGTTTCTTACAACTTCTTAGGGGCATTCCCCCGTTCTAAAAGCCTTGCTTAAACTAAGTCATCCTCAAAACATACATGAATTTAATATAAGTCTACTATAGAGATTTCTTTTAGAAGTCTACATTTAAAACTAAGTATATAAACTTCTTCCAAAAAACTCCTAGTAGTTTTGCCTCATACTTGACAAAAGGGGCTCCTTGGTGCCAACCACAAGTAATCAAACTTTAGCAAAAAGCTATAGGGGTATAAGCAAAACTGGCTTAGTGAGATAACTCCCATCTTTAAAATATTTCCATAAAACATACAAGTATTTTAGATAATCATATAGGAATGCATCAATCACATGAGCAAACAAAGTACACACGATTAACCGAAAACCATGTGTAGCATGGATTTTACGCTCTCTATGTCGGGGGTTGGGTGGTTACCAGCCCATATGACCATCAATAGTTGTAGACTTACCGGCTCCTATTTGCCCTGTAGACTTTCCGACTCCTACTAGCCCATGTAGACTTTCACCACTACGACTCATCGTTTCCCCACACGAAGAATAGTAGGGAAAAATAAATGTGACTCGCAATATGTTATGCATGAATTATTTTTAATGTTGGTTTATTCAATTATCGTCGAGTTCAAGTTAATGGTGATCAAAACAATATTCATCATACCATTGCATGAAAATATAAGTTATTCATCAATTCCTCTTTCGATATACTTAACTTTTATTCAACAACCACATCAATCAATCATGAATCCAAATCACACAACATTTATTCATCTATCTTCTTCCTTACTCTCTAATGCTACTACTTACAAGCACAATCAAGAAAATGCAATTAGTAAGGGGTTAACTCACTCCATGATGATTGTTCTTAGTTGAAATAATCTTCCGGGAAGGCGATATTGGTTCCTTCTTTACCTAAACAAGATGAAATACCCAAAATGAGTCTTTCATAGAATTTATATTTTGAAGATTCTAAATCTATCTTCAATTTGAGGTAAAATTGGATTTGAAGGAAGTTCCAACTTAAAATGGCAATAACTTGCTCATTTTAACTCGGAATTTCGCATATTATATGTCGTTTTCTACCTACTCAAAAAGATCTATTCATTTCTAAGGTTACTTTTACTATAAAAGGTCATTTGGTTCTCGGATTAGAAGGGTACAGATTTAATACGAAAATTCCTTTCTTGAAAAACAAAAATTTCTAATCCTTCCTTTACTAAAGCTTGTTTAAGTAAAACTCAAATATGTATATCTTTGAAAAGAATTCCTTAAGTATATAAATAGACTCATAATTTATGCATGAAGCTATAGATGTTGTCTTATTTAATTTATTTCCTTAAAACAACATTTTCTAGTGTTTTGGAAATTTGGATTTGTTAGACTTTACTTTATGTGGGTGAAATATCTTATAAATTTTTGGATGATCTAATATATTACATTTTGATTCTTTAGTTTATCAAAAGTAAGTTGAAAATAAAGGTTGGTCTTTTGAGGTTATCTACAATATTTATTTCTAGGAATTGAAAAATAGAGTTTTCAAAAGTTTTCTTTAGTAGTACTTGATGAGTTTATTCTTTGAAAATTCATTTTCCTTGTAAATTGATTTTTCTCGAAAACTTATTTAGCTTTTGGTTTAGAAAATTGATAAAAATAGTATCAAGTTATATATCAAGACTTCTTTCGTTATTTTAAGAAGGAAATATCTTTAGACTTTAAAGAAACTTCATTTATTAATAGTTTGAAATTTCATGATGAGTTTTACATAAACTTTCAAAAGAGATTCATTTGACAATATTTTTCTAAGTCTTTGGAAAAACTTTGATCAAATTTTATTCTTTCATCAAAGATTCATTTTCTTACTTGGGACAACAACTTATTAGCCATGCATGTATATGATCATGTAGTTTATAAAAGCTAGAAAATATCATAAGGTAAGGTAATAAAGAACATAAGAAATAAATAAGCATAATAATAATTGTAAGTATTGGGAGCCTTAGCTTCTTTTAGGCTTCACGGGACTAAGAATAGACTAGTCCCAAAAGAAAAAGAAAATTATTTTGACTTGATGAGGATAAGTGTAAGACTAGAAAGACTAGTCTTAAAACAACTTGAAAGTAAATAAATTGCAAGGAAAGTAAATAAATTGCAATAACAAATGAGCTTATATGCTCTAAAAGTTATATATAATTATATAGATATATTTAGTTAGATAAACATAAGAACAACATAAAAGAAAATAGATTCATGACTAAGAACAAAGTATGAACATATTGTTGCTTTCTTAATCTCCATGGGTTTAGAAAACACATACTATGTTCATACTAAGTAAATGAACATATAGAAAGCTTAAACTATTACTTATAGAAGAAGTAGAAACTAGAGAGAATTTGAGAGAGCTTTTGAAGAGATTTTGGGAGAGTAATTGTAGTGTATGAAAGGTGTAAAGGAAATGGAAGGAAGAGGTAGTATTTACAGGAAAAATTGGAGAGTAATTCGTGTTAATTAAATAAATGAAAAATAAAACAAATTGTGTGTGTATGAGGGAGGGTCGACGCAAATATGAGTGAAAGAGAGAGAGAAAATTTATTTTTTTGTATTTTTGTTAATGAAAAGTAGGATATGAGAGATGTGAAGTTATATTGGAAATGAAAATTGTAAGAAAATAGGTGTATGGTTGTAAGAGTAAATTGTAAGAAAAAGAAGAGATAGATAAATAGTGTACAATAGTAATAGATAGTGTAATGTAAAGTAGATGTGACAATTAAAGTACCGGTAGTAAGAAAATATACGTATAATTGTGATATTTGATATTTTTAGTTACCGAAAAATTATAAAATTGATATTTTAAAAACCTTATATATCTTAGAGTTTAATGGTATATCTGGAATATTTTTACTATTTCGAGCCCCAGGACACGCTTTTTAAAAACTGTATTCAATCGGGCTCAAAACGAATCGCTGGTTTAACTAATCTGATATTTTTAAGCATTCTCATGTTATTACGAACTATTCTACATACTAATCTCTTACTTACTTACTTAGGGTTATGGATACGAGATTGTCGGACTTGAACGGTTGCGTCTAATTAGGGTTTTTTTGACTTTAGGACTTCCGGTTAACATTCTAATTAAGGTTTAAGCTTAACTAATTATAAAACTTTGGAGGTTTACATGCACAGATTCGAGCCTCCAAGGAACATATCACTGATGAAGCATCTGAGGAGGAAGAAGTTGATGAAGAGGAGGATAATGGGTCTAAAGAGGAAGAAGAGGACACGCCAACTCCCACACCACCAACAAGCAAGAAAAAGAGACAGAGAAAGAATGAGGATGAGGATGATCCTGACTATTAAGGAGATTGATTCCTTGATTTATTGTTGATTTGATGATGATTTCTGATGACTTTTCTGATTTTTGTTTTTGGATGACTGTATAATTGAGCACCCAACTTTGGGTTAAGACTCTTTAGGGCTCACTAGTAGGATCATGAGTGCTAACTTTTGTTTTGATTTCTTTGTGTTTGTCTTTTGTCTTGCAGCCCAGAAGCACTCTGATATGATTTGTTTTCACAGCTGCTCAATTTTGCTGAAAATATGACTCTCTTACAGCTGAATTTTGGTACTTAACAGGGAAGTTCAAGTTTTCCTTTCTTCACTTTTTGCATATATGTTTGACATTGGGGACAATGTCCCAATTAAGTGTGGGGGAGGGATATTCTTGAAAAGAATAATTGGTTTTTCTATGCTTTTCATGATCATATTATTCTGAGCTTGATTTTGAATATTATTAAAATTCCCCATTTATAGTTTGCAAATGTGTTTTAATTGGATATATCTTGAAAATATAATCAGAAAATTGTTTAGAATTAGAAGTCATATTAAAAGTGACTTATAGTACCTTACTCATCTATTTTGTGATTAGTATACTTAGTTGAAATTATAGGATGAAATCTAAGTAGGGTAAACTTACTTGCTATTTGGTAATGGAATCTAGAGTCTAGAAATGGAGTAAAGTCTTTAGTTGAAAGTTAAGAGGTTATATTTTTAAGCCTATTAGCTTGTATATTCTTCTTTCAAAAATTTTGAGAGCTCTTCTAACCTTTTGTAAAAAGGGTATGTGAAATCAATCACTTAGTGATTCTTTTTGAAAATCAATCGATTGTTGTGCTTAACTAAAATTAAAAGCTTAGTTGACATGGGCGTGCTTTGGTCCATTAGAAGAGTGAAATCTGACCCCCTATTGACTATATAAGCTTCCTATAGACAATTGATGAAAAAAATATATCATAGTTTTTACTCCACTAACTCGGTTAAGTGAGTTAAGAGTATTAAATCCGAAAGTTAGAGTGAGTGAGAGTTTGTTGGGGTCCTTTTAAAACCTGGTCACTTAAGTGATGAGCCAAGGATGTGCCAACTCAAGGATCTCACTATAACAAGAAGATGATTAGGCAAAATAGAGCTGAAAAGATGCGGGTTACACCCAGTCCAGAGGAAATCCCTCTAAAGGCTATTAAGAGAATTTTTGTTCTTAATAAAAAAATATATATATATATAAATAAATTTTTTTCAAAAAGGAAAAATCTAGGAGAATGATGGATACCAAATACTTTCATTCTAGGTTGCTGAGTTTAGAGAAATAGTTGAAGGCTTATATACGTACTAATTGGTGGTGAAATGTAACCGGGTCTATTTTACTATTGTTTGACTTTGCTTTTATTTGTGACTTTAGAATTTGCTGTTAAATGGTAAGGGTAAAGTTTAACTTACTTGGATTAGTCTTAGAATTTTAATTATAGTATGCTAATTACATTTATATGATAGATTTGAGCAGTAGGTACAAAGCAAGTCGCTATGATCTAAAATGATTAATGAATGCTATGATATAACTTGTGGAAAAGTTTGAGTATATTTGATGATAGATTTTCATTGTCCTTAATTGTTTGCTTGAGGACAAGCAAATACTCAAGTGTAGGGGAATTTGATAAACCAAATTTATTCCTATTTTATGAATGCCAAAATGGACTTTTATTTAGTCATTTTATTGATAAATATTATGAATTTGGCACTTAAAAATTAATTTATGCTTTCAGGTCTTTAAAGGAGTTATTTTATAAAAAGAAAGCAAAACGGGTCAAAAATGTAAAGTTTGGAGACAAAAAGTGGTCGACACAATAAAGACAGGCCATGTCTATCAACTATGTCAATCTGGAAATTTCACTTTGTAAAGGACAGGACCATGACATGACCTGTCGCTGGGCATGTTGTTTCCAAGAATGAGCTACGGCTTGTTACACGACTCTAGGATAAGTCATGTCCCAATCGTGTCAATGAAGAGAAAAAGTTCACAGTAAGGGACATGATTCTGGGACAAGCCATGTCCCAGTCGTGTTAGTTTCCACGTTAAAGAAAATTGCCAGACATACTCAGTGACACGACCTATCCCCAAACAAGTCAATTTGACAGTGTGTTAATGTGAAACAACTTTTTAATTGAATTAACCTCCTATTTATTAAAGTAACATCTATTGGACATTAAAGGGGTGTTACTTTAGAAAGTCAAGAGACCCGTAACTCCCATAACTTTCCTTTTTTTTTTCCATAATGAGCATTCAATTTCACATACATGAAGATTATTATGAAAGAAGAATGAAGGGAAGAATCAGGGGAAGAGGCAAGAGAGAAAAAGTTAAAATAGAAAATTATAAAGAGTTCTTGACCTGAAGATTCGTGAGAAAACAACAAGTTAAGATTATCTTGGATTGAAGATCCACAAAATTAAGCTTCATTTTCTCTAGTGATATCATGAATTCTAGTTTGTATTTTGGATTTCATGTATTCACATTAATTACTATGGAAGAGTAAATTTTTTAGATATGGGTTTTGTTGAACTCTAATTTTATCTTGTGATGAGGATTTTAGCTTAATGAAAGCTTAATGTTCTTTTGTTCAATTTCATGTTCTTTAACTATTTCTTAAGTTTGTATATCTAGACTGCAAATTTATTTCTGATTTTCGTTTAAGCTAATTGAAAAATTTCTTTTATGAATAGATCCATGCAATTGATGAGATTTGTTTGTAATTCTAGACATAGAATAGCAAGAATCTTCTATGTATGTTTTTTTCAATTGAGTACATGTTCTTAAAGCAGGCTTAAGTTGCTATTGATTGAGGAGAAATCTTAATCGATTAACTTAGGTTTAGATAAATTGATAGATTCGAAAGAATTATCACTTTGCTTGAGAAACTCAACAGCTTAAGAACTAAATCAAATATGTAATTTTAAGGACTCACATGATAAATTAAATGAAGACAAAACCTAGATCAGTTGTTTTAATTGAATCTTGTTTGTTGTTAGTGCTAGTGTGTATTTGTTTCTCTTAGTAGATTAAATATAGTTAATAGTATAATAATAATAGAAAATCATCAAAATTGTTAGATAGATAGTAGAATAAGAGTTATTACTAGTAGTTGCTTATTCCCTATTGACAACCCTAATTTTAGTGCTATATTACGTTTCTGATAGGTACACTGCCTATTTCCTTTATAGTGAATTGAAAACAGGTCATTATAAATTTAAAACTACGCTTGAAGCCAACACATCAAGTACGGTTGATTGGAACTCCAAGACACTCGTAAATTTCAAGGAGGTTGATGGTGACCCATTCAAAGCATTCTCTGGGGTAAATCCATTCTACATACGAAACCGGATAGCCGTATGTATTGTTTGATCATATGGTTGTTGCATTTCATATGCTTTGCTTAATGAACTTGTTTGATTGCTTTGTTATGAGTACTTTTGCGTAAGGAATATCTCACTAAGCTAGTTATGCTTACCGCCCAATAGGTTTCTGATGTTGCAGGATCATTATTTTTATGCCCGAGACCACCCTGATCGTTCGGGTAAAACCTACGTTTTTTGGGAGCTTTTGGAGGATTCTATTTTGAAGACTTTAAATTAGATTCCCTTAAAAAAAATCTTTTGGTTTTAGTTATTTGTGTTAGTAAGACTATGTTATTATGGATTTATCAAAGAATGCCCTATAGAAAATGTAAGACCTTTTATTTTGATGAATCGTTATAGCATTGTCTTGAATGTTCTACTGCAACTATCTTAAAATGCATAACTCCACCAGTCTCCCTTTGTTGTGAACAGACGCCTTATACCAATATAAAAGCTTTTGAGTAACTAAGGTAGACATTCTCAAGTTTTAATAGTATGTACAGCGAACTGTCACATTTAGAGTACCATTGGGGCGTGACATGCACAATTAACTCCCTTTCAATTGAGCATACTTCCCCTCAAATAAGCATCTAGGTTTCAAAAGAATTTTCTCAAACTTGATTCAAAAAGTTGATTCTTAATTCTAGGGAGATGCAAGTTACACTTGATGGTCAAACAAACACAATATAGATTATAACATGCATTCAACAGATTTTTCTCCCCCTTTGGACACATCAAAATGCACTATTTATGCATGTTAATTGTGTATTCAACATTTCTCTCCCTGTTTAAAGTCATCAAAAACAAGAAGACAAGCTCAGAATATTTCAAATAAGAAGAGATGCACAGGTAACATGCAAGTTCCAAAAAGAAATCTTCATATCACAAATTTGTGCAAGTTGCTATCAGAAAATTATAGATTAGGTTTCTCAAGAGTGCATAAATCGTGTAAGAAGTCTAAAAGGCATGTTCAAATAAGTCTAAAAAGCATCATTGAGCAGTTCAAACATTTTGATGCATAAAAAACATGAATAACCATGTTCAACACTCAAAACTAGGTTTTAGCACAAATTCAGCTTGAGCATACAAAAAAAAATCACATATTTTAAGCAGTTAGGATACTTCACAATCATAAAAAAATATATATTAACATCTAATAGCTTCTTTTATCCCAAGAGTAAGTTCTACATCAACTTAACTCTATGATATTTAGTATTCATCATACTTGATCATGCCCAATTTTCTAGGCAAAGTGTAAAAACAATCCTCACTTAAGGGTTTTGTAAAAATATCAGCAGTTTGATTATTTGTATCAATAAATTCCTAGCTAATATCTCTATTTAGAACATGATCTCTAATGAAATGATGTCTAATTTTAATATGCTTGGTCCTTGAGTGTTGGATGGGATTTTTTGTTAAATTTATAGCACTAATGTTACGCAGCGAATTGGAACATTTTCACAGTTTAATCCATAATCCTGCAAAGTTTATTTCATCCATGGAACTCATGCACAAAGTTATCGCCAGCTATATACTTAGCTTTAGCAGTTGAAAGTGTAACTGCATTTTACTTATTTGATTACCAAGATATTAGGGAGTTTCCAAGAAAGTGACATGTGCCACTTATGCTTTTCGGATCAACTTTGCACCAGCAAAGTCAATATCAAAGTATCCTACTAGATTGAAAAAATAAACTTTGGACATCTAAAGTAAATTTTAATAGTGCCTGCAAGGTACTTGAGTATGCGTTTTACTGTATTCAAGTGTGATTCCTTTGGGCAAGATTGAAATTGTGCACATACGCACATGGAGAACATGATATCAAGTCTTGAAGTTGTTAGATCTAATAAGCTACTTATCATGCCTCTATACAGCTTTTCACTAACATTTTTACCATTTTTATCTTTGTGAAGTTTTACACTTGTGCTCATTCAAGAGATCTTTGATATTTAGATTGAGTGATGAAGGTTTCATTTTAGATTGCTTTAAAATAATTGAGTTTTTCCAACATGCTCATTTTAAATTCACTCTTCATGTACTCAACAAATTCATTCATAGGACTCATGTTAGTAACTCCAAACATAATGTCATCCACATAGATTTGTATAATCAATATGTCTTACTTGTGATTTATGATAAATAGAGTTGTATTGATTTTTCCTCTAGAAAATCCTTTGTTTGAAAGGAAGCTACCGAGTCTTTCATACTAAGCTCAAAGAGCTTACTTGAGACCATAAAGAGCTTTGTTTAATTTGTAAACATGATCAGGGAATTCATTATTTTCAAAGCTTAAAGGTTGCTCTACATAAACTTCTTCTTTTATATAACCATTTAAGAAAGCACTTTTGATATCCATTTGAAAAAGAGTAAAGTTTTTGAATGTAGGAAATGTCAAAAGCAATCTAATGGCTTCTAGTCTAGCAACCGGGGCAAAAGTCTCATCAAAATCTATGCCTTCTTCTTGATTATAACCTTTAGCTATTAACCAAGCTTTGTTTCTGGTTGCTATTACAGCTTCATCTAGTTTGTTTCTATAGACCCACTTGGTTTCAATAACTAGTCTACTATCAGGTTTAGGAACTAAGTTCCAAACTTTATTCTTGTGAATTGATTTAATTCTTCTTGCATAACTTGTAACTAGAATTCATATTTTAAAGCTTCTTCTTTATTTTTAGCCTCGATTTGGGATAGGAAGACTTTCTCAGGAAGATTTAGTCTGTACCCTATTAGAAGGTTTACCTATTATTAGATCATTTAGGTGTGATCTTGCATATTTCCATTCTTTAGGAAGATCAAAGTTAATAGATTCATTCACAATATCCTTTTTATGTTCATTTCCTTCATCCATTACTTTATTATTATTTTCAAGAGAAAACTTATCCAAATCAACATAAATATTATCCATATCATCACTAGAACATATATGAGACAAAGAATCATCAAAAGCAACATGCATAGATTATTTCACAACAAAAAGTCTTTTATTAAAAACTCTATAAGGTTTACTGGTTAAAGAATAACCCAAAAAGTGCCTTTATTACTTTTAACATCAAACTTAGCTAGTTGATCTTTTCCAATGTTCAAGATGTAACATTTACTGCCAAAAGGATGAAAATAAGAGATAATAGGTCTGTTTCCTTCTTAAAGCTCATAGGGGGTTTTCTTAAGAATTAGTGTTATGAAGACTCTATTAGATATGTAGCATGCAGTGTTAACAGCTTTAGCCTAAAAGTATACGTAGATTGTTTTCACACAACATTATTCCAACCATTTTAATTAAAGTTCTATTTTTCCTTTCAGCTACTTCATTTTGTTATGGTGCTCTAGGTGCTGGAAAGGTATGATCAATTCAATTTTTACTACAACAATCATCAATTTCATAATTTTCAAATTTTCCCCCATGATCACTTTGGACAAATACAATGTTAAGACCTTTTTCATTTTGGACTTTCTTAGAATATCTAAAAAAGACATTGTTTATTTCGTCTTTAGATGCAATGAAGAAAGTCTATGTGTATCTAGTGAAGTTGTTAACAATAACCAAGGTATATCTTTTGCCTCCCAAATTTAGCATTTGAGTAGGATCAAATAAGTCCATATACAATAGTTTTAAGTGGAAACTACATTCTTTAACTTAAAAGAAGTCTTGGTTTGCTTTCCTTGTTAACATACTTGACAAATCTTATCCTTTTGAAAAGTTATTTTTGGTAGACCTTTGACAGGATTTTTTCATCAAGTTTTGAAATTACATCCATGTTAGCATGTCTCAATTTTCTGTGCTATAGTCAACTATTGTTATTTTAAGAGTAAAGACAAATTTTATTTGATAATTTGAAATTATGTAGATTGATTTTATATAGAATATTTGTAACGCCCTAAAATAGGGCATTACAACCCACCACGTATCCCCTCTTATATAGGATATGCAAAGGCTCTATTATCCACAATAATACAATCATCACCTGTAAATACTCATAGGGTATCTCATAGGATACGAAACCTATTAAAACTAAAAACTCAAACTTCATAAAACATAAACTCCTTATTCAAACATAAAATCTAAGTTGACATCATAGTCAACAAATTCAACAGAAACTAAATACTGTTTACATTAAAAATCTTTTATGTAAAACTAACAAAAGCATCCAGCTACAATTCTAAATGATCAAAACATATCTTTTCTTAGAAATTTGATATAAAGCCTAACTCTCTGCTGGGTAGTCAGGTCCACTATCGCCATCCCCGCTATCAAAGAATAAGTCATATCCGGAAAGATCATATACTATATCTTCTTCACCTGTACCTAAAATTTAAAAGAATGAGCGGCGATGCCCAGTACGACAACTCCAATCCAAAAATAAATACATATACACATACAGTAGACAGGTAATTCATGCAACTTAAACTAATGTAAACAGTCATATTATTATCTTTCTTAAGTCAACAGTCCGGTATTAGGTATACTCTAATCCTGAGCTTGGAGTTACTCAGACCCCATTAAAATTCATATAACTCTTTGAAAATAATAATAATATACATATATGGATGAGTGGGTACTCCCCAAACACCCCGAATCCAGAACACCTTATTCTACTGGAATCATATTAAGGCATGAGTCCACTAGGGACAACCTCACACCAAGATCATCAGGGTGCCTCACCAGTATCACTGTCTGCCAGGTCTTTACAGGTCAAAGCCAAGCACAACCAAAACAAACAAATATTAAACCGAATAAAGATTAAATTTATTAAGAAATTCTGTTCCTACAAGCATTTAATCAATACTAAACTTACAGGCAAAAGCAGCAAGCAAGGATTGGTCGTACCTTTCTCAGTTTCAGGAAATTCCAATTTGTATCTCCTAAAAATCCTTTATCGACAACACTCTACCACAACCAAATATTCCAAATCTCTACAACACTTCAATCAATAATGACAGTATAACAACAACCCAAATCTCCAAATTCCTGTCAATAACATACATATATAGAACATACAAGAACACGATATAAACAAACCCTAATGTATTATAACTCCCGAAATCCTAACTTGACAAAGAAAATCACCAAGTTGCACCGTCTAACCCAATCAATCTTCTACAACAATCTATAGAATTCGATAATCCTTCAAAACCCTAATATTATATGACAACAAGAACACATAATGATCATCTAATCACATATTATTCAACTCCATCAAAGAAAAGACGAAACTTACTGATTTAGATCACCAAAATCCAACTAACATCCACAAATTCGGATCCTAACCAAAACTAGGGTTTCCTTCATGCAAACAAATCACAAAATTCTTAGAATTTGCATGAAATTCATATAAATTTGATATGAGAACATTATACTTACTTGTTTTAATCACAACATTCACTTTTTATCCAACTGAGGCAGATCAAATCCATGATCTAAATTATCCCAAGTTTTTCCTTCAAGAACACAATAAAACCCTAAGCAAACTCATACAAATTCATATTTAATCTATGAGAGAAGGTTAAAATTACTTACTTTGGATCAAAAACACCCTCCGGATGATTCTCCAAGCTTAGATCTCCAAGAACACTCCAAAACTCTCTTATACGAAGGAGAAATATGAATAAATGTTTACGTCAAAACCGTTTTTCGCGTCTCGTATTTATATAAATTTGGTCATACGTGGCCCTACGCCGGTGGCGTACGTGTAGATCTTGCTGCCGTACACCCTACCATATACGCCAGCAAATCCATGCCCTACGTCGGCAACGTTTCCAGCCGGCGTTAAGAGAAACCCTAGTGTACACCAGCAGCGTTCCACCCAGCGTTAAGAAAAACGCTATTGTTCCCTTCCTACGCCGTCTCGGCGTAGATTCTCCACGAGGTAACATACAATCTGTAAAAAATTACAGAAATCCAAACTTTAACATTTGTTCTACAACCAAACTTAAACCTTTACGATTTACTTATTTTGACCTTAAACTCATCCTATATCATCTCATGATTCATGATTCATAATTTATTATATTTTCATCTTTATTTTTGTATATTGCAATATTTCTGCCTATACCCTTAAAAATAAGCTTGATTATTGTCGATTCTTTCAATAAAACATTTATTGGTAAGAAATGTTACTGTAAAACCATTATCACATAATTGGCTAACACTAAGCAAATTATGCTTCAAACCATCAACCAAAAACACATTCTTAATAATTAAAATTTTAGTTTACTAAAATGTTATCTTCAGCAAGAATAGTTACTTGTGATTGTCTTCGAAGATGACATTCCCTTGATCTTTTAAGGCTAAAGTTGTAAACTTGGATGCATCTCCAGTCATGTGTCTAGAGCAGCTACTGTCCAAGTACCGTTTGTTGTTTCCACTTGAAGATTCCTACAAAACAGGAGATTATTTCTTTGGTACCCATTTGAGTTTTGGTCCTTTTTGTTAGGTTTAACAAGGATTTCACTTTTTGGAACCTAAGCTAACTTGGTTTTATGATTCAAATGCATGGTTCTCCTTATAGCACAATTGTATGCAATATGACCAGTTTTGCCACAATAGTTGCATGTCCCATGAGTGACTTTTACAAATTGAGTTTTATGGGACTTGTAGCTACTTTCTCTATTATAGCCAATTCCATATTTGTTTGAATCACGCATTTGATTTCCAAGAAGTGTGTTCAAGTTCTTTTTCCCTTTGATGAACTCAGCTATGGTTGTTTTGAATCATCTAAGCTAGCTTTCAATGTAATATTTTCATTTCTTAAATCTTCTAGCCCCTTTAAAATTTCATTATTGCTACTACCAACATATGCAACATTATCATCATCACTAAAGGTATTTACTTCAATATCAAGCAAATCATTTTCAATTATTAATTTCTCATTGATCTTGCTAAATTCATCATTTTTGCTTTTTAACTTCTTACATTTATTATTCATCTTATCATTTTCCAATTTCTTCATGCAAATTTTCATTTTCTATTTTAACCTCCTCGTACTCATTCTAAATTCATCCATTTCTTCTCTTACTTCTTTTCATTAAGGTTTTAAGCATGCTATTCTTTTTCTCCATTTTTATCAATCTACTACGTACTTTATCATACATTTCGCAAATTTCATCATAAGAAGGAGAAGATGAAGAACTTACTTCATCTAATGCCATGAAGCATACATCTTCATCTGAGTTACTTGACTTGTCATCACTTTAGGTAGCAATGAGAGCTTCTTTTCTGGATCCCTTAGGTTCTTCCATGAGCATTGGACAATATTATTGAATGTGTCCTTACTTCTAACATTTGTAGCAGGTTATCACATCCTTCTTTCCTTTTTTATATGTTGAGGACCTACTGTTATCATCCTTTCTTTTTTGTCTTGGTGTTGAACCTTATGAACTTCTTGAGCTTTCTGGCCATCAAGGCAAGTTCTTCATTATCATCATCACCATCCTCTTCACTAAAATCATGACTCGTAGCTTTTAAAAAATTGCCTTCTTATTTGATTCTCTCCTTGCTTTTTAATTAGCTCACGTGCTTTGAGAGCTCCAAGAAGTTTCTCTTTGCTTATAGCACTTAAATTCCATGCTTCTTCAATAGCAATTCTCTTTGCTTCCCAATCCTTAGTAAGGACCTGAGTAGTTTAGAATTTATTTTCACATTAGTAAAGTTATTTCCAAGCACACTCAAGGGATTTATCCACGCATGCGTCTGCATCGCTTGCTTCACACATTTGCTTGTTGCAGGATAAGTCGAGTGTTGCATTAAAGATAGGGTTCGACTTGAGCTGATAAAATGCTAACATTTCTATCCATCCTTCCATTAAGCGGTAAATTAGAACGTTTAGGGCTCGAGAATTGAGGCATAACTTAACTCAAGCAAAGGTTTGGTCTTCATTCAATAACTGTCGTGAGTCAGATTTAGGGCTCGACGTTGAGGGGCGACAAAAGTTGTTTTCAAGTTCAGGCTCGATCACCTCAGAACACGTGTCGAGGGTCACATCGAGGGCTCATTGTAGTGTACGACAGACCAATTTTGCCTTGTTTTGTCTTATCATTTTGACCTCGATCAATATTTTTCCAGGGCTTGATAGTTCTGTCTTTAAGTATTGTTGCTGTTTTGCTTCAAATCTGATTCTAAACACTATAGTTCTTCTTCTTTTGATTCAAGGAGTTGTAAAATAACAATTAAACATTAAAAGCATTAGATTCATAGGAATTTATCCAAAAATACATCAATTTAGCCCAAATTCCTATTGATAGAATAAAGTAAGATACATGTATCAACGTTCGTTAGATATAACATCTTGAAATTATCAAGCATTAAATGTGCATAACAGCTTTTTAAACATTGGCTCATATTTTAAACTGTCTTAAATTTGACCCTTGATCAAGTTTATGCTTATATGGACTTGTTGAGCCTAAGATTTAAACTCGTTGCAACCTAAGCTTGTCGCCCTTAAACTTATTGTGTCTTGGATTTAACCCTTGATACTTTGAGCTGGTCGAGCCTGGTAATTTGAGCTTATTGCATCCTGATGAATGGATTTGTTGAGCCCTCGATGAGACCCGCAACCAAGACTATGGTAAAAGAATTTGTACCTATTAATTATGCAATTTTTTCATGCTATATTCAATCTACCGGATTAAATAAACATATTTGTTAAATAATTTTTTTAAAAGCAGCATCAAGTTATTTCTGCTAAAGAAGAGAAAAGAAACTATTCTAATTCGTTTTTTTTTTTAATTTACAAATAAAGCCATGTTTACTGTCACGTTGAATAAGGCACTATTCTATCTGGATGATGATATCTATTCAAGAAAGAAAGAAAAAAAAAGAAGAAAAACCATCATATCTCTTTTCCAATTATGTTAAACATACGAAGGGAAAAAGATAAAAGTAAAACATAATGACAGCTATTGTTGATTTTCCTTCAACTACTTATGATATAATTTAATATTGGTTTTATATAGTCTATTGTTGTTCTAAAATTAATTTCAATCCCTAATGCTAGTGTGCTTTGCTAGTATTTTTTTAATACAGAAACTGCCACATAGATGGGGGGCCATCGGGCCACTTTCCGTTGTGATGTTGCGTTCAAGTTTCAACCGAGCTCTTCCTGTTTCCTACTTCTTTTCCCTTGTCGTTTAATTGTGACATCACATGGACAACTGGCCCATAAAAGAAAACTCCTTTCTTCTAACTTTAGCCATTTTCATGCGAGAAAAGCAAAGCCACTACATATAGAAAAGCAACCATAATAAGTGAAGCAACACAATTCAACACAAAATTCCATACTCCACTTTCTAACCCAACGTACTCATTCATTTGACACATTTCACACACCAAGAAATCAGATTACATCGCAAGATGGAGAAATTGAGTCTAACAGGTTTATGGCACCTGTTTGTGTCCGTCTCTCTGTACGGCTTCGCCAACTTTACGGTGATTCCGGCCATCACCGACGTCACCATGGAGGCGCTTTGCCCCGGTAGAGATCAATGCTCCCTCGCCATATACCTCTCCGGCTTCCAACAAGCGGTGAGTTTATCAATCATTAATTTTCTCAAATTTCTTCGTCTTCTTCTTTCATTTTTTTTTTAAATTTTATTTTAAGTATTAATAAACGTAATAATTATGAAAAGTCTTCATGTTCTGATAATTTTCCGTGTAATCTGAATTTTTGAACGATTACAAAAAATATATATTTTTCCCATACAAAAGTATCGTAAGGGTGTGTTGGGATGAAATGTTTTTCATTTATATCAATACAATATGTATAAATATATTTGATTGTAAATTTTTTATTTGTATTTATTTTTTAATAAATAATTTATTGAAAAAAATTTAAAAGAAAAACTAGCCAAATAGATCCTTGGGATTGTTATTTTTCTAAAAGATTTTTTAAGTTAATTATATGTGTTGGGCAAAAAAGTAAAAAAAAAATTAATTATACTGTAATGTTAATTATTAATCAATTTGTTTATTAAACAATTAATTATTAATTAATGAGTTCCTAATTTTTTTTAATAGTTGGCATATGTATTTATTGCTTTTTCTTGAAGGAAAGAGAGAGATGAACGTCGAACAGGAACAGGATAGGATAGATAGAACTTTTGGGATATTAAATTCTAGACCTCTGTGTGTTAATCTGTCCCTTACACTAATTAATGCGAGTTTGCCTCATGGATACTTTTATGCGTCTGTCAATAGAATTGTCTAATTAATTATTTATTTGTTAAAATAAATATAATGATTCAATCATAATGCAAGTCATTGAATAATAACAGACCAATAAAATTGATTATATCAAAATTAATCACTAATTCTCTCACTCTCTATTTTAAACTTCAACTACTTTGCTAATAAATTTCATTGGACCCATATCTTGGCTTAGATATGCACAGGGGTGTAAGATATCGGTTTCATTTTTTTCATACGTTAAAAGTTCTTTATAAAATATACACGTTTTTCCTCAGTAACCATGACAAATAAATAAATAAATATTTATATATATAATCTATCTCAGAAACCAACTTATTGCAGCTACAATATCCTTTTCTTTTTATTTATTTATTATTTTTACATAGAGATTGGAAAAGTCCATCCAACTATACTTTAAATTTTTTAAAAAAAATCCGCACCTCATAAATGGCTGTACGTGCAACCTAAAATTCCAACCTACCATTACGGTTCTTCTGAACCAATCAACCTTTTAAGATATTCTATTTTTGTTATTTATAGAAAATTTGAAATCATGTAATTTGTGAAGCGGTAGAGCCCCCTCTTTGTGGAATATAAATATATTGGAAAGATTTAAATCAGAATTCTGCATCCCTCCATATGTGATGACGACTGCACATTTAACTGTTACTGACAAACAACCAAATTAGAATTCAACTTTTAATATATCCAGATGTTAACTCTTAAATAACAAAAAAGAAATCTCAAAATAATATTTCAACTTATTATTTAATTGCTACTCGTCATATGGTTTAATGGTAGAAGAAATAATTTTTTTTAATCATTTGAGTGGAAAAAGAGTGAATTATTGTTTGAATATCGAGTAAAATATGAAAAATATATAAAATTATGAATATAACTATTTGCATTTTATTTATGTTTATATCCGCAATAATAGGAACTTTTCTTTTAGAGTTGAGTTTGTGCCTTCTTTTTTTGTTTTCCTTTTTTCTCCTCTTTTCTCCTCTTTTCTCCTTATCATATTATCGACATTTTGTCGCATTTTTCTATCAGGTTCAGATATCAATATTTCTAAATCTCAAATAATCATATTTCAAGTTTTTTTTCCTAATTTGGGTAAAGTATTAATGCAAATCTAATTTTACTTGGTCTACATTAAAAGCGAAGATGAATTTTTATGATGACACATTAAATCAACACATTATCCCTTCTCAAAGGAATGGGTCAATAATGAGAAAATTGTGCTTAAATCATAATTTGATTTTAAAATTTTATATATAATTTTATAATTATATATAAAGGTACACGTTTTAAGATAATCAAATTATTTATGTATAAGTATATTATATTCTTTAAATATTCGTAATGTAAATATATTATTCGATAGTATAATAAATATATTAACGGTTATGAATTGGATGATCCCCTGATAATCCATCGAAAATCTTGAAAGGAAGCAACCAAAAACAATCCAATAATGTATGCAACAACCCTGCGAATTGTATGCTAACACTAACAAACGTGACAACGTGAAAATTTGATGAGCCGATATACGGGGATATGATGAGCGTGAGAGTAGGCTTCAACTGGTTGATCAAGCCGTGACCAAAGCACAAATGAAACAATATATAATTATATATTAGATACATTATGCCTCGAAACACTACGCTTATGCGGAACCATTCGTATAGTATATGTAAGATAGGCGGCCTACCATGATCACCTAGAGTTATAAAAACACTATATATGTGTGTATTAGTAAAATCACTTAGAAATAAAAAAGCAATTGCATGTCTGGATAATAATGATTGTCTTAGCGGATAGTGAATGGATTTAATGGGAGGAGACCTATATATATCAAAGGAATCTAATGAAATCAATGGAAAGGGAAGAAAATTGTGTATTTAATTAGGGTAAAAATAGTATGGAACGTGTGGAGAGTGGTGGAGATGTTTTCACTCTAAAACTATTATTTATCTCTTATGACACGTTTGGTACGCAGGAATGGGCCGGAATGGAATCATGATTCTGGCTTCTATTCCCCTTTCCAGTGTTTGGAAGCGTTTTTAGAAGTCGAATTCGCGATTCTTGGAATCGACAATTCCAGCTTTGAAGGGGAATTCGATTCCGACTTTGAGAAGGCGGAATTGCGATTCCATTCGATACTTGTTAGTTATATGAATGTCATTATTACTAAGAGCATTCTCGATAATTACACTTTTAGCCATTTCATTCTATGTAATCTTCCAAATATAGGAATGGATTTGTCATTCTCAAACTCATTTCATTCCAATCCAATCCATTCCATTCTAAATCATTCTTGTGTACCAAACGTGAGAGAAACCAACAAAAGTGGGTGGAAAGTATTGAATATTGCTAGAATAGCCTTAAAACATAGGAAATAAAAATAAAAATATAATGTTATGTTTGGTTTTGGTATATAAGAAGGGACGTTGAGTGAAATTGTGATTTTAGGTTTCATTCTATTTTCTATGTTTGGATGCATTTTTAGAAATTATAATCGGGATTCCTTGAAATCAAAAATTTCGACTTTAAAAGGAAATCTGGAATTGTGATTCTATTCTGACTTTGTTAATTACATGTAATTTAATTACCCTTTTATCCTATCATATATTTTTATAATTAACGATTAATTCTAAGGATATTTTAGAGCCATTCTATTTCATTTCATATCACTTGCAAACATACGAATGAATATATCATTCTAGAACTTATTCCATCATAATCCATTCTATTCTAAATGTTTCTCACATTCCAAACTTAATATATAATTAATAAAAAAAATCTACGGAGGGTAATTTAGTTCAAATATTACTTTATCTCTCTCCAACTTTTTTATCACCTCTATTTCTTTTCATTTCTACTCTTTATATCAAAGAGTAAATTAATATTTCCTTATTTCTTTTCTTTTCTTTTTCTTTCTATAAATTTTTCTTTTTTCATTATACTTAAAAGTTGCCAAATATATTATTAGGTTCATGGTTGTCAAAATGATGATTTCACTCGTAAGATTCTACGAGGCCCTTTCAAATTAACTAGTATGTAGAATCTTTTTTTTTTTTTTTTGTAGAATCTCACGATTTCAACTAAGTTTATATATAAACTGAGTAAATGCTTACGTTTTTAATTGAGTTTATTGATTTTACCTATTTATATCAAATATGCTAAAATATAAAAACTACAACATATTTTGACAAGCTCATCAATTATCAGGATGATAGATCTTATTTATCCCATTTGAATTTTGCTTTTGCACAATCTTTCTATCCCTTTCACTACTTTCCCCCCAACTCTCTTAATAGATATTTATAGAATTCATTCTAGTCAAATTATAATTGTAAACTTTACAAGAAAAGTTTTATTCTCCTTCAATTCATAACTTCTTTTGAATAAAATAATAGAAAAGAATTAATTTTGACTCTACTCACTTTTTTATTATGTATGTTATATTATGGATTAAGAGTTATTATGAGAGAGAGAACTTAATTTCTTTATTTTTTCATTCATTATATATTTTAAGTTTTTCATAATATTTGTAAGTATATTTATAGTTTTTTAAAACTATTTTCCATAAGTTGTAGAAACTTACGTTTTTATATTTCGATTTTATGTTTTAATTCTACAGATTATTTGATGATTCTATATAAAATTGCAAGTTTAAACTTGTAGGTTTGATTGAGAGCATGAGTTTATAGGATATAAATAATCTATGAAAATAATTTTACAATAATTGTCTTATGAGTGATTGTATTATATCCAACAAAATACTAGTCGACTAGGTAAATTTAGGAATTTGAATACAAATTTTTTCAAGTCCTACTCTCGTAGGATCAGACATAATGATTACGTCTTCATATTTTGTACTCAACCAAAAATTTATATTTTGGGATATGTAACGTGTACAATCTAAGGTACTTTTTTAAAAGTTATTAAAATGCATAAAGAGCAATATTATATTTCTATTCCTTAAATATTAGACTCTACTAAAAATAAGAAGTGATAAAAGTAATAAGTGTATAGACGAATCAAAATAAAGATAAATATTATGGTAAATGGTTGCGTAATCTCGAGCTCACACCATCTACTGTGCCACTCGTACAGCGATTCCCGTATACAAGTATAAGTGTGAAGTTGATATACAAAAAATTCAAAGTGCACACAGGTAAATGCTTATCAAATTTTATATAGAATTTACTTTTCAAGATGTTATGAAATTGTGATGGATTCAAATTGTTGAAAATTTACCTCAATAAATAAGTAATAGAAAAATTTCAGGTTCCAAAATGGTTTTGGTATAGCTTATGAGAAGTTTCCTTATTAAAATTTTAAGAATTCATATTATATAGGGTAGGATCCTTATGAGGCCTTTATATCCTAGTTGCAACCTTCACTCTTAATTATGATTATCTCAAATCTTTGGAAAGGGCAAAAAAAAAAAAAAAAAACGATGTCAAAAGAAAAGGAAAATATAGAAGAATCATCTTATATCTAAAACTTATAGCAAAGAAAGAAAAATATAGTAAGTAAATGATAATATATGAGGTTTGAAGGCTAAGCCGTCTTAGGAAAAAAATTACCAAAAAATTTAATGTATTAAAAAAAATTAAAATCCATTTTAAAATCACAACTGAAAAATGCAATCTGTTTTATTTATAAAAAGGTTGCATTTAATAATTGTGATATTCAAAATTTGTACTCTACTAAAATTATAGAGCAATATTCAATTTCCAAAATTGGAGAAGAATGTTATCATATATTTTAAAAAATTGCATCAAAATTTATGTAATTTTGATCAAAGATGAACCTGCTTATGTAACATGCAATTTGTAACGCCCTAAACGAAGGTATTACAACCCGTCACGTGTTCCTATCTTAAAAAAGACACACAAAGGCTCTAAATCTCAATACCACAAAATATAAACATATAGAAATCTCCATGAACCCACATTTAAGGGTATTCCAAAGGAACAAAACCCATGAAACTTGTAATTTATAACTTTGAAATATCTCCTGTAATATAAACTAAATCTGAGTTGGCGAAACCAAAACCAACAATAATCCAGAAAATTTCAACTTCCAACTTAAAATCATATAATCCTGCTTAATAAACTATTACATAAAAACCAATACTTCAAATTCCCAAAAAGATAGATAATCAAAATATTTTTTTAAACATCTTCAAAAACTCAATAAATCCTTTTTCATATGTCCTGTATAACATCCTATTCCTCTGTAGTGTAGTCAGGTCTACTATCGTTATCCCCATGATTAAAATACAATTCATAACCAGACAAGTCATAAACAATATCTCCATCACCTGTACCTGAAAAAGAAAGGAATGAGCGAAAATGCCCAGTACGCTAGTCCACAAACAAAATGCAAATGCACAAACAACATGTATATATATGTGCAACTAACTAAATGCAAACAACAGAATTATTATCTTCATTTAGCCTGCAAAACAACACAGTTCAGAATCATAGATCTCTGATCCCAAACCTGGAGTTACTCAAACTCCTGAAAAACAACCAGATATCGAAAATAAATAATTATATACATATATTGGTGAATAGGTACTCCCTAAACACCCATGCTGCTAATAAACCTATATCTACCGGAATCATCTCAAGTGCAACTCCACTAGGGACAGCGACACACAAGGATCATCAGGGTGCCTCACCAGTATCATTGTTTGTCAGGTCTTTACTGGTCAAAGCCAATGACATCCAGAAAAACAAATTAAGCCAATTAGAATTAAGTTCATTTATATATCTGTTCCTACAGGCAACAATCAGAAAACTAAACCTGCAAGCAAATACAACAAACAAGGAAAGGTCGTATCTTTTCCAATTCCAAGAACAATATTTCCAAATCCACAAATTCTTAAAAACAACAAGAAATCTCCCAATCTCCTGAATATAACATATAACAAGAACAATATATAAATCATCACATCAAAACCCTAATTATCTAATTCTTCAAAATCATCCAAAATCCTAACCTCTCAAGAAATCACAACTGCAGAATCTCTTCGATCAATTCCCTAAAAAACTTAAATCTCTACAAAACCCTAATTGCATAAATCAACAAATACAAACAAATCCATCATTCTAATTCGATCTTTTAATGAATTTATGATTTAGAGGATGAAAACTTACTTTGATTTGACTCTAAATCCAGAAAATTGCCAAAGACCGCAAAGAAACCATAACCCTAGAACATCACCAATCATGAACGAACAAAACCCTAAATCAGAAATCATTTTGATGAAATCTACATATGTAATTAAGGGATTTAATTACCTTGAATGGATTTCAAATTCTCAATCGTTCTCCTCAAGATTCAGATCTGATCTTCAATCTTCCTTAAACACCCACTCTTCAGATCTCCAAGAAAATTAGAACCATTTCTCTAATTCTTCTTAAAAACAAAAGAAAATCCTAAGGTAATTCATAGATTGAAAGACTTTAAAGGAAAGATATGATTTTGATTACCTGAACCCGATCTTCCAAGATCTCCTTTGACCAATAGAATCAAATCTCTAAACCCGATATATATGTTTTCCAATTCTATCACAAATTCAATAATCAAACCCTAAGAAATCTAATAATCCATAATATCTTAAAACAAAAAAAGTGATTCAACTACCTGATCTGGACTTCTGAATCCTTTGGCTGCTATAAAGTCTCAAAGGATAAGAATCTAGGTTTAGGGTTTTGTTGGAGAAAAGATAAAGAAAGAATATATAGGGATTTGTGACTTTTCATTTCTGTCATGTGACCAAAATTGTATTAAAATTAGATTTTGTTGACAAATTTAACCTTATAATTTATATCAATTGACACTTTTATCCTTCTTTATGTAATATTTACTTATATATTACTTATATATTACACAATTTTTAAAACAGTAATTTAGTAATTGATATTAATTATTTTATTTAAGTAATTAATTTTATTAATGATCCTAAACAGCGAAAAAAAGAAATTTGAAGTTACTTGTTAAGGTTTTAATGTTTTAGTTAGATAAGGCGCAAGATAAAGTTTGTCTTTTTTTTATTGCCCTTACTTTTTTATTTTCCCATCGAGTTATATTTTATTATCCCCAAAGCATGGTTTTCGGTGATTACCTGTAAAACTTACAAGTGTGATGCATGTATTCAACAGTTTTGCGAGATTGCACATCGCACACAACGAGAGCAGTGGCTGTTTTTCCATTAAACGACTCCGCATTTGTGCACTTCACATGCTGTGCTTCTTCTTTTTTTTTTTTTATATATATTATAAAGATTTCGGTATAATATTTATTTCTTTGATAGAAAACACATAATAGTCTAGCGAGTATACAAGGATGATCATTAACATGTGATGTTTGGTTTAATGTCACATGATGTGTTGATCGGTTTGTTGTCTATAGGCTGACGCATAACTAACTTCGTCCCTCAATTGAGAAATATAAGTTTCGCTATGTACTGCGTAAAAGATAAAAAAAAAAAATAACCTTAACATTTCAAGTTTCCACATTCTCTTTTTAAATGTAGTTTTATTGTTCGAAGTTTTAGCATATGAACTAAGTTGGATTATGTGGTCTTCACATTATTCAAGTATGTAAACTGACGAGTTAATTTTACTTATGATACTTGAACTCTTTCAATCATAATGGAAATATATATAAGTGAATTTCGTTATAAGAAAATACCTAAACTTTTTAAATCTTTCACCCATGATACTTATGGATGAATTCCATTCGTTTGCTGACGTGGTAAGCAGATCTGATTAAAACATTGTTTCTTTGTTCACATCAGTAATTTTTTTTTATTTTCTTTTTCACTGTCCCTTCTCTCTCTCTCTCTCTTCTTCCACACGCCTCCTCCTCCTCCTCCTCCTTCTTTTTACCCTAAACCCCAAATAAAAAAAAATCACTAACAAATTTTTATAAACTCACACACCCAATGTTGTTTTTTATAAAATCTTTTTTTCTTCTTTTGCCCTCCAAGACAGAAAAAATCAAAAACAACAATAGCATTTATGGTTTTTTTTTTTTTTTATGACTTCCTTATGTAATAAATTAAATAAAGGAACCACAACTAACTCCATGATAATCCTCCAAATTGATATTAAAACATTACAAAGTTGGAAACTTTATAACTTATCAAACTGATTTTGTTACAAAGAACGAAAGAACCATAAAACTAAATTGGGCGTGTAGGTTTATAAAAATTTAGCTAGGATTTTTTTTTTATTTGGAGGTTTGGGTTAGAAGGAGAACGAAAAGGAGGAGGGTGGAGAGGGAGGAAGAGAGAGAGAACAAGAGTGGAAAAATAAATAAAAAAAAAAAGAAGAGGGAGAGAGAGGAAGGTGGCTTGTGATCTGTAGGGGCATACTGATGGAGAAAGGTGGTGACTTTAGAAGACATAGAAGTTTTTTTAAGCAGTAGGTTATGCTAAGATGTGGTGGTTGCGACTAGAAATTAAAGATAGAGTGAAGGGTTCTTGACCTCCATTCAAAGAGAGAAGCTTGGTTTTTGGTTGTTGGCTTTATTCATGAATGAGATAGGTGGAGAGTGATTCGTTGAGAGATAAATGGTGGTGGAGTTAAGTGGTGGTTGGCAATTAGATGACAATGGTCACGTTTTGATGGCGTAAGTGACAATGAAGGTGGAGAATGAAAGAGAGGAAGTGAAAAAAAAAACCAATAATAATTAAAAAAATTGCCTATATGGACCAAAAAATAATATTTTAATCTTTTTAATGGGTAATGTGAAGAAAATATCTAATTTTTCATGTAAAGTATGAATCTTTTTTATTTTTTTTTTTCAATTTAAATTGTGTTGCTTTGAAATTTTGATGCAGTTTGGTTTAAATCTCCATTAATAGCGTCTAAAGAAGAAGGAGAAGAAGGAGGAGAGCAAAAGAGGAGAGAGAATGAAACAAGTAATATAATATTACTAAAAAATTGCCTATGTGTATTGAAAAATAATATTTTAATTGGACTAGCCCACACATCAGCAGTAAGACAAAAAAATGAATAGAATCCGTCCATAGGTACAAAGGGTGAAATATTTCAAAAGTTTAGATATTTTCTTGTAATGAAATTTATACAAAAAATACCTAAACTTTCTAAATCTTTTGCCCATGTCTATATGAAAATTGTCTTTTTTTTTTTTACCGTCAAAATGCTAACGTATAAAGGGAATCGAATAAAATAATGTTTTTTTATCCACATTAGCATTATTTATTAATTTATTAATTTTTATTAATTTTCCTCTCTTTCTCTATCGTCTGTCTTTCCTCTCTCTCCCCTCCTTCTTTTTCCTCTTTTTCCTTCTTCGTCTTCTTCCATCCTATGGCTACCGATGGTCGATTTTAACTCAAGGGTCTGCAACCCAAACTAAATGACCATGATGATACCAAAATTGACCACGACTGATTTGGATCTCTCAATTAACTTGTAATTTTTTTTTTAATGGGAGATAAATTTAAATTGTTGATGATACATTTTAGAATTCAAATAAGAAATGAATGTTACTAAAGTGGTATATGTAGACGATGCATACACAAAAGAAGTCCTAAAATTGTTCAACAAAACAACCTAAAACCCTCAACAAAGGACTTCTAGGTGTAATATGATACAAACACAAAAGAGCAAGACATCTAAAAATTTTGATTTTTTTTTTAAATGAACATGTTAAGCACAAAATTAAATAATAGTGGACAACGAGATGTTTCTTTTTTTTTTCTTTTTTTTTTTATGATGATGTGATCAAAACCTATCAAGAAAATGGTTTCGAGACGATCAGGAGGGGCATGATGCAAAGGAACCAAGATAACCCTAGAAAGTTGGAAAAAAAAAAGAACAAATAGTTGCAAAACCAGCACAAAAGGGCCTTAGACTGCGCTAGTTCAAGTCACAATGCTCAAAACCCACCGAAAAACAACCACTTTCATGGACAAAAGGGGTAGGACAAGGGATGCGACAAGAAGGAAACTGAAAAAATTTGCCATGCGAAACAAGTTGTCGTAGCTCTATTTATCCAACTAAGATATAAAACACCATTAATTTCTTCAATTCTATAGATCTAATTAAACTCCCTCAGCATATCCAAAGCCGCTTGAGTTCAATCGGCATTGCTGAAAACCAACCTTTTGAAATCTCGACCTCCATTTCCCAAATATAGTTCATGTCTTTCTATCTTGTCAAATCCTTCCAAAGCTATCATATTCACTATATCACAAGATGTTGCAAATAGTGAAGGAATGCTTCCGATTAGTAGAGAGTGAAAGATTAAAGAAATTGACAATAGAGTTTTTGTCTCGGAGGAAGGTATCGAAGATTAGAGTGACAGAGAACTTGAGGAAGTGGAAATAGATGATGGAAATAAAAAAAAAAAAAAATGAAGAAGAAGAAAAGAAAGATGAGACAATACACAATAATGTAGGAAAAGAGAGAGTGGAAAAATAAAAAATAATAAATAAATAATACCAACGTGGTGCAAAAAACATTATTTTATTCGTTTCCCTTAACACATCCGCGTTTTGATAGAGAAATGGACGATTTTCGTCCAGTAGTAGGGTAGATGAAACATTTAAAAAGTTTATGTATTTTTTTATAATAAAATTTTATAAAAAAAAAAATTCGAGTACCGTAAGTAACTCTATTATTTATACTAAATAAAATACGTCGGCAATGTCAAGTCCGTGTGCTGAACTGAAGCGTAAAATTAGCTTTACACCTACATGTGATAATAAAAAAAGAAGGTTGATTTTTTTATTTTTTTTCTATTTTGTTTTTACATGCAAATATGTTATTTGTTTCAGAACAAATTATTGATTAAAAAAATTCAATATCTCCACTATCTTTATAGTTCTTTCATATTCCCAGTATAAATTTATATGCCTTTCTGTTTCATCATATTCTGGCCAACTTAACATCATATTTTTATCGTTTTTAAACAGATGTTTGTCAAATAAATACCGATGAAAAACTAATAGTTTTACTTATAAACAGATTAAACAAATATGATATATATAAGTTACAAATGCATATACGATATAAATATGATACAGATAAAAATCAAATAATCCAAACAGACCCCAATCATTTTTGGTTTAAATATAGATACAATTTTTTTTCTCTCTCTAATATGCAATATGTTATATTTTTGTGCGTTTTTCTCTTTTCTTTTTCACCTTTTTTTTTCTTTTTTGCATCACAAATAGGGAAAACCAGGGGAGGAAAAAAAAAAAAAAAAGAGGTCCAATATGAATTAAGTTGTCAAAAGAAACATAATTGACAAGTTGTTGAAGATTAGAAATGGCTAGATATTATGGTTAAACATAAGAATGTATTGTTGGAGTGTCTTGTTTTTATGATCTTATTGATAACTGAATTGCTGGTATGTTTTATTTGTGTTTTAAATATGTTTTATTTTATCTTTCTATTTTCAATTCTATACCATATTATTATATAGCTTTTGAAGTGGGGAAAAAAAGTCCGGTCGAAGTGATTCAGTGGCAGTTTTCTTATCCCGCACTTACATAACGAAGAAAGAACAAACACTTAAATACATTTCGTATATATCGTGTAGGTAAAGATAATAAACAAGTTATAATTGTGGTATATCGTCAGAACTCCATGCCTAATCATATTTATTTCTTTATATTTACCTTTTTTTTTGCATAATCTTATATTTATTTTATGTACTTGAATACTTGATGTTCTATTTTTTATTTGAAGTTCATAAGCACCCAAATCTTTAAAAGAGGTCCTTCTAGACTCTAGATTACCCTTTTCTTTTTGGAATCTAATAGCTCAATATCAAATTTAAGGAAGATATTTTGCATTTTGCAAGTTATTTAATAAAATATAGCCTCCATCTGAGCAACAGAAGGCCATCATAGGACTTTGACACTAGGCCCGAATCCACGTAGAACAAGTTGCTATCTGTCTGGCAATTTGATTTTTATAAAATGTTGCTAATGAGAAGGGAGCTGCCACTTAACCCTTTTCCTCTCTGTTATATTTGTTCCGAATTATTTGGCTTTAGTTAACGTTAGTTTAGGTTATTTTACTTATTTTTAGTATTTTTATTGTGTTTGGAGGGCTTAGGATTCAGAAAAAAAGATCAAGTTCTTGTAGATTGAAGAAGATTGGGTTTTTCATGCATCTCAATTGGATTCACTCCGTCTAATCTAAAATTCTGTGTTAATTTTAATTTATTATTAATGCTTCCCATGTTCGTTTTTATACGTTTTTGTTGCTTTAAATAATGGGCTACCTAATTTATTGTTTGGTGAATATGTAAATAAAATGCTAATTGATGCAGATAATTGGATTGGGAACGGTAATCCTGACGCCGTTAATTGGGAACTTATCAGATGCGTACGGAAGGAAAGCTTTGCTAACCATTCCAATGACGGCGACTGTGATCCCACTGGGTATGTACCTCGTCATTTATTTTTTATGGTTATTTTGACGATGCTTTTCTTTTTTTTTTTTTTTTAATGTTACATGTATTGAATATGGTAGTTCTCTTGTGGGCCTCACCTCACGTACCATTATGATACTAGGGCCTATTCATGGTGTGTCTTTCGTTGTAGTCAATTCGTTGGTTGGGACCATGTCACCCAGACCCAGCAAACACGCTAGGGATTTTACACTGGAATATTATTGATGCTTTTAATTTGGCCCTGGCACTGCAATCTAATTCTTTCTTTAATAAGTTTTGAAAATATGTTCCTTGAAAAGATTTTCTAATTTTTATAAATCACACATACGAGAAATACTAGGTTTCGGAGTGCTTATAAATAATAATGCACATTCTAGCAAACCAATAAATTTTTTTTTTTTTTGTAAGGATAATGAAACCCTAAATCCTAGTGGTGCTGCCAATTAGAATTTAGTTATCTTTCATCATTTCATGGTCGCCAAAGTCAACCACCACTTTCGTTGGAGGAACCATACAAATTACTATAATGGATGGATTATAATTTATAATCAATCTTGTTTATTATATATTTTTTATTATGAGGTGGAATGTAGCAATCACCATAATTACTATATCGTCACGTTACTCAATCTAAATTATTTTACAAAGATGTTTAATCTAAAGTGGTGAAAAGCAACCCGTCGTCTCTCTCATGTAACGCAGGTCGCGTAGCCCACTTCCCCCATCAACTGGCGATTCCGAGAAATGTCGTTTTTATTTTTTTTTTAAATAAGATGCGCATTCAGGTAGACTGTAGAAGAAGTTGAATCCTGTCAGAATTTATTCCAAACATTCTGGTCTGTCCTACGGCCCAAGGCCATTATAAAGGATGATATTCACTTCATCCGCTTTAACAGAGTAATAATTCAGACTGCGAGCTTCGGAGCCATAAGCTCTTTTTCTCGCGATAATTGTGACTACATTTAACTGTTTGGATTATCTATTTTTATCTATATCTTATTTGGATATAATTTATATTTATATTTTATTCATATCTTATCTTTATCTTATTTGTATTTGATCTATTTGATTTATTTATGAGTAAAAAAATTTATTTTTCTTTTGTATATGTTAATTGGAAATTAATTAATTAAAAACAATAAAAATAAAATGACAAAGCGACTAGAAGTAAATGAAACAAACAAAACATTTGACTATGTGAGTAGAACTCCCAGTAAAGGTATTTATACATTTTCAAAATTTTGGAGAACATATGAAAAAAAATTAGCTCCGCATTATTAAGTTTTTAATAGTGAGATTAGTATGTATTGTGCAAATGAAGAGCTCATAAACTAAAGTGGCTAAAGCTATTACTTAAGTCTGGGCTTAATATATTTGAATGAGCCCTAGCTCTCTTATATTATTAAGAGAAAAAAAAAAAAGGATTACAACGCTAATGGTAAAACAGTAGTGATTATTAATAACAATGATATTCTTGAATGAAAATAAAATAACAATTATAATAATAAAATGAAACAATTTTCTAAAACGGGACATATGTCACTATTCCATAGGAAGAGATGAGACGTAAAATGTTAATTCAGGTAACATTAACGCATTCAAAAAATCTTATTATTTAAGTGAATGTGACATTAGCTTTAAAATTAAACTAGACACACTTTTAAGATACTTTTATTTATTTATTAATAACAACATATTAAATGCTATCATTAGGAAGTAAGTTGAAAATAGTTCAAATATTAAATTTGGTTTACTTGTACTATATTTAATTTTTCCTCCATTTTCCATCCACTAAGACTGTACGTCTTGGCTAGATTGGTGGACTGGGGTCTTAATCATGTCTAGACTTGCCATCGTGGGGTAGGTCTCGATTTTTCACTTACTTGGTGATAGATCGGATCAAGTTTTAGTTCAAACTTGATCCGTGATGGAGCCTTCTAAAAAGGCATTTGAGGTGTTGTTAGTCATCTAAATCTCATGGGACAATGAACTTAACTAGACTAAAATTATATTGTTTTGTTTGATTTTCATTATGAGCTTGAGCACTAAAGGAAAGAAGTGCTTGGAAAAAATTCAAAAAATTTATACCATATATTTAAAGGTAAAAAAAAGAAAGTCAAAAGATGAATAAAGCAATTTTGAAATAACCCCCCGAAATATATCTCAACATTTCTTTCTTTTGGACATACTCACTTAAATATGATGTGAAATGATGAAAAAAAATTTATTTTTTGTGTATTTACACCTTAATACATTAAAATTTATAAATACATCCCCTTTGTTATCATTGCACTATTGCAAATTTATAAGATATTAAATCTCTCTAATTACAGTACAAACAATAACTAATTGCCTAATTTAGACTCTAATGGCTAAGTATTGAGACGGACATTAACAGCTTTGAATTAGCTTGGATCTTTCCTTAATTTGATTAATGATGAATTTTCTCTGAGATCTACATCTATATTCTCAACACCTCCCCTCAAGTTAGGTTTAAACAAGTTGATTTGAGCCCAACTTGCCAAGGATCCTTTGAAAACATTTTTTGTCCATTGCCTTAGTAAATATGACAGCTAATTGATCTTGACTTCTTATGAATGGTGTCTCAATTTGCTTACACCTTTTCTCATATGAAGTGGCAATCTACCTCGATGTATTTGGTTCTTTCATGGAATACTAAATTTAATGCAACATGTTTAGCTACTTGATTATCACAGTACATCTGCATTGGTTTGCATGAAATCTACATTGGTTTGCATGAGTCACATAACAATTACTTGATCCATACAAGTTCACTTGCAATTGATCCCATGGCTTATATTCTGCTTTCGTGCTTGATCTTGCCACAACATTTTGGTTCTTGCTTTTTCATATTACAAGATTCCCACCTACAAAAGTCAAAAGTGTAGTATCCTATAGTTGATTTCCTATCGTAACTACTAGCCTAATCTGCATCTAAATAACTAACAATGGAGCTAGTGTCATTTTTCTTCATCCAGATTCCTTGATCAGGAGACCCCTTGAGGTACCTAAGTATTTTGTTTATTGCATCAGGATGACTAGTTCTGGGAGCATGCATGAATTGACTTGTTATACTAATTGCAAAAGCTATATTTGGTCTGATGATGGTGAGATAGATAAAATTTCCAACCAATCTTTGGAATTGACCTATATCTTTTAAGGGTTCACCACTTTTAGGACCAAGTTTATTATTGATCTCCATTGGGCATTCGCTAGTTTTACACCAAGTTTACCCATCTCCTTTAGAAGGTCAAAGACATACTAATGAGGATCAAATGGCGACAACAAAGAAGAATAAGATTTTTCAAAGAGAGTTGAAGCTTCAAGAAACACATGAGCGTAGAGATCAAAATAACTCAAACAAATCAAATATTAGAGGATCAAAGTTGCAGGTCATAGAGATGTACAATGCTAGCTTACTTGGAGAATTAATCGGCCTTTGTGTAGACTGTACGTCGACCGCAAAGCCACCAGTTTTTCCATCCAACGTCGCTGGCGCACCACACTTACACCGCCGGCCTTATACCGGCCTTGACATCCACAAAAATGTTTTTTTTTTTATTTTTTTTATTTTAAGCTATCTTGAATGCTTCCAGCTTATGTAATAAAGGCTGCCAGCATTGCAATACAAGCCACCGACCTTTCTTTGTTTGACAGTTTATATTTTGTTTGTCTTTTGAGTTTCTGTACAGCCCTAAAAAAAGGCATTACAACCCGCCACGTATCCTCTCTCATATAGGATACGCAGAGGCTCTATTATCCACAATAATACAATCATCACCTGTAAATACTCATAAGGTATTATAGGATACGAAATCTGTTGGAACTAAAAACTCATACTTCATAAAACATAAACTCCTTGTTCAAGCATAAAATCCAAGTTGACTTTAGAGTTAACAAATTCAACAGAAACTTAATACTATTTACATTAAAATCTTTTCATGTAAAACCAATAAAAACATCTAACTACAATTCCAAATGATCAAAACATGTCTTTTCTTAGAAATTTGATATATGAAGCCTAACTCTCGGCTGGATAGTCAGGTCCACTATCGCCCACCCCGCTATCAAAGAATAAGTCATATCCAGAAAGATCATACACTATATCTTCTTCACCTGTACTTGAAATTTAAAAGAATGAGCGGCGACGCCCAGTACGATAACTCCAATCCAAAAACAAATGCATATGCACATACAATAGACAGGTAATTCATGCAACTTAAACTAATGCAAACAGTCATATTATTATCTTTCTTAAGCCAACAAAACAACACAGTTCAGTATTAGGTATACTCTAATTCTGAACTCGGAGTTACTCAGACCCCATTGAAAATCATACAACTCTTTGAAAATAATAATTATATACATATATGAATGAGTGGATACTCCCCAAACACCCCGAAACCTGAACACCTAATTCTACCGGAATCATATCAAGGCACGAGTCCACTAGGGACAACCTCACACTAAGATCATCAGGGTGCCTCACCAGTATCACTGTCTGCCAAGTCTTTATTGGTCAAAACTAAGCATAATCAATCATACAACTATTAACCCGAATAACGATTAGGTTTATTAGGAAATTCTGTTCTTACAAGCATTCAATCAATACTAAACTTACAGGCAAAAACAATAAGCAAGGATTGGTCGTACCTTTCTCAATTTCAGGAACTCTAATATAAATCTCCTAAACATCCTTTATCGACAACACTCAACCACAACCAAATATCCCGAATCTCTACAACACTTCAATCAATAATGACAACACAACAACAACCTAAATCTCCGAACTCCTGTCAACGACATACATATATAGAACATATAAGAACACGATATAAACAAACCCTAATGTACTACAACTTCCGAAATCCTAACCTGACAAAGAAAATCACCAAGTTGCACCGTCTAACCCGATTAATCTTCCACATAATTTACAGAACTCGATAATCCTCAAAAACCCTAATATTCATAACAACAAGAACAATCACATTCATATAAAGAATAAACCTTTATTGAATCTTTACGTTTAAAAGACTTTACTTACTTGCTTGGATCACCAAACCTGAATCCTTTCTCAAAATTTCGGATTACACAAAGCTAAGGTTTTTCTCGAAAAACCTTCATGAAAATCCATAAAACCCTAAGAAAGACTTATACAATTTCGTATTTAATCCATGAGAAAAGGTTAAAATCACTTACTTTGGATCAAAAACACCCTCCGGATGATTCTCCAAGTCTAGATCTCTAAGAACACTCCAAAACTCTCTTATACGAAGAAGAAAATGATAAAAGAAAAATCTGTCGAAACTGTCTTTCGTGTCTCGTATTTATATAAATTTGGTCATACGTAGGCCCTATGCCGGCGGTGTACGTGTAGATCTTGTCGGCGTACATCCTATGCTGGCAAAATTTACACGAGCACTGGCAGCATTCAGCTGGGCTTTGAATTCCCAGAACTTCGATCCTACTACATACGCCGACAAATCCATGCCCTACCGACGGCGTTCCTAGCCAACGTTGAGAGAAACCCTAGTGTACACTGGTGGTGTCCCACCCAGCATTAAGAAAAACGCTACTGCTCCCTTCCTACGCTGTCTCTATGCCGGTGGTGTAGATTCTCTAGGAGGCAGCGTACAATCTGTCAAAAATTGCAAAAATCCAAACTTTAATATTTGTTCTACAACCAAACTTAAACCTTTACAATTTACTTGTTTTGACCTTAAACTCGTCCTATATCATCTCATGATTCATAATTCATTATATTTTCATCTTTATTTCTGCATATTACATCTCTCCTCTCTTAAAAAGAACTTTCGTCCTTAAAAGTTACCTGGATTAGTGAAACAACTCTGGATATTTCACTCTCATGTCTTCTTCTAGCTCCCAGGTAGCTTCACATTCAGTTTGATTATTCTATTGCATTCTCACATATTTGATCACCTTGCTTCTCAGAATCTTCTCCTTAGAGTCCAAAATTTTGATCGGCTTTTCAATCGTCGTAAGGTTCGGCTGCACTTCCAGCGGTTCAAGAGCTACTATTTCTTCTGGATCTCTGATATACTTTTTGAGCATGGATACATGGAACACATTATGCACTCCCTTCAAGTCAGGCGGTAAAGTTAAACTATAAGCCATGTCCCCTATCCTTTCAAGAATCTCATATGGCCCTACATATCTAAGATTTAACTTTCCTCTTAAGTCAAATCTGACAACTCCTTTTGTTGATGAAATCTTTAGCAAAACATGCTCACCTACCTGAAATTCCAAGGGTCTTCTTCGTTTATCCGCATAACTCCTTTGTCTACTATGAGCAGCTTGTAATCTTTGCCTAATCAAACTGACCTTGTCAACTGCATCTTGGACTAACTCAGGTCCCAACAATTGTCTTTCACCCACTTCATCCCAATGAATAGGTGATTTACACTTTCTGCCATAAAGTGCTTCGTATGGAGGCATGCCAATCGACGCTTGATAACTGTTGTTGTAGGCAAATTCCACTAGTGGCAAATGCTCATCCCAACTTCCTTTGAAATCCAAAGCGCATGCTCTCAACATATCTTCTAAAGTCTGTATAGTCCTTTTAGATTGCCCATCAGTCTGAGGATGATAGGCAGTACTGAACACAACCTTGGTTTGCAAAGCTTGATGCAGACTTTTCGAAAATTTCCCAATGAATCTGGTATACCTATCTGACACGATTGTTACCGGTATTCTGTGCAATCTCACAATCTTTGATATACAACTGTGCCAAAGATTCTAACTTATGACCAGTCTTAATAGGTATAAAGTAAGATACCTTTGTGAGACAATCCACAATGACCCAAATTGAATCAAACTTATCTTTTGTCTTGGGTAAAGCAAAACAAAGTTCATAGTGATATGTTCCCACTTCCACTGTGGTATTGTCAAGGGCTTCAACTCACCAGCCGGTTTTTGTGCTCAATATTAATCATTTGACACATATGGCACTTAGATATATATTCCGCTATCTCCTTTTTCATATTATTCCACCAGTATAGCTTTTTTAAATCTTGATACATCTTGTTCCCTCCAGGATGAATAGAATAACCGGATAGTGCGCTTCTTTCAATAAAAATCTTCTTAAGTTCTCCTTGCACTGGCACACACAATCTCCCTTTGTACCTAAGGATACCTTCATCATCCACATAAAACTCTGGTGCTCGACCTATCTCCATTTTCCTCTTTATATCAAGATACTCTAATTATCTATCTGAGCTGTCTTGATTCTGTCTACAAGAGTAGGTTGAATTCTCATATTAGCCAATCTTTCACCTACTTGTCTTGTGACTATTTCCAGTTCAAGCTTCCTCATATCATTAATGAGATGATGTTCCGTCGTGATCAAAGCTGCAAGATTCTCTATTCTCTTTCTGCTTAAGGCGTTAGCTACTACATTCACCTTTCTTGGATGATACTGAATATCAATATCAAAATCCTTTATCAGTTCCAATCATCTTCTTTGTCTCATGTTCAACTCTTTATGGGTAAAGATGTACTTTAAACTTTTATGATCCGTATACACTTTACACCCTTCCCTATATAAGTAATGTCTCAACAGCTTCAAAGCATGCACAACTACTGCTAGTTCCAGATCATTAGTAGGATAATTCCTCTCATAGGGCTTTAATTGTCTGGAAGCATATGCTATAACCCTGCCTCTCTACATCAGCACACATAATAAACCTTGTATAGAGGCATCACTATAAATAGCATACTCCTCAGTACTCACAGGTAAGGCTAGCACTGGAGTAGATACTAACTTATTCTTCAATAACTGAAAGCTAGCTTCACAGTTTTCACTCCATTCATACTTCATCCCCTTCTGTGTCAACCGGGTCAAAGGACTAGCAATTTTGGAAAAATCTTCCACAAATCTTCTGTAATATCCTGCCATTCCCAGAAAACTTCTTATTTTCGTCACAGTCTTGGGTCTTAGCCATTCAACAACTGCTTTGACTTTCTCAGGATCCACTGATATCCCACTACCATCAACAATATGTCCTAAGAAAGACACCTGTTCTAACTAGAATTCACATTTTGAAAACTTCGCATATAACTTCTCTTTCTTCAATCTAGTTAGAACTAATCTCAAATGTTCTTCGTGCTCCTCTTTAGCCTTCGAATACACCAATACATCATCAATGAAGACTACCACAAAAACATCAAGATACTCCCTGAAGACTCTATTCATCAAATCCATAAATACTGTTGGTGCGTTGGTGAGTCCAAAAGGCATGACAACAAATTCATAGTGTCCATACCTTGTCCTGAATGCTGTTTTCTGAATATCTTCAGCTTTTACTCTCAATTGATGATATCTCGATCTCAAATTTATCTTTGAGAATACTGAAGCTCCTGCAAACTGATCAAACAATCATCAATTCGTGGCAAAGGATACTTGTTCTTCACTGTTACCTGGTTCAATTCTCTATAATCGATGCAGTCTCATGTTGCCATCCTTTTCTTGACAAATAAAACTGGAGTTCCCCAAGGTGAAACACTAGGTCTAATGAACTTCTTCTTCAACAAATCATCCAATTGCACTTTAAGCTCAGCAAGTTCTGTAGGAGCCATTTGATAAGGAGCTTTTGATTTTGGTGTAGTACCGGGTATCAAGTCAATACAAAACTCCACTTCCCTCTCTGGTGGTAATCCAAGCAGATCCTCTGGAAAAACTTCTGGATACTCACATGCAATTGGAACATCCGACAACACTATCTCCTTCTTATCTTCTTTCACCATAGCAGCCAAAACTGATCCTCCCCACAATTCATAAGTAGGTAAAACTGGAGGTCTTTGCACTACTAACTTATGAACAAACTAATCACCATCAGGCAAACTGAATTCTACTACCAGGTTATGGCAATCAATCACCACATGGTACTTTGTCAACCAATCTACACCTAAAATTACATTAAAATCTAATATATCCAGCACCACCAAGTCGGCAGGTAGATGTCTACGTCTATCTCAATATCCACATTTCTAGATATCAGCTATTTTATACATATCCTCTTTCCAAAGGTATCTATAAATACACCTTTAACTACCTTCTCATTACTAAACAACAACTACTTAGATATGCTTGAAAAACTTGAACCTGCATCAGAATCCCTAGAACCTTTTGTCTTCCAAACTCTTTGCATTCTTTAGCTCGGTATCTACACATGAAATAAAACATCCGTGGAGCAACCTTCTCTATATAAAACTGTTGCTACCCAACCTTGCCATAGGAGAAATAGGCGATTCAAGCCTCTTGTAAACCTTGATATCATGTTGTCCAAAACATCTGGTACACATCCTTTCTATACCCTTAACTGTTGATCCATCCTATTAAAAGATCAACTGTAATCCGCGATCTTGGATAAGGATACTAAATTTCTAGAGGTAAAACGAACTATAAGGATCAACATACTATGCAAACTACAAGATATCAACTTACTAACACCAACAAACACATCTTCATGAGATAGAGGGTAATCCAACTTAAAGATCAAAACTTAGAATTTATCAGACAACAACAACTTAACTAAATAACAAACCTCTTATTCTACCCCATTCCTCAAATCTCACCGTCCTAAGGAATCAAAACTTAAATCTCTATGATTCAAAACTTATAGCTCTGATACCAAATAAGCTGTAACGCCTTAAAAAAAGGCATTACAACCTGCCACGTATCCCTTTTTATATAGGATACGCAAATGCTCTATTATCCACAATAATGCAATCATCACCTGTAAATACTCATAGGTATCTCGTAGGAATACGAAACCTGTTGAAACTAAAAACTCATACTTCATAAAACATAAACTCTTGTTCAAGCATAAAATCCAAGTTGACTTCAGAGTTAACAAATTCAACAGAAACTTAATACTGTTTACATAAAATTTTTTCATGTAAAACTAATAAAAACATCCAACTACAATTCCAAATGATCAAAACATGTCTTTTCTTAGAAATTTGATATATGAAGCCTAACTCTCGGCTGGGTAGTCAGGTCCACTATCGCCATCCCCGCTATCAAAGAATAAGTCATATCGGAAAGATCATCCACTATATCTTCTTCACTTGTACCTGAAATTTAAAAGAATGAGCGGCGATGCCCAGTACGATAACTCCAATCCAAAAACAAATGCATATGCACATACAATAGATAGGTAATTCATGCAACTTAAACTAATGCAAACATCATATTATTATCTTTCTTAAGCCAACAAAATAACACAGTTCAATATTAGGTATACTCTAATTCTAAACTCAGAGTTACTCGGACCCCATTGAAAATCATACAACTCTTTGAAAATAATAATCATATACATATATGGATGAGTCCACTAGGAACAACCTCACACTAAGATCATCAGGGCGCCTCACCAGTATCACTGTCTGCCAAGTCTTTACCGGTCAAAGCCAAGCACAATCAATCATACAACTATTAACCCGAATAATGATTAGGTTTATTAAGAAATTCTGTTCCTACAAGCATTCAATCAATACTAAACTTACAGAAAAAACAACAAGCAAGGATTGGTCGTAACTTTCTCAATTTCAGGAACTCTAATATAAATCTCCTAAAAATCCTTATCGACAACACTCAACCACAACCAAATATCCCGAATCTCTACAACACTTCAATCAATAATGACAATACAACAACAACCTAAATCTCCAAACTCGTGTCAACAACATACATATATAGAACATATAAGAACACGATATAAACAAACCCTAATATACTACAACTTCGAAATCCTAACCTAACAAAGAAAATCACCAAGTTGCATCGTCTAACCCGATCAATCTTCCACAATAATTTACAGAACTCGATAATCCTCCAAAACCCTAATATTCATAACAACAAGAACAATCACATTCATATCAAGAATAAACCTTTATTTAATCTTTACGTTTAAAAGAATTTACTTACTTGCTTGGATCACTAAACCCGATCCTTTCTCAAAATTTCGGATTCCACACAAAGCTAAAGTTTTTCTCCAAAAACCTTCATGAAAATCCATAAAACCCTAAGAAAGACTTATACAATTTCATATTTAATTCATGAGAAAAGGTTAAAATCACTTACTTTGGATCAAAAACACCCTCCGGATGATTCTTCAAGTCTAGATCTCTAAGAACACTCCAAAACTCTCTTATACGAAGGAGAAAACGATAAAAGAAAAATCTGTCGAAACTGTCTTTCGTGTCTCGTATTTATATAAATTTGGTCATACGCCGGCCCTACGCTGGCGGCATACGTGTAGATCTTGCCGGCGTACATCCTATGCTGGCAAAATTTACACGAGCGTTGGCAGCGTTCAGCTGGGCTTTGAATTCCCAGAACTTTGATCCTACTACATACGCCGGCAAATCCATACCCTACACCGGCAACGTTCCTAGCTGGCGTTGAGAGAAACCTTAGTGTACACTGGCGGTGTTCCACCCAGCATTAAGAAAAACGCTATTGTTCCCTTCCTATGCCGTCTCTACATTGGCGGCGTAGATTCTCCAGGAGGCGGCGTACAATTGTCAAAAATTGCAGAAATCCGAACTTTAACATTTGTTCTACAACCAAACTTAAACCTTTACAATTTACTTGTTTTGACCTTAAACTCATGCTATATCATCTCATGATTCATAATTCATTATATTTTCATCTTTATTTATGTATATTACAGTTTCTTTGTTTTAGTCTATAAAATTATTGGATGTAAACATCTACGATCATCAGTTTGATCATGTATTCTAAATGAATATAATTTTGAAAATTTTCTCATTGTGAGAGCTTTCTTTTTTGTTCTATGATAAGAGCTATATCTTGATAACTCTGGTTCTAATCAACAGGTCTAATTAAGGTTAAGTTCCGTTTGCGATAAATGTGGTTTCAATTGATAAGTTTAGTTGGGGTTAGATTTCGTTTGTTTAAGATTGATAACTTTGGCTTCAATTGATGGGTTCAATTAGGGTCGAGTTACTGTTTACTCATTTCAAGATGATCTTAGGGTTTGAATTCCTTTAGCGAATGATTGGGTCTTTGGTTTTATATACCTAGGGTTCATTTTTTTTTCATCATTGGGTATTAAAGCTTTTGCCTTCTTGAATCGGGTACTCCATATCTAGTTTGATTAGAGGTAACTTGAAATCGTTCATATATTTTGATTATTTTCTTCCTTGTCGGTTTTGGGAATTTGTCTAATCTTTTTGATCAACTGTTGTTGATGTTCTGTTAAAAAAAAAAAAAAGAAAAGAAGAGAAGTTTGTGTAAAAAAGATTGTGATTTTTAGGGTTGGTTTGGATATGAAGAAGAAGAATTTGGATTAAAAAATGAGTAGGGGTAAAAAAAATTACTTGAAGTGATATGCAGTTGTTCATGAAGGTTTTTCAAGATCAATTCGATCGTTTGAATAGGAGATTAGATGATCTTGAATGTTTATCCAAGCCAAAATTATTTAGAAGGCATATGGATGCGGAGAAGGAGGAAGAGGATTTTGATTTTGTGTGGATGGTGATTGGAAAGGTCAAAAGATTGTTCATAAACAAGCTAGTAAAGAGGTTGTATTAAAGTGAAAATCCCTACCTTTCAGGGAAAGAATAATCTAGATTTGTACCTAGAATGGGAAAGAAAAGTGGAGCTAGTATTTGATCATCATAACCATTCTAAGGAGAAGAAGTTGAAGTTGACCACTGTCGAATTTACTGATTATACAATTAGTTGGTGGGATCAATTTGTGCGAAGTAGGAGGAGATATGGAGAGAGACCTATAGACACATGAGAGGAGATGAAACATGTGATGAGAAAGCGATTTGTACCTCACCATTATCAAAGGTATGGATCCACATCAAATTTGGTTTCCAAGAATTCTTGTAAAATAAATTGAAGAGAAAAGGAGGATAAAACCATATCTATATCTAAGGAGAGAAAAGACTTGTAAGGTAGTAAAGAAAAGAGAACTATAATGATGATTAATAATGAGTTTGAGATAGAAAGTGGGTAAGAAAATGAAGATCCTATGCCATCATTGAAAGATGATAGTCAAGTTGAGCAAGAAAATGAAGATCCTATATCACCATTGAAGGATGATAGTGAAATTGAGTATCGACTCAAGGGGAGTCTTTGGTGACTCAATGTGATTTGAATGTGCAAGTTAAGGGAAAAGATAACGAGGAGCAAAAGAGTGAGATTGTGGAAAGGAATGAGAGTGAAGAAAAGAGTGATAAAGATAAAAAGATTGAGAGTGAGAAAAAGATTGATGAAAACACACTAGTGAGCAATGAAAAAAAAAAAGAATTAGAGTGTGAAATACAAACACTTGAGAGTGATATTGATAAGAAAAGTGAGGATATTTGTTTTTTCACCAATGAGTTCAACTGTTTTCTACCTAATGTAGATATTTCATTGTTACAAGAGTTCAAGAAAATTCTAGATGGAACACTTTCTCAAAAAGAATATCTTCCACTATTTGCTATAAAGGATACTACACTTGAACCAGAAGATTGGTTGCATACGCATAATGCGAGATTTCCAAAACTGTGGCATTCTAATTTGCATCCAAGAGCAAATGATCCATTCCATTGATTGCAAGGATGGTGAAGATTCAAGGATGAATCTTTTCGAAGAAGGAGGGAATGATGAGGATCAAATGGTGACAACAAAGACAAATAAGATTTTTTCAAAGGGAGTTGGAGCTTCAAGAAACACATGAGTGATAGAGATAAAAACAACTCAAACAAATCAAGTATTAAAGGATCAAAGTTGCAGGTCATAGAGTTGTACATTGCCAACTTACTTGGAGAATCAACCAGCTTTATGCCAGCCCCAAAGCCGCTGGCTTTTCCATCCAACGTCGTCAATATACCATACTTACACCGCCAGCCTTAAGGCGGCCTTAACATCTATAGAAATGCTTTTTTTTTAAGTTGTCTTGAACACCGTGAGCTTATGCAATGAAGGCAACTAGTAGCCCCTTTACTAGTAAGGGAAAAAGCCGACACGCTAGCTAGCGACAACTAGGTATAACCTCTACCTCTTTTATGGGATATTTGATTGAAGAAGCCCGCAATATAGGCCGCTGATCTTTCTTTCCTCGATAGTTTTATTTTGTTTGTCTTTTGAGTTTCCTTGGTTTAGTCTATAAAACTTATTAGATGTAAATATCTATGATCATTAGCTTGATCATATATTCTGAATGAATATAATTTTGAGAGTTTTCTCATTGTGAAAGCTTTCTTTTTAGTTATTGTGATAAGAACTATATCTTGACAATTCTAGTTCTAATCAACAGGTTTGACTAGGGCCAAGTTTCGTTTGTGATAATAGTGGTTCCAATCGACAAGTTTGGTTGAGGTTAGGTTTTATTTGCTTCAAGATCGATAACTTTGGTTTCAATTGATGGGTTCAATTGAGGTCGAGTTGCTATTTACTCATTCCAAGATGATCCTAGGGTTCGAATTCCTTCAGCGAACGATTGGGTCTTAGGTTTCACATACCTAGGGTTCGCATTTTCTCATCACACACTTTTTCCGAGAAAGAAACAAACCTTTATTTGAGTGGGCAATCTCAATGTCTAAAAAATATTTAAGTTGTTCTAAGTGTTTGATATCAAACATTTTCCTTTAGATAGTATTTGACATGACTAATTTCTTCATGATTATTACCACTGATGGTGATATCATCTACAAAGACCAGAACAATGATGATTGAATTTTTTATATGCTTAACAAACGTAGAAGAATCAGTCATACATTTAACAAAATCATGAAGTAAAAGAGAGTGATTGAGTTTGTTGCACCATGCACGAAGAGATTGCCTAAGACCATAAATTGATTTATTTAATTTGTAAACCAAATTGTTCTTTTGATGACTAGGGGGTAGAGTCATGTAGGCCTCTTCTTCTAAAGTACCTAGGAGGAAAGCATTCTTAACATCCATCTAAGTCAAACTCCATCCCAGGTTAACAGCAACAAATAACAAGATCCTAATGGTATTCATCTTAGGGTGCAAAAGTTTCCTGATAATCTATATCATAGGTTTGGGTGAATCTCTTTGCTACAAGTCTAGCCTTGTATGTTTCTATAGTTCGTCACTGCTGTACTTGATCTTACATACCCATTTACAACCTACGGGTTTCTTACCATCAAGTAAAGGAATAATGGTCCAGGTATTGTTTTTCTCAAGTGCTTTGAGTTCTTTTTTCATTACCTTACACCAGACATGATTACCTTTGGCTTCTTGAAAGGTAGATAGTTCACTTTGTTTAGAAATCGAACTCAAAAAAGCCGTATATTGGGATCAAATATTATCAGATGATACATAGTCCTGAATGGGGCAGGTTACTTGATAGGTTACAAAATCAATTAACCTGGTAGGTGGATGAGTTTGCCAAGTTGACCATCTTGGAAAATTTTTGACTTGATCCTAATTTCCTCCCCCTGAATTCTGATCAATTACCTATGTGCTTTTTTATCTTTCCTCAGTTTCCACATTATTGGGTTTGTTTTGGAAGAACATTTCACGTTGGTGTTGTTAGTTAAGGTCACAATTTCTATCTCTAGATTCTTAATAAAAAGGCTCATTGTAAAAAAAAAGTCACATCCTAGAGATGTAAAGTTTACGATTATCGGATTATAACACTTATGTCCCTTATTTTGTGATGAATATCTTAAGAAAATAGCCTATATCGTATTTCTATCTAACTTGTCTTGCTTCTTAATGTGTGCAAAACAAGTATAAACAAAAACACGAAGATGGCTAAATTTAATTTCCTATTGTTAACGATTTGTAAGGGACTTTTATGGTTTAAGGTAAGACTAGAAAGTCTGTTGATTAAATAAGTTTGTAGTGAGAACTACATCTGACTAAAAAACTTGGAACATTTTTTTGAAAAAGAAGAGCCTCTAGTTACTTCAAGAAGATGTCGATTTTTTATTTCCAATACTCTGTTTTGTTCAAGAGTATTTACATAAGTAGTTTAGTGAAAATCCCCTTTTGTTTTTAAGAAATCTGAAAAGTTTTTATTGATATATTCTATGCCATTATCGAATCTAAAAATTTTGATCTTGGCTGATTTTCAACTAAATTTATAAAGTATTGAAAGTGAGAAAAAATCATATTTATTTTTAAGCAAATACAGCCAAGTAGCACAAGAATAATCATCAATAAAGATAACAAAGTACTTAAAATTATTGTACAAATCAATGGGAGCTGGGCCTCAAACATCAGAGTAGATCAAATCAAAAGGTTTCTAAGCTTTACTAAAAGACAAAGAAAGAGGCAATTAGGTTTGTTTAGAAAACCGATATACATCACAATTACTAGACTTTAAATTAGATAAAGAAATAAGTTTATTTAAAATTTTATTAGAACGGTGGCCAATTCTCTAATGCCATAATTTATTCAAATCAATAAAATTGTTGGTTTTAATCGAAGCTTTATTTGAAAGATCTAGCAAATATAGACCATTCTCTAGTTTGCCTTTGCCAATTATCTTCCTTGTTATTCTTCTTGAAACACCACATTCTTAGGTGAGAAAATAACATTATAGTTCAATTCATTGGTAATTTTGCTAACAAATAGCAAATTTGAAGTAATTAGGTAGGTATAGGACATTTGAAATATCTTTAGAGAAGAAATTGGTAATGCCAGTGTTGTGAACAGAAACTTTAGAACCCGTAGCAATAGTTACTAGATGGACATTTTTATTTTGTGTTAGGGTTTGTAAATTGTCTAAATTACAGGTCATGTGATTGGTAGCCCCAGAATCCACAATCCAAATTTTGTTATCATTAAATTTGTTTACAATAACGTGGGAAGCAATACCTGTGGAGGAGTTACCTGACTATTTATTAACCTAACCTTGATTTTTGTTCAGAAAACAATTAATTTGTTGGATGAGTTGTCTGAGCTGCTGTGCCCAAACTAAAGCTGCATTCTCCTCCTTCTTTGAGTTAGCTAACCCTAGACGTGCCTCGCTTTCTCCTTTTTCTCCTTTGTCCTTAGTTGGGTGGAGGTGTGGATGTAAGAACTAGCATAGGTCGCGAGTGTAACTTGTTTCTTGCAGTTGTCATACTTAGTATTTTTGTTTCCGCGACTCCTCCCGCTATCTTGATTACTAAGATTTCCCCTAGTTTCTTTCTGCTTCTGTCAGTAGCCTAAGCTTGACTTTCAGCTTTTTCTCTAGTCGCATAGAGCTCTGAGCTCATAGCTTTTCTCTCGGTATCCTCCTATTGTACCATGGACACAATAGTCGACAAGGGAGGTAGTAAAATCTAGGCACGAATTGCCTCAAAACTAAGATCAAGACCGGCTAAAAACTGGTAAATCTTTTCTTATTCTGATCTTTCTTGCATAGTTTTAAGATCTATGGTTTGTGGGAGATAAATGGCTAATATTTCCCATTTGGATTTCAAGGATCCAATATACTGGGTTATGGTTTTGTTGTTTTGCCTTGTTTGAGCAATTTCTTGCTTTAACTGAAAGATGTGAGCAAAATTGTTTTGTTGCTCAAACATTTCTTAGATTGAATTCCAAATTTCAAAGGATGAATTTGAGAAAACAAAAAGCTCATTAATTTGAGGCTATATTGAATTTAACAGCCACGATATCACAAGATGATCGTTCGTTTGTCATTCTTCAATGCTTGCTTCTGGATCTTCTAGTTTTTTCTTTGTACCAGTGACATAGCCAAGCTCAGTTTTGCCACTCAGTTAAGGATGTATTGATTTTAGCTTATGGCCATTCCAAGCCAAGGATGTATTGATTCGATTTGGATTGTATAAAGCTTTGAAAGGGAAACCGATCTCTTTGACCAGCAAGAAGGATTCAGATGTAGTTGATGATGATGATGGAGGCTCGGGGAAGTCCAAAATGAGCGATGAAGACTAGGAAGAGTTAGATATGAAAGCAGCCAGTTTAATTTGTCTGTGTTTAGCAAAAAATGTTCTTGCTAATGTGGTTGGAATGTCCACAATAAGGGAGCTTTGGGATAAGCTTGAAGAATTGTACCAGACAAAAAGTGTTTCAAATAGATTATATTTGAAGGAGTAATTTTATAAATTGCAAATGGAAGAAGGTACAAAAATTTCAGATCATCTAAGTGTCCTTAATGAGATTATATTTGAATTGAAAATGATTGGAGTTAAAATAGAAGAGAGGAGGATAAACCCTTGCGACTCATCTTGTCTCTTCCACCTTCCTACAAACATATGCAACCCATCTTAATGTATGGGAAGGATATTATAGTCTTCTTAGAGGTAACAGGCAAACTAATTCCTGAAGACAGAAGATTGAAAGATGGAGATAACATATCTTTTGAAAATTCAATATTAGCTGTGAGTGGATATGGGAAGAAGAAAAACTCCATGAAGAAGAAAATTATATGCTGAGGGTGTGGACAAGTTGGGCATGTAAAGAAAGAATGTACAAATGTTGGAGTTGGTTTGGCTAATAGCTTCAAAGGAAAAAATGATGCTACAATGTTATCTCCCTGAGAGAGGGAGATGATGAATTTAACTAAAGAATATATGTCCTTATGTCATGATAGCTACCAAATGAGATGCTATATAAGAGGACGTAATTGGTAGCATATCCATGGATTTGCACACGGGCATTGGCTGATGATTATATAAAGTGTGTGGTGGAATGAATGGATATCAATGGCTAATGAACTTCCGGGAAAATTAGTATGAAAGTTGCACCATAATGTATTAGCAATTTGTCAACATGAGTTAAAGAAAATTCTTAGAGTTAATGACTTAATTCCAAGTGAATATACTCTTTATGGTGGAGTATGATAACTCTTACATCTTAGAGTTATGGTTGTCTGTAATAGACAACGTTATGGTAGCAATTATTATTATTATTATTATTATTATTATTATTTCATCATGGAGGAGATTGTTAGTATGTGATTAGAAAAAATAATAAAAATGAGAGACATGAGGGAACACGTTCATTTGCAAAACATATTCATGGCTAATTTTGCATTAGTCAAATTTGCGGCAGCAAAAAGAAAAAAGTTATGTACGCAATTTTGGTGGACAACAGATTTGCTAGGCTAGAAACATTTGTTTGTGGCTAAGAAAATTCTAGTTGGTTAAAACCAACTTTAATAGACATGAAGGATACGAAAATTTTGCTTATAAATTGGCATTGCCACCAGATGAATTATGTATGCCTTCTCTTAAGCATCATGCATGGCAAAGTTCAGCTATAAATTGGCATTTGCTGCTAATTGAAAATAGAGATAGTTGTGGGTGTATTGTCCGTGCGTCTTGTGTGTTCCCTGGTGTGTGTGTGTGTGTGTGTGTTGGAGAGATTCTCAAAAGATTTTGAGAGTTTGAGAGCTAGAAAAATTCTCTAGGTTATTCATTGGTGGTCTTTTGGGTTTTTAAGTGTAAGAAAGATATTGTATTTATATTGTGTGGTTGTAATAATTTTCCACACAATGAATATTTTTCTTGGTTGTCTCTTGACAACACCCGTAGTTTTTCTCCGTTTTGGAGTTTTCCACATAAACTCCTATCTTGCTAATTTTCTATTACTGTTTAATTATTTTTCTTTCAAAAGTTTATATGGGAGGTGTATAAATTTCTTTTAATTAATTTAGTGGGATTATCGAAAATCCCCAACACAAATAATTAACATTCAGGACAAATGTTTTAAGACTTAGCCAAGTTAGTCTGGCCTAGCTATATATCCTATCCTATTTTATACAACTGTCCTGTATGCCATTCAGTTTTTTGTTGATATCACTAGGAAGATTCCCAAGGAAAATGTCTTTCATCAACCAATGTGTTGCCTACATTACCTGAAAAGGTATGACAAAGAAATATCATTCCATTAATGGTCCTTAGTGCTTTGTGATAAGAATTATTATGTTTTTCTCTAAACTTTGTGATAAGACTTAGATAATGGATTAATTTTACTTATAATACCTAAATTTTTTTTAGTTATAAAAGAAATAAATCTAAACAAAATTTGTTACAACAAAATATTGAAACTTTTTAAATCTTTTACCCATGGTACCTGCGGGCAAATTCGTCCATTTGCTGACGTGTTAAGCGGACTCGATTAAAATATTGCTTCCTTATTCATGTCAGCAAATTTTTTTTTCTTTTTCACTTTCCTCTATCTCTCCTCTTTCTTTTCTTGTTTTTGTTCTTCTTCTTCTTCTTACTTTAACCCCTAGATGAAAAAAAAAAAAAAAAATCCTTAACAAATTTTTATAAACCCACACACCCAATGTTGTTTTTTATAAAAATCTTTTCCCAAGATAAAAAAAAAAAAACAAAAATAGAAACATTGTTTAGTTTTTTTTTTTCTTTTTATGACTTCCTCATCTAATAAAATAAATAAATGAACAACAACCAACCCATAATAATCCTCCAAATTGATATTAAAATATCACAAAGTTGGAAACTTTGTGACTTACTTAACAAATTTTGTTAAAAAGCACGAAAGAAGATAAAACAAAATTGGGTGTGTGGGTCTACGATTTTTTTTTTTTTTATTTGGAGGTTTGGTTTAGAAGGAGAAGGAGGAGAAGAAGAAGAAGAAGGAAAAGGAAGAGGAGGAGGAAGGTGTAGAGGAGCGAGAGAGAGACAGAGAGAGAACGAAAGTGAAAAAATAATAAATGAAAAGAAGAAGAGTGTAGAATAGGGAGAGAAGAAGGTGGCTTGTGATCTGTGGGGGCGTATTAATGGAGAAAGGTGGTAGCTTTAGGAGTTTCAGAAGACAGAGAAGTTTTTTTAGGTTATGGGTTAGGCAGAGATGTAGTGATTGTGACCAGAAGTTAAAGAGAAGTGAATGGTTCTTGACCTCCACTCAGAGAGATAACTTGGTTTTTGTGTTGAAGGTGGTGGTGCATAGTGGCTTTTGTGGTTGTTAGCTTTATTCGTGAAGTAGGTGGGTGGGGAGTGGTTATTTGAGAGATAAATGATGGTGGGGTTAAGTGGTGGCTGGCAGTTAAATGATGATGGTTAGATTTTGGTGGCATAAGTGACAATGAAGGTGGATAATAAAAGAGAGAGAAGTAAAAAAAAATAATAATAATAATTAAAAAAATTTACTTATGTGGACCAAAAAATAATATTTGAATTTAATAGGTTATGTGAAGAAAATATCTAATTTTTTATATAAAGTTTGAATCTTTTTAATTTATTTTATTTTTTCAATTTAAATTGTATTGTTTCGAAATTTTGATGGAGTTTGGTTTGAATCTCCATTAATGTCATGTGAAGAAGAAGGAGGAGAGACAAAAAGGGGGGAGAGAGAGAGAGAGAGAGAGAGAGAGATAACGAAACAAGTAAAAAAAATTAAAAAATTAAACAGATTGTGTGGACTGAAAAATAATATTTTAACGAATTAACATGATACATTAGCACTAAGATGGAAAAATGGATGGAATCCGTCGAAGTACCATGGGAGAAATATTTGAAAAGTTGAAATATTTTCTAATAATGAAATTTTGTTTAGGTATAATCAAAAAAGTTTAGATATCATGAGTGATATTAACCATTAAATAATACTATAATATTGCAATTTCTTTTTTATCGGCTCGGTAGATGTTTTGTAATATTTGTTAAAGGTTTAAAAAGCTGTATTTATTAAAATTAATTACACATTAGAAAAAAAATGGTTAGAAATATGAAAAAGCAAGAAATTTCTCCTAGCAAGTGCATCAGTGGCAATCGTGCTAATGCTGATCTGCATCCGTGATCACCAAAATGCTATTCTTGATTCTCAAGTTGTATACAATAATATTCGATCCGTGAAAATTGAAAAGCTCTGGAGGGAGAAAAAAAGGAAAGAAAGAAAAGAAAAATCAAAGCAAGTATAATTGTTTAACTATTTGGATAGAAAAGCAGAAATAGGAAAAAAAAAAGAGAAAAAGAAAAAAAAACATCTTCTTTTCCATGCTTTGGTAATGAAAAGAATAGAAATAAGATAGCAAATTAATTAGATTGGCCTGAAGTTGGAAAGAGATTTATTCTAAGCAAGGGTAATTTGATAACTTTTAAGGGGATAATAATAGACTAATTGCTTGTACTTTTAATTTTTAGTAATTTAGTATTTTATCTTTAGATTTTGACAAATTGGTGCATATACTTTCAAAATATATACAATTTAAAGTCATTGTTAAATAATATTTGGTGAAAGTTTATTTTAATGACAAGTCAAGAATTTGTACTTTCAAATTTTGACAATTTTTTTGCAATTTAGTATTGTAACTGTAGATTTTAATAATTTTTGACCAAATGTTTGCCATAATCCTATCATCAAAATAAAATTCTATAAAATATTATTAAACAGATATACTAAATTGCATATATTTTGAAAGTATAAGTACTAATTTACTAAAATATAAAAATGATATACTAAATTACTAAAAATTGAAAGTATAAGTATTTAGATTGTTTTTATTCTACTTTCAATCATTTCCAAAGCATCCCCTCTAAGTTTGGAGAGAAAAAGGAGGGTTCATGAAACAGTTTCACCTTATTTTAATCCATTTCATCCCATTCCCATTAAACTATCCAAAACTAAATTTTTCATCCATTTCTACACTTTTCATTTGATTTTTGCTGCATTCCACTGATCCAAACACAAGCTTTATCTTATTCATTATTCTTTGCCTTAACATCTATTGAATAAGATTCAGTAGAAGTTCGTAAAATCAGCATACCAAAAACTTAAGTTTTCAAAACTAATATAAAAAATACTTTAAAAACAGCAAATATATTTGATAGTCATAAAAAAGAAAAAGAAAAACCTCAAGAAATCCAGTGTAAATTTTAAGAAATCCAGTGTAAATTTTAATTACAATATAAATTATAAATTTATGGTGGAAATAATCAAGCCTAAATCTAATTAACATACTCATTATAATAGAATGCAAAATTAGAACAGGTCATTTACCATAATCATGTCATTATTATCATCATTGCCAACGTTGTTATTAATATTACTACCAGAAATATTCTTCTAATTCTGAGTCTTTAAAATAGCTATATTTATTCTATCTTCAATGGTCTCATTTACAACATTTAATAAATTGCTAGTTGCCACTATTCACACTAAAACAAAAACCTTTAAGGCCTGTCTGATTTGGTTTAGATATATATTTATTACAATAGTTTTTCTCTTTTTTTTTTTTTTTTTTTATAATTTCTAAATTTTTTTCCCATGTTACTGATGCCATAACTCAAATTGAATTTAGTTATGCACATCCTTACAACTTTTTAAAGAATAGATGTTTTTTGGATTCAATTTTCCTTTTAAGTATAAAGATTATACACCAAGTTTCTTTTTTTTTTTTCAAAATTTTATTTAAAGTTAAAAAGAAAATTCAAAAGATAATATTAAGTAGTTATGGTTTGCCCAAAGGAGGTTTGGAACCACAAGGTTACAAGCCTGAATCGGATAGTCTTGGTTCACAGTCAAATCTATATAGAAAGTGAAATTTATTATAAATTTGTAATTTTAGTGACTTTTTTGTTTGTGGTTTCAAAACAAGGCTTTATATTTATAATTTGTATCTGTTTTAATTCAAGAAAGCTCATAAAACTACACACTCGTAAAATCTTATGAGTCAATTAGAGAACTTTACAATTATCATTTCATTTTTCATTTTTATTTCTCTCATCTTCCATTTATGTCTATAAATTACTTTCCTAGCATTCAAATCCAATAAGTAATTACCAAACATATACACGTATGGTATAACATACTTTTATTTTTTTTGGCCAATAAAAGATCATTCCATTAAGAGTGGCAAATCTACAAAAAATAGGATTCTAGTATTGGGGAAGATTACAATTGAGGGGACTAATATCTAAGTCAAAATCCAAATAACGGGAGGAAGATTTTAATAGGGTAAAGCAGTACCATTAAAGGATGTTATTACGCCTTGCTCGCTTTCTGCTGAAATGGTGATGGCCAAGGGGCATCCAAATTGGTTCCTGTGGCTGTGGGTAAAATAATTGGGTGACATGACATAGGTTAGGTTATGAGCAACACTAGGCCCAAAATTGTAATTCCAATGCCACAAAATCTGAAAATCACTCGTTATTCTCACTTGAGTAGGAGAGAGGAAACCCATCGAAAAAAAAAAAAAACCGGGGATGAGTTTCCATTGCTGTCCTTGTCTGGGAGCTCTTCCACCATTTGAAATTGTTATTGTAACAACCTGATATCTAAATCAAATGCGACATCCTATACCAAGCAAAATAGCACCCATGGTTTCGTCAGTTTCTCGTCCCAAACTTCCATCGTTTTCTTTTAATTTATGGTGCATAAAGAAAAAAGTTCATGCAATCATCTAAGCGTAGAACATTAGTATACAGCCAGCTTTAGCACAGAACTTGCATCCACTTGACCTTTTTTTTGCTACATTAGACCAGTCCTTCCTTGGCAAGCCAGACTGCTTCGTCCAGCATTTTTACAAAGTGAATGATCGGGTGGACTTCATTTGAATATGGGTTCGAGTCCATATCAACATCTCATTATGTATTTGACACGTCGCATCGGAGCTTTTGAAAGCGTTGCGATAGAATAAAATTTATCTATTGTGCCACTAATTTATATTGAATCAATTACTGCTCTTGTAATAGTTTTTGTGAAGTAGTATTCCTGCCAAACATGGACAAGAAGAACTAACAATCTGACCATATTTTTGCAGCCATAATGGCATATAGCAGGGAGACCAATTTCTTTTATGCATACTTTGTTTTGAGGACTCTCACGGCCATGGTTGGTGAAAGCTGCATCATGTGTATCTCTCTTGCATATGTGGTAATTCCTCCTGTCCAATTCTGAGTGCAGAAATTCTATCATGAACAGAGGCGAATGAATCCTTATTGGAGTGGAAATTATGGACATAATTAACTAGCAATCTTCATTTGGAGCTTTATTGAATGAATTAATTTCTAAGCAAATTGTAAATATACCACTCAAAACCATTGATCGGGCATAAATAGACATCTTAAACTCTCAAAACATACTTTTACCTGCCATAACTTTTGTAAACATCCAAATACCCTCAATAACTCACTAAAGCTTCAAAGCTACAGTGAAGTATGGTCATATTTGTGATAATTTTTGGATTTTAGCAACATTTTGGGGTATGTGTACATTTTCAAAAGCTATAAGAGTTGATGTCATAGTTTGAGAATTCATGGGGCCTACACCTACTCAGGCCTGAAATAGTTTTCAGGTGCCTTTGAAATTGTCTCTTTGTTTTTGAAATTTTGATGTTGAATTTGTACTTTTTTTCATTTTACAAGAGGAACTTAAATTTTAGATTCAGCTCTATAATTAATTGATGTGAAGATTTAAACTCAGAGATCAATGTGACTTATGCCTTTCATTTCTAACATTCCCCCTTTGTGGCCTTAAGATTGACTTAGGCCATAATGTGAAAATAGTTAAACTGGGAACCAAATAACAACGTGGCATATTAAACTCAAATGCCTCTTGCATGGATTTAGTTGCAAAACTAATTGATCTTATATTTTAGCTACTCTAAGCCGCTACATAATAGCTGCTTGCTAGAATATAGTATAGTATTGCCACAATCTAATGATGAATTTCTTGCTGTGATGCCACCTCTTCTTGTTGATCAGGCAGACCACATTCCAATAACGCAAAGAGCATCTGCCTTTGGGATTCTTTCTGGTGTAATCTCAGCAGCATTTGTTGGTGGGACATTGGCTGCACGGTTCCTATCTACGGCTTTGACATTCCAGGTTCTCCTGCGTACTTTCTGCAGCAACACCAGTTTTTGTTTTGTTGTGTTAAGTTTCTGCCTGAGATATATGCTTCATCAAACAGGCTGCTGCAGCTGTATCAATGGTTTCCATTGTGTACATGAGAATTTTCCTTCAGGAAAGTGTACCCGAAGTAGATAGCTGTACAGAGCCAATCCTAAAGAAGGGGCCTGAAGTGGATGAAAATAGTGACTCCCCTAAGAAGCTGGAAGCATTCAAGAAATTCCCAGCTGCAGGGGATCTGATCTGCTTATTGAGGAGCAGGTAAACTCTGGCAGATTGCTCTCTCCGTCTACATTAAGTTGCAGCATTGGATGTCATAAAAGAAAATGATCTCCGAAAACAATATTGACAACAAGACTACACCTCGAGAATACTTTAGGGTAACGTATGGTGACACCTCTTGAACACTATAAGAATTGCAATGACATCCAAAATTTTCAAAAGAAACACCCTTCCTTTACATCCTTTTAGCAGCATAATGTTTCTCATGCAATACTAAGTCGATTTTTCACATGAAACACAATTTTAAACATTCATGTCAAATCACATTTTAGTTGATTTTTATTGGTTGTTGGAATATCAAATTAGTCAAGAAAGCCCCAAATCAAGTGTACTGGCTTTAAAAAACTAACTACAAGTGTATAATAATACGAACTACCGACTGGTACTGTATTAGAAAAAATTTTGCTGTGTCAACATTTTCCTAAAGCGTAAGTGTACTTTTTTCAAAATTCAGGTGTCACTATAATTTTGATAGTTTTTAGGGGATGCAACTATAACTTACCCTTTCTATATAAGTTAGCAATAGACTTTGTTTCATTTTTTCATTTTCTTTTATAATCAGAATGGGAGAAATGATCAAATCTCCATCGTATATCTTACTGTGTGGTTAAAACTTGAAAGCAGCTAAGAGATTTGCTTCCTTGTTTTTCAGTCTGACATTTTCACAGGCTGCCGTAGTTGCATTCTTCAATAGCCTTGCTGAAGGAGCAACACAAGCTTGTTTGTTGGTATTTTCTCCTGTTCCTTGTTATTATCTGATATTTAGTCTATACAAGGTTGGAAACATATGATGATGAAGGCATGGAGCTACATAGTTTTCCATCAATGCTTATATCTGAAATGTCTATTGAAAACTGCAAACTATTAGCACAAATTGGCAGTTAAAATATTAATCCCCTTTGACAAGGATAGATTCATCTCATGCCACAGCATGAGGCTGACCATACCAACTCACTTCTTTTAGGTAAGTACTAGATAGAAGAAACTATTGAAATTTATTATTAGGACTATAACATATATACATGAGTATATTATAATGATACCTCAGAAATTATGAAAACAGCTGATGCCTATAACTTTCAGAATAACACATTTACACACTGGGAAAAAAAAGAAAAAATCAACACTAGGAAGGTTTCTCTCCAATGCAATACCAAGTCAGTCTTTTATTATATCCATATAGAATTTTCATCACCTTTTAAGGGGATTCATCCCCTTATTTGACCTATATTAATTGCTTAAACATTAATTCAATCAAGGAAAACCCCTTTCTAGGTCATGAATCGGCCTAATATATATATTTTCATGTTAAAGGACCAACTGGGATTGGAGGAAAAACTATGCGATGTCCACATTTTTTAAGGGGTGCAAATGTTCTATTTTCTAAATTTGGGCAGTTAGTTTTCAAGGGATTTCATGTAATTTATCCTATTCATATTTCTGCAAGTGAAGAATCAATTACACAAATGTTTCCTCGTTATTTCTGCAAATGACAATAGATTGTCATAATTGTGCAGTACTTCTTAAAGGCCCGTTTTCACTTCAACAAGAATGAATTTGCAGATCTTATGCTCCTTGTAGGGATTGCTGGAGCTCTTTCTCAGGTAAAGTCTGTACATTTCTTGGCTACCTTTTTTACACCTTTCATGTTACCATCAAGTCTTCCATTTTCTTTTGCGATAAAACCTGTGAATCTATTTGGCTACCTATATTTCTCCTTTCAAATACTGCAGCTGGTTTTCATGCCCTTCTTGGCACCAATTGTGGGGGAGGAGAAGTTGCTTTCATTAGGTCTGCTAGTAGGATGCAGCAATGTATGAACCACACCTTGGCTCTTTTGAATGCCTCATTTATTTACATAGGACAATTTGAGTTGACAAAACTTGGCATTTATGCAGATGATTCTTTACAGCATTTCATGGTCGGTTTGGGTAGGACATCATACTCTGAAACTCAATTAAGTTATTTCAATCTCGTGTACTCTTCTATATTGAAATCATTCACCTCTGATACAGTGTTAACCTGTGTGGTAATAATAATCTCAATGTGATTGTTCCTTCTCCTTGTTAATGGATTTATACTTTGTGCAGGTTCCTTCTCCTTGTTAATGGATTTATACTTTGTGCAGGTTCCTTATGCAACCACAATATTCACTATTTTTGTAGTTTTTGTATCTCCATGTGTGAGTTCTTTTTCCCCTGCATTTTAGTAAACAGCTATGTCGTTTGAAAGATATGATAATGCTGTTCTTCATCATACAGATACGCAGTATAGCATCAAAACAAGTTGGTCCCTTTGAGCAGGTATTAGACTCTAAACACCACGATTACAGTTGGACGCTATTGGCTCTTTTTTCTTTTTTCCTTCTTTTTTTGGTAAGATACAATAAAAGGACCTAAATTTTCCTAACTTATTTATTTTAGGATTTATGTTTTATTCTTTTTCATTTCATGACCTATGTTATAAGAAACGAGTTAAAATATAGGACCTTTGTTACTCTCAATAGTCCTACATGAAAAAGAAGATATACAATATTATACATGGTTCCAAAAACGAAAAAGTATTAAGAATATAGGTTTTTATGTTGTTGGTCAAATTTTCATTTTTATTTTTGAACCCATATTTTATTATTTTTCCATTTCAGAACCTATTTTTAACAGCCTTGTAATGGGGGATAATGTATACCCCATCTTTATAGATATTTAAAATATTAGGTCCTGAAATGAAATTTGTGTAAACATAAGTCCTAAAATTTTATAAAAAAAAAAAAAGAAAGAAAAATTCAGGTCCTTTTAGTACATTTATCCCTTTTTGTTTTTTTTTTTGTTTTTTTTTTTTGTTTTTTTTTTAACTTTTTGTCTGTTGTACTATTCTATAATTTTAGAGGCAAGAGACTAAAACTTTTATTAATGCTTATTTCTATGTATCTTTTACTTCATTATATGAGTCCATTTGTTTTAGATTTTCGTTGTTCTTCTAATTCTCTTTTAAACTTGAAGATTTATGTCATTTGTTTCGCTATTTCTGCACTCTTCTTTATCTTTGCTTAATTTGTAACAGGGCAAGGCTCAGGGATGCATAGCAGGAATAAGTTCCTTTGCCAATATCATTGCTCCACTTATTTTCAGTCCACTCACAGGTAGATGATGCCATACTATGGACTTTTCCCCTCTTTGAACATGTAAAATTTATAAATTGTTTTGCAACTTCTTTTATTCCCCATCCAGCATTGTTCCTATCCGAAGATGCGCCATTCTATTTCCCTGGCTTCAGTATAATGTGCATTGGAGTTGTAATGGTAAAAGCTACTAACTACTCTTCTCAGTAATCCTTATGTTAGTAGTTCAGTACGATACGGCCCAAATAATTCAGTATGTTACAATAAAACAGAGCTTCCTAAAAGCTTTTCAAATCCGTCGTTTTCACTCAATTTTATCATGCAGATGCTTGGCTTCGTTCAAAGTCTCATGATAAAGGTTGTTCCTCCTAATATAAGCAGAGACTGCTGCAGTCACAGTGGTGTCGAAGCGTAGAGCAAATATGTGAATGGACTAGCCGCATATCATATCACGTTAACAAAAAAGAAGTTCACCGAGAAAAAATATCGCTGACAAAAGCTATAGTTCCAGAGCACATAGTGACTACCTGAAGCTTGAGTAAACTGTAGTTGATCAGTGAAATTAGGCTCCATATGTATATATAGCAAGATCCAGTAATTAAAAAGACAAAAATTCTAGCCCTATATGCAGAATTTGTGGTTTCATCCTGTACCATGTATCTTCGCGACGAGACGGTTACCATCACAGTGAAATCAATCAAGGAACTTGTACTTTTGCTCTCGTAAGTAAATCATCACCATAGTCACATTCTGATTTCTATTATTTCCTGAACTCAAAATTTTCCATGCTTACAAGTAGCTTATAAACAAAAGACATCATCATAAGTCCTTCCGCAGAAGAAACTGTATTTGACGCCTCAAATGGAAACTCAGCAATATTACAACATTATTTGGTGAACACTTGAGAATCAGCTTCCCACTTTTACCATTGATATTAGATAAATGCTAAAAATAGTATCTTCTTGCTAAAAATCCGTACCCAAAATAAATAGCATGCTCCACCTTTGTTTCTTCACAACGCAGTTGTGTCCTATACGCAAGTGGAAAAGTTTGCATGGCTAATTTTGAAATTTACATATTAAGCAAATATGCAGAATACGCACTCTAAAGTCAAAACTTACCGATATCTAGAAATTTTTTCCATTAAGCGTCTAGCATATACCAATCCAATGTGTTTGATAACATATTGAGATAAAGACACTGAAACCTATAGACAGCCTGCAGTCCTATCAACAAAAGAGCTGCATAACGCAGTATTTAACTTATGGTAAATACAAATACAGCCACCGTAAGCAATACCCTCCACCTCATCAAACCTGGAAAGTACCATTATCGCTTTCCTCGTCATCTTGGAAAGTAAAATCTACATTCATATCAGGACTATAGTTGAACTCAGAGTTGATATAGCATTTCATATCACGAAACAAGTTAAGGTTATCCACAAGCTTGTGATATGCATTGCATCCACAACACTGCAAAAGAAAGTAAATAATTAATTAATTAGCTAATTAATTAAAAATATAAAATTAATAATGATAATTATAATAAAAAAGCAATCTGATTAAACAATATACATTAATATTGGGAACTTTTTAAATGCATGCGAATACACGTAGTACTATGGACCTTAGAAATATTACATTTAGAGAGTAAAAACATCCTGAATCAGAATTAAGCAACTAATGTTCAGGTTATTATGATAATGCCACAAACGATTTGTTGATTAAATATGTCTCAACAAGAGAATTTTGGGCACTAAGAATAATTGGCAAAAGGGTTAATGATGAAAATGATATCTGAACTTTTGCAAAAAGAACAATTAGGTACTTGAAGTTTTGTTTTAAACAATTTGATACCTGAACGAAGTTTTCGTTGACTTTTTCCATATATGAAGTTTGGTTTTAACATTTTTAGTACCCGAATAAAGTTTTCGTTGCTTTTTTTCATACCTGAAGCAAGTAAAATAGGTTATGAAAAAAATCTACAAAAAGTTTATTAAGGCATCAAAATTGTCAAAATCAAACTTCAGATATGAAAAAAATCAACGAAAATTTTGTTCAAATACCAAATTATTAAAAACCAAACTTTAAGTACTTAATTATTCTTTTTGCAAAAATTCAAGTTCCACTTTTGCCACTATCCCTTGACAAAATTCAAAGTATTGCAGTTTTTAGCAAAATTTAAATTTTATCTACTTTAAAAAGTCAATCACAAAATTCTGAGAGCCTATAGCTGTTCCCATTCAAGAGCTGTACCAATTACAAAGGCAAGTTATGATCCCTTTTCAAAACTACATGAACTTTCAACTGTTATCATCTATGCCAGTGCAACATTGCGGACATCATTCTCATACTATACTTAAATAATTAGTGATGTCAATGACCCATGTGATAAAATTACATCATTACATGAATATTCCAAACCCTGTTGTTCAAACGTATTTGGCCCCAAAAATCTCACTTGTCAATGTCATATTGACTAACACCTGTTTCTTCCATGATCATCAGAAATTACCTGTACAAAGACTGTCCCATCATTGTAGGCATGGGGATTAATTGCCCGGGTAGTTCGTTGCCTGCAGATGTTACACGTGAAAGCAACAAGCATTCTTCGGCGGGGAGATTTAGTGAAAAGAGAAAATGGAAAAGTGGGTTTCTCCATCTCTGACTCTCTGTCCTCAGGGATTGGGGGGCCTTCCATTCCTGAACCTGTTGTCCATCCTTTCCCAACCACAGCACTCAGTACGAGCCCCATGGCTGCATCCTATTTCAACCAAAAACGGGGGAAAAGTTGAGATAGGTCATATATCCAGAATGTATACTTTGCATCAATTAACAAAGAAAACCTCCAGAATGTAGCACATATGCCTTCCTAAAAGTTGGAGCTACACAATCAGTACTACTGAATGAAGTAAATTCAAAACTTGCATAATTACATGATGATGGAACAAAGTCTACAAAATTTAGATTTTGAAAGATTCTTGAGATAAATTATGTTGTGTCACATCACTTATTGAAAAGGAAGAAAAAGCTCCATTAAAGTCATGATCACTCAGCACACCAATAATTGCAATTCAAAAAGAAAAGCACTGCTGAAGCAAATGAAAAACCAATATATTACATATTGCAAACATAAATAAAGAAAAACATCCAATAAACTATGAATGATAAAGTTATCAACATGTTATTCCACTGAACAGCTTGACAAGTTCCATCCATAAAATAGGTTCATTTATTCAATTTATTAGTTCTTACTTTCAGGTCATGCAAGCAGTTGCAATGATTAATTTGAAGATGTTAAAATCCAATACATTAAAATAATAAAAGACTCATTATATCCTTTAACCCTCATAATTTTTCTACCAATAAATAAAGCAAAATGTGATTAACTGCTACAATTTGTAAAATTCAAATACATCCTTCAATTTATAATCAACTTTAAAACTGTTATCAAGACTCAACTAAAGTAAGAATTTTTTCTCTAAAAAATATTTTTCATATAGCAAGAATAGGTAATAAACTAGACAAGGTAAATAATTTACTTTTAACAGAATTTGAATCCATCCTCTATCTTCACGCCAGTTAGCAAGCAGTTGCATGTAACCCCCATCTCCACTAATCAAACGCTGGACACTCCATGATACAACTAGATCAATGAATTCCGAAAATCAATCTAAGGAATTAGAGCTTATCCAATTGTGAGTCAATCAGCTCAATACAACTCCTTAGCCAATGTTTAGAATATTTGTATTTTTCTGTCCCTCACTTTTCTCTACAACTACTATATATAGGAGATAATCCCCTAAATAATTTGCCAGCTCAGCATACCCTAACTAACTTGCCAACTCAGCATACAACCCAACTTTATTCTAACAAACTACTACAACCACTATTAACAACCATTTACTACAACACATTACTATACTATCAATTAACTACTAACAAAATATCACTCTCTAACTCTCCTTTCATATACATGTAAAATAGGTGGTATCGTATCAATACCACCCGCTTGAACAAAGTCCTTGTCCTCAAGGACTAAATCTGGAAACTGAAGGCGAATTGCAGTAGTATCCTCCCAAGTAGCATCCTCAATATTAGCGTCGGACCAATGAACAAGTACTTGAGGAACTTCCATCCCATTTCTAACATCAAAACGGCGTCCCAAAATTTGCAAAGGATAAACAACTTCATCTTCAATAGCAGAACCCAAGTCTTTAGGTAAATCCTTAATAACCGGAAAAGAACCATGAGATTTCTTCAATAGTGACACATGAAAAACAGGATGAACTTTACAATGCAAAGGCAATTGTAACCGATAAGCCACCTTACCCACTCGACCAATCACCTGAAAAGGCCCAAAAAAACGAGGAGCTAACTTCGTCATGGTCTTCACACCCACCCGAGGTTGCAAAGAACCTCGTAACTTCAGAAAAACCCAATCTCCCACAGCATACTCGACATCTCTTCTTCGACGATTAGCTACTTCACAATTTCGAAGTTGAGCTTTTCTAAATTCACCCGTAACCGCCGCAACATCTCATTACGAGCTTCCATAGCATCACGAACATCAACACTAGAAATTTCCTTAGAAACATAAGTCGGCACAGTAGGAGGAATTCGCCCATAGACTATTTCAAAAGGAGTCATACCAGCGGATGAATGGAAAGAAGTATTATAGGAAAATTCCGCCCAATGTATCCACTTAGCCTACGTATGAGGAACCTCAAAAACAAAACAACGTAAGTAACATTCCAAACATCGATTAATGACCTCAGTTTGGCCATCCGTTTCCGGATGATAGGCCGTACTAAAATTTAACCGAGTCCCTTGTAAAGTAAACAGCTCTCTCCAAAACAGACTCACAAATAAAGGATCTCGGTCACTAACAATAGTCTTAGGCAATCCATCAAGGCGGACAATCTCCTTCATAAAAACATCAGCCACAGATTTAGCGGTATAAGGATGCTTCAACAAAAGAAAATGAGCATATTTAGAAAACCGATCCACCACCACCAAAATGACATTAAAACCTTTCGATTTAAGCAATCCGATTATAAAATCCATAGAAAGATCCTCCCAAATAGCGTTAGGAATAGGAAGAGGATTCAATAATCCCGCTAGTGCCAATTGCTGGACTTTGTTCCGTTGACAAATAGCACAAGAACTAACAAACCGTGCTACATCACCCTTCATTCCAATCCAATATAAATGGGGAAGCATGCGGCGATAAGTTTGATAAAACCCGCATGACCTCCTACACAAGAAGAATGAAATTCATGCAAAAATAATTGCACCCAAGAGGATTTGGATGGAATAACCAACCGATTATGATAATACAGAGTATCATGTAGTAAACGAAAACCCCTTCCTGCTTCCTTTCCATCTTGCAACAACTTAACCTTCTCCAAAAGAAAAGGATCTTTGAGAACATCCTCTTTTATAGCTTGCAAATCTGTCCATACTGGCCAGAAACTCCATACAACTCACCAGATTCACCCTCATCGCACCCACCTTCATACATACGTGATAAGGCATCAGCCACCGATTTTCTTGACCCAGCTTGTAGATAATATCAAACTCATACCCCAACAACTTAGCCAACCAATGCTGCTGATTCGGCGTAATAATCCTTTGTTCAAGCAAATGTCGCAAGCTTTTCTGATCTGTTTTGACAACAAACCGTCTACCAAGTAAATATGGCCGCCAATAAGAAATAGCCAGAACCAAAGCCATAAGTTCCTTTTCATATGTGGACTTTGTTAAGTTCCTGTCCGACAAAGCTTTACTGAAATAAACAATAGGTCGTTGATTTTGCATCAAAACCGCTCCCACACCGGTACCTGATGCATCACACTCAATTACAAAGGGTTGAGCAAAATTAGGAATTGCCAGCACCAGCGCACTAACCAACGCCTGCTGTAAAGCTCGAAAAGACTCTAAAGCCGCTTCATTCCATTCAAACGCATCTTTCTTCAACAGATTAGTCAATGGTCGAGCCAATTTGCCGTAATTACAAATAAATTTCCGATAATACCCCGTCAAACCCAAAAATCCGCGCACCCCCTTCACAGTAGAAGGAATTGGCCAATCCAGAACAGCCTTCACCTTGGCCGGATCCATAGCCACACCATCCTTTGAAATAAGATGTCCTAAGTATTCCAAGGTAGTGTGTCCAAACACATACTTCTTTCTGTTTGCGGTAAAAGAATGATCCTTCAACAACTCCAAAACAGTTCGTAAATGCATCAAATGATCCTCCAATGTAACACCGTAAACAAGTATGTCATAAAAAAAAACCAACACAAATTTCCGCAAATATGGTCTAAACAACTCATTCATTGTTGATTGAAAAGTGGCGGGTGCATTGGTAAGGCCAAATGGCATAACCAAAAATTCATAATGTCCTTGATGTGTTCTAAATGCTGTTTTAGAAACATCATCCGAACAAACCCGAATTTGATGATAACCCGCCTTCAAATCAATCTTAGAGAAAATAGAAGCACCAAACAACTCATCTAAAAGCTCCTCCACAACCGGAATAGGGTATTTATCCGGAATAGTAGCTTCATTCAAAGCTCTATAATCCACACAAAACCGCCACGAGCCATCCTTCTTCTTCACTAAAATTACCGGACTAGAAAAAGGAGATGAACTATCATGATACCCGCAGCCAACATCTCACTCACTAACTTCTCAATTTCATTCTTTTGAATTTGAGCATAGCGATATGGCCGAACATTAATAGGACCAACCCCTGGCTTCAAAGGAATCCTATGATCCGTTGCTCTAGAAGGAGGTAATATGGTTTTTGATTCAAAAACCATAGGATATTCTGACAAAAGAGCATCAATCTGAGGATCTCCTCGCTGGCTGTCCGCCCCTGTCAACAACATATCCACCCTCCACAAGACACTACATTCATCTTCCTCAGTCAAACAGTTTAAACTCTTCAAAGAAGTGCTAGATTTATGTAAAGTAGGATCTCCATTCAACACCCATTCCCTACCATTCCACGGAATTTTCATAGTCATTAAATTCCAATCAACCTTGATTTCACCCAACATGCATAACCACGCAATTCCCACGATCACATCAATATCTCCTAATTCCAACACATAACAAGAAACCGTGATCTGAATTCCACCAATATCTAACCACAAATTTTCACAAATGCCTTGAGACTGAATGGTATGACCATCCCCTAATTCCACCGAAAACATAGGAGTAAAATTTACAGTCAACTGCAACTGTTTCACAAGTTTTTGAGATATGAAATTGTGACTAGCACCACTATCCACTAAAATAGTAATATCATGCAACAACAATTTTCCTTTAAACTTCATAGTTCTAGGTCCATTAAAGCCATTCAACGCTAATAAAGATAAAGCCATCCGATCGGCTTCTCCATTATACGCTCCTGTCCCCTGCAACCTAGCATTTTCAACTATACTGCCAACATCCTGGTCAACATTTATCACATCATCATCCTCTAAAATCACCACTCTCAAAGACTTATTAGGACATTTATGAGTGGGACTATAAGGCTGATCACAATGAAAACAAATGCCCCGCTTCTTTTTATCCGAATAGTCATTATAAGTCATTTGTTTTGTAAATTTTCCTCCATTCACACGAGAATTCCCAACAGTAGAAATATTTGATCTAGTAGTAGGCACAGAATTACCACTAGAATTTCTACGATCAAAACTATAAGAATTGATTCCAGCTGATGCACTACGCACATTTGAAGGAGAAAAAACAGATGTACCTGGTAGAGTCGAATTTCGAACAAAAGAGGAAGGTCGATGACTAACCATTGGATTAATAGACCGGGAAATTCCTCCATCGTTCCGAGAAAATCCTCCCGAGCCATGAAGACCAAATTCAAATTCTTTTTCAATATTCAACGATAGTTCCATAGCTGCCGCTAATGTCATAGGCTTTAAGGTCTTTACCCTAAGTAATACCTCATCTTTCAATCCACCCAAAAAATATCCTAACAATTGTAATTCCGTCATTTCTGGTGCGTGTGATGTAATTGCTTCGAAATCCTCAATGTAACTAGCAATGGAAGCATATTGTCGCAATGTCGATAAACTCTCGTATGGATTAATGGCCGACTGACCTCCATACCTTATTAACAATTCACGTTTCAAATCACTCTAATTCAATGAAGGCAATCTCCTCTTCAACATTTTCAACCAATACACAGTCCTTCCTCGCATATACATCGACACTAAAGGAACTTTCCTATCAGATTTTGTTTGATGAATCTCAAAATATTGTTCCGCAAGTATTATCCAATGCATCGACTCAGATCCATCAAATTCTGGTATTGTAATGTTTTCCGCATTCCTTTTGTAGTCCTCGTCCTCCAACAACTCACTACTACTCATATGCACTTCATGACCTGCACTTCCTCGACCCTCCGATGTTCCATTAACACTCTTCGAATTATCTCTATGTTGTTGATCCTTCCTTATCTCCTGCAACATCAACTGAATGCTCGCAATTTGCTGTTGCAATTCCGAGACACAACCACGCATCTCTTCTCCAACCTCCTTAATCTCTTTCTCCATCGAATCCAACCTAGCTTCCGATCGAGTCATGATTTCTACTCCTTTTCGGTTTCCCACAGACGGCGCCAATTGATACAACTAGATCAATGAATTCCGAAAATCAATCTAAGGAATTAGAGCTTATCCAATTGTGAGTCAATCAGCTCAATACAACTCCTTAGCCAATGTTTAGAATATTTGTATTTTTCTGTCCCTCACTTTTCTCTACAACTACTATATATAGGAGATAATCCCCTAACTAATTTGCCAGCTCAGCATACCCTAACTAACTTGCCAACTCAGCATACAACCCAACTTTATTCTAACAAACTACTAACAACCATTTACTACAACACATTACTATACTATCAATTAACTACTAACAAAATATCACTCTCTAACTCTCCTTTCATATACATGTAAAATAAGTGGTATCGTATCACTCCAGTTGATTTAGTTTTCTATTTTTCCTTTTTTTTTTTTCCTAATTTTGTTTGTCAACCATTTACTTTTCAAAGGAGTTGCAGAAGGGAAAAATCAAATACGTTCCATACTATTGAGAGAATAGCACTCATACCAATGAACCATATGGGTCATAAAGGCCTTGGCAACTGATTTGGGTGTGTTTGTTTCCTAGGAGGCGCTTTCAGATGATTTTTTTCTGTTGCAATTTATACTATATGGTCATTATACGTTATCGTGGTAACTTTAAAAAGCTAAAATGTAGTAGTGACTTCTAGTGATAGGTTTGATCAATAACTATAGGAAGAGGGGGAAAAAAAGGGTAAATATAATTGTCCATTTGAAATTGGGAAATTATTGTCCATCAGGATGGTTAATCAGTAATCACCACACCACCGGTTGATGACTGCTAGCTTCATCTCTCGCTACCAATATCTGCTAAGGGACCCTAATTATGCAACTTGATGAGACTGCTCTATAGCAAAATCTGACATCTTTAAACCTATGATTGTAACACAAAACGAACATTTATTATGCCGTCATGAAATATATATTGCTTAATAAGCACCTACGAATGGATACTATATACTGTCTCACCAATCACATGCACACGTGGGGACAATAAGTTAATGGATATTATGCAATTTGTTCTATCCAACCAAGTACGTGCACGTGATTGGTGGGTAGATGCTCGAGGGAGAACTTGGAGAGATCAAGAACTAAACTTGTTTAGCTAAACCTAAATGGCGATTCAGATGAAAAAGCAGGTAGAAATTGAAATTGAAGGAAATACAAAACCTTGGAGAGAGGGGAGAGAGAGAGGCTTGATCGATCATTAACAAGTGGAGCAATATTCTTGTTAACATCCTTGGCATCGTCGGAGTGAATTTCTGCTCCATTCCTTTCATTACCTAATCAACATATGAAAGCATCAAAAATCACGAAAATCATTTCTGAGTTCCATTACGATTACGAATACAAAAAAAAGTGATATCGAAGAAAAGCGAGAGAACCGATCAATTTGGACATACTTGTGGAAGCGACAGGGAAAGAGTGAAGGAGTCGCGAAGAGGATGAGAAGGTCGGGTTTCTCTTGACAAAGAAAATTGAAGAAGAGTAAGAGGAGGAGGAGGTGGTGGCGGTGGTTGTGACCTTTGGTAATAACAAAGTCCCCATGAATCCGCTGGCTTCTAATCAGCCTCCCTCCTACTTTTCGACCTGTTTATGTTTTATTTGTGTTTGGTGTTCTTTTCTAGGAAGGCAGTGCTTCTTTAATCTTTATGTTTGGTTCCGGTAGATATTTTCAGAAACAACTTGTCATTTATACTTGGAAAGGAATAAAATATTAATATTTTATAAAATAATTATGAAAATATCATTAAAAAAATTATTTTTGATTTTAGGCTACACGACCTCGTCTCTTCGAAGACGGGGTCTCATTACTCGAGAGACAAGTTGCTCTGCATGTGACCTCGTCTCTTGAAGATAGGAGGTTATCATGAGACCTCGTCTCTTGGAGAGACGAAGTCAGGTATTCCCCACAAAATTTAATTTATTACTTGAGAAATCCAAAAAATTACGTATAAAACCTATCAAGTAGAACTATAAATGACTATACGAGCCATTAACCAAATTCAACACAGCTATAATATCATTCCGCCTAAAACACATGCTCAATCCCAATCTGAATCATTCAATCACAGCGGTATTATGATTGTTTGTCAGCATGGTACAATGAAAATATGGGAATTTGTAAGCTCGTAACAGATAATATGAAACGAAATGCTGATTGATTGTTCTATTAAAATGGACAAGAGAAAAAGAGTACAATATATATACAAGAACAATACGAAAAAGTAAGAAGCTATATGCAACAATCAAAATAAAAAAATCTATCATCTACTACTGCTACTGATGTGTGTCCCTCCTCCCTTATTCTCGGCTTCTACTCCGCCTCACGTACATCCTGAGTAACGGGGTACGCAGATGAGGATGCTGTATAAATGAAACAATATCTATAACTGCAGCATCCTCATGTCCAGTAGCAGCACTGTATTGATGGAACGGGACAGGGTCTGGCTCGACCTGTGTGAGCCCTCCCCCATATCATGTGATGGTGATGGTCGTCTCTTCTGTGGGCCAAGGGGGTATGGAACTCAGAGTATGATGGGTCTGGCATGAGGGTGTCCCCCATATAGTAAGATGTCGATGACGGGCCAGCTTTGTCCTGAATGACCTGGGAAGGACGGACCAGGCTCATCAAGTGAAGGTAGATCGGACGGCTCAGGCTCATCTCTGATCTGTTTACCTGGTGCTCAAGCTCGTCTCTAGCCCCTGCCCCGTCCCCACCCATGCCTCTCTCTAGGAGGTTGTCGTCTCTATACGGTATGAGATTGTGGATTATCCCGTGCTGCTGCTGATGGTGGAGCTAGTGGCACTGGATCATTGAAATTCAACCCCATAAACTGTTCCACCACACGACAGACATCTCGCGCAGTGGATGGAGTGAGCTCTGGGAGCATGTCTGGGATGCTATAAATGAAATCAGCTTGCAAGTAATAGCAAAAAATTATATCGATGAGTAGCTGCCAAGTCAGTACAAGTCCATATAAAGCTTATAGAGACAGTTATCTTACCATGTAACGTATGATAGCTCCCGTGCGTCCGATCCAGCGTCGGGTGATCGCATGATACCACTGGAAGTAATCGTCAAATGTCCCAGCAGGCAAATCTGGTAGCTTAACTATGCAATCACGCCGAGCATCCCATTCGGCTATCCACCTGGCATGCTCCACTTGCCAGTTCTACTCGAAACGTCCTCTCATGTCAATCTCATGAAGGGGTCTCATGTCGGCAGGGGGGGGGGGGGGGGGGGGGGGGGGGGGGGGGGGGGGGCTGGATCCCCTGGAAGCCACTAAACTGTCTAAGCACTCTGTCAGGATAGTAGTGCTCGACAAGGTAGAAGCATACCAGGAGGACCCGTGTACGCCAAACATCGCTCCCTGCTAGGCAGTATGGAGGCAGGGAGGGCAAGATTGAACTATATGGGTCCCACACCATCTGATGCAGTAGCAAAAGTAAATTATTGCCTTAACAAACCATGGAACTATAGCAATTTAACAGTGCAAGTCATTGCAAATCAATTGAGGTATAAAAGGGAACGGATGTCATACCTGATGCGCCGTCTGTCTATCGAAAGATGCGCGGCACTCAATCAGCAGATGTGTCGATACTTGGGTCACGTCAAAAGTCGCACCCTAATGGCTAATGAGTGGATGGCCCACGGTAACTGATGTGTGCAGGCGACAAATTGGGGCAATGTAGGGGGAAGTGCTCCCATGCCTATATCTGCAAGATAACTAACGGTCCTGCCATGTCCCCCGTGTCGACGTAGGAAGCCAAGCATAACTGCTTGTATAGCCAGGCCATACAGGCAGCTCCCCACGTGTGCTGCCCAGCCGTCTCAAAGCCTCGAAGTAGCTGGAGGTACATAAGATGGATGTAATTAGAGGACTTGTCTGCGACAATAAATCCTCCAAGCAGCAACAAATTGTACGCCTGAACGTGTCTGATCATCAAATCATCATCAAAATCAGGTAGGTCGCTGAAGTGACTATCCAACCACGACATCTTCAGGCGACCACCATCCATGTCAACGCCAGGCTAGGGCCGGAGTCCTAGCAACTCCTCGCATAAATCAGGATAATCCAGCCTAGCCGTGCTCGTAACTGCCAGTCCATCTACAGGGAGGCCCGTAAGGACAGAAACATCCTGTAAGGTCACAGACCACTCGTAATGCAAAACCTCATGCTCCTATAATAAAGTTATCGCATTTATTAAAGACCAATCTCACCTTAGCCCTCAAATATGCAATTATTGAATTTAAAAAATGAACTAACCTGTCCATCCCAAGCTAGAATTGACCTGTGTACAGGCTGTTGTGTGAGTAATGAGCTATCGATCGATCCTGGATCCACTGCGAAGGAAAAATAAAGAGATGTTGTCAAAGTCCACATGTGTTGATTAAAACAAGCATAGCAAACGTACAATTAATCATTACTCATTAGTGCAGTAATAAAAACATATGAGAATAAACAATTACCATTACGAATAGCCGTGCCCGTAACTAGTCTACCCGCCGATCCCGCATTTGGACAACTTCTTATGTTGTGGCCTTGCTGCCTACAAAAATCGCATGAATAACCACGGGGGTCCTCTCGAATGTCCATCTAATTTTAGAATTATTTCTCCCTAGGCCGGCCCCTTTTTCTAATAAATCCTGGATTAGGGTGCCACTTTGGTAAGTCCAACCGAGTCCAATTTGCCTTATCGATTGCAGGAATGAAGGAACGACCATACACTCTTAGTTGGTGGTCCCACCTGTACCACTGTCCTATGTAGGCAACACAATCCATGTGCATTGTCCCCATCACTGCCATCGTATGTGAGCATGGAATTCTGTATGTCTGCCACTTGTTACACGTACATCTACATGATCTTAACTCCACTTTGTGTATATGGTCCCCCTTCTGACCATACATTGTTGGACGTGGTGCAGTTATAACCTCATATATTCGTTCTTGGTAATCGAAACAAGTAACTCTATGGGAACTGGATATGTTGTTCCATCTCTCAAACTTCTTCGCAGCGTATCTGTGAGCAACTTACCCATACTCATGGCATCGCTGGCTTCACGCCTTTGCTTATTAAATATGGAGTTGCAATTGTAGAAGGTTTTCTTTACCAATGCTGCCACAGGTAAGCACCTAGCATCTTTAATAACTGAATTGTAACTTTCTGCCATGTTTGTTGTGCCTTGGCCAAATCTAACACCTTCATCGTAAGATAAAGTCCACATGCATGGGGGCAACTCGCGAAAATATCGTGCTGTCCAAGGATTGCTTTGAAGTGCAGCATTGAAATATCCATGGAACTTGCGACTCTAGGCTTGATAGGCAGTTCTTTTAACTATTTCCTTACATTCCTTGCTTTTAGCCTTCGAATTAAAGTTGCTTGCAATATGCCGGATACACCAGCGCCAAGGCCACCCCCTATGCCACACCGCATTCTCACCTTCGACTGCACTCCTGATACCGGCATGCCGGTCCGATATCAAGCAAATATTGGATCAGTCTTTGATGACGTGTTCCAACACTTTTGCAAGGAACCAACTCCATGTTTCCGCCTTCTCATCATCCTGTCCAGTGATTTCATCCAAGCAGGTGAGGTCTTTCATATTTAGTAATGTGAAACCACCTACCATGTTTCTTATAACTGTCTCTGAGTCTCCACTTACAACTTCTGTTATGAATATCAGTACACTTAACTGCCCATGCTCTTGGGTCCGAATCCACTACCTTGAAATTATAATGGTTCGTTATGTGCCACATTTTTACTACTCGTATGAGATGATCTGTGGTCTTAAAACGCATCCTGACCTTGAATTCATCACTAAAGCTCAAATTCCCAACACTCATTTCCTGCTCATCATCATATGTTGCTTAAGCACTACCAACTTCAGCATTGAAAAACGGAACTGCTGCTGAGCTCCCTACTGCATCAACATCAGTAGGAGCAATAAAACGTGATATGGTAACCTAGGTATATTAAACCTAGAACCCCCAAATCGTTGATTGGAATTGGAACCCGAGGATCGTCTTGAGACAAGTCGTCGTAGGATGGAATTAGACCTCAATCAAACCTGTTGATTGCAACCTAATTATCAATGAATGGAATGGAACTAGACCTCGAACAAACCTGTTGATCGCAACCTAGTTATCACGTCGACCTCCTTGAGTGTTTAGATCAAGAAAATCAAATGGAAATTCGTTCACAAGGAACAAGATGGAGTTTTCTCTCAAAGAGAATGAATAACATTCATATAAATCGTATTTTTCAAACCTTAGAACCAAGGCTTAATATATAGCCTTTTACATACAAAGAAATTAATGATATGTAACTGACAAACATAAATAGCTGACTGTAACTGACAAAGAAATTAAAGACATAACTGACAAAGAAATTAAAGACATAACTGACAAAGAAATTAAAGACATGTAACTGACAAAAATAAGTAACTGCTGGTGGCCATTAATCTTGCAGGGCACTTCTTGGCTCCTTCTTTGCTCTATTTCACTTGTTTTCCATTTAGAGCCCCTCCGGAGCTTATTTTGATGATGTTAAACACTTTTGACTCATTTTTATTGGTGGATAAATGCAATTCCTTCTCTTGCAACTCCATAACAAGTCCTTGCAATGCCTCCCTCATTCGTTTAGCCTTAGCTCTTGTCATGGGACCTCCAATATCTTGCAATGGATCGTTGGATTTGAACTTTGGACCCATTGATGCTTGATGATCCTCATCATTCCCCCCTTCCTCGAATAGATTCGTCCTCGAATCACCTGCATCATATAAAGAAAGATCAGAAACATTAAAAGTTGTGCTTACATTACCATAATGACTTGGTAAGTCAATCTTGTAAGCGTTATCGTTGATGCGCTCCAACACTTGGAATGGCCCATCGCCTCTAGGGTGTAGCTTAGTTTTCCTTTGAGCAGCAAATCGCTCCTTTCGCAAGTGCACCCACACCCAATCTCCTGGTTGGAAAACAACCTTCACACGACCCTTATTGGCCTGACGTGCATAATGTTCATTTTTCTTTTTAATATTGGCCCAAACTTGAGCATGCAATTCCCTCACAAAATCTGCCTTGTTCTTACCTTCAACATCAATAAACTCAATAGCAGGTAAAGGCAAAATATCCAATGGAGTCAAAGGATTAAAGCCATAGACAATTTCAAATGGGGAATATGATGTTGTGGAATGTACAGTTCTATTATAAGCAAATTCTACATGGGGTAAACATTTTTCCCATTGCTTCAAGTTCTTAGGAATCACAGCACATAATAAAGTTGAAAGAGTCCTATTGACTACTTCCGTCTGACCATCCGTTTGAGGGTGTGCAACAGTGGAAAACAACAATTTTGTGCCTAACTTGTTCCACAAAGTACGCCAGAAATGACTTAAAAATTTGACATCCCTATCACTCACAATGGATCTAGGTAACCCATGCAAACGCACAATCTCTTTAAAGAATAAATCAGCAATATGTTGTGCATCATTAGATTTAGAACAAGCAATGAAATGAGCCATTTTACTAAACCTATCAACAACAACAAATATGCTATCTTTACCACTCTGAGATCGTGGTAATCCTAATACAAAATCTATAGAGATGTCGGTCCAAGGTGATTAAGCACAGGTAAAGGAATGTATTCTCCATGAGGCATTATTTTAGACTTAGCCTGTTTACATAAATGCATTTGTTAAAACAGTTTGGACATCACGTTTCATCTTAGGCCAAAAGAAATGCTCGTGCAAAATATCCAATGTCTTTGAACCCAAAGTGTCCCATCAATCCACCCCCATGAGTTTCTCTAACAAGTAACTCACGCACAGAACTCCTAGGTACACACAATTTACTTTTCTTAAACAAATAACCATCGTGCCTAAATAATCAGCATAACCAGAAACACACAAGCAGCCCAGATTTGACTGAATCAGAATCAGTCTCATACAATCCCTTAATAAGCTCAAACCCAAGCAACTTAGTATGTAAAGAAGTCAAAAGTACATACCTTCGAGAGAATGCTCAGCAACCATTCTCTTTTCCTTGCTTATACTTTATCACATAAGGAAAGTTTCAATGAACTCAAGCCACTTTGCATGTCTTTTGTTCAACTTACCTTGAGTTTTGAGAAATTTCAGACTTCATGATTTGAATGAATGATGAACTCCTTGGGCCATAGGTAATGTTGCCACGTTTGCAAAGTTCTCACCAAGGCATAAAGCTCCTTGTCATAGATCGGGTATTCAATGCTGCTCCACTGAGCTTCTCGCTAAAATAAGCGATTGGCTTCGAATCCTGCATCAAAACACCACCAATACCCTTCCCGGAAGCATCACATTCTATTTCAAAAACTTTCTCAAAATTAGGTAAAACAAGTAATGGTGCATTTGTCAATTTATCTTTCAAATCATTAAAAGCTTTTTCATGCACTTCTGTCCACCTAAACTCACAATTCTTTTTAACAAGATCGTTTAAAGGAGAAGCTATAGAACTAAAGTCTTTCACAAATCTCCTATAAAAACTTGCTAAACCATGAAAGCTTCTTACCTCACTTGCATTCCTTGGTGTTGGCCATTCTCGAATTGCCTTCACCTTGTCTTCATCAACGGAAATCCCATGTGCACCTACAACAAATCCAAGAAAAACAACAGTTTCCGTGCAAAAGGTACACTTTTTCAAATTGGCATACAATTTGTTTTCTCTCAGGACAGTGAAAACAGATTGTAAATGCTGAACATGTTCATCCAATGTTTTGCTGTAAACTAAGATGTCATCAAAGTAAACAACAACAAACTTTCCAATAAAAGCACGAAGAACATGGTTCATTAATCGCATAAACGTGCTAGGCGCGTTTGTTAATCCAAAAGGCATTACCATCCATTCATATAGACCATATTTAGTTTTAAAAGCAGTTTTCCACTCATCTCCCTCTTTCATACGAATTTGGTAATAGCCATTTTTCAAGTCAATTTTGGAAAACAAACAAGCTCCATGCAACTCATCAAGCATATCATCAAGTCTAGGAATGGGATGTCTATACTTAACTGTAATCTTGTTGATAGCTCGACAGTCAACACACATTCTCCATGTTCCATCTTTCTTTGGAACCAAAATAACAGGAACTGAACATGGACTGAGGCTCTCCCTTACAAACCCCTTTTCTAACAAATCATCAACTTGCCTTTGAATCTCCTTTGTCTCCTCGGGATTGGCCCTATAAGCTGGCCGGTTAGGAATAGAAGCACCTGGAATAAAGTCAATTTGGTGCTCAATCCCCCTTAGTGGAGGCAATCCCCTTGGAACTTCTTCAGGAAATAAATCCTCATATTCCTGCAAAAGAGAAACCACACTTGGCAACGAAGAGTTAAGGTCAGAAGTAGTAAAATAAACATCCTTGTACATGAGTACAAGTAGTTGTTTCCTTGCCATGATTGCACTTTTAACCTCACTTTTTCTTGCAACTTCCTCTCCACTCAATGTGTTTAACTCTCCTCTATCATAACTCACAAGTGTTTGTTTCTCACTTTTTCTCTCCTTGCCACTCTTATCTTGTTCACTCATGTGTTTCTCTCGAAACTCTCTCGCTACCCTCACTTGATCTTCACATGCTTCCCATGGTTTCTGAGGAGTGAGAATCACAGTTCTTTTATTTAGAACAAAAGAATATTGGTTCTTGTACCCATCATATGTCACTTTCCTATCAAACTGCCAAGGTCGGCCTAGCAGTAAGTGACTAGCCTGCATGGGAACTATGTCACACAAAACTTCATCATGATAATTTCCTATAGAAAAGGAAATAAGAACCTGTTTTGTCACCTTGATCTCCCCACATTCATTCAACCATTGTAATCTGTAGGGCTTTGGATGTTTCACAGATTTTAACTTCAATTTATCAACTAGCAAGGTACTCGCAGCGTTAGTGCAGCTACCACTATCAATAATCAGTGTACATACCTTCTTCTGCACATGACACCGGGTATGAAAAATATGCTCACGCTGTACCTCTTCACTTTCACTCTCATCCTTAGGTTGAGTACTAAGGACTCGCCTAGTAACCAAAATCTCCTTTCACAGGACCTTCCACATCTACATCACTACAGTCTTCCAAAGCTGGCATATCAGGATCATCTCCTGAACTCACACTTTCAACATCGCCATTATCCAAAATAACCATAGCCCTTTGATTCGGACATTGAGAAGCAATATGTCCAAATCCTTTACACTTGAAACATTGAATATCACGAGATTTACCATAAGTCTTAGTTTCAGATTTACCTTTGTATGGAGTAACAGACTTTTGGCCTTGGAATCCTCCTTGGACTTCAAATCTGAATTGTTCTTCTTCCAAGTGGACTTCCATGAAGAATTAGAAGTAGAACCAAATCGAGAAGACCCTTTAAACTTTAATTGTTGCTCCACTTTTATGGCATTGTGTAACAACTCCTCAATATCAAGATAAGGATGGAGTTCTACCACATTAGCAATCTCACGGTTTAATCCATTGAGAAATCTAGCCATAGTAGCTTCATCATCCTCTTTCACATCAGCCCGGATCATAGCTACTTCCATTTCCTTGTAATAATCCTCTACACTTCTTGACCCTTGTGTCAAACCTTGTAATTTTCTATGTAAATCCCTATAATAGTGACCAGGGATAAATCTTTTTCGCATCACCGCCTTCATTTCATCCCAAGTACTAATGGGTCTCTCCTCATTTCTCCTCCTATTTCGCACAAGTTGATCCCACCATACACTAGCATAGTCGGAAAACTCAACAGAAGCCAACTTGATCTTTTTGTCTTCGGAGTAATTGTGGCAATCAAAGACATGATCCACCTTTCTCACCCATTCTAAAAACAATTCCGGGTCATTCTTACCTTGAAAAGGAGGTATCTTTAATTTGATATTCCCTAAGGAATTATCTTGTTTTGGAGCATTCCTCCACCTTCTTATAACTCCGGATCCTTCAGACTCAGATTCATCAATCTCTTCTTCATTACGTCTCATTCCTCTACTGCTCTTAGTCTTACTTGCGGATTCTATATTGTCAAGCCTTGCATTCATCATCCTAAACTGATCCTGTATCGATTTGACGAACAATTTCATATCAATCTTATCACTTTCTCCGTCACTACCCATATCTTAACACCTGCAGAAAATTGGTTAGTAATAATCAAATAAGAAAAATAATAATCCTCACAATTCGCTCCCTCACGTGTTTTCACTCAACAAATGACACTCACACTCGTGTCTTTTCGCTCAAGAAAATAATGTTCCTCACAACTCAATCTCACAATCCCTTGTTCGGAATTCTCTCAATGATTTTCTCAAAATAAATCACTCACGCAACAACCAGAAAATTTCAACAACAAATTGGTCGGAATCAAAGATCCAATCTCAAGAACGTATATACCGCAATTTCTGAGAATTGAAAGGACGAAACAGAAACTTAGATCTATGACAAGATCCCAAGATAATATTGATAACAATTTTTTTTTTTTTTTTTACAGATGGAACAATATAAAGATGGTTCCTTTCTTTCTTTCTTTTTTTTTTTTTTTTTTTGACTCAAGAACCCTAATCAAGAACAACAACAAATAGATAGCAAGATTAAATAAAGATAAAAGGATAGATTACTTGTGACAAGAAACCGTAGCTCTGATACCAAATGATATGGTAACCCTAGGTATATTAAACCTAGAACCCCCAAATCGTTGATTGGAATTGGAACCCGAGGATCGTCTTGAGACAAGTGTCGTAGGATGGAATTAGACCTCAATCAAACCTGTTGATTGCAACCTAATTATCAATGAATGGAATGGAACTAGACCTCGAACAAACCTGTTGATCGCAACCTAGTTATCACGTCGACCTCCTTGAGTGTTTAGATCAAGAAAATCAAATGGAAATTCGTTCACAAGGAACAAGATGGAGTTTTCTCTCAAAGAGAATGAATAACATTCATATAAATCGTCTTTTTCAAACCTTAGAACCAAGGCTTAATATATAGCCTTTTACATACAAAGAAATTAATGATATGTAACTGACAAACATAAATAGCTGACTGTAACTGACAAAGAAATTAAAGACATAACTGACAAAGAAATTAAAGACATGTAACTGACAAAAATAAGTAACTGCTAGTGGCCATTAATCCTGCAGGGCACTTCTTGGCTCCTTCTTTGCTCTATTTCACTTGTTTTCCATTTAGAGCCCCTCCGGAGCTTATTTTGATGATGTTAAACACTTTTGACTCATTTTTATTGGTGGACAAATGCAATTCCTTCTCTTGCAACTCCATAACAAGTCCTTGCAATGCCTCCCTCATTCGTTTAGCCTTAGCTCTTGTCATGGGACCTCCAATAACTTGCAATGGATCGTTGGATTTGAACTTTGGACCCATTGATGCTTGATGATCCTCATCAAAACGGTTCCAGTTATTTCCCCTTCGTTGTACCTCGGGCAAGGCACATTGTTGTCGAAATACTTCAACATTAACATTTTCATCATCATCATAGTCGTTACTGGATTCATTTGCCGATGAGTCTTGCACAGCATCCATATCATCACCACCTACCGATGTAGGTCCACAAAATTCAAAGTGACCTATTTCCACTTATGCACTGCCTATTGTCTAAACTGGAGTAGAGTTTGAGTCTACCAAGCCCTAGCTCCCAATATTTCTATCATTGTCCATTTCCCCTGTAGGTGCCTGTGACAATATATGCACATAAACAGCCACTGATCCTTCTGTGTATACCAACATCTCTTGTGCCGCATCATCATCGGTCCCTGGAATAATATCATAACGTAGCATCCTATCTCCAATAGCTACCCTATGATATAGCTCCACCCGATGTGCACACCTATCTACCTTTAGTCTATTGCAAATAATCTTCACTATCTGCTCATATGTTAAATTCCTATTAATACCATGAGCGTACAATATGAACTTCGCTTTATCCATTTCCTCACAAATCCTGCCATCTCATCAAAATTAGCTTCCACGCATCAAATTCACAAAATCACACTTATGAATTGCATTCCTCGTAACATTTAACATAATTCCTAAAGTATAAATACACCCCGTTAACTATAATTGAAATTATTTTTAATTTTTTTCGCACACTCAAATTCCTAAAATAATTATCCAACAACAACTACTTAGGACTTGATTTTTTCCAAAGCAAATATATACATATACATATACATATCTATACAACATACAGCAAGAAAAAAAAAAACGTCGACGTTGGAATCATGCTACAAAATTATTCTAACAACACATACAATCTACATTCAACAATGTAGCATAAATGATTGAAAAAAAAATACGAAAATACACGGAAATCCAACCTCGACGTTCGCCGTTCTCCATTCCCCGCCAGTGGTTTCGTTACGAATCTCCTCCTTTCTCTCCTCCTACCCAACAAATTGCAATACAATCAACTTCGGACAAATGAGGATGAGAAATTATGGTTGATTTGTGGATTTCGGCCGCAAGAAATCGGTACACGCGCAGAGATTTGTGGATTTCGGTTGCAATTTCCGATTAGGGTTCCGGTGATCAACGGGGAAAATGGGGAAGAAGAAGACGCGTGTGAAGATTTAAGTCCGCTGACCTCGTCTCTTGGAGAAACGAGGTTAATCACAAGAGACGAGATCACATGAGGAGCAACCTCGTTTCTTCGAGAGATGAGGTCATTAGAGCAATGAGACCTCGTCTCTTTAAGAGACGAGGCCATGTTGCCTAAAATCAGGAATAATTTTTTCCCGATGGTATTTCCATAATTATTTTCAAAAATATTAATATTTTATTCCTTTTCCCTTTATACTTGTGACAAGATTTTTTTTTTTTGTGCTCAAAGACTGTGTGCCTTTTTAATTTTTTTTTAAGATTTAGTATTTAAATTTTTTATTTCAGCAGTTTAAAGTTTTTTTTTCCTAATTTGATTTTTCTAGTGTCTCCCTTTATGGAAAGATAATTAAATTCTTTTACATTTTAATCTGGAGCTTTTGGCTAGTTTACTACTTATAGTAGGGAAATTCTATGGTCTCGTCATTAATTTTGACGAACTGGTTCTGTCGTTGTCTAATAGCTTATATCATATCTAATTATGATCGAACCATTAAAATAGTTAATATTTTAATTATTATATCTATTTTAACGGCTAAATGATTGACTAGATGGTCCTATCAACAAATAATAAGAACTCCCTTTTTGGTAAAACTATTTTTCAAAATATGGTTCAAACAAAAGTTATTTTATTACCACGTGATATCATTATGCGTATAAAATATATAAATCGCACTATAAAGGTAAATTACATATTAGACAAACAATTTTACCTTTTAATGAAATGCTACATTATTTGGTAATAAAACCAAACTACCAACCCACAATTTCCATAAGTTTTATATCTATTCATCTTCATTTTCACTTAAAAGATACATTATCTATCTCCTCTCTTAAGAAAAAGCAATGCTCCCTCTAAAACTCTTTGAGCCCACACCAAGATTTATCCAAAAGTGCAAATTTGAATATTCTAAACTCAAATTTTGGAGCTTTATTTTAGGGTTTTTTTTTTTCCATATTTTAATGTAATGCAAAATATGAACCTTACTTTTCTAATTATCTTCTTGTGGTTTTCTTTTTCTTTTTTTTTTTAATTTCTTGGTGATTTTGTATGTAGTTTTATCTTCTTTACATGCTACTATATCTACAATGCATATTATTACTCATTAGATTATCAAAAATTAGTGTTTTACTAAATATGTATCTTTGTAATATTACTTTTTAACATAACTACAGTTGTATGGTTAGATTTTGCTACTATAAATAAGAAGACTGGGGAGTAGACTATGCTATCAATATACTAGCCTAGTACTATGAGTACTAGAAAAAACTTAAGTACATTGATGCATTATTTTAATATATATTGTCAAAGTTACATAGGCATATATGATGATTTGATTGTTGTTGTTAGTGTTAATTAACGATGGAAATGGTGAAACATGTTAGGCTTTCGGTGTATGCCCTTGGTACCATATTATATGGCTAGGATAGGGTATATCATGACAGGGTGCTGATAAAGAATACCAAGGTAAGAGTATATCGAGGTTATGTCAAATTGCTAAATAAGCTATATGAAGTGACTGGAGTTAGGGATGCAACCAGAACGAGTTTGCGATGGGTTTTACAAAACCTAAACTGAATTCAATACCCTGTAGGATTCCTAAGACCCATCCCAAATCTTATAAGGTTTTTATTCATGAGCTTGAAACCCACCAAATAGACTATAAAGGGCCTTGAGACCTAATAATTTTTCAACTACAATTATTTTATGTTTAAAATTAGAAAAAAAAATTTCTCATAATGTACATACCCATAATTTTTTTCTTGTTTACTCATGGAAAGATTTCTTTTCTTTCCATTAACATTTGTCTATAGAATAAATACTCCCAAATTTATTCTTCATTAGCTTAATATTGTAATAAGTCATCATAGTTAATTAAAATAAAATATTATAGAAAAAGAATGCTTTGCAAATTTTAAAAGCACAATACGGGTAAGCGAGTACCCTTGTCACACTAGGTACCTACCGATATCCTACTTGATAGGATTTGATCCAAGTGGGTATTGAGGGTCATAAGATAGAGTACATATATAGTTTTTCTAAACTTACTCTCACAGGATATGATATGCATATAGGGTCTTAATACTCTTTCCTAGAATCTATATGTTACTAAAAAATTATAAAATAATATAAATAAAAATTAAAAATAGAATATAAATAAAAAACAAATAATAATACTCTTTTTCATTTTCCAATCATTTTTGTTTAATATTATCATTTGTAGGCTACCTTTTAGAAACTTCATTTTGAAAAACTTGTACTATAATTATTGAAGTACCTATAATTTTTATCTTAAACGAAATTTAACTGTATTATCATGCTCTAAAGGATACCCTAAATGTGGCAGTCCACCACATACGATATTAAAGCTTAAGAATGAATTTTCGAAGTCACGCAAAAGCTTCGATACCTATGTAAGGCGTCCATTACAACAATAGGAGACACAAGTGAGAAGTGTATTTTGAGATAATAAATATAGCATACGAGAATCTAAATAAACATTATTTTCAAAATCATAAAATGTAGTCTTTTACATCATCTTAGGGGCATTCCTCCACTATATCTCTGATATTTAAAATATAGTCTGGGTCTTACATATAATAACAACTATAATTATAAAGATTTTAAAGGAAATATATTCTAAGATTTTCAAAAGAATTTCCCCCAAAATCTTCCCAAAAGCATAGGCTTACCCGGATGGATGAAGATTTCAGGTATAAGAGATATTGGTCCTGCGTCAACAAAAATCTATTGGGGTGTAAGCTCAACTAGCTTAGTGAGAATATTCCTAAATTAGCATACTCGTATCAATAAAATCAAACAAATTATTAAACAAACAGATGAAATGCAGCAAACACGTGAGCAAACAATACATATGATCAACCAAAAATCATATGTTTGAATGGATTTACGCCCTCCATTCAGGGTTAGGTGTTCCAGGTTCTTTAAAACGCAGCTTTATCATCCAACATGTAGTACTTTTGAGCTCTTACTTGCTCCATTTTGAAATAGTTCTTTCGAGCTCTTATTCGCTCATCCTGACAATCTTATGGTTCCTGGGAATACCTTACTACTATACTTTGGTCCCATCAAGGCATAGTAGCTACATTTAATGTGACTTATTTCGTGATATGCATGATTCAAGTAATATAGTTCTTGTCATGTGATTAAGGCATTTTAAAGGCGATAATAGAATTTGCAGATACTCTATCATAATAACCGAACAAGAATTTTTAACAACCATTCATCTTTCGATATATTAGTATACTTTCAACCAACATTATCATATAATTTTCATTTTTATCTTTTCCTACTTCTAGTGTTTCTAGCTACAAGCAAAAACAAGTACGTAAAAGTAGAAGATAAACCCATTCAACCATCCTTGCCAAAAATCCTTTACTCATAAAAGTACTCTTAATATGGATCCTCCGACTCCTTGTCACCTAAAAGAAAGAAATACCCAAAATGAGTATTTCATGAAAGTTTTACTCAAACTTTCTAATTCTATTTCACTATTTTTGTCAAAATTCGGATGAAAAGAAATTCCAACTTAAAATGGTCATAACTTGCTCATTTTAACTCGGAATTTCGCATATAAGATGTCATTTTCTACTTACTCAAAAAGATCTATCTATTTCTAAGGTTATTTTTAATATTAAAAGCCATTTGGGTTTCAAAACGGGTCGGTACAGACTAGACACGAAAATCCTAGCCCTTAAATTGTAACTTTTCAAAATTTTATTTCATCCAAAAAGTCTATAACAAACACATAGATATTTATGCAGTTAAAAATCCTTTAATATAGATATATATTTCATATTATATGCATGATTCTAGAATATTGTCTTAACAATGATTTATTATAAAACATTTTACTTTTAGAAAATTGGAAAAATGAAGTTAACAAAATATTTCTTTAAGTTGTTGGAAGAAAAATCAAAATTTTGGGTTTGTTATTAATGAAGGCTTACTCATTTAAAACCATTATTTTTATATTTTTTTTAACTTTATAAGGATAGATTTATTTCTTAAAAATTTGGTTCTTTAATTTGTCTAACAATTTTAATTTTCTTAAGCGAATGTTGGACTAGTAATTTGAATTTAATTTGACTTAGAAAACTTATTTTATTCTTAGTATTTTTGGGATGTTGGTGTATACCTTATAAATAAGTTTTTAAGAAAACATTGAATAGTAAGGAATTATCAACATTAAAAGTTTATGATAATCTTATTTTAAGAGTTTGAAAAGATTATAGTCGAATCACTTTCCTAAGTTGTATCCATTTTATTTTCTAAATGGGTTTTCAACTAGTGAGTTGATTTTAGACTTTGACTTGGAAAAATTGTTTTACTCTAAGGGTTTATCAAAGTATTGGCATAAGCTATATTAATAAGTTTTTAAGAAAATTTTGCATAACAAAGAATTATCAATATTAAAATTCAATAATAGAAATATTTTGAAAAAGTTCTTAGTAAAAATTTCTCTTTTGTGTTAAAAATCACTTTTCTTTAGAGATTGGTCCTATCTTTTATATGAAAGAAAAATGATTCCTTTTATTGTCTTGAAAATTTTCATTAAAATAACAACATCGTCCTAAGATCATGCATGAATATGAACTTAGTAGTTATGTTACAAAAACAAATTCATGTAGTACATAAAGAAGATAGAAAATTAAATAATCATATAAGAACAAAATATGGAAGTCTTAGCTTGTATCAAGGCTTCTTGGGACTGAATAATTTCTAGCCACCATAAAGTAAAAATAAAAGGAACAAAATAAGGTAAGGGCATAAAAAGGAAAATATGGAAACCTTAGTTTTTTGTCAAGGCTTTCGAGACTCGATTATCATTAGTCTTATAAATAAAGCAAAATAAGAAAAATAAGAGAAAAGGAAGATTTAAAGCCTTAGATTTATATTCAAGGCTCTCGAGACTTAGAACACACAAGTCTTCATTGTTTTGACTTAATGAAGGACAAGTCTGACTAGCAAGACTAATCTTAATAAATTGTTTGAAAAAAAAAAAATTGCATAAGCATAAATAAAAGTTATGTTGTAAGCTTATAGGCTCTAAGAATATATATATACATAAATATACTTAATAATATAAAGAGTTAGATTAGGAGCAATAATAAAACATAATAATATAACAACAATAATAATAACACTTGAACATTGTTAAACAAGACATGAATATATTGTTGCTTCTATAATACCCATGGGGTTAGAAAACAAACAATATGATCATATTATGTTAGCATGAACATGAAGATGGTTTTAGAAATTTTTACCTAAGGTTATTTGTTGGTTGAAGAAGAAATGAAGTATGGGTAGTTATATGTGGTTGATAGTTTTATGGAAAGAAGTGCGAGTTTCTAAGGGTAGTCATGGACCAGTTAACCAGTCCATAACCCAATTTTTTGAACCTAATCATTAGAATCGGTTTTTTGAAATGTTAGACCTAAACCGGTCCATTATTAATGGTTAATCATCTTAACGATTAACCATTTTTTTCGGTTTTCGATTTTTAACCATTTAACAAAATTGTTAACTAAAAGATGTGGTTAACCATATTTCCAACTGGTCTATAAAAAACTAAACTATTTTAATTTCTTAAAGTTACATACTATTAAAACCTTCTCTTAACTGTAATAGATAAAGTCATGCCAATTCATGCACAAAAGGAGAACAATACAAATAGCAACATGAAAATAATAATCATATCTATTGTTTCAAAACCTCTCAAACTCATCGCCAAAAAAATCAAATGCTCATATTTTTTAATACTTTTTTTCCATCACAACACCAACAATTTTTAAAAGAAAATAGATAAATAAATAAAAACTTTGTCCATATAGATAGAACTATAATATCATAAAGTCATGTTAGTTCATGCACAAAAGGAAAACAATACGAATAGCAGCATGAAAATAATAGTCATATCTATTGTTTGAAAACCTCTCAAACTCATCTCCAAAAAGTCAAATGCCCATATTTTTTATTACTTCTTTTCCATCACAACACCAACAGCTTTTAAAAGAAAATAGATAAATAAATAAAAACTTTGTCCATATAGATAGAACTATAATATCATAAAACACAAGTAGTGGAAGTAATTTAGACTCTGACCAATGCTTAATAATATTACATTAGGATTCCAACTGTTTAGCCTTTTATATTTTTTAAAAAATTAATTATATATAATGTAGTAAATTTATAGATATCGATTAACCATTAACCGTAAGTTTTTCACGGTTATAAACCGAAACCGAAAACCAAAAAAAATTAAAACCATGACCATAAATCAAAAGCGATGGATTGGTTAACCATATTTTTCGGATTGGTTTTCTAGTTTCGGTTCGGTTTCTTGATTTAGTTGGTTTTTTTGCCCACCTCTATGAGAAGAGAATTTTGGAGAGAGAATTTCGTAGAGAGAAATTGAGAAAGTTTTGTTAGGAAAAATGAGATGTGTGAAAGAAATGGAGGAGGAAGGGGAGGAGATATTTATAGATAAATATGGAGGGATCTTAGATGTATTAAAATAAATTGAGAGAGAAAGGAGGGGGTAGCACCGGCCATGGGGAGAAGAAGAAGAGGGAGAGATTAAAAATTGATTTTTGTAAAGAAAAGTAATAAAGTGTAAAAGAAGTTTAGTAAAAAGTTGTATTGAAAATGAAAATGTAAGATATAGGTGAGTAAGTTGTAAGAAATAGGTTATAAGGAAAAGTAAAAATAGGTGAATAGTAATGAATAGTAGAATAGTATCATGAATAGTAGACAGACAAATAAGATACCGATAGTAATGAAAATACACGTAAACGAGCTATATTTGATATTTTTAGTTACTGAAAAATTAGGAAATTGATATTTTACAACTCCTTATGAAATTATGAATCTAAATATGTTATCGGAATATTTTTACTATTTCGAGCACTAGGAAACATTTTTCAAGAATCGATCTCGTTTAGGTCAGAAACGGATGATTTTTAGGAGAATATGATATTTTTAGGCTTCCTCATACTATTCCGAACTAGAATCCATCTTTGGCTCATTTCTATTATCCTCAAGTTTCGAGCGTAGAATTGTCGGAGTTAAAACTACTAGTATACCTTGATCATTGTTGACTTTTGAAGTTTCGATTTGACCAGAGTTAGGGTTTACTCCAATTTTACCCGAAAATTGAGGGGTTTATGATAAGTTCCCAAGGAGGTTAACAATTTTTTTTCACAATCTTTTTGGGTTTTCTGATTTTAAAGGAAAACATAAATAAATGATATGGATGATATTATTAGTCGATAGGTGCCACGACTAACAAAAATCAAACTGGTTTGTGAATGGAATCACAAATCGATATAACTCACGATTTGTAAAAACTCTCACGAATTGCTAAAGGAATATAAAAATTCAATCAGCAAGAAGAATAAAGAAAATTATAATTCTCAATATTCATAACATGTATTGACAATCCTGTCAATTACAAGAGAGAACTCTCTCACATGAACTCACCAAAATAGAAATCTACTAAAACCTCTTAACCAAGGCTTAATATATAGCCTTTTACATATAAAGAAATTAAAGATATGTAACTGACAAAAATAAGTAACTGATTGTAACTGACAAAGAAATTAAAGACATATAACTGACAAAGAAATTAAAGACATGTAACTGACAAAAATAAGTAACTGACTGTAACTGACAAAGAAATTAAAAATGACAATTAACTGATAAATTGGCCTTGATGCGTTCACATCATTCTCCCCTTCTTGGAAAAGATTCGACCTCGAATCTTGGCAGTCAAATTGGATGGATTTTCATTTGGAACATGCTGAAGCTCCTGCAACTTTTGGGGTGACTTTTTTTTTTTTTTTATTTGTGATGATCTACATGGCAACAAAAACAAACTTCTCTGACAATTAGTTTTCACATGAACAAACTGCTCCTGTAAAACATCAGCCCTTGTCATTGGAAGCATCTTAAAATACTGGCCATTCTTTTTTATTGTATAAGTGTTCCTGTAACCATCATATATAGCTCGGCGGTCATATTGCCAAGGCCTATCAAGAAGCACATGTGTGATATCCATAAGAGTAACATCACACAACACAGTATCACAATACTTTCCTATGGATATAGGAACCTTTGCTTGCTGGTGAATATGCAGGACATTCTTCGCATTTAACCATCTTAACCTATAAGGCTTAGGATGTGGAATCACTGGAAGTTGCATCTTCTTTACAAACTCCTGTGAAACTACATTAGCATAACTGCCACTGTCAACAGTTAATTTACAAGTCTTACCCTGAATTAAGCATCTGGTATGAAACAAATTCTCCCTTTGCCCTGGGTCTTCTTTAACCTGTAAACAATTATCAACATCTGCAATTACCTCTTTTTCCTTCTCAGCCTTAACTATTAATACCTGCTCTACAGATGGTTGTTCAATCGTATCATCATCCTCCATTCCTTCTAACTCAGCAACATCTGAATTAGGCTTCACCTCAATAACTTCCACCTCTTTCACTATATTCAAGTTATCATCACTCACCACCTCAACCTTTTTCTCATCAGCAGATTTTCTAGGTTCAACCCAAACCACTTGCAACTCTTTCTTCTCCTCCTTCTGCTGATTTAAATTCTTTTCATAACTTTTAAAGAAAGCTCAAAATCCTTTTCAAGTTTATTAAATGCTTGTCTAATTTCACCCAATAACAAATTTTTGTAATCTGAAGTACCATCATGATATTTTCGAGATCGTTTTTCTGGGTAATTCAGATCATTTTGTTTATAAGATTGCTCCTTTTGATAATACAAATCTTCATGAGTACGTCTATGAGATCGCTCACTTCGATAATTCAAATTATCTTCAACATGCCTTGAACGACCTTTATGAAAATCCTTTCTTTGATGTTGAATCTCATCCTTATAATAACTTTCAGGACGAATGAATCTCAACATGATTTTAGACAACACAAGCAATTCAATAACAAATCCAAGAACCCTAATTCTCCAAATCCCACAATTCAACAACAACAGAAATTTCGCAGCATAATCACAACCCCCAAATTTCCAGATCTAATAAGAAAAGTTTAACGATCTTACCAATCTGAAGTGCGTCGCACCAAAAGCTCTGATACCAAATGATAAGTTCCCAAGGAGGTTAACAATTTTTTTTCACAATCTTTTTGGGTCTTCTAACCCCACTTCCACTCTTTTTTTTAACAAGCTGGGCCCAGTCATGTGGACCTGTAACTCCAGATAGGAAGGAGGGCTTCAAAGTGGATAATGGAGGGTTATAGAGGGCGGATCTTGGATGGTGGACCGCCTGTTAGGTCCTGGCTACCAATGAGCCAAAGAGGACTGTAAGATATATATGGCCTCCACGATGGATCCCATAAAGCCTAGTTTGGGTCTTCTAACCCCACTTCCACTCTTTTTAACAAGCTGGGCCCAGTCATGTGGACCTGTAACTCCAAATAGGAAGGAGGGCTTCAAAGTGGATAATGGAGGGTTATAGAGGGCGGATCTTGGATGGTGGACCGCCTGTTAGGTCCTGGCTACCAATGAGCCAAAGAGGACTGTAAGATATATATGGCCTCCACGATGGATCCCATAAAGCCTAGTTTGGGATCTTATCATTTGGTATCAGAGCATAGGATTTCTAAGAATCCATATCCAGTTCGATAAGAGGTAACTCGAGTCGTTCATATCCTGCTTGTATCTTTATTTGAAAAAAAAAAAGAAGAAGAGAAGAGGAAAAAAAAATTGAGGTTTGTCGCCTACCAATCTGGTCAGATTTTTGTGATAGAAGTTTCCAAGCATATTGGTGTCGGGTCTCAAGGCAGGTCGCTTGTGGTTCACATCAGTTTGGAGATTCAATGACCAAACTTTCTCGAGAAAGAGGAACGATGTTTTCAAGCATATTGATGTTGGGTCTCAAGGCAGGTCGCTTGTGGTTCACATCAGTTTGGAGATTCGAGGACGAATCTTTTTCGAGAAGGAGGGAATGATGAGAATCAGATGGCATCATATCATATTTAAGTTTATGTCTTTTTAGGATATTTATTATTTTCTTAGGGATATTTAAGTTTCTATGTCTTTTTGATGTCTTTTCATATTTTCTTGTTTAATTGTCAAGTTTGTCTTTACATATTTCCAGGAGTCATTAATAGGTTGTTTATTGTCAAGTTTGTCTTTACATATTCCTGAGTCATTAATAGGTTATTTTTCCTTATTTATTGTAGCTTAGTTTTTAGGCTAATTAAAAGCCTATATAAATCTATGAGATGTAACATATATGACATATATTTTTTATAATGAAAATATGAGATTTTCTACCCTTTTGAGTTCTGGAAAGAACTTATTTTTGAACTTATTGGGAGTCTCCCGTGGCGTTCAACCCCTTTGACTTATCAATCGGTTTGCCATCACCGGTTGTGGCGTCTACGACTATACCAAGGTTCTTGCCTCCATATAGGCAATGGGTCGCGGTTTCCACCAGTTTTCTTAGACGATCCTTGGGGTTCAATTCCATTTGACGAACGTTGGGTCTTAGGTTTAACATACCTAAGGTTTTTCGTATCAGTTTACATGTATGCTCTTGAACTTATAAATTATATAATAATGTTATTTATCTTCTGAGGCTAATTAATACGAAAGTATGTATAAAGGTTTTTTTTTTCTATAAAAATTTGCTAAATGTTTTACAATTTTTTTGAAATTATGTAATTAGGTTCTATAGATATTTGTTATAGATTTTAATTTAACATATCAACAAATTTTATATACTATAGCACTTGTGATATAAATATATATATTTGAATTTCTTTTGATTTGTTATTTATAATGGATAAAAAAAAATAAGGTAGTTTTGCATATTGCATAAATTGGATATATTATAATTAAAATTAGATTTTTAAAAGAACAAAACCTGTATGTTTTTGTCTTCTCAAATCTTACCCAGTTTCAAGCGAAAAAAATATTAAAAAAGAAAGAAAAATTCCATAGGTTCTATAACGTATCTTGTACCTTATGATATATGTTCCAAAACTCAACCCAAAACCCTATAGGGTTTTACACATGGTCTCAAAACCCAACATAAACCTTGTAGGGTATTTATCACGTGTGGGTGTCAAATACCTTATAAGAACTCGACCAATTGCGTCCTTAATTGGAGTTGATACTAACATCTATCATGTGTAAGTGTTTCACAGACAACCTGCAATGTGTAGTGTCCAAGTTCAAGAACTTGGTCTATGTTATAGGCCATCACTAATGATGATGAAAGTGTATGGATATTGATTTTCTAATTATAGCAGGTGATGATTTGCATGTTTGTCTTAATTGAGCATTCACTCAAGACCATCTATAGGTGATGTTTTCTAGTTAAGTGAGCAATGAACCTAATGTGAAGATATCTACACTCATGCAAGCTATAGAAGATAAATTTTGGTATCAAATAACAAAGAGACAAGCATAGGGTAGCAAGAAAAAAATTATTGAAACTATTTATGTTAATTGGAACAAGTGATACCATGATCCATCAAAAGTTATGCAAGTGAATAATCTAAGTACATAAGTGTTCTCATAGTGCTAGCTAACCAATGAAGACAATGAGGTAACCCTGTGGAGAATGTTTCGTGCCTTTAGTCCCATATGTAGGCCTTTCAACATTGTAAGCCAATTCTCAACATTAATGACACCTTTCTATATGGGAAGTATTTTCATAGCTTGTTGATTGCATGTAGCATGGATGGTGCCAACCATCTAGTCTTGATGAAATTTGCCATAATTGATAAAAAAATCAATTGCATCATGGTAATAGTTTTCAAAGTTGCTAAGAGAGTATGTTGTCAAGTCTCGTAGGGATTGACAAACTTTATGCCATATTGCATATTAACATAAAAGTATAATTAATGCATTGATGAGTGTAGAGGTTGGATGGTAGCCCCCTTTGCACAATGGTGATTGTATAATCAACAAAAAGTATACAAACATAGGTTTCTAAAATCTTGTAGTTGTAATTACTTTCTAAGAACAAGGAACAAAGGTTGACTTTTTTTATTGAAAAAGTGAGGAAGAGAAAAGAGGATGTTGTAAATTGGTTTGCAAAAATCCTAAGGAGATGTGGGACACAGACATATTTGATAGGGTGGGCATGGATTGGTTTAGTTTAGTTTTTACTAAAAATCAAACTAAACCATAATTCATGATCTAGTTATTTTTCATTCTAAACCAAATTAAATAATAGTTTGTGTTGAGCTTAGTATATGTACGTTGCTAGTGTAGGTAATGAAGGCCACTGGTCTTATGCCGGTGTTGAAAGTGACAAGAACCAAAATTTTTAGAGCTACTTTGAAGGCTGCCAGCTTTTGTTGACAATAGACTTGTTTATTTTTTTGTGTCTTTTCGCATCCCTTTGTGTTAGTTTATAAAGTCCTTTGTTATTGTTTTAAAGGAACAAAATCTTATGAGATCTATGAGATTAGTTGTGAAGATATTTCTTCTTGAGAGAGAGTTTTCTCTTGTATTGCTTCTTATGGCAATGATACATGAATATTGAGAGTTCAATTTTCCTTTATTCATTCTTGTTGATTGAATCATAGATTCTTTTAACATAGTGATTGGTTTTGTAATTCGTGAGTCATATCGAATTACGATCCTTATATGAACCAGCTTGATTTTGTGATTTGTGGGACATATCGAATTGCAATTTCATTCATATCTTTATGTTTTCTTAGTTATTTCACATATAAAAACCCTAAAAGATCGAAGAACCCTAGTTATAGACAAAAACAATTTCCAACCCCCTGGGATCCTTTTATCATTTGGTATCAGAGCTCTTTGTTCAGCACGCTTCAATTTGGTAAGTCATCTTATCATCTTGATTTGCATTTTTGAATTAGGGGTTTGAGTTTTTTAGCTGCGGTAGATTTGTTTTTGGTTGTTGTGGATGAATTGTGGCCGTGGTGAATTGAGAATTTGGGATTTTTATTGTTCTACTGAAACTATGTTGAGATATTATTTGAAAAATCATTATGAAGAATATTTTTATCGTTATCATGCATCAAATTTTTATAACATTGGTTCGAGATGTTATGAAAAATCAAGGCATGTTGATAGCAAGGATAGGAGAGGTACTTGTGAAGAATCTCATAGACAATGTGAGATACGAGTTATAAAATGAGATTTAAATCAGATGATGAAAACCATAGATGACTGGGTGGAGAAGTTTAGTTTTGAAAAGGCATATAAGAATTTAGAGAAGTCAAAAGTAAAGACTGTTAGGGTTGAGCCAAAAGTGGCAATTTTTAATAATAAGAAAGTTGAGAAGCTTAAAAAGACTGTTGAGATTATTGATGAAAATCCGCCTAAGGAAGAATAAGCCAAGATTGTTATTGTTGATGAGGTGAAGTTAGATAATGATAAAAGGGAGATGGTAGAGGAGAAGACCATTGACATTCTTGTGGTGTAATCTGAGGAAGAAAAGGTTGTTGTTATTGCTATTTCTTCTAATTTGCAGGAAGAATCATGTTACCGAGAGAATTTATTTCAAGCTAGATGTATGGCTCAAAAGAAGGTTTATAAATTGGTTGTTGATGGAGGTAGTTGTGCTAATATGATTTCACAAGATTTTATGAAGCAGATGCAATTACAAGTGATTCTACATCCAAAGCCATACAGCTTTAGATGGTTGAATTCTCTAGATGTTCTACACATTCATAAACATGCATGAGTTTCCATTACTATAGGGGTGTTCGCAGATCGGTTAACCAATTCGTTGTCTTATTTTTTGAACCTAACTGTAATAATCGGTTTTTTAATATCCCGATCCTTAACCAGTCCATTACAAATGGTTAACCGTTTTATTCGATTAATTTATTCGGTTTTTAACCATTTAATGTAATGGTTTCAATAAATAAAATTGATAATTTAAACAAACCTTATTTTTCAGCCTTTATCGTAGAGTTTTTCTTTAAATTATTATATATATTACAAGAGCATAAAAAAAAAATAAAATCACATTAAGGAAAAAGGGAAAAAAAAAACAAACCTTTGGCTGTATCTTTATCAATAAAATCAAACCAAATCAATTACAATATTAACTCCATCAAACATAGGACATTAGTATTTTAATGGAAATCCAAGGAATATTAATATAGGTAAATTATATGTATGTGTAAATTATATATATAATATGTTTATAAATATTGAAACCGTTTACCGTTAATCATCGGTTTTTTATGGTTACAAACCGAAAACAAAAAAATAAAAATAAAAACCATAATCCTAAATCGAAACCAACGGACCGGTTAAACATGTTTTTCGGATTGGTTTTATGGTTTCAGTTCGGTTTTTTGATTTCATTGGTTTTTTTGTACACCCCTAAATAAATCTTTAATGATAGTAAAAAAAAAATTTAATGATGATTAATAAATATAAATCTTTAATGACTCAAAAAAAAAGAGAAAAAAAAATATATATCTTTAATGATTCTCAATAATAAATCTTTAATGACACGATGTCAACAAATCTTTGATAAATCTCAATTGTGATCTTTAACAAATCTTTAATAAATCTTTAACAAATCTTTACTAAATCTTTAATAAATCTCAATTGCGAATCTTTAACAAATCTTAATAAATCTTTAACAAATCTTTTCTAAATCTTTGATAAATCTCAATTGTGAATCTCAGGAAAAGTTTTATGAGAACCATAATTTGAATTTAATTATGCAAAAAAAAAAAAAAAAAAGAAGCAAAAACTACCACTCCCAACTTTCTATAGTGGTAGTAACGACTTGTTAATTTTAACCAAAAAAAAAAAAACATAACATTAACGATAGTACCAAAAAAAAAGTGTAAATGGTAATCCTAAGTAAGTAAAATAACCCATCCAATGTAACATGTGATAACTATTATAAATATTAACTTGAAAGCATGACAATCTTATCTTTTATTTATTTATGTGATTTTGATATTTTTCTTTCCTTCGATAAAGTGGAGTAAGCATAGTATGAAGTGCGAAAATAATTATGTCTTCTTAAATGTTGTTGGTAAAGGATGGAGAAAAAAATCCAATATTGTAGTAGAGGAGTATTCAAGGTAAATTACAGCAAAGTTTGAACAAGTGTTAATATGATGTAAAATCCTTAGAAGTACAAGGAAATAGATGGTGATAGAAGAGAAGAGCAAGGAATGCTAATGAGATGAGATAGCAGTACTAAAGATGTTTAGTAAACAGAAGTTAGAGGCGGAATAATTTTTTTTTTATTAGAAGGAATTGAAGGTATAAAGAAAATCCTAATAGGTAGTTGGTATGGTAACATGCAGTTATAGGCTTAATAAGTGTAAAAGTACCAATATGAAGGCAAGTGAGATAAATCATTATAGAAGAGTAAATGGTAAGAATTTGGAGACAATCAGTATAAATAAGTGAATAGTTGAATTTGATAAAGATATGTATATACATGAGGAAGAACAATTACAAGAAGGAAAGGAGATCTTGGTGAGTTATAAGATATGAGGAATATAAGAACGATAAACAATAATAATATATGAACTAATTTATATATAATGATGAGTTTTTGGAAGGATTTTTAGGAAAGTCTATATGAGACCTGATGTGAACGCATCAAGGCCAATTTATCAATTAATTGTCATTTTTAATTTCTTTGTCAGTTACAGTTAGTTACTTATTTTTGTCAGTTACATGTCTTTAATTTCTTTGTCAGTTATATGTCTTTAATTTCTTTGTCAATTACAGTCAGCTACTTATTTTTGTCAGTTACATATCTTTAATTTCTTTGTATGTAAAAGACTATATATTAAGCCATGGTTATGAGAATTAAGGAGGTTTTTGTTGATTTCTTGGTGAGTTAATGTGAGAGAATTAGTTCTCTCTTGTAATTGACAGGATTGTCAATACATGTTATGAATATTGAGAATTATAATTTTCTTTATTCTTCTTGCTGATTGAATTTTTTATATTCCTTTAGCAATTCGTGATACTTTTTACAAATCGTGAGTTATATCGATTTGTGATTCCATTCACAAACCAGTTTGATTTTTGTTAGTCGTGGCACCTATCGACATCCATATCATTTATTTCTGTTTTCCTTTAAAATCAGAAAACCCAAAAAGATTGTGAAAAAAATTGTTAACCCCCTTGCAATCTTATCATTTGGTATAAGAGCTTTTGGTTCGGTGTGCTTCATTTCGGTAAGTAGTCGTTTCATCTTGATTGGTATTTGATTTGGATTTGGGGGTTGTGATTGCTGCTTTGATAGTTGCGTAGTTGTTGTTCGACGCAATCTGTTTGGTTGTGTGAAAGATTAGTTTGTTGTGAATTTTTGTGAATTTGGGGCAATGGAGAATAAAATTCCATATTAGGGTTAAAATTGAGGATGATGGATATCTTGCACGTATTGATAATTTATGTGAGAATTTTGGTTTCTGAATATACATGTCAAGATTAGGATTAAAAGTTGAAGATCATCCATATCCATATAAGTTGTATCGTTACAATGAGAAATTTCGAGTAACGAAACAAGCATGGGTTGTTTTTCATCAAGCTCTTTTAAAGATGTAGTGCTGTGTGATATTATACTCATGGATAATTATCACATACACCTAGGCAAGCCATGGAAACATTTAAATAAGGCTGTGTATGATCCTGATAGAGATGTCTATCATATAAATTATGGAAGAAAAACTTTGCGGACCCATGAGTACGGATCAGGTTGTTCATGATATGGGTGTCGTCAAGAGAGTGGTCCAGAAGTGGTTGACATCACAGAGGGAGAAGTCTCATTATAAAAGGGTTAGTGAGGTAAAAGTAGTTAGAGTTGAGCCAAAACAGGTAGTTGTTGATAACGTGAGTATTGAGAAAATGAAAAGGCTGTTGAGGTTATTCCTGAAAACTTCCCACAAAACATGATGCATAAGGTGTTGGAGATAATCTGAAGAATGTTGTTGACCAAGGGAAGAGGGTTGAACAGGTGGATGTATTGGCAATAGATGCACCACAGGTTGAAGGGAAGGTGGAAAAAGCTGTCAATGTTGTTAATTCATCCATAGTGCAGTAGCTGAGGTTGAATCTGTGGCAGTTAAGGAGGCCAACCTATTTACTAATTCTAATTTGAAAGTCAAGGAAGATCCTACCAAAGGGAAAATTTATTCAGGCCAGAGTATGATTCAGGAGAAGATTGTAAATTGGTTGTGCATGGGGGTAGTTGTGCTAATGTGATTTCACAAGATTTTGTGAAGAGAATGAATCTGCAGGTGATTCCACATCCCAAGGCCATATAGCCTTCGATGGTTGAGTTCTCCAGATGTGTACATATTCATAAACAGGCACAGGTTACTTTTGCAATAGGAGATTTGAAGATATAATAACATGTGATGTAGCTCCTATAGATTGTGCACAGATATTGCTGGGTAGACATGGCAATATGATAGGCGAGTTATCTATGATGGATATAAGAACACCTACAAGATTCATAAAGATGGATAGATAGTCTTAATGCTTCCAATGACTTTGGCTGAAGTTCAACAGGAGAGATATGAAAATGTTCGGGTTAAAGGTCAAAGGAGTTTATTTTTGTATCCTTGCAGGTCTTCCAAGAAAAGAAAGAAGTCGCCTAAAAAACCTCAGGAGATTCAACATGTTCCACATGATGTTCCATCTAGATAGATGCCAAGATTCGAGGTCGAATCTTTTCCAAGAAGGGGAGAATGATGTGAACGCATCAAGGCCAATTTAATCAGTTCATTGTCATTTTTAATTTCTTTGTCAGTTACAGTCGGTTACTTATTTTTGTCAGTTACATGTCTTTAATTTCTTTGTCAGTTATATGTCTTTAATTTCTTTGTCAGTTACAGTCAGCTACTTATTTTTGTCAGTTATATATCTTTAATTTCTTTGTATGTAAAAGACTATATATTAAGCCTTGGTTATGAGAATTAATGAGGTTTTTGTTGATTTCTATTTTGGTGAGTTCATGTGAGAGAGTTCTCTCTTGTAATTGACAGGATTGACAATACATGTTATGAATATTGAGAATTATAATTTTCTTTATTCTTCTTGCTGATTGAATTTTTTATATTTCTTTAGCAATTCGTGAGAGTTTTTACAAATCGTGAGTTATATCGATTTGTGATTCCATTCACAAACCAATTTGATTTTTGTTAGTCGCGCGGCACCTATCGACTAATAATATCATCCATATCATTTATTACTGTTTTCCTTTAAAATCAGAAAACCCAAAAAGATTGTAAAAAAAATTGTTAACCCCCTTGCGATCTTATCATTTGGTATCAGAGCTTTTGGTTCGGCGTGCTTCATTCCGGTAAGTCGTCGTTTCATCTTGATTGGTATTTGTTTGGATTTGGGGGTTGTGATTGCTGCTTTGATAGTTGCGTAGTTGTTGTTCGACGCAATTGTTTGGTTGTGTTGAAAGATTAGTGTTTGTTGTGAATTTTTGTGAATTGGGGCAATGGAGATAATTCCGTATTAGGGTTAAAAATTGAGGATGATGAATATCTTGCACGTATTGATAATTTATGTGAGAATTTGGTTTCTGAATATACAGTGTCAAGATTAGGATTAAAAGTTGAAGATCATCCATATCCATATAAGTTGTATCGTTACAATGAGAAATTTCGAGTAACGAAACAGCATGGGTTGTTTTCTCATCAGGCTCTTTTAAAGATGTAGTGTTGTGTGATATTTTACTCATGGATGATTGTCACATACACCTAGGCAAGCATGGAAACATTTAAATAAGGCTGTGTATGATCCTGATAGAGATGTCTATCATATAATTATGGAAGAAAAACTTTGCGACCCATGAGTACGGATCAAGTTGTTCATGATATGAGTGTCGTCAAGAGAGTGGTCCGAAGTGGTTGACATCACAGAGGGAGAAGTCTCATTATAATCATAAGGTGACTGCGTTTTAATTTCTTTGATAATTATTCTAATTTAACTCTTTTCATATGATTGAAGGAGATTCAAGATCTAGTAGAGAAACCCTAAATTGGATTTGGAGATTCATCGTTTTGATTCAAGATAAAGGTAAGACTTTTATTATAGTTTTGTGATTCCTAAGGTTAATAGATTATAGAAATATGGTTATAGCAATTAAGAATAGTTAATTACTCGTGACAGGAGATTGATTGAATTAGAGTACTATTGCGAGCGAGATCTACAAGTTCTAGGTAATGTGGATCTATCCCATCTTTGTGGATCTAAAGTTGTAATCTTTTGTAGTTGTTTTATTAATTGGAGATTGTACATTTATATTGAAGGAATTGTGGAGATAACTAGGAACTTTGGAGGAACTGTGTTGAAGGTCTTTTAGTGTTGAGAATAAACGAAAATAGGTGTGTTAATTTCTTATTCTGGATCTATGGTTAGGGTTATAGATCTTTTAAGTAAGATCATGGAGTTTAGGGTTAGGGTTTAATATCGTATTTGCAATTGAAATTGATGTGAAATATGTTGATGGTCAGGAATACTTATGGGATTAGGGTTCCTGTTACAGAAGAGCCAACGGTCCAAAGTTTAGATCCGAATCAACATGAAGACCAAGTGGCAACCATGGAAACTTAAAGAAATTCAAGTCCAATAAGTTTTCTTCAAGGACCAATCACAAGAGCTAGAGCTAAGAAGATTCAACAAGCCTACAATAATCACTTCCAAGGCTTATTAGAGCATGCCAAGGATGAATCACAAGGTTATCAAGGCTTTGGAACAAGGATGGAGCAAGTATACTTCAATATTTTTCAAGTAATCATCAAATAGAGCCAAGGAAAGCTGATTTGTGCAGAGAAGCAAGAATGGCCGCCAGCCATTCCCCTATGGCCGCCGGCCATGACTCCCCTGGCTAATTTTTCGAACTTTACAATTTTGCTCCAGAATGCTCATGGCCGCCTGCCATCTTTGATTGGCCGCCAGCCAACATTTAGGATGTATTGAATTCATTGTTTTGACGTTTTGTTTTTCATTGTTTGAGTTATATAAACCCTATTTGGGTCCTTGTACAAGATAGATTATTGTTGAATGAAAAACCAAGCTTTTGCTTGAATTCTTTGTGTTCTTGATTTAGAATACATGTTATAGGAACATTCAAAGGAGTTTTGATCGCCTTCTTTGTGGAGTGTTTCGGAGATAGGGCTGACCTTGTTATATCTATTTAGATCAAACACTAAGACAAATCTATTTCTAATCCATCTTAGGGATTGATTACCGATAGAATTCGTGGGTTTTCGTATTACTGTGCTGAGGGTTCGTAATATCCAAAAGGGTTCTCACACGTGATTGCGAATGTTCTCGCATCATTTGGTATCAGAGCTTTGGCTCTAGATCAGGTTATATCTTTCTTTTCATCTATCTTTTGTTTTCTTTGAATTTAAATTCGAAAATCAATAAAAAAGATTGCATCTTTATTCCTTTAGATCATAAAGCTCACATCTTGATTCTTGTGAGAACAAAAAGTTTGCACTTTATTCATATTACATCATAAAAATTTGTTCTTTGATCTCTTTTTGGGTGTGATCTATTCAGATCTATAGGAAACACAAGTTAGGGTTTTGAAATCTTCAAGTTTGTGAATTGAGTTAAAAAAAAAATTAGAAATTATAAAAAAAAAGGGAGAGAGAAAATTTCCAATTGTATCACTCATATCATCTTAGTCTTGAATTATGGGTTATAGATTAATCATGAAGCTTATTTGATAGACTGTGCACTGGATGAAATTGAGTGTGACTTGCCTGAGTTTGATAGTGATCTGCCAGGGGTTATATAGATTGGGGAATTGGATGTGAATTATATTATGATGATTTTCCATATTCTAGCCTTCGTTTGGGGCAATCATTGGTAAGAAGTTAGTTGGTCGGGTCGGCATTTTCTGGAAAGCTCATCTAATGAGGATGAAGATAAATGGGTATGGTGATAGAGTTTCATGGGATTATATGAAAGGGGTTTTGCGAGAAAAACTCGTGCCACCATATTATCAAAGATCAACTATATGAAAAAATTGTTATTGTTAATGCAGGGGAGTATGAAAGTTAAGGAATATGCACAAGAGTTTGAAACAATCGTCGACGTTGTGAGTTGGATGAATCACCTAGGCGCCTTATTCTTAGGTTCAAGAGGGGATTAAATTCTGATATTGTCAAACGTATTGGATGTAATAGCTACATGACCTTAAAGGAAACTATCCAAGCTGCTTTGTGGGCTGAGATATCTCTATCAATTGGGGATACAGTAATAACTTCTTCAGTAGTGACTCACACTCATCAGGGTTATGAGATTGAAAGAGCTAGTAATGATATCCATGCAAAGATTCCAATGAGTGATCAAAAGAAGCAAGCAGATGGTACACATGGTAAGAATAGTATCCTTGTAGAGGAGAGTATAAATGATGTTGATAAGGAGGAGATGGTTGTTGCTGAAAATAGCCATAGTTTTCTTGTGGAGGAGTCGTGTGTTGATTCTTGCATGCTAGCATTAGAACCACTTCCCCAAACTCCAGGAGCTAATGACAGACACTGGTATTTCTATATCCTTATTCCATCATTTAATTTGTTGTATTCTAATCTGTTGATGGGATTGGGAGGAGGAGTTGATTACCATGATTGTATTATGCCTATGAGATCATATGTTATCTGTGTTGGGATTCATTGGAGTATTTATGATGCATTCATGTATTGGAGGAGTGTTCTTTTGGTTGGTGGTACTATAGTTGTGCAGGAGATGGCCTACAAGTGGGAGTGAGGCAGTGTTTTTCAAGTGTGAATGATTCAGGAATTGCTATGAAGAGTGAAGCATCTTGTGATTATGTGATGGATGTGACTTACTTGTATGGTGTTCACTGGAACTATGTTAAGAGATAGGTGTTTTGTGCTCCATATGATAATCCTTATGTGAAGAGAGATACACATGTTAAACATGAGTGTGAGCGATACACGAGAGTATTGAAAGGATATAAACACACTTGTGAGAGAATTTATTGTCTTTTTTATCTCTAACTTGTTTTTGCTGGTGTTCATTCATTTGAAGAAGCCAAAAGTATTACTTGATATAGATCATAGCTTGCAGATTCTTTATCCTTTAGATTCGAGGACGAATCCTTTTGAGGAGAGGGGGAATGTTACAGAAGAGCCAACGGTCCAAAGTTTAGATCCGAATCAACATGAAGACCAAGTGGCAACCATGGAAACTCAAAGAAATTCAAGTCCAATAAGTTTTCTTCAAGGACCAATCACAAGAGCTAGAGTTAAGAAGATTCAACAAGCCTACAATAATCACTTCCAAGGCTTATTAGAGCATGCCAAGGATGAATCACAAGGTTATCAAGGCTTTGGAACAAGGATGGAGCAAGTATACTTTAATATTTTTCAAGTAATCATCAAATAGAGCCAAGGAAAGCTGATTTGTGCAGAGAAGCAAGAATGGCCGCTAGCCATTCTCCCATGGCCACCGGCCATGACTCCCTTGGCCAATTTTTCAAACTTTACAATTTTGCTCCAGAATGCTCATGGCCGCCTGCCATCTTTGATTGGCCGCCAGCCAACATTTAGGACGTATTGAATTCATTGTTTTGACGTTTTGTTTTCATTGTTTGAGTTATGTAAACCCTATTTGGGTTCTTGTACAAGATAGATTATTGTTGAATGAAAAACCAAAGCTTTTGCTTGAATTCTTTGTGTTCTTGATTTAGAATACATGCTATAGGAACATTCAAAGGAGTTTTGATCGCCTTCTTTGTGGAGTGTTTCGGAGATAGGGCTGACCTTGTTCTATCTATTTAGATCAAACACTAAGACAAACCTATTTCTAATCCATCTTAGGGATTGATTACCGATAGAATTCGTGGGTTTTCGTATTACTGTGCTGAGGGTTCATAATATCCAAAAGGGTTCTCACGCGTGATTGCGAAGGTTCTCGCATCAGTTCCTATTCTATTAGAAGTTTCTATTGGTGGATTGCAGTTTTGAAAGCAAATCCAGGTATGAGCTTACCATGTTTGATTGTATGTGCTTGTAGGATTAGTTGTTATAAACCTGAATTGATGATTATCGGACTTTAATTAAATCAAGTGTTGCTTGTGCTTGACTGCTGTTAGTAAAAAGCACGATAGTAGTGTGATACTAACGCTGGTAACCTGATGATCTTTGTGCCGCATTGTCCCGAGTGGGGCCGTACTTGGAGATGATTTCGATAGATTAGGAGTTGTTACCAGCTTAATTATGGAACGCAATTATATATGTATATACTATCTATACTATGGTTTTCATCGGAGTCATGAGTTACTCCGGATTTAGGATTATAAATCTATAGTCCTAAACGGTGTTGGTTGCATGCTAAAGAAAAGATAATAAATTGTGCTTATTGCATTAGCATTTAAGTTGTATGTGATATTATTTTGTGTGATCATGTGTATGTGTTTTCGATTTGGCGTACTGGGCGTTTTTCTCTCAATCCTTATTTTTCCCACAGGTACAGGTAAATATTTTATGATCTGATGGGCTACAACGTATTCGTGGATTATGAGAAAAGTGATAGTGGATTTGACCCTTCTACCGACAATTGAGATTAGTATAGTATGAATAGTAGATCTAAAAGAAAAACTTTATATTAGATTAGTTATCTATGAGAATTTTATGAAGTTTAAGAGATTCTTTTATTTCTTTAAGTTGACTTGTTTAGTTTATGATTTAACAGAATTGAAGACACTTTATTTTATGAGTATCATTTATTTGTGAGAATAAGGAGATATATATTTAAAGATTAGAAATTATAGCATTTGTGTGTCAATCTTTGGTAGTGACACGTGGCGGGCTGATAACATCTTAGGTTAGGGCATTACACAATACATACGATTTTCCTGGAATCATAAGTTTGAATGGATTTACCCCTCCATTCGGTGGTTCGGTGTTCCGAGCAACGAGGCCATAGTTTGAAAAAAAAGTTTTTTTATAGTTTTTGTATGATCCATTACTAGCGCCAAATTATAGTTATTTTGGGTATTCACCTGCCATTTTATTACGAGCGATCAAAGCTATAGAGTAGATTTTTGGGTTCTATAGGCCTCATTACTATGCCCTTGTCTCACCAAGAGTATAGTAATGAATGCAATGTGACTCACTATACATCATGCATGATTCATTTTATTTAAGTAGTCATGGTATAATATTAGACATTTTATAAGTGATCATAAAATTTGTAGATAAATCATTCTTATACTAAATCATACAATGATTAATTAACAATTCCTGCCTCAATATACTTAACATAATTTCAATCATATAAGCAAAGCACATGCTATCACGTTTTTATCTTTTCCTAATTCTAGTGCCGCTAAATTACAAGCAAAAACATAAGTACAGAAATGTAAGAATTTAAACTCACTCGGCCATAGTAGCAAAAGCTTCTAGTCAAAGTAGTCCACTGAGTAAGAAAGTTCGGACTACACGTCACCTATACAAAAGAAATACCAAAAATGAGTTTTTCTTGAAAGTTTTACTTAAACTTGCAATTCTATTTCACTAAGTTTGTCAAAATTCATGTAGAATGAAATTCCAAGTTAAAATGGCCATAACTTGCTCATTTTAACTCGAAATTTCGCATATAATATATCATTTTCTACCTACTTGAAAAGATCTATCCATTTTTAAGGTTATTTCCTTCATAAAAGGTCATTTGGTTTTCTAAAAGATACGATACATAATCAAAACGAAAATTCCAATGTTTAAAACATGATTTTTCTAATTTTGTATCAACCAAAAATTCCATAGAAAACATATATATATATTATATATATATAGTTGAAAAATCATTTTAATACATATGCAACTCATAATATATGCATGATTCTAATGATGCTGTCTCAACCAATGATTTTTCATAAAATAATCTTGTTTTGGTAGTTTAAAAAGTGAAGTTTGACAAAACTATATTAAGTTGTTTGGAAATAAAGCTAAGGATTTTTAAGTCATTAAATATATGATATAATTTATTTCTTTAGATTCTTAAAAGATAACTTTTGATTCAAAAACTTTAGTCTTTCTAAGTTATTCTTAAATTTTATTAGTATATGTTACTTGGTGAGTTGATTCTTGACTTATTTTGGAAAACTTGAGTTGATCCTTGTTCTTATTAAAATTATTGGTAAGAATTTTGTAATCAAGTTTTTAAGACAATTTTTTATAGAAAAGTATTGTCAATCTTAAGGTATTTTAATAATAGTTTGAATATAAAATAAAGAGTTCCTTTGTTATATTTATAAATGTTTTGTATGTTAACAACACTAGAATCTATGGTGATTTTGTCAAAAATCTTTTGTAAAGTATTTAGTTGAAATAAAATTCTAAGTCTTAATGAAACTTTTTCCTAAGTGATAAAACCATGTTTTTAAAGTAAGTTGAGGTTATTTTCTTTTACTTAGGAAATGATCTTTTTATTTTATTAAGACAACTATCAATATGATCATGCATGAAGTATGAGTATGTTGCTATTAACATGACAATAATAATAATAATAATAATAGAGATGGAAAAATATAAGAATGAGCAAGTTTATTATTATTGGAAGTCTTCGCTTGATTTCAAGGCTTTTGAACTTAGTCATGGCAAGTCCAAAGAAAGAAAAACAAAAGAAATAAGAAAATTATTTTGACTTGATAAGGAAAAGTCTAAGACTAGAAAGAATAATCTTAATATTATAGCATGAATAAATAAATAAATTGCAAGCACAAATAAATAAATAATGGCTATGTTAGTGAGCTTATATGCTCTAAGAAATATATATAGATATATAATTATAGATAATATGTTATAAAAGTTAGGTTAGAATAATAATAATATTATGAACGTAAATAAAACAACATAATAATAAAACAACATAAAACATAATTTATTCATGAACATGAACAAAACATGAACATAGTATTATTTCTATAACATTTAAATATTTAAGAAACATACACCATGATCATGTTAAGTTACATAACATGGTAGAAAAATATAGGTAAGAACATTTACCTAAGATAGAAATTTTGGTTGGTAGTTTAAGAGAAGTTTGTAGTATGTGGTGTAAAAAAATGTGGGAAAATTGGAGAAGTGAAAGGGAGTTTTGGGAAGAGATCTTGAGAGACTTTTGTTAATGTAAAAGAGTGTGAAAAAAATAGAGGGAGAGGGGATATTTATAGAGTTTTGAGGAGTGAAAATTGTGTGAATTAAATAAATTGAAAAAGAGAAAAAATAGAGGTGAAAGAGGGAGAGAGGGCGCTAGTTGAGAAGAGGGAGGAGAGAGAGAGATATTTGTTTTGTTTTGTTTTGTTTTGTATTTTTGTTAATTAAAAATAATAAGTTGTAATGTATGATGTGAATGAAGATGTATGAGAAATGTAAAAGTAGAAAATAGGTATGGTAGAGTATAAGAATAGGTATAGAAAAAGTAGAGATAGATGAATAGTATAGTATAGTACTATGAATAGTAGATAAGATAAATTAATACCGGTAGTAATGAAAATATGCGTAATTAAGCTATATATGATATTTTTAGATTCCGAAAAATTATAAAATTAATATTTTTAAAATCCTTGTATTTTTACGATTTTATTGGTATTATCGAAATATTTTTACCGTCAGGTGTACTGAAGTACGGTCTTCGAAAACTTATCCCATTCGAATCCGAATCACTCTAAAAATTAATGAATCTGATATTTTTAAGTTTTCTTATATTATTAGGAATTATTTTCCATAATTATTTCAATTTCGTTGTTTAAGGGTTAAGAGCATGGGATTACTAGATCTAAATCTACTAGGTTTTGTTATAGGTTTGTTGACTTTAGGGTTTTCGGTTGACTTCCGTTTTAGGGTTTAAGCATAAATCGTGGCTTAAAATCTAGGGGCTTATAGACCCCCTTGGATCCTTATTACATTTGGACAAACATTACTTCTTTATTAAGAATAAGTAGTCATACGGAGTCTATCGATCATCAAAGTACAAGTTGGAATAATTTGAAGTCTTAGCTCCACTAATTAAGTATATTTGGATAATACACGTAATTAGTTCCACATATAGAGGATAATAATCTATGGGGATTTTCTTTGAATGCCTTGGAAGGGTTAGTTATGGACCATATACAAACACTTATAATTCAGGATGGCATAATCATCCAAATCTATCTTATAGAAATGAATCAAATGTTTATTGACCACCTGGATTTCAAAAACAAGGTCCTATAAGGAATACCTTACCTCCACCTCAGCAAAATTAACTTTCAACTGATGAGTTATTGAAGACTTTTATACAAACCACATTCAATAATCAGCATGCCATTACTCAAGATCTTCAAAGGAAATTTCATCAACTTGCTCAGCAAATTGGTAATAGACTATCTGGTTCTTTACCGAGCAACACTGAGGAAAATCCTAAAAGTGTAAATGTCATAATATGAGAAGTGGCAAAGAGGTTGAATCAGTTGAGAAAAAAGTTGAAGAAACTGAAGTGATTCCAATGAAAGATAAAGGAAAACAAAAGATGGAGAAACCAATGCAAAAACCACTTGAGGTAAAACCTTATGTTCCACCTATTCCTTTTCCAAGAAGACTAAAGCAGCAAAATGATAAGAACCCAAGGGGGTTAACAATTTTTCACAATCTTTTTGGGTTTTCTTATTTTAAAGGAAAACAGAAGTAAATGATATGGATGATATTATTAGTCGATAGGTGCCACGACTAACAAAAATCAAACTGGTTTGTAAATGGAATCACAAATCAATATAACTCAAGATTTGTAAAAACTCTCACGAATTGCTAAAGGAATATAAAAATTCAATCAGCAAGAAGAATAAAGAAAATTATAATTCTCAATATTCATAACGTGTATTGACAATCCTGTCAATTACAAGAGAGAACTCTCTCACATGAACTCACCAAAATAGAAATCAACTAAAAACCTCCTAATTCTCATAACCAAGGCTTAATATATAGTCTTTTACATATAAAGAAATTAAAGATATGTAACTGACAAAAATAAATAGTTGACTGTAACTGACAAAGAAATTAAAGACATATAACTGACAAAGAAATTAAAGACATGTAACTGACAAAAATAAGTAACTGACAAAGAAATTAAAAATGACAATTAACTGATAAATTGGCCTTGATGCGTTCACATCATTCTCCCCTTCTTGGAAAAGATTCGACCTCGAATCTTGGCAGTCAAATTGGATGGATCTTCATTTGGAACATGCTGAAGCTCCTGCAACTTTTGGGGTGACTTTTTTTTTTTTTTTTTTTTATTTGTGATGATCTGCATGGCAACAAAACAAAAAACTTCTCTGACAATTAGTTTTCACATGAACAAACTGCTCCTGTAAAACATCAGCCCTTGTCATTGGAAGCATCTTAAATACTGGCCTTTTTTTTTATTGTATAAGTGTTCCTGTAACCATCATATATGGCTCGGCGGTCATATTGCCAAGGCCTACCAAGAAGCACATGTGTGGTATCCATAAGAGTAACATCAACAACACAGTATCACAATACTTTCCTATGGATATAGGAACCTTTGCTTGCTAGTGAATATGCAGGACGTTCTTTGCATTTAACCATCTTAACCCATAAGGCTTAGGATGTGGAATCACTGGAAGTTGCATCTTCTTTACAACTCCTGTGAAACTACATTAGCACAACTGCCACTGTCAACAGTTAATTTACAAGTCTTACCCTGAATTAAGCATCTGGTATGAAACAAATTCTCCCTTTGCCCTGGGTCTTCTTTAACCTGTAAACAATTATCGACATCTGTAATTAATGGTTGTTCAATCGTATCATCATCCTCCATTCCTTCCAACTCGGCAACATCTGAATTAGGCTTCACCTCAATAACTTCCACCTCTTTCACTATATTCAAGTTATCATCACTCACCACTTCAACCTTTTTCTCATCAGCAGATTTTCTAGGTTCAACCCAAACCACTTGCAACTCTTTCTTCTCCTCCTTCTGCTGATTTAACTTCTTTTCATAACTTTTAAAGAAACGCTCAAAATCCTTTTCAAGTTTATTAAATGCTTGTCTAATTTCACCCAATAACAAATTTTTGTAATCTGAAGTACCATCATGATATTTTAGAGATCGTTTTTCTGGGTAATTCAGATCATTTTGTTTATAAGATTGCTCCTTTCGATAATACAAATCTTCATGAATACGTCTATGAGATCGCTCACTTCGATAATTCAAATTATCTTCAACATGCCTTGAACGACCTTTATAAAAATCCTTTCTTTGATGTTGAATCTCATCCTTATAATAACTTTCAGGACGACTGAATCTCAACATGATTTTAGACAACACAAGCAATTCAATAACAAATCCAAGAACCCTAATTCTCCAAATCCCACAATTCAACACCAACAGAAATTTCACAGCACAATCACAACCCCCAAATTTCCAGATCTAACAAGAAAAGTTCAACGATCTTACCAATCTGAAGCGCGTCGCACCAAAAGCTTTGATACCAAATGATAAGAACCCAAGGGGGTTAACAATTTTTCATAATCTTTTTGGGTTTTCTGATTTTAAAGGAAAACATAAATAAATGATATGGATGATATTATTAGTCGATAGGTGCCACGACTAACAAAAATCAAACTGGTTTGTGAATGGAATCACAAATCAATATAACTCAAGATTTGTAAAAACTCTCACGAATTGCTAAAGGAATATAAAAATTCAATCAGCAAGAAGAATAAAGAAAATTATAATTCTCAATATTCATAACGTGTATTGACAATCCTGTCAATTACAAGAGAGAACTCTCTCACATGAACTCACCAAAATAGAAATCAACTAAAAACCTCCTAATTCTCATAACTAAGGCTTAATATATAGTCTTTTACATACAAAGAAATTAAAGATATGTAACTGACAAAAATAAATAGTTGACTGTAACTGACAAAGAAATTAAAGACATATAACTGACAAAGAAATTAAAGACATATAACTGACAAAAAAATTAAATACATGTAACTGACAAAAATAAGTAACTGACTGTAACTGACAAAGAAATTAAAAATGACAATTAACTGATAAATTGGCCTTGATGCGTTCACATCACAAAATTTGGATGAGCAATTTTCAAAGTTCTTAAATGTTTTCAAGAAGTTGCAAATCAATATTCCATGCTTAGGAGTGATTCAAAAAATGCCTTCCTATGCAAAATTCGTCAAAGAGTTGCTTACTAAAAAGAGGAAGATTGATGAGAATGAACCAATGATATTAACAGGAGAATGTTCAATGATTCTATAAAAGAATACACCTTGCCTGCCAACAAAACAAAGAGATCATGGGAGTTTTACTGTCCCTTGCACTATAGGAGACTTTTACTTTGATAAAGTTCTTATAGATTTTGGTGTAAGTATTAATCTTATGCCCTTGTCTATTTCAGGAAATTAAGACTTGAAGAATGCAAGAAGACTCATGTTACCTTGCAACTTGCAAATAGAAGTGTAAAATACCCACGTGGTATTGTTGAAAATGTCATAGTAAAAGTTGACAAGTTCATATTTCCAGTAGACTTTATAGTATTGGAAATGGATGAGGATCGTGAAGTCCCAATGATTCTTGGCAGACCATTCCTTACAACCGGTAAAGCGTTAATTGATGTGGAACAAGGTAAACTCACTTTAAGGGTAGAAAATGATCGGGTAATATTTAATGTTTATGATGTAATGAAAATTTTTGATAAAGGTTCCTGTTATACTACTGATATTATTGATGAGTTTATCTCTAAGTTTGTTGAAGAAAAAGTAGGTGTAGAAACTGTGGAATTTGTGCTAAGAGATCTGGATAATTGGAGTGATGATGAGCAAGAGGAAGAAGTTGAGCTAGTGCCTCAAATTAAAACCAGATATTATGAGGAGCTGGGCACTAGTGAAAGCAAGCCAATACCATCATTGATACGACCACCAAATCTTGAGCTTAAACCCCTTCCTACTCATTTGAAATATGCTTTTCTAAAAAAACTGGAAATACCTTACCAATAATTGTTTCATCTTATTTGACAGGTGAACAAGAGCAGAAGCTGCTTAGAGTTCTAAGGGAGCATAAAGAAGCAATTGATTGGACTATTGCTGATATCAAGGGAATTAGTGCTATGATTTGCACTCACAAGGTTTTGATGGAAGCTGAGTACAAACCTACAGTTCAACCACAAAGGAGACTTAACTCAACACTTAAAGAGGTAGTTAAAAAAGGAAGTTTCGAAACTACTTGATGTGAGTATTATTTATCCTATCTCTGATAATAAGTGGGTTAGTCTAGTTCAAGTTGTTCTAAAGAAAGGTAGGATGATTGTAGTGAAAAATGAAGAAAATGAATTGATTCCTACTCTTACTGTGACTAAGTGGAGGGTTTGCATTGATTATAGGAAGTTAAATGATGCCACCATAAAAGATCATTTCCCCCTTCCCTTCATTGATCAGATGTTAGAAAAACTTATAGGGCATGAATATTATTGTTTTCTAGATGTATACTCTAGTTATAATCAATTTCCATAGCACATGATGACCAAGAGAAAACCACTTTTATATCCCTATGGTACTTTTGCCTTTTGGTCTTTGCAATGCACCTACTACGTTTCAAAGGTGTATAATGGCTATTTTTTCTGATATGCTTGAAAATTTTATTGAGATATTCATTGATGATTTTTCTATTTTTGGAAAGTTTTTTGAAGCATGTTTAGTAAACTTAGCCAATGTTCTTAAAAGATGCAAAGAAACAAATTTGATTTTAAATTGGGAAAAATGTCATTTCATGGTAAAAGAAGGAATTGTGTTAGGTCACAAAATTTCAGAATAAGGAATTGAAGTTGATAAGGCTAAAGTTGAGATAATAGAGAAGTTGCCACCACCTACAAATGTTAAGGGAGTCAAAAGTTTCTTAGGACATGCTGGCTTCTGCAGAAGATTTATAAAAGACTTCTCTAAAATTTCTAGACCTTTGTGTAATCTTCTTGAAAAAGATTCTATCTTCGATTTTAATGACAAATGTTTACAGGCATTTAATTTATTGAAGGAAAAGCTCACATCTGCACCAGTGATTATTGCACCTGGCTTCTTGAAAAATGATATCTTCGTGAGCCGAATCGGAAACCGAAACCCTAAATCGGGATAGCTAGGGTTAGCAAGAAACCTAGAAACCCTAAGTTCGGCTCCACCAAGGAATAAACCATAAATTTTTTGAGAGCAAGTTAATATAGATTATAGTTCCAAAGAATATAATGAAACTTAAAAAGTTCAGTTTTCGGGAAATTATCTATTTCAAACCAGAGCGGGATCCATTCCGGAAAACTGGCCCCTGGGACTCAGAATTGGAAAAATATTCTGGAATACTCATTAAGACTGGAATTTAATAAGGAATTCAAAAATATATTTATTATAATTTTTTGGTTTATAAAAATTTCAGTTATAGCCTTTATATCGTATTTTCTTTACTAACCAGTAACTTAATTGTCTTATCTACTATTCATTACTATTCACAAGTACAAGCCCATATCCTCCTCACACTCACAAACCATACCCTATTTTATATCCTTACAACCAAACCATACATTATTACATCACCATCCTTACAATTACTTTTCCAATGCATTTTATTACACGTTTTAATTTGAATTTTTTACAAAAATTATTTTCTCTCCCTCTCCTCTCCCTTGTGGCCAGCGTGAGCCCCTCCCTCTTTCCCTCAATTGTTTTATTTTTCCTTTTTTATTTAATCAACACAAACCCTAATTCAACTTACTATAAATAATCTTTTATGCCTTCATTCTCTTTCTTCACTTTTACTTTTACAAATTTCACAAATTTCTCTCCCTTTTTCCGTGACTTCCCCTCCCCCACACACACTCACACAACAAATTTTTCTTCAACTTCTTTTATTCCAAAGCCTACATAGGTATAGATCTTGATGCGAGAACCTTCGCAATCACGCGTGAGAACCCTTTTGGATATTATGAACCCCCAGCACAGTAATACGAAAACCCACAAATTCTATTGGTAATCAATCCCTAAGATGGATTAGAAATAGGTTTGTCTTAGTGTTTGATCTAAATAGATAGAACAAGGTCAGCCCTATCTCCGAAACACTCCACAAAGAAGGCGATCAAAACTCCTTTGAATGTTCCTATAGCATGTATTCTAAATCAAGAACACAAAGAATTCAAGCAAAAGCTTTGGTTTTTCATTCAACAATAATCTATCTTGCACAAGGACCCAAATAGGGTTTATATAACTCAAACAATGAAAACAAAACGTCAAAACAATGAATTCAATACGTCCTAAATGTTGGCTGGCGGCCAATCAAAGATGGCAGGCGGCCATGAGCATTCTGGAGCAAAATTGTAAAGTTCGAAAAATTGGCTAGGGGAGTTATGGCCGGCGGCCATGGGAGAATGGCTGGCGGCCATTCTTGCTTCTTTGCACAAATCAGCTTTCCTTGGCTCTATTTGATGATTACTTGAAAAATATTGAAGTATACTTGCTCCATCCTTATTCCAAAGCCTTGATAACCTTGTGATTCATCCTTGGCATGCTCTAATAAGCCTTGGAAGTGATTATTGTAGGCTTATTGAATCTTCTTAGCTCTAGCTCTTGTGATTGGTCCTTGAGGAAAACTTATTGGACTTGCATTTCTTTGAGTTTCCATGGTTACCACTTGGTCTTCATGTTGATTCGGATCTAAACTTTGGACCGTTGGCTCTTCTGTAACATTCCCCCTCTCCTCAAAAGGATTCGTCCTCGAATCAAAATCATCACCTACATCAAAAGGACTAAGATCAGCAACATTAAAGTTTGCACTAACATTATACTCACCTGGTAAGTCCACTTTATAGGCATTGTCATTGATCCTTTCAAGTATTTGAAATGGACCATCTCTTCTTGGATTCAACTTGGACTTTCGTTGTATTGGAAACCGCTCCTTGCGAAAATGAACCCAAACCCAATCTCCGGGTTGAAAAATCATAGGTCTCCTTCCTTTGTTCACCCTTAAAGCTACCTTGGCATTTTGTTGTTCAATTCGGTCCTTCACCTGTTTATGTAGCTTCCTCACAAAGTCTGCCTTAGATTCAGCATCAAAACTAACAAACTTGTTAGCGGTAATGGTAATAAATCAATAGAGATAGTGGATTAAAACCATAATCAATCTCAAATGGAGAACAATGAGTAGTGCTATGAATAGCCCTATTATATGCAAACTCCACAAAAGGTAGGCAATCCTCCCAAGTCCTAATGTTTTTCTCTATTATTGCCCTCAATAATTGAATCAAAGTGCGATTTACCACCTCCGTTTGTCCATCTGTTTGTGGGTGACAGGTAGTTGAAAACATGAGCTTAGTCCCCGACTTTCCCCACAAAACTCTCCAGAAATGACTCAAAAATTTTACATCCCTATCACTAACAATGCTTTTAGGTATGCCATGCAAACGCACTACCTCTCTAAAGAACAAATCAGCAATGAATGTAGCATCATCAGTTTTATGACATGGAATAAAATGAGCCATTTTACTAAACCTATCAACCACCACAAAAATACTATCACGTCCTTTCCTAGTCCTAGGCAATCCTAGTACAAAATCCATAGACACAGCAGTCCAAGGTTCATCAGGAACAGGCAATGGTGTATATAATCCATGTGGTTGTAGTTTAGACTTAGCCTCTTTACATGTAATGCAATGTTGACAAATTTTATGCACATCATGTCTCATGCCAGGCCAGAAAAAATGTTCATGCAGCATAGCATAGGTCTTATCTACCCCGAAATGCCCCATTAAGCCCCCTCCATGTGCTTCCTTAACAACAATTCTCTAATCGATCCTTTAGGAATGCACAATTTATTCTTTTAAAACAAGAATCCATTGGATACAAAATAATCATTTATTCCAGTCCCATCAACACAAGCATTAAAAATTCCTGAAAAATCAATATCCGTTGGATACAAATCTTTTACTAACTCAAAACCTAGTAAAGAAGTACTAAGAGAGTTAAGTAAAGCGTATCTCCTGGAAAGTGCATCAGCAACAATATTTTCCTTACCTTGCTTGTATTTGATCACATATGGGAATGTCTCAATGAATTCCACCCATTTGGCATGCCTCCGGTTCAGCTTATCTTGACCTTTCAGATGTTTCAAGCTTTCATGGTCAGTATGTATGACAAACTCCTTAGGCCAAAGGTAGTGTTGCCATGTTTGTAAGGCTCGAACTAAGGCATACAACTCCTTATCATATGTTGGATACTTCAATGCTGCTCCACTCAACTTTTCACTAAAGTACATTAGTGGCCTGTGGTCCTGCATTAAAACAGCTCCAATTCCTATGCCACTAGCATCACATTCAATCTCAAAAGTTTTGTCAAAATCAGGTAAAGCAAGCAATGGTGCATTACACAATTTTTCTTTAAGTTCATTAAAGGCATGTTCTTGTGTATCGCCCCAAATAAATCCAACATTCTTTTTAACAAGCTCATTCAATGGTGCAGCAATAGTACTAAAATCCTTGATGAATCTTCTATAAAATCCAGCAAGTCCATGAAAACTCCGCACCTCACTAGCTGTCTTAGGTCTAGGCCACTCCTTAATGGCTCTAACCTTCTCTTCATCAACCTCCACTCCATGACTAGACACAACAAAACCAAGAAAATTAACCTTATCCATGCAAAAACTACACTTCTTAAGGTTTGCAAATAATTTCTCCTCCCTTAGTTTTGCCAAAACCAGTTTTACATGCACAACATGATCATTCAAGACTTAGAGTAAATCAAAATATCATCAAAATACACCACAACAAATTTACCTAAGTATTCACGCAGCACATGATTCATCAAACGCATAAAAGTACTAGGTGCATTTGTAAGACCAAAAGGCATAACAAGCCATTCATACAAACCATATTTAGTCTTAAATGCAGTTTTCCATTCATCTCCTACTTGCATGCGTATTTGATAGTATCCTGATTTCAAATCAATCTTTGTAAACAAACATGAACCATACAATTCATCTAACATATTCTCTAAGTCTACACACATTCTCCAAGTCCCGTCCTTCTTAGGTACTAAAATTACAGGAACCGAACAAGGACTTAAGCTCTCCCTCACATACCCCTTCTCCAGCAACTCCTCAACCTGCTTTTGAATCTCCTTTGCCTCACTAGGATTAGTCCTATAGGCAGGTCGGTTGGGTATGGTAGCTCCAGGAATGAAGTCAATCTTATGCTCTATGCCCCTCACTGGTGGAAGTCCACTAGGCATCTCTTCTGGAAAACACATCTTCAAATTCCTGCAACAAATCAGAAAAGACACTAGGCAAGGATGGGTTAATACCATTAGTGGCCAAACAAGCCCCTTTGTACAAAAGTACAAATATAGGCCTACTGGCTTTCAACGCATGCCTAACCTCACTTGTCCTAGCAATCAAACTCACACTCTTATTATTTTGCTCTCTAGGCCGTTCTTTATTTTGCTTTTCACTCCTCTCTTTTCTTTCGCTCTTCTCACCTTCAACGCTCCTTTTGTTTGCAATCTTATTTTTCTCTCTCTCAAGAATGCTTTTTCTCTCTTCACGCTCTTTTCTTTCGGCCTCCTCTCTTATCCTCTCTAATTTACATTGATCTTCATACACTTCTTTAGAGGATAGTGGTGACAAAGTGGTTTTTCTTCCATCTTTGGTAAAAGTATATCTATTTAAGTAACCATCATGCATTGTTTTCCTATCAAATTGCCAAGGTCTGCCTAATAAGATATCTCCAGCATGCATAGGAACAACATCACATAACACTTCATCATGATATCTACCAATGGCAAAAGAAATTAAAGCTTGCCTATTTACCTTCACCTCGCCACAGTCGCTGAGCCACTGAAGCTTGTATGGTCTAGGATGTGAAACTGTCGGCAATCCCAATCGAGTAATTAGAAGTGTACTCACCACATTTGTACAACTACCTCCATCAATAATCACACTGCATGCCCTCCCTTGCACATGGCATCGAGTATGGAATAAATTCTCTCACTGCTCCTCATGACATTCCTTCTTCAGCTGTGTGTTAAGTGCACGCCTGGTAACAAAAATATCACCCGTCACTGGCTCCTCGACACTTCCCTCATCACTACAATCTTTCAATTCGGGCATGTTGTCATCTCCATTGTCACCATCATCTCCCTCGTCATCAGTGACAACTTCATCATTTCTAACCACCATAGTCCTCCTATTAGGACATTCCCTACTAATGTGTCCAACACCCTGACACTTCCAACATTTGATATCTCTATTCCTTCCCTTCTGATCAACGATTTTGGGCTTCTCAGATGAATCCCCACTAGGCTTACCTTTTGCTACATCCACTGTAGGCTTAGTTCCACTTTTATATTCAGATTTCCCATATCCTTTCCAAGAATTATTATAACTGGAAGAAGATTTGGAAACATACCTGGTTGAACCTTTGCCTTGGAGTTGCTTCTCAATTTTAATAGCAGGATGTACTATTTCCTCCAATTCTTCATAATGTAGCAAATCAACTTTGTTGGCAATTTCTTTGTTCAAACCACCCAAGAAACGTGCCATGGTGGTCTCCTCATCTTCTACTAAATCAGCCATAGTCAAAATCATCTCCATCTCCTTGTAGTAGTCCTCCACACTCCTACTACCTTGCTTCAACAATTGTAACCTTTGAATCAATTCCCTTTGAAAATATTTGGGAACAAATCTCTTTCTTATGACGGCCTTCAAATCGGTCCAATTGTCAATAGGATACTCTAGATTCCTCCTCCTGCTAGTCACCAATTGATCCCACCAAGAAATAGCATAATCCTGAAACTGAATTACAACCAACTTCACCTTTTTCTCTTCACTATACTGGTGACAATCAAAGATCAAATCAACTCTTTTCTCCCATTGCAAATAAGCTTCTGGATCGGACTTGCCCTGAAATATAGGAAGTTTCAATTTAATATTACCCAAATCTCTATCTACATAGTCTTCATTCCACTTATTTCGACCAGTAATATAACCTTCCTGCATTCGGCCTCTTCCTACACCTCTACCACCTCTTCCTCTTCTATTGGCTATCATGGTGGCACTATCCTCAAATTCTTCCTCCACATAATCATTAATATCCCCAACTTCATCTACCTGGGGCGAGGAAATTCTAACTCCTTTTACTCCACTAGAACTCGGCTCCTTTTTCTCTACAACCTGTAGCCTCAAATTAATATTTTCTATAGACTCCTTCATATCCAATAATATTTCAGTCAAGCGTCTATATTCCGAAGCCCTAGCATCTTGCATCAAACCCCCTTCTCTTCCTCCATCATCCTTACCAACATCAATACCCTTTCCTGACATTATTTCCTGCAAAAATCAACACACGTTAAAAAAAAAAATTTCCTCACAAACGCTCCCTTTCGTGTTTGCACTCTATTAGATGGAGTTGTCCACTCGTGTTTTCTAGGAATAAGATATATCACTTGGGTATTCCTCACACCTCTCAAGCTTGTTTTCTTTCGCGTTCTTAATTGAATCACACTTTTAGAATGATTCCAAGAAATTCAGATCTGAGATATTATGAGTGTCACAAAAAGAATCCTTTTCTTTCCCTCTCTCTCTCTTTTTTTTTTATATATATCAATTTTCGAATTTTTTTTTTATTAACTCAAATCACAAATTCAAAGATTTCGAAACCCTAACTTGTGTTTCCCTATAGATCTGGACCGATGACACTCAAAAGATCAAAATGACGAATCTTTTATGATGTATAACAAGATAAAGGTATGAACTTTTTGTTCTCACAAGAATCAAGATGTGAGCTTTATGATCTAAAGGAATAAAGATGCAATCTTTTTGATTGATTTTCGAATTTAAATTCAAAGAAAACAAAAGATAGATGAAAAGAAAGATATAACCTGATCTAGAGCCAAAGCTCTGATACCAAATGATGCGAGAACCTTCGCAATCATGCGTGAGAACCCTTTTGGATATTATGAACCCCAGCACAGTAATATGAAAACCCACGAATTCTATCGGTAATCAATCCCTAAGATGGATTAGAAATAGGTTTGTCTTAGTGTTTGATCTAAATAGATAGAACAAGGTCAGCCCTATCTCCGAAACACTCCACAAAGAAGGCGATCAAAACTCCTTTGAATGTTCCTATAGCATGTATTCTAAATCAAGAACACAAAGAATTCAAGCAAAAGCTTTGGTTTTTCATTCAACAATAATCTATCTTGCACAAGGACCCAAATAGGGTTTATATAACTCAAACAATGAAAACAAAACGTCAAAACAATGAATTCAATACGTCCTAAATGTTGGCTGGCGGCCAATCAAAGATGGCAGGCGGCCATGAGCATTCTAGAGCAAAATTGTAAAGTTCGAAAAATTGGCCAAGGGAGTCATGGCCAGCGGCCATGGGAGAATGGCTGGCGGCCATTCTTGCTTCTCTGCACAAATCAGCTTTCCTTGGCTCTATTTGATGATTACTTGAAAAATATTGAAGTATACTTGCTCCATCCTTGTTCCAAAGCCTTGATAACCTTGTGATTCATCCTTGGCATGCTCTAATAAGCCTTGGAAGTGATTATTGTAGGCTTATTGAATCTTCTTAGCTCTAGCTCTTGTGATTGGTCCTTGAGGAAAACTTATTGGACTTGAATTTCTTTGAGTTTCCATGGTTGCCACTTGGTCTTCATGTTGATTCGGATCTAAACTTTGGACCGTTGGCTCTTCTGTAACAGATCTAAACTTTTCTACCACAAAAACATGTAATGGCTAGATCATTCATGTGTAGGTTCACAAAAAAATCCCCATGAGATTCATGCTAGGGATATGAAACTACTAGAACATGAATATCAAGCCATCACAAGTTGTGGATCTTGTGTTTAAAGCTTGTGTTTTCCTCATGATCATAATATATATTCATGTAGTGATGAGTTCATGTAGGATTCTTACTATTACACCATTGTCATAAGTAGTATATCCCATTTCATGCATATAACATGATCATTAAACTTAGATCTAGCTCTTAAACATTTATTCCTCTACATGACTGATGAGGATCATCTAGCATCGAGAATTCAAGAGCCAAAGTCCAGCGATCCACTCCATGGTATTGGAGGACCAATGACAAGAGCTAAAGCTAAACTAATGAAAGAAGCTTTGCACGGTCTAGTGATGGAAGTGATGGAGTCGCAAGAAAAGGAGTCAAACTCCACCAAAGAAGAACTGACATTAATTTACATTATTCAAGCTTCCAAAGAGATGGTCAAAGGCATAGAGAATCCCGAGATGAAAGTTACATTGAATGCTGATGTTACGAAAGAGCCAACGGTCCAAAGTTTAGATTCAAACCAACATGAAGATCAAATGGCTACCACGGAAACTCAAAGGAATTAAAGTTCAATAAGTTTTCCTCAAGGACCAATCACAAGAGCTCGAGCTAAGACGCTTCAACAAGCCTACAATAATCACTTCCAAGGCTTATTAGAGCATGCCAAGGATGAATCACAAGATTATCAAGGCCTTGGAATAAGGAGGGAGCAAGTATACTTCAATATTTTTGAAGTAACATTCAAATAAGCAAAGGGAAGCTGATTTGCAGGGAGCAGCAAGAATGGCCGCCAGCCATTTCCCAAGGCCGCTGGCCATGACCCTTCTGGCCGTTTTTTTTTTAACTTTGCGAAATTTGTCCAGTTTGCTCATGGCCGCCAGCCATCATTTAGGACGTATTAATTCCTTGTTTTGACATTTTGTTTTCCTTGTTTTGGTTATATAAACCTATTTGGTTGTTTGTAAAAGATAGATTATTGTTGAATGAAAAACCAAAGCTTTTACTTGAATTCTTTGTGTTCTTGATTTAGAATACATGCTAAAGGGACATTCAAAGGAGTTTTGATCGCCTTCTTTGTGGAGTGTTTCGAAGATAGGGCTGACCTTGTTCTATCTATTTAGATCAAACACTAAGACAAATCTATTTCTAATCCATCTTAGGGATTGATTACTGATAGAATTCGTGGGTTTTCGTATTTCTGTGCTGGGGGTTCATAATATCCAAAAGAGTTCTCATGTGTGATTGCGAAGGTTCTCGCATCATTTGGTATCAGAGCTTTGGCTCTAGATCAGGTTATATCCTTCTTTTTATCTATCTTTTGCTTTCTTTGAATTCAAATTCAAAAATTAATCAAAAAGATTACATCTTTATTTCTTTTAGATTATAAAGCTCACATCTTGATTCTTGTGAGAATAAAAAAAGTTTGCACCTTTATTCATATTCCATCATAAAAATTTGTTCTTTGATCTTTTTTGGGTGTGATCAATTCAGATCTATAGGGAAACACAAGTTAGGGTTTTGAAATCGTCAAGTCTTGTGATTTGAGTTAAAAAAAAAATTCGAAATTGATATAAAAAAAAAAATCCTTTTTGTGACACTCATATTATCTCAGATTTGGATTTCTTGAATCGTTCTAAAAGTGTGATTCAATTAAGAACGCGAAAGAAAACAAGCTTGAGAGGTGTGAGGAATACTCGAGTGATATGTCTTATTCCTGAGAAAACACGAGTGGACAACTCCATCCAATAGAGTGCAAACACGAAAGGGAGCGTTTGTGAGGGAATTTTTTTTTTTTAACGTGTGTTGATTTTTGCAGGAAATTATGTCAGGAAAGGGTATTGATGTTGGTAAGGATGATGGAGGAAGAGAAGGGGGTTTGATGCAAGATGCTAGGGCTTCGGAATATAGACGCTTGATTGAAATGTTACTGGATATGAAGGAGTCTATAGAAAATATTAATTTGAGGCTACAGGTTGTAGAGAAAAAGGAGCCGAGTTCTAGTGGAGTAAAAGGAGTTAGAATTTCCTCGCCCCAGGTAGATGAAGTTGGGGATATTAATGATTATGTGGAGGAAGAATTTGAGGATAGTGCCACCATGATAGCCAATAGAAGAGGAAGAGGTGTGATACGAGAACCTTCGTATTCACGCGTGAGAACCCCTTTGGATATTGCGAACCCCCAACACAATGAATAGAAAACCCACGGATGCCTTTGATTTCAATCCCTAAGAAGGATTAGATATCAGATTTGTCTTAGGTTGTTGATCTAAAGAATTAGGATAACAAACCCTAATTGCGAAACCCTCCACAAAGAAGGTGATCGATCTTCTTTGAATGTTCCTAAAGCATGTATTCTCTCAAGAACACAAAGAATCAAGCATGAAAGCTTTGGGTATTCAATTTCATGAATAAACTTAACAATAATCAACTTGTTTTGTCTTACAACCTTCAAAGACCTATATAGCCAAACTAAGGAAATCCAAAAGACAAGAAATTGAAAAGTTTCTCGTAATAAAGTACGCTGGCGGCCTAAGTTTCAACGCGGGCGGCCATTATGCTACTGGTCGAAAATTACAAATCTATGCTGGCAAGATGGCCGGCGGCCTAAATATTTAAGCTGGCGGCCTTTGTTCCAATTCGCTCCAATCTTCAATTTCCTCTTATGTTTCCTCTTGAACTCGAAGATATTGAAACGAACTTGACCCGAACTTGTCCCAAAGCTTTGATAACCTTGTAATCCATCTTCAACTTGCTTGATTAAGCCTTGGAAGTGTTGATTGAAGGATTGTTGAAGCGTCTTAGCTCGGGATCTTGTTATTGGTCCTTGTGGCACACTAGGTGGACTTGAAATCCTTTGAGCTTGGACCGTAGCCGCTTGATCTTCATGTAAAGTTGGTTCCAAAGCTTGGACCGGCGGCGGCTCTACCGTAACATTCCCCCTCTCTTCAAAAGGATTCGTCCTCGAATCAGGAATATCACCTACATCAAACGGACTTAGATCAGCAACATTAAATGTAGCACTTACATTATACTCACCTGGTAAGTCAACTTTGTAGGCGTTGTCATTGATCCGTTCAAGTATCTGGAATGGACCATCTCCACGAGGATTCAGCTTGGACTTTCGTTGTAGTCGAAATCTTTCCTTACGAAAGTGCACCCAAACCCAATCTCCGGGTTGAAAGATCATTGGTCTCCTGCCTTTGTTCACCCTTGAAGCCACTTTTGCATTGTGTTGCTCAATCCTATTCTTCACTTATGCATGTAGCTTCTTCACAAAATCTGCCTTAGAGTTAGCATCAAAACTCACAAACTCATTAGATGGTAATGGCAATAAATCTATAGGAGTTAGTGGATTAAAACCATATACAATTTCAAACGGAGAATAATGCGTAGTGCTATGAATAGCCCTATTATATGCAAACTCCACAAATGGTAAACAATCCTCCCAAGTCCTAATGTTCTTCTCTATAATTGCCCTCAACAATTGAACCAAAGTTCTATTAACCACCTCCGTTTGCCCATCAGTTTGTGGATGACAGGTAGTCGAAAACATAAGCTTAGTTCCCAACTTTCCCCACAAAACTCTCCAAAAATGACTCAAAAATTTTACATCCCTATCACTAACAATGCTTTTAGGTATGCCATGCAATCGCACAACCTCTCTAAAGAACAAATCAGCAATATAGGTTGCATCATCAGTTTTATGACATGAGATAAAATGAGCCATTTTACTAAACCGATCTACCACAACAAAGATACTATCATGACCTTTCCTAGTCCTAGGCAAGCCAAGAACGAAATCCATAGACACAGCAGTCCAGGGTTCATCAGGAACAGACAATGGTTTATATAGTCCATGTGGTTGCAGTTTAGATTTAGCCTCTTTACATGTAATGCAAGTTTTACAAATTTTATGCACATCATGCCTCATGCCAGGTCAAAAGAAATGTTCATGTAGCATATCATAGGTCTTATCTACCCCGAAATGCCCCATTAAGCCCCCTCCATGTGCTTCCCTAACCAACAATTCCCTTACAGATCCTTTAGGAATGCACAACTTATTCTTTTTAAATAGAAATCCATTGGATACAAAGTAATCATTAATTCCAGTCCCATCAACACAAGCAGAAAATACTTCAGAAAAATCAGCTTCAGTAAGATACATTTCTTTTACCAATTCAAATCCTAGCAAAGAAGTACTAAGAGAATTTAGTAAAGCGTACCTTCTTGATAGTGCATCAGCAACAATGTTCTCCTTACCTTGCTTGTACTTGATCACATATGGGAAAGTCTCAATGAATTCTACCCATTTCGCATGCCTCCTATTGAGTTTGTCTTGACCCTTTAGATGCTTCAAACTCTCATGGTCGGTATGTATGACAAACTCCTTAGGCCAAAGGTAGTGCTGCCATGTTTGCAATGCACGCACTAAGGCATACAACTCCTTGTCATATGTTGGATACTTCAATGCCGCTCCACTCAACTTTTCACTGAAGTACATTAGTGGCCTGTTGATATGAGAACCTTCGTATTCACGCGTGAGAACCCCTTTGGATATTGCGAACCCCCAACACAATGAATAGAAAACCCACGGATGCCTTTGAAGGATTAGATATCAGATTTGTCTTAGGTTGTTGATCTTAAAGAATTAGGATAACAAACCCTAATTGCGAAACACTCCACAAAGAAGGTGATCGATCTTCTTTGAATGTTCCTAAAGCATGTATTCTATCAAGAACACAAAGATTTCAAGCAAAAGCTTCGGTTTTTCATTCAACAATAATCTTCTTTTACAAACAACCAAATAGGTTTATTAACCAAACAAAGGAAAACAAAACGTCAAAACAATGAATTCAATACGTCCTAAATGTTGGCTGGCGGCCAATCAAAGATGGCAGGCGGCATGAGCATTCTGGAGCAAAATTGTAAAGTTCGAAAAATTGGCCAGGGGAGTCATGGCCGGCGGCCATGGGATAATGGCTGGCGGCCATTATTGTTTCTCTGCACAAATCAGCTTTCCTTGGCTCTATTTGATGATTACTTGAAAAATATTGAAGTATACTTGCTCCATCCTTGTTCCAAAGCCTTGATAACCTTGTGATTCATCCTTGGCATGCTCTAATAAGCCTTGGAAGTGATTATTGTAGGCTTGTTGAATCTTCTTAGCTCTAGCTCTTGTGATTGGTCCTTGAGGAAAACTTATTGGACTTGAATTTCTTTGAGGTTCCATGGTTGCCACTTGGTCTTCATGTTGATTCGGATCTAAACTTTGGACCGTTGGCTCTTCTGTAACATTCCCCCTCTCCTCAAAAGGATTCGTCCTCGAATCAAAAGCATCACCTACATCAAAAGGACTAAGATCAGCAACATTAAAGGTTGCACTAACATTGTACTCACCTGGTAAGTCCACTTTATAGGCATTATCATTGATCCGTTCAAGTATCTCAAATGGACCATCTCCTCTTGGACTCAATTTAGACTTTCGCTGTATTGGAAATCGCTCCTTGCGAAAATGAACCCAAACCCAATCTCCGGGTTGAAAAATCTTAGGTCTCCTTCCTTTGTTCACCCTTGAAGCTACCTTGGCATTTTGTTGCTCAATCCGGTCTTTCACCTGTTTATGTAGCTTCCTCACAAAATCTTGCTTGTACTTGATCACATATGGGAAAGTCTCAATGAATTCTACCCATTTCGCATGCCTCCTATTGAGTTTGTCTTGACTCTTTAGATGCTTCAAACTCTCATGATCGGTATGTATGACAAACTCCTTAGGCCAAAGGTAGTGCTGCCATGTTTGCAATGCACGCACTAAGGCATACAACTCCTTGTCATATGTTGGATACTTCAATGCCGCCCTCCCTCAACTTTTCACTGAAGTACATTAGTGGCCTGTGATCCTGCATTAAAACAGCTCCAATCCCTATACCACTAGCATCACATTCAATTTCAAAAGTTTTATCAAAATCAGGCAAAGCAAGCAATGGTGCGTTACACAATTTTTCTTTAAGTTCATTAAAAGCAAGTTCTTGTGTATCACTCCATACAAATCCAACATTCTTCTTAACTAACTCATTCAAAGGTGCAGCAATAGTGCTAAAATCCTTGATGAATCTCCTATAAAACCCAGCAAGTCCATGAAAACTCCGCACTTCACTAGCACTCTTAGGTCTAGGCCATTCCCTAATTGCCCTAACCTTTTCCTCATCAACCTCCACTCCTTGACTAGAGACAACAAACCTAGGAAATTAACCTTATCCATGCAAAAACTACACTTCTTAAGGTTGGCATATAATTTCTCCTCTCTTAGCTTTGTTAACACTAGTCGCACATGCAAAACGTGATCATTCAGACACTTAGAGTAAATCAGAATATCATCAAAGTAAACCACAACAAATTTACCTAAGTAGTCACGCAACACATGATTCATCAATCGCATAAAAGTACTAGGTGCATTTGTAAGACCAAAAGGCATGACAAGCCATTCATACAAACCATACTTAGTCTTAAATGCAGTTTCCATTCATCATCGCCTACTTTCATGCGAATTTGATAGTAACCAGATTTTAAATCAATTTTGGTAAACAAACATGAACCATACAATTCATCCAACATATCATCTAACCTAGGTATAGGATGACGATACTTTACAGTGATTTTGTTGATGGCTCTGCAGTCTACACACATTCTCCAAGTCCCGTCCTTCTTAGGCACTAATATTACAGGAACCGAACAAGGACTCAGACTTTCTCTCACATACCCCTTCTCTAACAACTCTTCAACTGCTTCTGGATCTCCTTCGCCTCACTAGGATTAGTTCTATAGGCAGGTCGGTTGGGTATGACAGCTCCAGGAATGAAGTCAATCTGATGCTCAATGCCTCTCACAGGTGGAAGTCCTCTAGGCATCTCTTCAGGAAACACGTCTTCAAATTCCTGCAATAAATCAGAAAACACACTAGGCAAAGATTGGTTAATCTCATTAGTTGCCAAACAAGCCCCTTTGTACAATAGTACAAATATAGGTCGATTGGCATGCAAAGCATATCTAACCTCACTCGTCCTAGCAATCAAGCTCACATTCTTACTCTTTTTCTCTCTAGGCCGATTTTTATTTTGCTTTTCACTCCCTCTTTCTTTCACTCAACTCACTTCATCACTCTCTTTATTTTCACTCTTTTTCTTCTCTCTCTCAAAAGTGCTTTTTCTACTCTCACGCTCTTTTCTTTCGGCCTCTTCTCTCAATCTTTCCAAAGCACATTGGTCTTCATACACTTCTTTGGATGACAATGGTGTTAAAGTAGTTTTTCTGCCATCTTTGGGAGAGTGTATCGATTGGTGTAGCCATTATGCACGGTTTGTCTATCAAATTGCCAAGGTCTTCCTAATAGAAGATCACTAGCATGCATAGGAACGACGTCACATAATATTTCATCATGGTATTTGCCAATGGTTAGAGAAATTAAAGCTTGCCTATTTACCTTAACCTCACCACAATCGCTAAGCCATTGTAGTTTGTATGGTCTAGGATGGGGTACAGTAGGCAACTCCAATCGTTAATTAGAAGTGTACTTACCACATTAGTACAACTTCCTCCATCGACAATCACACTACAACCTCTCCCTTGCACAAGGCCTCTAGTGTGGAATAAATTCTCTCGCTGCTCCTCCTGGCAATCTTCCTTCAGCTGGTATTAAGTGCACGCCTAGTAACCAATATTTCAACCTTTTCTGGCTCATCAATGCTACCCTCATCACTACAGTCTTCTAATTCAGGCATGGCTTCCTCCTCTTTGTCACTACCAGCTCCCTCATCATCAGTGACAACTTCCCCATTTCTCACCACCATACTTCTCCTATTAGGGCACTCCCTACTAATGTGTCCAACACCTTGACACTTCCAACATTTAATATCTCGATTTCTACCCTTCTGATCATCTACTTTAGGTTTCTCAGATGAAACCCCACCAGACTTACTCTTTGCTACATCAACTGTAGACTTATTTCCACCTTTAAATTCAGATTTTCCATATCCTTTCCAATTATTATTATAGCTTGAAGAAGATTTGGAAACATACCTGTTTGAACCTTTGCCATGAAGTTGCTTCTCGATTTTGATGGCAAGATGTACCATCTCCTCCAACTCGACATATGGTAGCAACTCCACTTTATCAGCGATTTCTTTGTTCAAGCCACCCAAGAACCGTGCCATGGTGGATTCTTCATCTTCAACCACATCAGCCCTCGTCATGATCATCTCCATCTCCTTGTAGTAGTCCTCTACACTCCTACTACCTTGTCTCAACACTTGAAGCCGCTGAATCAATTCCCTTTGAAAGTACTTGGGAACGAAACGCTTCCTCATCACAGCCCTAAGCTCCTGCCAAGTATCAATAGGGTACTCCATATTCCTCTCCTACTTGTCACCAACTGATCCCACCAAGATATAGCATAATCTTGAAATTGGGTAACAGCCAATTTCACCTTTTTCTCCTCACTAAATTGGTGACAATCAAAAATCAACTCAACTCGCTTTTCCCATTGCAAATAAGCTTCAGGATCAGACTTACCCTGAAAGATAGGAATTTTCAACTTGATACTCCCCAAATCTCGATCTACATAATCATCATTCCATCTATTCCTAGCAACGGGATAATTTTCCTGCATTCTTCCTCTTCCTATACCCTACCGCCTCTACCACCTCTACCTCTCCTATTGAATATCATAGGTGGACTATCATCATACTCCTCCTCCCGATACTCATTAACATCCCCCACATCATCAACCTGGGGTGTGGTAGAACTAACTCCTCTATTTACTCCCATAGGACTCGCCTCCTTCTCAACAGCTTGTAGTCTCAAATTCATATTTTCTAGAGACTCCTTCATATCCATCATCGTCTCGATTAGACGCTTATACTCAGATGCTCTAGCGTCTTGCATCAAAGCCCCTTCTTTACTACCTCCGTCCCTACCTTCAATCACACCCTTACCCGACATCTTTTCCTGCAAAACAAATAATCGTTAGCAATAATAAAGTTCAATTTCCTCACAAGCGCTCCCTTTCGTGTTTATCACTCACAAGATGGGGGTGTTCACTCGTGTTTCTCTAATCAAGATGCCACACACAGGGTTTCCCTCACACCTCTCGAGCCTGTTCTTTTCGTGTTCTTAATCGAATCACACTCTTAGAACAATTCCAAGAATTTCGATACCAAGGTGTTTAGAGTGATACAATGGACAATTTCAAGACTCTTCGAATCAGACAAACGAGAATTGAAGAAAACTCAACGAACTCTACACAAGAATTATATTGTTGGAAAGACACTCAATACTCAAGACAAGAATTGATCTTTGGTGATTTTTTTTTTTTAATTTTTTTGATTTTTTTTTTTGAACAAACCCTAGGAACAATAAAGATTCAATCTTTTTTTTTTTTTCACTAACAAGAATAAGATCTAATCTTGATGAACAATCCAAGAATTGAAAGCAAGAAACAAAAGATTAATAGAAAGAACGATATAACCTGATCTAGAGCCTAGGCTCTGATACCAAATGATACGAGAACCTTCGTATTCACGCGTGAGAACCCCTTTGGATATTGCGAACCCCAACACAATGAATAGAAAACCCATGGATGCCTTTGATTTCAATCCCTAAGAAGGATTAGATATCAGATTTGTCTTAGGTTGTTGATCTTAAAGAATTAGGATAACAAACCCTAATTGCGAAACACTCCACAAAGAAGGTGATCGATCTTCTTTGAATGTTCCTAAAGCATGTATTCTATCAAGAACACAAAGATTTCAAGCAAAAGCTTCGGTTTTTCATTCAACAATAATCTGTCTTTTACAAACAACCAAATAGGTTTATATAACCAAACAAAGGAAAACAAAACGTCAAAACAATGAATTCAATACGTCCTAAATGTTGGCTGGCGGCCAATCAAAGATGGCAGGAGGCCATGAGCATTCTGGAGCAAAATTGTAAAGTTCGAAAAATTGGCCAGGGGAGTCATGGCCGGCGGCCATGGGATAATGGCTGGCGGCCATTATTGTTTCTCTGCACAAATCAGCTTTCCTTGGCTCTATTTGATGATTACTTGAAAAATATTGAAGTACACTTGCTCCATCCTTGTTCCAAACCCTTGATAACCTTGTGATTCATCCTTGGCATGCTCTAATAAGCCTTGGAAGTGATTATTGTAGGCTTCTTGAATCTTCTTAGCTCTAGCTCTTGTGATTGGTCCTTGAGGAAAACTTATTGGACTTGAATTTCTTTGAGGTTCCATGGTTGCCACTTGGTCTTCATGTTGATTCGGATCTAAACTTTGGACCGTTGGCTCTTTTGTACAAAGGGGCTTGTTTGGCCACTAATGATATTAACCCATCTTTGCCTAGTGTTTTTCTGATTTGTTGCAGGAATTTGAAGATGTGTTTCCAGAAGAGATGCCTAGTGGACTTCCACTAGTGAGGGGGATAGAGCATAAGATTGACTTCATTCCTGCAGCTGCCATACCCAACTGACCTGCCTATAGGACTAATCCTAGTGAGGCAAAGGAGATTCAAAAGCAGGTTGAAGAGTTGCTGGAGAAGGGGTATGTGAGGGAGAGCTTAAGTCCTTGTTCGGTTCCTGTAATCTTAGTACCTAAGAAGGACGGGACTTGGAGAATGTGTGTAGACTGCAGGGCCATCAATAAAATCACTGTAAAGTATCGTCATCCTATTCCTAGGTTAGATGATATGTTAGATGAATTGTATGGTTCGTGTTTGTTTACAAAAATTGATTTAAAATCTGGTTACTATCAAATGCGCATGCAAGTAGGAGATGAATGGAAAACTGCATTTAAGACTAAATATGGTTTGTATGAGTGGCTTGTTATGCCGTTTGGTCTTACAAATGCACCTAGTACTTTTATGCGTTTGATGAATCATGTGCTGCGTGAATACTTAGGTAAATTTGTTGTGGTTTATTTTGATGATATTTTGATTTACTCTAAGTCTTTGAATGATCATGTTGTGCATGTGAAACTGGTTTTGGCAAAACTAAGGAAGGAGAAATTATTTGCAAACCTTAAGAAGTGTAGTTTTTGCATGGATAAGGTTAATTTTCTTGGTTTTGTTGTGTCTAGTCATGGAGTGGAGGTTGATGAAGAGAAGGTTAGAGCCATTAAGGAGTGGCCTAGACCTAAGACAGCTAGTGAGGTGCGGAGTTTTCATGGACTTGCTGGATTTTATAGAAGATTCATCAAGGATTTTAGTACTATTGCTGCACCATTGAAAAAGCTTGTTAAAAAGAATGTTGAATTTACTTGGGGCGACACACAAGAACATGCCTTTAATGAACTTAAAGAAAAATTGTGTAATGCACCATTGCTTGCTTTACCTGATTTTGACAAAACTTTTGAGATTGAATGTGATGCTAGTGGCATAGGAATTGGAGCTGTTTTAATGCAGGACCACAGGCTACTAATGTACTTCAGTGAAAAGTTGAGTGGAGCGGCATTGAAGTATCCAACATATGACAAGGAGTTGTATGCCTTAGTTCGAGCCTTACAAACATGACAACATTACCTTTGGCTTAAGGAGTTTGTCAAACATACTGATCATGAAAGCTTGAAACATCTGAAAGGTCAAGATAAGCTGAACCGGAGGCATGCCAAATGAGTGGAATTCATTGAAACATTCCCATATATGATCAAATACAAGCAAGGTAAGGAAAATATTGTTGCTGATGCACTTTCCAGGAGGTATGCTTTACTTAACTCTCTTAGTACTTCTTTGCTAGGTTTTGAGTTAGTAAAAGATTTGTATCCAACAGATGTTGATTTTTCTGAAATTTTTAATGCTTGTGTTGATGGACTGGAATAAATGATTACTTTGTGTCCAATGGATTCTTGTTTAAGAAGAATAAATTGTGCATTCCTAAAGGATCTATTAGGGAATTATTGGTTAAGGAAGCACATGGAGGGGGCTTAATGGGGCATTTCGGGGTAGATAAGACCTATGATATGCTGCATGAACACTTTTTCTGGCCTAGCATGAGACATGATGTGCATAAAGTTTGTCAACATTGCATTACATGTAAGGAGGCTAAGTCTAAACTACAACCACATGGATTATATACACCATTACCTGTTCCTGATGAACCTTGGACTACTGTGTCTATGGATTTTGTACTAGGATTGCCTAGGACTAGGAAAGGACATAATAGTATTTTTGTGGTGGTTGATAGGTTTAGTAAAATGGCTCATTTTATTCCATGTCATAAAACTGATGATGCTACATTCATTGCTGATTTGTTCTTTAGAGAGGTAGTGCGTTTGCATGGCATACCTAAAAGCATTGTTAGTGATAGGGATGTAAAATTTTTGAGTCATTTCTGGAGAGTTTTGTGGGGAAAGTTGGGGACTAAGCTCGTGTTTTCAACTACCTGTCACCCACAAACGGATGGACAAACGGAGGTGGTAAATCGCACTTTGATTCAATTGTTGAGGGCAATAATAGAGAAAAACATTAGGACTTGGGAGGATTGCCTACCTTTTGTGGAGTTTGCATATAATAGGGCTATTCATAGCACTACTCATTGTTCTCATTTGAGATTGTTTATGGTTATAATCCACTATCTCCTATTGATTTATTGCCATTACCACCTAACAAGTTTGTTAGTTTTGATGCTGAATCTAAGGCAGATTTTGTGAGGAAGCTACATAAACAGGTGAAGGACCGAATTGAGCAACAAAATGCCAAGGTAGCTTCAATGGTGAACAAAGGAAGGAGACCTATGATTTTTCAACCCGGAGATTGGGTTTGGGTTCATTTTCGCAAAGAGCGGTTTCCAATACAACGAAAGTCTAAATTGAATCCAAGAGGAGATGGTCCATTTCAGATACTTGAAAGGATCAATGACAATGCCTATAAAGTGGACTTACCTGGTGAGTATAATATTAGTGCAACCTTTAATGTTGCTGATCTTAGTCCTTTTGATGTAGGTGATGCCTTTGATTCTAGGACAAATCCTTTTGAAGAGAGGGGGAATGTTACGAAAGAGCCAACGGTTCAAAGTTTAGATTCAAACCAACATGAAGATCAAATGGCTACCACGGAAACTCAAAGGAATTCAAGTTCAATAAATTTTCCTTAAGGACCAATCACAAGAGCTCGAGCTAAGAAGCTTCAACAAGCCTACAATAATCACTTCCAAAGCTTATTAAAGCATGCCAAGGATGAATCACAAGATTATCAAGGCCTTGGAATAAGGAGGGAGCAAGTATACTTCAATATTTTTGAAGCAACATTCAAATAGAGCAAAGGGAAGCTGATTTGCAGGGAGCATCAAGAATGGCCGCCAGCCATTTCCCAAGGCCGCCGGCATGACCCTTCTGGCCGTTTTTTTTTAACTTTGCGAAATTTGTCCAGTTTGCTCATTGCCGCCAGCCATCATTTAGGACGTATTAATTCCTTGTTTTGACGTTTTGTTTTCCTTGTTTTGGTTATATAAACCTATTTGGTTGTTTGTAAAAGACAGATTATTGTTGAATGAAAAACCAAAGCTTTTGCTTGAATTCTTTGTGTTTTGATTTAGAATACATGCTAAAGGAACATTCAACAGAGTTTTGATCGCCTTCTTTGTGGAGTGTTTCGGAGATAGGGCTGACCTTGTTCTATCTATTTAGATCAAACACTAAGACAAATCTATTTCTAATCCATCTTAGGGATTGATTACCGATAGAATTCGTGGGTTTTCGTATTACTGTGTTGGGGGTTCATAATATCCAAAAGGGTTCTCACGCGTGATTGCGAAGGTTCTCGTATCAGCTGAAGACTTCAAGAAGTGTGATAAAGCTTCTTAGACCGGTTATTAATATTTGGACTTTTCCAACGCAACTTTTAGTCTCCAACAATGTTTTTTTTAAGTTTTTTTTTTATGCCAGGTTTATTATTTGTTTTGGGAATTGTTTTATGTCGCATTTTGGGTCTTTTCCCATGTGTCTTTTTAGTCTTTTTCTTTTATTATATATAGACATATATGGTTGTAAACAGGAGAACATCATTGAATGAAAAACAAAATTTTGAGAACACTCTCTCTTTTGTTCTTTGCAAAAGAACTCCTATTTCGATTTCTTCAATTTAAGCGCTTGGGGAAATCATCTTGATAACTCAGGTTTCAATCAACAGGTGTGGTTGGGGTCTAGTTCTGAATCTAATCTTGTTCAAGACGATCTATGGGGTTTCGATTTTTAATCATGATCGCCAAGTTCTAGGTTTAAAATACCTAGGGTTCGCATCGTTTGGTATCAGAGCTTCGGCTTCTTGAATCAAGTAAATCTATCCATTATCTTAATTATTCTTTTCGAATATTTATTCTTTGTTTCATCTCCTTGGAATTCGTACTAAAAAAATTACGACTTTCTCAACATTTTAGTTCGTTCGTTCGAATTCGTGATATTTTTTTCAGATTTGCGCAAATGCAAAAAAAGAAAAAAAAAAGAGAAATTAGTAAAAAAAAAAAAAGAAAATTCGTCCAAAAAAAAAGAAGAGAGAAGATTTCGGTATATTGTCCTATATCGTCTTTCTAGTCTGGTTTACGTCATTATGTATTTGTTGGAGTTCTTCTTATCGTTTCTGTTAATCTTTTGTTGATTTGGAATCATTTGTTGGTTAAGTTGAATTCCCTTAGTGATTTATATTGAGGAAAGTTATTAAAGAGAGTTCTGATCAAAGAACCTATAAGAGTGAGTTGAGAGAAACATCTACTTGTGAAGTGAAACACGAGTGAATCCACATCTGTGAGTGTAAACAGGTGAGGGAGTGAATTGTGAGGTCTATGTTATTTGTTTTATTACTAACCTTTTTGTTGCAGCAATATGACTGATCGAAGTCCAACTGGCGGAGAGAAAGGAGAAGTAGATAATAAATTATTGATTGACACCTTCTTGGGTGAGATGAGAAAAATGTTAAGTGCTGAATGGAGCAAGCCCATGAGAGGATGGATAAGATGGAGTAGATTAAGGAACCATCAAGTAGCAATTTTGTAGGGTGAAGAACTAATAGGTTTCAAGAGGGGGAGTGAGGTTAGAAGAGATGGAGGATGATGAGGTTACTATGGCTAGATTCATCAATGGGCTAAATATGGAGATCTCTGATATAGTAGATCTACAGCATTATGTAGATATTGAGGAGTTATTGCATAAGGCGATCAAGGTTGAAAAGCAGCTGAAGTCTAAGGGAACTTTAAATATGGTACGACTTCTAACTCTTCATGGAAGTCAAATTGGAAGAAGAACACTACAGACTCAAAGTTAAAAGAGGATGTGACGGCGAAGAGCCTAGTTACTTCTTCTAAAGGTAGAACTGACACTAAACCATTTGCTAGAACTCGTGATATTAAGTGTTTCAGGTGTCAGAGGTTTAGACATATTGCATCTCAATGTCCAAATCAAAGGGCCATGATCATGCGGGATGATGGAGAGGTGAAGAGTATTAGTTCCAGTGATGATGACATGCCTCCATTGGAGGATTGTAGTGATGTGGATATGGAGGGACCCGTGAGTGGGGAAATGTTGGTCTCTAGGCGAGTCCTTAGTACTCAACCTAAAGATGAGGGTGAAGAGGTACAATGTGAGCACATCTTTCATACCCGGTGCCATCTGCAGAAGAAGGTATGTACCCTGATCATTGATAGTGGTAGCTGTACTAATGCTGCCAGTACTTTGCTGGTTGATAAGTTGAGGTTGAAAACTATGAAGTATCAAAAACCCTACAGGTTGCAGTGGTTGAATGAGTGTGGGGAGATGAAGGTGACCAGGCAGGTTCTTATTTCCTTTTCCATTAGGAGTTATCATGATGAGGTCATGTGTGATGTAGTTCCCATGCAGGCTAGTCACCTATTGCTAGGTCAACCATGGCAGTTTGATAGAAGGGTGACATATGACGGGTACAAGAACCAATATTCATTTGTTCTAAATAAAAGGATTGTGGTTCTAACTCCCCAAAAACCGTGGGAAGCTTGTGAGGACCAGGTGAGGATAGCAAAAGAGTTAAGAAAAACACCTGAGTGTACCAGAAAAGAGTGAAAAAAGAAAGGAAAAGTGAGAGACAAACACTGGTGAGCCAAGAGAGAGAAGGATCCAAAACACTGAGTGAGAATGAAATTATAGAAGAGAGTGAGAGTTGCAAAACAAAGTGAAGTTTAGAGTGCAATAGTGGCTAGGAACTACTTGTACTCATGTACAAGGATGTATATTTTACTACTACTAACCTTAACTCTTTTTTGCCAAGTGTAGTTGTGTCTCTTTTGCAGGAGTATGAGGATTTGTTTCTTGAAGAAGTACCAAGGGGATTGCCTCCACTAAGAGGCATTGAGCACCGGATTGACTTTATCCCAGGTGCTTCAATTCCTAATCGGCCATCTTATCGAGCTAATTCGAAGGAAATAAAAGAGATCTAGAGGCAAGTTGATGATCTGATAGAGAAAGGGTTTGTGAGAGAAAGCCTCAGTCCATGTTCAGTTCCTGTCATCTTGGTTCCAAAGAAAGATGGAACATGGCGTATGTGTGTCGACTGTCGAGCAATCAACAAGATCACAGTTAAGTATAGACATCCCATCCTAAACTTGATGATATGCTTGATGAGTTACATGGTGCTTGTTTGTTTTCCAAAATTGATTTAAAGAATGGTTATTACCACATTCACATGAAAGAGAGAGATGAGTGGAAAACAACTTTTAAAACTAAGCATGGTTTATATGAGTGGATGGTAATGCCTTTTGGATTAACAAATGCGCTTAGCACGTTTATGAGATTAATGAATCATGTTCTTCACGCTTTTATTGGAAAATTTGTTGTTGTATACTTTGATGACATCTTAGTTTACAGTAAGACTTTAGATGAACATGTTCAGCATTTACAACTTGTTTTCACTATGTTGAGAGAGAATAAGTTGTATGTCAACTTGAAGAAGTGCACCTTTTGTATGGAAACTGTGGTTTTTCTTGGGTTTGTTGTAGGTGCAAATGGGATTGCTATTAATGAAGAGAAGGTGAAGGCGATCAGGGAGTGGCCAACACCAAGGAATGCAGTGAGGTCAGAAGTTTTCATGGATTAACAAGCTTTTATAGGAGATTTGTTAGGGACATTAGTTCTATAGTTGCTCCTCTAAATGATCTTGTTAAGAAGAATGCTGAGTTTAGATGGACTGAAGTGCACGAGAACGCTTTTAAAGCTTTGAAAGGTAAGTTGACTAATGCACCATTACTTATTTTACCTGATTTTGAGAAAGTTTTTGAGATTGAATGCGATGCTTCTAGGAAAGGTATTGGTGGTGTTCTGATGCAGGATTCCAAACCAATCGCTTTAGCAAAAAACTCAGTGGTGCTACATTAAACTACCCGATCTATGATAAGGAGCTGTATGCTTTAGTGAGGACCTTGCAGACTTGGCAACATTATCTATGGCCCAATGAGTTCATCATTCATTCAGATCATGAGAGCCTGAAGTTTCTGAAAACTCAAGGTAATTTAAACAAGAGACATGCAAAGTGGCTGGAGTTCATTGAAACATTCCCTTATGTGATTAAATACAAGCAAGGGAAGGAGAATGTGGTAGCTAATGCACTTTCTCGAAGGTATTCACTCTTGACTTCTCTACATACTAAGTTGCTTGGGTTTGAACTCATTAAAGGATTGTATGAGACTGATGTTGATTTCAATTAAATTTGGGCTGCTTGTGCTGAATTTGGTTATACTGATTACTTTAGTGTTACAGAAGAGCCAACGGTCCAAAGTTTAGATCCGAATCAACATGAAGACCAAGTGGCAACCATGGAACCTCAAAGAAATTCAAGTCCAATAAGTTTTCCTCAAGGACCAATCACAAGAGCTAGAGCTAAGAAGATTCAACAAGCCTACAAAAATCACTTCCAAGGCTTATTAGAGCATGCCAAGGATGAATCACAAGGTTATCAAGGCTTTGGAACAAGGATGGAGCAAGTATACTTCAATATTTTTCAAGTAATCATCAAATAGAGCCAAGGAAAGCTGATTTGTGCAGAGAAACAAGAATGGCCGCCAGCCATTATCCCATGGCCGCCGGCCATGACTCCCCTGGCCATTTTTCGAACTTTACAATTTTGCTCCAGAATGCTCATGGCCGCCTGCCATCTTTGATTGGCCGCCAGCCAACATTTAGGACGTATTGAATTCATTGTTTTGACGTTTTGTTTTCCTTTGTTTGGTTATATAAACCTATTTGGGTTTGTAAAGACAGATTATTGTTGAATGAAAAACCAAAGCTTTTGCTTGAAATCTTTGTGTTCTTGATAGAATACATGCTTTAGGAACATTCAAAGAAGATCGATCACCTTCTTTGTGGAGTGTTTCGCAATTAGGGTTTGTTATCCTAATTCTTTAAGATCAACAACCTAAGACAAATCTGATATCTAATCCTTCTTAGGGATTGAAATCAAAGGCATCCGTGGGTTTTCTATTCATTGTGTTGGGGGTTCGCAATATCCAAAGGGGTTCTCACGCGTGAATACGAAGGTTCTCGTATCATTTGGTATCAGAGCCTAGGCTCTAGATCAGGTTATATCGTTCTTTCTATTAATCTTTTGTTTCTTGCTTTCAATTCTTGGATTGTTCATCAAGATCAAATCTGATTCTTGTTAGTGAAAAAAAAAAAAAAAGATTGAATCTTTATTGTTCCTAGGGTTTGTTCATCAATTGAACGGACTATTAGATATCTTGTGTGTGTGATCTTTTTGTTGTTACAAGCGAAAGATTAGGGTTTGAAAATCTCTATTCTTGAGATTTGAGTTCAAAAAAAAAAATCGAAATTAAAAAAAAAAATCACCAAAGATCAATTCTTGTCTTGAGTATTGAGTGTCTTTCCAACAATATAATTCTTGTGTAGAGTTCGTTGAGTTTTCTTCAATTCTCGTTTGTCTGATTCGAAGAGTCTTGAAATTGTCCATTGTATCACTCTAAACACCTTGGTATCGAAATTCTTGGAATTGTTCTAAGAGTGTGATTCGATTAAGAACACGAAAAGAACAGGCTCGAGAGGTGTGAGGGAAACCCTGTGTGTGGCATCTTGATTAGAGAAACACGAGTGAACACCCCCATCTTGTGAGTGATAAACACGAAAGGGAGCGCTTGTGAGGAAATTGAACTTTATTATTGCTAACGATTATTTGTTTTGCAGGAAAAGATGTCGGGTAAGGGTGTGATTGAAGGTAGGGACGGAGGTAGTAAAGAAGGGGCTTTGATGCAAGACGCTAGAGCATCTGAGTATAAGCGTCTAATCGAGATGATGATGGATATGAAGGAGTCTCTAGAAAATATGAATTTGAGACTACAAGCTGTTGAGAAGGAGGCGAGTCCTATGGGAGTAAATAGAGGAGTTAGTTCTACCACACCCCAGGTTGATGATGTGGGGGATGTTAATGAGTATCGGGAGGAGGAGTATGATGATAGTCCACCTATGATATTCAATAGGAGAGGTAGAGGTGGTAGGGGTATAGGAAGAGGAAGAATGCAGGAAAATTATCCCGTTGCTAGGAATAGATGGAATGATGATTATGTAGATCGAGATTTGGGGAGTATCAAGTTGAAAATTCCTATCTTTCAGGGTAAGTCTGATCCTGAAGCTTATTTGCAATGGGAAAAGCGAGTTGAGTTGATTTTTGATTGTCACCAATTTAGTGAGGGAAAAAGGTGAAATTGGCTGTTACCCAATTTCAAGATTATGCTATATCTTGGTGGGATCAGTTGGTGACAAGTAGGAGGAGGAATATGGAGTACCCTATTGATACTTGGCAGGAGCTTAGGGCTGTGATGAGGAAGCGTTTCGTTCCCAAGTACTTTCAAAGGGAATTGATTCAGCGGCTTCAAGTGTTGAGACAAGGTAGTAGGAGTGTAGAGGACTACTACAAGGAGATGGAGATGATCATGACGAGGGCTGATGTGGTTGAAGATGAAGAATCCACCATGGCACGGTTCTTGGGTGGCTTGAAAAGAAATCGCTGATAAAGTGGAGTTGCTACCATATGTCGAGTTGGAGAGATGGTACATCTTGCCATCAAAAATCGAGAAGCAACTTCATGGCAAAGGTTCAAACAGGTATGTTTCCAAATCTTCTTCAAGCTATAATAATAATTGGAAAGGATATGGAAAATCTGAATTTAAAGGTGGAAATAAGTCTACAGTTGATGTAGCAAAGAGTAAGTCTGGTGGGGTTTCATCTGAGAAACCTAAAGTAGATGATCAGAAGGGTAGAAATCGAGATATTAAATGTTGGAAGTGTCAAGGTGTTGGACACATTAGTAGGGAGTGCCCTAATAGGAGAACTATGGTGGTGAGAAATGGGGAAGTTGTCACTGATGATGAGAGAGCTGATAGTGACAAAGAGGAGGAAGCCATGCCTGAATTAGAAGACTGTAGTGATGAGGGTAGCATTGATGAGCCAGAAAAGGTTGAAATATTGGTTACTAGGCGTGCACTTAATACACAGTTGAAGGAAGATTGCCAGGAGGAGCAGCGAGAGAATTTATTCCACACTAGAGGCCTTGTGCAAGGGAGAGGTTGTAGTGTGATTGTCGATGGAGGAAGTTGTACTAATGTGGTAAGTACACTTCTAATTAACGATTGGAGTTGCCTACTGTACCCCATCCTAGACCATACAAACTACAATGGCTTAGCGATTGTGGTGAGGTTAAGGTAAATAGGCAAGCTTTAATTTCTCTAACCATTGGCAAATACCATGATGAAATATTATGTGACGTCGTTCCTATGCATGCTAGTGATCTTCTATTAGGAAGACCTTGGCAATTTGATAGACAAACAGTGCATAATGGCTACACCAATCGATACACTTTCACCAAAGATGGCAGAAAAACTACTTTAACACCATTGTCATCCAAAGAAGTGTATGAAGACCAATGTGCTTTGGAAAGATTGAGAGAAGAGGCCGAAAGAAAAGAGCGTGAGAGTAGAAAAAGCACTTTTGAGAGAGAGAAGAAAAAGAGTGAAAATAAAGAGAGTGATGAAAGTGAGTTGAGTGAAAAGAAAGAGGGGAGTGAAAAGCAAAATAAAAATCGGCCTAGAGAGAAAAAGAGTAAGAATGTGAGCTTGATTGCTAGGACGAGTGAGGTTAGATATGCTTTGCATGCCAATCGACCTATATTTGTACTATTGTACAAAGGGGCTTGTTTGGCAACTAATGAGATTAACCAATCTTTGCCTAGTGTGTTTTCTGATTTATTGCAGGAATTTGAAGACGTGTTTCCTGAAGAGATGCCTAGTGGACTTCCACCTGTGAGAGGCATTGAGCATCAGATTGACTTCATTCCTGGAGCTGTCATACCCAACCGACCTGCCTATAGAACTAATCCTAGTGAGGCGAAGGAGATCCAGAAGCAGGTTGAGGAGTTGTTAGAGAAGGGGTATGTGAGAGAAAGTCTGAGTCCTTGTTCGGTTCCTGTAATATTAGTGCCTAAGAAGGACGGGACTTGGAGAATGTGTGTAGACTGCAGAGCCATCAACAAAATCACTGTAAAGTATCGTCATCCTATACCTAGGTTAGATGATATGTTGGATGAATTGTATGGTTCATGTTTGTTTACCAAAATTGATTTAAAATCTGGTTACTATCAAATTCGCATGAAAGTAGGCGATGAATGGAAAACTGCATTTAAGACTAAGTATGGTTTGTATGAATGGCTTGTCATGCCTTTTGGTCTTAAATGCACCTAGTACTTTTATGCGATTGATGAATCATGTGTTGCGTGACTACTTAGGTAAATTTGTTGTGGTTTACTTTGATGATATTCTGATTTACTCTAAGTGTCTGAATGATCACGTTTTGCATGTGCGACTAGTGTTAACAAAGCTAAGAGAGGAGAAATTATATGCCAACCTTAAGAAGTGTAGTTTTTGCATGGATAAGGTTAATTTCCTAGGTTTTGTTGTCTCTAGTCAAGGAGTGGAGGTTGATGAGGAAAAGGTTAGGGCAATTAGGGAATGGCCTAGACCTAAGAGTGCTAGTGAAGTGCGGAGTTTTCATGGACTTGCTGGGTTTTATAGGAGATTCATCAAGGATTTTAGCACTATTGCTGCACCTTTGAATGAGTTAGTTAAGAAGAATGTTGGATTTGTATGGAGTGATACACAAGAACTTGCTTTTAATGAACTTAAAGAAAAATTGTGTAACGCACCATTGCTTGCTTTGCCTGATTTTGATAAAACTTTTGAAATTGAATGTGATGCTAGTGGTATAGGGATTGGAGCTGTTTTAATGCAGGATCACAGGCCACTAATGTACTTCAGTGAAAAGTTGAGTGGAGCGGCATTGAAGTATCCAACATATGACAAGGAGTTGTATGCCTTAGTGCGTGCATTGCAAACATGGCAGCACTACCTTTGGCCTAAGGAGTTTGTCATACATACCGATCATGAGAGTTTGAAGCATCTAAAGAGTCAAGACAAACTCAATAGGAGGCATGCGAAATGGGTAGAATTCATTGAGACTTTCCCATATGTGATCAAGTACAAGCAAGATTTTGTGAGGAAGCTACATAAACAGGTGAAAGACGGATTGAGCAACAAAATGCCAAGGTAGCTTCAAGGGTGAACAAAGGAAGGAGACCTATGATTTTTCAACCCGGAGATTGGGTTTGGGTTCATTTTCGCAAGGAGCGATTTCCAATACAGCGAAAGTCTAAATTGAGTCCAAGAGGAGATGGTCCATTGAGATACTTGAACGGATCAATGATAATGCCTATAAAGTGGACTTACCAGGTGAGTACATGTTAGTGCAACCTTTAATGTTGCTGATCTTAGTCCTTTTGATGTAGGTGATGCTTTTGATTCGAGGACGAATCCTTTTGAGGAGGGGGGAATGTTACAGAAGAGCCAACGGTCCAAAGTTTATATCCGAATCAACATGAAGACCAAGTGGCAACCATGGAACCTCAAAGAAATTCAAGTCCAATAAGTTTTCCTCAAGGACCAATCACAAGAGCTAGAGCTAAGAAGATTCAACAAGCCTACAATAATCACTTCCAAGGCTTATTAGAGCATGCCAAGGATGAATACAAGGTTATCAAGGCTTTAAAAACAATGATGGAGCAAGTATACTTCAATATTTTTCAAGTAATCATCAAATAGAGCTAAGGAAAGCTGATTTGTGTAGAGAAACAAGAATGGCCGCCAGCCATTATCCCATGGCCGCCGGCCATGACTCCCCTGGCTAATTTTTCGAACTTTACAATTTTGCTCCATAATGCTCATGGTCGCCTGCCATCTTTGATTGGCCGCCAGCCAACATTTAGAACGTATTGAATTCATTGTTTTTGACGTTTTGTTTTCATTGTTTGAGTTATATAAACCTTATTTGGGTCCTTGTACAAGACAGATTATTGTTGAATGAAAAACCAAAGCTTTTGCTTGAAATCTTTGTGTTCTTGATAGAATGCATGCTTTAGGAACATTCAAAGAAGATCGATCGCCTTCTTTGTGGAGTGTTTCGCAATTAGGGTTTGTTATCCTAATTCTTTAAGATCAATAACCTAAGACAAATCTGATATCTAATCCTTCTTAGGGATTGAAATCAAAGGCATCCGTGGGTTTTCTATTCATTGTGTTGGGGGTTCGCAATATCCAAAGGGGTTCTCACGCATGAATACGAAGGTTCTCGTATCATTTAGGCATGATGGTTATTTGTTCAAGAAAGATAAATTGTGTGTACCTAAGAGTTCTATGCGTGAGTTGCTTGTTAGAGAAACGCATGGGGGTGGGCTAACGGGACACTTCGGTGTTAAAAAGACTTTAGATGTATTGATGCGAGAACCTTCGCAATCACGCGTGAGAACCCTTTTGGATATTATGAACCCCCAGCACAGTAATACGAAAACCCACGAATTCTATCGGTAATCAATCCCTAAGATGGATTAGAAATAGATTTGTCTTAGTGTTTGATCTAAATAGATAGAACAAGGTCAGCCCTATCTCCGAAACACTCCACAAAGAAGGCGATCAAAACTCCGTTGAATGTTCCTTTAGCATGTATTCTAAATCAAGAACACAAAGAATTCAAGCAAAAGCTTTGGTTTTTCATTCAACAATAATCTGTCTTTTACAAACAACCAAATAGGTTTATATAACCAAAACAAGGAAAACAAAACGTCAAAACAAGGAATTAATACGTCCTAAATGATGGCTGACGGCCAATCAAAGATGGCAGGCGGCCATGAGCATTCTGGAGCAAAATTGTAAAGTTCGAAAAATTGGCCAGGGGAGTCATGGCCGGCAGCCATTCTTGCTTCTCTGCACAAATTAGCTTTCCTTAGCTCTATTTGATGATTACTTGTAAAATATTGAAGTATACTTGCTCCATCCTTGTTCCAAAGCCTTGATAACCTTGTGATTCATCCTTGGCAAGCTAATAAAGCCTTGGAAGTGATTATTGTAGGCTTGTTGAATCTTCTTAGCTCTAGCTCTTGTGATTGGTCATTGAGGAAAACTTATTGGACTTGAATTTCTTTGAGTTCCCATGGTTGCCACTTGGTCTTCATGTGATTCGGATCTAAACTTTGGACCGTTGGCTTTCTGTAACATTCCCCCTCTCCTCAAAAGGATTTGTCCTCCAATCAAAAGCATCACCTACATCAAAAGGACTAAGATCAGCAACATTAAGTTTGCACTAACATTATACTCACTGGTAAGTCCACTTTATAGGCATTGTCATTGATCCTTTCAAGTATTTGAAATGGACCATTCTCTTGGATTCAACTTGGACTTTCGTTGTATTGGAAAACTCCTTGCGAAAATGAACCCAAACCCAATCTCTGGGTTGAAAATCATAGGTCTCCTTCCTTTGTTCACCCTTGAAGCTACCTTGGCATTTTGTTGTTCAATTCGTCCTTCACTGTTTTTGTAGCTTCTCACAAAGTCTGCCTTAGATTCAGCATCAAAACTAACAAACTTGTTAGGCGGTAATGGTAATAAATCATAGGAGATAGTGGATTAAAACCATAAACAATCTCAAATGGAGAACATGAGTAGTGCTATGAATAGCCCTATTATATGCAAACTCACAAAAGGTAGGCAATCCTCCCAAGTCCTAATGTTTTTCTCTTTATTGCCCTCAACAATTGAATCAAAGTGCGATTTACCACCTCCGTTTGTCCATCCGTTTGTGGGTGACAGGTAGTTGAAAACATGAGCTTAGTCTCCAACTTTCCCACAAAACTCTCCAGAAATGACTCAAAAATTTTTACATCCCTATCACTAACAATGCTTTTAGGTATGCCATGCAAACGCACTACCTCTCTAAAGAACAAATCAGCAATGAATGTAGCATCATCAGTTTTATGAATGGAATAAAATGAGCCATTTTACTAAACCTATCAACCACCACAAAAAATATCTCACGTCCTTTCTAGTCCTAGGCAATCCTAGTACAAAAATCCATAGACACAGCAGTCCAAGGTTCATCAGGAACAGGCAATGGTGTATATAATCCATGTGGTTGTAGTTTAGACTTAGCCCTCTTTACATGTAATGCAATGTTGACAAATTTTATGCACATCATGTCTCATGCCAGGCCAGAAAAAATGTTCATGCAGCATATCATAGGTCTTATCTACCCCGAAATGCCCATTAAGCCCCCCATGTGCTTCCTTAACCAACAATTCTCTAATTGATCCTTTAGGAATGCACAATTTATTCTTTTTAAACACGAATCTTTTGGATACAAAATAATCATTATTGCACTCCCATCAACACAAGCATTAAAAATTCCAGAAAAATCACATCGTTGGATACAAATCTTTTACTAACTCAAAACCTAGTAAAGAAGTACTAAGAGAGTTAAGTAAAGCGTACCTCCTGGAAAGTGCATCAGCAACAATATTTTCCTTACTTGCTTGTATTTGATCACATATGGGAATATCTCAATGAATTCCACCCATTTGGCATGCCTCCGGTTCAGCTTATCTTGACCTTTCAGATGTTTCAAGCTTTCATGGTCAGTATGTATGACAAACTCCTTAGGCAAAGGTAGTGTTGCCATGTTTGTAAGGCTCGAACTAAGCATACAACTCCTTATTATGTTGGATACTTCAATGCTGCTCCACTCAACTTTTCACTAAAGTACATTAGTGGCCTGTGGTCCTGCATTAAAACAGCTCCAATTCCTATGCCACTAGCATCACATTCAATCTCAAAAGTTTTGTCAAAATCAGGTAAAGCAAGCAATGGTGCATTACACAATTTTTCTTTAAGTTCATTAAAGGCATGTTCTGTGTATCGCCCAAATAAATCCAACATTCTTTTAACAAGCTCATTCAATGGTGCAGCAATAGTACTAAAATCCTTGATGAATCTTCTATAAAATCCAGCAAGTCCATGAAAACTCCGCACCTCACTAGCTGTCTTAGGTCTAGGCCACTCCTTAATGGGTCTAACATTCTCTTCATCAACCTCCACTCCATGACTAGACACAACAAAACCAAGAAAATTAACCTTATCCATGCAAAATCTACACTTCTTAAGGTTTGCAAATAATTTCTCCTCCCTTAGTTTTGCCAAAACCAGTTTTACATGCACAACATGATCATTCAAAGACTTAGAGTAAATCAAAATATCATCAAAATATACCACAACAAATTTACCTAAGTATTCACGCAGCACATGATTCATCAAACGCATAAAAGTACTAGGTGCATTTGTAAGACCAAAAGGCATAACAAGCCATTCATACAAACCATATTTAGTCTTAAATGCAGTTTTCCATTCATCTCCTACTTGCATGCGTATTTGATAGTATCCTGATTTCAAATCAATCTTTGTAAACAAACATGAACCATACAATTCATCTAACATATTCTCTAAGTCTACACACATTCTCCAAGTCCCGTCCTTCTTAGGTACTAAAATTACAGGAACCGAACAAGGACTTAAGCTCTCCCTCACATACCCCTTCTCCAGCAACTCCTCAACCTGCTTTTGAATCTCCTTTGCCTCACTAGGATTAGTCCTATAGGCAGGTCGGTTGGGTATGGTAGCTCCAGGAATGAAGTCAATCTTATGCTCTATGCCCCTCATTGGTGGAAGTCCACTAGGCATCTCTTCTGGAAACACATCTTCAAATTCCTGCAACAAATCAGAAAAGACACTAGGCAAGGATGGGTTAATATCATTAGTGGCCAAACAAGCCCCTTTGTACAAAAGTACAAATATAGGCCTACTGGCTTTCAACGCATGCTTAACCTCACTTGTCCTAGCAATCAAACTCACACTCTTATTATTTTGCTCTCTAGGCCGTTCTTTATTTTGCTTTTCACTCCTCTTTTCTTTCACTCTTCTCACCTTCAACGCTCCTTTTGTTTGCACTCTTTTTTTCTCTCTCTCAAGAATGCTTTTTCTCTCTTCACGCTCTTTTCTTTCGGCCTCCTCTCTTATCCTCTCTAATTTACATTGATCTCATACACTTCTTTAGAGGATAGTGGTGACAAAGTGGTTTTTCTTCCATCTTTGGTAAAAGTATATCTATTTAAGTAACCATATGCATTGTTTTCCTATCAAATTGCCAAGGTCTACCTAATAAGATATCTCCAGCATGCATAGGAACAACATCACATAACACTTCATCATGATATTTACCAATGGCAAAAGAAATTAAAGCTTGCCTATTTACCTGCACCTCGCCACAGTCGATGAGCCACTGAAGCTTGTATGGTCTAGGATGTGAAACTATCGGCAATCCCAATGAGTAATTAGAAGTGTACTCACCACATTTGTACAACTACCTCCATCAATAATCACACTGCATGCCCTCCCTTGCACATGGCATCGAGTATGGAATAAATTCTCTCGCCGCTCCTCATGACATTCCTCCTTCAAATGTGTGTTAAGTGCACGCCTGGTAACAAAAATATCACCCGTCACTAGCTCCTCGACACTTCCCTCATCACTACAATCTTCCAATTCGGGCATGTTGTCATCTCCATTGTCACCATCATCTCCCTCGTCATCAGTGACAACTTCACCATTTCTAACCACCATAGTCCTTAGGACATTCCCTACTAATGTGTCCAACACCCTGACACTTCCAACATTTGATATCTCTATTCCTTCCCTTCTGATCAACGATTTTGGGCTTCTCAGATGAATCCCCACTAGGCTTACCTTTTGCTACATCCACTGTAGGCTTAGTTCCACTTTTATATTAATTTCCCATATCCTTTCCAAGAATTATTATAACTGGAAGAAGATTTGGAAACATACCTGGTTGAAGCTTTGGAGTTGCTTCTCAATTTTAATAGTAGGATGTACTATTTCCTCCAATTCTTCATAATGTAGCAAATCAACTTTGTCGGCAATCTCTTTGTTCAAACCACCCAAGAAACGTGCCATGGTGGTCTCCTCATCTTCTACTAAATCAGCTCTAGTCAAAATCATCTCCATCTCCTTGTAGTAGTCCTCCACACTCCTACTACCTTGCTTCAACAATTGTAACCTTTGAATCAATTCCCTTTGAAAATATTTGGGAACAAATCTCTTTCTCATGACGGCCTTCAAATCGGTCCAATTGTCAATAGGATACTCTAGATTCCTCCTCCTGCTAGTCACCAATTGATCCCACCAAGAAATAGCATAATCCCGAAACTGAGTTACAACCAACTTCACCTTTTTCTCTTCACTATACTGGTGACAATCAAAGATCAGATCAACTCTTTTCTCCCATTGCAAATAAGCTTCTGGATCGGACTTGCCCTGAAATATAGGAAGTTTCAATTTAATATTACCCAAATCTCTATCTACATAGTCTTCATTCCACCTATTTCGACCAGTAATATAACCTTCTTGCATTCGGCCTCTTCCTACACCTCTACCACCTCTTCCTCTTCTATTGGCTATCATGGTGGCACTATCCTCAAATTCTTCCTCCACGTAATCATTAATATCCCCAACTTCATCTACCTGGGGCGAGGAAATTCTAACTCCTTTTACTCCACTAGAACTCGGCTCCTTTTTCTCTACAACCTGTAGCCTCAAATTAATATTTTCTATCGACTCCTTCATATCCAGTAACATTTCAGTCAAGCGTCTATATTCCGAAGCCCTAGCATCTTGCATCAAACCCCCTTCTCTTCCTCCATCATCCTTACCAACATCAATACCCTTTCCTGGACATTATTTCCTGCAAAAATCAACACACGTTAAAAAAAAAATTTCCTCACAAACGCTCCCTTTCGTGTTTGCACTCTATTAGATGGAGTTGTCCACTCGTGTTTTCTCAGGAATAAGATATATCACTCGGTATTCCTCACACCTCTCAAGCTTGTTTTCTTTCGCGTTCTTAATTGAATCACACTTTTAGAACGATTCCAAGAAATTCATCTGAGATAATATGAGTGTCACAAAAAGAATCCTTTTCTTTCCTCTCTCTCTCTTTTTTATATATATATCAATTTTTGAATTTTTTTTCTTTTTTTTTTTATCAACTCAAATCACAAATTCAAAGATTTCGAAACCCTAACTTATGTTTCCCTATAGATCTGGACCGATGACACTCAAAAGATCAAAATGACGAATCTTTTATGATGTATAACAAGATAAAGGTATGAACTTTTTGTTCTCACAAGAATCAAGATGTGAGCTTTATGATCTAAAGGAATAAAGATGCAATCTTTTTGATTGATTTTCGAATTTAAATTCAAAGAAAACAAAAGATAGATGAAAAGAAAAATATAACCTGATCTAGAGCCAAAGCTCTGATACCAAATGATGCGAGAACCTTCGCAATCACGCGTGAGAATCCTTTTGGATATTACGAACCCCCAGCACAGTAATACGAAAACCCACGAATTCTATCGGTAATCAATCCCTAAGATGGATTAGAAATAGGTTTGTCTTAGTGTTTGATCTAAATAGATAGAACAAGGTCAGCCCTATCGCCGAAACACTCCACAAAGAAGGCGATCAAACTCCTTTGAATGTTCCTATAGCATGTATTCTAAATCAAGAACACAAAGAATTCAAGCAAAAGCTTGGTTTTTCATTCAACAATAATCTATCTTGCACAAGGACCCAAATAGGGTTTATATAACTCAAACAATGAAAACAAAACGTCAAAACAATGAATTCAATACGTCCTAAATGTTGGCTGGCGGCCAATCAAAGATGGCAGGCGGCCATGAGCATTCTGGAGCAAAATTGTAAAGTTCAAAAAATTGGCCAGGGGAGTCATGGCCGGTGGCCATGGGAGAATGGCTGGCTGCCATTCTTGCTTCTCTGCACAAATCAGCTTTCCTTGGCTCTATTTGATGATTACTTGTAAAATATTGAAGTATACTTGCTCCATCCTTGTTCCAAAGCCTTGATAACCTTGTGATTCATCCTTGGCATGCTCTAATAAGCCTTGAAAGTGATTATTGTAGGCTTGTTGAATCTTCTTAGCTCTAGCTCTTGTGATTGGTCCTTGAGGAAAACTTATTGGACTTGAATTTCTTTGAGTTTCCATGGTTGCCACTTGGTCTTCATGTTGATTCGGATCTAAACTTTGGACCGTTGGCTCTTCTGTAACATGTATTGCATGAGCATTTCTATTGGCCTAAAATGAAACATGATGTCCAAGCTGTTTGTGACAAGTGCATTGCATGTAGACAGGCTAAATCCAAAGTAATGCCTCATGGAGAGTATACCCTATTACCTGTACCTAATCAACCCTAGACTGACATCTCTATGGATTTTGTGTTAAGGTTACCACTGTAATCCCCTGAATTTTAGATACCTGAATATGATACTTAATAAATTGTAACATAGAATCTTGGAGAACTTTGAGAAAAAATCATAAAGACCACTCCCGATTTTTCACTATTTAATAACATTAAAGTATAAAAAATTCTGTTATAATTAGAAATATTCGAATCCTTATAGATAAAGTTTTGAGCACAAAATGTAACTTCCATAATCATAACTGATTAATAATCAAGATAAATAAATTTCTAGGCAATAAAAGACAATATTTCGCAACATAAGAAAAAATTCTACAAGTGATTATAAATAGCCTTAGATTACACATGTAAGAAGAAACAATTGATTTTAAAAGCCTATTGGTTAGAGAATGATAATTTAGAAAAGGATCACTAAAGTTCAAAAATATATGATAGGATTAAAAGAAAATCAATATTTATAAATCTAGACCTTAGATAAAAATATATGTGCATATACAAGATATATACTAAAGAAATATTTTCCAAAAGAATATAACAATAATAGTATGATTAACACATAAATATGATAGTAAATTAGAATCCTAAATATATGATAGATATTGGATTTAAGACCCGATTAGACCTTAGTTAGAAACTTTATAGTATTGTGAACCTATTTATGATCTAAAAACCTTAAGAATCTAAATAAATAAATGCATTAAAAAGACACCAAAGATAGATTTTGTAATCTAAGTCAAGAACCAAGAATAAAGTATATACGTATAAATAAATAAATGGCTTTAAATTTTAAATGCATTAAAAGCTAATAATTCATGGTATGTGTATAATAAGAATAACCTATTAAAGATAAAACATTAGGGATATGAATACCCAACGAAGAGCTATAAACAGACCTACAATTAATTATTTAGACTTCAAATAAAAATTTAGACCACACCATAATTTTAGTTAGAAAATTTAGAGTCTGTAGATACCAATCTTATATTTTGACCTATCGACCTAAAACCTTAATCGCGTAGAACAAAACTTTAGAAATACTAAATCGCGTAAATTTTAAACTCAAAATTTGAAACTCAACAATATTTTAAAATATTTTAGGACCTTAAATAAATTGTTGGAAATAAAATTCTCATATAACTAACATAAATATACGCATAGGAGATTTTTGATGAAATTAGCTAGATATTTGAATTTATTAATATTTTCTCAAATGTTGTTGCAAGTCATGGTGAAAATTGGAAACACTTGGCCAGCCCAAAATTGCTCCAAGTCTCTCCACCATATGTAGCTAGCTTAAGGGAGTAGTGAATGGTCCATAAAGAATACACATCACTAACAAATTACTTGGACACAATTCCACCATGAAGCCTTGTTTAAGAAGTAGCTTGCACATGAGGTTAGAATTTAAACACTTAACTAGCCTAAATTTGCTACAAGTCTCTCCACCATGTAAGCTAGCTTAAGAGAGTAGAAAAGAGTATATGAGGTCAATTTTAAGACACATCAACCAATGAAAATGCACCAAATAAAAACTCTTAATTAATGCAAACTTGTTGAATTACTTAAAGGGACTTGTAGAACCGGTAAAAAAGATTTCTCTCTTTTCGTAAAACAACAACAACAACATAATTTATTAAATAAAATAAATAATTAAAGCCTAGACTAGTCAAACCTTCCTACATAAGTTATCTAACCCTTCATCCATAAGTTATTAGAAACCTTCCTCCATAAGTTGTTACAAACCTTCCTTCATAAGTTACTTGACTCTATAAATAATGGACAACCAACAAAGCAAGTCCCACTCTCCCAAAAATTCAAAACCGTGAAACACACAAAATTCTCCAAAAATTGCAATTCCACTTCTCTTACAACAAATTGTCCCCATTTGAGCCCATCAACCAAAGACCCATCAACCAAGACTCCATTTTTCTTGCAACTCCACTACAAGTAGCTATCAACCATTCAACAAAATAAAAGACAAGGGTAAGAATATATTGTAGTTAGTTATTTATTTAGAATATGATAAACTTATCTCCTTATCTATATATGTAGGTTTTGGTCTATATAAGAAAGAGAATTTATCGTCTCTCCCTCTAAACCATCAAGGTAATGTCTAAACCTATTCTACAAATTTACAATCTCCTTCATGTGTAGAAATTATGAAAATTAAAGGCATAGAATTGTCATAGAAATTCTACATGAATAGCCTCCTTCAATTATGTTAATATTAAAATGAATGAGAATAATAGGTGATAGTCATTTTGATTAAGTTAGAATACCATATCTAGTAAAGAAACTATGAAGAAAATTAAACTTAGATTTTAGAAAACCCTAGATTCTAATTTTGTTGTCACTATAAGGCTATGACTTAAAAACTTAATACATGACTTAGTTTAGTTCAAAGGAATTAGTAAATATGTTTAATGCTATCTAGATAATAAAACTCAACCAACATAAACCCAAGATGTCAAAATATATATATATATATATATTAAGCATATGATGCATGAAATTATAATAAAGAAACTTGTCATTAGGTATATTAAAAGTATGATAACAATGAAGATTTATGAATGAGTTAAATTAATCTTAGAATAAACTATAATTTGGAATACAAAATAATACTTAGATGAATTTAAAAGATCATTGGAACCATGTATTAATAATTGAAATTTAGATAAGATCCTCTAAATAATAGAAATTCTAACCTACATAAACAAATAGGGTTGACAAAATAAACAATAAAAGAAAATTTGTTATCACTAAAGATATTAATGGACAATATAAATTAAAAATAATAAAACTCATTACCAATGATAAAGCTTAATAATGACAATAGGAAACATATATATATATATATATATATATAGGAAAGTCTTACACCAACTATAGGAATTTATAAGAGTAGGAGGAATATAAATTAACAAGTAAATAAGTTGAGTAACTAGCATATAATATGCAAAACAAGCTTTTTAACACCTATTTATACAACAAAATATAAGTTAAAATAAGTAATATAAGCCTACTTAAAGATTTTACACTAAAAACATGAATTTAAAATTATTTAGGTCACTTTTTAGTAAGAAATAATTATCTATACGAATTTTGTAAAAATATAATGTATTTCATAAACTTTAAAAATGACTAATTATAGACTACTATCGGAATAGAAATAATAAAACATTATAAACATTAGAGATTAAAAATAAATAAATAAATAAATAAAATAAGATCCTTAAAGGATATAACAAAATTGAGTTATTAGAAAGCTTCTATAACAAATTTTAGAATTAGTAAAATCACTTAACTCACTTAATAATTTAAAAATAAGTAATTGATGTCTAAAAATAGTAGCTATGTCTAAAATATAAAACAAAGTATATAGAAAAACAAATAAGGTTGACAAACAAAGTAAATAATAATTAAGAACCTTAGTTGTTTTTACCTACATTAGAAAAAGCAAAAATTTAAATAACCTATATTGGTAAAAACACTTCCTTGACATATAAGTACAAATAAGATCAAGAGAAGCAAAACAAAAATAAAATTATAACATAAGTTTCATCCAAGTGATGATCAAGACACTTAAAAATGAATTTAATCACTAAAGCTTAGTAGTAGATACATAAAACAAAGCAATAGACATGAAGTAAGAATTAAAAATATAAAACTGGAATAATAGATATCATAGTATAAACATTTCGAATCCATAGTCATATAAGGAAAAATATACAAAATAAAAGAATAAACTAGAAATAAAAAGAGTATGTCCAATAAGCTTTACAACACCATTTATTTGTTAAAAAAGTTAAATAAAATAGATCTAGGTTAAGATTATGCTATTGAAATTGGTATTTGAAATCATTTAAGACACTTTTCCTAAGAAAAACGAGCTTATACAAATTTTATAACTCGATCGAAGAAACTAAGCCCTTATGAACCTTAAAACCCATATTTAAATGACAAAATTAGGATTAAGATGATAAAGGTTGAGTTTAGGAGACAAAAGGCACAACCGAGATTGTTATGCAAATATTAGTATAGTAATAAGTATCTTTTATCTCATTCTATAGGAGAAACAGATCAATCTTTGGAATTTCCAGTAGATTACTACGACTTAGCAAGGATACCGGGTGAGTAACTTTGACCTTATCACATTGTTTGTGCTTGTAGCATAGTTGCATATGTAATAATATACTAATACTGTTATGTATGTGGGGTTGGGTATATCGCATGGTGCTTGGTGTATGATTGGTTGCCCAAAATACCATATTGATAGTGACAATTACATTGTACGATAATTAATGTATGAAGCATGTTAGGGTTTGTCTGTGAATTATGGACACTTAAGAACCTAACCTAATACTATTCGACTATCTATTGAATTGGTCATGCATTGCATAACTTGCATACACTGCATAAAAAAGTGTGACAGCCCGCTCGTATTAGTATTTCGGATCTCGGTTAATGCTTGGTTTTTCTAGATGTAGATTTCCTAGTTCTTCCAAGATTATCCTTGTTCTGTTCGGTTCCACGGGAACTACTTGGCAAAAGAAGGAACGCCACCCGTGGTATCGGCTTGAAATGACTAATACTTAATGGAGTCTCTTTGTTCCAAAAGGAAATTGAGTGAAGAAACTATAACCATAAAGTAAAGAATAAAGTGAGTACTGCTATTCCTATGGTTCTCTGTTTCTCCTGGGCGGGTGGGTCATAAGGATGTGATCCTTGACTAGGTTCCTTCAACCCTGATGTGAGGGCGTAAATCTATATCCTGTTTGGATTCCAGTTCTCCAAACTTGTAATTGAGCATATGTTTGATTGATACATTACACTTGCTTGATAATAAACTTGTTTGTTATTGCTTGATGTGTGGTCTGGTCAGGTTATCTCACTGAGCCGTGGTTTTGCTCACCCCCTGGGAATAGGCTAGGAATGTGTGAAGAGTGATTTCCCTATCAGACTTTTATGGAGTTGAAAGATAGATTGCAATGAACTTAGAATACAGATTTGATAAATTGTATAAGCATTTGAGATTTTGTATTTTATAGGTTGAAACCCAATTTTTACTATTTGGTAGGGGATACCGATTCTCTGCGATCTTGGTGAGATGTGGAAAATCGGATTCCATAGTTATGTTTCAATAGTAGCATTATATGTATTGTATGATCAATGTATGAGAAGTTAATAAATAAATAGAGTCTTGTAATCTCTGACTTGCAAGACGGTTTTCATATTGCGAGTGCACACGTAATATGACAACTTGAGGACAATCCTACTAGACCCCTATTAATGTCGTGACAACCACGATCTCAGAGTGGTAAAGATAGCATATTTGTTGTTGTTGATAGACTTGTAAGATGGCTCATTTCATTGCCTGTTCTAAAACTAATGATGCACAACATATTGTTGATTTGTTCTTTTAGGAGATTGTGCGTTTGCATGGCTTGCCTAGATCCATTGTGAGTGATAGGGATGTGAAATTCTTGAGTCATTTCGCGTACCTTGTGGAATAAGTTGGGCACTAAATTGTTGTTTTCCACTATTGCACATCCTCAGACAAATGGTCAGACGGAAGTAGTCAATAGGACTCTTTCAACCTTGTTGCGTGCTGTGATTCATAAGAACTTGAAACAATGGGAAAAATGTCTGCCACATGTTGAGTTTGCATACAATAGGACTGTGCATTCCACTACATCTTATTCTCCATTTGAGATTGTGTATGGTTTTAACCCATTGACTCCATTGTGTATGGTTTTAACTCATTGACTCCATTGGATATTTTACCTTTGCCTGCTAATGAATGTATTGATCTTGATGGAAAGAGAAAGGCAGAGTTTGTTAGGGAGTTACATGCCAAGGTTCGGGTCAACATTGAGAATGAATGAGCACTATGCTCGCCAGGCTAATAAGGGTCGTGTGAAGATTGTCTTCCAACCGGGAGACTAGGTGTGGGTGCATTTAAGGAAGGAGAGGTTTGCTGCTCAAAGGAAATCTAAGTTGCACCTAAGGGGAGATGGACCGTTTCAAGTGTTGAAGCGCATCAATGACAATGCTTACAAGATCGACTTACCAAGTTATTATGTAATGTAAGCGCTACCTTTAATGTTTCTGATCTCTCTTTGTATGATGCAAGTGATTCAAGGATGAATCTTTTCGAGGAAGGAGGGAATGATGAGGATCATCTAGCATCGAGAATTCAAGAGCCAAAGTCCAGTGATCCACTCCATGGCATTGGAGGACCAATGATAAGAGCTAAACCTAAACGAATGAAAGAAGGTTTGCACGGTCTAGTGATGGAAGTGATGGAGTTGCAAGAAAAGGAGTCAAACTCCACCAAAGAAGAACCAACATTAATTCACATTATTCAAGCTTCCAAAGAGATGGTCAAAGGCATGGAGAATCCCGAGATGAAAGTTACATTGAATGCTGAAGACTTCAAGAAGTGTGATAAAGCTTCTTGGATCGGTTATTAATATTTACATTTTCCAACGCGAATGTTGAAGACTTCAAGAAGTGTGATAAAGCTTCTTGGACCGATTATTAATATTTGGACTTTTCTAACGCAACTTTTAGTCTCCAGCAATGTTTTTTTTAAGTTTTTTTTTATGCCGGGTTTATTATTTGTTTTGGAATTGTTTTATGTCGATATTTTGGGTCTTTTCCCATGTGTCTTTTAGTCTTTTTCTTTTATTATATATAGATATATATAGTTGTAAACAGAAGAACATCATTGAATGAAAAACAGAATTTTGAGAGCACTCTCTCTTTTGTTCTTTTCAAAAGAACTCCTATTTCAATTTCTTCAATCTAAGCGCTTGGGGAAATCATCTTGATAACTCAGGTTTCAATTAACAGGTGTGGTTGGGGTCTAGTTCTGAATCCAATCTTGTTCAAGATGATCTTTGGGGTTTCGATTTCAAATTACGATCGCCGGGTTCTAGGTTTAAAATACTAAGGGTTCGCATCACCACCATTGGAGGATGTTAGTGATGAAGAATCGCTGAGGGTAGATTAGTGGCAGTTGTGAAACGTGCTTGAAATGTGGAGGTAAAAGAGGAAGCTGAAGTGCAACGAGAGAATATTTTTCATACTAAGTGCTACATTGGTAACAATATTTGTAGTTTTATTATTGACAAGGTTAGTTGCACAAATGTTGTTAGCACATTCATTGTGGACAAATTAGGGCTCAAGACCACTATATACGTTAATCCATATAAGTTGCAGTGGCTGAATGATAGTGATGAGACCAAGGTGAACAAATAAGCTAAGATTGCTTTTCGCATCGGGAGGTATAAGGATGTGTTGTGTGATGTCATACTGATGCTGGCTTGTCACGTGTTGCTAGGAAGGCCATGGCAATTTGATAGAAAGGCGATTCATGATGGATTTTCAAACAAGTGTTCACTTGTTCACCGTGGCAAGAGCTACAATGTTAAACCCTTAACCCCTAGGGAAGTTTATGAAGATCAGTTACAACTACAGCAATCTTTCGGGAAACACAAGGAGAGTGAAAAACAAAGAGAGAGTGAGAGAGAAAAAGGAAAAGAGACTGAAAAAGAGAGGAAGGCTGGAAGGAGTAAGAGTATCCAACTCAAAAGAGGTTCGGCTTTGGTGGTGAGAGAAAAGGAGAATGCAACCTTATAAAAGGAGAGTTGTGTGGCAAGAGTTAGTATGGTGAGGAGAGCGTTAGTGATAAAACAACATATGTTGTTGATGATTTACAAAGAAACATGTTTAAACACTAACAAGTTTCCTAATTTTTTACCTAGTGTTATTATCTCTCTTTTGTAGGAATTCAAGGATGTCTTTATCGAGGATTACCTCTAATTCTAGGGATTGAACATCAAATTGACATTGTACATGAAGTAACCATTCCAAATAGACTAGCTTATAGGAGTAACCTTAAGGAGGCTAAGGAACTTCAAAAGCAGGTTCATGAATTGATGGAGAAGGGGGATGTGAGGGAAAGCATGAGTCCATGCATTGTTCTAGTGATTTTGGTTCCTAAGAAAGATGAGCCTTGGAGAATGTGTATTGATTATCGAGCTATCAACAACATAACGGTAAAGTATCGTCACCCTATTCCTCGCTTACATGATATGTTAATGAATTGCATGGACCTTGTGTTTTTCAAAAATTGATTTGAAAAGTAGGTATCATCAAATTAGGATGAAAGAAGCAGATGAATGGAAAACTGCATTTAAAACAAAATATGATTTATATGAGTGATTAGTTATGCCTTTTGGATTAACCAATGCACCTAACACTTTCATGAGATTATTGAACCATGTTTTGCATGCTTTCATTAGAAAATTTGTGATTCTGATTTATAACATTAACTTGGAAGATCATTTAAATCACTTGAGATCTGTTTTAGATGTACTTTGAAAGGAGAGATTATTTGCTAAGTTTAAGAAGTACGCCTTTTGCATAGATGGGCTCGTATTTCTTGGTTTTTTTTGTCAGTACATAAGGAATACAGGTGAATGATGAGAAGGTTCTTGCAATCTAATAGTGGCCTAATCCAACAAGTGTGAGTCATCTTAGGAGATTTCATGGGCTCGCTAGATTTTATAAGAGGTTTATGAAGGACTTCAGTGGTTTCATAGCACCAATCACTGAAGTCATCAAGAAGAATATTGGTTTTAAGTAGGGAGAGGAACTAGAAAAGGCATTTCAGTTGATTAAGGATACGCTAACGCATGCTCCTTTACTTAATTTACCTAATTTTTCTAAGACTTTTGAAATTGAATGTGATGCTATAGGTTTAGGAATTAGAGCTATTCTTACGCAAGAAGGACAACCCATTCCATATTTCAATGAAGAGCTTAGTGAGACAGCCTTGAGATACCCTACTTATGATAAGGAGTTGTATGCACTTGTTAAGGCCTTGGAAACCTGACAGCATTACTTATGGCCTAAGGAATTTGTAATTCATACAGATCATGAATGTCACACCCCAAGGGGTACCCTAAACGTGGTAGTCTACCATATATAATATTAAGACGTAAGAATAACTACCTTAGTTACGCGAAAGTCCCAATATTATATGTAAAACGTACAACATGATAATAGGAGACGCTGGTGCAAAATGTAATTTAAGTAAGTAATAATAAGCATAAAAGAATCTAGATAAACAGTAACCCACATAATATAGTCCATAAGTTCATTTACGAAAATCTTAGGGGCATTCCCCCACTAAACATAGTCCAAGGATCGAAACATAACACTAATTCTTTACAATAAACTTAAATAACTTCACCAAAAGATTTTAAAGGAAGTCCAATCTAAGTCCGTGATTGGATTTCCCCCAAAAGCTCCCAAACGATGACTTACATGGATAAATAGGGATCACGGGTACAAAAGAAAGTGCTCCTACACATACAAAAATCTATAGGGGTATAACCGTTATGAGCTTAGTGAGAACATTCTTAGTGTAACATATCGCAACAAAATTTCCAAACAAGTTTAATTATTGAAATAAGTGAAATGCAATGAACATATGCGCATACAAGACATATGGTTTTTCAGGAACCATATGTTGAATGAATTTATGCCTTTCATTTGGGGTTAGGTACACCGGCCAATTATGGCCAACTAAAGAATTTATAGTTCTCACCGGCTACTAAATGCCACCAAAATATATGTAGATCTTATTTGCTACTACTCACCACATGCAGATATTACTGGTTATGCCAACCACCACAACCATACACTTATCCCACCAAATGTATTATAGCACATGCAATGAGACTCAACTCGTGAAGTGTATGAATCAATTTTATTAAAAGTCTAGCAATTAGTTAATCCATTTAAAAGTGATCATACAAGTTTTAGACATTCCAACATGTAGTAAACATACAATTTATTCTAACGCTTCAAAACTCGATATGCTTAATATCAATTCACCAAGAAATATAAATCACATGCACTTTCCCATTTTATCTTTCCCTAGTTCTAGTGCCACTAAAGTACAAGCACAAATATGAGTATAGTAAAATAAAGGAAAGTTAACTCACTTGGCCATGTCGAGATGGTAGCTCCCTTAATCAAAATAATCCTCGGGATAGTAAAAGTCGTCCACTTCGTTTCCTAAATAAAGGAAATACTCAAAATGAGTATTTCATAGAGATTCTATTTAAATTCTCTAATTCTATCTTTTATTTGTGGTAAAGTTTGGATTTGTGGAGGTTTTAGCTTAAAAAGGCCATATCTTGCTCATTTTAACTCGGAATTTCACATATAATATACCTTTTCTACCTACTCGAAAAGATCTATCCATTTCTAGGGTTATTTTTGTCATAAAAATTCTTTTGGGTCCCACAACAGCAAGCTACAGAATCACCACGAAAATCTCAGCTTTCAAAACACAACTTTTTTTTAACTTTTCTCCATCCAAAATTCCTTATACAAAAAATATAGATATTTGTGTATTTGAAAAATCTTTTGAATACATATATATGTATATACTCATATTGCATGCATGAATTTAGTGGTATTGTCTCTGCAATGATTTTTGTAAAGCAATGTGCCTTAAAAGTTGGAAAAAAATAAGACTTGAAAAGTTTATTTTAATTTGTTGGAAATTTTTCTTGAATTATTATAAGTGAGTTTTTTCTTCTTTTAACTTCATTTCTTAACTTTTTGAGAATAAATTAATTTTTCAAAAATTAATCTGGTCTTTTTAAGATTCCTATAAATTTTATTTCTAGTGGTTGAAAAATGTAGTATCTTTAAGTATTTATTGGGAGTGACTAAAATTCCTTGAAGTAGTTACTTGTCATGTTTATATGTTTTTAATTTTTCCAAAGTTAGGTCCACTTTAAATAATAATGATTTTTTAAGTTATTTACTAATTTTATTTCCTAAGTAAGATTTGTCCCTAGAAGGTTAATTTTAGATTATTTTGTAAAACATGTCCAGTCCTTAGTATTTTAGAGTGTTGGTGAGAACCTCACAAATAAGTTTAAGAAAAACCTTTTTCAACCAAGGAATTAACAACATTGAGTTTTAAAAAAACTTTTTTATTTTATTGGTTGGAAAAGAGTGTGTGTGATAAATCTACTTTGCTCATTCTTTGATGAAATCCCATGTACTATCATTACTAAAAGCTTGTGATGGATCTATCTAAATTTTAGAAAAGATTTGTTGGGACTTTAAGTTTTAATGGAAAAATCATTTCCTAAGTGACAAAAATTCATCTTCAAAGAGAGTTTCTATTTTTCTTCATTTAAGAAAATTCCTTTTTATTTTTGCTGAGACAATATCAACATGTTCATGCATGTTTATGAATATGTAGTCATGAGAAAGAGAATGATATCACATAATAAGATAAAATATATATATATATATATATATATAAGAAGCAATATAAACATAATAATATGGTCAAGTATTGGGAGCCTTAACTTCATCAACGTAACCCGGACTAAAAATAGACTAGTCCCAAAAAGAAAAAGAAAAAGAAAAAAAAAAGGAAAGAAAAAGCATAATAATATTGATAATAAGAGCATAATAATAATATGAGTATAATAGTAAATGGATGATAATAAAACATAATGTATGAACAAGAACAAAACAAAACATAATGTTATTTTCTTAATCTCTATGGGTCTTTAGAAAACACACACTATGTTCATGCTAAATTACATGAACATAAGAAATAATCTATTACCAATCTAAAAGTATAAGAATGTATGCATGAACAAGAACAAAGTATGAACCTATTGTTGCTTTCTTAACCTCTTCTAAGCTCATCCTAAGTTACATGAACATCAAGAAGGTGTAGGATAATTACCTAGTGGTTAGAAGAAAAAGAACAAAGTGGTAGAGAGAAATTTATAGAGAGGATTTTTGTGGAGTGATTTTGGGAGAGTTTTTGGTATGTAAGAGAAGTGTGTGAAAGAAATCGAAGGAAGGGGGTATTTATAGAATTTTATGGAGGGAAATTAGATGTAATAAAATAAATTGAAAAATAAAAATAAATGGAATTAGAGAGAGAGGGGAGGCGCTGGCCATGCGAAGGAGAGAGAAGAAAATTTTATTAAATTTGTATTTTTGTAATGAAAAGTGATTAAAATGTGAGAAATGAGAGATGTGAAGTTGTATTGGAAAAAAAAAAGTAAGAAATAGGTGTATAAGTAGTAAGAAAAAGTAGAGATAGTTGAATAGTAATGAATAGTAGAATAGGATAATGAATAATGAACAAGACTAATAATCTACCGGTAGTAAGAAAATACACATATAAATACAATATCTGATATTTTTAGCTATCAAAAAATTATGACATTGATATTTTTGAAATCCTTGTATTATCATGAATGTAACGGTGTCATCAAAATATTTTTACTACTCTGAGCCTTAGGATATGTTTTTCAAGAACTAATTCGGTTTGGGTTCGGAACGAATTAAATTTTGATGAATCTGGTCTTTTTAGGTTTCCTATATTATTACGAATCATATTCCACGATTTTCTTTGTTTTATTGTTTCATGGTTAAGAGCATGGGATTGTCGGGTCTAAACAGTAGGGTTTGTTGTAGTCTTTGTTGACCTTAAGGGTTTCGAATTGACCTCTAATTTTAAGGTTTAAGCATAAACTTAGCATGAAATTCAAGGGTTTATAATGAGTCATTGAAGCATTTAAAGGGCTAACTGATGTGAACGCATCAAGGCCAATTTATCAGTTAATTGTCATTTTTAATTTCTTTGTCAGTTACAGTCATTACTTATTTTTGTCAGTTACATGTCTTTAATTTCTTTTCAGTTATATGTCTTTAATTTTCTTTGTCAGTTACAGTCAGCTATTTATTTTTGTCAGTTACATATCTTTAATTTCTTTATATGTAAAAGACTATATATTAAGCCTAGGTTATGAGAATTAGAGAGGTTTTAGTTGATTTCTATTTTGGTGAGTTCATGTGAGAGAGTTCTCTCTTGTAATTGACAGGATTGTCAATACATGTTATGAATATTGGGAATTAGAATTTTCTTTATTCTTCTTGCTGATTGAATTTTTATATTCCTTTAGCAATTCGTGAGAGTTTTTACAAATCGAGAGTTATATCGATTTGTGATTCCATTCATAAACCAGTTTGATTTTTGTTAGTCGTGGCACCTATCGACTAATAATATCATCCATATCATTTATTTCTTTTTCCTTTAAAATTTGAAAACCTAAAAAGATTGTGAAAAAAATTGTTAACCCCCTTGGGAGCTTATCACTAACAAAAATTGAACATGAGGCATGCATATTCGATGGAGTATATTATACATTTCCTTATGTCATCTGCTACAAGTAAGGTAAGGAAATCATTGTTGCTGATACGATTTCTCGTAGGTATGTTCTAATCTCAACACTTGATGCTAAGCTGCTTGGTTTTGAACATATTAAGGATTTATATTTTTTAGACCAAAATTTTGCTAAAAAATATGCTTGTTATGAAAAGACAGCCCATGGAAAGTGCTTTAGGCATGATGAATATCTATTTAGAGAAAATAAATGGTGCATTCCCAATTGTTCTATCAGGGAGTTGTTGGTGAAAGAGTTTCATATGGGACACTTTGGGGTAGCAAAGACTTTAAGTGTTTTGTAGGAACATTTTTAATTTGGCCCCAAATGAAGCGGGATGTTGAGAGAATCTATGAGAAGTGTATCACTTATAGACAAGCTAAATCCCGAGTACAACCTCATAGTTTATACACACGGTTACCTATTCCTAGTGAACCCTGGGTTTGTATTTCTATGGATTTTCTATTAAGTTTACCTAGGAGTAAAAATGATAGGGATTCTATTTCTATGGTCGTGCATAGACTTTAAAAAATGGGACATTTTATTCGATGCCACAAAACTGATGATGCTTCTCATGTTGCAAATCTGTTCTTTAAGGAGATTGTAAGACTTCATGGTATGCTTAGAACAATTGTATCTGATAGGGTTACTAAGTTCTTGAGTTACTTCTGAAAGACTTTGTGGTGTAAGTTAGAACTAAGTTATTGTTTACTATAACTTGTCATCCACAGTCTGATGGTCAAACGGAAGTAGTAATAAGACTTTATCTACTTTGTTAAGCACTATCATTAAAAAAAAAATATTAAAACATGGGAAGAATGTTTACCACATGTTGAGTTTGCTTATAACTGTAGTACACATTCTACTAGTAAATATTCACTATTTGAGATTGTGTATGGTTTTACTCCACTAACTCTTTTGGATTTCTCACATTTACTTATGTTTGAGTTTGTTAATTAAGATGGCAAAAGGAAAGCATAATTTGTTAAGTAGATTCATGAGAAGGCCAGACTAATATGAAGAAGGACGGAGTAATATGCCAAACAAGCCAACAAGGGCGGCCTCAGATGGTCTTTGAACCTAGAGAATGGGTTTGGTTACGTATGAGCAAAGAAAGATTTCCTGAGCAAAGGCGTTCCAAGTTTCTTCCAAGAGGTTATGGTCCTTTTCAAGTCATCATGGGCATCAATGACAATGATTACAAGCTAGACTTACCTGCTGAGTATAATGTAAGCGCTACTTTTAATGTTACTGATCTTAGCCTATTTGATGCAAGTGATGATTTGAGAATAAATCCTTCTCGATAGGAGCAAAATGATGGGGGCATGGTTAGAAGATGGAGAGTAGATCCACTAGAGATGCCATCTGGACTAGCTACAGGACTTGAGCTAAGAGATCCAACGATGCACTCAACGTATTAATCCAAGAACTCTAAGAGGAGGAGATCCATGTGCACACCACCAAGGATGAGCTCAAACTAATCAACGTCGTCAAAGTTAGCTTGGAAATGGATCAAGAAGATAAAGTGGAGGAGCAGATTTGCAATTTGGTGAAACAGGCCTGTACGTTAACCTTAAGCCGTCGGCTTTGGATAAATATGCTGCCAATGTAAGTGATGAAGGCTGCCGGCCTTAAGCTAGCATTGAAAGTGAACAAAACCAAAAATTTTAAGAGTTGATGACAATGCTGATAGCTTTCCTTGTCTACGCCGTCGGCCTTCGAATTTAAGCCACCGGCTTACAGCCAATGTACATTATTCCAGAACTTGTTTTTCCTGTTTTTCTTTAAAGACCACCCGTGTTGAATTTAAAGGCTGCTAACTTATCTTGTTTCGATAGTAACTTTGTTTTTAAGACTTTTAGATTTTCTTTTAGCATGACATATATAGCTATTTGCTTTGTAATGGAACACATAACTTTGAATACAAAATTGAGAGATTTCTCTTTGGTTCTTGAGTGAATTTTTCTTGAACTTATCGGATCTATTCTGTAGCATTCAATTGCAACTTATCAATCGAATATCTACCTTCAATTGTGGCGTTTATGACTTATACCAAGGTTCTTGCTTCCTTATAAGCAACAGGTCGAGGTCTCCCTACAAACAAGAATGATCCTAGATTAAATATCTAACATATTGATATAAGGCTTCATCATAGGTTGGCGTAGTTTGTATCAAATACCAGTAGGAGGAAAGATGCACCTAAGCCTATAATTTGTTAGAAATGCAAAGGGACGCACTACCTAAATAGGTGGCCCCATATGCAGAATAAGTGCTACTTCTGTAGAGATCTTAATCATAGGATCTCAAACTATCCAAAGAAAGCATCTACCACCTACTATGTCTACAAGTAAACTCGGCATTTTGCCAATGAATGTCCACAAAGAAAGAACACCAAGCTTGATCATCTGGACCATCTAAAGGACCTACTCTAACGAACACTGTGAATGGAAATGGTAGTAGGAACCATGCTAGATCTTCAATGCCTAGGTTAAGGATTCATGACTTGGAGGGTCAATGGATGTGCGAGGAGATGGAGGATGAAGGAAAGGAGTTAGCTACTCTTGAGGAACAAGACGACTACAGCTGCTATTTGGTTACGTGTTAGCTTTAAAACCCTTAATAAATTGTTTCTTTTATTTTTATAAAATATAAGAAAAAGAATATAAACAATAGATAAATGAGTAAGTAGAATCGTAGAATGATAAGTAAAAAGTAAGTAAGCCATGTATTGAATGTAGGGAATATACAAGTAGCTCACCAAATCGCTATGCCCTTTTTGACACGGGAGTGACTCATTCTTTTATCACAACTAATTTAGCCAAGAATACTAGACCGCCCATAACCATGATTACCTCTAGCTTTAAGATAAAGACCTTTATGGGTAGTGTCGTGATGATGAAAGAGATATTAAGAGATTGCCCTTTAGTGATACAAGGATGTCCTTCCACCTGCAATCTCATAGTGCTAGAAATGAATAAGTATGAAGTAATCTTGGGTATGAGTTGGTTATCTCTTACCAAAGCTACAGTCAATGTCCAAATAAGAAAGTAGACTTCTTGGAGCTAAATGCAAAATGAGCCATATTCGTTGGTGAGTCTGTAATTTCAAGGAGGAAGGAGTTGTGTTCATTTGAGCGAATAGAGGAAGTTGAAGATGGGATTGGTAGTTATGTTGGTAGTATGGAGAATGACAAAGTGGAACCCATCTTGGATAATATTCCTATTGTTAATGAATTTCGGATGTCTTTCCAGATGAGTTGCCTAGATTACCACCAAAGCAAGAGATCGACATTGAAATCAACTTGGTGGCAAATATAGAATCGATATCAAAGGCAACATACCGCATGGCACTCGTTGAGCTAAAGGAGCTAAAGAAGCAGCCACAAGAGTTGTTAGATCAAGGATTTATCAAACCAAGTGTCTCGCTTAGGGAGCCTCGATGTTGTTCGTGAAAAAGAAAGATGGATCAATGAGGCTGTGTATAGATTATCGAGAGCCTAACAAGGTTACAATAAAAAACAAGTACCCATTACAACAAATAAACGATCTCTTCAATTAGCTACAAGGTGCAAATGTGTTTCTCACACATCGATTTACATTATGGATATCATCAGTTAAGGATCAAGCCTGAAGATGCATCAAAGATGCTTTCCAAACGCGATATAAACTCTACAAGTTTTTAGTGATGCCTTTCGAATTAACGAATGCACCTGCCACCTTCATAGACTTGATGAACCGAGTATACAAGTCTTTGTTGGACAAGTGTGTTATAGTGTTCATCGATGACATCCTTATATATTCAAAGACGCATGAACTAGTGTGATTTTTGGTTGGATCGAATTTCTTTCTGAGGTCATGTTGTATGAAGCGAAGGTACATCTGTGGACCCTGAAAAGATAAAAGCAGTAGTGGAATGGAAACCGCCAAGGACAATAATGGAAGTGAGAAGTGGGTCTAGCTAGTTATTATAGGAAATTTGTAAAGGACATTTCCAAAATAGCCAAGCCCTTGACTCATTAACCCAAAAAAATTAGAAGTTTGTGTGGACCAAGAAGAGGGAACAGACTTTCTAGGAACTTAAGCAACAACTTGTTTCTACACCAATCTTAGTGTTGCTAAATCCAAAAAATCCCTATATAGTGCATAGCGACTCATCAAGAAATGGTCCTGAATGTGTGCTAATGCGAGATGGTAAAATGATTGCCTATACTTCATGACAGCTAAGACCACATAAGCAGAATTACCCAACTCATGATCTTAAGTTAGCTACTGTCACGCCCCATGAGGTACTCTAAATATAACAATCCGCCACATGGCATATAAGACTCATAAATTACTACCTTAGTCCTTCAAAAGTCTTGTATAGATGTAAGGCGTCCCTTTACGACAATAGAATACTCGAACCGATGGAGTTAAAGAGTTTAATTTGGCATTCAATAGCATTATAAAATAAATCAAAACACATATAATTAGTTACAAAATCTAAGAGGCATTCCCCCTCAAAAGAATATCGTTTAGAGGTCTTTACAGTCATCTAGAGTCTCTTGGTTTCTTACGGAAGTCTAAACAAAATTGAATACAACTTCTAAAGGAAATGCCTTGCTCCTGTACTTGAGCTGTAAGTTGTCTCGATCTAAGCCATATGAACTCGTGCTGCAACAAATAAAATCTGTAGGGACGTAAGCTATACTAGCTTAATGAGTGAGAACTTCCAAGATCAGATTCATAACACATCATACAAGCAAGTGATTAACCAGACAAGTGATATGCATCAAACATATGGAATCAATAAACATATGACTAGCCGAAAATCATATGTGAATGGACTTTCGCCCTCCATCCCGAGTTAGTAGATTAACGAATACTGCGGTACTACCAAATATTCCGTTTAGGATCACGGTCAACCAACTTATAAATCCGTTTGTGGATCACAATTAACCAACTCATTAATTCGTTTATGGATCACGATTAACCAACTTTTACACCGTTTGGTATCACGGGAAACCAACCAATGCTAATGCTCCATCCCCTTTTATGATATGAATGAGTCCATATTTATTTTCAATTCTGAATAGTCAATTATACCAATTTCTTAAGTGATCAGTCAATAGTTGTAGACAATCAATCTTAATTCATCTATGCATGCAATAGTTAGTCACTCGGCTTCGATATTCTTATCTTCAATTTCTCATATCAACAACAACCATACATAATTCTCATTCATCCCCATCATGCATATCCATTTTATCTTTACCAAATATCTAATGCAACTATCATTACAATCACATATAATAAATGGAATAGGAAGTAATACTCACTTGGCCATTGGATCACCGGTCTATTAGTAATAGTAATCCGATGGTAGGAATCGTCGATTTTAGGGTCACCTAAAAAGGAAGAAATACCCTAATAAGTATTTCATCACTTAACTAATCTAAACTATTTAACAAAACTAGTAAATTCGTAATTCTCGTTATTTGTGGAAGTCCCGACTTAAAACGGTCATAACTTGGTCATTTTAACTAGGAATTTCACAAATTATATATCGATTTCTATCTACTTCGAAAGATCTATCTAATTCTAATATTATTTTCAAGTTTTGAACATGTTTGAGACACGAAACATTCTGATCAATTCTGATCAGTAGCAATTCCCAATTCCGAAAATAGTTTTGTGAATTTTTTGTGAATGTTTCTAGAATATAGATCAACTATACATGCAATATTGATGATTTCCTATCAAGAATGGCATGTTATGAGCTTGATGTATGCATGATCTTGGTGATATTAAACAAAAAGAAATTTTAGAAACTCTTTATTTTGTAAGACTCCATGAATATTTACTTTTAAGAAAACTAGTTTCATGACTTTGCTAAATCTCTTTTGTTTAGGAATTATTTCTTAGGAAAATCTAGTTATCTTTGCTAGAATTGAGTCTTCATTTTATCTATTACTTAAGACCTTCATTTCTACATGAAAATTCTCATTTTATACTTTATAAACATATTTTCAAATAGGGGTTATTCCAAAATTCGAATTTTTGAAAAATTAGTTTTTGAATGATTTTCTTTGAGAAAAACTTGTTTAGTACATTAAAATTTAAGGCTCTATTATACCTATCCCTTAAAGACTTCATTTCTTAAATAAAACTTTCATTTTGAGTTTGGAAAGTAGGTGTTTTCATGACAATACTCCAAAATTACAAATTTCTTAAGTTGATTAGTAACTCAAAATTTCCTATCTTATTTCTACTCTTTGTTTTGCATATTTTTCTTATCAAATCTCATTTCAACTTATAAAAATCATTACTTAATGATATCTATTACTTATACCCTTCATTTTTCATATAAAACACAAGTTTTATAGTTGACAAAAGGCTTTTTAATGCATGGTCTTGAAGTCTTCCGAGTTTTCATTTGAACATTTCAAACAAAAATTTTTCCTTTTTAAGTTTCTTGTCTTATCTACTTAAGATCTACTAACTATAACATTTATATACACAAGACCAAGCCTTTATGATCATTAATGCATTAAAACACAAAATATCCATGAGATCATGAATGTCAAGTATAACATGAACATCTAAATGCTAGATCTACTACTTATGATACCTGAAATTGGAGTTTGAAAACATGAACATGGATTTTTATGCAAGATCTTCACTTTACTCTACTATTATATACATGAACATAAAGATAATCCAACAAAAACACATTTAAACACAAGATCTACTCTTGTGATGGCTTGATATTCATGTGGTAGCATTTTCTTATCCCTAGCAAGTGCTCATGGGGACTTAAATATGAAAACACCCATGAATGGTCTTGCCATTACAAGGTTTAGTGGTAAGAAGGTTTAGGATTCATCACCTAAGGCTTGAATCAAGAGGAAAATGAAAAAGAAAAACAAGCTTGTATGAGTGTGTGTGCAAAAGGGAGGGTCACGGCCACAACAAGGAAGAAAAGAGAGAGTTTTTACTTAAGTGAAAAATTTGAAGGAGTAAAAATGAGAAGAGAGAGTATAAATGGATATTATATATATATATATAGAAGTAAATTAGGGTTAATGGTTTAATAAATTGGATAAAAAAATACAAAAGGGAGTAAGAAGAGGGGGGTTGAGCCGGTTTTGAAAGTGGGAAGAGAGAGTGAGTTAAATTTGTTTTGTTTTATAATTTATGTAATAATAAGTTTTAAATGTAATAATTTGTTAAGAGACAAAAATTTCTTGGAAAGGAAAATATGATTGAGTGTTTGTAAGGATGTAAGAGTAGTGAGTGGCTTGTGAGTGTAGTAGGTTGTACTTGTGGATAGTAATGAATAGTAAACAAGACAATTACTTTACCGGTAGTAAAGAAAATACGAGAAAAAGGCTATATCTGCAATTTTTATAAACCAAAAAATTATAAAATTTATATTTTTGAAATCCTTATTAAATTTCGGTTCTAAAGAGTATTCCGGAATATTTTTTCGAATTTTGAGTTTCGGAGCTTGCTTTTCCGTAATGGATCTCGAGAAGGCTCGGAGTAGAAAATTTTTCGAAATCAGATCTTTTTGGGGCTTGAAATGTATTTTAGAACAATATTCCACATTAATTTATTTAACAAAAGTTCTTTTAGTTTGAAAACGAAGGAAAGCCGAATCCAGGGTTCCTAGGTTTCTCTCTCAAGCTTGAGCTAATCCGATTTAGGGTTTTGGTTTCTGGTTTCCGAAGTTTACTTGGTTACTAGGAAAACCGAGGTTTACAGCTACTGTGGTGTTTGCACTTAAGTTATGGAGGCACTACCTATATGGCCAAAGATGTGAAATCTACACCGACCATAAGAGCCTCAAATACCATTTCATGCAAAAAGAGTTGAACATGTGATAGAGAAGATGGTTGGAACTTATAAAAGATTATGATCTTGGCAAAATTATTGTTTGAGTAAACTAGATGTTGTGGCCGATGCCTTAAGTCGAAAGAATAATGGGGTAGTCACCACCTTGCTTACAGATAGGAAAGAGCTTATAAGAGAATTCGAGAAGTTGAGTATCGCGTTCATGGGGCAAGATGTCGAAGCAGAAATCTCCAACTTGGTTATGGAGCCAACTTTAATAGAGAGAATCAAGGAAACACAATATTATGATGATGCGATCCAAAAGGTGAAACAAAAAGAGCATGAAGGCAAGTACATTGATTTTGAGATAGACGATGAAGACATGGTGAGGATGAAAGGAAGATTGTGTTTACTTATGACAAAGAGATGAAGAAAGAAATTATGAGTGAAGCACATAATTCAAGATACACCATGTATCCCAGGGGAAACAAGATGTATTAGGATCTTAAGGGCCACTATTGGTGAAATAGTATGAAAAGAGACATGCCCAATTTTGTAATGAAGTGTCCTATATGTCAACAAGTAAAAATTGAATACCAAAGACCAAGAGAATTATTGAAACCATCGACCATACCAGAATGGAAATGGGATCATATCACAATGGATTTCATGTGTGGGTTCCAAGAATGTCAACTAGATGTGATGCCATATGGGTCATAGTGGACTGTCTCACTAAGTCGGCGCACTTCATACCCATCAATATAACCTATTTGATGGATAAGCTAGTTAGATTGTTGATATGGTAACCCTAGGTATATTAAACCTAGAACCCCCAAATCGTTGATTGGAATTGGAACCCGAGGATAGTCTTGAGACAAGTCGTCGTAGGATGGAACTAGACCTCAATCATACCTGTTGATTGCAACCTAATTATCAATGAATGGAATGGAACTAGACCTCGAACAAACCTGTTGATCGCAACCTAGTTATCAAGTTGACCTCCTTGAGTGTGTTTAGATCAAGAAAATCAAATGGAAATTCGTTCACAAGGAGCAAGATGGAGTTTTCTCTCAAAGAAAATGAATAACATTCATATAATTCGTCTTATCTTTAATACATAACCATAATAGGGTTTTAATAGCCAAAGAAAACAAAACAAAACGTCATAAATACATTAAAACACGTCCATAAAAGATGGTTGGCGGCCAACAAAGAATGGCCGGCGGCTGGACTCAAAAACAACAAAATTCGCAATGAGCGAATATAATGGCTGGCGGCCATTAATCCTGCAGGGCACTTCTTGGCTCCTTCTTTGCTCTATTTCACTTGCTTTCCATTTAGATCCCCTCCGGAGCTTATTTTGATGGTGTTAAGCACTTTTGACTCATTCTTATGGTGGATAAAAGCAATTCCTTCTCTTGCAACTCCATAACAAGTCCTTGCAATGCCTCCCTCATTCGTTTAGCCTTAGCTCTGGTCAGGGGACCTCTAATATCTTGCAATGGATCGTTGGATTGAACTTTGAACCATTGATGCTTGATGATCCTCATCATTCCCCCCTTCCTCGAATAGATTCGTCCTCGAATCACCTGCATCATACAAAGAAAGATCAGAAACATTAAAAGTTGCGCTTACATTACCATAATGACTTGGTAAGTCAATCTTGTAAGCGTTATCGTTGATGCGTTCCAACACTTGGAATGGCCCATCGCCTCTAGGGTGTAGCTTAGTTTTCCTTTGAGCAGCAAATCGCTCCTTTTGCAAGTGCACCCATACCCAATCTCCTGGTTGGAAAACAACCTTCACACGACCCTTGGTCTGACGTGCATAATGTTCATTTTTCTTTTCAATATTGGCCCGAACTTGAGCATGCAATTCCCTCACAAAATCTGCCTTGTTCTTACCTTCAACATCAATAAACTCATTAGCAGGTAAAGGCAAAATATCCAATGGAGTCAAAGGATTAAAGCCATAGACAATTTCAAATGGGGAATATGATGTTGTGGAATGTACAGTTCTATTATATGAAAATTCTACATGGGGTAAACATTTTTCCCATTAACTCAAGTTCTTAGGAATCACAGCACGCAACAAAGTTGAAAGAGTTCTATTAACTACTTCTGTCTGACCATCCGTTTGAGGGTGTGCAACAGTGGAAAACAACAATTTTGTGCCTAATTTGTTCCACAAAGTACGCCAGAAATAACTTAAAAATTTAACATCCCTATCACTCACAATGGATCTAGGTAACCCATGCAAACGTACAATATCTTTAAAGAATAAATCAACAATATGTTGTGCATCATTAGATTTAGAACAAGCAATGAAATGACCCATTTTACTAAACCTATCAACAACAACGAATATGCTATCTTTACCACTCTGAGATCGTGGTAATCCTAATACAAAATCCATAGAGATGTCGGTTCAAGGTTGATTAGGCACAGGTAAAGAAATATATTCTCCAGGAGGCATTATTTTAGACTTAGCCTGTTTACATACAATGCATTTGTTAAAAACAATTTGGACATCACGTTTCATCTTAGGCCAAAAGAAATGCTCATGCAAAATATCCAATGTCTTTTGAACACCAAAGTGTCCCATCAATCCACCCCCATGAGTTTCTCTAACAAGTAACTCACGCACAGAACTCCTAGGCACACACAATTTACTTTTCTTAAACAAATAACCATCGGTATAATAATCAGCATAGCCAGAAACAGCACAAGCAGCCCAGATTTGACTGAAATCAGAATCAGTCTCATACAATCCCTTAATAAGCTCAAACCCAAGCAACTTAGTATGTAAAGAAGTCAAAAGTACATACCTTCGATAGAGTGCATCAGCAACCACATTCTCTTTTCCTTGCTTATACTTTATCACATAAGGGAAAGTTTCAATGAACTCAAGCCACTTTGCATGTCTTTTGTTTAACTTACCTTGAGTTTTGAGAAATTTTAGACTTTCATGATCTGAATGAATGATGAACTCCTTGGGCCACAGGTAATGTTGCCACGTTTGCAAAGTCCTCACCAAGGCATAAAGCTCCTTGTCATAGACGGGGTAATTCAATGCTGCTCCACTGAGCTTCTCGCTAAAATAAGCGATTGGCTTCGAATCCTGCATCAAAACACCACCAATACCCTTCCCGGAAGCATCACATTCTATTTCAAAAACTTTCTCAAAATTAGGTAAAACAAGTAATGGTGCATTTGTCAATTTATCTTTCAAATCATTTAAAGCTTTTTCATGCACTTCTGTCCACCTAAACTCACAATTCTTTTTAACAAGATCGTTTAAAGGAGAAGCTATAGAACTAAAGTCTTTCACAAATCTCCTATAAAAACTTGCTAAACCATGAAAGCTTCTTACCTCACTTGCATTCCTTGGTGTTGGCCATTCTCGAATTGCTTCACCTTGTCTTCATCAATGGAAATCCCATGTGCACCTACAATAAATCCAAGAAAAACAACAGTTTCCATGCAAAAGGTACACTTTTTCAAATTGGCATACAATTTGTTTTCTCTCAGGACAATGAAAACAGATTGTAAATGCTGAACATGTTCATCCAATGTTTTGCTGTAAACTAAGATGTCATCAAAGTAAACAACAACAAACTTTCCAATAAAAGCACGAAGAACATGGTTCATTAATCGCATAAACGTGCTAGGCGCGTTTGTTAATCCAAAAGGCATTGCCATCCATTCATATATACCATATTTAGTTTTAAAAGCAGTTTTCCACTCATCTCCCTCTTTCATACGAATTTGGTAATAGCCATTTTTCAAGTCAATTTTGGAAAACAAACAAGCACCATGCAACTCATCAAGTCTAGGAATGGGATGTCTATACTTAACTGTAATGATGTGAACGCATCAAGGCCAATTTATCAGTTAATTGTCATTTTTAATTTCTTTGTCAGTTACAGTTAGTTACTTATTTTTGTCAGTTACATGTCTTTAATTTCTTTGTTAGTTACAGTCAGCTATTTATTTTTGTCAGTTACATATCTTTAATTTCTTTGTATGTAAAAGGCAATATATTAAGCCTTGGTTATAAGGTTTTAAAGAAGACGATTTATATGAATGTTATTCATTCTTTTTGAGAGAAAACTCCATCTTGTTCCTTGTGAACGAATTTCCATTTGATTTTCTTGATCTAAACACTCAAGGAGGTCGACGTGATAACTAGGTTGCGATCAACAGGTTTGTTCGAGGTCTAGTTCCATTCCATTCATTGATAATTAGGTTGCAATCAACAGGTTTGATTGAGGTCTAATTCCATCCTACGACAACTTGTCTCAAGACGATCCTCGGGTTCCAATTCCAATCAACGATTTGGGGGTTCTAGGTTTAATATGCCTAGGGTTGCCATATCATGTAATCTTGTTGATAGCTCGACAGCCAACACACATTCGCCATGTTCCATCTTTCTTTGGAACCAAAATAACAGGAACTGAACATGGACTAAGGCTCTCCTTTACAAACCCCTTTTCTAACAAATCATCAACTTGCCTTTGAATCTCCTTTGTCTCCTCGGGATTAGCCCTATAAGCTGGCCGGTTAGGAATAGAAACACCTGGAATAAAGTCAATCTGGTACTCAATCCCCCTTAGTGGAGGCAATCCCCTTGGAACTTCTTCAGGAAATAAATCCTCATATTCCTGCAAAAGAGAAACCACCACACTTGGCAACGAAAAGTAAAGGTCAGAAGTAGTAAAATAAACATCCTTGTACATGAGTACAGTTGTTTCCTTGCCATGATTGCACTTTTAACCTCACTTTTTCTTGCAACTTCCTCTCCACTCAATGTGTTTGTGATACGAGAACCTTCGTATTCGCGCGTGAGAACCCCTTTGGATATTACGAACCCCCAACACAATGAATAGAAAACCCACGGATGCCTTTGATTTCAATCCCTAAGAAGGATTAGATATCATATTTGTCTTAGGTTGTTGATCTAAAGAATTAGGATAACAAACCCTAATTGCGAAACACTCCACAAAGAAGGTGATCGATCTTCTTTGAATGTTCCTAAAGCATGTATTCTCTCAAGAACACAAAGAATCAAGCATGAAAGCTTTGGGTATTCAATTTCATGAATAAACTTAACAATAATCAACTTGTTTTGTCTTACAACCTTCAAAGACCTATATAGCAAAACTAAGGAAATCCAAAAGACAAGAAATTGAAAAGTTTCTCGTAATAAAGTACGCTGGCGGCCTAAGTTTCAACGCGGGCGGCCATTATGCTACTGGTCGAAAATTACAAATCTACGCTGGCAAGATGGCCGGCGGCCTAAATATTTACGATGGCGGCCTAAATATTTAAGCTGGCGGCCTTTGTTCCAATTCGCTCCAATCTTCAATTTCCTCTTATGTTTCCTCTTGAACTCGAAGTATATTGAAACGAACTTGACCCGAACTTGTCCCAAAGCTTTGATAACCTTGTAATCCATCTTCAACTTGCTTGATTAAGCCTTGGAAGTGTTGATTGAAGGATTGTTGAAGCGTCTTAGCTCGGGATCTTGTTATTGGTCCTTGTGGCACACTAGGTGGACTTGAAATCCTTTGAGCTTGGACCGTAGCCGCTTGATCTTCATGTAAAGTTGGTTCCAAAGCTTGGACCGGCGGCGGCTCTACCGTAACATTCCCCCTCTCTTCAAAAGGATTCGTCCTCGAATCAGGAATATCACCTACATCAAACGGACTTAGATCAGCAACATTAAATGTAGCACTTACATTATACTCACCTGGTAAGTCAACTTTGTAGGCGTTGTCATTGATCCGTTCAAGTATCTGGAATGGACCATCTCCACGAGGATTCAGCTTGGACTTTCGTTGTAGTGGAAATCTTTCCTTACGAAAGTGCACCCAAACCCAATCTCCGGGTTGAAAGATCATTGGTCTCCTGCCTTTGTTCACCCTTGAAGCCACTTTTGCATTGTGTTGCTCAATCCTATTCTTCACTTGTGCATGTAGCTTCTTCACAAAATCTGCCTTAGAGTTAGCATCAAAACTCACAAACTCATTAGATGGTAATGGCAATAAATCAATAGGAGTTAGTGGATTAAAGCCATATACAATTTCAAACGGAGAATAATGCGTAGTGCTATGAATAGCCCTATTATATGCAAACTCCACAAATGGTAAACAATCCTCCCAAGTCCTAATGTTCTTCTCTATGATTGCCCTCAACAATTGAACCAAAGTTCTATTAACCACCTCCGTTTGCCCATCAGTTTGTGGATGACAGGTAGTCGAAAACATAAGCTTAGTTCCCAACTTTCCCCACAAAACTCTCCAGAAATGACTCAAAAATTTTACATCCCTATCACTAACAATGCTTTTAGGTATGCCATGCAATCGCACAACCTCTCTAAAGAACAAATCAGCAATATATGTTGCATCATCAGTTTTATGACATGGGATAAAATGAGCCATTTTACTAAACCGATCTACCACAACAAAGATACTATCATGACCTTTCCTAGTCCTAGGCAAGCCAAGAACGAAATCCATAGACACAGCAGTCCAGGGTTCATCAGGAACAGGCAATGGTTTATATAGTCCATGTGGTTGAGTTTAGATTTAGCCTCTTTACATGTAATGCAAGTTTTACAAATTTTATGCACATCATGCCTCATGCCAGGCCAAAAGAAATGTTCATGTAGCATATCATAGGTCTTATCTACCCCGAAATGCCCCATTAAGCCCCCTCCATGTGCTTCCCTAACCAACAATTCCCTTACAGATCCTTTAGGAATGCACAACTTATTCTTTTTAAATAGAAATCCATTGGATACAAAGTAATCATTAATTCCAGTCCCATCAACACAAGCAGAAAATACTCCAGAAAAATCATCATCAGTAAGATACATTTCTTTTACCAATTCAAATCCTAGCAAAGAAGTACTAAGAGAATTTAGTAAAGCGTACCTTCTTGATAGTGCATCAGCAACAATGTTCTCCTTACCTTGCTTGTACTTGATCACATATGGGAAAGTCTCAATGAATTCTACCCATTTCGCATGCCTCCTATTGAGTTTGTCTTGACCCTTTAGATGCTTCAAACTCTCATGGTCGGTATGTATGACAAACTCCTTAGGCCAAAGGTAGTGCTGCCATGTTTGCAATGCACGCACTAAGGCATACAACTCCTTGTCATATGTTGGATACTTCAATGCCGCTCCACTCAACTTTTCACTGAAGTACATTAGTGGCCTGTGATCCTGCATTAAAACAGCTCCAATCCCTATACCACTAGCATCACATTCAATTTCAAAAGTTTTATCAAAATCAGGCAAAGCAAGCAATGGTGCGTTACACAATTTTTCTTTAAGTTCATTAAAAGCAAGTTCTTGTGTATCACTCCATACAAATCCAACATTCTTCTTAACTAACTCATTCAAAGGTGCAGCAATAGTGCTAAAATCCTTGATGAATCTCCTATAAAACCCAGCAAGTCCATGAAAACTCCGCACTTCACTAGCACTCTTAGGTCTAGGCCATTCCCTAATTGCCCTAACCTTTTCCTCATCAACCTCCACTCCTTGACTAGAGACAACAAAACCTAGGAAATTAACCTTATCCATGCAAAAACTACACTTCTTAAGGTTGGCATATAATTTCTCCTCTCTTAGCTTTGTTAACACTAGTCGCACATGCAAAACGTGATCATTCAGACACTTAGAGTAAATCAGAATATCATCAAAGTAAACCACAACAAATTTACCTAAGTAGTCACGCAACACATGATTCATCAATCGCATAAAAGTACTAGGTGCATTCGTAAGACCAAAAGGCATGACAAGCCATTCATACAAACCATACTTAGTCTTAAATGCAGTTTTCCATTCATCGCCTACTTTCATGCGAATTTGATAGTAACCAGATTTTAAATCAATTTTGGTAAACAAACATGAACCATACAATTCATCCAACATATCATCTAACCTAGGTATAGGATGACGATACTTTACAGTGATTTTGTTGATGGCTCTGCAGTCTACACACATTCTCCAAGTCCCGTCCTTCTTAGGCACTAATATTACAGGAACCGAACAAGGACTCAGACTTTCTCTCACATACCCCTTCTCCAACAACTCCTCAACCTGCTTCTGGATCTCCTTCGCCTCACTAGGATTAGTTCTATAGGCAGGTCGGTTGGGTATGACAGCTCCAGGAATGAAGTCAATCTGATGCTCAATGCCTCTCACAGGTGGAAGTCCTCTAGGCATCTCTTCAGGAAACACGTCTTCAAATTCCTGCAATAAATCAGAAAACACACTAGGCAAAGATTGGTTAATCTCATTAGTTGCCAAACAAGCCCCTTTGTACAATAGTACAAATATAGGTCGATTGGCATGCAAAGCATATCTAACCTCACTCGTCCTAGCAATCAAGCTCACATTCTTACTCTTTTTCTCTCTAGGCCGATTTTTATTTTGCTTTTCACTCCCCTCTTTCTTTCCACTCAACTCACTTCCATCACTCTCTTTATTTTCACTCTTTTTCTTCTCTCTCTCAAAAGTGCTTTTTCTACTCTCACGCTCTTTTCTTTCGGCCTCTTCTCTCAATCTTTCCAAAGCACATTGGTCTTCATACACTTCTTTGGATGACAATGGTGTTAAAGTAGTTTTTCTGCCATCTTTGGTGAGAGTGTATCGATTGGTGTAGCCATTATGCACGGTTTGTCTATCAAATTGCCAAGGTCTTCCTAATAGAAGATCACTAGCATGCATAGGAACGACGTCACATAATATTTCATCATGGTATTTGCCAATGGTTAGAGAAATTAAAGCTTGCCTATTTACCTTAACCTCACCACAATCGCTAAGCCATTGTAGTTTGTATGGTCTAGGATGGGGTACAGTAGGCAACTCCAATCGGTTAATTAGAAGTGTACTTACCACATTAGTACAACTTCCTCCATCGACAATCACACTACAACCTCTCCCTTGCACAAGACCTCTAGTGTGGAATAAATTCTCTCGCTGCACCTCCTGGCAATCTTCCTTCAGCTGTGTATTAAGTGCACGCCTAGTAACCAAGTACGCTGGCGGCCTAAGTTTCAACGCGGGCGGCCATTATGCTACTGGTCGAAAATTACAATCTACGCTGGCAAGATGGCCGGCGGCCTAAATATTTACGATGGCGGCCTAAATATTTAAGTTGGGGCCTTTGTTCCAATTCTCCTCCAATCTTCAATTCCTCTTATGTTTCCTCTTGAACTCGAAGTATATTGAAACGAACTTGACCCGAACTTGTCCCAAAGCTTTGATAACCTTGTAATCCATCTTCAACTTGCTTGATTAGCCTTGGAAGTGTTGATTGAAGGATTGTTGAAGCGTCTTAGCTCGGGATCTTGTTATTGGTCCTTGTGGCACACTAGGTGGACTTGAAATCCTTTGAGCTTGGACCGTAGCCGCTTGATCTTCATGTAAAGTTGGTTCCAAAGTTTGGACCGGCGGCGGCTCTACCGTAACAGTTTGACTCTCCTCTATCATAACTCACAAGTGTTTGTTTCTCACTTTTTCTCTCCTTGCCACTTATCTTGTTCATCATGTGTTTCTCTCGAAACTCTCTTGCTACCCTCACTTGATCTTCACATGCTTCCCATGGTTTCTGAGGAGTGAGAATCACAGTTTTTTATTTAGAACAAAAGAATATTGGTTCTTGTACCCATCATATGTCACTTTCCTATCAAACTGCCAAGGTCGGCCTAGCAGTAAGTGACTAGGAACTATGTCACACAAAACTTCATCATGATAATTTCCTATAGAAAAGGAAATAAGAACCTGTTTTGTCACCTTGATCTCCCCACATTCATTCAACCATTGTAATCTATAGGGCTTTGGATGTTTCATAGATTTTAACTTCAATTTATCAACTAGCAAGGTACTCGCAGCGTTGGTGCAGCTACCACTATCAATAATCAGTGTACATACCTTCTTCTGCACATGACACCGGGTATGAAAAATATGCTCACGCTATACCTTTTCACTTTCACTCTCATCCTTAGGTTGAGTACTAAGGACTCGCCTAGTAACCAATAAATCTCCTTTCACAGGACCTTCCACATCTACATCACTACAGTCTTCCAAAGCTGGCATATCAGGATCGTCTTCTGAACTCACACTTTCAACATCGCCATTATCCAAAATAACCATAGCCCTTTGATTCGGACATTGAGAAGCAATATGTCCAAATCCTTTACACCTGAAACATTGAATATCATGAGATTTACCATAAGACTTAGTTTCATATTTACCTTTGTATGGAGTAACAAGACTTTTGGCCTTGGAATCCTCCTTGGACTTCAAATCTGAATTGTTCTTCTTCCAAGTGGATTCCATGAAGAATTAGAAGTAGAACCAAATCGAGAAGATTTTAAACTTTAATTGTTGTTCCACTTTTATGGCATTGTGCAACTCCTCAATATCAAGATAAGGATGGAGTTCTGCCACATTAGCAATCTCACGGTTCAATCCATTGAGAAATCTAGCCATAGTAGCATCATCATCCTCTTTCACGTTAGCCCGGATCATAGCTACTTCCATTTCCTTGTAATAATCCTCTACACTTCTCGACCCTTGTGTCAAACCTTGTAATTTTCTATGTAAATCCCTATAATAGTGACTAGGGATAAATCTTTTTCGCATCACCGCCTTCATTTCATCCCAAGTACTAATGGGTCTCTCCTCATTTCTCCTCCTATTTCGCACGAGTTGATCCCACCATACACTAGCATAGTCGGAAAACTCAACAGAAGCCAACTTGATCTTTTTGTCTTCAGAGTAATTGTGGCAATCAAAGACATGATCCACCTTTCTCACCCATTCTAAAAACAATTCCGGATCATTCTTACCTTGAAAAGGAGGTATCTTTAATTTGATATTCCCTAAGGAATTATCTTGTTTTGGAGCATTCCTCCACCTTCTTATAACTCTGGATCCTTCAGACTCAGATTCATCAATCTCTTCTTCATTACGTCTCATTCCTCTACGGCTCTTAGTCTTACTTGCGGATTCTATATTGTCAAGCCTTGCATTCATCATCCTAAACTGATCCTGGATCGATTTGACGAATAATTTCATATCAATCTTATCACTTTCTCCGTCACTACCCATATCTTAACACCTGCATAAAATTGGTTAGTAATAATCAAACAAGAAAAATAATAATCCTCACAATTCGCTCCCTCACGTGTTTTCACTCAACAGATGACACTCACACTCGTGTCTTTTCGCTCAAGAAAATAATATTCCTCACAACTAAATCTCACAATCCCTTGTTCGGAATTCTCTCAATGATTTTCTTAAAATAAATCACTAAGGTGAACTCACGCAACAACCAAAAAATTTCAACAACAATTGGTCGGAATCAAAGATGAAATGAAAAAGAACAAGATCCAATCTCAAGAACGTATATACCGCAAATTCTGAGAATTGAAAGGACGAAACAGAAACTTAGTTCTATGACAAGATCCCAAGAGAATATTGATAACAATTTTTTTTTTTTTTTACAGATGGAACAATATAAAGATGGTTCCTTTCTTTCTTTTCTTTTTTTTTTTTTTTTGACAAATGGAACAATATAAAGTGTTCTTTTCTTTCTTTTTTTTTCTTTTTTTTTTTTGACAAATGGAACAATATAAAGATGGTTCTTTTCTTTCTTTTCTTTTTTTTTTTTTTTTACTCAAGAACCCTAATCAAGAACAACAACAAATAGATAGCAAGATTAAATAAAGATAAAAGGATAGATTACTTGTGACAAGAAAACCGTAGCTCTGATACCAAATGATATGGTAACCCTAGGTATATTAAACCTAGAACCCCCAAATCGTTGATTGGTATTGGTATTACCCGAGGATCGTCTTGAGACAAGTCGTCGTAGGTAGGATGGAACTAGACCTCAATCAAACCTGTTGATTGCGACCTAATTATCAATGAATGGAATGAAACTGACCTCGAACAAACCTGTTGATCGCAACATAGTTATCACGTCGACCTCCTTGAGTGTTTAAATCAAGAAAATCAAATGGAAATTCGTTCACAAGGAACAAGATGGAGTTTTCTCTCAAAGAGAATGAATAACATTCATATAATTCGTCTTATCTCTGATACACAACCATAATAGGGTTTTAATAGCCAAAGAAAAGAAAACAAAACGTCAAAAATACATTAAAACACATCCATAAAAGATGGCTGGCGGCCAACAAAGGATGGCTTGCGGCTGGACTCAAAAACAACAAAATTCGCAATGAGCGGATATAATGGTTGGCAGCCATTAATCCTGCAGGGCACTTCTTGGCTCCTTCTTTGCTCTATTTCACTTGCTTTCCATTTAGATCCCCTCCGGAGCTTATTTTGATGGTGTTAAGCACTTTTAACTCATTCTTATTGGTGGATAAATGCAATTCCTTCTCTTGCAACTCCATAACAAGTCCTTGCAATGCCTCTCTCATTCGTTTAGCCTTAGCTCTGGTCATGGGACCTCTAATATCTTGCAATGGATCGTTGGATTTGAACTTTAAACCCATTGATGCTTGATGATCCTCATCAACTGTGATACGAGAACCTTTGTAATCACGCCTGAGAACCCTTTTGAGTATTATGAACCCCCAGCACAGTAATACAAAAACCCACGAATACTATTGGAATCAACCCCTAAGATGGATTAGATTTTAGGTTTGCCTTAGGTTTGATCTAGAGAGTTAGAACACGGATGCCCTAACTTTGAAACACTCCACAAAGAAGACGATCAAACTTCCTTGAATGTTCCTAAGTAGCATGCATTCATTCAAGAACACAAAGAGAAAAAGCTCTCAAATTTTCATTCATTCTAGTTCCTTTCAAAAGATTACATATGATGGTTTTTTATAGGCTTAGTGATGTGATCCAGATAGCATCATCAATTGAGCCCATCAAGTTCAAGATCAATAATCCAGTTAAAGGAAAAGAAGGCTTGTTGACGGGAGTTATGATCATTAAATCACAAGTCAAAGTTTGGGATACAAGAGATTAAAGGATTTTTAGGGATATTTTTTTTGATAGTTTAAATGTTTCAAGTTAAATAGTATATTTCAAATATTGTAACTGTTTTAGGTTTTTTTTCAGTTACGTAACTGCCGTAATTATGTTTTTTCTTCAGTTACGTTATCAGTTACGTAACTGCCACAATTATGATTTTTCAGTTACGTAACTGCCTTGTAATAGCCTATATATTAAGGCTAGTATGAAATATAGAAATCAGATTTTGACAATATTGAAATGAAATTAATCTTCTTTGAGGGAAAACTCTCTCTTTGGTTCTTTGCAAAAGAACTCTCTTTGATTTCTTCAATCTAAACGGTTGAGGGAATTCTTTCTTGATAACTTAGGTTTCAATTGACAGGTTCGATTGGGGTCTAGTTCCGGTGAATGATTGCTTGTTCAAGACGGTCCTTTGGGGATTTGATTTCCTTACGGTTATAGGGTTCTAGGTTTAATATACCTAGGGTTCTATAGATCGCATCATTTATCCTAAGAATTAAGCAACTAAATAATAAACACATGGAAGACTTAAAAGAAATTCAAACTAGGTAATAAATACAAGGAAAATAAATTCAAACTAAGCAATAAATACAAGAAAAAGGAATTCAAACTAAGCAATAAACTAAGCCTAAATAAAAGCTGGTGCCAATGCCGACGGCCTAGATCCAAGGCCGGTGGCCTTCATGTGGATTCGCCCAATTTCATCAAATCTCCTTGTAAACTCACTTGAACTTCAATTATATTGAACCGTGCTTGAATCTCACTTGTTCTAAAGCCTTGATACCCTTGTAATGCATCACTAGCATACATCATCAAGCCTTCGAAATGTTGATTAGCTTGTTGAAGCTTCTTAGCTCGAGATCTCGTGATTGTTCCTTGAGGCAAGCTAATTGGACTTGAAATCCTTTGAAATTCAACCTTCGCCACTTGATCTTCTTGTTGACTTGACTTTTGAGCATGGACCGGCGGCTCTTCCATAACAGATTGTATGTAAAGGAAACTGTGAGGTTACACGGAATGCTATTTGGAATTGTGTTCGATAGAGACCCGAGGTTTGTGTCAAAGTATTTGATGAGTTTACAAAAGCGTATAGGGACCAAGCTGCCTTTTAACACCGCGTATCACCCTCAAACCAAAAGACAATCAGAATAGACGATTCAAACTTTGGAGGATTTGTTACGAATGTGCATTATGGAGTTTAAAGGAAGCTAGGAAGCATACCTGTCATGCCCCGGAGGGTATCCTTAACATGGCAGTCCACCGTACATAATATTAAAGCGAATGAATGACAATCTTAGTCACGCAGGAGCTTCGATATCACGTGCAAGACGTGCTTCCAAGATAGTAGGAGACTCAAAGGCGTATTATATTTAAGTAGATAATAAAAGCATGTAATAACTTCTAAAGGTAAACATGTAATAATGATTAAGATAAAATTCTTACAACTTCTTAGGGGCATTCCTCGTACTTAAAGTCTTGCTAGTCTAAGCCATCTTAAAAACATACATGAATATAACATAAGTCTATAGAGATTTTTCTTAGAAGTCTACATCCAAAACTAAATATGTAAACTTCTTCCAAAAACTCCTAGTAGCTTTAGCTCATACCTGACAAAAGGGGCTTGATGTGAACGCATCAAGGCCAATTTATCAGTCAATTGTCATTTTTAATTTCTTTGTCAGTTACAGTCAGTTACTTATTTTTGTCAGTTACTTATTTTTGTCAGTTACAGTCAGCTATTTATTTTTGTCAGTTACATATCTTTAATTTCTTTGTATGTAAAAGACTAATATTAAGCCTTGGTTATGAGAATTAAAAAAAGTTTTAATTGATTTCTATTTTTGAGTTCATGTGAGAGAGTTCTCTCTTGTAATTGACAGATTGTCAATACATTTATGAATATTGAGAATTATAATTTTCTTTATTCTTCTTGCTGATTGAATTTTTATATTCCTTTAGCAATTCGTGAGAGTTTTTACAAATCATGAGTTATATCGATTTGTGATTCCATTCACAAACCATTTGATTTTTTTAGTCGTGGCACCTATCGACTAATAATATCATCCATATCATTTATTTCTGTTTTCCTTTAAAATCAGAAAACCCAAAAAGATTGTGAAAAATTATTAACCCCCTTGGGAGCTTATCATTTGGTATCAGAGCTTTTGGTGCGACGCGCTTCAGATTGGTAAGATCGTTGAACTTTTCTTGTTAGATCTGGAAATTGGGGGTTGTGATTGTGCTGCGAAATTTCTTGTTGTTGAATTGTGGGATTTGGAGAATTAGGGTTCTTGGATTTGTTATTGAATTGCTTGTGTTGTTTAAAATCATGTTGAGATTCAGTCGTCCTGAAAGTTATTATAAGGAGAGATTCAACATCAAAAAAGGATTTTTATAAAGGTCGTTCAAGGCATGTTGAAGGTAATTTGAATTATCGAAGTGAGCGATCTCATAGACGTACTCATGAAGATTGTATTATCGAAAGAAAATCTTATAAACAAAATGATCTTAATTATCCAGAAAAAAATCTCGAAAATATCATGATGGTACTTCATATTACAAAAATTTGTTATTTGGTAAAATTAGACAAGCATTTATAAACTTGAAAAGGATTTTGAGCGTTTCTTAAAAGTTATGAAAAGAAGTTAAACCACAGAAGGAGGAGAAGAAAGAGTTGCAAGTGGTTTGGGTTGAACCTAGAAATCTGCTGATAGAAAAAGGTGAAGTGAGTGATATAACTTGAATATAGTGAAAGAGTCGAATTATTAGGAACCTAATTCAGATGTTGCTGAGTTAAAAGGATGGAGATGATGATACGATTGAACAACCATCTATAAGCGGGTATTAATAGTTAAGGCTGAGAAGAAAAAGAGTAATTGCAGATGTCGATAATTGTTACAGGTTAAAGAAGACCCCAGGGCAAAGGAGAATTTGTTTCATACCATATGCTTAATTCAGGGTAAGACTTGTAAATTAATTATTGACAGTCAGTTGTGCTAATGTAGCTTCACAGGATTTGTAAAGAAGATCAACTTCCAGTGATTCCACATCCTAAGCTTTATTTAAGAACTAAATGCGAAGAACGTCTTGCATATTCACCACAAGCAAAAGGTTCCTATATCCATAGGAAAATATTGTATACTTGTTGTGTTATGTTACTCTTATGGATACCACACATTGCTTCTTGTAGGCCTTGCAATATGACCGCCGAGCCATATATGATGGTTACAGGAACACTTATACAATAAAAAGAATGGCATATATTTTAAGATGCTTCCAATGACAAGGGCTGATGTTTTACAGGACAGTTTGTTCATGTGAAAACTAATTGTCAAGAAGTTTGTTTTTGTTGCGATGCAGATCATCACAAATAATATAAAAAAAAAAAGTCACCCCAAAAGTTGCAGCTTCAGCATGTCCAAATGAAGATCCATCCAATTTAACGTCAAGATTCGAGTCGAATCTTTTTCCAAAGGGGAAATGATGTGAAACATCAAGGCCAATTTATCAGTCAATTGTCATTTAATTTCTTTCATTACAATCATTACTTATTTTGTCAGTTACATGTCTTTAATTTCTTTGTCAGTTACAGTCAGCTATTTATTTTTGTCATTTACATATCTTTATTTCTTTATATTAAAAGACTATATAATAAGCCTTGTTATGAAATTAAAAAAAGGTTTTAATTGATTCTATTTTGGTGATTCATGTGAGAGATTCTCTCTTGTAATTAACAGATTGCAATACATGTTATAAGATTGAGAATTATAATTTGCTTTATTCTTCTTGCTGATTGAATTTTTATATTCCTTTAGCAATTCGTAGAGTTCTTACAAATCGTGAGTTATATCGATTTGTGATTCCATTCACAAACCATTTGATTTTTGTAGTCGTGGCACCTATCGACTAATAATATCATCCATATCATTATTTCTGTTTTCCTTTAAAATCAGAAAACCCAAAAAGATTGTGAAAAATTATTAACCCCCTTGGAGCTTATCAGGGCTCCTTAGTGCCAACCACAAATATCAAACTGTTAATAAAAAGCTATAGGGGTATAGCAAACTAGCATAGTGAGATAACTCTCTTCTTCAAATCATTTCCATAGAACATACTGGTATTTAAACAATCATATGAGAATGCATCAATCACATGAGCAAATAAAATACACACGATTAACTGAAAACCATGTGTAGCATGAATTTTACGCCCTCCATGTCGGGGCTTGGGTGGTTACCGTTCATACGACCATCAATGATTATAGACTTTCTGGCTCTTACTAGCCCATGTAGACTTTCCGGCTCCTACTAGCCACCACCACGATTCCTTGTTTCCCCACACGAAGAATAGTAGCGAAAAATAAAGTGACTCAAAATATGTTATGCATGAATTGTTCTTGATATTGGTTTATTCAATTATTGTAGATTTCAAGTTAAAGTGACTAAAACAATATTCATCATACCTATTGCAAGAAAACATAAATTATTCATCAATTCTTCTTTCGATATACTTAGCTTTTATTCAATAATCATATCATTCAATCATGAATCCCTTTCACAACATTTATTCATTTATCTTTTTCCTTACTCTCTAATGCTACTATTGTCACGCCTCGAGGGGTACCCTAAACGTGGCAGTCCGCCGTACACAATACTAAAGCCTGGGAATGACTATTTTAGTCACGCAAAGGCTTCCATATCATGTACAAGGCAGACATCACAACTAATGGAATGCATCGGAGTAGCACAATTTATATTGATAATAAATAAGTAACAAGGCAAAGAGAATACTTATCGTAAAACATACATATTACATTTCAATTCTTAGGGGCATATCCCTCTATTATCTTCAAATAAAAAAAATACATCACTAATCATATAGGTCATTACATATAAAGAACCTTACAAAATTACTTCGTCTTATGATTCCATTTCCTTCATAGAAGCTTAATCATCCTTCCATGACTTTCTTAATGTCATGATTCTCAATTTAAGCCACGAGTATACCTGTTTCAACAAAATCTATAGGGGTATAAGCTACAACTAGCTTAGTGAGATATTCCTTTTCATTCGCACCATATATTCAAACAAGTTCATTTAGATTTTCACGCATATGCTATGCAAACAATGCAACAATCACATGATTACGTAAATATATATAGTTATCTGGAAACCATATATAGAACGGATTTACCCCTCCGTATCAAAGGTTAGGGAATCGGAGTTGAAGGTCCTCGACCTTCTACTGCTAGTCTCCAAGTCCTCACCCACAGCGCTCGGTTGGCTCGGCTCCGAACCTAGAGTCGCTTTCCCCGAGCAATTTGGATTCTCCAGAAAGGAACATGGCCCATGGCACCGCACGATCACAGCCAATCTAACTCTACGCGTAGGAGTAGCAGCCTTCTAAAATAGATGTGACTCGATGGATGCTATCTGTGAGCGTTTTATTTTTCTTAAGCCAAACCTTATTAAGGTTTATTAGGGGTGATCAATCAATTTAGCAAACAATAAACATGCATACAAGTAAGTGAACAAATTTATTTAAACAAATAGTTCGAAGTTGCGATATTCTTAATTCCCATTTCACACATAAACATAGAATCACGTATATACACATAATCCCGAATTCCATAAATATGTATATATCCATTTTTATCTTTCCTTAGTATACTAATGCTACTACCTTACAAGCACAAGCAAGGTAACAAAATTTGGAGGAATAACTCACTCGTCCATTTTGCGATATTCTTAGTCATAGTAATCCTCGGGTAGGGTAATCTCGTATCTTTCATCACCTAGACAAAAGAAATACCCGAGATAAGTCTTTCATGAATTTTCTATTCTTGGAGATTCTAGACTTTTCTTAAAATCGCGGTAAAATCGTATAAAAGGAAATTCCAACTTAAAATGGCCATAACTTGCTCATTTTAACTCGAAATTCCGCATATAATATACCATTTTCTACCCATTCGAAAAGATCTATCCATTTCTAAGGTTATCTTTGTCATATAAGGTCATTTGGGTTCCGAAAATATTGGGTGCAGATTTAAAACGAAAATTACCAAACTTTTGCAAATTCGTTTTCTAACTCAACTTTATTTAAAGAAAATCATTTCATATATATATATATATATAAATATGAACATATATTTGATAAATACTTTGAATATATAGATAAGCTCACTTTATATGCAAAATTTTTAATGGTAGTGTCTCAACAATTTATTTCATAAAATAATTCTTTTTAAAGTATTAAAACTTATCTTGATAAATTCCTTTTCAAGTATTTGGAAGAAAATTTATATTTTCATTATAAATGAGTATATTCTTATTTTATTTCATTCATTCCTTTTTCCAGAACAAGTAAATTTTCTTTAACCTTAGTCTTTCATAAATTTCACTTCTAGTGATAAAAAATCAATTTTATCAAAAAGTATATTAGGTTTTTGAAAACTTTTTATAATTTTGTATTTAGGATGGTTTTAGAAAATGAATCTTGTCTTCTTATATCTATTTCTAAAATATAAGTTTTTGCTTTCCAAAACTTGTTCTTTCATTTCTTTTGAAAAGAATAATCTTTATTAGTAAAAATCATTGTTTCTATTCTTATCTTGTTTATATTATTTTGAAAATAAGTCTTTTCTTTAGGGACTTGAAAATCATTATTTTCCTAAGTGGGTTTGTAACTTTATGGGTTGCTTTTATCTTTGAAAACTAGTTGTTCATTGGTTTCATCATGGAGTTTAAAAGAGTTTAAATCTTAAGCTTTTTATAAAAACTTTTAATATTAACAACTTATTCTACTAAAACTTAGGTTACCATAATATAAAAAAAAATATATATTTCTTATGTTTCATTGGTAATCTATCTTTGTTATTTAAGAAAACGTTGAAAAAACTCTATTTCTACGTTGTTGATAATAACTTCATGATTTTGTAATAAAATCATATAATAAAAAATCTAGCGTTGAGTTCATAAAGTAAAATTCTATTTTTAGATTAGTTGAGACATTAACATTATATAAATGCAAGTATCATGAGCATATAGAATATAAGAAAATACTAGAAACAAATAATAAGCAAGAAAATAAAATATCAAGTATTGGGAATCTTAGCTTCATCGAGGTATCCCGATCAAGTATTGGAGCCTTAGCTTTATCAAGGCATCCCGGGATTAAGAATGGACTAGTCCCGAAAGATTAATGAAAATAAACAAAAGATTGTTTTGACTTGATATGGACAAGTCTAAGACTAGAAAGACTAGTTTTAATAATAACATGAAATAAATAAATTGCATAACTTGAAAGTAAATAAATAACAAATGAGCTTATATGCTCTAAATAAAGATATAAATACAATTCTATATATGAGTTAGATTAGAAGCAAATAATAACAATAATAATAACAACATAATAAAATAGAAAGTTTATGTACAAGAACAAAACATGAACATGTTGTTACTTTTACTACTCATATGAGTTTCAAAACAACACCATAGTCATGTTAAGTTACATGACATGAGTAAATAATAGTTGGAAGAAATCTTTACCTAAAGTGTGTAAGTGGTATGAAGATGATAGATAAAATGGGTATTATGGGAGTAGTGATAGGTGGTAGAAGGTTTATGTATAAGGAATGAGTTTTGTGGAAAGTTGGTTTAAGAGAGTTTTTGTAGAGAGAACTCTTGAAGAGAAGATTTGTGGAGAGATTTTGAGAGAGTTTTGGTAGTGAAATTAATTGTGTGAAAGAATGAAAGAGGAAAGGGGTATTTATAGAATTTTTAGAGTGAATTTTAGATGTAATAAAATAAATTGAAAAAGAAATAAAATAGATAAATGAGAGAGGAGAGTGGCGCCGGTTTTGGCTTGTAGAGGGAGGGAAATTGATTTATTTTATTTATTTTGTAATAAAAGAAGTAAGGTGTAAAGTTTGATGTGAATAAAGTTGTGTTGGAAATATAAAAAGTATGAAAATGGGTATGTAGGTGTAAGAAATAGGTGTAAGAAAAAGTAGAGATAGTGAAATAGTAATGAATAGTAGAAAAGTACTATGAATAGTAGACAGACAATTAAAGTACCGATAGTAATAAAAATACGCGTAATCGAGCTATATCTGTAATTTTTAGCTACCGAAAAATTCTAAAACTGATATTTTTGGAATCCTTATATTTTTACGAGTCTATTGGTATAAACGGAATATTTTTAATATTCCAAGCTCCAGGACACGATTTTCGAGAACTGATCCCGTTTGAGTCCGAATGACACTTGAAATTCACGAATCTAATATTTTTATGTTACCCTATATTATTACAAACTATTTTAAGCTATTGGCTTAATTTCATTTTCTATGGTTCAAGAATACGGGATTGCTGGATCTTAAACACTAGGGTTTGTTATAGGCTTTGTTAACTTTAGGGTTCCGGTTTGACTGCTAGTTTTGTCTAGATATTCGTAAGATCGTATAATTTTCGAGTTTTGATCGTTTTATATTTTTAGCTCGATATATATGGTTTATCTTATTTTATTTGTGATTATTTAATAGTTTTTAGTTCTCGGGATCGTTTAACCGAGTCTAGGGTTATGAGTTGACTCAGTTTGACTTTTGGTGAAAATTTGAAAATTGTGATTCTAAAATTTTACCGAAGGATTTAAGAATTTTATCATTTCGTTGTTAAGCGGTATTTGGATCTATCATTTTGATTTGCGTTTTAGGAATTGGGTAGATGATTTGATTGGCGTACGGACGTTGATTAAACCGGTAGTTAGACTTTATATTTTGTTTCAAGGGTTCTCGTTTTCTTAAGATTGAGAAAACTCGTTTTTTATCTTATTTGGAATTAAGTTTTAACTTGATTCGATTTTTAGGGTTTCGTTTCCGGCGTTTTGACTCGGTCTAGAATTTGGTTTTTATCTTGAGTCGATTTTCGGGATTTAAATTTTTTATATTAGACTTCTAGGATTATTTTTTAAGGATTATGAAATTTTGGGGGGTTTACAACTATTTACAAGCACAATCAAGAAAATCTAATTAGTAAGGGATTAACTCACTCCATGACGATCGCTTCTGGTCGAAATAATCATTCGGGAAGGTGATACGGAAAAACCTTAGGTATATTAAACCTAAAACCCAACGTTCGTCAAATGAAATTGAACCCTAAGGATCGTCTAAGAAACCTGGTGGAAACCGCGACCCATTGCCTATATGGAGGCAAGAACCTTGGTATAGTGGTAGACGCCACAACCGGTGATGACAAACCGATTGATAAGTCAAAGGAGTTGAACGCCACGGGAAACTCCCGATAAGTTCATAAATAAGTTCATTGCAGAACTCAAAGAGAAGAAACTCTCATATTTTCATTATCAAAGATATATATCATATATGTTACATCTCATAGATTTATATAGGCTTTTAATTAGCCTGAAAACTAAGCTACAATAAATAAGGAAAAATAACCTATTAATGACTCATAGGAATATGTAAAGACAAACTTGACAATAAACAACCTATTAATGACTTCTAGAAATATGTAAAGACAAACTTGATAATTAAACAAGAAAATATGAAAAGACATAAAAAGAAATCCGAAAAGACACAGAAAATTAAATAACCTTAATAGATACAATCCCTAAGAAAATAATAAATATCCTAAAAAGATATAAACTTAAATATGATATGACGCCATCTGATTCTCATCATTCCCTCCTTCTCGAAAAAGATTCGTCCTCGAATCTCCAAACTGATGCGAACCACAAGCGACCTGCCTTGAGACCCAACATCAATATGCTTGAAAACATCGTTCCTCTTTCTCGAAAAAAAAGTTTCATCGTTGAATCTCCAAACTGATGTAAACCACAAGCGACCTGCCTTGAGACCCAACACCAATATGCCTGGAAACTTCTATCACAAAAATCTGACCAGATTGATAGGCGACAAACCTCAATTTTTTTTTCCTCTTCTCTTCTTCCTTTTTTTTTTTTTTCAAATAAAGATACAAGCAGGATATGAACGACTCGAGTTACCTCTTATCGAACTGGATATGGATTCTTAGAAATCCTATGCTCTGATACCAAATGATACGGAAAACCTTAGGTATGTTAAACCTAAGACCCAACGATCGATGATGGAATTCGAACCCAAGGACCGTCTAAGAAAACTGGTGGAAACCGCGACCCATTGCCTATATGGAGGCAAAAACCTTGGTATAGTCGTAGACGCCACAACCGATGATGGCAAACCGATTGATAAGTCAAAGAGATTGAACACCACGGGAAACTCCCGATAAGTTCATAAATAAGTTCTTTCCAGAACTCAAAAGGGTAGAAACTCTCATATTTTCATTATCAAAGATATATATCATATATGTTACATCTCATAGATTTATATAGGCTTTTAATTAGCCTGAAAACTAAGCTACAATAAATAAGGAAAAATAACCTATTAATGACTCATAGGAATATGTAAAGACAAACTTGACAATAAACAACCTATTAATGACTTCTAGAAATATGTAAAGACAAACTTGATAATTAAACAAGAAAATATGAAAAGACATAAAAAGAAATCCGAAAAGACACAGAAAATTAAATAACCTTAATAGATACAATCCCTAAGAAAATAATAAATATCCTAAAAAGATATAAACTTAAATATGATATGACGCCATCTGATTCTCATCAGAAGGTGATATCGGTTGCTTCTTCACCTAAACAAGATAAAATACCCAAAATGAGTCTTTCATAGAATTTCTACTTTAAAGATTCTAAGTCTATCTCTAAATTGCGGGGAAATCGGATTGAAGGAAGTTCCAATTTAAAATGGCCATAACTTGCTCATTTTAACTCGGAATTTCGCATATTATATGTCGTTTTCTACCTACTCGAAAGGATATATCCATTTCTAAGGTTATTTTTACTATAAAAGGTCATTTGGGTCACGATTTAGAAGGGTACAGATCTAACACGAAAATTCTTTTCTTGAAAAACAACAATTTCTAATTCCTCCTTTACTAAGACTTGTTTAAGTAAAACCCAAATATGTATATACTTGAAAAGATTTCCTTATGTATATAAATAGACTCATAATTTATGCATGATGCTATAGGCATTGTCTTATTTAATTAATTTCCTTAAAACAACCTTTTCTAGTGTTTTGGAAAATTTGGATTTGTTAAACTTTACTTTATGTGGTTGAAGTTACTTATAAATTTTTGTATGATCAAAATCTAATATTCTATATATTGATTCTTTAGTTTATCAAAAGTGAGTTGAAAATAAGATTTGGTCTTTTGAGGTTATCTATCAATTTTATTTCTTGGAATTTGAAAAATAGAGTTTTCAAAAGTTTTCTTTAGTAATACTTGATGAGTTTATTTATTTTTATTTTCCTTGTAAGTAGATTTTTCTTGAAAACTCATTTAGCTCTTGGTTTGGTAAAAATAGTATCAAGTTATTATGAAGATTTCTTTTGTCATTTGAAAAGGAAGTATCTTTAGACTTTGAAGAAACTTCTTCTATTATTAGTTTCAAATTTCATGATGAGTTTATATAAACCTTTAAAATAAATTTATTTGAAAATATTTTTCTAAGCCTTTGGGAAAAACATTTATCTATTGATCAAACTTTTTTCCTTCATCAAAAGATTCATTTTTATTTGGACAACAACTTATTAGCCATGCATGAATATGATCATGTAGTTTATAAAAGCTAACAATATCACAAAATAAGATAATAAAGAATATAAGAAATAAATAATTGTCAAGTATTATGAGCCTTAGCTTCTTCAAGGCTTCCCGATATTAATAATAGACTAGTCCCAAAAGAAAAAGAAAATTATTTTGACTTGATAAGGACGAGTCTAAGACTAGAAAGATTAGTCTTAAAACAACTTGAAAGTAAATAAATTGCAGGAAAAATAATAAATTGCAACAACAATAAGCTTATATGCTCTAAAAGATATATATAACTACATAGATATATTTAGTTAGATATTGTAAGCCCCGAAAAATTTCAGTAAATAATTCCAAAATAAACAACGAAAACTGTTACGCCCTGAAGGGTACCCTAAACGTGGCAGTCCGCCGTACACAATATTAAAGCCTAGTAATGACCGCCTTAGTCACGCGAAGGCTTCCATACTATGTACAAGGCGTCTAACATATAGAGGAGACACATTAGAGTAATACACTTTATATCAGTACAACTTGAGTAACAATGTCAAGGAAATACAATTCACTATACTTTAATTACAATTCATCCACAAATTTCACTACATGACTATTACAAAACAACTCACAAAACCTAGCTAATATCTTCAAGTATTCTTTACTTCCTGCTAGAATTCCGAAGTCATATTCAGCTTAAACTATCTCGGTCCCCAGGAAGCATTCTCCCGTCAACCAATTTATTCAAACATCTATTGGGGTATAAGCTACATTAGCTTAGTGAAAGTTTCCTTAATTTTGTACCATAACAAGCAAGTTTCCTTAATTTCCTACTTCTAATGCATCTAATTTACAAGCATAAACATAAGTACGAAAAAGTAAGAGATAAACTCAGCCAAAAATCCCTTACTAGTAGTAGTCTTCCGAATACGTGTCCTTCAAATCTTCATCATCTAAAGAAAAGAAATACCCGGAATGAGTATTTAATGAAATTTCTACTTAAACTCTTTAATTCTACACTATTATTCGCGTCAAAATTCGGGTGAATGGAAATTCCAACTTAAAACGGCCATAACTTGCTCATTTTAACTAGGAATTTTGCATATTAGTAGTCGTTTTCTACCTACTCGAAAAGATCCATCTATTTCCAAAGTTACTTTTAACATTTAAGGTCATTTGAGTTTCGAAATAGGTTGGTACATGATGTGAACGCATCAAGGCCAATTTATCAGTTAATTGTCATTTTTAATTTCTTTGTCAGTTACAGTCAGTTACTTATTTTTGTCAGTTACATGTCTTTAATTTCTTTGTCAGTTATAGTCAGCTATTATGTTTGTCGGTTACATATCATTAATTTCTTTGTATGTAAAAGGCTATATATTAAGCCTTGGTTCTAAGGTTTGAAAACAAGACGATTTATATGAATGTTATTCATTCTCTTTGAGAGAAAACTCCATCTTGTTCCTTGTGAACGAATTTCCATTTGATTTTCTTGATCTAAACACTCAAGGAGGTCGACGTGATAACTAGGTTGCGATCAACAAGTTTGTTCGAGGTCTAGTTCCATTCCATTCATTGATAATTAGGTTGCAATCAACAGGTTTGATTGAGGTCTAATTCCATCCTACGACGACTTGTCTCAAGACGATCCTCGGGTTCCAATTCCAATCAACGATTTGGGGGTTCTAGGTTTAATATACCTAGGGTTACCATATCATTTGGTATCAGAGCTACGGTTTCTTGTCACAAGTAATCTATCCTTTTATCTTTATTTGATCTTGCTATCTATTTGTTGTTGTTCTTGATTAGGGTTCTTGAGTCAAAAAAAAAAAAAAAAAAGAAAGAAAGAAAGGAACCATCTTTATATTGTTCCATCTGCAAAAAAAAAAAAAAAGGAACCATCTTTATATTGTTCCATTTGTCAAAAAAAAAAAAATTTTGGGGTTGTGATTGTGCTGCAAAATTTCTGTTGTTGTTGAATTGTGGGATTTGGAGAATTAGGGTTCTTGGATTTGTTATTGAATTGCTTGTGTTGTCTAAAATCATGTTGAGATTCAGTCGTCCTGAAAGGTATTATAAGGATGAGATTCAACATCAAAGAAAGGATTTTTATAACGGTCGTTCAAGGCATGTTGAAGATAATTTGAATTATCGAAGTGAGCGATCTCATAGACGTACTCATGAAGATTTGTGTTATCGAAAGGAGCAATCTTATAAACAAAATGATCTGAATTATCCAGAAAAATGATCTCTAAAATATCATGATGGTACTTCAGATTACGAAAATTTGTTATTGGATGAAATTAGACAAGCATTTAATAAACTTGAAAAGGATTTTGAGCGTTTCTTTAAAAGTTATGAAAAAAAATTAAATCAACAGAAGGAGGAGAAGACAGAGTTGCAAGTGGTTTGGGTTGAACCTAGAAAATCTGCTGATGAGAAAAAGGTTGAAGTGGTGAGTGATGATAACTTGAATATAGTGAAAGAGGTGGAAGTTATTGAGGTGAAGCCTAATTCAGATGTTGCTGAGTTAAAGGAATGGAGGATGATGATACGATTGAACAACCATCTGTAGAGCGGTATTAATAGTTAAGGCTGAGAAGGAAGAAGAGGTAATTGCAGATGTCGATAATTGTTTACAGGTTAAAGAAGACCCAGGGCAAAGGGAGAATTTGTTTCATACCAGATGCTTAATTCAGGGTAAGACTTGTAAATTAACTGTTGACAGTGGCAGTTGTGCTAATGTAGTTTCACAGGAGTTTGTAAAGAAGATGCAACTTCCAGTGATTCCACATCCTAAGCCTTATAGGTTAAGATGGTTAAATGCGAAGAACGTCCTGCATATTCACCAGCAAGCAAAGGTTCCTATATCCATAGGAAAGTATTGTGATACTGTGTTGTGTGATGTTACTCTTATGGATACCACACATGTGCTTCTTGGTAAGCCTTGGCAATATGACCGCCTAGCCATATATGATGGTTACAGGAACACTTATACAATAAAAAAGAATGGCCAGTATTTTAAGATGCTTCCAATGACAAGGGCTGATGTTTTACAGGAGCAGTTTGTTCATGTGAAAACTAATTGTCAGAGAAGTTTGTTTTTGTTGCCATGCAGATCATCACAAATAAAAAAAAAAAAAAAAAAAAAAGTCACCCCAAAAGTTGCAGGAGCTTCAGCATGTTCCAAATGAAGATCCATCCAATTTGACTGCCAAGATTCGAGGTCGAATCTTTTCCAAGAAGGGGAGAATGATGTGAACGCATCAAGGCCAATTTATCAGTTAATTGTCATTTTTAATTTCTTTGTCAGTTACAGTCAGTTACTTATTTTTGTCAGTTACATGTCTTTAATTTCTTTGTCAGTTATAGTCAGCTATTTATGTTTGTCAGTTACATATCTTTAATTTCTTTGTATGTAAAAGGCTATATATTAAGCCTTGGTTCTAAGGTTTGAAAACAAGACGATTTATATGAATGTTATTCATTCTCTTTGTAGAGAAAACTCCATCTTGTTCCTTGTGAACGAATTTCCATTTGATTTTCTTGATCTAAACACTCAAGGAGGTCGACGTGATAACTAGGTTGCGATCAACAGGTTTGTTCGAGGTCTAGTTCCATTCCATTCATTGATAATTAGGTTGCAATCAACAGGTTTGATTGAGGTCTAATTCCATCCTACGACGACTTGTCTCAAGACGATCCTCGGGTTCCAATTCCAATCAACGATTTGGGGGTTCTAGGTTTAATATACCTAGGGTTACCATATCATTTGGTATCAGAGCTACGGTTTCTTGTCACAAGTAATCTATCCTTTTATCTTTATTTGATCTTGCTATCTATTTGTTGTTGTTCTTGATTAGGGTTCTTGAGTCAAAAAAAAAAAAAAAAAAGAAAGAAAGGAACCATCTTTATATTGTTCCATCTGTAAAAAAAAAAAAAAAAAAAAAAAAAAAAAAAAAGGAACCATCTTTATATTGTTCCATTTGTCAAAAAAAAAAAATTTGGGTTGTGATTGTGCTGCAAAATTTCTGTTGTTGTTGAATTGTGGGATTTGGAGAATTAGGGTTCTTGGATTTGTTATTGAATTGCTTGTGTTGTCTAAAATCATGTTGAGATTCAGTCGTCCTGAAAGTATTATAAGGATGATATTCAACATCAAAGAAAGGATTTTTATAACGGTCGTTCAAGGCATGTTGAAGATAATTTGAATTATCGAAGTGAGCGATCTCATAGACGTACTCATGAAGATTTGTGTTATCGAAAGGAGCAATCTTATAAACAAAATGATCTGAATTATCCAGAAAAATGATCTCTAAAATATCATGATGGTACTTCAGATTACGAAAATTTGTTATTGGATGAAATTAGACAAGCATTTAATAAACTTGAAAAGGATTTTGAGCGTTTCTTTAAAAGTTATGAAAAAAAATTAAATCAACAGAAGGAGGAGAAGACAGAGTTGCAAGTGGTTTGGGTTGAACCTAGAAAATCTGCTGATGAGAAAAAGGTTGAAGTGGTGAGTGATGATAACTTGAATATAGTGAAAGAGGTGGAAGTTATTGAGGTGAAGCCTAATTCAGATGTTGCTGAGTTAAAAGGAATGGAGGATGATGATACGATTGAACAACCATCTGTAGAGCGGTATTAATAGTTAAGGCTGAGAAGGAAGAAGTAATTGCAGATGTCGATAATTGTTTACAGGTTAAAGAAGACCCAGGGCAAAGGGAGAATTTGTTTCATACCAGATGCTTAATTCAGGGTAAGACTTGTAAATTAACTTTGACAGTGGCAGTTGTGCTAATGTAGTTTCACAGGAGTTTGTAAAGAAGATGCAACTTCCAGTGATTCCACATCCTAAGCCTTATAGGTTAAGATGGTTAAATGCGAAGAACGTCCTGCATATTCACCAGCAAGCAAAGGTTCCTATATCCATAGGAAAGTATTGTGATACTGTGTTGTGTGATGTTACTCTTATGGATACCACACATGTGCTTCTTGGTAAGCCTTGGCAATATGACCGCCTAGCCATATATGATGGTTACAGGAACACTTATACAATAAAAAAGAATGGCCAGTATTTTAAGATGCTTCTAATGACAAGGGCTGATGTTTTACAGGAGCAGTTTGTTCATGTGAAAACTAATTGTCAGAGAAGTTTGTTTTTTGTTGCCATGCAGATCATCACAAATAAAAAAAAAAAAAAAAAGTCACCCCAAAAGTTGCAGGAGCTTCAGCATGTTCCAAATGAAGATCCATCCAATTTGACTGCCAAGATTCGAGGTCGAATCTTTTCCAAGAAGGGGAGAATGATGTGAACGCATCAAGGCCAATTTATCAGTTAATTGTCATTTTTAATTTCTTTGTCAGTTACAGTCAGTTACTTATTTTTGTCAGTTACATGTCTTTAATTTCTTTGTCAGTTATAGTCAGCTATTTATGTTTGTCAGTTACATATCATTAATTTCTTTGTATGTAAAAGGCTATATATTAAGCCTTGGTTCTAAGGTTTGAAAACAAGACGATTTATATGAATGTTATTCATTCTCTTTGAGAGAAAACTCCATCTTGTTCCTTGTGAACGAATTTCCATTTGATTTTCTTGATCTAAACACTCAAGGAGGTCGACGTGATAACTAGGTTGCGATCAACAGGTTTGTTCGAGGTCTAGTTCCATTCCATTCATTGATAATTAGGTTGCAATCAACAGGTTTGATTGAGGTCTAATTCCATCCTACGACGACTTGTCTCAAGACGATCCTCGGGTTCCAATTCCAATCAACGATTTGGGGGTTCTAGGTTTAATATACCTAGGGTTACCATATCAGTACAAATCTGACACAAAAAGTTCTAGCACTTAAATTTGCATTTTTCTAAGTTTCACATCATCTAGTTATTCTATAGCAAGCACATAGATACTTATATAGTTGAAAATCATCAAATATTAATATAAGCTTATATTTTATGTATGATCTTAGTGATGTTGTCCCAACAATGATTTTTCATAAAACAATTTATTTTGAAGTTAAAAAGGTTAAGTTTTATAATCTCTCCTTTTTGAGTTGTTAAAAGAAAGTTAAAATTTCTAGTTTGTTGAAAGTGAGTGCCTAGTTATCATAACTGCTATTTTTATATAGAAAAATAACTTTTCTTTTTAAAACTTACTTCCTTATTATATGCCAATTTCATTTTTAAGTGGCATTTAACTAAGGAGTTGATTTTTTGTTTGTCTTGAAAATAGTCTTGTTCTTAGTGTTTGTCAAAATGTTAGTATATGCCATAAAATAAGTTTAAAAGAAAAACTTGTGTGATAAAGAATTATCAATATTGAAAATTTATGATAAATCTACTTTAACATTTGAAATAGAATATGGTTAGAAAAATCATTCTTAATCTAAATGAAAAGTTTTCCTAAGTGTTAAATATTATTCGTCTTAAGAATTTAGTCTCATATGTATAAAAGAAAATAATTGACATTCTATTTGAAAATTTTTATTAAGACAACAACATCACTTTATGCCCAAGTATAAGAATTATGTTGTGATATAAATATAACTCATGTAGAAAATAAAGGAATAGAAATCAAGTAGGAAAACAAAAATATGGAATGCTTAGCTTGTTATCAAGACTTTCCAGAACTTAAATATGGACAAGTTCCATAAAAGAATAAGAAAAGCATAATAGAGAAAATTATGAAAGTCTTAGATTAATTTTAAGGCTTCCCGAGACTCGAAATAATACTAATCTCATGAAATAAGTAAGGAAAAGAAATAAGAAAATATGGGAGTCTTAGATGTATATTCAAGGTTCCCTATGACTAAGAATATGGACAAGTCCCCTTTTGTTTTGACTTGATTAAGAACAAGTCTAAAACTAGAAGTTGACTAGTCTTATTTATTTGCATGAAATAGATAATAAAGCATGTAATAAAGCATTAAATAAGGAGTTAGATTAGTGAGCTTTAGGCTCTAGAAATATAAATACATACATATACATAATAACATATAGAGAGTTAAGCTAGAAGCATGAAAATAATATAACAAGAATACATAATGAAGATGAACAAGACATGATCAACATGTTGTATTTCATGAATTCATTTCCTAGCATTAGCATCATGGGGATTCACATAAAATCAAAACACACATATTGTTCATATTATGTAACTATGAACAAAAGAGAAGTTTATAATTTTTACCTAATATTGATGAAGGGTGAAGTTGAACGAAACAAATAGATGGTGTGTTTTGTATTTTTCTTAAAGGGAAATAGATGAAAGAGTGTGTTTGAGGGGAATTTTTAGAGAGGAAGTTGGGAAGTGATTTTGGTAGAGTTTTAATATGTAAAAAGAGATGTGTGAAAGAAATAGATGGAGAGGTGGTGCTTATAGAGAAATGTGGAGGGAAATTAGATGTAATAAAATAAATTAAAAAAGAAAAGAAAATCGAAAGAGAGAGGTGGGAGTAGCGCCAGCCATTAAGAGAGGAGGGAGAGGAAGTGATAAAAAAAATCATTTTTACAGAGAAAAGTAAATAAAGTATAAGAGAAGTTATGTAAAAAAGTTGTATTGGAAATAAAAAATGTAAAATGTAGGTTGTAAGAAAAAGTAGAGATAAAGGAATAGTAATGAATGGCAGACTAGACAAATAAAATACTAGTAGTAAGGAAAATACATGTAATTGAGTTATATCTGATGTTTTTAAAAGCTGAAAAATTTTATAATTGATATTTTACGATTCCTAATCTCATTATGAGTCTAAATATGTTATCGAAATATTTCACCGTTTTGCGTGTCAGGACCTTTTTCTAGAAATTGATCCTGTTCGAGTTCGAAACGAAAGAATATTTTACGAATCTGATCTTTTTAGGTTATATGACATTATTTCACGATATAATTTGAAGTTATCTCATTTTTACTACTTTAGGGTTTTGTGTGCGGGATTACCAAATCTAGATTCGGTAGGGCTTGTTGTTGATCTAGTTGAATTTAGGGTTTCGGTTAGACTTTCGGTTCTAAGATTTTCTTATAGGATTAGCATAAAATCTAATTGGACAGAACAAAACAAAGTTGAACTCGGGTTAGTTGTTTGTAAAAAAAATAATAAATAACTCAGGTCACCTATTTACAAAAACGTTAAAACACGGGTCAGTTTTTTTTAATTAACCCAAAATTATTTATAAATCAAATTATTAGTTAGAAATAGTTTTCTTTTTATTTATAAAATAATACTAATATCAAAAATTAATTTTCAATGAACTAATAAGTTATTTAATACTAAAATACATTAAAACTAAAGCATATATACTAATATGCATATTAACATAAAGTACAAACCGTTAAATTTTTTTCTTGTTAATGAAGACACTAAATTAAGGGAAAAAAAACTATAAATTGTTGAAAATGGAAATATCATATAATGAATTGCCAAATCTACAAGCACCTTATATGTCTTTATCCTCATGCAACATATTTTATTCAATACAAGCAGACGACGCACTCACATGTGCAAATAAAATAGTGATTTTTTAGAATATTGACTAATTTGATTTGGAACCTATATAAAGATTAGTAAATAATTAGTGATCATTCCGATGCAATACATATATATCCAGCAATCTTCTCAATATGTGAAAGACAACATAACATGTTAGTAACAAAAATACCTTCAAGATAACAATACATTTTTGTATACAACATTCATCGTGTATGTTCCATACACCTCGGGTAGATTTCCTTTCTTAACCAAAACTTTTGTTGATGCCATCGATACTCCTCATTACTGTGCTACATAGATTTGATTTCTTACAGTGATTGTCCTTCAAGCAATTCACGTTGAATCTCAAGCCAGCATCATATATTTGGGAACATTATTAATTTTATCCAAAGAAAATATGGTGGAACATCATTAAATATGGTATTAGAGCTTTAAATCGGTATATAAAAATGCATGGTTAGGCTAAAAAAGGAAAAGACTATGTCTATTCAACTCCTATTTAATTCTATTTAAACCTTATTTAATTTGATGATTTTAGGGATACAAAAAATATTTTATGCCCATATGCTAAAAAAGGAAAAGACTATGTCTATTCAACTTCTAATTAATTCTATTCAAACCCTATTTAATTTCATGATTTGAGGGATATTAAAAATATTTTACACTCATATGCTAAAAACATTTACATCAGTATATAAAGATACATGCTTAGGCTAAAAAAAGAAAAAACTATGTCTATTCATCTCCTATTTAATTCTATTTAACTCTATTTAATTTCATGATTTCAGGAATATCAAAAATATTTTACGCTCATACGTTAGAAAAGAAAAAAACTATGTCTATTCAACCCTTATTTAATTCTATTCAAACCCTATTTAATTTGATGATTTTAAGGATACCAAAAAATATTTTACGGTCATATGCTAAAAACATTATATTAAAAATATTAATATAAAAAATATTTACACTAAAGACACCAAAAGAGGTGGTTTTACTTTAATAGTATAGATAAGACGGGAAAAGAATCCATATCGTAATGTCTATATTACTTGCTAAAATTTGCATGTCCGTCAATGTATACATAAGGAATGAATGATAGATTTACACATTCTGCAAACAATGATTACCATAATAGGATTACTATCAAATTAATTATCAAAATAACTTACTAAAATCGCATCTCAAAAATACGATTATGGTTTACAAATAAATCACATAAAAATTTAGATGAAAATAACATTATCAACATGCAATTTTTATTTATGAATATATACATAAAACTCATGTTCAACATGCAATTTTAGTGAGTTACTTTGATAAATATTTTAAAAAAAAGGTATTCTAAATTGAAAAAATATAAAAATACACTAGCACATACTTTAAATAAATAAATAATGGTTTGTACATATTTAGACCCGGTTGGAGCAAAAAGTAGACAAATCTTTGTCTACTTATTTTCAGCAGAACAATCCATTCAGGATATGACAGAAAAAATGAAACCATATAAAACCATTTTCTTATATGCCACACAACGAATGGAAGTCTTACAAAAATAGAGTGGCTAAGCCCCCTAATCACATAAAATGTCTAAAAATACACCTATCAACACGAAACTGTATACCTTACTGTAAAAATTACAGCGAGAAGTTAAAATGGCCAAAAGGTCAAAATATTCAAAACAACAAGAATCACGCATTACTTAACTGCCTTGTGGCCACTTCTAGAGCCAAGCTTTCACGATCATCTAGGGTTCAATTAGCAGCAGGTTTTTATTATTTATTTATTTTTGGGTTGCTGGGTAATTCATGTTCTCCAAAAGCTTCTCTGTATGCGGTAATCGAAATACTTAAAGGAAACCCCAGTCACAATATTGCGGCGATTGGATTAAAGAATATTTGCTTACTCCTTAAATCATTCCATGTCTTCCAGACTACATGCTAGTCAATAACAAGATCACAGCAGGAACGTTTACCAAGTTTACTAGAAGCGCATCACAGGTCATCCATGGCTAACCACATTGAATCATATAGGTCTATATCTATATCCAACATCATTTCATATTTAATTATCATTTAAAAAAAATTATATAAATACAACTTAGATAAAAATAATTACATAATTACTATCGCTATATTGCATATTGAACATACGATACAAATACAATTATTCAACATGTATCACATAATGGTCATACGATACACGTTCATACTTATATCACATGTTGATCATGCGATACACTATTTTCAAAAATTTGCTAAAGTATATTACTATATCACATATTAGAAATGTGATACCTGTGCAAATCATTGTATCACATCCTCAACATACGATATATTGATAATGACTTTGTAATATTTTTTCTTCGATTTGTATTTTTATAATTTTTTTCCTTAAAAACGGTAGACATGTTTCTCTCTCTCAATATCCACTACACAAGCTAGGTGAGCATATAGATATACATGGGTAGAAAAAGGAAAGAAATTGAATTCAAAGGTAAACATCAATCTAATATGCGAAGGAAAGGAGAAGCACAAAGTTTTTTACCATTGCACACACATCATTTGCTATGTGCTATCGGTCAATCACCCGAGCATCAAGCTAAATATGCAAAGGACACCACAATTCCAGTTGGGTAAAGAAGTCCATGGGATCAAGAATATGAATTGCATCACCCAAGAACATTAGGTTCAGCGTTTGTGGTCAACATTAGCTGCATGCTGCTATATCTTGAGCTTCACACTGTCGATATTTAATCTAAACTGTCCACTAGTGATGAAGAGAAGAAAATTACGTAATATATCCCAACACTTACCCCCTACTATCAATGTCACCTGAATATAAATGATTATTGTTGTAAATTATTGCTTCTCATTGATGTCACTGTTTTCATTGACAGAAATATCAATTACTGTTACTGTTATTAATCATGTCCAGTGTCATTTACATCACTGCTTAGACCATCATCACCAGAGTCATCGTCATTCTCATCAGGGTTGCCATAAGAATCAGTCATTATCAGTGCTAACATCATCGCATTCGCTGCCATTATAAGCATCATCATAACTACTATCACCATCATCATCATCGTCGTCGTCGTCGTCGTCGTCGTCATCATCATCATCATTGTGAGCATAAAATTGGTCTTCCTCATCCAACCACCCATGATGCTCATACTCATCTAAGGGATCCCACTCGATACGATCAAGTTGATCCTTCAATAAAAAAAACATAAAAAATAAAAAAAATTAGTCATGCAGTTGTTCAGTGTCAATAATACAGTTTTTGAACCTTTTAAATTGATAATCAACAATCAGATGCAGTCCTGCAGCTGAAGTGCAGTGCCACTTGGAGAAAGGTATGACATAATTTACCAGGCCTCTAAATTACCAACTCAGGAAGATATATGCATATGAAGAACAAAAATAATCCAGAAAATACAAAACTAGGGAGAATGAGAAAGTGGACTCCAAAGAAAAGGAAAAACTGAAAGTGATTGCATACCCAACTCCCTTCCCTTTAATATTAGTAAATTATTAGAGGGGCATTGGTTCTCTTCAGTTGTTTAGTATTAATTAATGCCAAGTGAAGAAGGGCCACAACCTAAAAATAGAGATTGAATACAGAATCATTCTTTTTATCTGATTATCCTACAGAAAAAGACTACCTGACAATAAGAAGGATATCTTACTTCATATATCACTGGTAGATAAATAAAAAAACTACTGCATCTCTATGGAAGTTAGCAAAAAAATTCTGACTTGCTGCTTAACACGTAACTCTCTCTCGAGAACCAATTAACACATGCAGAAGTCTCATCTGGAGCAACTAAAGTTGGGATTGCCTAAGAGATTGAAGAAGCAGCACATGAAAGTGAATTAGATTTTTAAATACCATGATAACTTTGATTGAAATTCTATTAATCACTTCAACATTCTCCTAATGGTGAAAAGAATTGCACAATTTTAAGATTTGCAGATGCTAACCTGCAGCTGTCCCTAGAATAATATGTAGAAAGCTGTGCTCAGGGAGTGAAGGAGATTGAAGATGAAAGCACAATCAGATAGTCAGAAATCTTAAATAACCAAACCAAAACAACTCCCAAAATAACAGTATAACAACTTCATATCTAAACTGTCACTAAAAAAATGATAAAGCATACCTCTGACAAGTTTGTTGGAAGAGAAGCCTTTCTACTGGCCTTTGGAGTCCAAATCTTTATGTTGTTTTCTATTCCAGAACTAGCAAGAGCAGTAATGTGGGGATGAGATTCCACACAGTTGACCACATGCCTATCCGCTTCAATTACACGGATGAGCTCTCCATCTTTTTTCCTCCAAATGAATATGTGCCCACAATCAGACCCACTCATCACGTATTCACATTTTGGCCCAAAGAAGCCCACACCCTTCACTGTCTTGAAGTTCATATGCCCTCTGTAAACTTTTGGACCAACTTCACCAATATCCATGCTTGTACAGGATCCCAGGCTTGCATCTGAGCTGCTGGGCGTCATTCCAAAAGAGGATGAAGTTGGAGCAAGATCAGGACCTAGTCCCATATCTGAGGTAAAGAGATAGATATTGTCGCAAATGTAAGAAACAAGAAGTTCACTGTGGTCTGAGAAGGTTAAGCTTGTTACTCCAGCCTCATCATCACCAAGACCAAGCAGGTCAGGTGGGCAGAAGTGGTTTGTAGGTTGGCCCAGTTCAGTAGATCCGTTCCACCTGCACTTGCGGATATCATAAAGTCGGGCATACTCATCAGACCCAGCAACTGCAATGACCAGTGGGTTGTTGGGATCAATTGAAATATCATTTAAACGGACAATTCGTACACGACCATTCTCTTCGGTGCATTGACAGGTAAAAAGCTTTGTGGCACTTTTGGTCCTAAGATCAAACTGAAATAAAAAAACTGTCACATGACAGTAGATAGTATCAATATGCACGGTTTTCAAGGAGAACTGTGGTACAAAAAACAGTTGTATATGGGAACACCGTACTCTATGCATCACCTTTTTTATGCCATGACATGAAAAATCGATATTGACTTGCAGGCATAGCAGAAAAGACGACAAACAGGAGCATAAGCAAGCAATGATAAGCTTTCAAGACCAAGACCATTATCCAGTTACTTGCATCACATTCATAAATTATTTATTAAAAAAAAATAAAAAATAAAAACCCAACTCCATAGAGAACTGTCTGACACACTACAGCCAATGCAAAGCAGCTCACCTGCTGAACTACTCCATCTTCAGCTGAGGAATAAAATATATGAGGGCTTCCAGGCTCAATGGCCAGATTATGAGCCTCGTCCTCATGTACTACAAGCAATACGGTCTCAACTTCTCCTCCCTCCAGGATCTGAGCATGCCTGATCTGAAACAAACATCAGTGGCTGCTAAACTTGTTTACATCATTGATAACATAAAATTTACAAACATAGAATACTATAGTTTTCTGCATGGGGCTACCATGCTAAAGTAAACTCAGAGGATGCTGATTTGTTTGCAGCACTATGGGTGTAACTGTGCAGTTAAAAGGACAGTTTTAGTAAAAAGGTATTATCTGTTTAGGATTAATAATTTATGCATGTTGACCAAAATCTGCATTATTATCATCCTGCTTTAGATTATATCGGCATAGACCTAAGATTAGCTTTGCCAAGAAAAAGACCTGAACTAACAAGTTCCCCTGAAAAAGGAATGCTCTAAAATGGCAAACTTAGTGACACAACGAAAGAGACTTGTATCACTGGCTTAAATCAGCCATCCACTTTCAATAAATATACCTGCCCATCTGCAGCACATGTAACAATGCTGCGATCATCAGAGTATGGCATGAATTTTGCTTGAAAAATATTACTTTGGTGACCAGAATGGAAGGAAAGGTTCATTTTTCCTAACTGCCAGTCCCAAAGTATCACTTTTTTGTCATCAGAACCTGAAACCAGCATGCTCCCATCTGCATTAAAGTTGACAGTGTTTACACATCCATTATGCTTTTGCAGCTTCCTATACATCTGTAACCGCAACACAAGATCCTGAAAGAAATGGATGAATTGAAAATCCACAAGTCAGTCACTTATCTCTTTATAGGATAACAAATATTGAGTCCTTTCAGTAGCAATACAAATACAAAAACAGTAATACAGTGCGGATACATCATCATAAATGTAAGAATCCCCAGCCTTGCAACAGGCCATGTGAGACCAAATAGCTATCATGGGGGTTGGAAGATAAAAAGTCCCAGCTCCATACATAATTTACAGAATTACATTAGGTAAGTTTTAGAGCTTAATACACATTGTACTAATTGATATGCAATTCAGCTAACTCTCTTTGGGTAATTCCATTATCTAACTTGAACGACGAATGGATACAGTATCATAATAAGTTTTGCATTATTTGTTGACTTTATGGGTACAGTCAGTAAGTTTTTGATAGGACTTTTTAGTCTCCCTAGCAAGACATTCTTTTATTCATGGTAAATCAATTTAGAAAGACATTCTTTTGTATCATATTAGCCTTCTCCAATCCAGATACTGACTCACAGAATTTATATCTAACAATCATATGGTATTAACTTAATACGAGTCTTGGAATTTGTGGAATTCATCAAAATTGCAATGCTGAAAATCTTTGCGGAACGGACATGGCACTAGCCAAGCGTAAAATCTCTGCTCCAGCTCATCCATAGTAAGTTCCAGAGTCATTTCTTCCTGATGGAACTTCACTATCATAGTCTTTGTCTCTACATACTACATGCATGATTGGATGTAGTATGATGAATTTTATGCTTTGCGTCCCATCCTTCAAACTCCAAAGTCTTTTGCTCAATGTCAAAGGCCAATTGCCTTACCATAGCAAGGGTTACTGGTTCAGGATGTCTTCTTTCTCTCGCTTTCTCTCTCTCTCTCTCTATGGACCTACTTGTATAGGGCTAAACCCCAACTATCCACCACCAACGAACGACTAAACTAATTGTTCTCTCTACCTTCTTTTACTATAATCAGTGTTATCATTAAGAAAAGAACTACAGGCCACAGTAAATAAGCATTGATCAAAGACTCCGGCGCGCAAGAAGATGATAATATAGGGCAAAAGGAGGACATAAAAGAAAAAGAATAAAGGAGAACCTCGGAAGCACGACGGCGGTGAGCGAAGTTTCTGGTGGAGAGTTCGCCGAGCTGCCGCTGCCAAACGTCGATGACGGCATGTTTTCGCCGCCTCTTAGCCATTTTGATGAGTTGAGCCGACTTGAATAAGCCAGTCAGTAATAGAATGGAATGGTCAGGTTTTTTCTTTTTTTTTTTTTTTTGTTTTTTCACCTCCTCCAAGCGAGTTTTATTTTTTGGGTCGAAACTCGAAGCGAGTTTGGTGGCGGTGGATCTAGGAGAGTATGTTCGGTGCATAACTTGATCTGGGAGTCGTTCTGTTTTCAGAAATTTATATAATTTTTTTCTAGAGGTCATTTATATTGGTTTGATAAACTATCTATTACTATTAAACAAAAATTGCATTATCAAAAAATCTAATATATAATTTTATGGTTTTTATTTTTTTTCTCCCAACCATTTCTTTCTTGGTGTAAATAGCTTAAATTTATTTAACCCACTTCTCCCTCACTTCCTCATTTTTCTCTCAAATTTAAATTTCAAATAAAAATAAAGAAATGGAACGGAGTGAAGGATTACCTATTTTTTCTCCAAAAAAAACCGCCACGTGAAGTGGTAAATAGTAATCACTTACTATCAATTTTTAGTAACTGTTAATGAAAATTGTAAGCGTATTTTATTGTTATTAGTGTTGCCAGGTAATGAGAATTGAGAAGGATCTAACTCTCTCCACTATAATTGCTTCCAGTTAAATTTTTTCAAATTTTTTACATTCTAATCTTTTTTTTTTTTCATTTCCATATCTCTCATCCATAAACCAGTTTGTTTTCTTTTATTTTTTTCTTCATCCGCTTTTCTCTTTGATGTTTTTTTTTCTATTGTCAATTGCATGCTACAACTCATGCAGCATTACATATTATTGCCCAATTGTCCAACATTCTTCCTTCTTTAAAATCATAAATATCATTTGTAGGTGATAAATTATATCTTGGTAATCTTTTCTTTTATTTCTTTTGATATTATAAAGTCATGACCTTTTTCTTTGTTGTTCCAATCGGTGGATTCTTCAATTTTTTAATTGGAATTTTCCTTAGAATTAATAGCTATAGATTTCCTTTAAGCAATTTGCAAAAATAAAATACTTTCAAATGTATACTTTTATTATATTTACTCTATTCAGAAGTTGAATTATAACCAATATTACTATGTTTCCTGCTCTTTAATGATTTTGCCATCATGATTCCCTAATTTCATTTGTTTGATATGTAGGTTTGTGGGACTAGGGAACCACTTGACTATTCTGAAAATTCAAAGATGGCAAGTTCTTTACTCTAAAAGTTTATATGTTTACCTTTATTATTTTTATCCTTCACACTATTCTTTATTAATTCAAATTGAATTAGTTTTGAATTTTTACGTTATTATTTAAACTACATTATTTCTCAACCAGTCATGTCATAGCAAATGATACAAAGATGTGAGCGACTATGCAAACATAAATTACTCTTTTCTATGTAGTTCTAATGTAAAATTGTTTGTTCTAATAAAATTGAAGGTTAATTTCTTGAATAAGAATATTTAGGCAATTTCTTAAATGCCTTTTTTTCATTTAAAAAAATGTTTTTTGGATTTAAAGGGCTAATTATGCCCTCTTTCATGTCAAATGAGATTTTTTCTTACGTCTAAATTAAAACTTCATATCCAATTACTTTCATCTTATGGTACTCTTACCATAGGGATACAAATTTGTTTTCTACTATTTAGCTTGAGGGAAAAAATAATTACATATAATCATATTGTACAAAACTACAAATCTAAGTTGACATATAAACAAAATCTCATTTGATTATGATATGGTGTTAGTAAGGCCAACATTGTATAGATTAATGTTATCTAGTGTTTTTGTAAACTGTTAGCCATCAAACACTCAGGCTATAGGTGATGTAATATTTTATTAGAATTTCCAATTAGAAGGAGTCATTTTTCATACAATTATATTGATATCATCATCCTTTTTGAAATTAATTTGGCTTTGTGGATCAAAATAAAAAATATATATATGTAATTATTTTAAAAGAAAAAGAAAGGTTAATCAATTATATAAAACATTTTAAAAGGTACCTAAAAGTATTATAGATCAATATAGTCTGTCTGCTCTAATAATATCCATTGATAATCTATTCAAGTTAATGTGATTGTTGATTATAATTTGTTCATATATGAAAATAACAATGACCATTGTCTAATAATTTATGTCTTCTATATTTGTATAATTTTTTTGCACACGCAGCGCGAGTGCATGTTTGCTAGTACTATGTTAACGGAAAAGAAAAAAAAAAGAAAAAAAAACTCATACTATGTTATTTATTCATTTATTTTTAATGTGTTTGCATTGAAGGAATCTTAATTATTATTAAAAAGAAATTAAATAATAAAATTATATTATATTGGAAATATGGTCCTATAAGTTTTTTCAACATTTGCTTAAATTTGTACCAATTATATTGCATACTTAAATACTTAATATATTACATCACATTCTATATTTATTTTAGTAGCAAGATTATTATCTGGATGGTTGTGTCATGTGTGATGGGATTTTAGAAATTGCTTTATATAATATATTTATTAGTGGAAAGTACAAATGTATTGTTGGTATTATAAAAGTGTAAATTACACCGGAAAGGTCATAGCCCATGGAGGCGACTTCATTCCAGGTCACATCATTTCCATAGTTAAAGAGAGGTTATAATTTTTAAAGAAATGCATCAGTTGAGATCTTCATTCACATGTGCCACAACGTGTCAAGTTTTAATTAAATAATATCTTCCATTGACACGTGTCAACAAAGACTTCAATTGGCCCACTTGTTTAAACATTGTGACCTATCTTTAACCACTTAAAATGTTATGACCTCAAATGAATTTAGCCCAAACGTTGTGAGTCTATGAACTTTCGATGTAATTTACCCTATTATACGAATCCAAGGGGTTCGGTAATTCTTTCCATCAAAAACTAGGATTCTTTGTTCTTTTTACGGTTTTTATAGATAAAATAAACTAAGAAACAAAGAAGATATGAATGAGATTGTAATCCGATATGACTCATGAATCACAAAATCAAGCTAGTTCATAATAAGGATCGCAACCCAATAGGTTCCACGAATTACAAAACTAACCACTGCGTCAAAAACAATCTATGATTTTATTAATGAGAATGAATAAAGAAAATTAAAACTCTCAATATTCATCAATCATTGCAAGAAGTTGCAATACAAGAGAAAACTCTCTCTCTCAAAGGAAATATTCCTTCAAAAAATATCTAATAAACTAATCAAAACTTATCTCTAGATGTTTACATCCAAATGGCTTTTTATAGAACTAAAACAAGGAAACTCAAAAGATGAAAGGAAAAAAACTTTTATCAAAGAAGGCCAATGACCTATATATCAAAGCTAGCGGCCTTTATTACATAAGCTAGCAGCTTTGGGAGCAGCTTTAAAAACTTTGGTTCTGGTCATGTTGAACGCTGGTTAAAAGCTGGTGGCCTAAGTGGCAATGCCGACGGCGTATAGTTGAAGACCGGAAGCCTTAGTTGACGTCTTCAATCCTTCATGTCGGCTTTGAATATGTTCATTTGTTACTTGATTTTCCACGTTTTCCTTGAAGCTCCTACACTTTTTAAAATGTGTTAATCTCCCTTAATGACGCTCTGATTCCCATCACCCTATTACAAAATAAAGTATTATATATTTATTATTAAACCTAATGTACTTTTACTTTCTTTAAAATTTTGATGAAAAAAAAGGGGTAGATTAGTAATTTTATGTTTCTAACTTGTTTGTTTAAGATAGGGATATTCATTGAACCGAACCAAACTAAACAGAACCAAACTGAATGGCAAAATGCAGTTCGTTTATAGTTTGGTTTGATTCAGGAAGAGTCTAAGTGATTACGATTTAGTTCGAGGAGTCAAACCGAACTAAACCGTTTGAACCCGAATCGAACCCTTCATGTTAAAAGAAACAAAATAAAGAATAAAAGCCATCTTATTTCTTCATAACTCTTAAACGTTAGAAATTAAGGTCACATGTGACATTTTACTCTAATATCATGTATATATGTAGCATGTTAGAATAAAATTGAAATGAAATCGTAATTCTAAATCTAATAGCATTCTTATGTTTTAGATGCATCTTTAAAAGGGAACTGAATAAGATTTTAATTGGTAAATATGTTAGGATAAATTATTATTCTATTCCAATTTATGAAGTGTAATTACATTTTTAACCACATTAATATTATTTATAAACAAAAAGTTATATATATATTTTGTATACATAATACACCATTAAACGTATTATATATTTAATAATATTGAACAACCTCTTTTACTTGTTTCAAAAGTTTCCTAGTACGTGCTTATATTTTATTAATTTTAAATTCTTCTTAAAACCAGTAGATATGCATCAAATTAAAATAAAGTGGTATATTTGAGTTTAAAACATGGACAATCATTTAATTGATACAACGGAAATTTAAATATGTTATAGGGAAGAATATTATAAATAGACATGAAATTAATGTAAAAGAATGATTTTCTTTAGTTAGTGTTGTAGATTTATTAAAAATACATGTTACTTTAAATTCACATTGAAAAATATTTTTAAAGTGGGATAATATGTATATATGAAATTATTAAATGCATGACTTGATATAATGATAAGTAACTTTAATAGTCATGCCCTAAAAGGTACCCTAGACTTGGTAGTCCGTCATGTATGGTATTAAAGCTTAAGAATGACTTTCCGAAGTCATGCAAAAGTTTCGACATCATATGTAAGGCATCCATAACAACAGTAGGAGAAACCAGTGGGATGTGTGGTTCAAGAAAGCAAATATAGCATAAAAGAAATCTACTTAACTATTTAACTTCAAAATTATAGGAATACGGTCTTTACATCATCTTAGGAACATTCCCTCGATAAATCTCCAAAGATCATAATATAACCTCAGCCTTACGCAAAAAGAAACAACACTAGAACCAAAAGATTTTAAAGGAAATCTATTCTAAAATCTTTAAAAGGATTTTCCCTAAAAGCTTCCCATAACATAATTCCACCCGGATATATAGAGTCCTCAGGCAAAAGAGATATTGGTCCTGTTTCAACAAAAATCTATTAGGGTGTAAGCTCAACTGACTTAGTGAGAATATTCCTAGGTTATATACTCGTATCAAGAAAATCAAACATGTTATTAGACAGGCATATGAAATGCATCAAACATGAGCAGGCAATACATTTCATCTACCAAAAATCATACGTTTGAATAGATTTACCCCTCCATTTGGGGTTGAGTGTTTCGGGCCCTTTAAAACCCATCTTTGAAATTCGATGATGTAGTTCATTTGAAGCTCCTACTTGCTCCATCCTGAAATAGTTCTTTTGGGCTCTTATTCGCTAATCCTAAAATAGTTTTTTTAGGCTCCTATTCACCTATCCTTGCAGACTTACAAGTTCCCACTAACCCCACTACTATAACCTTTATCCTATCGAGCATAGTAGTTAATGCAATGTAACTCACTACACAATATACATGAATCAATTAATATAACTCTTAATATATTATTAAGGTAATTTAAAGGCGATCATAGAATTTGCAAACACTCCATTATGATAATATAACACGATTTAATTAACAACATTTCATGCATCGATATGCTTAGTATACTTTCAACCAATATTGTCATGCATATTCCATTTTTGTCTTTTTACTACTTCTAGTGCCTCTAGCTACAAACACAAATAAGTATGTAAAAGTAGGAGATAAACTCATTTGGCCATTCTTGCCAAAATTCTTTACTCGTAATAGTCCTCTGATACGGATCCTCTAAAGCTCCGTAACCTAAATGAAAGAAATACCTGGAATGAGTATTTCATGGAAGTTTTACTTGAACTTTCTAATTTATTTTAGTATTTGCGTTAAAATTCAGATAGAAGGAATTCCAACTTAAAATGACCATAACTTGCTCATTTTAAGTTGGAATTTCGCATATTATATATAGTTTTCTATCTACTCAAAAAGATCTGTCTATTTCTAAGATTATTTTTAATATTAAAAGCCATTTGGGTTCAAAAACGAGTCGGTACAGATTCCATACGAAAATCCCAACCTTAAAAACTCAATTTTCCAAATTTTACTTCACCAAAAAATCCTATATCAAGTACATAAATATTTACATAGTTGAAAAACCCTTTTTAAATAAATATATAGGCTCATATTTTATGCATGATTCTAGTGGTTGTCCCATTAACGATTTTCATGAAACAATTTGTTTTAGAAGTTTGAAAAGTTGAATTTTACAAAAATCTATTTTAAGTCGTTGTAAGGAAAACTAAAATTCATAAGTTACTACAATTGAATGTTTTCCGTATTATCACTATATTTTCTTAACTTTCAAAAATAATTTACTTTCAAAACTTTGGTTCTTTATGTTATCTATAAACTTTACTTCTTAAATGAACTCTTAACTAGTGAGTTGATTTTTAGCTTGACTTGAAAAGCTATCTTGTTCTTAGTATTGGTTAAAGTGTTAGTATAAACCTTATAAATAAGTTTTTAAGAAAAATTTGCATAGCAAGGAATTATCAATATTGAGGTTTAATAATAAATTTTATTTTAGTAGCTTAAAAAAGAGTGTGTAATGAACCTCCCATGTTAAATCTTGAAGAAATCTATCATAATAACACTAAAAAATTGTGATGTACTTGTCTAAATTTTTAAATAGAATTTTATTGAAACTTAAACCTAAGTTTTTAATGAAAAATTTCCTAAGTGTTTCAAAAAAATCACTTTTATTTTTCCTAGGAGTCTAATCTTATTTTATGTGCGTGAAAATAATTTATTTTGTTGTCTCGAAAATTTTTATAACCTTATCATCCTAAGTTTTAAATGGGAATTTCTTTTCCTAAGTGACAAAATCATGTTTATTGGAAATTTAGTTAATTTTATTTAAAGAAAACAAGTTCTCTTATTTGCGTGAAATCTTATTAGGACAATAACTTTATGGCCATGCATGAATATGAACTTATAGTTATAAAATAACTCGTATAGCAAAATAAAGGGTATAAGAAATTAAATAAGCAAATACATAAATGTCAAGTATTGGGAAGTCTTAGCTTAAATCAAGGCTTCCTGGACTAAATATGGACTAGTCCCGTAAAGAAAAGCAAGAAAATGAAATAAGGAAAAATCATGAGAGTCTTAGATTTATATCAAGGCTCCCCAGACTTCGATTATGGACAAGTCCTAAAAAGAAAAGAAAAGAAAATCATTTTGACTTGATAAGGACAAGTCTATAATTAGAAAGACTAGTATTTATTTAATAGCATTAAATAAGTAAATAAATAAACTACAATGCATAAATAAATAAATGTTATGTTAGTGAGCTTATATGCTCTAAAAAATATATATACATATGTATACACTAACATATAGGAGTTAGATTAGAACAATAATAACAACAATAATAATAATAAAAATATAATTATAAAATGAGATTTGTTCATGAAAAAGAACAAAACATAAACATAGCGTTGCTTCCATAACACTTATATGATTAGAAAACAGACACTATGGTCATGTTAAGTTACATAACATGGTAAAGAAATATTGGTAAGAATTTTTACCTAAGGTTTAATAGACGATTTGAAAAGAGACAAATGGGTAGTGTGATTGTTATTTTGTCTTCTTGAAGAGTGGTGAATGGTAAAGAGTGTTCGAGAGAGAATTGTTAGAGAGAAAAGTTGAGAGGAAAATTTGGTAGAGTTTTGTTAAGGTTTGAGAAGTATGTGTAAAGTGTGAAGGAGGGAAGGGATATTTATAGAGTTTTTGGGTGAAAATTAGATGTAATAAAATAAATTAAAAAAATAAAAATATTAGAGAAGAGGAGGGGAGGCTGGCGCTACATGTAGGAGGGAGAGAGAAAGTTTTGTTTTGTTTTGTATTTTTGTTAATAAAAAGTAATAATTTGTAAGGTATGTCATAAATATCCTAAGACCCTTATTATTGGTGCATTATTAAGCATATTTTATATGTTATTTAATTAATTTTTTATTGAAGAAAAGGATTTTTATTGAACTAATTTGTGTTTCAAGGACAATCGTGGAAGAATTTGGCTTTTCAAAGGATTATTAATGAAAGAAGCTAAGATTTTGGAGAGCTTTGGAGCCTTTTGTGAAGTTGTTGTGACATACACTCGCATTTTTACACTACTAGTGTACTTTTGGAGGAGAAAAATCAAAGACAAAGTCGAAGTTCCAGGATACATGACTCCACATACACCAGTTTTGTACAATAGGTCGCGTACATGTGCCAAAAAAGAAAAAGCACGAAGTTAATGAGTACACTACCCTGATGTACATGGGTCGTGTAAGGGTCGTGTACACACTAATATATAAATACTCGCGCCCGAGTTGAAAGAATAGATTTCATTTACTTGTTTTACCACCCAAAAACCCTAGAACGTACTTTAGAGAGCTTTTTGAAGAGGAATTCGTGCTACAACTTGAAGATCCACAACAATCACTTCTACAAAAGGGTTTTATCATCATGATCTTTCCTATTTCTTCCATTGTATTTATTATTGTTGTTAATCTCTTCATGGAAGAGTAGTTGTGCATGCCTTAGGTTTTAGGAAACCCTAACCTTCATGTATTGACTTGATTATTAATTGAATGAAGTTTGATTTTGAGTTTGCTTCATGATTTATATTGTTGTTTGTGATGATTTTAGGCCAAGGTTATTACAATCTTGATTCTTGTTAATTTGAAAGAAGATATCAATTAATGGGTTTGATGTCTCATGGGCAAAGAAGTTGAGTAATCCACCTAGAAATAAGGTTTTTCCAACTTTCTATCATTTAGGGTTCATAATCTTCATGCTATTCTAATTTGATAATTGTGAAGGAAAAAATTCCCACTTTTGCAATTAGGGTTAGGGGTTAATTAACTTGAAGAGAGTAATTAATCTATTTGAGAAACCTGATAGTTCAAGATCAAGTTCCGTTCAATTAAATCTATTTTTAAAGATGAAGGAGAATTGGATTAACCAAAACTAAGGGCATTGCTTGTGAATAAATTGTGTTTATCTATTATCTAAGGTTTTTGGGCTTGCTTTTAATTAGAATGATACGAGAACCTTCGTATTCACGCGTGAGAACCCCTTTGGATATTGCGAACCCCCAACACAATGAATAGAAAACCCACGGATGCCTTTGATTTCAATCCCTAAGAAGGATTAGATATCAGATTTGTCTTAGGTTGTTGATCTAAAGAATTAGGATAACAAACCCTAATTGCGAAACACTCCACAAAGAAGGTGATCGATCTTCTTTGAATGTTCCTAAAGCATGTATTCTCTCAAGAACACAAAGAATCAAGCATGAAAGCTTTGGGTACTCAATTTCATGAATAAACTTAACAATAATCAACTTGTTTTGTCTTACAACCTTCAAAGACCTATATAGCAAAACTAAGGAAATCCAAAAGACAAGAAATTGAAAAGTTTCTCGTGATAAAGTACGCTGGCGGCCTAAGTTTCAACGCGGTCGGCCATTATGCTACTGGTCGAAAATTACAAATCTACGCTGGTAAGATGGACGGCGGCCTAAATATTTACGATGGCGGCCTAAATATTTAAGCTGGCGACCTTTGTTCCAATTCGCTCCAATCTTCAATTTCCTCTTATGTTTCCTCTTGAACTCGAAGTATATTGAAACGAACTTGACCCGAACTTGTCCCAAAGCTTTGATAACCTTGTAATCCATCTTCAACTTGCTTGATTAAGCCTTGGAAGTGTTGATTGAAGGATTGTTGAAGCGTCTTAGCTCGGGATCTTGTTATTGGTCCTTGTGGCACACTAGGTGGACTTGAAATCCTTTGAGCTTGGACCGTAGCCGCTTGATCTTCATGTAAAGTTGGTTCCAAAACTTGGACCGGCGGCGGCTCTACCGTAACATTCCCCCTCTCTTCAAAAGGATTCGTCCTCGAATCAGGAATATCACCTACATCAAACGGACTTAGATCAGCAACATTAAATGTAGCACTTACATTATACTCACCTGGTAAGTCAACTTTGTAGGCGTTGTCATTGATCCGTTCAAGTATCTGGAATGGACCATCTCCACGAGGATTCAGCTTGGACTTTCGTTGTAGTGGAAATCTTTCCTTACGAAAGTGCACCCAAACCCAATCTCCGGGTTGAAAGATCATTGGTCTCCTACCTTTGTTCACCCTTGAAGCCACTTTTGCATTGTGTTGCTCAATCCTATTCTTCACTTGTGCATGTAGCTTCTTCACAAAATCTGCCTTAGAGTTAGCATCAAAACTCACAAACTCATTAGATGGTAATGGCAATAAATCAATAGGAGTTAGTGGATTAAAACCATATACAATTTCAAACGGAGAATAATGCGTAGTGCTATGAATAGCCCTATTATATGCAAACTCCGCAAATGGTAAACAATCCTCCCAAGTCCTAATGTTCTTCTCTATGATTGCCCTCAACAATTGAACCAAAGTTCTATTAACCACCTCCGTCTGCCCATCAGTTTGTGGATGATAGGTAGTCGAAAACATAAGCTTAGTTCCCAACTTTCCCCACAAAACTCTCCAGAAATGACTCAAAAATTGTACATCCCTATCACTAACAATGCTTTTAGGTATGCCGTGCAATCGCACAACCTCTCTAAAGAACAAATCAGCAATATATATTGCATCATCAGTTTTATGACATGGGATAAAATGAGCCATTTTACTAAACCGATCTACCACAACAAAGATACTATCATGACCTTTCCTAGTCCTAGGCAAGCCAAGAACGAAATCCATAGACACAGCAGTCCAGGGTTCATCAGGAACAGGCAATGGTTTATATAGTCCATGTGGTTGCAGTTTAGATTTAGCCTCTTTACATGTAATGCAAGTTTTACAAATTTTATGCACATCATGCCTCACGCCAGCCAAAAGAAATGTTCATGTAGCATATCATAGGTCTTATCTACCCCGAAATGCCCCATTAAGCCCCCTCCATGTGCTTCCCTAACCAACAATTCCTTACAGATCCTTTAGGAATGCACAACTTATTCTTTTTAAATAGAAATCCATTGGATACAAAGTAATCATTAATTCAGTCCCATCAACACAAGCAGAAAATACTCCAAAAATCATCATCAGTAAGATACTTTCTTTTACCAATTCAAATCCTAGCAAAGAAGTACTAAGAGAATTTAGTAAAGCATACCTTCTTGATAGTGCATCAGCAACAATGTTCTCCTTACCTTGCTTGTACTTGATCACATATGGGAAAGTCTCAATGAATTCTACCCATTTCGCATGCCTCCTATTGAGTTTGTCTTGACCCTTTAGATGCTTCAAACTCTCATGGTCGGTATGTATGACAAACTCCTTAGGCCAAAGGTAGTGCTGCCATGTTTGCAATGCACGCACTAAGGCATACAACTCCTTGTCATATGTTCGATACTTCAATGCCGCTCCACTCAACTTTTCACTGAAGTACATTAGTGGCCTATGATCCTGCATTAAAACAGCTCCAATCCCTATACCACTAGCATCACATTCAATTTCAAAAGTTTTATCAAAATCAGGCAAAGCAAGCAATGGTGCGTTACACAATTTTTCTTTAAGTTCATTAAAAGCAAGTTCTTGTGTATCACTCCATACAAATCCAACATTCTTCTTAACTAACTCATTCAAAGGTGCAGCAATAGTGCTAAAATCCTTGATGAATCTCCTATAAAACCCAGCAAGTCCATGAAAACTCCGCACTTCACTAGCACTCTTAGGTCTAGGCCATTCCCTAATTGCCCTAACCTTTTCCTCATCAACCTCCACTCCTTGACTAGAGACAATAAAACCTAGGAAATTAACCTTATCCATGCAAAAACTACACTTCTTAAGGTTGGCATATAATTTCTCCTCTCTTAGCTTTGTTAACACTAGTCGCACATGCAAAACGTGATCATTCAGACACTTAGAGTAAATCAGAATATCATCAAAGTAAACCACAACAAATTTACCTAAGTAGTCACGCAACACATGATTCATCAATCGCATAAAAGTACTAGGTGCATTCGTAAGACCAAAAGGCATGACAAGCCATTCATACAAACCATACTTAGTCTTAAATGCAGTTTTCCATTCATCGCCTACTTTCATTCGAATTTGATAGTTACCAGATTTTAAATCAATTTTGGTAAACAAACATGAACCATACAATTCATCCAACATATCATCTAACCTAGGTATAGGATGACGATACTTTACAGTGATTTTGTTGATGGCTCTGCAGTCTACACACATTCTCCAAGTCCCGTCCTTCTTAGGCACTAATATTACAGGAACCGAACAAGGACTCAGACTTTCTCTCACATACCCCTTCTCCAACAACTCCTCAACCTGCTTCTGGATCTCCTTCGCCTCACTAGGATTAGTTCTATAGGCAGGTCGGTTGGGTATGACAGCTCCAGGAATGAAGTCAATCTGATGCTCAATGCCTCTCACAGGTGGAAGTCCTCTAGGCATCTCTTCAGGAAATACGTATTCAAATTCCTGCAATAAATCAGAAAACACACTAGGCAAAGATTAGTTAATTTCATTAGTTGCCAAACAAGCCCCTTTGTACAATAGTATAAATATAGGTCGATTGGCATGCAAAGCATATCTAACCTCACTCGTCCTAGCAATCAAGCTCACATTCTTACTCTTTTTCTCTCTAGGCCGATTTTTATTTTACTTTTCACTCCCCTCTTTCTTTCCACTCAACTCACTTCCATCGCTCTCTTTATTTTCACTCTCTTTCTTCTCTCTCTCAAAAGTGCTTTTTCTACTTTCATGCTCTTTTCTTTCGGCCTCTTCTCTCAATCTTTCCAAAGCACATTGGTCTTCATACACTTCTTTGGATGACAATGGTGTTAAAGTAGTTTTTCTGCCATCTTTGGTGAGAGTGTATCGATTGGTGTAGCCATTATGCACGGTTTGTCTATCAAATTGCCAAGGTCTTCCTAATAGAAGATCACTAGCATGCATAGGAACGACGTCACATAATATTTCATCATGGTATTTGCCAAGGGTTAGAGAAATTAAAGTTTGCCTATTTACCTTAACCTCACCACAATCGCTAAGCCATTGTAGTTTGTATGGTCTAGGATGGGGTACAGTAGGCAACTCCAATCGGTTAATTAGAAGTGTACTTACCACATTAGTACAACTTCCTCCATCGACAATTACACTACAACCTCTCCCTTGCACAAGACCTCTAGTGTGGAATAAATTCTCTCGCTGCTCCTCCTGGCAATCTTCCTTCAGCTGTGTATTAAGTGCACGCCTAGTAACCAATATTTCAACCTTTTCTGGCTCATCAATGCTACCCTCATCACTACAGTCTTCTAATTCAGGCATGGCTTCCTCCTCTTTGTCACTACCAGCTCCCTCATCATCAGTGACAACTTCCCCATTTCTCACCACCATACTTCTCCTATTAGGGCACTCCCTACTAATGTGTCAAACACCTTGACACTTCCAACATTTAATATCTCGATTTCTACCCTTCTGATCATCTACTTTAGGTTTCTCAGATGAAACCCCACCAGACTTACTCTTTGCTACATCAACTGTAGACTTATTTCCACCTTTAAATTCAGATTTTCCATATCCTTTCCAATTATTATTATAGCTTGAAGAAGATTTGGAAACATACCTGTTTGAACCTTTGCCATGAAGTTGCTTCTCGATTTTGATGGCAAGATGTACCATCTCCTCCAACTCGACATATGGTAGCAACTCCACTTTATCAGCGATTTCTTTGTTCAAGCCACCCAAGAACCGTGCCATGGTGGATTCTTCATCTTCAACCACATCAGCCCTCGTCATGATCATCTCCATCTCCTTGTAGTAGTCCTCTACACTCCTACTACCTTGTCTCAACACTTGAAGCCGCTGAATCAATTCCCTTTGAAAGTACTTGGGAACGAAACGCTTCCTCATCACAGCCCTAAGCTCCTGTCAAGTATCAATAGGGTACTCCATATTCCTCCTCCTACTTGTCACCAACTGATCCCACCAAGATATAGCATAATCTTGAAATTGGGTAACAGCCAATTTCACCTTTTTCTCCTCACTAAATTGGTGACAATCAAAAATCAACTCAACTCGCTTTTCCCATTGCAAATAAGCTTCAGGATCAGACTTACCCTGAAAGATAGGAATTTTCAACTTGATACTCCCCAAATCTCGATCTACATAATCATCATTCCATCTATTCCTAGCAACGGGATAATTCTCCTGCATTCTTCCTCTTCCTATACCCCTACCGCCTCTACCACCTCTACCTCTCCTATTGAATATCATAGGTGGACTATCATCATACTCCTCCTCCCGATACTCATTAACATCCCCCACATCATCAACCTGGGGTGTAGTAGAACTAACTCCTCTATTTACTCCCATAGGACTCGCCTCCTTCTCAACAGCTTATAGTCTCAAATTCATATTTTCTAGAGACTCCTTCATATCCATCATCGTCTAGATTAGGCGCTTATACTCAGATGCTCTAGCGTCTTGCATCAAAGCCCCTTCTTTACTACCTCCGTCCCTACCTTCAATCACACCCTTACCCGACATCTTTTCCTGCAAAACAAATAATCGTTAGCAATAATAAAGTTCAATTTCCTCACAAGCGCTCCCTTTCGTGTTTATCACTCACAAGATAGGGTTGTTCACTCGTGTTTCTCTAATCAAGATGCCACACACAGGGTTTCCCTCACACCTCTCGAGCCTGTTCATTTCGTGTTCTTAATCGAATCACACTCTTAGAACAATTCCAATAATTTCGATACCAAGGTGTTTAGAGTGATACAATGGACAATTTCAAGACTCTTCGAATCAGACAAACGAGAATTGAAGAAAACTCAACGAACTCTACACAAGAATTATATTGTTGGAAAGACACTCAATACTCAAGACAAGAATTGATCTTTGGTGATTTTTTTTTTTAATTTTCGAATTTTTTTTGAACTCAAATCTCAAGAATAGAGATTTCAAACCCTAATCTTGCGCTTGTAACAACAAAAAGATCACACACACAAGATATCTAATAGTCCGTTCAATTGATGAACAAACCCTAGGAACAATAAAGATTCAATCTTTCTTTTTTTTTTTTCACTAAAAGAATCAGATTTGATCTTGATGAACAATCCAAGAATTGAAAGCAAGAAACAAAAGATTAATAGAAAGAACGATATAACCTGATCTAGAGCCTAGGCTCTGATACCAAATGATACGAGAACCTTCGTATTCACGTGTGAGAACCCCTTTGGATATTGCGAACCCCCAACATAATGAATAGAAAACCCACGGATGCCTTTGATTTCAATCCCTAAGAAGGATTAGATATCAGATTTGTCTTAGGTTGTTGATCTAAAGAATTAGGATAACAAACCCTAATTGCGAAACACTCCACAAAGAAGGTGATCGATCTTCTTTGAATGTTCCTAAAGCATGTATTCTCTTAAGAACACAAAGAATCAAGCATGAAAGCTTTGGGTATAAAATTTCATGAATAAACTTAACAATAATCAACTTGTTTTGTCTTACAACCTTCAAAGACCTATGTAGCAAAACTAAGGAAATCCAAAAGACAAGAAATTGAAAAATTTCTCGTGATAAAGTACGTTGGCGGCCTAAGTTTCAACGCGGTCGGCCATTATGCTACTGGTCGAAAATTACAAATCTACGCTGGCAAGATGGACGGCGGCCTAAATATTTACGATGGCGGCCTAAATATTTAAGCTGGCGGCCTTTGTTCCAATTCGCTCCAATCTTCAATTTCCTCTTATGTTTCCTCTTGAACTCGAAGTATATTGAAACGAACTTGACCCGAACTTGTCCCAAAGCTTTGATAACCTTGTAATCCATCTTCAACTTGCTTGATTAAGCCTTGGAAGTGTTGATTGAAGATTGTTGAAGCGTCATAGCTCGGATCTTGTTATTGGTCCTTGTGGCACACTAGGTGGACTTGAAATCCTTTGAGCTTGGACCGTAGCCTTTATCTTCATGTAAAGTTGGTTCCAAAACTTGGACCGGCGAGGCTCTACCGTAACATTCCCCCTCTCTTCAAAAGGATTCGTCCTCGAATCAGGAATATCACCTACATCAAACGGACTTAGATCAGCAACATTAAATGTAGCACTTACATTATACTCACCTGGTAAGTCAACTTTGTAGGCGTTGTCATTGATCCGTTCAAGTATCTGGAATGGACCATCTCCACGAGGATTCAGCTTGGACTTTCGTTGTAGTGGAAATCTTTCCTTACGAAAGTGCACCCAAACCCAATCTCCGGGTTGAAAGATCATTGGTCTCCTACCTTTGTTCACCCTTGAAGCCACTTTTGCATTGTGTGCTCAATCCTATTCTTCACTTGTGCATGTAGCTTCTTCACAAAATCTACCTTAGAGTTAGCATCAAAACTCACAAACTCATTAGATGGTAATGGCAATAAATCAATAGGAGTTAGTGGATTAAACCATATACAATTTCAACGGAGAATAATGCGTAGTGCTATGAATAGCCCTATTATATGCAAACTCCGCAAATGGTAAACAATCCTCCCAAGTCCTAATGTTCTTCTCTATGATTGCCCTCAACAATTGAACCAAAGTTCTATTAACCACCTCCGTCTGCCCATCAGTTTGTGGATGATAGGTAGTCGAAAACATAAGCTTAGTTCCCAACTTTCCCCACAAAACTCTCCAGAAATGACTCAAAAATTGTACATCCCTATCACTAACAATGCTTTTAGGTATGCCGTGCAATCGCACAACCTCTCTAAAGAACAAATCAGCAATATATATTGCTCATCAGTTTTATGACATGGATAAAATGAGCCATTTTACTAAACCGATCTACCACAACAAAGATACTATCATGACCTTTCCTAGTCCTAGGCAAGCAAAGAACGAAATCCATAGACACAGCAGTCCAGGTTCATCAGGAACAGGCAATGGTTTATATAGTCCATGTGGTTTGCAGTTTAGATTTAGCCTCTTTACATGTAATGCAAGTTTTACAAATTTTATGCACATCATGCCTCACGCCAGGCCAAAAGAAATGTTCATGTAGCATATCATAGGTCTTATCTACCCCGAAATGCCCCATTAAGCCCCCTCCATGTGCTTCCCTAACCACAATTCCCTTACAGATCCTTTAGGAATGCACAACTTATTCTTTTTAAATAGAAATCCATTGGATACAAAGTAATCATTAATTCCAGTCCCATCAACACAAGCAGAAAATACTCCAGAAAAATCATCATCAGTAAGATACATTCTTTTACCAATTCAAATCCTAGCAAAGAAGTACTAAGAGAATTAGTAAAGCAATACCTTCTTGATAGTGCATCAGCAACAATGTTCTCCTTACCTTGCTTGTACTTGATCACATATGGGAAAGTCTCAATGAATTCTACCCATTTCGCATGCCTCCTATTGAGTTTGTCTTGACCCTTTAGATGCTTCAAACTCTCATGGTCGGTATGACAAACTCCTTAGGCCAAAGGTAGTGCTGCCATGTTTGCAATGCACGCATTAAGGCATACAACTCCTTGTCATATGTTCGATACTTCAATGCCGCTCCACTCAACTTTTCACTGAAGTACATTAGTGGCCTATGATCCTGCATTAAAACAGCTCCAATCCCTATACCACTAGCATCACATTCAATTTCAAAAGTTTTATCAAAATCAGGCAAAGCAAGCAATGGTGCGTTACACAATTTTTCTTTAAGTTCATTAAAAGCAAGTTCTTGTGTATCACTCCATACAAATCCAACATTCTTCTTAACTAACTCATTCAAAGGTGCAGCAATAGTGCAAAATCCTTGATGAATCTCCTATAAAACCCAGCAAGTCCATGAAAACTCCGCACTTCACTAGCACTCTTAGGTCTAGGCCATTCCCTAATTGCCCTAACCTTTTCCTCATCAACCTCCACTCCTTGACTAGAGACAATAAAACCTAGGAAATTAACCTTATCCATGCAAAAACTACACTTCTTAAGTTGGCATATAATTTCTCCTCTCTTAGCTTTGTTAACACTAGTCGCACATGCAAAACGTGATCATTCAGACACTTAGAGTAATCAGAATACCATCAAAGTAAACCACAACAAATTTAACCTAAGTAGTCACGCAACACATGATTCATCAATCGCATAAAAGTACTAGGTGCATTCGTAAGACCAAAAGGCATGACAAGCCATTCATACAAACCATACTTAGTCTTAAATGCAGTTTTCCATTCATCGCCTACTTCATCATCGAATTTGATAGTTACCAGATTTTAATCAATTTTTGGTAAACAAACATGAACCATACAATTCATCCAACATATCATCTAACCTAGGTATAGGATGACGATACCTTTACAGTGATTTTGTTGATGGCTCTGCAGTCTACACACATTCTCCAAGTCCCGTCCTTCTTAGGCACTAATATTACAGGAACCGAACAAGGACTCAGACCTTTCTCTCACATACCCCTTCTCCAAACAACTCCTCAACCTGCTTCTGGATCTCCTTCCGCCTCACTAGGATTAGTTCTATAGGCAGGTCGGTTGGGTAACACTCCAGGAATGAAGTCAATCTGATGCTCAATGCCTCTCACAGTGGAAGTCCTCTAGGCATCTCTTCAGGAAATACATCTTCAAATTCCTGCAATAAATCAGAAAACACACTAGGCAAATTGTTAATTTCATTATTGCCAAACAAGCCCCTTTGTACAATAGTATAAAAATTATAGGTCGATTGGCATGCAAAGCATATCTACCTCACTCGTCCTAGCAATCAAGCTCACATTCTTTCTTTTTTCTCTCTAGGGCCGATTTTATTTTACTTTTCACTCCCCTCTTTCTTTCCACTCAACTCACTTCCATCGCTCTCTTTATTTTCACTCTCTTTCTTCTCTCTCTCAAAAGTGCTTTTTCTACTTTCATCAGCTCTTTTCTTTCGGCCTTCTTCTCAATCTTTCCAAAGCACTTGGTCTTCATACACTTCTTTGGATGACAATGGTGTTAAAGTAGTTTTTTCTGCCATCTTTGGTGAGAGTGTATCGATTGGTGTAGCCATTATGCACTGTTTGTCTATCAAATTGCCAAGGTCTTCCTAATAGAAGATCACTAGCATGCATAGGAACGACGTCACATAATATTTCATCATGGTATTTGCCAATGGTTAGAGAAATTAAAGCTTGCCTATTTACCTTAACCTCACCACAATCGCTAAGCCATTGTAGTTTGTATGGTCTAGGATGGGGTACAGTAGGCAACTCCAATCGGTTAATTAGAAGTGTACTTACCACATTAGTACAACTTCCTCCATCGACAATCACACTACAACCTCTCCCTTGCACAAGACCTCTAGTGTGGAATAAATTCTCTCGCTGCTCCTCCTGGCAATCTTCCTTCAGCTGTGTATTAAGTGCACGCCTAGTAACCAATATTTCAACCTTTTCTGGCTCATCAATGCTACCCTCATCACTACAGTCTTCTAATTCAGGCATGGCTTCCTCCTCTTTGTCACTACCAGCTCCCTCATCATCAGTGACAACTTCCCCATTTCTCACCACCATACTTCTCCTATTAGGGCACTCCCTACTAATGTGTCCAACACCTTGACACTTCCAACATTTAATATCTCGATTTCTACCCTTCTGATCATCTACTTTAGGTTTCTCAGATGAAACCCCACCAGACTTACTCTTTGCTACATCAACTGTAGACTTATTTCCACCTTTAAATTCAGATTTTCCATATCCTTTCCAATTATTATTATAGCTTGAAGAAGATTTGGAAACATACCTGTTTGAACCTTTGCCATGAAGTTGCTTCTCGATTTTGATGGCAAGATGTACCATCTCCTCCAACTCGACATATGGTAGCAACTCCACTTTATCAGCGATTTCTTTGTTCAAGCCACCCAAGAACCGTGCCATGGTGGATTCTTCATCTTCAACCACATCAGCCCTCGTCATGATCATCTCCATCTCCTTGTAGTAGTCCTCTACACTCCTACTACCTTGTCTCAACACTTGAAGCCGCTGAATCAATTCCCTTTGAAAGTACTTGGGAACGAAACGCTTCCTCATCACAGCCCTAAGCTCCTGCCAAGTATCAATAGGGTACTCCATATTCCTCCTCCTACTTGTCACCAACTGATCCCACCAAGATATAGCATAATCTTGAAATTGGGTAACAGCCAATTTCACCTTTTTCTCCTCACTAAATTGGTGACAATCAAAAATCAACTCAACTCGCTTTTCCCATTGCAAATAAGCTTCAGGATCAGACTTACCCTGAAAGATAGGAATTTTCAACTTGATACTCCCCAAATCTCGATCTACATAATCATCATTCCATCTATTCCTAGCAACGGGATAATTCTCCTGCATTCTTCCTCTTCCTATACCCCTACCGCCTCTACCACCTCTACCTCTCCTATTGAATATCATAGGTGGACTATCATCATACTCCTCCTCCCGATACTCATTAACATCCCCCACATCATCAACCTGGGGTGTGGTAGAACTAACTCCTCTATTTACTCCCATAGGACTCGCCTCCTTCTCAACAGCTTGTAGTCTCAAATTCATATTTTCTAGAGACTCCTTCATATCCATCATCATCTCGATTAGACGCTTATACTCAGATGCTCTAGCGTCTTGCATCAAAGCCCCTTCTTTACTACCTCCGTCCTACCTTCAATCACACCCTTACCCGACATCTTTTCCTGCAAAACAAATAATCGTTAGCAATAATAAAGTTCAATTTCCTCACAAGCGCTCCCTTTCGTGTTTATCACTCACAAGATGGGGGTGTTCACTCGTGTTTCTCTAATCAAGATGCCACACACAGGGTTTCCCTCACACCTCTCGAGCCTGTTCTTTTCGTGTTCTTAATCGAATCACACTCTTAGAACAATTCCAAGAATTTCGATACCAAGGTGTTTAGAGTGATACAATGGACAATTTCAAGACTCTTCGAATCAGACAAACGAGAATTGAAGAAAACTCAACGAACTCTACACAAGAATTATATTGTTGGAAAGACACTCAATACTCAAGACAAGAATTGATCTTTGGTGATTTTTTTTTTTTTTCGAATTTTTTTTTTAAAACTCAAATCTTTGTTTCTTTCTCTCAAGGAATTACATTTGAAATTCTAATCTTTTGTGTCTCTTTTGTAGTGTATGACCAAGAGTTCTTCTTCATCTACAACTCCTTTGGATCCTGAGATTGAGAGGACATTTACAAAGATTAGAAATAATATAAGTGCCAACACTTCTGGGCAAGCAGATATTGAGGGAGAAACTCTGGATTTGAGAGGTGAAGAAGAGTTAGGTTTTGAAGACCTAGAAGAAGGATACAATCAAGAGTTAAATATGGCAAATTCAAATGTGCCAATGACAAACATGGATTATGCAAGACCTTCTCTTCAAGGCATCGAGCCTACCATTGTGAAGCCTCCAACTGGGGCAAACAATTTTGAGATAAAGGGGACAATGCTTCAACTTCTACAGCAACACTGTCAGTTTGATGGTTTACCAGATGAAGATCTCCACTCTCACATCCAAACATTTCTGGAAATATGTGATACTTGTAAGATGAATGGTGTAGATGAATTTTGGTAAAGAAAAGTAATAAAATGTAAGAAGTTATGTAAAAAGTTGTATTGGAAACGAAAAATTGTAAGAATAGGTGTGTAGGCTATAAGGAAAAGAAGAGATAGAGAAATAGTAATGAATATAGATTAGACAAATAAAATACTTGTAGTAAGAAAAGTATGCATAAACAAGCTATATTTGATATTTTAGGAGTTGTAAAATTCTATAATTGATATTTTATGATTCCTCATCTTATTACGAGTCTAAACATTTCATCAAAATATTTTCACCATTTTGCCATTTTGCATGCTGGGACCCTGTTCCAGAAACTAATCCCATTCAGATTAAAAAAGAACGAATTTTAAATGAATCTAATCTTTTTAGATTACACGACATCATTCCGCACTATAATCTAAGGTTATCTCATTTTTATTATTTATGGTTTCGCACGCGAGATTGCCAGATCTAGATTCACTAGAGCTTGTTATTGATTTAGTTGACTTTGGGGTTCTCGTTTGACTTACCGTTCTAGAATTTCTTATAAGGTTAACATAAAATCTAGGGGTTTACAATTATCACTTGGATTTGAAGATCTTTTGCTTACTTCCCTAGGACGATTCAAACTCCTTCTTAAAGAATCATATGAGGATTATGTAGCAACAACTCTTAAGGAATCAACTAAGATAAAAGATCCATTACAAGATATTGGAGGACCAATGGCTAAAGTGTGAACAAAATGAAGCTTTAGATGGATTAATTGTAGAGATTCAAGGAAAGGAAGCTGTTCAACAAGACTCCAACACAAGTATCAAGCTCATCAATATGTTGAAAGCAAATGTAGAAGACATAGATTGCTAGTGTCATACCCAAAAGGGTACCGCGACAGCCCGCCACACTCAATATAAGACTTAAGTATGACAACCTTAGTCATCCCAAAAGCCTCGATATCGGTGTAAGGCGTACCTTCATCGTTGTAGTGGACCAAACTTCTGATCATGCCATTTAAGCAGTTGCATAATATCAATTAAGAAATTAATTCATCACAATATAAGCAAGGTTTCATAAATACTTACAAAGAGTCTTACAACATTAAGGGGCATTCCCTATCAAAGATAACTTAGTCTAAAATAGTCTATCTTAAAATAATTTACACTTTTGAAACTTCTCTTAGAATTCCATATCTACTTCTAACTTGCACTTCTATCCAAAAGATCTTGGCTTCAAAGCATTACTTGGGTGAAATAACCTCTTGTTTCCAACCAAAGGTATAAGAATTGCAAAAGATATCTAAGAGGATATAAGCTACATGCTTAGTGAGATTTATTTCCATAATTAAACACCCGACATTCAATAATCAAAACAAGTTTATTTAGGCAACCATATGAGATGCATAAGCACGTGAGCAAACAATACATATGATTTTCCATGAATTATATGTTGAATAGATTCACCTCTCCATTTAGGGTTAGGTGTTCCAGACTGTATAGGCCGCTAGCATAGTCATAATTTCATAGTAGTTTTCATTTAAGCCACTACCTAGTTGCCAAAAATATAATCCAACTTATTTGTAGTTTTATTTCTAAGCCACTGCTTAGCTGCCATATATATTTTAGTTGGGTGTTTTCTCACAGCCATATGATTCAAATGACCCTTCGCCGCTTTATAGAATTTACAGATTCTATGAATCTCCTTACTAAGCCTTTGTCCCACCAAAGGTATGGTAATAAATATAATGAACTCACCTGATGATTTGCATGAATCAATTTAATTAAACACTCATGGCATAATTAAATATTTTACGGTAATCAGAGAATTTGCAAACAATCATTCTTACACTAGATTAAACATTCATTATAAACAATTTCCGTTTCGATATACTTAATCATAATTTCAACTATACATGTAAAGCACATGAACTTTTCCCATTTTATCTTTTCTTAGTTCTAATGCCACTAATTTACAGGCAAAAGCATAAGTACATAAATGTAAGAAACAAACTCAACTCGACCATTTGTGTGGATACTTCTAGTCAAGGTAATCCTTTGAGTAAGGTAAATTAGACTGCACGCCACCAATACAAAAGAAATACCCAAAATGAGTATTTCTTAGAAGTTCTACTTAAACTTGTAATTCTATTTTACTAAGTTTGTCAAAATAGTATAGAGGGAAATTCCAACTTAAAATGGCCGTAACTTACTCATTTTAATTCTGAATTTTGCATATTTATACCATTTTCTACACTCGAAAGGATTTATCTTTTTCTAAGGTTATTTTTATCATAAAGGTCTTTTGGGTCAAGGTCAGTATAAAATCTCCACGAAAATCTTAACCCTTAAAACACAATTTCAAACTTTTCTTGATTAAAAAAAATCTTTAGAAAAATATAAAACAACATTAAAAATTTCATGCATGAATATGCTCGTACTTATGATATATGATAAAGGAAAATAATTCACATAAAATATATAAGAGACATAGAAAATTAATTAAGCACATATGTAAAGTCAAGTATTGGGAATCTTACCTTGCATCAAGGCTTCTCAAAACTTAGAATGGATAAGTTCCAAAAGAGAAAAGAAAGGAAAAGGAAAGGAAAAGAAAATAAGAAAATTTAGAAGTCTTAGATTCATATACAAGTCTTCCCCGACTTAGAATGGCAGGCCCTTTAAGAAAAACAAGAAAACAAATAATAAAAAATCATGGGAGTCTTTGATTTATATCAAGGCTCCCCAGACTTAGATTATGGATAAGTTCAAGAAGAAAGAAGAAAAATTGTTTTAACTCGATGAAGACAAGTCTAAAACCATAATGACTAGTCTTTTTATTATTATGACCAATATAAGAAAAGAGCATAATAATAAGAGTATGATAACAAGATAAAAACAAGTTAGGTTAGTGAGTTTTCAAGCTCTAAGATCATATATATACATATACATAATACATATAAAAGTTAGATTAGAAACATGAACAAAATAACAACATAACAACAATAATCATAGTTGAACATAGTGCTGAACAGCACATGAACAAATTGTTGTTTTCATGATTTCATCCTAGCGTAATGCTCATAAGGTTTAGAAATCAAACACACAATATGTTCATGTTATGTTAACATCAATATAAGAATGGGTTTAGAACTTTTACCTAAATGTGGGTGATGGAAGAACAAATGGTGTTGGTTATTGATAAGTCTTATTTACTTTATCATTTCTATGGAATTTGGATTCATTTCGCTTTGATTTTAAGTAAATTCCATAAAACATGTGCTTTAATGAAAATTGTTATTTTGTAGCTCCTTAAATCCAAAGAAGTAGAACTTAAGTGATCATATCAAATTGGAGTAAAACAACAAACAAAGTCAAAGAAGAACAAAATCAAGCCTTGTAGGAACCACTATTGAGGCCAAAACAAAGTAAGAAAAATAAGGAAAAATGTCTGTCGTGCCTCAACTTTGAGCTCTCGACATGACCCTCAACTTTGTTTAAATACATCGAGCATCATTTTACAGAAAAGCTTATGTTGAGCCTCAAAGTCGAGCCTCGTATTTTAAGATCATTTTTTTTCCATTTTTACCTCGAGCCTTAGCCATATGAGTCTCGACTGCCTTAATTCCATCATCGATAGAGCAATGGACAAAACGTAAGTGTTCTTAAGCATTTTAGTGTCGAGCCTAATTTCTTCCTTCTGCGACCACTTGACCACAGCTCCCATGTGACCAGCGACAATTGAGTACACAATTTAGATGCATGCTGAATAAAGAATTTGCTTCTGTTATGAAGAATCTGCTATGTTAGCAATAAAATCTTCATGATTCCGTGCCCTGTGCCTATAAATAAACGTGCAAAGTCATGCGAATAAAGTATATAGTGTACATATACCAAATACTCTCAAATCCCTTCCACATACACAAAACCCATACACACATATTACTCCAAAATATGGTAAAATTTCTTTATATGTTTCTTCTTACCATGTCATGTATCTAACATGACCATGGTGTGAGTTTCCTAAAACTTAATGTTATTGAAGCTACACTATGTTCATGTATTATTCTTATTCTTGTTCATGAATATCTATTTGCATATTTATGTTGTTATTTTATTGCTCATGTTATTGTTGTTATTATATCTAACTAAATATAATTATGTATCTATTATATTATATATATTCTAGAGTAATATAAGCTCACTTGCAATTGTGTATTTTCATGCAAAGCAATTTATTTGCTTTCTTGCAATTTATTTATTTCATGTTGTTTTAAGACTAGTCTCCAGTCTTATACTTGTCCTCATCAAGTCAAAACAATTTTCTCTCTTTTATTTTCTTTTCTTATAGGGACTAGTTTATTTCTTAGTCCCGAGAGCCTTGAGAAAGCTAAGACTCCCAATACTTGACTTTATTATTCATTATGTTACATTTGCTTGTTATTATTCTCATGATCATTCCCATAAAGATTGTTGTCAAACCTTTAAGCTTTAATTATACTTTTTTTTTTTTTTTGCAAAAAGGATATTTTATCACCTAAGAATGGTTCTAGGTGAAATTTAGAATTTATGATTTAACAAAAGTAAATCTATTCTTTCCAAAACTTTAGGAAGAACTCACTATAATTTTAAAGCTACCTTTGTTTTGAAAAGCTTTTTGATCATTTCTATATTACATTGTTTTCCAAAAGAAGATAAGTTTTGATACTAAAATGTTTTCCATAAAAACATAATATAAGGAAACCCATAAAGAGGGAATAAGAGTTTTCAAACTAAGATTTTCCAAGTAATGGCCAAAGAAAAATTGTATAGAAACTAATAGGAAAAGTGACAGTAATATTAAAAATTTCTAAAAAGAAAATAGAGAAATTTATTTTTATTAAAAAGTTATTAAGAAAATGTGAAAACAAAAGAATCAAAATATTCATTTCAAAGGATTTATAAAATAGATTTCTTGTAAAATTATGTTTTTTTTTTTAAACTTCTAAACTAACATTATTTTATTAAAGAATTTTGGTTGGACAACAAATACTTTAGCATAGATGAAATATAAGCTATATATCTATAAAAAGGAATTTCTTAATTATATTGATAACTAATATTTATCAAAGCAATTTTTGGATGATGATTAATGTTTGAAACAAATGCTTTTGAGATGAGAAAATTCATGGTGAATCTAATCGCTACTGTTTCGGAGCCTAAATGATCTAGGTTGATGAAATAGTTTTAGAAATGGACAGATCTTTTCGAATAGATGGAAATCGGTATATTATATGCGCAATTCCGAGTTAAAATGGCTAAGTTATGGCCATTTTAAATTGGAATTATCTTCTATGCGAACTTTGATGTTCTTATGACATAGTTTTGTCAAATTTCAAGAAAGTTATCAAGAAATACTAATTTTGTAAACCCTAGAAATTTTCATAATTCTTAGAAAATAATCATAGAAGTCTAACACCGAAACCGAAGCCCCGAAAATCGACCTAAGTTAAAACCAAATTCGAAATAAGGTCAAAGACGAGAATTCTTAATCTTGAGAAAAAGAAAACCCTCAAAACAAAATAGAAAATCAACTAACGGTTGAATCAACATCGTACACCAAAATAAAATCATATATCCGATTCCTAACACGCAAATTAAGACAATATATCCAAATAACGCTCGATGATGAAATACTAAGATCTTAAATCCTTCGGTGGATTTTAGAATAAAAAATCTCAATTTTCACCAAAAGTCAAACTGAATCAACCCTTAACCCTGACTCGGTTAAACGATCCCGAGAACTGAAAAATATTAAATAATCACAAATAAAATGAGATAAACCATAGACGTTGAACTAAAAATATAATACGGGCAAAGCTCCAAAATTTTATGATTTTACGAATAACTCAACAAAACGGAAGTCAAATCAGAATCCTAAAAATCAACAAAGCTTACAACAAACCCTAGTGTTTAAGATCCAGCAATTCCATGCTCTTAAACCCTAATCAACGAAATGGAAATAATTGTTGATAATAGTTCGTAATAGTACAAGAAAGCTTAAACATATCATATTCGCGAATTTCTAGTGTCCTTCGGATCCGAATGAGATCAGTTTTCAAAAATCGTGCTTAGTACACCGGATGGCAAAAATATTCCATTAATACAAATAGATTCGTAAAAATATAAGGAATCCAAAAATATTAGTTTTATAATTTTTCGGTAGCTAAAAATTACAGATGTTGCATTTATATGCGTATTTTTTTATTACTACCGGTATTTTAATTATCTAGTTTACTATTCATAGTACTTTTCTACTATTCATTACTATTCTTCTATCTCTTCTTTTTTTTACTATCTATTATTACACCTACATACTTATTTCTTACAATTTTCTTTTTCCATAAAAATTATACACCACATATTGCTAAACTTATCTCATACTTTTCTTCTAAAATTAATTTTTAATCAATTCTCACTATCTTCCCTCTTCAATTATTTTTTTCAATTAATTTAATTACATCTAATTTTCACTTCAAAATTCTATAAATACCCCATTCCTCCTTTATTCTTTCACACAACTCGTTCTACTACCAAAACTCTCTCAAATTCACTACACAAACACTCTCCATAAATTTTTTTACCAAAACTCTCTTTCACCAAATACTCACAAAATTTCTCTTTATACACAATCCAACTACCATTTTTTAATAACCACATAACCATATATTCACTACCATCTTCATACCACCTAAACACTTTAGGTAAAAATTTCTTCCAACCATTTAGTTTATCCATGTCATGTAACTTAACATGACTATGATGTTGTTTTGAAACTCATATAAATAGTAAAATCAACAACATGTTCATGTTTTGTTCTTGTACATGAAATTTAAAATTTATTATGTTGTTATTATGTTCATATATGTAGATTTTATTATTGTTATTATGCTAATTTCTTATTCATATTTAACTAAATATATTTATGTATTTATATATAATCTTTAGAGCATATAAGCTCACTTGTTTATATTTAATTTCATGCTTTATAATTTATTTATTTATTTAATGCTCTTTTAAGACTAGTCTTTCTAGTCTTAGACTTGTCCATATCAAGTCAAAACAACCTTTTGTTTATTTTCTTTATTCTTTTTTGGACTAGTCTATTCTTAGTACCGAGATACCTTGATGAAGTTAAGGCTCCCAGTATTTGACCGGGATACCTTAATGAAGCTAAGGTTCCTAATACTTGATATTTTTATTACTTTGCTTATTGTTATTTGTTTCTAGTATTTTCTCATATCCTTATTATTTTACATGCTCATAATACTTGCATCTACATAATGTTATTATCTCAACTAAATTTAAAAGTAGAATTTTACTTTATTAAAGGAACTTAAAACTAAATTTTCTATTATGTGACTTGTCATTAAATAATGAAGTTATTATCAATAACACAGAAATGGAAGTAATACAAGTTTTCTCAAATAACAAAGGTAGCTTTACTAATGAAACTTAAGAAATAAACACTTTCTTTGTATATTATGGTAACCTAAGTTTTAGTAAAATAATTTGTTAGTATTCAAAGTTTTCACAAAAAGCTTAAGATTAAACTCTTTTCAACTCCATAACAAAACCAAGGAACAAATTACTTTTCAAAGTTAAGATACAATCAGTTCATAAAAGTTATAAACCCACTTAGGAAAATAATGATTTTCAAGTTTCTAAAGAAGGAACTTATTTCCAAAGAATACAAGTGTGATAAGATAAAAAAATAAAAGATTTTATCAATAAAAAGGATTCTTTTCAAACAAAATTTATAGAGGAAATAAAAGACCAAGTTTTAGAAAATAAGAACTTATATTTCAAACAAGAAATATAAAAAGAAAATACTCATTTTCTAAAACTATTCTAAATACAAATTTATAAATAGGTTTTCAACAACTTAATAGACTTTTGATAACTTTGATCTTTTATCGCTAGAAGTAGAAATTATAAAAGACCAAAGTTAAAGGAAAATTTACTTGTTTTGAAAAAAAAATGAGGAAAATAAAATAAAAATATACTCATTTATAATAACCTAGGAAAATATAAAGTTTCTTCAAGATACTTGAAAAAGAAATTTGTCAAGTTAAGCTTTAACACTTCAAAATGAATTGTTTTATGAAATAAATTATTGAGACACTACCATTAGAATTTTTGCATATAAAGTGAGCTTATCTATATACTAAAGGGATTTATCAATCATATATATATATATATATATATTTTTTTTTTTATCAAAGGATTTTTGAATGAAGTTGAGTTGGAAAATTATTTCGCAAAATCTAGAAATATTCGTTTTAAATTTGTACCCTTCATTTTTGAAAACCAAATGACCTTATATGACAAAAATAACCTTAGAAATGGATAGATATTTTCAAATAGGTAGAAAACGGTATATTATATGCGAAATGCCGAGTTAAAATGGGCAAGTTATGGCCATTTTAAATTAGAATTTCATTCTATGCGATTTTGACGAACATAGTGAAATAGAATTAGAAAGTTTAAGTAGAATTTCTACGAAATACTCATCTCGGATTTTTTTTTATTTAGGTGATGAAGGATACGAGATTACCCTTCCTAAGATTGCTACGACTAAAAAGATTGCGAAATGGATGAGTGAGTTATTCCTCTTAATTTCGTTAGTAAAGTAGTGGCATTAGTATACTAAGAAAAGATAAAAATGGATATGTATGGGGAATTCGGGGATATGTATATATATGTGATTCTATGCTTATGTGTGAAATGAGAATTAAGAATATCGTAACTCCAAATTGTCAGTTTAAGTGTTTTGTTTACTTACTTATATGATTATTTATTGCTTGCCAAATTGATTGATCGCCCCCTAATAAACCTTAATAAGGTTTGGCTTAAAAAAATAAAATAAAAATAAAACGCTCACACATAGTATCCATTGAGTCACATCTCTTTCGGAAGGCTACTACTCCTACGTATAGAGTTGGATTGGCTGTTGTCGTGGTAGGTTATAGGCCATGTTCCTTCGTAGAGAATCTAAATCGCCCGGGGAATGCGACTCTAGGTTTAGAGCCGAGCCAAACAAACGCTTTGGGTGGGGACCTGGGGACTAGCAGTAGAAGATCGCAGATCTTCATCACTAATTCCCTAACCTTTGATACAGAGGGGTAAATATGTTATATATATAGTTTTCAGATAACTATATATATTGTGTAATTACATGATTGTTGCATTGAATGCATAGTATATGTGTGAAAATTTAAATAAACTTGTTTGAAACCATGGTGCGAATGAAAATGAAACCTCACTAAGCTAGTTGTAAGCTTATACCTCCATAGATTTTGTTGAAACAGGTATACCCGTGGCTTAAATCGAGGATCATGACATTAAGGAAGTCATGGAAGGATGTTAAACTTTTATAAAGGTAATGGGAACATAAGATGAAGTTATCTTGTAAAGTTTCTTATATATAATGTATGCTATGTTAGTTTTTTGGAAATTCTAAGATGTATATTTATTTTGATTTGAAGAAGATAGAGGGATATATCCCTAAGAATTGTAATTTACCATTTTATGTTTTATGATAAGTATTCTCTTTGTTTTGTTATTTATTCATTATCAATATAAATTGTGCTACTCCGAAGCATTCCCTTGGTTGTGATGTACGCCTTGTACATGATATGGAAGCCTTCGCGTGACTGAGGTAGTCATTCCTAGGCTTTAGTATTGTGTATGGTGGGCTGCCATGTTTAGGGTGCCCCTCGGGCATGACACATTTCGAGTATTTTTCTTAACTAGATGATCCAAGGAGGAATATCCATATCCCAAGGATTATTTCGACTAAGTAGATTATTTGATAGACTCATCTATTTAGAAGAAGTATCACCATGGCAACGTGAGTTTATTTCCTTAAATACGTTATTTGATTGTGCTTGTAATTTAGTCGCACTAGAATTAAGGAAAGACTAATTGATATGTGTGTAAAAATTGTTGAAAGAATTATAATATCGAGGCGGGAATTGATTGTAGGTAATTGTTTGTTTTAGTATAGAACTTGATATGTATGAGATTCTGTGATCACCTTAAAATTGATAATGATGATGCTATAATATCTTATATAAGTTGATTCATGCATACCACGAAGTGAGTCACATTGTATGGGGTTATTATCCTTAGGTGAAAAGGATAGTAGCACGGTCGAAAGCAACACTTGGCGGCTATGATCGAAAGCGATTGCTTGGCAACATGGAATCAAATCAATGCTTGGCAGTAATCCAAAGGCATGGCTAAACCGAGTAGACTTAATACGCTTGGCGGTAAAGATGCATAACTTAACTAAAACTACTCATTTTGAGATTACTTATCACCAAACCCGAATGGAGGGCATAAATCCATTCAACATATAGTTCTCTAAAAACTATATGCCTTGTTTGCTTACGTATATGTTGCATTTCACTTGAATGCTTAAATAACTTGTTTGAATGTTTACTACACAAGAATTTGGATATGGAAATAATTCTCACTAAGCCTATTAGCTTATACTCCTATAGATATCTTTTGCAGTTTAACTATTTGTGGTTGAGGCCACGTGGACCCTGCAACCAGGTATTTTTTTCCTTTTTGGTTAAGGAATTTTTAGATGAAGTTTAACATTAGTTTGGATGTGGACTTCATAGAAAATTTCTTGTAATAGATTATAGTATTTTGGCGAGGGAATGCCCTAAGACTTGTAAGACAATTATTATGAATGAATGAATATTATGAATTCCCTTTTCTTAATTTGTTATTGTATCTTCTTGAGCTTCATATTTCAAAGTATGGTCCTCTAAATTTATGAGAGCACGTCTTATACTTAATATCGAAGCTTTTGGAATGACTAAGGTTTTCATGCTTAAACTTTAATATTGAGTATGGCGGACTGTTACGTTTATGGTACATTTTGAGACATGGCAAATACTAATATGAATGAGCATAATAATTTCAACAAATGTAATGGTAACTCTATAAGATTATTTTTTCTAATATACTTTGTAATTATACATACCTAGTCCTATATATTTCTACATAGGCATGTCTTACAATTATGACCCTCTTCCCTACACATACTGCAATTGAGCATATCGGGCTGACCACAGAGATCCATTTCCATCTTGTGTCACTTTCTCCTTAGCTTACCCTTTCCACATGCAACGTTTCGATCAGGCTCTAAAAATGGGAAGCTTACAAGAGTAGGCCTGTTAAGTTCATCACTAAGAGGAAGGAAGTGGGCATTATAAACCTGCAATTGATTGGACCACCTATGCTAATGCCCGACAAATGAATTACTATCTACCCTTACATGAGCACTCGCAGCTATCATGTGAGTAAGAGATCAGAAATATCTGCCATTTGTTGCAGTCTCGTGTATGATTGATAATATCAACCTTTTTGTGTTTGTCCACCTCATTTTAGACTATACGCAACACACTGGCTTCTTGAGTAGATTTCAAAGAGTCTTGTGCTGCGATGGAAGCTTGTCACTTAATGTCCATTAGCCTTACTACTCTGTTTGTTTAGCATTTTCATAACACATGTAGTGAATATTTCTTTCCTTTGAATATCCGTGATGGCCTCAACATGCTTACTCTCCCAATTCATAACACAATTGTAGAAATTTTTTTTAACAAGTGCAACTACTGGTAAGCCCTTAATAGTATAAAATTGTACACTTCAATAATATTACTTGTCATATACCTGAAGTGATAGAAACCATCGTATGTGAGCGTCCATTACTCCTTTTATAAACACAAAGAGCCATCTTGGTTTATCCGGTTAAACCACTCAACTGCCTCTTCGTTCATATTTATTAGTAATTGCATAAAATTCTCAAACTTGTGAGGCTTGGCAGCATAAGTCACTATGTTCCTCATTCGATGATTCTTGTACACCTAATTGAAATTACTCGCTATGTGATGAATGTAAAGTGATGGACTACGAAAGGTAGAAGCCAACCATTTGATGGATCCTTATATGCTTGAATAATTCCTTTTCCCTTGTCGGATATTAGGTACACCATCCTTCTCCTTGGTGGCCAATTGCACAATGGTTCAATTTTCTTAAAAATTAGTTCCAGGCCTCCTTTGATTCTTTTTGTGTCAAGAAAAATCCTAACGGGATGATTTGGTTTGCTCCATCAATTCCATAGGCTATTAGTAGAACATCTTTGTATTTTTTGTAAAGAAATGTCCTATCTACACATACAACAGGCCTACAGTGCTTGAAGGCTTCCACAAATGGACCAAATGTCCAGAAAACCTACATGAAGATTGACTCTATAGGGATAGGTGAACCTGTCCAACCCTACTCAACTTGAGTTCCTAGATTTGTTGCTTTGATAACAATGAATAACTTTGGAAGATCATTGTATAACTTCTCCCAATCACCATAAACCTATGCTATTGCCTTTCGCTTGCCCTCCCATACTCTTCTACGTGATACTTCGTACTCAAAAACCTTCTCCACATGAGACTCTTAGTCTTCACACTAGGCTTATTCTTCACAAAGTTTAAAAACTCTCTTGCTATGACTTTTGAACGTTGGAGGCCTGAGACTCATACTTTCCACATGCCCTCTAGAAGGTCAGTGCCACTATCTAGGATAGGGAGGTACAGCTATGACTATGGGTTGATGGGTAACCTATCTTGGGTAGTACCAACCTCAGTTGGACCAATTTGGATTTAGAATTACTTAGGAGGGTACGAGGAGATTTTGGTGGGAAAGGAGGCTACATCAACATGAATTAGCTATTTGACAATTTTTGTGAGCTTCCCATTAATGCTGATGAGATTACCATCAAGAGGTACACTCGGTGTACATATTGCTAATGATAGGAGGGTTCCTCTTCACTAACAAGTCTGGGAATCTGGTCAACGCAATGTTTCTACCATTGTTGGCAGATCTACACACACAGGGGAGTACAGTTGGGGGTCTGGTGATGGGGATCAGATGGCGTTATCGTGGAAGATTAAAACATTTTAATTCTTGGAAGATCAAAGCCGCTAACTTAAATTTGTGCATCGGCGGCCTTCAACAAATATACCGCCGGCTTTTGTTTTAGCTTAGTGTTGCCTTTTCGAATTTCATTATTTTTATTTGTTTAGTTGGTTAGTTTTGAGGGTAAAATAGCCTATATAAACCTATTGGTGTAACTTTTTAGAACAGCTCAATTGATATTTGAGAATTTGATTTCTCTTTGATTCTAGAAAGAACTATATAAATTTATTGGGTTTTCTTGTGGCATTCATCAAGACTTGTCAATCGGATTTCCATCACCAATTGTGGTGTCCTCTGTAAGGTTCTTGCTTTGTTAAGCAACAGGTCGTGGTTTTTCACACAATTTTTAATCGATCTAGGTTTATTTTCCAATTTAGGTATCAGGTTTTCTCACAGGTTGGCGTGGTCCATATCGTTTGGTATCAAAGCCAAGGTTTTCTATAATCTATAATCTATTTTGATTAGAGGAAAATGTATCAAAACCCTAACTCAAGTTGTTCATGTCCTTAATTGTCTTTAGTTAGTTTTAGTTTGCGTGATCTTGCTGATCATCTTTGTTAGATTTGTTACTTTTTTTGTCTTTGTTATAAAAAAAAATCGTGGGTTTAGGGTTTCATTAAATTTTATGGAAAAACTTGATTTTTCTTTTTTTTTTTCCTTATCTTCTTATGAAATTAGTGGTTTTAGATCTAGGGTTAGATTAAAAAAAATTGAGTGAAATACGAGTGAATCCAAATCTATTGAGGGATGATGTTGCTGAAGTCCCATGTGATTATATTTTTCACACTAGATGCCATGTGAATAACAAGGTATGTAGCTTGATTATCGACAGTAGGAGTTATACAAATTTTGCTAGTACTTTACTAGTGAAAAGTTGAATTTAAAAACTTTAGAGCATCAAACACCTTACAAATTGTCACGCCCCAAAAGGTACCTTAAACACAACAGTCCGCGATACTCAATATTAAAGCTTTAGTATGACAACCTTAGTCATCCCATAAGCTTCAATACCGGGTGTAAGGCGTACATTCATAATCATAGAGGACCAACCTTGGAACAAGTTGTTTAAGAAGACATTTATATACAGGTTAAGAATGGAAATCATAACATAATATTTGAATTAGGGAAATATATATAGGTCTTACAATTCATCAAGGGGGCATTCCCCTGTAAAAGATATATTTCATCAGGGTCTAGCGAAGTCTAATCAAAATAATTACATGGAGATTTACTTAGAAGTCTAAGTCAACATCTAGTCTTTGACTTCTTTCAAAAACTCCTTAAGCTAAAAGGTAATACCTGTGAGAAATATCCCCGGGGTTTCAACCATAAATAGGGAAACTGCAAAAGGTATCTATAAGGGGGTAAGCTTCTTGCTTAGTGAGAATTAAATCAATAATCAAATAAATTATTTACTCACACAGATGAGATGCAATCAATCACGTGAGTAAATAATACATATGATTTTTTGGGAATCATATGTTTGAATGGATATACCTCTCCATTCAGTGGTTAGTTGTTCCGGGCAACGAGGCCATAGTTTTCAAATAATGTTTTTGTAGTTTTTGTACAGATTCCTACTAATCGCTACAATGTAGTTGATTCAGGTGTCCACTCACATTTAATTACAGGCAATCAAAGCCATGGATTATAATTTCAGGTCCTCGACCTCATTACTATGCCCTTATCCCACCAAATATAGCAATGAATGCAATGTGACTCACTACGTGTCATGCATAAATCATTTAATTTAAGTAATCATAGCATAATATTAGTCATTTTATAAGTGACCATAGAATTTGCAGCTAAATCAATATTATACTAAATCATACAATGGTTAGTTAACAATTCTCGCCTCGATATACTTATCGTAATTTCAACCATGTAAGTAAAACACATGCGCGTTCATGTTTTATCTTTTCCTAAAATCTAGTGCTACTAAATTACAAGCAAATACTAAGTACAATTGCCATAATTTAAACTCACTCGGCCATATCAGTAGAATCTCCTTAGTCGAAATAGTCCTCCAAGTAAGGTAGCTTAGACTCCATGTCACTTATACAAAAGAAATACCCAAAATGAGTATTTCTTGGAAGATCTACTTAAACTTGTAACTTTATTATACTAAATTCGTCAAAATTCGTATAGAGTGAAATTCTAACTTAAAATAGCCATAACTTGCTGATTTTAACTCGGAATTTCGCATATTCTATACCGATTTCTACCTACTCGAAAAGATCTATCCATTTTTAAGATTATTTCATACATATAAGGTCATTTGGGTTTCTAAAAGTCACGGTATAGATTCAAAAGGAAAATCCCAGCCTTTGCAAAACAATTTCCAAACTCAACTTTATTCAAAAATCCTTTAGCAAAAATATAGATATGTATATGATTGAAAAATCCTTTTAGTATATATATAGACTCATATTATATGCAAAAATTCTAATGGTGTTATCTGAACGATTATTTTTTGTAAAACAATTCATCTTGAAGCGTTTTCCCATTTCTTTTCTAAAACAAATAAATTTTCCCTTAACTTTGGTCTTTTACAATTATGCCTCTAGTGATAAAAGAATAAAGTTTTCAAAAATTTTCATTAAGTTGTTAATAACCTATTTATAGATTTGCCTTCATAATGGTTTTAATAAATGAGTCTCTTTCCTCTTATAATTTTGTTTATTAACTTCTTTAAAAAATAAATTTTATTTCTAAAACTTGCTCTTTTATTTCCTTTATCGATTTTATTTTGAAAGAAATGATCTTTTTAAGTTATTGATAAAATCCATTGTTTTTGAACTGATAATTTTTATATTCTTTTTATTTCTTTGAAAATAGGTTCCTTCTTTAGAAACTTGAAAATCATTATTTTTCTAAGTGGGTTTATAAATTAATGAGTTGAGTTTATCTTAACTTTGAAAACTAATTTACTTCTTGGTTTTTTATTATGAAGTTGAAAAGACTTTAATCTTAAGTTTTTTTGTGAAAAATTTGTATACCAACAAATTCTTAGGTTTTCTTATTATGAAAAGAAGGTTTTTATTTCCTTTATTTTCTTGGTAAAACCATCCTTGTTGTCATTTGAGAAACCTTTGAGAAAGCTTGAGAAAATTTTGCAAGAATCCATTTTCTAAGTTGTTGATAATAACTCCTTTATTTAGTGACTAGTTACATAATAAAAAGTTTAGTTTCAAGTTATTTTATTAAAGAAAAATTCCACTTTAAATATTGTTGAGACAATATCATTATGAAGATGCATGTATATGAGCATGTATTATGAAAATAATAAGAAGCAAGATAATAATAATAAGCAAGATGATATGATCAAATATTAGGAACCTTAGCTTCATCAAGGTAACCCGGTCAAGTATTAGGAGCTTTAGCTTCATCAAAGCAACTCGGGACTATGTCCCAAAAAGAAAAAGAAAAAGCAATAATAGTAATAAGCTTGTTAGTGAGTTAGTGAGCATTTAGGCTCTAAAATATATAGATATACATATAGATAGTAACATATATGCAAAGTTAGGTTGGAAGCATGATAACAACAACAAGATCATAATAATAACAACATAATAAAATCAAATTCTTTGCATGTGCAAGAACAAAACATGAACAAGTTGTTACTTCTACAACTCATATGAGTTTTTGAGAAATAACACCATAGTCATGCTAAGTTACATGACATGGAAAAAAAATAAATGGTAGAAAGGAAAGAACATTTACCTAAAAGAAAATATAAAAGTGGTAGTATAGGAAAGGTTTGGATAGTGTATGAGTGTAGAAAGTATGTAGGAAAAATTGGGTAGTAGAGGAAAGAAAAGAGAGATTTTTGAGAGTGTGTTTGTGTTGAATGAATTTGGGAGAGTTTTGGTACGATAAATGAATGTGTGAAAGAAATGGAAGGAGATGGGGTATTTATAGAATTTTTTGGAGTGAAAATTGTGTGAATTAAATAGATTGAAAAAGAAAAATAAATGTGTTTGCGTGTGAGAGAGAGGGTTGGCCGACGTGATGGGTAAGGAAGAGAGAGAGAGTGATTTTTTTGATTTGTTTTGTTTATTTGTTAATTAAAAGTAATTAGATGTAAGGTTTGATATGAATAAAGATGTATGAGAAAAGTAAAAAGTAGATAAGAAGCATGTAGAGTGTAAGAATAAGTGTAGAAAAGTAGAAATAGGTGAATAGTAATGAATAGTATAGAATAGCACTATGAATAGTTGATAAGACAATTTCAATACCAGTAGTAATGAAAATACGCGTAATTAAGCTATATCTGATATTTTTAGATACCAAAAAATTATAAAACTGATATTTTTGAAATCTTTGTATTTTTACGAGTTTATTGGTATTATTAGAATGTTTTTGCCGTTGGGTGTACTAGGGCACAGTTTTCAAAAACTAATCCCGTTTGGATCCAAAAGACAATTAAAATTATCGAATCTAATATTGTTATGCTTCCTTATATTATTACGAACTATTATCCACTGCTATTTCAATTCCCATGTTTCGGGGTTAAGAGTGCGAGATTGCCGTATCTAATCTACTAGGGTTTTATGTAAATTTGTTGACCTTAGGGTTTTCGATTGACTTTTGGTTTAGGGTTTAAGAATAAACCGTAGCATTAATCTAGGGGATTACATAAATTGCAATGGTCAAATGAGTAGGAGAAGTTAAGGTGATGTGATCCTAGAGCATCGAATTTAAATCCGACTAAGATTAAGTCCAAAGCTTTGCTTCAAGGGATTGAAGATTCAATAAATGGAGTTTCAATGCTGAAAACCCGAGTCAAGTGAACCAAGGATGTTTATAAAATAGTTTGGGACTCAAAAGATTGAAGTTGTGGAGCTACTACACAGTACACTATCGACCTTCATTGATTAATCTGCCGGCCTCAATTATAATTTGATGATTTTTGGAATTTCTTTTGTGGTTTTCGAATTTTTTTATTTTTATTGATGTAAGATTAATTATAATAATTTTTTTCAGTTACGTTGTCAGTTATGTAACTGCCACAATTCTATTTTCAGTTACGATTATGTAACTACCTTATATAGCCTATATATAAAGGCTAGTAGACACTCAATGTAATAATTAGATCATGGGATCATTTCTATGAATGAAATTGAGAGTTTTCTCTCTTGAGTTCTT